>OX419185.1:13295062-14675364 GCA_948465475.1 Thalpophila matura
GTTGTTTTTATACGCCCAAGGAAGGTACGGAACCCTCGGTGCGCGAGTTTGACTCGAACTTGGCCGGTTTTTAGGGTTCCATACCTCAAAAGACAAAACGGAACCCACATAGGATCACTTTGTTGTCCGTCTGTCATGACCATGAGTGGAGCCATCTGCTCATAGATGTAAGACAATTTTACCCACAATGTGTAAATCTTCAATGAATTTATTGATTTTCCAAATAAAAATCTCAGTAATTAACGATAAAATCGGTGTCAAAGACGTGTAAAATGTTAATTCCGGGACTTCTAAGCCCTCTTTCGTTGATCTTGATGAACAGTTCACAGCCACATACGACATGTTTTAATTTTAAGCACTTACCATACCGCTACAATTATTTAATAATTTGCATTTTACAACCATAACGCAATGTTTTGATACACTAAGTGTATCACTGTCAACAAGAAAAGGCCAACCTTCACACAATATACAGACACGGATACAGGACCGCCAGCAATCTACCTCCAATGACCTTCATATTGTTGTCAACCATATTAACGTACTTTATTTTCGATAAAATAGGTATACTTTATACTTTTGCATAAAACTATGCGATTATTTATGAAACAGATCGTCCATAAATTAATTAAAATACGAGTTATTTATTTATTTAAATCTAAATTTCGATTGTAAAACTACCCTTGAAATTTTCAAAGACAACCAAAAATTGTTAGTGTCTGCTAAAAAATAGGTACAAAAATATATTAAAAGGGAATAAAAAAATACTATTATTTTCTCTAGGTATATCTCTATAATACCTATCATATGTATCTGCATAAAATCTCTAGATAACAATAATAGTATTACCTTTACTTAGTCTAACCGGAATCCTGCGAAATTAACAAAACTAGTAGTTATGTACAGTAAAGTGTTGTAGTTATTGTTATAAAAGTATCCATTTGACCTCTGCCCAAGTGCTCACGCTCAGGTCTAGAAGCTCTCAGCCAGCACGGCATACTATTATTACCTACCTACATATAATTATTCTAAATGTCCACCTACAAAAAAAAATATTTAAAATAATATGATTATTCTATTTATTTCAATCTATAATGCATTGCAAATAGGAGTACAAATTCTACTCTTCGTTACACGCAATTTTTTTTCGTATTATTAACAAGTTTATTTTTTCCATCTTTTCTACTTCAGTGTACTCGGGCACAACAAGTTGCCACCGGTTCGTGAGTAAAGTTAAGAAGGTCATCGATATGTATGAATCCGTCGCTTTTTTGTAGTCATTCGAATTTGGTCGGATAACCAGCCGTTGTTTACGTATTTAATTTTTTGTTAATATCTACATAATGCGAAACATTCCAAGCTGAATATTTTTACTATATATTTTTGATTAAACGCACTAATTTTTGGTTCACACTTGCACGTCTTAGGTTGAGCCGGTTTCTTGTATTTTTTCGTCAAGTTATGACACCGTCGTTTTGATTTTCAGCAATATTATTCAATAACGCATGCATGTACACTATTGAAACTTTTTATGGTTATTATAAGCGTCAAGAAGGACCGAATACAGTTTTCAGCGACCTTCTACGTTTTCTCATTTAGGCGCTGCAAAATTTTTTCGGGTTTTCGAAAAAACGCGATTACTTGAAAATTATAAATATTTTCTGAAATCTAATTCTGTCACAAATACGCACAAATTAAGAGCTACTCGTGTGTGTTTATTCTACAAGCGCACATACAATGGTTTTAGAGAAACACGATTCTGCAAAACGTTACCCCAGCAGGACATGGAATATCTCGAAAACCTGAAGACGCACAAATTATATTTTTGGCGCACATTTATGCACAAATATAAACTATCTGCCCATGCACAATATTTCACTCTCCGATCATTCGTTTAGAATTTTCCTGCTGGAACAACGTTACCCCAGCAGGAAGCGTTTTTTCTGTTTATCTCCAAAACTACAAGGCGCACAAATTATTTATTTGGCGCACATTTACAGCAGATTAGGCACTAATTATTCGTCCCACTCATATCTCCCTAGGAGCTACTTTCCTGCTAAGGTAACGCACACGGCACACAGTACACCCCGAGTAGGTACTTCATTTCGATCATATAAATGTTTGCCTGTTTCTTTACGCCAACCCCGTCGCTTCTTATTTTTGTTTCGGTTATTTCCCATTATGCAAACACTAAAAACTCACGTACCTAATTCAATATTTTTATTTTATTGTCGTTCTGTTGCGTAATATGTCCTGAGCGCAAAATGACACAGCCCTCCCGTACGAAAGCCGGAGCAGGAATGAGCGCGGGTTGCGCGCGGCGGGGAACAAACTTTAATACGGCCGATATTATAGTTTATTTACTTTAAAATAGAAATGCCTGAAAATAAATAACATAAGACCTGCTTTATAGTTAGTTTAGTTAGTATATAAAGTTTCATGATCTAACTTGAAGTATTTTATGATTGCCAGCTGTTTGTTGTTCGTTTTAGAGGTAACTTTGGAATTTATTTCTATCGAGAAAATATTATGGAATCGTGTTTTCGCCAAACATAGGACTTAACATTAATCCTCAACTTTACCATATATTTATTTCAAAATTAATGCTTCAGTATTTTCGGCGTAACAGAGTATTTTGCTAAGCCATTTGAGGTAGTATAGCACTCAATATCACAAAATTATCTTCACTTAGCTGGTTTTCGCAGTAAACCCTCGATTATAGTAATTTAGACCAATAACTAAAATTATTGCTGGATAGTCATATTCAATAAGCACTTTTTTCGTTTTGCTTGCAATAACTTTGCAATCACTACAATAATCGATTATTTATTTATTAAAATTAAACAGATGGAAAGGGCGCGGCGAGCAATACGCACCTTTTTTCTAATCCGGGACTTGTATTTGAAGCTGACCGGGAAACCTGAAACACAGTTGCCTCTAACTAATCCTGCGCCGTTCGTACAAGTTGGAGACGTTTTAGACCTTAGTAAGTTACACTACTTAAATATTTTCTCATTTAGACCTTTCACAGACAACGCTGTTTTTGTGAGACTTGCTTCACTGATTGTTCGAGGGTTGGACATAAATCTTCGTTCGTAATCACGCAAAAAAAAAAAATTCTGTTAGACGCCTTATTTCAGATTTTTTACCAAAATTATTCATTATGTAGCAGTTGGCTGCTTGAGTTCCGCTATCAATATAACTTTTATTGTGTCCACCTATACGTCTGTTGCAAGACAAAAATACAAATTAAATTCTCAAGTTAAATAAAGTAACTCAAATAATTTAATTATTTTACCTTAATAAAATTAAGTTAAAGAATAAAAGCAGTGAAATTATAATGGCGTCCTTAGTCACGAAAGAAACAAATAAAATATTTAAATCTGTTCTATGTATAAGTTAGTAAAACCTCTTTTACTGATTAAATTCAATCAGTCCTGGCAATGTTAGAAGAAAAAATTAAGACATCGCCATTATACGAACAAAGAAAAAATAAATTAAGAATAAAATTATATGGCATCTGAAATAATTTTGATGATAAGCTGCCTGCATCTTGTAATATTTTTTGAAGTAAACCTCTTTTGGAAATAAAATAATCTCTGTAAGGGGCGACGCAGACGACAGACTTTGTGCGATCGAGTCTGCCGCGCTTTGCAGCGCTCGAACAATCTGTTCACTAAGTTTCGCAGATTGTTCGAGCGCTGCAAAGCGCTGCAGACTCGATCGCACAAAAAGTCTATCGTCTGCGTCGCCCCTAATACATAATTATCAATATACATTTTTTTAACATATATTAGGCTGTATATTGTAAAACCATAACACACAATGTTTGATATTCAAAAATAAGTTTTGAAAATGGCGGGATTTGAATTTCAATTACTCTTTTTCATGTTGCAGATGATTCTGATCTCATATCTTGTGATATTATACAAAAGGATGGCACATGGCAACATAGGTTTCTCGCAGTAGACAATATACAAATAATTCTAGTTGAGCCGGATAAACAGAGGCTTGGATGGGGCGTCGCCAAACTAGTTGGAAGTCTACAAGACTTAGAAGTAAGTTCTTACTTTATTAATTTAATATAATTTTATATTTTTACATAATTGAAGTTTGTTTTTTCTAAAAATAACCGTTACCATTGTGTTTTTTTGCGTTCTAGATAAATCAGGTACCTAATCAATGTAATTTTAGTTTTTCTAGTATTTTTTATGTTATATCAAATTATACATGTACGCCTTTTTTAATTTCGTAATTAGCACTTTCTTAGTAGGTAATAAATTATACTTCACATTTTATATTTTTTTTATGCTTATCACTATTGAATGCTTCGTCAATACTTGAAGCTTCATAGAGTAAAAAATGTACATAAAACAGCGACACGTTATGACGGCCAATTTGAAATTTGTCCGCTCATAAAGTTTCGTAAAAATTGACAACTACTTTTGAAAGAACAATTGCTGTACTTTATTGTCAATAGTGACGCGTCACTATAAACTATAAAGTAGGTACCTACAACAATTTTATTGTTCTTTCAAAAGTAGTTGTCAATTTTTACGAAACTTTATGAGCGGACTTAAACGTCAAATCGGCCATCATAGCCTGCCGCTTGTGTAGTTACGCTTAAATAGTGCCACAAAAGATTATTCTACGTAAATGAAATATGTTTTATTATTGTCTCGTTAGATACAAGGCGACAAGGAAGATCCCCGTTGCCTCCATCTGACGATACACAAGCCTAGAGTGGGCGCGTCCGGCGCACTCCCGCGCACCGTGTTATTACGAGCCAAGTTCAAGTTCGACGACCATATACGCAGTATGGCTGCTAAGCAACGACTTACTAAGGTGCGACAATTTATTGTAAAATATATACATAAAATTACAGATTTTTATATAATTATTATTACGTACTTTAAATGTTCAGTTATAATTAGGTTATGTCCTACCTTAGGCCCTAACCGAGTTTTCTGTTTCTGTTAGCATTTACGCCAAACGTTATGTACAAAATGTATAGAAGTGACTTTAGCGAGGTCATGTGACTTATCCGCAGGTAATGTAATTGCCATATACAGAGTAAAATTAAAACCAGTGCGGATATTTTAGGAGGTGAAAGTACTCACGAATATGATCAACTTTTATTATGGGACCGACACGGTATATAAAAAAAAAATCAGCTGTTCCATACATTTTGATCGTGTTGATGTGCATTTTTGTAGGGCACAGCTGATTTTTTTTTTCATATTTCAGTGTCGGTCCCATAATAAAAGTTGATCATATTCATGAGTACGTTCACCTCCTAAAATATCCGCACTGGTTTTAATTTTACCCTGTATATTTACATGTCGTTTGGCGTAAACGCTTACAGAAAAGCTACTTGACTAGGGCGCCTGGTCTATTAATAGATATTTGATTAATCCAACTAATGTTTCATGTAAATTTTTTGTTTTAGTGAAAACAACATAACATTCGAGTTTTCTAGTTTCATTGCTCTATTGTTGCCAAGGTGCTTCGCAGCAGATATTGAATATAATTATGATTGTATTATCGTGTATTTAACATTACCTCTACCAGCCACCTGGTAATCCAATCTAATTTCTATCTATTACCTAGTAATAAAATAATGGTTTTTTGGATATTTTTAACTCCTATACAATTGCTTTCTCAACCAGGGTCGTACGAAATCCCGTCAGAAGAAAATGCAACAAATCGGCCGGCTACTAGAAGTATCAGGCATGTGCGCCCCCTCAATGGCTCCAAGACATCGCCCATTGTTTGCAAGGCCAGCTCTCGCCACCGTACGACGATCCACAAGTACGTATTGAAATATATGTTGTCACCAATAAAAAAGTTATAGGTCTTCCGTATGTACCTTGGTATATTAGGGCTACTAGATCATCACTATGATAGATATCAGTATCGATCATGTTTACACTGCTGCAGTTTTCTATATTTATGAAAAGATAAAATGACCTGAAGTAGGTAATTTTATCTGAATTTGTTTCTCAAGTCCCGCTGACCTACCAGTGAGTCATTAACCATTGTTTATCTATTGTGTCTCATTCACTGGAGTTTGACGGGTTAATCAAAAGTCATTTATTCAAAATGGATTGTGTTTCACTCTTTACCAAGTTAATGCGATTAAAATCACCCTAAAATGCAACTAATCTTTGTACAGAATCAATATCACACTTTATATAGTTGTTTCGGTAGGTGGTGAAGACGACACAGAGCGGCGCCTGCGCAGGCCGAGCGGGCACATGCTTAAAGATGGCATAGTTGTCTATCGGGAACGTACTACTAGCAGAGAAAGGTAAGCCATTATAATGTGTTACAATTTCATAAAAAAATATGATAAACACTAGCTTCCGCCCGCGGCTTCGCCCGCGTTTTTGGGATAAAAAGTAGTCCATGTGTTATTCTGATGTATAAGCTATATTACTGTAAAGTTTCATCAAAATCCGTTCAGTAGTTTTTGCGTGAAAGAGTAACAAAAATCCATACATCCATCCATACATCTATACATCCTCACAAACTTTCACGTGTATAATATTAGTAGGATAGTAGGATTATGGACGACAACTACCTTTTGAATGCTAATAACAAAAAAAAAAAATTCTTGAGAAAATACTGAATGTCATGCATATTTTGCAATTTAAATTAATCTAAGTAACAGAATTTGATAACGGTGCCGATTCTGTTGTTTACGAACTAAACTAATTTAGTCTTATTATGTCGCTTTCTAATAAAAAAACGAGAGAGGGATAGCAGATATTTAATCCTGTCAAATTAGTCCACTTGAATAGTTTTAATGTCAATTTTGTCGTAATCGCAAAAGGTCACGACTATTTTCCCGTAAATGATAAGGGCGTAGACTAATTTGACAGTTCTAAATATATTCTGTCCTTTTTGAATTATATTTGTAAGAAAGAGATATATGTATATTGTGATTAAAACTAGTATAGTGCGATGTTCAACAGAACCAGCACCAATGTTTAAAACTTCAACCATCGATTTATATGGTCTGCTATAATAAACATAATTATGATAGTGGTAAATCGCAATAGATTCACGAAAATTGTTATTTAAACGACTTTTCATTATATTGTAGTAGTATATCGCGCAGCAGTAGCGCCCAAGGATCGCGGGAAGGTTCTCCGCGCTCGCGATCTGAAGAAATACCCTTAGAGGACATCAAGAGGAACGCTGCTGTGTCCAGCCTAGCGGTCGCGCCCGTCGTAACGCAGGTATGTACCTATATTTAGTATCTTAATCTATACTTAGTACTAAAAATTGTAAAAAAAGCCGTGTCTATACATTAAAGATATTCCAGAAAAAACAGTCGGGATAGACTGTTGCGTGCCTCGGGGGCAAGTCCAAAGTATATTTTTTGGCTTTATGTTAATTTTTCATGAATTTAAGTGAGTTAATGTCGTTATTAAAGCAATAGGTACATTAAAAATCACTTACATTCATGAAAAAATAACATAAATGCTCCCTAAAACGAGAAAAATGCGTCGGGCTTGCGCTCTAGGCACGCCACTGGGGATAGGATAGGTACTGGGACGTAACTAAGCCCTAAAATATTTCTCTTGGAATTTTTCGCGATTTCAGGATTGGTCCCATAGTAAAAGTTGTTCATAATGATGAGTACAATGAGTACAATGACCCCTTAAAATATTCCCACTGTTTAACCTGCCACCCTGTATAAGTTCAACTGATCAATTTAAATTGATCAAATTATTACATACAGTCCACGCGGACGGGGAGTCGTGGGCAAAAGTCTAGTACATTATATTCCTAAAGCATTTAAAAATATTTTCATGTCAATGTCTCATCGGAACAAGAACTTATCAGACGATGCAGACAAGCAGATGAGTTCACATCAAATATTGACCGTCCATGTACATCGAGATCGATTTAACCTTTAATGTATGTATTGACTTATTAGTTCCGATAGTGTAAGCATATGGATGTGGCCAGGATTAAGGGTGGTAAAGGGAGTTCCATCTCATGGTTTATTAGTAGCACCAGCTAAAGCGGTTCTGTGATGTTTGTAGGTTTGCAATTTTAGGGGAGGGTTTACAAATCTTTTTAAAACAGCTCCTATTATATACAGTACCCAGCAAAAATATCACACATCGAGTTTAAGAAAGAGCGTCGTATCTCTCGTTAACTCACCGCATTAGGGGAAACCCCTCAGATCATAGAAACAAGGAGATAGGCCATCATAGGAAATTAGTACGGGAACAACTGTCGCCACTTTTAGTACATTTTTCAACACAATTACAAGCGCCCCTCGTGAATATAAAGATCTCCCACACATCAAAAATTCCGCACACCCTCAATCTAACACTGTTAATCGTCACTAAGACTGTTAATCGTCATTAAGACCTTGTATTTTATTTTTTATTAATTTTTTGTCTGTGTGTCTATCTGTTGGGCCAAATAAATGTTTTTTCTTTCTTTCTTTCTTTCTTTCTTTCACTCAACACTAGCACTAAACTATAGCACTGTATTTATATCATCGATCGTGTTCGGCTCGTCGCCAGCGTGTACTTTTGTACTACGCCCAATGTGGGCAAATTAAAGCATCAAGCTCAATAGCGCCTTGGCACATCTCCCTTGTTTCTATGATCTGAGGTTAACCCGAAAACATCCTGGCTACATCCATGTCTAAGCATACATCCATACAAATATACCCTATTTAATTTACAGAGTCAACCAAGCACATCGACCACCATCCTCAAGGCTCACAAATCTTCAGAAGAGACATCGTTCATATCGGGCGAGCCTTCACGACCGAAACGCAAGGGGCTCGTCGAGACTATATGATATTAGCTGGCACATACGACCTTTGGGAAATAGCACGGTAATCACTCATATTCTCTTTGACAGTTATAATATGAACATACTAGCCTAGCATGACCACGATAGAAACGGGTTTGGTCTACAAAAGAATAGACAAAGTGACAGATTGTAGAAAGATTTCTACCGTTTCATGCATACAATGAAGAGAAGAAATATCTCTATTCTTCAGTAGACAAAATTCTGATAAACCATAAGCACGGGTCGCCGCATGCTCGGGCAGAAGAGATAACGATTTGTTAGAAAGAACTTTGTCGATTCTTTGGTAGAATAGAGATAGTCTTGGTCATGCTAAGCGTGCAACGATTGTAAGTCACTTGATAGAGATGTGCGATGTTATGAAAAAAAATGTGTGATAAAATATCGTGTCATATGTGAATATGACGCCATGACAGATAAAGTTGAAACCTTTTTGTATTATGAAAAGTTACGGTACTGTAGTGAGAAGGTGGAAGTGGGATGAATTAGTGGCTCAATGACGGATATTTTAGTACTACAAAATTATATTTGGGGTCAACGATCTCTTGTCCCTCTCCCGAAACGATGAGAGCAAAAATTCATAGCTTATATTTTTACCGTTTTAACCAGTGATGTGATGTGAGATTGTTTTTTTTATTTATTTACACTTTACTGACTGTTATTTTTTGTTTACACTTTGACAAATCGGTTACGGTTTGGTTTTAAAAGTAAAATTTTATTCTGTGTTCTTTCTGATTCGATTAAGAATCCTGGGTCCTACGTATAGTATTATATTATCTGTGCCTGGGTGTTGTATGAATAGGTGTAAATTAGTGACGTTCGATGGACATGCTCTAGTTGACAATAACTCCGATATGTTAGTGTAAGGACTGTCTAGTGACATTTTAAACCAATGATCGTGCGTGACCACGTTTAAAATAATCGCCTGTAATAAAAAAAACATTGATCATCCTGCATGTATTTTTCCGCTGTTTGTCCATGAACAAAGCGCAAACTGTTAAAAATTTTCATGTTTTCTGAATCGTTAGCTTACATGCTGATTAAAATGCCGTCATCATATCATATTATATGACTAAAATCTAAGAAGAAGTTTTATTTTTAAACTAAACTGGATGTCAAAGATATCTATAATGGCCAACGGCAAGGCATGGCAAAAGATTTGTTTAAACTGAAATGATTTGAGTCTTATTTTAATACTCTTAGAACTCACGTTTGGTCGACACAGTCACAAGACTTGAGGCATGCCGCGGCACGTTTACGTGTTTTTTCAATACAAGCACTAAGGGTATTGAATTAAGATTTAAAATATTTTAGCTTCGATAAATGCACTGCCGTCCTAAGGGTTTACTCTGTAAGTCCGTCAACGAAGATACGTCAAAGATTCCGTCAAAACAAGTGTCAAATTCAATTTTACGGACGGATAAAAACACATAGGGAGTAGGGACAACTGTCAAATCGTGCTATCATTCATTCTTAGTTCGGACCCCGAACTAATCTTAAGTCCGTAGGTGATACGGAGTAAGAAACGCCCGTAACTAAGGTCGAAACTACGGACTTCGTGCTTAGAGAGTAAACCCCCTGTTACGGAGGTCTTTTCGGCCTATTCATTATATATGTAAGTATTATTTTCAGTTACCAACTAAAACACTAATTATTAATTTGTTAGGAACGTCATAATTATTTCAATGCAATTGTATATTAGGTATGTTAACATAATTGTCTTAGAATAGTCTTCGTATTGACATTTCTGTTTCAATACTGTAAAATCTGAGACTAAAAATTAAAAAAATAATAATAAATTATAATGATCATTATGTAGAAAAATACATTTTATATTATATCTAACAAGGTGGCAAAGCAATTAGACGTTATATAAACATGTAGCATTTAAATAAATTAGATATTTGTCAAAATTACACGAAAAGAGAATTATAGGGGATTTCAAAAGTTATTTTTTAAAAAAATTGCGCATTGGATCTCTTGTTACGTCCACGTAGTGTATGAAGAGAAATAGAAAGAATTAAGCTGGTTTTACACAGACTGTAAGAGAAATTCTACTGCCGTGTGTGTGGAACTGTCTTTAGCGGAGTTTGCGTTGGTTAAAAGTATTGTAGTAACAAAAATCTTAACAAGTCCAGATATTTCTACTAATATACTATTTAATACAGTATTGACAAACAATCTCAATTAAAGTACTGTAAATGTTAGTTAAATATTACTAATTTAATTGACAGCGCAAACTCTAATTTTAGATAGAAAGAAAATAATGTAGGTATTGATTAATATTTATGTATAGTATTTTGTATTCATGTGGAGTAGATGTGTATGTGAATTTAAGTATTTATACTTTATTTCGGTGTCCCATGTCTATATCTAGCCAGGATTTTAATCGTTCTATTTGCACGTAAAACCAGGTATCAAAGCTTGCTATATTGCTTGTACATAAAAAATATTATTATTTATATTTCTTTGTGACTTAAAAATGGCGTGGTTCAGATCAAATTCCTGATTTAATTTAGCTACCTACATTACAATTTTGACCAATAAGAAGTCAATCAATTTGCAATAAAATCATTCCTTGTGTGTTGTTAAATAACAAGTTTTTATTTAAATCATAACTATTTCAAATAACTACCTATGACGATCTACGAAACAGATCTTACTAGAATATTCTATTGATAATGGTTTAAGAAATTTTATGTTGTGATTTTTTTATTTGTAAGAGTTGCAATAATAATTTATGTAAATAAATGTATTTTTATGTTCCAAAATGAAAATATTGTAGTGTTGAAATGAAATATATCACATGTTACATTTAAATTTGTGTTTTGCATCCGAGCGCCTATAATGCGCGCCGCGACAAAAATTTGTCGACGCTTTTATCGTGCATTTGTCTCATATTCGCACGAGTAAGAGCGAGACAAAACAGTCGACAAAATTAGTCGCGGCGCGCATGCTAGCCCTGCAGAAATCCTTTGGGTTATTAAAATCAAAAATGAAACATCGTAGTCAACTATATTTTTGTTCTAATTTATTTGATTAATCATCTGCTCTATACACATGATATGCACCAATGCCTATAAATAATATAAACGATGATGAACAATACCGGTTAAGACATAAAATATTTACATTAACGTAACAAAACAATATTACATACCATTGCTCTTTATCATTATAAAATTCTATAATAAAAATTCACTTTTAGGTATCCCTTGAGCTATGTCATTAATTTTATTTTCAAATATCCTCTGGAACTAAACATTAACATTCATCTTTGCCCAACACGTCTATACATCCTTCATTTAACAATAACATTTAAATCACAGTTCTATCCATTATGTTTTGCACCGCAATTACATTCCTATAATATAGGAAGTGTAGAATTCGAAGTCGAAAATTGAAAACTTTCGAAGTCAGAAAATAGTGTCATCAAGTTCGTATTTTCAGTTAGATTAGAGAAGGTACGACTTTTCTGTCAGCATTCCTAGTGTGAAGCTAAACTGTATCAAAAGAGTTATTAGAATTAAAATTCTTTTTTTTATCGTAACGTATTTCTGGTTTCAAATTTTTCCAAATTAAGAAAGAGCAGAAAACAGGAATAGAATTCATACAAAACTTCCAACTACACTGAAAATTTAAAATAATGATCTTTGAACAATACAATAGATAAAGGAACATTTTATTACAATAAAAAATATTAGTTAACTTTAATAACACAGCATATAACTTATAGCATTACGTTTTGGTCGTCGCAACATAATCACAATGTAGCAATTTATAAGCGAGAGCAAATAACACGGAGACCAACAAAACGACACACAGGAGAGACATTTCTATCTAATGTAAAAGTTTTAGTAACTATTAATTCACAAAATAATGGCAGGGATATTTCTCACTAATATTACAACATCGTCTATGTACATGACTAACCAGAGTCGTAACATAACTAAAACATATCAACTTAAAATCATCTAGTTTTAACTGAACATAAAAGTTATGCAGTTTATATATCTATACAGTAAAATAATAACAACAAAGACAGTCGATTTCCTATTAAGAAAAAATATTTTTGTAAAAAGATCTGATAATAGCCTCGGGCTGAATCTAAACAAATGCAACAGTAGGATTAGGGCGCTCACTCATAAATTACTCTTCATGTTCGCCTATGTTGTTCATAAAGCTGTATATTTACAAAAAATCTATCTACGAAAGAACAGGAGGTTCCATTATCTGCGTTTTGATGGCATTCTAGAAGTGATGCGAGGAATATTATACTTACGTGAAATTAATAGTAATGCTTACTTATACGATAAGTTACGACATTTTGAACACGGCGCTTAATTACAATCAATGAAAAAATATAGATTGCCATCAAAACGCAGTTGCTATTAGGCCCTGGAACTTACATGCTTAGCTCAATAAATAAATCTAGGTTCCACGCTATGCAGTTGCACTTATTAGGAAATACGAAAAAAGCATCTTCAATGCAAGCTAAATGGAAGCACGTATATACTAAAATATTAAAATATATTAACCGTGTGAAAACACTAGCTCTTCCTAACCTGGATAGGTATTCAATCTAATTTCTCAGTATTTTAGTTATTTCACAAAGTTAACTAGAAATTCCAATTACAGCAATTGGCGCAAATTATTAGACACTTTATAGTTAAATCTAAAGGAACAAAATGTCTATTGGTGTATAGCATCACGCTTACAATAACGTAAACACACTAAGATTCGACCTTTTCATTGCTTATTTACACAATTTCATTAGAAATTGAAAATTAATTTCTTAATTTTAAACATTGGTGTTTTCAGTACGAACTGTGAAGTGAAAATTTTATTATGTCAATATTACAGTTTTTCTATAAAACGATCTATATAATTTTATATACGTAAATAAGCAGACGAATTTCCCTTCGTAAAATAGAAGTGATGTAATTTCTAACCAGTAAATGAAAACTCGTCTGCTAGTAGACAAAAATAAATGAACCCTGTCACCAGTTTTATGTGCGCTTAGATCGTATTAATTAAAAGTGAAGCGAAAATAATGTTTTAAATAATTATATCAGGTGAGTTCAAAGTAAGAGTTACACACGACGAAACCTAATTTACGACTACTAAGTATGAAGAGATGCAAGGAGTGACAATGTTTACAATGGATATCTATTTCGTTAATGTACACAACACTTTGTTACACAAGCCAGTTAGTCTAAACGAAGCTCATATTTTTCTTAACATCTATTATGTACGTCTATTATGTTATTCTGATGTTCAAAATATTTTACCTATACGAAATTTAGTTTTGTTAACGTGAATTTTTCAATGCTTGTCCGTTTTGGCGTGATATTTTTTCGTTCGCCTAAAAGCGAATCACGGTAAATCGGACTAAGGTGTGTTGATTTCGAGTATTCACTAATAAATAACAACGACAAAAAATGTAATAAATATAGACCAATAAAATGAATGCATTAACTTGTATTGAAGAACCGGAATTTAGCGATCGAGAAAGCATATCAACGCAGTTACGATGATTGTATAATTAAATGGAGTATTCTAAGCATTAGTAGTACATGTAGTGTTCGATACAGACAGCAAGTAAAACAAAGCGAATCTTATCTCGAAAATAATCAGTAAGTAATTGACCCTCCTTAGATTTAAACAATTCAAAGTAACTACACTTTAATTTGATTACAAATATATAATTGACAAAAACTAATCAAAAACTTTTACAATAATTTTCTGTTTCGTCTTACAGAAACATAATTTTCAAAATATGTTTTTATGACACTCCATTCAGTGTCTTCCACAATATTCTAGCTAAAATCTGCAGATATACATTTTAATATTTCACTACTAAAGGTGCAAATATTTCTAAAATATATTATATATTTATAAACAGTATTCACTATACTGTGCCATATACAACGCACGCGTAACACACATGTATGTATTGTTTAATTTATCGTAGTTACTTACACATAAAAACATTACTGTTAGACAGTATCACTTGCTATACACCAACCTTTATGTAATTAGCTAACTATTATATTATATCCTTTGGTGTCTATACGTAGTTCACACGCCAAGTTTATTATATATAAAATTAAACGCTTAATTAAGCTGCAAAGTAACGTTCCTTACTTGGTGTGTCCCGGCGGGACGTGTGGTCAACGGGTGACGAAGGAGCCGTCAGCATCGCGTCTCACTGTGCACTCGGCGCTTGAACTACTCATTTGTTGGACATAATCAAAATAAAATCAACGCACATACGCCATAACATTTTATACATCAGTTAACAATCATTATTGTCAGTTATAAATCTATTTTATGAATTTTATATTTAAGTATAAATTCGCGTCTAGTAGTAGGCAGTTTTAAAACAATTATGTTTATAATTATATTCATTATTTAGTTCCCGACTGCTACGAGGTGTGGTGTTGTATCAGTACTAATAAATTATTCTACCGTCTACTATGAACATCTTATATATCTTTGGATGGACTGTCACGTATTGTTCTCATTCCCAATGGACACTCAGCCAAACTTCAGCTTTTTACTAATTCACTCATCAGTGCTGGAACGTTCGCACATTGTAGGAACATACTTGAAGATATAAATGCTTCTTACTTTTTCAAAAATGTCTTTTAAAAATACATAGCTTTCAAATTCAAATTATTCATGAATCTGGCGGTGACACCATGATAAATTAGATTTTTATGATTTATAAAAAAAGAAAGATTGACTAGATGATAGGTATAGATCTAAAATTGGCTTTAAGTAGATATTAGATCTTTATAATTAATTTATCAAAGTTTGGTCGTCAACACCACACCTCGTTGTGCAGCGTGGCATCTACTAGCCGGCTGAGATGGATGAATCTAGCACATTCAGTAATTTGCTACACAGTTAGAATTAACGCTTACACTTACATGATACGAGTACTACAGTAAAAATAGTAAAGGAACTGCCAGACGGGTGGTCGAATGGTGCGTCTGGAATAACCACGCAGGTTAGGTGTCTGGCAGAAACTTATTCCCTCGTTGCTTAATGAACATGCAGTCGAAACATTCTGCCACAGAAACTGAACATAGAATCGCGACATGTAACAAATATAAGTCAACAATTCATGAACCAAAATAATTAGATGATTTGGTTGTATTCGGATATATCTATTGGAATCAGTATCCAAGTACCAATAGTTACCAGCCAAATATCAGTAGGTACATATGAGTTACTTCAATATGTCGAAGATAAATTTTCTGGACTCTTCTGGACCTTATTTGTTACACGTCACATACACACATGTAGGCATTCCAAAAACAGTCAAGTTAGTTCTAGCAAATTATACTTAAATGTAGTTACGAGTATCGATAGGAGTTTGCGAGAATATATCCAAACGTGCAAATAAATCAACCTCGTAGCTTATCGAATAGAAAATTCACTTAAAAACTTTTTAAAACTGTCAAGAGTCTCACGCTATCACATAACCGATATAGCGGTTCGCATCGATATAGTCACATCGTCCGAAGAGTACTTTGGTAAAAAAGGGGGTATTGCGAGAGCCTTTATTGCTTGTGGGTTAGGAGCGTAGTTGTGCGGGGCTGAGCACAAGTTCGCCGTCGGGGCCGCCGGCGAACGAAACGTTGCGCGGCGGCGGGCGGCGCGCGGGCGCGGATAGTGCGCTCGGCAGTGTCGGGGCCACCGCGGCCGCGCTCGGTAGCGACGAGGCCACCGCGGCCGCGGTCGGTATGGTCGGGGCCGCCGCGGCCGCGCTCGGTAGCGTCGGGGCCGCCGCGGCCGCGCCCGGCGACGCCGGCCCGCTCGCCGGCGACGCGCCCAGCGCGCCCGCCACCGGGCTGTGCAACGCGCTTTGATGGGAGCCGCTCTGTTGCCCATTTGGCGAGCTCGCGCCTTGATGCGCCGTGACCTGCACACAAGTTTAAAACGTCATTACAAACTGACCACTCATACTTCGTACTTATGGCGTACTTATCCAAAAAATAGTAAATCTACATTGGAGAAGATTTATGACGCTGATAGATCTACCTGGGGATCTATTGAAAGTGGAGGACCCTCCTACTAGACTGTGTGGTATTGTCTGGCTGGCGGGTCACTGCCCGGTGGTTAATGTCGGGAAACTCTTCTTGCACGATGTAAGAATCATGACGTCAGATGTATTTAGTGACATCCACAACTGTTTCACTGCTGGACCAGCTAGTTGTCTGTTTAGGAAAGCAGTACTCGATTTTGCCAGTAAGTGATGCTGTCGCTAATATGATGATGAATAACGTAGTCCGAGTCATAAATACCTACTATGAGGACTCAGCAAAGTGTACGAAAAACTAAATACGGTAAGCATCAATGTACCTAGGTGGAACTTAGCTAGTCACCTGATGTAGTGGCGGCGGGTGCAGCGAGGCGGTGCGGTACCGGCGCAGGCGCTCGTCCTCCTCGCCGCTGGACAGCGAGGACACGTCGCACGAGGAGGCGTCGAGGCGGCGCGCGGGCGAGCACTGCGCGGGCCCGGCGCGCGGCCCGCTCGACACGCCGCCCACGACGCCCCCCACGCTCCCCGCCAACGGCATCTCTTCGCCCTCGCCACATCCGGACAGTCTGAAAGGAATAGTTCACGAATCAATTCCGTGCAGCAAACATTTTGCAGCAAGGTCCTTCTGATTTGCGATCTCCTGAAGTGTCTCATTTGGACGTCCGTGCCGCGACCCAGCATCAGTGCAAACTAACTTTGTTGTTTTAAGTTGGTATCTCAGGGGAAAAAGCGGAGGGGAGGGGCAGTTCGACAGCATTAATTTAAAAAGTTGTATAGGAAGATACTATTTACATTACCTAAAGTCAGTTTTAGCCCCAGTTAAATGCTAAAGGTAGTCCTTACTTGGTACATGGTGAGCTACGTTACCTTCTGTTCTCCTTGTAGTTGGTTCGCCGTCGACAGCAAGGCTTCGCAAATATGCAAAAGAGAATACGCAGCAGACAGCAGGCGAGACCTGCGACGATAAGTGACGGACCCACCAGACGCAGAGCCGGAGTCTTGAAACCCTGGAAATGTTTTTACACTTTTCATCATTTGTTATATTTAATTTGACATACGATAATTCTTAGTTAGGCGTCATACACACTGTCCCGCACCACGGGACGGGGTGTCCCGTAGCACTAAAAACGCGCAGCCGCGCGACGTCGCGTGGCGCGGAGCAGAGTGTGCGACCACACGTTTTTTCTGGGGTAGTGTGTATGACGCCTGAATGCACAAAATCTCCAACTGGTGCCATATCAGCATGGCTTCTCAATCATCGAAACGTTCGGAGTTATACACGTCGAGTAGGTATTAGGAAACTTGTAAAAAAAAAAGTATGTACCTACTTATAGGTATCTAAAGATTAAGTTATCATGATAATGTAATGAGGTTATGGAAGTCTGAAATGACTATCACTACATTTATAAAGGTAGTGATATTATTATTTAGAGCAGGAACGCGTTTGCAATAAATCGTTGTGCGATAATTGCACAAAGGTATGGAATCGCTTTGGAACTCCCTTTGCAACGAATTGCAAGTGTTTGCGCACCTATCCATACTGTCCCTTGATCAGAGCAACTATCGTCCACGTTTATTTGCAAGTGTGTTCCTGCTCTTAGTCGCATCACACATTGGAAACTAACCTCGCCATAATGTAGTCAAAAAATAGGCTTACCCATTTATTATGAGATGTTTACTGAATGCAGTCGCATCTAGCAATAGGCACTACTTATCTAAATGTTTTCTATTGTCATAAATATACGTCTTCTCGGAATATGTACGGCAGGGGGACATAAAAGGACGAATCTGAAAGTGCCCGTCTACGTCTCACTATTGTCACTCGCTACACAAAGGACAACTTGCTCTCTTTTCGAAACTTTTATGCGTTCTCTTGCAGCAACAGCAAAAGTTTTTGATGATAAGCATTTTGTGTGGGTAACTACTTTTTAGAACATCTAAAAGCGCTTAACTAAAGTGTTTTACGTTATCACATTATCAAGCCACTATTGACTACTGGACAGGCCTCACAGACAGGTGTGATTTTACTTATCTTGCAGAAAATTCGTTTTGTTTTCTAATTCGAAAATTTGTCATAATAAAGTGCTTCGGTGGTGAGTCAGGGGACCAACTCCCTGTATCCACGCCTGCTACTGGACCAAGTAGGTACAAGCGTTTTACTAAATTCTAGTTGTCATTGACCGCATGCGACCAGCTGAATCGTAGCCGTGATCGCATCACTACACATTATTGCCCTAAGGCTGGACGCGCACTACACCGCGGCCCGACCAGCCAGGGGCCCTAGACAAGTTATTTTTCTGTTAGCGTTAGCGTCAAACGCTACGGATCAAATGTATGGAAATGACATTTGTGAGTCACGTGACTTTTCCGCAGGTAATGTCATCGCCATACATTTTGTGCTTATCGTTTGGCGTGAACGCTAACAGAAAAGCAACTTGTCTAGAGCCTCAGGCCCGTAAAAACTTTAATGTGGTATAGAAACGCAGGTGCCACGCTGCGACTCTGCAGCCGGCTGATACTAAATTCGGCCGCATGCGGCCTGCCGGAGTGCCGGCACAGTCGGATCAGCCCCCCTAGCCAAGTTACTTATCTGTTAGCGTTAACGCTAAACGCTACAGATAAATGTATGGAAGTGACATTTGTGAGTCACGTGACTTTTCCGCAGGTCATTGCCATACATTTTGTGCTTATCGTTTGGCGTGAACGCTAACAGAAAAGCAACTTGGCTAGGGCCTCAGTGCGCGTCTATGACTTAACTCAAACCGAGTTGAGTCGGGTTGACTACCATAACATGCTACATGACACGCTATTGCCGAGCGTGGTGGAGTGTCAGTCTGTCAGTAATCAAAACTAAAGGACACAAAGTAGCCCCATGACTCAACACAAGTGACTACCAAGCGTCGATTCTACGTGTGAAGCCCTCTATGCGCTCTACATCTTTAAATAAAGACAAGTGCCAACTTACGCGTACCTTGTCGCCGGTGCCGACGAAGTAGACGACAAGGCCGAGTGCGAGGGTGCCGAGCCCGGCGTAGAGCAGCCGCGCGACGCCCCACTTGTCGCTGGGGTCCCCGTCCGCCTCCCCGTCCGACTCTGAGGAGGAGCCGTATGACGCGTCTCGCACCTGGAAACATGTTGGAACAGGGTTCAATGAAAAACAGTCTACTTGTATTCGATCCAATGGATAAATGGAAAAGTTGACTGAATTGGCATTCGATTGCGAGTCGCGCTTTTCGCGTTTATTTTCGTTGACTTGAACGAGTAATGCACTCTGTAAAAAGCTCATTCACTTACCTAAGTAGGTACCTACCTATTACCTAAGTAATTACAATATTTTGACTTAGATATCATTATACTTATAGATAGGTAGGTACCTATAAATTCAAATTATTTATTTATACCTACTGATTACTTAACGTAGCTTTCTAGCATCTACTTAGCATGTAGGTTCTAATAAAAATCATGACCCTTTTTCGCAGTCAGATAAAAACTTTCAGTAGGTAAGGAACTTCCAATTACAAGGAAAACTTATACGCATTGTTGGCTAATTCGGTTGTCAATCATAGTAATTGTCTTCAAAGTCAGTAGATCACATCACATTACTATGCGGAGGGGTAGATTTAAACTCATTTTGTCGCCAATATTGACGTTAACAGTGAGGGCAACTGGGAACTACCTAGCCCAGCGATTTCCCTGCTGTAAGAAAAACGCTGTTATACCCGGTTGTTCCTGTGCCACTTGCCGGTCTGGCGGTCTTTGACGCGCGCGCCGGGGTGGTCGCCGAGCACTGAGCAGCGCCGCGCCGCGCCGCCTGCGCCCGCGCACCCTCCTCCCACCGATAACGCCGCCGCCTCCGCCCAGGCCGCGCGCCCAGCCGCGCACTGCACAATATAACACAAATAAATAATGTATTACTTACTGTATTGTAGGAACCTACCTACACTGCGTCAATTGTTGGTCGAACCAATAAACAAAAGAGTAGGTAAGTACCCAATTAGTTGCCGGACACTACAGAGATCTATAGCTAAAAAAAATGTCATCAATTCAACATAGGTGACTTTCAGAATAAAATATGTAGGTAGGTACCTATCATGTGAAACCGAAATAGTCACGAAGACATAATCCCTACATGTTTACCAAGAATTGCTTTTTGTTTTCTTTGAAGGTTTATATTCACAAACAACGTGCCTACATATGCAAACGGCCACATAAGTCTTGTTAAACGAAAACATAATTACATCCGATAGTAAAACCAATAAATACATTAGAAGTCAACCTTCCCGCAGTAAAAAATTGTTGATACAAGTCACGATTTCGATAAACAGAAAATGAGGACATATGGGCAATAGCCAGTGGATCTGAGAGCATATTACGCGGGGTATCGGGCCGACGGCGATATTTCATGTCGTGCACACAAGGAAACACTGACTGCAATAAAAATCCTCTAAAAGTGGCTATAAACAAGTCTTACAAACAGCAAAAGGAAACTAAGAATCGAAGACTATCGATATATCAAACAAGTTATTCCGATGTCCCTCGCGTCTTATTGTTCACGGGATTTTGATTTACGGAAGTGGATTAGTTGACCTATTTAATGGACATTTTACTCTTATTTTATAAGTTTACACCACGCTTGTACGGGTACATCGTAACTATGCAAATCGTTCGTTTCTGGGTCAATAGAGGACGTAAATACTGAAATGATTGCGTCTAATAGTCTGCTTTACCGGGCCTACTAAAATATAGCGCGCAGGCGGACGATGTTTCTATTAAATTGCCGTAATTTTTCAAACACGTCAATTGTCTATGCGGCAACAAAATTGTGTAGAATATTTTATACGTTATTAGTGACCCACCCCTCTACTAATGTTAAAACATCGAGATTTCTGTGCTGTACCTATCTAAGATAAATTTATATTAACGTTCTTATACCTACCTACACATAAACTCACACGTGATAATGCTTAACACGTATGAGTTTTGACATGACTGTATCAAATTCACAAAAATATACAATTTTATAATGGTGGTGACCTCAGATCATAGAAACAAGGAGATATGCCATCATAGCAAATTAGTACGGGAACAACTGATGCCACTTTTAGTACATTTTTCGACACAATTACGCGCATAATTAAGCGCTCCTTGTGAATAAAAAGATCTCCCACGCATTAAACATTCCGCACACCCTCAATCTAACACTGTTAATCGTCACTCAACACTAGCACTAAACTAAAACACTGTATTTATACCATCGATCGTGTTCGGTTCGTCGCCAGCGCGTACGGTTTTAGTATGAGCAATTTGCTCTAAATCAGGCATCAAGCTCGATAGCGCCTTGGCACACCTCCCTTGTTTCTATGATCTAAGGTGGTGACTGTGAGTTTCCACCAAACAACATTAAACATGTAATGTAATTGAGACTTGTCTTATGACATAAGAGATACATCTTACAATTTGTTCTGTTGGTCTTTACGTTTGCACTGCAGAAAACTGCGTAAACTCGTCGACATATTTTAAGATTTGTTGCCGGCTGCCTTCGCACTGTTGCTTATAAACATCTGCAGTTATAGGCATTGAGTTGGAGTCTGTCTGAGTCTCGGATAGATGTCACCAAAGGCGTATTCGAAGAGATTTATTTGAACTGATGCATGTGGGACACGTTAGCTCCGTGGTTAGAAGGACACCACGGTACGCAGTGGTCGCGAGTTCTAATCTCGGTCGTGTCAGTTGCTCTTAATTTTCTTATATTTTTAATAGCAATAAGAAAAGCTTATAGCTTTAAAAATTGACAAAAATATAGGTAGATTGTTCATCTTTTAAGTACTAAATACAGGAATGGGGGATCTTTACACGATCTTACAAAGTCCTGCTTCATACTATCGTCCGACAAATTGTAGGTACCTACTTGAAATACTCATGTTATGTCTGTTATAATTATAGACTTTGAATATTAAAACTCAAGAAAACATGTGCGATTATAGACTCTTATTCCCAGCGACATAGAAGCGCACATTATGTTAATTTGAAGTCCTTTGTGCAAATTATTACAACTTGATTTATGTGGACAAAAATGTTATTACACGGTGGGCGCGGCACACGCTACCTCGACATGCGAATGTGGCTTAAATGTTTTAAAATTATCCTCTGTTTCATATTATACGGTAGTTGGACGTAGAAACTCCGGGTGCAAATTATCTTTTGGGAACATAATTTATATGCAATGATTTTGTCGTCAAAAGAAACAATTTCAAGGCGCAATAGACATGGTGGGTATTTTTAAACATTTTTACGAACATTTATGTACCTACCGTATCGTTTCTCATGGAGGATATTTTGATGTTATGATAAATGTAGTTAGGGCTGCCATCCGTTCGGGGTTCCCCGGATTTGTCCTAGTTTAGAGGGCGTCCGGGGAGCGTCCGGTAGGGGTTTCTAAAAAGTGTCCAGGTGAAACCCGGACACTTTTTTTGTCAGGGGAATCCTGATTGATTAAAAGCTAAGCTCGTAATCGTAAGTCAGTCAATTTATCGGGGGCGTCCGGGAAAAATACTCAATTTCACCAAAATTTCCGGGGTTTTTGATGATTTTGTCCGGCGTCGGCAATTTAGGTGATGGCAGCCCTAAATGTAGTAGATAAGTAGGTGTACTTATAGAAATTTCTTACCTTAGCGTTAACTTGGACCCTTTCATTAAAATTGGACCTTAGTTTCTTTTTGTTCTGTAGACTTAATAGAATCAATTTCTAAATGCCTACCTACCTATTCCAATCAAATTCCAAATTAGATATGTATCCTACACATTATTTTTATTTGACATGGTAGCTCAGTGGTTGGAGCGACGACGCTACCTACGGCAGAGGTAGCGGGTTCGGGTTCCGCTCGTAAGTTGTTTTTCATTATCTTAAGTTATGTAGGTATATTTATAACAATCATTTAAAATTTTCACTTTCTCTTAATACTTACCCACTTATTTAATTAATTGAATCCATTCCGAATCACTTTTTACAACTACCTCCATGTAATAATAAAGTGAGTTCCTATCTTAAACGTAACAAAAATAAATTATATAAACATCAAAAACTCATAAACGTACAAAAGTATGTAAATCTCACTAGGTACTTATATCTACAAGCTCTATCACAATTTCCAACAACACGAGTTTTTCAAAAGCAATTAAGAAAGGAAATGTTTAATATATCCAGGTATTTGGGTCACGGAGGTATTCTACACTGCAGGAAAAACGTGTGCATGTGTTTAATTGTGTAAAATTACCTTTATCCTTGGCTATTTGTAATATTCATGTTTGACACGTGGGTATTAAAGCCTACATGGCACAGTGCAGTGGAACTACCATTAATATCTTTGGCTGGCAATTCTGAGATTGATTTAGTTTCAGAAATAATGTGAGGAATAATGTGTCTATAACTTATGTAATTATATTATAACTACCTACTACAGATTTCATAAATCTTATTATACTTCATAAAAGTTGCAGTCACTGCAGTAAGTGATACCTACTAGCAGATACGTAGGTCCTGAGGAAGCGCTGTGTTGACAGCGGAAGACCTGCTTGTCCCCTAAGCTGTCTGCAGAGCGAATCTTCATTTTAATGGCTCAGCAACGTGCATGTGATACCTACTCGGTGTGGCAAGCGTTACATACGGTAACCGCTTACTATCAGGCAAGCAGGAATGCCTGTCTGGCATCAACGTCTTAAAAAAAAAACGTAGGTACCTAATATGGGTTCGACGGTGGAAAAAGGGGCGGTCAATGAAAGGAAAGTACGTACCTACTAACCTACACTAAATATTTATGATAGCAAATTTCACTCAAAGAAAACATTCATACATAAAACTATATTTGAAAATAAGTACGACTGTTTATCAAAGATTTTATAAAAACGATTTTTTCGGAAATCAAACCGACTAGGTATACCTAAGTCAAAATCTTTATCGTGTAGGTAATTTTATGGCATCAATCGACACAGTCAGTCTAGACGAGACAGGTGATTCTTATTTGACGACTTCTAAGAACAAACGTAAAGGTCAAGGCCTCTTCCAATTTCCAGATGTTTCGTGTAGCATGAGATTTTGATAGGATTTGTTAGCATTGCACCGTAATAACTAAAAGGTGCTTTAATGGAACCGTTGTATGGTTCAGTTTTGAATGGACCTATCCCGATAGCTAACCCGCACGAATACAAATTCAGTCGTACATATATGTAGTGATTGCATCGTGTATCGCAACCCTATAATATTAAGGAAATATAATTATACCATGAATAGCCGGTGCGTTGGCGTATTTATGGAACATTGACTTCTCCGACAACGTAGGGGGGAATGTAAAGCCTCGTTATTAATTGGGGACAAATTATATCCCGTAGCACACGTCGCTAGAGATGTCGGATGCATTCGAGCGACGTCGGGCGATGTCGTACAACAAGTGTCTGGCAACATCACGTGACTTAATAAACAACAATCGACCAAATAAATGAAGATGGAGTAACGAGACAAAGATGTCTGGCGATGTTGGTCGATATCGCCCGACGTTGCCCGACTTCGCCTGACACCTCTAGCGATACGTGTCGCGGGTCATTTGTCCCCTAATGAATGCGAGGCTTAAAATAGGTCAGGCGGTATAATATGTATAATCCACCTTATCACCGCGAATCAGGTAAATGACTGTAGTACGACGATAGGTACCTACTTCTTCTTAATGCAAGTATGTTGCTTTTTACATGAATCGATTGAAGACTTTTAACAGCTGTGTCTATATTTAAAAAAAACCGGACAAGTGCGAATAGGACATGCACTTTGAGGGTTCCGTTCCATACAAACTTAATTATGTATGTTGTAAAATCGTGTCTCGAGAAATTACGAAAGGACCTTAGGTTGGCTTCCCGAAGCGGTGGACCCTAGTACTAATTAATCAAGCAGCTTGTCCAACATACTGTAGATTTATCGATAGAATGGTTTAACTATATTCTCATAGATGGCGCTATTACCAATTAGGACATCAAAATAATAGCATAGCATAATCGGCCTATAATGTTTCCCACTGCTGGAACACAGGCCTCCTTTGTCTGTGAGAGGGAGAGGAGGAGAGACAAAGGAGACCTGTCCACCACGCGGGCCCAGTGCGGGTTGGTGGACGTCACATGACTTCGAATTTTTGGTTCTAGGACATGCCGGTATCCTCACGATGTTTTCCTTCACCGTTAAAGCAAGTGATAATTAATTTCTAATACGCACATGACTTCGAAAAGTCAGCGGTGCGTGCCTCGGGATCGAACTCGAACCATTCGCCGTGGGAGGTACATGGTTAAACCACTAGGCTATCACTGCTATTTGGACATCAAAAATCAAAATATGTGACACAAAAGGCCGTATCTTTTGACTGCATTAACTTAGATGCTTAAATTTATTAGACCTCCAAGGGACTGCATACCTTAGTAGGTATTTTGTATTTTAATTTCAACGTAATACTGTTCCTGAGAAAAAGGGTCTTGACAGACGGACAACAAAGTGATCGCACATATTATAAGGAGTTTCACATTTTATTTTTGAGGTGTGGAACCCTAAAAATGCAATTCAAAGGGTTTTTTGAGTTCTCCTTTTTGGCCATTGCATTGCTTCCCTGGAATTCAATTTACAAAATCTTAATTAAAATTCCTACAAAGATGTTAATGTTTTAAATGCACTAGAGTTTAGAGCGTTAAATGTTACTTTTATTTGAAACATTTTATTAAAACTATTCGTATGTAGTAACTCATAGCAATATACTGACTAGTAAACAATACCGATATGATTGTTTGTTTCAGTTGAAACTCGCCACGTGTGCTGGCCGCTCGGTCGATTGTTTTGTAACTTGTTTTGCAATTGTTCCCACAAGGTTTGCTCGCTTTCGTTATCGTTTATTTTGGAAAATATATTTTTTATTTTTTGGCCTGTTAACCCGCTTTTTATGACGTAGGTACTGCCTGTTTATTCTGTAGCGACATACCGCGAGAACTGCCAATTTGTTTGCGAACGTTCGTGGGAGAATTTCACGGTGAGATTCCCCTGGAACGTTCGCAAACAAATTGGCAGTTCATACTCGGTGATAGACACCCTATATATGTAGATTCTTGAAAAACAAAAATGGTAAGTCTTGTCTAAACCTGCCACAGTGTAATGTATCACTGAAAACCCACAGACGATTGCATCAAGTAATAAATTAATTTCCCTCCTTCAACATTTGCGGCTCGGACGCTGAAAATATTCAGTTTTTCTTTCTGTCCGTCGCATGCATTGCAAAAGATTTCCATATTTTAAATATGCACAACAATGTTATTTTGGGTTAGCAAAAAATACAGCTTGTATTATAAATCAAGTGCCAGTTGCATATTTCGTAAATAAGTCATAAAATTATAATAAAACGGTTTTTATTATATCGTTGCGAATTTCATTCAGTCTCAACAAGCGAACCGACATCATAAATTCAACGGTTTGACGTTTAAGAGTTGCAATAAACATTCGGGTTTTTTATTTAACAATTTTATGTACAAATATTTTTATACAAGATTTCTACGTTTTGAATTCGCACTGAATAGAAAAATGTTAGAAGTGAGAAAAGTAGGTGTACTCAATTACAAATAGAACAACTTTTAATAGAGGTGCTTAATGCCCGTCCAAATAATTACATCAGTGTTAGAAAAAAATAAAAAAATACGTTTTGAAAACGGACTAACAAGTATGAAATAATTTCTAATGAAATGAAAAACGTGGGGTGCATCTTGCTACTATCTATTGTATGCGCCCCAGTTTTTCTATTTCATTAGAAATTATTTTAGAATAAGCAGATATGTACCTATAGTAAGCTTATGCTCTACTATTATTAGTGCATCTGTGTGTCTAAGGGCGGATTGCTTCAAACCATCTGTGTTCGTAAGTCAGTACCCATATTTGACGGTTACAGATACGTAACTGTAAGATGAAACAACATGGCCTAAGGGCGTTACACACTGACGATTAGTGAGCGTGTTTCGAGCGAGGATTTCAAAGATTTGTATTTTGACAAGCACTTAAAAATGTTCTGCAATTGTTAGACCAAAATTGTGACGCCATCTTCCCATGGGCTAAAAGTTCTAAAATGTTTTGTCGGATTTATCGAATTCAAAATAAATCTATGATTGGTAATAGGAACCAAACAATTTTTAAGGCGTGTTGATCAGTACCTACTTCAAATTGCAAAGAACATGACATGTTTTATTGTAGATATTGGAAGCTTTGAGGCCTCCGTACATAAAACAGAAGAAACTTTGACTATTTGATCTAGTTACAATGACGATATATCATTTAAAAAGGTTACTAATTTCTTAAAATAATGTAAACTTTAATATTTCCCGAGCATGTCGACACGCTTTTCATAGCGGTTATCGCCGCTGTACTTAGTTAAGCCACGGTTCATAATTTTCAAGGAGATTAGTATTCACGTAAATGAAACATGCTATGAACAGCTATGAACTTACAATTTGATTTTAGGGTTCAGTAAACTCATAAAAACAACCTAATTATTATTTCCTTCCGAAACTGTCTGTGTAGTTTAATTGTTGGATTTTTTTTTTTTTTATGTACCTATTCATATACGGGTTATGTTACAGAGATTCATTACAAACATATTTCATACTTTTATTTCCGTTTTCCGTTACTACATTTATATACTTACCTAAATCTCATTTTCATTACATTTCATTATTCATTAAAATCACATTAACAAATCCCACAAACTATTGATTCGTAGCTACGCTACGAAGCAAGTCGTAGCGCATTTCAAACATAAATATTTGCTACGCTTTTCGCTACGATTATAGTCGTAACGAGTCACCGCTACGGCTCGCTTCCTCTAGGTAAAAGTCGGGTCAAAGGCAGGAAGAGGAAACGGTAGTAACTACCGTCTGTTAAAGAAAAACTCGATTCATGTTTAAATTGCTCTGATTTTACCGACAAAGAACTGAAAGTAAACAGCTGTAGTTTGAAAACACAGTTCTTATACTTATTTCCAAAGTACACAGTCTGTTTTTTTAGTGTTTTTTTTTTTTATATAGCTACGACAAAATGAAATGTTCAATTAAATCTTACAGGTACATTTTTTTGGTTTACAATTTACTGGTGTGTGTATGTTTTTGACATTTAAACTCTAGTGATAATAAAATAGAACCCCAAATCTTTGACACGGAAGCCAAGTATGCTAATGAGTCCAAACGGCTTTACTTTAAAAATCCACGACGCGAAAATTAAGTTCCTAACTTTATTATGCATATTTGAAGTAAAAGATTTATTCATACGCATAAATAGGGGTTTTCGAAACTAACTTTAATAGAGGTAGACACAGCGGGATATCTCGCTGAAATCTGGAGCAACCCGGCTGGGGAAGTACCTACCTCCACCTTACAGAATACCACAGCCAAATAACGCTACTCTTTGGTAGTGTTTTGTTCCTGTGGGGAACAAGGTCTTACAAGCGTTTTATAAGCTATGGCCTTACCATCGGGTGGACTGTACGCCTGTTTATCACCATTTTCAAAAAAAAAATAATTCACTTACGGTTAGTTACGCAAATTCAAAATTATTTGTGCTAGGTACCTAGTACAGATTCATTTTGTACTTGGTATTGCTAGTTCCACGTCTGACTACATGATTGTTTATTCGTGCTCAAAGATCGAATATGCTCGATGACCGAAAATGTCAACCGCACCGCATTTTGGATGTTTAGGCTCGTTCAACCATATTTTGAGCATAACGCGTCATCCATAATTTTCGCTTTGTGACCTCTGAAATATGACATAATGGGTTCTAAAAGAGGACAAAATTTAATGTCTATCACTTAAACGTTTTGAGTTTTTTCAATAAGTATTAAATCAGATAACACAAGTTAATTGAGGATTAAGTTCATGTCGGCATCATAAAGTTTATTAAGTCGTTGTAAATAAGTAAATACTTATCATAACATTAGAGGAACCATTAATTTGTAATACATAATTAAGCATTTCATATAATTATAACGTTTAATAGTCTATATCAAGGAAATTTCGCTGTTAATACAAGACAATAATCTTTATGACAGAGAATTACAAATTATATACCTACAGGGTGGCCCGTTTATATAGTAGTCCAACATGTTTTTTTGGGTCGTGGACATCACAAGGTTTCATCTAAACGCAATATATGTTCCGCGAAAATCAGTAGTTTAGATGTTGTAATCCAATTATTTTGTTCTTAAAATCTCTACTTTAGTTAAATGAACCTCCCTAGATTGAAAGTTATTTCACTAAATTGAATCAAACACCAAACTTGATTCAATTTAGTGCAATAACTTTTAATCAATAATTTTATGCTTTTCTAAAACCCGGTAAATATTTATATCAATATAATAGCATTATATGACGGAACTAAACCAACACTATGCATATTATAAGACCAACACTATGCATATTATAATGTTGTGTGAAACAGTTTCGAAAGTCGATGCCTTTGTATTTTGATTAGTTTTGATTTAGCACCGACTACCGAAACTGAAGTAGTTTTTTAGCAACAAAGTTAATAAAATCTGGGACCTCTGCACAAGTTTTTTCTATGAAATGAAAAATACAATAATTAAAATCGGTTTTTAATCGGAGAAGGTATCGCGTAACAAGCATACAATAAAAAGCAGCCAAATTGCGAACCTCCTCCTCCCAAAATGAGGCTAAAATTTTCTACTGATATTTCTCGTGACCGACCATAGACGAGGGTTCCTTACCCTAGTATATTTTTCTACGGAAAAGGTTACTGTTTCGCGTCAGTGACATTTAGGCTGTGACGCAGGCCCGAAGCACGGCAGGCTTTGCGAATTGTATCGGCCTAGGATCGATAATGTAAGCCTCGACAGCACACACATTTTTATGAAAGTGTGTCGATTATTCTGTTGGGATTTTGGTTATTTTATAATATACTTTTATAGTATATTATAAAATAACCAACCAACCTTTTCTTGGGTTGTAGGTATATACTTTTACATATACATACATAACATATAGCCTATATCCATCTGGAATAATGTAAAACCTTTCAAATAATAAAAACAGTTTTTCAAATAGTGGTTCCTCATAATTTACCCTTCATACGAGAATTCACAAAATGAACACTCTCTTTATAATATTACTAACTGTTGGCCGCAACTTTGTCTGCGTCTATTATTAACCGATTACAAAAAAAGAAGAGGTTCTCAATTCGTCGGATTTTTTTTTGTATTGAATGGTCAGGATGAAAAGTAGCCTATGTCCTTCTATTGCATGTAAATAAATATTTGAAAATTGAGAAATAATAAATAAAACAAAAACGTGGTAAAATAAAAATATTTTACAGTCTGTTTTAACAAAATACAATACGTGCCCACCGCCTCTAACCCCTAAAAAATGGCGATCAATCGAATGATTCAACAATATTAATTGTAATTGTAATGTTATCCTATCGGTCAAAACAGTGAGCGTCGCGCACCAATTAATCTGTGTTATCTGCGCCACAGATTAATTAGGCAATTAATCATGCATGTCTAAATAACACAAGTACTATTTACTGAACACAGCTCGATTTGATGTAAATACTTAGGTAGATTATTTTCCTTGTAAATTATGGCACTTGTATGGAATTTAAATTCTTAAAATACGTCATTTAATCCAGCCCATTGCAATCTACTGCTGGAAATAGGCCAGAAGCCTCTTCCAAGAATTGCCTTGCAGAGGACTCCATGGAATTTTAAGTTTTCAGTCTATCTGGGTACCTATACAAATCTACGCTGTGCAATTGCTAAATTCGTAAATAATAGTTATTTGTTAAACAAGAGTGCAAAGTTGCTTTTTAACCGCGTGCTTAATTATGAGGACCGAGCAAGCGAAGGATTCAAAAATTAGAATCCTGAGCGTTAGCGTGGGAATCAAAAGAGCACGAGGTGAAAAATCTTTGCACTCGAGTGCAACACGTAACTTTTCATCCCACCTCAGCGAGGAAAAAAAGTAAAAAGTTGTATTATAAATTCGGCACCAAGGAGGTTATTCTACCTCCTAAATAGGTTTAATGACGTTTTGAATTCACAAACTTCACGATGTTCTAAATTCAATTTACTTTGTCCTCTAGCTAGAGAATAAAAACAGCTTTTGCACTCAGATATCGAAGAAAATTTTACTTTAACCTCTAGCGGATAAAAACGGCTTTTGCACTCAGATATTGAAGAGCAAAAATACTCTTTCCGAGTTGGTGGGATGAAAAAAATTAGTTGCAAGCATGTTGCAAGTAATATTATTTTAACCGAAAGAAAAAGCTTACCCACGTGCTTTCAAGCTATACAGCTCTTTTATGTTTTATTACGTGTAACAGATAAGAGTACGATAACTATTGCATAAATTCTTGCCTCACGATAAGCGATGTAACATAAAATGAAAACATTTTCCAGAAATATTTTCAGACTTCAACAGATGTAGTTGCAAACTACAAATTAATGTTCCTAAAATATTTTATCGTCCGCGATGGAACTGAAAGCACTGAAATCATTCACCGTGCTTCCTCTATTACGGAGAATGTAAATCGGCTAGTTATGCCCACATTATGTATGCAAACGAATGGTTCACTCCCGATCGACCTGACTCTTCAGGTCAGTGATATTTATTGTGTGCACTGCGAGGGAGTTGCTTTGATCTGCCAACTCAAACATCTATCGTTCATAACGCAGAACTTTTCACCATGAAATCCAACTCACAGAAGAACTTTTAAAAATATCTCGTTTTTCGTTTAACCTATTACTAGATTAAAGTAATAAATCTATTATATTCGCGGAGCTCAAGACTCGGTTTTTATTGTGGGTAATTTAAAAAAAAACTTTAGAAAATCGTATTTAAACAATCGTGATACTTGGGACATAGGGTGTACGGGTAGAACCTAGCTAATGACCCCCCAAATGCGCCAAACACCCTGTATATTCAATTTGTGTAAGTCGTTTCAATTTACAAATGTGGAGTTATTATTTTGACGATCTTTGTGTGATTTCTATTTCTGCCAACTGTTTCAGTTTACGAGCTAAGTACAAAATGTGGTATAAAGTGTTTCAGATAAGAGTTCGCTTCGACGCTATGTTACCTCTCCTGTCTGTCACTCCTGCCGGCCTAGCATGACCACGATAGAAACAGGTTTTGTCTACATAGAAATAGACAAAGTGACAGATTGTAGAAACGTTTTATGAATGAAACGGTAGAAATGTTTCTACAATCTGTCACTTTGTCTATTTCTATACTTTCTACTGAAAAAAACTTTCAAAGCCATTAAAAATGTTCAACCTCACATTCAGGGCAGCCAAGATAGCGTTGAGGGGAATTCTATGTGAAACACACTATAATAGCAAAACAATAGATCACCAGCCTTGAAAGATAAAAAACAAAAAAAACTATGTCAAAAATGTTTATCGACAACCTGACATTATTGCTTTTATCCTAAATCTTAGCGATATACAAACATACAATTTCACTGTTACCGCTACATCAACATTATATAAATTAATTGAATTTTTTTTTATTGAATTAATTTAATTGAATTAATTGAAAAGCGTTAAAACGAACAAATTAGCTCTTATTCCTACATTACAGGGCGGCTCGCATCAACGGCTAGTAATTTGATTGATGAGCGCACCGCACTTCGTGATGTAACCGGTAGTTGTACACAATGGCCGGCTATTAGCGTCACAACGTACCCATATCGAATACTTGATTATTGAGTGGAGGTTTATAAATGGATGGGTTTTTTTACAAATCATTTCTATCATGGTATTTCAAGACTTAGAGATATTTATTAGATTTTTTGATATTTAGTTTATACTTAACCATGCCCAATTTTTTTTTTGTCTGTTTATGCACGCATCACGCAAAAAGTACTGAACAGATTTTAATGTATATTGATGGGTCCTACTTAAAATTTAAGTCACATTTCATCCAATTCCGGTGGGATGTGTTCGTATCCGAACATAATTTTTTATTTTACTATATGTACCGGTTACATTTTTTATGTATTTTTGATATATGACTGGCAGCATGAGTAGAAGTTTATAGAATAAGAATGTCTTAAAAATTACTTCTATGAAAAACGTGTACAATGTGTGACCGTATCAAATTAAAGTGATTTTATTATATCATCACTAAATTTTGATTTATGTTCTCGCCACGAACAGGATGAACCAGAGATATAGCTTGATCTCTTGATCTCTTATAGCCATCCTTAATATTTAAATGTACCTAGTCAATTAAATTGTAGTCTACGCGGACGGAGTCGCGGGAAAAAGCCTAGTAACCTAATAATACTACCTACCTTAATAACTAAGGCTCGTATTACAGAACGAGGCTCGAGCACAGATCTCTGCTTGAGCATAGATTTAAAGACATTTGATTGGTTGAAATCCATGCTCAAGCAGAGATCGGTGCTCGAGTATCGTTCTGTAATACGGGCCTTAGAGTACATAATCTAAGCTTAATAATGACTGATGAGGTAAACTTGCAAAATATAAATTAGTGCAAGAATATCGATAATGTATGGAAAGATTCCAGTCGCCTGAACTACAGGTGATAAGGCCTCACTTGACGGTCAGCAAAGAAAGATTAGACCATTATTAGATTAGACCATTATTACTTTAACATAACATCATAAATGACACAAAATTATTCGATACGTTGAAAGAATGATGGCAGAAATAATATAAAAACAAAAAACAAAAAAGGTATCGACTTCCGAAACTGTTTAAGACAACATTATCTTTTTTAAGGTTTTAACTTTTTTTTTCAAGTTTTTTTATATTATTCTGTTGGTACACAATTGCATTAAATAAAAAATCGGAGCTGATGTTATCCTTTGTATCTATGTAAAGTAAACATGGTAGTGGAACTTCAGACACGGGGTCTCATCAGGAACAAAGGAACATTTGTTGAAATAACTCATAATAGATGGCGTTATATGTATCGATTTGTTATTAAAGTTTGTGTTAAATTGAGAACATAAAAAATACATCATAAAAAATATTTGTTCATGAAAAATCCTTTAAGCACGGAAAAATGTATAGTCCGAAGATAGCCTGCGCTAAATCGGTCACATTTCTTTGTATAAGATGAGGCATCTGTACGTATAGTATTATCTGTCGTACAGATAAGATTTAAATATTGAATAGTATTTACCTACTAAGTCTTTCTTTGCCGACCGTACCTACCCACATGAGGGAAAATTAGCAGCTGATGGTATTGCTACGTGTTAAAGCGCTGTTGTACTTGAACGTCAATATTTTAAAGCGTTTTAAGTAGTACGTGTACAAACTATCGATTTTGTAATCAACAGGTGATTTCGTCGGTAATCTGTTTGCGGTGTAGATTACGGTTTGTTTCTATTGATTTGTATGCTGTATTTTTCCATCGAAAGAAATATTTGGTAACATTTCAGCAGGATCATTAGATTATGGATTTTTTTTATGTTGATTGGCTTTGTTATACATCAGTGGCGTGCAGTGCATATAGGCAAGTAGGCAGTGCCTACCTCATATGATTCAAAAAAACTATTATAACTGTTACTACATAAATAAAATATATCAATCATGACTAATTATTGATATATAATGATGTATATTGATGTAGTAATAGTTAAAATGGTTTTATTGAACCTTAAGAGGTAGTCACTGCCTACTTGCCTATATGCAATGCACGCGCCTGTTATACATATACATGAATGGTAAAGGTAATTTACTGAGAATATTGAGTCTATCCGAAGCTTTTTTTTCTATAAATTATAATGACAGTATTTTTTTATTTGTTGTGTTTTTGATTCATAAAGGGACATATTGTCAACATCATGATTGACCTCCTCCGGGTAACAATTGGTAATGCCGGGCCAGAAATGTAACCATAATCTTTGCGCAAGTTTTAACTTGCACAAGTATGCTGTGTGTGGAAAGAATTTGCACAAGTATCTTGACGTACAAGTAAATTTTTTTGGACTTGTATTATAAGTCCAAAACGGCGTCACGGCCCAACTTGCACAAAGAAATAGGTACGCACCTATTTCTTTGTGCAAGTTTGGCCAGCATTAAGTATAATTATACCTAATACCTTCCTTATTTTGAGAACACTATCCTGTAATGAAGTCCTATATCACATAAACCACTTTGCCGCACACATCTAAATCATTGGTCGCGTTTCAAGTACCAAGTGTGACATAAATGAAATGTATACGTGCACGTTTTCATTATCCGACGACACCTCATCCCGTACGGATCGGGGTAGTGGGTTAATTGCAATTACATTGAGTTAGGGCCCGCTGAAAAACTTGACGGGTCGCATGTTTCTACCCAATTCATTTTAGAGGATAAAAACATGTAATTTAGAGTGTATAAAAAATGAACCGGGTTGGCAGGGAGGAAACCCTAATAAAATTGGACGGTAGACAGTTCCTACTTTTTTCTCCAGAAAAAATCTACTAAACCATCTGTCTGTCAGATGTAGCGATATTGTCATTGAGAGTAGGTACTAACTTTACTGAATATATAGCTGTGTTTTTCTAACCAATAAAAATTAACGAGACGAAAATAAAATCGTGCTTAAAGTCATTAAGTATTATTGTATAAGCAGGGAACACATCGGTCAATAGCTTTCCCATTGATCTGAAACCTCATTTTTTCACTGTTTCATTGCTGTAACATTTACACCGGTTCACACTATAATTATACACAATATAAGTCAAATGTTATATACCTTTTGGAGCTTAAATCACAGGTTTAAGGTTTAACGAGTTGTTCTGTTGGGTTTACTTTTCTGTATCGTGAATTTACAGGTACATGTATCATATAAGCACCCAATCCGAAGTTCTGAATTTATATGTATATCTTTGCCTTGATTGTGGCTTAGCCCGTCGTATCGTCGATCTTATAGACGTAGATCTACATGGGACATTATATTTTTTATTGTGTCTGTAATAGCGACATAGCAACATTCAAGAAATTACAGCAAACTGATATGACCTTCTTTACCCAAGCTGTAATATTGGGTTTAAAATCACGATTATTTGTAGCAAAAATCATATTGAAAAACTTTCCGTTACATCTTTTATCTATTAACTATTCATTCTTGTCAATATACGACGTTACTTGTGTGACTTAAATATCAGACTATTATGGTACAATCACGTACAACTCTATAAGACTTCGATTTATGTCTAAAAAGCAATGAATAAAGGTTCAAAGTTGGTCATCGATTTAGTAAGGTACCTACTATAGACGGTTACTGACTCTTCTTTTTTTAAACTGAATATCCAGTATGGTGGATGTTAACGTCACGTCAACTGTTAGACGGTTGAATTAGTTTCTACAATAGCGCCCAGTAAGAAATGAATGTTGAATATTTAAGCAATATGTAGTGAATATTTAGATAAAATTATAGTAAAACCCAGTTATTTGTATCACTTAGGTTCATATTGTGTATCAACGAGTTCTGTTTCAGTAATAAGTAGTTGTTTAAAATAGGTAATTTAAGTAACATAAAATGTATTCTTCCATACATGCCTTTTTTGTTTGTCATGAATCATGATCCAGCGTCAGGCACTAGTGATCTGACATTTATGCTGAACTGGATCTATATGGCAAAGCCAAGGCACACTGCAACTATGTTACTATCAAGACTTTTTATTTATTGATTTCGTCTATGTGTCTGTCTGTTTTGTGCCAAATAAATGTTTTTTTCTTTCATCCTAATACTATCACGGTATTTTTTTTTCGTGTTGCTGCTTTTCACTTAGAGCAATTTGGTTTCATATTTCAAGAGACTCATAGTTCGCCAATGGTCTTTATACATTGCATGCTTTATTTACATTACCTGGCAATGTCGTGGCGACTGCTCTATCTAACGGTTCAACGACATTTTATTGCTAACTATTATAAACTGCGGGCTCGCGACACGTGTCACTGGGCGTACTGTTTTTGTACAAATACTAATGACCGCCGAATGCTCGCCGTTACGAAATCTGTTAGTTTTAAATTCCTGGCTAGGTTTTTCACTAAGCAATTTTTTTCCTTCATTGATATGAAACCTTATTTATTGCAGCATAACTAGACTAGATTTCGAGTTCCATTACTCCGGCAGCTAGAACGTTACTATGTCGAGTTCAATTACTCCGGCAGCTAGAACGTTACTATTTCGAGTTCAATTACTCCGGCAGCTAGAACGTTCATATTTCGAGTTCAATTACTCCGGCAGCTAGAACGTTACTATTTCGAGTTCAATTACTCCGGCAGCTAGAACGTTACTATTTCGAGTTCAATTACCTACTCCGGCAGCTAGAACGTTACTATTTCGAGTTCAATTACTCCGGCAGCTAGAACGTTACTTTTTCGAGTTCAATTACTCCGGCAGCTAGAACGTTACTATTTCGAGTTCAATTACTCCGGCAGCTAGAACGTTACTATTTCGAGTTCAATTACTCCGGCAGCTAGAACGTTCATATTTCGAGTTCAATTACTCCGGCAGCTAGAACGTTACTATTTCGAGTTCAATTACTCCGGCAGCTAGAACGTTACTATTTCGAGTTCAATTACCTACTCCGGCAGCTAGAACGTTACTATTTCGAGTTCAATTACTCCGGCAGCTAGAACGTTACTTTTTCGAGTTCAATTACTCCGGCAGCTAGAACGTTACTATTTCGAGTTCAATTACTCCGGCAGCTAGAACGTTACTATTTCGAGTTCAATTACTCCGGCAGCTAGAACGTTATTATTTCTTTCTGATATCTATATAACCCTATTAGTGTCTAGCAGTGTTTAGTAAATGATAATAGTTAAACATATTAATAAAAAAATAGAGTCATGAACAAAATTTGGCTTAACATACATACTAACCTACGACTCTATCTACCCCCTCTTCAGAATACAAGCGCAATAATTTATGTTACAAATAAGGTTATATCTGAAACAATACTCACACCATAGCTCATACAATACACCCGGACACCCAGATATCAACTTCACTCTCACTTACACAGCCCTACTTCACTCTAGCACACGGTCACCCTCACATTACTTTCTGTTTACTTATTAATTAAGTTTCTTATCCACTTTGTTACACTGCTTTTTTTTTTTTTTTGAGGATGGGAAATCATCAAATGACCCCTCCCGCTCTGGGCGGAGCGGAAGGGAGTGTCAGGCTCTTACTGACTAAAACCCACCCGTGTTCCTTCCTTAGCCCTTTTGTCCGGGTCAGCGGTATTCCTTCCGGACAATCCCGCTTTCCCGGCAGGCTTGGGCCCTAGTGGGCCCCCTCTCTGATGCTGACATCTCTTTGAGGCGCGCGTGGAACACGTACGCGCCGTTCGGCACGGGCCTGGTCCTGATCGGACGGTGAGCTACCCATTACTCACCGCCCGCAGGCCCGCGCTTGTTACACTGCTTAAATAATCCTAAATTGTTTGTTTGTTTTTTCTCTTTGATTTTTCTCTTTATAATATTATACCTATGTCATCGCAACTCTGGTCCCCAAGATACAGGCCTCGCCTAGTTTGGGGACCACCGTAAAGAACTTAATGATGTACATACAATAAATGATTAAATGATTAAATATGGACACTATCCGAAAACTCCGATACATTATTTACTTATCCGAAAATGCCTTATATTTTTGTCCTTGGTTCTTGTAAATGGACCCCACCTGCTTCTTTTACTTAAACCTTCCCCTTCCTTATCCAATAGTTGTCCAAAAAATAACTAATATAGGAGGTGCTATGACGCATAAGGTATATTATGAGAATATCCTACTAATATAAATGTGAAAGTTTGTGAGGATGGATGTATGTATGTATGGATGGATGTATGGATGTTTGTTAATCTTTCACGCAAAAACTACTGAACGGATTTTGCTTAAACTTTACAGTAATATAGCTTATACATCAGAATAACACATAGGCTACTTTTTATCCCAAAAACGCGAGCGAAGCCGCGGGCGGAAGCTAGTAAATTATATTTCCAGGAAGAATGTATATAAGTAGGTAGGTATAGCATTAAGTCTACTTTTGTACAAAATGTGGGTTATTCCCAACAGACAACGTGGTCGGTACAACTCGCCAAGCGACCACGTGGTTCGTTGGGAATAACCCCAAAATGTTCGGACATAAAGCATCAATAAAATAACGTAATACGTAATGTCTAAAGTTTTCTAAATATTCTATTAAAACAAGTGTACCCGGATTACATCGCGTAAGTATATTATAAATTTGAGTTTTCCCGACGTTCCGACAGCGCCAGCGTTCATCATTCTGCGATGCAATCAAAACTTATTTTATTGTAAAACAACCTACCCTAACATGATTACCTACTCCTCAGCTAATCAAGTGTTCATCATCGCAACACGTCACTAGTCATCGTATCGATCGCCACGTCGATATCTGCATAGGCAGTCCTTGACACGCGGCGGCCGTGTCACTACACTAGCTGTCAGATTTCTATTTAATCTATGCTCGCTTTGATATTAGTTTCGTGAATATTTTATCATCTGTTACGTGCATGAACGAGTGAACGACTACCTATGTAATTATAACACTATTAGTTTAAATGTTTTTTGTTTGGAATATATGGTTGACCCAATTTTAATTATGCATAGCTAGTAATATGTATCGATTCGTAGTAAGTAGATACTATGTACTTTAAAAAATATTGAGGCTCTTAAAAAACTTAAGGCTAAGTCTTAAGTTTTGTAGGTAAGTTTTAGTAAAAAAAATTGCGTAATGCAAAAAGATAGTAGGTATCTAGATGATAAACGAAGGCAACTAGTTTATCCTTCCACTATTTACCTAGTTTCAATTTAAAAATAGGCATCTAGCTAGAGTATAAATATTAATACCAACAATACCACGAATCTTGAACTCTGATCCTTTACTTTAAGCGATGTTAGACCTTACTCCTCAGACAATACGACGCGCTCAAAACCGGGAGGAGTGTGAGATTTGACATAGTTAAAATGTATAATTATGGAGAAGGAGTGCAAAACGCTAAAATAATATAAACAAAACAAAATTTAATTAATTGCGGTCGATTTTCGACCACTGGGCTACCACTTTTTTTTTTTTTTTTTGAGGATGGGATGTCATCAAATGACCCCTCCCGCTCTGGGCGGAGCGGAAGGGAGTGTTAGACTCTTACTGACTAAAACCCACCCGTGTTCCTTCCTTAGCCCTTTTGTCCGGGTCAGCGGTATCCCTTCCGGACAATCGTGCTTTACTGGGCTACCACTAGTTTAAAAATATGTAATAGGTAGGTATTAAAGATACGGAATGTATCTATTAATAGTAAGCTGGAAAATTGCATTCGATAAGTTAGCGCTATTTTAATAAAACTTAGCTTAACTCAACGAATTATCAGTATCATCTATAGCAGAGACCGCAACCACTTAGTGAAGGTAATTTAAAAATCCATGTACCTAAGTTAGCACAGCCAGCAGCATAAAAATTAAACGAAGCAGCTTTTAAAAATTAATACAAACACAATATACTATGCGATCGCGATAGGAATAGGAACGTCAATGACCTCGAATGCCAACTATCACTTGAAAAGCAGGCCTTACAAAAAAAAAATTGCGGTTCAATAAATATTTTTCTGACTATATTTAACTGAGTCTTTGATTTACCAAATTTTATTAGAGTTTCAGGTCATCTTGATTTACCGTTAAGTTTCATAAAATCTCTGCGTGGAAGAAATCACATTATTTATTTCCTCAAATCATAGAAACAAGGAGATACCTATGTTATTATAGCAAATTATTACGGGAACCGCTGTCACTACTATTAAAGCAGTGTTCGTCACAACTACCAATGTTAATTTTGTATAGGGCAATCCTTTGAGTCAATAATAATTAAAAATTTAAACCGGTAACGGCTTTTGAAATCGGAATTGGAAGCTATACTAATTGTATGGCTTTGTGCATCTATAAAATAATTGTACAAAAAAACCGGCCAAGTGCGAGTCGTACTCGCGCACCGAGGGTTCCGTATCAGTTTTGGACGTATAAAGAGAACAAAACCGGACCGCATAACAAACTTTGTTTTTGAAGGAATTGTGATGATTTTGAAAAAACTACTTACTAGATCTCGTTCAAACCAATTTTCGGTGGAAGTTTACATGGTAATCTACATCATATATTTATTTTAGTTTTATCATTCTTCTATTTTAGAAGTTACAGTTTTAGGATTTTAGGACACACATTTTACCACTTTGGAAGTGTCTTTCGCGCAAACTATTCAGTTTAGAAAAAAATGATATTTGAAACCTCAATATCATTTTTGAAGACCTATCCATAGATACCTCACACGTATGGGTTAGATGAAAAAAAAAATGAGTTTCAGTTCTAAGTATGGGGAACCCCAAAAATTTATTGTTTTTTTTTATTTTTGTGTGAAAATCCTAATGCGGTTCACAGAATACATCTACTTACCAAGTTTCAACAGTACAGTTCTTATAGTTTCGGAAATAAATGGCTGTGACATACGGACAGACAGACAGACAGACAGACATGACGAAACTATAAGGGTTCCTAGTTTTACTATGGAACCCTAAAAAGGACCGTGATCAATAAAATAGGTCCTTATTACTCAAATACGTATAGCTACCTAATTAACCCTACCTACCCTACCTAATAATACCTACATAATTATGTTTAAAACCATTACTTAAGCACTCCACATATTATGCATATGCTAACGCTAGCAAAATGGTTGCTTAAGCGATATCTCAGGATAATTGCCCTATTACAATCAATTACACTACACCACCACATAAGTTATAATACCGACAATTTACCATTATTATAGGGGAGACCAGGTATAAAAGTAACACGGTGAACGTAACAAATGAGTTTCTGAACAAATTATGTTAGCTGCACTGATGGCTGTATCACTGATTTGCGCCATTTTGAACCCCCCTCACCTCAGCTGCATCGCGAAAAATAAATCAGGTGTTCCATACATTTTGTTGAGTTATGTGAACATAAATGTATGGAACAGCAGATTTTTTTTTTCGCCATTTCAGGATTGGTCCCATAGTAAAAGTTGTTCATAATGATGAGTACAATGCCCCCTTAAAATATTTCCACTGTCTAACTGCCACCCTGTAGAAACTAGTACTAAGAAAACATTTTCTGCCACCAATTGCATTTTCCATAATTTAATTAGCCTCGTGGCGGGAAAAATTGCGCCTTTAATGTTTCCAAGGCAACGCGGCTTCTCTATAAAGTCCTCATCATCATACTTCTATAGTTGAAGGTTTTCTAGGTTGATTAGTTTTGTAAACAAATGGTTTGCAGTCTATGGCTTTCCGCGGCCCGTATTTATACAGAGTGTAAAACTTCCTTCTTTCATACTAAATTAATGTACTTCAAAGTTTATATGTGTTTTTTTTTTTCTAATCCAAAGAATAATCATCTCACATATTCTTCACACTCAATAACATTGGTTAGATATAGATCTTAATAAACTCAATAAAAAATACGTACTCCAAAATTCCTTTTAATAATCGTGTCCTTACATCAGAACCCACAGAATAATTTCGCCGTAACAGCATAAAATGTAAACACGGAGAATAAAATTTGTAATTTTTTGTTCGGCAAAATAATTGTATCATTTCCTCAGCAAAAAGGTATACTCCGCGGTAAATAAGTCAGCGGGTAAGTAAAACTTCTGCCGCATCATTCGCGCCTAACACGAGCCGACTTTATCATTGCCGCTCATCAATATTGTATACACCGAACTTTATACCTTACTGGTAACGTATTAAAGCGCGTTTTAAAATACAGGTGTTGGCTGATGGTGTTGGAAGGAGCGCTCGTGGGGCCGAAAGCGATAATAGCTTCCTCGCGATAGCTGAATGGGCCCTGACAGCACTCGCTCGTTTTATAAACTCGCTCGCAAACTGAATGATTTTTCATTGTACATGTATTTAAGGGGTGGCGTTCGGGAAACTGACGTAATTAGGGTATAATGTGCATATTTAAAGACTATACTTTTAGCTTTACGTATCGCTTCTTTTTAGAAGGCATTACCAATAACTTAAAACACCCAAAATCAGTATTTTTCAGGTTCAATTAATATAACTTTAAAAGCAATTTTCAGTATTTTGTATTCAAACTATGTAAGCCAAATTCTAAGCGTTGCTTTTACAAGATATGTGGTTAAGTAGGGTACCATCTGAAACCAGGTACAGTAAAGCCGAAGCTGAAGGTCACGTGAACTAAGCCACGATAGCTATTAGATAGTTAAACACACTAACAACGGACAATAATTTAACAAAACTTGAGACATTAGCAAAACTTTTAAGTGGCGGTTTTACAGACCACTCAAAGATTTGCAGCGCGTCATCCCAAAATTAGAGAAATGAGATTATTAAATTTACGTTTCTGTGAATCTACTCCCACTAATTACTCGCCCTCATTTCGTGTGATGGAATATGCAACGGAGTGCACGTCCTTCCTTTCACAGAGTACTATAGGTACTGTGTATATACCTACTTATCTACATAATTATGTGTATTCGCATAGAATGGTGTCAACTCCGGTTCAGGGGAAAGCATTATTTATCTCGGAGAGATTGCTGCACCAAACAGCATCCATTATTGCAGTGTTCATTTGTTTTATTTGAAATACGATGTCGATGTGTTCGAAGTAAATATTGGAAACTCTGTATTTTGGGGATCGTGATTTATTTGGTGGAATCGTTCTTTCTCTTCGCACTACGGAAACTTGATGGACCCTTTCATATTAAAGGCACAACTTCTAGATGTTTCGATATTTCTAGTATAGGTACCGGCGTGAGTCGTGAGCACAGATCGCGCATGTACATTTTCGGCCCAATAGACTATAGACAATACACAATAGAGAATAGACGACGAGCATCGACTGATAAACCAATCGCGTGCGGCCTCGGCGCCCTCCGCCTTCTTCATTCCGCCAAAGAGACCGAAAAATCAACTAATGCGCAGGTGATGCTTGTGCTCAAGACACGTGCCGGCAATTATACCTAACGTATTGTATAACCACAGTGTAACAGATCTTACAGTGGTTCATCGCCGATACATTCTACAGGACTTGAGAAATATCAAAATTTACATCTAATTGAAAGCGAAAGATTTCGGATTGGAATGACTGTATGTATGGCAGTTGGGGTCTTGGGGACCCTTTTCTCCTGCAACCCCCCGCATGATTACTTGCGCAAAACCCTCGCGTTGAACGACTGTAAGCAGTATAATCGCTAGACTGTGGTATAACTAAGGAAGATCAGAATTATTCAAAGCCACATTATGTACATTATCCAAATTGCAGAGCTAGGTGAGCTAGAGTGCTAATTTCGTGTAAAGACAGTAAGGCAGCTAGCGCTCCGTTTACTGCACTGCTACACTCTAATCTAACGCTCTGCAAAATGTATCGGCCATTAGTCTAGTATGTTTAAGATAAGTATAGTTAAAGGGTCGTCAACGCGCTTGTGATACTCGGTGTTGCAATTAAGCTTTAGGCTTGAAACTGCGTTTAGCGGGCGCGGGCGCGGTCCTATACAAAAGCGCTCCGTCGCGGGGACCGGAGCGGGCGTCCGTCGCGGGGCCCGCCAGCGGTGCACGCACGTCGCACGGGGCATGGACTTGTTCCAGGATATATGTGGTGGACTAGCGACACTGCTTAAATAAAATAATTCGGTCTCCGCGACTGGTACCAGCGATGCGGACCGTCGCGATCACACGGAGCCAATCCGCGTGTCCACGCGCGTAGACACGCGACGGGTGCCCGTCGCGGACGCCCGCTTAACGCAGTTTCAAGCCTTATAAAGGCTATAACCGCTTAACATCAGGCGGGCTGTACGAAATTACGAATAACAACTCCTAAGGCCTATCTCACTCGTTCTCTATTCGAAATCGATTGGTATAGCACCAATTAAAATAGAGCGGGAGCGAGAAGCATCCATCGTAAGGATGATTAGCAAGGAATTCAGTAGCCATGTTTTTTTTATTCTGAGTAAGCGCGAAGATATTTAAATATACGTATACACTCACTAAAATTGCAAAACGAACTTCTGGATACTTTAGAACTCCTGCAGGCAAGTGGAACATTACATACAAACAGCACAAACTAGTAGTAAGCAAAATTATTTGTGTTGCGTCCCAGCTGCTCGCAGCGAGCTATGAAACAATGAGGAACACGCTCCGGGAGCGCGGACAACGCCGGTTGATAAATGGCCCACCTACTCGCCGTACATATTAAGTGGCCAAGCATCCGTCATTTTTATAGTCTCCCCACCCCAAATCTATGTCTTTTATCATCGTAAGCTAAGAACTTTGAATATATCGGCTGTCAAATAATTATATTGTGTCGGAATTGTTTTTTATGGATTTTTTATGAATCGGTGTCGTTATAATAAAATATTTTTTTGTACAATAAATTTATAGGCGTTCCATGATAAGAATGGTGAGGTCTACTAAGAGAAAAATAATGTTTATTGAAATGTGAGTTTTTTTAATGGCTTAGTTCGATTTAAAGTATAAACAAGATGCATTAGGTCGTAGCTTCAAAACTTAAGGTTTTCAGGAGAGCAAAAATAAAATTCACTTTTCTATGGGAAAACCTTCAGATCCGACTTTATTAACTTATGTATTTCCTTAGTGGATAGAGATAGGAAACCCAGAGTCAGGGTTCGCATTGGGTTCGCATTCCCATGTGTTTTAAGGCGGGATTTTTATAAAATCCCATCTCTAAAGTAGACAAAAGGGGACGTAAAGTTTGTGTGAAAGAAATAATGGCATTGTGTTATGTTCCGACTTCTACGCGGACGGACTCACGGGCATAGCTAGTATGATATGAATATTACAGAATTGCACCTTAATTAAAATACGCACGTACTGGAAAGCCGGGTATGCCATTTTGTTCCCGAAAAATTATTACTAGGATTGTGAATTTTAAGAGTTTTAGTTGAAATGATAATATTCCTTGGGTTGACGGTGTAGCAAAGTTGCATGATGTCATAAGATAATTATATGAACCGAAATTACTTATATCTCGAAAAGGAAGTTTGCTGTTGGTCATAAAGAGAAGTTCTAATTTTCTGTTAATTAATTTCGTAAATTATATTTTATTTCGGTAGATCGTTGAACTAATAAAATACAAATTCAGAAATTACACTGTGGCTCAGTTGGTAGAAGCGCTGCCCCGGTATAGGCGGAGGTCGCAGGTTCGAATCCTGCCTGTGTCAGTTGTTTTTGGAATCTCTTATATATTTAATAACAAATACAAATAGGTCCGAAATGCCCTAAGTTTTGATTTTATCCCCAAATCAATTTAGTTTCTAAGACAAAATTTCACACAATTTTCAGCTTTATGTAAGTAAGACCACTAAAATCTATGTTAAACTTCGTCCATTTAATTATGACTGAGTCACCTTCTACGGAACAATCGCCGACACTTGATTAAGCGATATCAAACACGTAACTTTCATGCTGCATTCCTTACTAGTTACCTCGCTTCACACCAGCTAGTAAGAAAATTCAATAGAGCCGCAAATTTGCTTTAATTTTGTCGACCAAAGCAATCCGACTTTTTTATTTGCTAATCTTAGTTTAAATGGCTCAGTTATTAAATTACCTGTAAAAGCAAAACGAAGGCACAATAACACCGAGAACATCTTACGGAATATACTACCATTCAGCATGCAACCACACACACCATGAATAAAACATAAGACATACCCATGAGGCAGGCGGGTATCTGGGGAAGGGCGCGATCAACTTGGTCGCCACGTTGCTCGGCAGGTCGTGCTTGATCCCTCTCTTTAAACGCTGTTTTCTTCTCTCCCGCGATTTGCTTCTTAGCATAAGAGCTGCCTGCATACTTGCCAGGTTTATGGCCGTTGGTGAGCGCTGGCACGAAACTCAGCCAGGGGCCCCTGGTAGCTCTTAGACTATCCACAACGCGCACTTTGTCCCAGTGAAACTACGCACTTATATAGTTACAAAAGTTACCGCGGATCGACTCACGATAGTTTAATTTTATTTTTACAGCGAAGATCTACTCTAGCGCGTCTACACTACCCCTAACTAGCGATAAAGAGATACAAAGACTATTTACACACCAAACGTCGATATCACTCTTATGTTAATCCCATCACAGAATTAATTACTTTCAAATAATCTCACTGTAGAATGCTTTAGAATTGGATTGAGATAGGCACAAGAAAGGCGCGAAACTATTTTTAATTTAAATCTATTTAATATTATAAAGTGGTCGATCTTAAATTTACGATATGTGAGAAGAGAATACGTTATGGAAGCAAGCGCAATTTGGCGTTTAGAGTTGTTTAGTTGGTTAGTTCGGAGTGTTTGTCGCACGTCAGGTCACACGGGCTCGCTCAAGTTTCATTCCGCACGTCGAGCCGTAGTCTTTGGTTCTTCGACACCTGCCATCGGACGCTAGTGTCCACTGGGTGCCGCAGTTTCATGGCCGGCCCACTTTGATCACTGCACTAGATAACACTTCACAGTAACACATGTTACGTCTCTGACGCGAACTAAACACAACATTCTTGTGAACGAGAGGCTAATTAAGAATCTCCCGATTTACAACAAAGGTGACGTTTCCCGTAAGTTGCATTGTCTCAGTACATGCTTACATCTAGCTATAGAATACATTAAACATTGAATACATACCTAAATACCAGCGCAGCTACGAATGGTTACCTCTAGAGCATAGATGCGAGGCTCAAAGTGCCTCTGTACACAACACATATAAATGAGATACCATGCTTACACTAGTGTACATGTAACACATAAGTACAGTACAAGCCAGGATTGAGAAACATCTGACAGGAGAAAGAAACTATCGGCAATAATAATAATAACTTAGTTTTACAGGGAGCGTCTTATAAAGTTGATAATAATAAAAAACGTGTTTCATAAAAAGCAATAAATCTGCTATAGTCTCGTACTCTATTACTCCAGCAATAAATAACTATTTATGTCTCAAGTTGACTTGCCAACAACCTACAATACCCAATCATGTAAACACTGCAGCTTAAGTTGTGTATTTACGGAAAATTGCTTGTTGCCATCGCATATAATTTGTAATCGATTTGTTCCGATCGTTTCTGTCTGCTACCCGATGTTCCTCAATGGAGTACTGTAGTGTTTATGTACCTCGATGAGTTCGCATGGCGAGGGCGGGGCGGAGTGCGGCGGATTGACGCGGGACGGCGGCGCGGCGAGGCGTGACTCCCAGTGCTGGCAGGAGTATGCGCGTACGCCACTGGGCGCGGGGTGGAGCGGGCTGTGCGGCCGCGGGCTCGACGGCGCGGGCTGGCGGCCGTGCTGGCGCGCCTGCGCAATTATAATTCAACTTTAGAATAAACATATTGCTCAGTATTGAACAGTCAGCGACAAATTGCATAAAGGTACAAGGTACAGTTACGATTAGAGAAACTGAAGTGTTAAGTGACTTTTGTCGCTGACTATTTTATAGTTAAACTTTAGCCTTATAGATTCAATAACATGAGCAACATCTCCGAATGTTTGGGGAAAGTTATGCATTTATATTTCTTTTTAAACTAGCTATGTTTTCTGCTTCTGCAAATTCGGAAATTCCTGTTGTGGGTACTAATAATCCAGATAAGACTTCACATCGACACGAAAATCACGCAGCATTACCATTTTGTGAAAAACCTTTTTCGGCAGTTACACTTACCGGCAAATAACTTGAATATTGCGCAATAGTCGATTTCGAAAGCGTACGTGCGCAGAGTTTCCCCCACTATGCTGCAAATGTTCAAGTTATTTGCCGGGTAGGTATTATAACTGCGATTGGTATTTTTTTAAACTTCCCGATGTTGCAGTCTCCTTTATGGGAACAATGATTAACAAAACAAAAACGTCATAGTTACCTTACGGCCCGCGAGCGAGGCGCCGCCCGCCGCCGCGTACATGCACCGCCGGCGCCGGCGTTCAGCTAGCGCGCCGCATGGCTAGCACAGGGGGCGGGGCCATGCGCGCGCGTCGCCGCCGCATCCGGGCTACTCACCAACACCTAAGACATCGCGGACATCATATCATGACGTTAGTATAGGAACATTTGCGTTGGTAAACAAGGTAGAAAGACGGAAAGATGAGGATTGTTCAGTACAGCTTTTAGAAATAGGTTAATTGAAATTTTCAAGTTTTGGATCAAGAGAAGTAACGGGTCAGAAAAAAAAAATATATATATTAAGTCTTATATTGAGACATATAGTGTTCTTAATTAAGGCTTGTATTTAACTAACATGTTCATCTAGTAGATAAATGCAGTAAGAAGTGAAACGAAACAGTAAATCTATCTATGGGTCTTTCTGCAAAGCACCCCTCAACATTGATAAGATTCAGTTTTAACAAAATACAGAATTACGAATGTATTCATTAAGTCTTGTATCTTTCAAGCCTGCAGTGCAATACATGGTACAAAATAACAAACAATTAAATATCAAGTAACCGAATAAAAATACAAAACGTGCGACCGGTGCGACCATCCCTCAGAGCCACCAATTACTTATTTCTCACGAAAATATAGTTCTCTTTAATTATGGCGAATAAGCGCATGACTATTTCTACATCAGGTTAAGGGTCGGCATCATGCAAAAGTCTTACGGGAAAAATATAACTTTATATAGAAAAGGTATAGTAGCTACGAAATAAAAGGTCTGACTAGCTAAAGTGTTTCACTAGTTGCTAGTGAAATCGTGTTGAGAATAAACCTTATAGATTAATGTAAAGAAAATATTGAAAAAGTGGAAAAAGCTTTGCCGTAGAACCATAAATTTAGCGTAAATAAGAACGAACACTCAATGAAATTAACTTAATTATAGGCTACAAAGAACAAAGTAGTTGCTGATAGTATTTCCATATCAACACTTTTGTTCTGTGTAAAAAAGTCGCAAACTTGCTGAATTTTTCTGAATTATAATTTTTATTGATATTTCGGTCAGTCAAAAAAATTACTACTTTATGTTTTCTATACTTATAAACTTATCCCATAACACGATTTGCCGTAATGCACCCTTAAGTTATTATGTCTTTGTGCAGTCGCTTTCAACTGTGTAATTACAGGTCTATGGGAAAAGTATAGACAATGGATCGGTATAGGTAATTGGAATTATATGTATACCTAATTATACTATTGAATTACTTAGGGAACCGACACACCAGCCGAAACTACGTTGCTAAAATTCTGCGGCTGCAATTACGCGTCAGAGCATTCGGTTACTATGACACGCAATGCCGAAAATTTTCGGTCGCGTCGTATAAATTACGTCGCGCCTTAGTGTAGGCCAAATTATACCTTTTAGCAGAACGCGACGTAATTTCTGCCTGAGTGATGAGTGCGAGTTGTAAATCATAAACGTCTCGCAAAATGAATGAAGCAATAACCAATCACGTGCGTTAGCGTCTTCACCTTCGAGCACAAACCGCGGGTGTTTGACTAGTCTTAGTTTGACCTTCGTTTAAGTTCAAAAGACTCACACTAGACACTCAGATGTATTATAGATAACTCAAAAAATATTGCAGGCGTAATTACGTTGCGTAGGTTCGGCTTGGTGTCGTGGCACTTATAGTTAATAAACTCATTATTATTCTCTGACTCACTTAGTAACCGTAGTACTATTTTTAGGGTTCCGTACCAAAATGGTAAAAAAGGCACCCTTATGGTGCGACATTGTCTGTCTGTCTGTCTGTCTGTCACACCTGCTTATTTCAGCAACTACTTATGCTATCGACTTGAAATTTGGAACAGTTATAAAGAATGCTTGTTCAACTTTATTGCAAATGAATAAAAGTCCAAAAATATTTTTATATTCATTGCAAAAGGGGCCGGAGTGGGGGTCCGAAATTTTAAAGTGGGGTTACTAGGTCAAGTGACATATCATATGAAAGGGCTTAATTTGCACATTTCAAAATATATTTTTATTTTATTTTGTCTCACAGTTTTCGACATAAGATGAAAAATGTCCAAAAAAAATACCATTCCCCCCCCCCCCTTATCTCCGAAGTTTGCGGGGCGAAAAATCTAAAATAATTACAGTTGATAGGAACTGACCCAAATATGACACCAAAAATAAACCGATGTTCCTAACTAGTACAGTTTGTTCAAAATCATCAAAATTCCTTCACAAACAAACTTAGTTATGCGGTCCCGATTTTTTCACTTTATACGTCCAAAAATGATACGGAACCCTCGGTGCGCGAGTACGACTCGCACTTGGCCGGTTTTTTTTTAGGGTGGTGACGTTGTAACGAAAGTATTTTTTTTCTTCTATTTATATATTATTATTGTATGAATGAAGTAAACAAGTTTAAACAAATTAAGAAACTGAGTAGGTACTTACAGTTTAAAAAAAACACTATTCTACAAACATTTATTGAAATATTATAAGCCAGCAAAACAACATGCTCCCAACACGACATCATACATTCATATCGCAAACACAAAACATCGGTTCACTAAATAATCCACAGGGCCCTAATATTTAATTAATTATAATGTAATTACACCGACCGTTCATTTAATAAATTAATTTGAGCAGAGCAACCAATAGCCAGTTTGGCCCGTTTTCAACTAACATATTGGATGGAATTTAAATAAATTAACTCTTCAATGGAAATCAATTTTCAATTATCTTGCAATTTATTTATTTAGCGTGCAGTATTTAAGCAAATTCGTATTGGCATTAGAAATCATTTTTGAAAACTAGGTGTGAACATTCAACTTGATTTTCAATATGCGTTTTAAATTAGAAAGTAGGTTCGGTAGGTAGGTTAGTAGGTAGGGTAGGAAGGTAAGACGGTCGGATAGGAAGGTAAGTAGGTAGGATGATAGGTTAGGTATGTCGGTAGGTAGGTTAGGTAGGTAGGTAGATGCTCGTAGCCCCGTGTGAAGCCGGGGCAGGTAAAGCTATAGTCATTTTTGAAAACGAAAAGTTTCACATTCTATTTACGGCATTGGAAAGACAATGGTTAAATGTTAAGACATACCTACTAGTAGTAGATTTACATCAACGGTAAACCATTGCTTTAATTCTATTAATATCTAGCATAATAATTATATCGCTTAGTTAGGTTAACGGGAATATAACGTACCTACGTTACATTCCAATAACCACAAAACATTTACAAAACAAAAAATAACATCGAATTAAAAAAATCACAACCGATACTTATTTTTTATTATAACCAACCATAAAAACTATATACTACCTATAAATCATGCCAGTTTCAAAAGAACACATAGGTAACCAACGCCCATAAAATAGATCCGCCCCACCATTAAAATTACAGCGATATAACAAACACCCCGTATTTAAACTGCATCGATGCATACGATTAGCTAAGTTACTCAGTGGCAATGCATCACCTGCAGTACCTACTATGAGTCCATGACCCCATTTCTCGCCGACTTTTTCAATCGGGGTGATAATTAATCAGCTGTTTAATATGTTTCTGTCCCATTCCTACATTGGCGTGAAAATAATGGGGTGATAGAATATTGTAACATTTTTCATTAATCAATGACTAAGCTGAGTTAAGGTTAACGTTTTTTTTTTTATACTGGATAAAGGTGTCCTTGAAAATTTATATTCAGTATCCGCAATTTTTAAGTCTTTTGTGTGTAGTATTTCAAAATGTATGTGTAGGTATTATGTCAATACATTAGTATTCACATAATATCTACACATAAATCTTCTTGGATATTTATTCTAGAATTATCATAAATGCAAGTGCAAGTGAGTCTCCTTTTATTTGGTAGGTATGTTTTTAGGGTTCCGTACCTCAAAAGGAAAAACGGAACCCTTATAGAATCACTTTGTTGTCCGCCGTCAGTCACCGGACCATAAGTGGAGCCATCTGCTCATCTGCTCACCACTAGAAGTATGCAGTAGCGCCATCTATGATCATATATCGGAACCCTTAGGGCGCGAGGCATACTCGCACTTGTCCGATTTTTTTAAGGTTTGGTTGCTTCATCACTAATACCTCATTCTGTAAAGTAAAAACTTAACATGCGGGTACAACCGCGACCTACTCAACATATTGTGTGATTCTCACAAGTCATAACTATAACACAACTACACAAACCGTATACTTAATCCTAGAAGTTTCCAATAATAATTCGAACAACAAAATCACCTCAATTACAATTACCGAATAACCTCCGTTAATTACCTAAAAGGTCGGTAGGTGATTTCATGCAGTGTCCGTCGCGAGCGCAACCCAAACTCCGCGAGAGTTAACCGCGCGGGTTTTCCAACAACAATATAAGTTTAATGGAATAAACAATCGAAGTGAGCGCCACCAATCTAAATTAATGACGTGTTCGGAAGAAGTTCAGTGAATCTTGTGAAACGAGAAATGTTCCACATTGCGTGTCTGATGTATTGGCGATTGGATATGTAAATAAGTTATGTATCGTGTTTTATGGGTACTTTTTAACCGTAAATTTATGGGTTTGTTGAGTCATTTATAGCGTTATAATCGTGGTCAATCTGTCCTAATTGCCTTTCGCAGTTCACAGCATGATACCCGCAAGATAGGCTAGGTAAAATTAGTCACATTGAGCGTACGGGTAAAATAGAAAGTAAAAAAACTCGTCCCTCTGAGACAAAATGTGGGTGATGATTTATCATTTATTAATCACACAAATTACTATTTTAAGCGAGCAATTATTGTATATATATAGATGTATAAATGGTTTCTCGAAAGCGGCTCTAATGATTTGGATGGTGTTTATAAGATAATGTTTTACTTTCCAAGTTTATCTAGATGCTGCTACTAAAGTTTAATAGTCTAAAACTAATGGCAATGTGCATTAAAATAAACTTTTAGCCATCTAGGCACGAGTTATTTACGTACAACTTGTACCGACACGAGAGGCGGCGACGGTGCCTATTCTGTTGTTTACAAACTAATTAATGCTAAGTTGCAGAAAAGGTCATTAAGTTTTAAAGGAGACTTTAACGATAGAAATTGTATGGTTAATGTCTCCATTCAAATTTAATTTTCTTTCTGCAACCGACCGAGTCTCAAGTCTCACAGTATTTTTCAAAACAAAAAACATGAGAAAATAATAAAATATATTTTAGCTATGTCAAATTATTTCACTTGGTCACAAAGGTCGCGACTATTCTCACGAAAATGATAAGGAAGGGCATATAGACTAATTTGACAGTTCTTAATATTGTCTGTCCTCTTCAATGATATTATTATAAGAAAGAAAATAGTGAATTTAAAATTCATTTACATAGTGTGATGTACTATCTGAGCCACAATGAACGAAAATATATATTTTAATCTATAATTTATACAAAAATAATTAAAAAGTGAATTAAATATTGATGTCCACTCAGCCTAAAAACTATTAAACAAGGATCAAGTTTATTAGTGTACACCAGCGGCAAAAGTTGTAATTAACAACGAACAACTAACAGGCGTTTGGTGAATCTTGTAGTACATGTGTACTCCCTAGGGGTGTCCCGACATGTTACGTAATGTACTATGAACATGGTGAATCGACAATAACACGTACAATATACATAATATTGCGTACATCCTTTGGTTAAGTAGGTAAATGCATTATGCGGGCTAATTAGGACGGCGGGAAATTCAATTATTGTGTTGAGGTTGTGTTTTTGAGGTAAGGGTAGTATATTGCGTCGTGGTTGAGCAAAAGGTTCAAGGTTGAGATTTCAAGTCAGGCAAAGTGTGTTTTTAAATCTATCTATACTATAAATGTATATTTTAGCGAATTTTAAACATGTTAATCAAATCAAATCATTTATTTTTGCAAACATGGGTAGTCATACATAGATCTTATAATATTTCTTGTTCTCCACGTTCTGCCGTCACATGGGCATGCAAATTGTTTACAATAAAATGAGAATTAAATTAAATCTAAAATAAATTAAATTATTGTGCAAATTATACACTACTTACAGTTAAAGCCATGTTATGCTTATATAATGTTATTAAATTTTGTTTTTTGGAATCTCTTATATATTTAACAACATTATATAAGCATAACATGGCTTGAACATGTTTAAAGTTCGCAAAACTATACATTTATAATGTAGGTATAGATGGTGACATTTTATCGATGTCCTTCTAGCTGCAAAGTTAGAAACATTGAGTTGGAGTCTGTAATTAAGTCTCCGATAGACGTCACCAATGCTCCTAAGAGGCATAAAAAGAGGTTACCAATATCAACTGATTCAGACATGACACTACTGTAGCTTAGTGGTTAAGAGCGTTGCCCCGGTTTTAGGCAGAAGTCGCGGGTTCGAATCCTGCCTGTGTCAGTTGTTTTTGCGAATCTCTTATATATATTTAATAACACTATCTATACTATTATAAAATTGTAAAAAAGCTGTGTCTGTACATACATTGAAGATATTCCAGAAAAAAGAGTCGGGATAAGGGACGTAACTATGTCCGAAAATGGTTTTTTTTTTAATTTTTGTCTGTTTATGCGCGCATCACGCAAAAAGTACTGAGCGGATTTTGATGTGATTTTCAGTTTGGTAGCTTGGAACCAAACTTAAAATCTAAGTTACGTTTCATCTAATTCCAGTGGGATGAACCAGAGATACGTACGTTGTACGTGTATCGAATTATAATAATTTTCAAGCATCTTAGATCAAAATTACACTCGGCCAAGTCAAACAAAAACTTTACCCGTCCCAATGTTACGTAAGCAACCCAATAACCAAAGTCATTTTAATATTTTCGTTATGTTTAGGAACTGAATTGGAATTCAGAATTGCTTTATGGCTACATTCTGGGGTCGGTAAAAGTTCAAAGAACGTTTAGATCGACCGATTACACAGTAAATATCGTGACGCCGCCGCTACGAAGCTGAAACAAAATAGGATTAAACAGTTATTACTGTAAATTTAAAACTGCCAGAATAATGGTTTACCAGTTACTGTTAATAATATTATACGATTAGATACTGGGACTAATTTTATAGGCCACACAGTCGCTACGCAGCGCCGTAGCGGTCGTAGCACTGTGCTACGCAGGTGCTACGACACTAACGAGGCCTATTACATTTTGTCACCTCTCTCGCTCGCACATAACCATAATTTTAAGAATGTTAAATGAAATAATGCATTTTTGAGAAATGTAATCTATTAATGTTCTATATAATAATATTAATTTACCAGGTAATTAATAAAAACACATTTCTACTGTGTGATCTAATCAATTTTGCTCAATAACTATTAGGATTGGTTTCGAGATAAATCATTCAATTTGAGTTTTTAATATTAAAATTAATATTATTATCTAAAACATTACAAGAGTACATTTTTCAAAAATGCATCTTTTCATTTAACATTCTTAAAAATATAGTTCTGTGCGAGCCAGACTGGTGACAAAATGTAAAATGGCTCTTAAGTCGAAGCCGACCATTTCCTTTATACCGTGATTTTAAATTAATGTATTGCGTAATTAGGAATGACATTTACGTACTTTTTTAATTTTTATAATGAGAGTCTAAACTATAATATTTATTTTACGATCTTTAAAAAACTAATTAATAATTCATAAAAGTAGTTCGCTTCTGTTTCCTTGGTTCGTGTTAATATATGCGGTAGCCATAAATCGTACTAATTTTCTCAAATAACTGGTAATATTTACTGTGGTCTATTAACTTTATTACCTTTAGGTATAAATAAATAATGTATGAAGACTGTATAAAATAAATTCCTTGGCTATAGTTTTAATGGTATAATTATTAACTTAATAATTGGCTAATCGTTTATTCTTACATACTGTTAATGAAAATGAGAAAATGTTAATAGTAAGTACATTGAATATGAAGGTACCTAAGCATTTTTGTTTTAAATCTTTATTTGTTTTTTGTGTCGAAATTACTCATTTTTAAGGCTAAGTTCAGATGATCGCGCGGGCCCGTGCGGGGCACCGCGCGCTCATGTAAACGGTAATACTGTTTTGTTGAATTCTTGTACCGCGCGGTTCATCGCCCCGCGCGGGTCCGCGCGATCATGTGAACTTAGCCTTAGTTGCAAAACACGCCTCTCTTAATTATAACAAAACGAAACAATGAAAAGTTAGACCATTCAGCAAACTTTCTACCTTCTAACTATGCCTGGCAAAGGTAACCCGGGTATATGATAAGTTGATAACCCGCCGCGTCTGACTATTTATGTGTACTTATTTGTGTTTGTAAAAACACGCACGATACGGGAAAATGTCATAGTGTGGGGTAACATTAAAAAACCGGCCAAGGGCGAGTCAGACCGCGCACACTGTAAAGTTCCGTAGCAAGAAGTATTTCAGGTTTCCGACCTCAAAATAATATAAGTTTACATACTTAAACTTATTTTTGCAGTTAGCAAGTTCAAAAATAAAAAAAGCGAATATTTCAAAAACTGATTGACGTATCTTGTTCAAAGTAATGTTAATCAAAAGTGTTTATTAGGTGCTACGAGCTTGATTTTTTTTTCAGGTTTTTTTGATGACGCGGTTGAAAAGTTAAAGAGACACATTGTTAGTAGTTTGTCGGAGTTCATATGTCACTAAATATCCACCTAAATAAAAGGTTACTTAGAAACCTTTATATTATTTTCAAAGAGCTATCCAACGATACAATATTTTTGCGCGAAAATATTTTTTCTCAAGCCTTAGTTTTATGTAGCCCTTTATTTTTCCCTTTTATTTTACATAATTTGACTACTTACACGGCTTTATGATGGTTTACAGAAGTCTACCTGCGAAGTTTCATACATTTTTTTAAGATCTATAGTTATTATAAGGATGTGACAAAACTATAAAGGTGCCTAGTTTTACTATGGAATCCTATAAAACAAAGGCCTGATGCCTTTTCAAAGCATGAAACATTAAGTCGAAGGTGACTGAATTCATGGACTGCTAGAAGTGCAGCTTAATTTGCAAATAGATCGATTGGTCCGCCAATTATTTAGTCACAGACACATCCCACTAACTAGCTGTACCGACCATTGCTCTCTAATTGCAATAGTGACTTTCATATCGACTTACTAAAGTCGAGTAGTGTTTTAATCGATTCAACTGTGTAGTACTTATTCGAGTAACTATCGGTTGTGGACTTCATTTGACGCAAGTTATCCACTCAAGCTGACTGTTGCATTTCTATAATTGGCAGCTATTGTGTATTAAGAAACGGTTACGGTTAAAATGAGTCTTGAAATGTGAAGAGTACAGGAAAAGAAAGACCATTGTCTAAATATAATAATTTGTGAGAAAATTATAAACTCTAATAAATTTTACAAAGCAATTTATTTTGAAATTTATTCAAACATAATAACCTTTCATCAACAATACCAACTAGCTAGATCCTTAATTACTTTAAGCGATTTTAAACCTTACTCCTGAGACAATACGACGGGCCCATCACTCCGGCAAGAGCTCAGAGCATGCCATAAAAATATACATATTATAGATACATACACTCGTAGAGCAGTCGGGTAAAAACTTTTTACTAAACCTCTTTTTACTAAAAAGAGGGAGTAGCCAATTAATGCAGGCATTCGTGTCTATATTCTTAATATCTCGAACTCAAAGTTCTAAAAATGTTAAAGTTCTATCTTGAGCGTATGAAATGGCATAAAAAATTATAAAACTCGTGATAAACTTTGTTAACACAATGCAAAGATGATATCTGTAGTTAAAAAATATCACCTACGCTACATAATGCGTATTTGTTGTTATATAAAAGTAAAACAAAGACTAATGAACTCAACCGGCAATCTAATAATAGAGTTCTGGTTTCCGTAATAACGTTATACGGAACTATTACTTTGTCTAATTTCAAATTAATCACTGACAAACTGACAGGTCAAAATTACCCTAAAATTATGATAAATGTACAAACTAAGCACGTGAGGCTGACAGTCCTAAATAAAATTATTATTTATATAGAAAAGGTTCTTACTCATTTTTTTTATTTAGTAATTTAATAAGTTAGTGACCCGTAAAGTTGTAACATTAATTGTAATATTAATGTTTTAATTACATACATTCTCATTTAAAAAAATCCGTAGGAATTATTTCAAAGTTATTTTTATAATTGTTTTAATGCCGCTCGAAATACTTGATGTATATAATATATGTATGTAATAAATGTAGTAATTTATTACTAAACGGCGAGCTCTCTGTAATGTATTCTTATGTTAGTCTTGTTTTGCATTCAACGTGTAAGCGTAACTTAACTGACTACAACCCTGGCAGTTACGCAGAAGTTAAAGTTAGTTTTTAGCACAATTTTAGACAGATTTTTTCCAATAATAAAATAGGCTAAGTTATTACCTACAATATATATATTTTATATTGAAGAATATTAAAAAGTATTATGAACAATTAGTTACTTTTGGTGCGCTAAAAATAGTGAAAGTAGCCAATTAAAGGCTAAAGTTATTTGTCTCAAAAGAAATCATTTACATATATATCCCTCCCTAACAGTTCTGCCGTGCATTCCCTAAAACGCAGTAACAGGGTTTTTTGCGTTTTTGAGTTAAATATTGAGTTTTGACGAGCATTTATTAAGGAACACATTGGACTAACTCAGTTTTTGATTCGATGATTTAAACGGCCAAAAATCCAAATTTATGAAAGCTGTAACCACGCAGTAACTCAATATACACAAATTAGAATGTAGTAAAGAAAGTCTTATGCTGCATATTAGTCTGCAAAATAGCGTATAAATCAATAGTTTTTGCAGTATAAAGTATTTTTACCGCATTTTAATCTGCATATGTGTACGTTTTGCGTGCAGTAACTGCTATGATTTTCCATGATTTTAAAAAAATCCTTTTTATTTTTAATGTAATAAACTAAATAGTATGTTCTTTATCAAAATTCAATCTTTGTTAACACCTTAGTCCTTTTGGTAACAAATAATCCACCATGAAAATGTATTATTATAAAAAAAACAGTGTCAAAAAGTTTTTTGCGTTTTTCTCGAAACCACATTTTTGCTCATACTGCGTTTTAGGGAATGCACGGCAGAGTTGACCTTCTGTACCTATTATTCTATGTTCCCAGCTCACTGTCTATCGGGCACGGCAGCGTACGGTAAAATAGGTGAGTGACGTCATCGAGCCACTGCCCTTTGAGACACGTCAAACATCTGACAGTCTGGATCAATTGTTTTAACCGGCACTTTGTTTTTGTAGGCTAGTTGTTTGTACAGACGTTTTATAGGTCAGGGCCGTTCTTTGGAGATAATGTTGGGTATTATATTATAGACATACCTATCTACTGAAATGGAACTTTGGCGAAGTTAATTTAGCGTTACAATTCTGTGATTCGGTTGCAGTAGTTTTATAACATGTCCTACAACTTTGTTTCACAAATGTATTTGATTCATTAAATCAGAAATCATGCAAAATTGAAAAGACAAAATTGCATACGCTTTAGCTAAAAAAGAGAAACAATCTATCATAACTAAACTTCGTGTTTTGGCAATGTAAATATACACGATAAGGCAGCGAGTTTCGAAATCATTTTAGGAGTGAAAGAATATTTAAAACACAATGAACATTCTCTTTTTCTATTATTCCGTATTGGTTATAGTACCAAATACCCAGTTTAAGTACATTACAGCTTGAAGCAAAATTTGTTCCGCATAACAAATTCTGAAACTATCTGTTGCTATTCCAAGGCATTGCAATCCAACAGAATATTCAATTGTTATAGGCTTACATTACCTCCAAGTAACAGAGTTATTCAACATAACTGGCTCAAGCTACAACAGAGCATAAATACTGAAGCTAGTTTGCGAGAACATTTTCTCACAATAGGTAAACATTTCTAATCCCAGCGTTCATTACTGAAGAGAGCATCATATAAAATGTGTACAATATCCGATGTGAATGCTGCAATAAGCGAGCCTACGCCGTACGTTGAGGCGCGTTCAGATTAATAAGCGAGAAAGTGGTCGAGTACGGGAAGAGATTGGATATACAAGGTTTCATTTAGATCACGTATTTTACTGTAAAACTTGTATTAGTTTAGCAATTTAATATTTAGCACCAGTTTAGTTCTAACATTGACCGCAATTTATATGAAATGATATGTCAAATAAATTAAACAGTACTATACAGAGGCGATGCGATTGAGGTTTAATAAAGTAAAATCCACAAACAAAATCGAAAGGTTTTGATATTTCAGGATATGATCGGAGATAAAACTGAGTGATGGGCTATTGGAGAAGTATCTGTCCAGGAGTAGACGCTATAGGCTGATGAAATGACTACTATTATTACTTGAGAAGTTCTATAGTCCTATTGAAAAGCCTTTTTGATATCGTAATTGGAATTACTTCATACCTTAAGTTCAGTAGTATCATGAGTTTTTTTGACTTATAGTTTCGTTAACGTAAGCATATTTTGAATTTAAAATACAGCAGTCCTGGAACATTTTGATAAAATTTTGTCCAATTGCACATTTTAAAAAATACAGAGAAATTAATTAAGTATTTAATTTATATAAATATTGTGTAACAAAAGTGTATTTTCAATTCAAAATATGCTTACGTTAACGATACTACACGTCAAAAAAACTCATGATCGGGGTACAGTTCATGAGGTATAATGTTTCGGCAAAATAACGATATCAACTGCATTTTATACCTACCTATTGTGCACACTTATTGTACCAGATGTAAACGCGCCCCAGTTCTGGTGATATTAATACGGGATTGCGTTCGTCCGACCCAAACCTGAGTACCTATACTTGCACAGACCTATACAAACCCGCACAGACTCGCACTATTGAATTTTAAAAATAAGCACAATCCTACTCAGATTCAACATTTACGTGTTGCTTTGAGTAAACTAACAAAGGAGATTGTTCTTCGTGTGGTTGAAAGCTGAATAGAGGTAATGCACCTATGTTTATTTTTAATATACAATATTGTGCTCTATATTGAAGAGGGTTAGTTAGAAATTGCATTTCTGGTACACATGCTTTAGCTTTGTTTGGCCAGATTTTATTTTAGAAAGTTTGAGTTATAAAATATATTTTTGATACTTTTAGTAATATTGATTACAAAACTTTTATGACTTATAAACATAAAAACTTCTCGAAAAAGTTACGTGTGTTGAACAATAAAGTGAACTACAAAATTAGGCCAATTGTATTAGGGGTAGTAAAATTAGAACAACATAATTATTATTATTACTACTTAGAGGGCAGCGCAACTTCCCAAAATGTACACTGGCACATAACAAATAACAATTAAGTATAACAAAATTTCACATTAAAAATTCTTTACCTCTTTATGTAGCGTACAAATTGTAACCCAAATGATATTTAAAGCAGTATTCGTCGGCCACAAAGGCGGTAAGGGCAAAGCGACAAAAACAAAAGAAGTTCACATAGATTCGATAGTTTACATCGGAACGGGGATAATGTGGTTTTAATCACACCACGTAGGTATATTATTATTATACATACTTACATAAAAAAATGTTGATGTACACATTATTTATATTATAGTGAGTTTCTAATATTATGATATACTCAGGCGAAGGGTGAGGGGAAGTCGATACAATAAAATAGTAAAAAAAATATTAATAATTCCACTTTACTTATATCAAAACTATTCGGCTTTCTATAATATCCCTTCGCCATTGTCAGGCTATTAATTTGTTTTTGTTAATGATGAAACTGAATTAATTTGATGTATGGGTGTATGTTTGCTGCTCCAAAACATCGTAATGGCTGCACGGATTTAGATGAAAACTGTGTGAAGTTGAATGTAATTTTGACTAGAATATATTCCAGAATGATGGTTAAACGTTAATACTTAGTATTAAATTCGATTTTTGTTTAGTTTTATCGTATACATGAACGTTTGACATTCATAATATCGTGTAAAAAGTAGATTAAATTGCTCAGTAAATAAAGTAATGGTAAAACAGTCATAATTTTACATCGCAACGTGTTATATTAAATCTATGTTAAAGGGTGTGTAAGGACATCAGGTGTATTGATATTACGCAAAGTTAGATATGACCGTAAAGTCTTACTTCGTAAGTATAATGTCTATTTGCAAACTGTAAGTAGAAAAGCAGAGAAACTAACAACTACTGTTAGCACAAAATCTGTTTATTTTTTTTATTACAAACGAGCTGTTTTTTTAATGATTTCCTTTTCTAAATTTGATATTTTAAAAAATATAAACAAAATTAGCTAAAAAGTTCAAATTACTTGTCGTAGGTACTTTGTTGTCATATAAAACAATTTAAAAAAAATGCTTTAGGATGTAAAAAAGTTAAAAATAGAAAGAACTAAGCAAAGTAAAAAACTATTACCTTGTACAGTTATTTAATCCCATAAGTCCAATCCACAGCACTGTGAGCACAACACAACACGAAGAGACATTACGTGGACAGAATTAGTAACATGAATACTGTCGAAATGAATCCGACTAAAATCAACATTTTACTAAAATAAATATTAAAGTATCAAAATGTTTTATAGTGTAAAAAAAACGTTGACAAAATTACTCGTTTACTACCACTCGGTAAGTATTTTATTCGGATACCTATCAAGGCAATTAATCTGTCGGTAAAAAATAAACAACCTGTAGTTATGTAGTTATGTAATAACGAACATCAGTAAATAAGGAACCGACAATTTGATAAAAATGAGGAAAATAAATCAAAATAAGATCGATTTTTTTAATGTTTGTGAGAGGTTTCAAACCATAAATTATTAGAAAAACACATTAATAACCATAAATATTTTGAGTAATGATCGGTATAGAACGTTTAGTTGAAACTTTTGTTCCTTCACTGAAAGCGTGAAAGTTTATATTTAGTTTATCAATAATTCAATAAGGCTGAGTTCCCATTTACATGAAAATCGAACCGGGCATAAGGATGGGAAATAGCGTCGTCTTTACGCTTATAACAGCCATTTCGGCAACCAAGCAGCGTGATTTTTGTAATTCATAGGACACTGGCATTTAGGTGACCTATGTTTAGACATTTGACAGCTGTCATTACGAGTTTCTATTAATACCAATTGTTTGTAGAGAGGAAACTTGTAGCTATGCCAATTTACTCACGAATGGCCTTTACTAATTACCTATACATAGCAGACTTAAGTACTGCATCGATGTTTATCGATCTGTTGATTAATTACATTTATAAATAGGTATAAATATATTTGTGCCAGATGCTTTAATAATAACAAAATGATTCAATAAACTTTTAGTAAAATAGCATTTATATAGCAAACAAAATAAACTATCAATTGAATTCTACGCGCCGTAAGTGAAACGGTTTATAAATATCAAACAATTGATAATCGAAACACAAGGACTCGAGACCAAAAAATCGAATTAATCGAGTTTGAATCTCGTACGTAGCACTTTGACCGGCCGTCCGTCACTTTATACTGTTCGGACAACTGAATCCAGTTCAAGACTAACTGCATTTGCCGAGCCAATCCTAGATTTTTGTAGCGGAATTAAGAACTGCCTATCTATTTTGTACCGACACGCCGCGTGATATCGTTCGAGGGAAAATCTCACCATGACATTTTTCCTCGAATTTTTGCAAACTAATCGGCAGTTCTTCGGCCGCGGCCGCACCGGTAAGCGCGACGCGACGCGACGGCGATTTCCTAAACAAATAAATTTCGCTTGCGTTTCTGCAGTGCGACCACCGACATTAAGTTTATATGAAGTTGTTTTCACGAAATCGCCGCCGCCATTGCGTCGCGTCGCGTCGCGCGTACCGATGCGGCCGCGGCCTTAATTCCGCTTCAGGTGTTATTGGTATCATTTTTTTCAGTTTAAAGTTTAGAAACAATGTATTTTGAAGAAATAATGGGTAATGTTAGCGATTTGTTTTGAAAAAGATAGTTTATATATTTTGGGGCTAATATAAGAACCTATTTGACCTTTCATTTAGTCAGAAAGCTATGTTAGGTATTGTAATATTTTTGTGGCGCCAACTACAAAAAAATATTGCTACGTAATTTTTAAGTTTCTATAACCTATGAATGACGTACGAATTTTTGTTCATGACCGCTATATTACTAATTTGACCTTCTAGTTCAATTGAGCGAACTAATAGTCTTCAGTATTAAAAAAATCTATACAAAACGAAGGTAAGGGGAGAGATATTTTTGTTATTCCGGGGTATTTTCACTGTCAGTACCTACTGATATACAATTTAAAAAAGTTTAACTATATAAAAACTTGAATAGTTGTTCCTTATAAGGGGCCTAAAGCTCCAGAATGGCAGCCATTTTTGTTTTTTATTCGTAATATTATAGGCGTGAGTAATAAAAGTACATTAACTTGAGCTATTTCTTAATGGCTTGTCTGAAAATAAAAAATAAGTTATAGTATACTATATCGGTCTATGATTTTGTCTCAAATTAGTATCATTTCTGATTTCAATCAAAGTTTATTTGTCCATTTCAAATGTGATGTTATTCATTCGTGAACTTCAAAAATACCTTACGGTATCTGTTACCTAAATTCGGTTTCAACTATGCCTATTAATTTGCATTCGCCGAATCCTTATGTTGCCAAGTCGCAAATACTCAAGTATTACTATTCAAATAAAATCTATTAAATTACTATTCTAATAAAATATACTATTGATAAAGATAGTTTGAGAAAAATACCGCGAAAATATCGTACAGACAAACAGAAAAGACAGCTATATATTCGTGTTATCTTAACGAATACGTCGAAATATCTTATTGCTGTCAGTAATATATTGTCTTATGGTCATGTGAAATAGTAATATTTATGTACAATAAATGTTGTATGGTGCGTAGCTAATAATATGACAAAGAGATGGGGTTCGGTGTTACATAGAAGAGGGTTTTGACTGATAAACTGCGGACTGAAGATTTTAGAACATTTTAATATGAAGAAATTTTAAGAAATTTATTTCTAGATTTCGTTTTGTGTTTTACGACATTGTTCTGAAGCCTGAATAAAGGTGAAAGGGAATTAACTTTTGAGTCTCGAGTCGATTCAAAAAGTGGTATAGACTTTGATGCAAGTTTATCATTAATTAAATTAAAATAAACTTTCAATAAAAGTAAGATATTCTAAAAAGTTTCTTCTAAAAGTTTCAGTTGTTGACGTCGAAACGAAAGTTTTCAAATTAGTACAATCCCTCCACATACGCTTAATAAATAAATAGCAAGAAATAAAAGAACAAATGCAGACACGTAGACTCATAAATGTTTGTTTAAACACAACGTATAGATTGCAATAAAGATTAGTAATCAATAAATACTGAAGGCCGTATTCCCGCGGATGCGTCCGCATCAATGACACCACTTATAACATGAGACAATGCAACAATTAACCAATCAACAAACTTTTATTATCCACTAACACAATCGCTAATTTATCGCGATTACACAAAAAATCGACCGCGGGAGTGACGTCACCTTTAATGAAGAAAGAAACGAGCACGAATTTATGTGGTCGGGCGACAAACTGACCCGCGATCGGGACGGCCGTTGCCAAACCCATAATCCCTTAATTAGCCCACCGTGTACGGTTTAATCAGGATTTGAGTGACAGTGCACTGTCCGCGGGTCGCTCGCGTGGCGCGTGTTTGGACGCGGGCGCGTGGCGCGTGTATGTGCACGGGGCGCGCGCGGGCGCTGTGTGCGCGGTGTTCGCGCCACGCCGCCTCAGCCTCGACTGCCGGCATGGAAATTCGATTTTTCTGACGTTTCCTCCGCGCCTTGCTTCGCCACGATCGAACTGCACGCCACATGAATAGTCACCCACCGCTGATTTTGCACGTTCATTTTACTGTAACTGTAATAATTCCAGATGTTTTATGCCACTTTTGGTCGAAGCAGGCACTATGAATGTGGTGTGATACGGCCTTCCCTTCTGACCTTGATATTTTTCGTATCCGCTCATATTTGCTTATCAAAATGCTGTGAATTCTCAAAGGCTGTACAGCTACTGAAAATTCATAAACTAGGTTCAGAACTAAGTTTTGTTGTTGTATAAATATTTCAATCCAATTTAAAATCCTGTAACCGGGTACTATAAAATTGATGTTGTTTGTCAGTGAACGTTAGTTTACCGTGCTTTCACTTAACCCCTACATTTTTTAAGTTCTTGCCGAGAACCTTTACTTAATGGGAGTGTGCGGCCATTAGGCCAATACTACGGAAGCGAGAACAATTTTCCCTCACGCCATCAACGCACGAATCATGTACTAGGAGACATAAATATATTTTAAAAGTTACAAATTAAAGATTTTGCGATAACACGGTATTTTATGGCAAGTTAAAGTTTACGGACCGTGAAAAGTTTTGTTTTACATTTTTTTACGTAAAAGAATTTTAATGTCAATCAGTATTGAACAGCATAGGTGCATACAGCAGTGGCAATAGCTGAGCAATAGGCTTCTGCGGTACGAATTGCAAGTTCGATTTCCACACGGAACAATTAATATTTGTCTGGCCTACATATACCTAGTTGTTAAGAGTGTAGGCGTAAACGCACCCACGATATGAAGAATTCCTAGCCTGTGGAAATGCATAGTGAAAATATTGGTACTATTGCTCCCCTAACTTAGCTTAGGCCGCCGAAAGAAGACGTCCAATGCACAACAAAGTTGATAAAAATAATACGACGCGTAGCGTTTTGGCTACGGCGTGTAGTAGTTTTGCTACGAACGCGTAGCAGACGTAGATGTCGTAGCAGCTGTGGAGTTTCAGCTACTTGTAGCACTGAGACATGATTGTGTGGTTGACTGAAGCGCAGGCGCGCTTCTTCATGAACACGTTGTTCTTTTTATTATTTATTGAGTCAAAGTCAAGTCAAATTACCTAAGGCCTAATTGAAATACATACTCGTATTCAATTAGGCCTTAAGTAGGTAATTTTAAAAGTCATAAATTAACAGAAAAAGGCCTTTTGTGAAACCTATTTACTATGTTAAACAAATTATAATCTCAATTCTTTGAACTTTATACCACAATACTTGAATTCTCATCCAACTGTAATATATTTACTTCATTACAAGCTTTTATTTAGCTTCACTTGTCGCGTTGTCTGTGGGTAATCAAATGTTACATGTTAAATTTGATCCACTTCTCGGTGTTCGATTGACCTGAAATTTTGTATGTATATGTGAGTCGCATGAGAATGCAATATAATGATTTCAAAGAGCTGGTCTGATGATGGACCCGAAAGGTGGCCATAGGAACTCTGTAACGAAACGACGCAACCCCATCGAGTTTGGACTTGTTTCATTTGTCTTCACGAGTACTCTGGTTTTAGATGATATCCAGGGCCTCATGATGGAGTTGGGAAGCGAGCATTATGAAAGCTTGTATTGAAAAATGATTTTCAACATAGAACTTGTTTTCTTACGTTAAACTGCACTGAACTGTACAGTATTCCCAAATTAATAATGCGCATGCAGATCTTCGCTAATTGTCGTATTCCCGGAAACACCGAATCATTGAATCGTAAGAGCCCTAAATTATGCATGAAGAAAATGCACTTAACCACTCTATATACTTTTTTTTATCTATATACTTTTTTATTTCCGGGAATCCGACAATTAACGAAGATCTGCATGCGCATTATTAATTTGGGAATACTGTACAATCTGTCTGGTGTAATGTTGAATAGTTTTTGCACGCAACGGAACGAAAAAAGCTATTTCTCGGAAATTACTATGCAAATGAGTAAGTACCTACCTATATTTTTATCATGTCGCAAAAGTAGTTTTTCATGTAATTCTAGCTATGTTTATGTAGGGTTTTTAAAGTTTTATTTTTTAAATTTTTAGCAATGTTAGTTCACATAGATCGTATGCAGTTTTTCAGTTACCCCCACCTAAATTTATACTAACCAATGCTTCTAAAAAAATGGTCACGCAATATTTTAGTGGGTGCATCGTGCATCAAATTCACGACCTACTTTCAGTGAAATATTTATTCATTAATCAATATATTAATATTAATATTTTCCCAAGTCATTCTATTAATTAAAGACAAAGACATAAAAAGTATGCATCAATTTAAAAAAATATTCAGTAATATTTTAAGTTTTATTTCAGAAAAAAAATAGGTATCGTTTTTCCGACTTCAAATAAAAACTTTTTTAACAAAAAATAACCGACTTCAAAAAGCCACTACAAAGAAAATAATAATTTTGGTTTCGGAAGTCGGTGGCTTTGGTTTTTGTTTGCTTTTTTTGCCACCGACTTCCGAAACGAAAATTATTATTTTCTTTGTAGTGGCTTTTTGAAGTCGGTTATTTTTTATTAAAAAAGTTTTTATTTTTCCCTTTTTAGTTCTTTATCTCGCGTTAGATTACTTTGACGACTTCGTTCAACAGTAAATCTTCTACGTAGTGTGTACATTTATGCATATAACTTTGTACATAGGAATGATTACATAATGTATTATATACTAAAACCTTCCTGAAAGTATGTAGATTACGTTAGTGAAAACCCCATCCAAATCGAATAAGTAGTTTTTGAGAAAATCGCGCACATACAAACATACATACATACATACATACTTACATACATACATACGGGACGAATACAGAACCTCCTTTTTTGAAGTCGGTTAATAAAAAGGAGGTTCTTCAATACATTGAATAAAAAGTTGGTGCACTTTTTGGCCCACCGTACATTCTCTAATAGTCTCAAGAAGTACGTACTATTAAGTGCTATCACGTGTCATAACAGTGCGGTCGGCTGCCAAGTATCCCGGTGTTAACAGTTGAGGGTTGGCAGCACACGCGACAACTTTGACGGTTATTCGCTAGTTTAACCTCTGTTTAGCTTTATTGGTACAGTCGTTTCAGCTTTTGAAGTGTAATTCAGTTCGAAGTTTAGGCAGACTTTTTAAAAGTTTATTTTGCAGTAGGTTAAATGACAGCCACGCTGGTTGTTCTATCTGCGAGGTTTAACTGCGCTTGCCGCGGTCAGTCCTTGGATGGGTGACCATTCTTTACATATCGAGACCCCGCCGTGTCTCGGAGAGCACGTTAAACAGTCGGTCCGGGTTGTCATAAGGATATTTTTCTCAGTCGTTACGGATAGGCAAGAGCCCGAAAGTCTGACAACTGGTCAAACTTTCGGGCCAATAATTGGGTTGTGGAGGTCAAATGGCAGTTGCTTCACGTAAAATATTGATATTCAGCCGCAACGTCGATGTTTTAACATATCCCCACATCAGTAGATTTCACTCGAGCTATGCAGGAGCGGGTCGGAAGAAATTAATAGTTCATACCGTAGTAAGAAGATTAGCTAGTCAGCAGCTTGGTAGCGTGGCTGACTGCCCAGGTCACGACATAATATCCTTTTAATAATCCACACGGAAGAAGCTACGAGCAAAATCTAATCTAAGATACTTTACAATGTCTACAACGACGATCTAGTTAGGTAAATATACCTTTAAAATGCTGAAAATAAGGAGGCAATTAGGAGAAACATGCAACTGTTGGTACTTGGAAACCATGGTTGAATAACCCGACATTTAATTGGCAACATTCTAGCAAGTTGCAATTTGACGTAACGCAAACTTGGAATTGCTTTCTTAGATGTTATTAAAGGAAACTGAACTTTATTGTTTATTTACTAAAACTACATATTTTACAAACGCAGCATTTATTAAATTGAGATTTTGTAAGTCAGTTTTTTAGACTTTATTATAAGATTAAATTAATGTCATATATTCGCAAAATAAACGTTTATATTTTTTTATCAATATAGTAGCACGATCACGAAGCTTGCAAAAGTCGGTTTTTGGTGTTACATTTTTTTCTGGAATCGTATCGAATTCTCAGCAAAATACCAATCGCGCAATGGAACCTCACTAGCACACAATTTAGGTGCAAATCGAGCAGTGAATTTTTAAAAGAGACTCCTTTACTACCGTATGCATTAGAAACCATGTTATAGCATCACAACAAGGCACTGGGTGTTACCTACACATTACATACATGCAGCAATCATCATGTAAAAAATAATAGCACCTTTAATTGCACATTCACAACAAAAAGCAATAAAAATCCAAATAACCTCAGCAATTCCTAGAAAAAGGCTTTATTACACACAAAAATTCCGCATTTCCTTTCAGTGCATTTTGCCTAGTCGTTGGCAAGTGAAACCATAATTTTGCCTGATAAAGTCGAAGAATTAAAGAGTAATGAAAGTGCTCATACATTACAGGCAGAATTACAGTCGTTTAAATCTACATTACAGTGGGTATCATGAAAGTCGAGCTACTTAAACACCAGTAAGCTGGCAACACTCCAAGCTACCGTGTAGTACAAGCCGTTACGATCAAATTTCTTTTTTTTATTAACTTATTATATATTTTATAGACAAAATGTTTTAAAGCCTTGACGTGATGGCGGAAAATTTAATTGCTAACAAAGTTTCTGACGATAAAATAAAAAGTTTTTGAGGGAAATGTGAAACGAATTTTTGGGGTGCCATTTTACTCTTTCGCTGGTTTGATGAAAAACAGCGTGTACTCTATACTTACTCATAACGTTATGAAAGGATTCTTTTGTCTACAAATTCGTTTAAAAGGATAGAGTAATGCAGTTACGTCCCTTTGTACGATGACTACCGTTCTACCGGTGCATTCCAATAGTTTGCACCTACATACGTAGGTAGACGTAAATATTTCACTATCTACTTAATGTTATACGGTTTGAGATAGGTTTCGATTGATATTAAAAAGACGAATGAATTATTAAATTTACAAAAAAAATCATAAATAATACGTCGAGCAAGCATGATGATCAATGCACTCCCTTCTCTGTAAGAGAAGGGATCTTTGCCCTGGAGTAGGTCAATTACAAGCCAGTAAAGTACTAGTAAACTAAAAACGTTTTATTTATTTCCACCAAGCATAACTTGTTGACTATTCAAGATATTTTTTTAAATTATTTGAAATTAATTCGAAAATCTAGGTGAAAATGCTACATCATTAGCGTCATGTCACGATATAATTATAGAACCAATGTTAGTATCAACAAAGAGGTCGAGAACAAAGAGATTAACGTCATTAACTAAACGGCAATCTGAACAACAATGCATTTTCCGGAAACAATACGTAAATTGTCACTTTTCAGTTATCACGTCACACTAGCAATATAGCAAAGATAAAGCCTTGTTCAATGCACGCGGACAGTCAAAGCCTATTTGTTTATATGTGAATTCAGAACTCGTTCGCGAAAGGACACGGCAGACGCCCATCGAACGCTGGGCTTCAGATTGTGTATGTCGGTACAAATATGAAATTAGTTTGGTGTAATCGAGTATTTCAAGAGTATTTAAATTCATTTTTTATTTGTTTTTGTACGTAATTGGATTAAAGAGAAATTATCGTATTGGTGACAGTGAGGTTAAGTATGGTGTGAATGATCCAATGAAGTACAGCGCGATTAATGAGTTCTCAATTCAAAGGTTTTAGTTGCTGTCGACATGATATTCTGTGGAGGCACGCGCCAGCCAGGGGGGTGATTCTCGCGGGTGATATATTGATATCGAATTCGATATATATCGCAACAAATGTCAAAATGGTAGGGATTTTGACAGTTTTTGTAATATATATCGAAATCCATATCAATATCGAACCCGCGAGAATCACCCCCCAGCATGCACACGTTTTTGTTTTATTGGTTTCTTCAAAATGTCAACGGCATAATCATTTTATTTCTTATTTATTTCGTGCGTATTAGAAATTTATTATCACTTGCTTTAACGGTGAAGGAAAAACATCGTGAGGAAACCGGCATGTCCTAGAACCAAAAATTCGAAAGACATGTGACGTCCGCCAACCCGCACTGGGCCCGCGTGGTGGATGGCCACTCCCTCTCACAGAGGAGGCCTGTGTCCCAGCAGTGGGAACATTATAGGCCGATTATGCTTATGCTATGCTTATGCTTATTTATTTCGATTTTTGATTTCAATTCTTAATCTCTAAGATAAATTAGGCAAAGAACAATTAAAATATATTGTTATTTTTGGTTAAGCTTTTATTACTGTACCATATCAAGCCCAAAACTGCCAATGTCCTTTCGGTCCCGCGTCGGGTGCCAATAGCAGCCGCTAAATATTCACGTTTGTTTTCCCTTAAAAAATATTTGCTCTACCCTCCGAATTTTTATTAAAATAACAATGTGTTACATGTCAAAGTTTTTGATAGATTCGGTAGTAACCGCAGGGATGGAACAGATGTAGGTACGGGAAAAATCGACTGCGTAATTGCGTTTTTTGTAATCTAGTGTTGTTACGTAATACAATGCTCGTATTATGTTTTAAGATTCGTTATTCGTATTTTTATACATAACTCTGAAAATTCTAAATTATGATATGTGATTTTACCGGAAGCCAACACAATGCATAGTTACGTAATATAATGGTGAACTCTTCTAATAAGAAATGTGTGATCACGACTTTATTTTAATCCTTTATTTTAATGATTAAGAAGATTTTGATTGGCTACCTAACGAAAATAAAGTTCTTTCAATGTCGATAAGATTGGAGATATTAAAATACAGACACGTGCAAAAATATGGTAGGTATACACTTACCTAGTTAAATCCAAAAACATTCTAAAGTAGGTATCTATAAGATATTATGCCCACAGTATTTGTGAACATGCAGCATTAATATTTGTAAACATTTAAATTATTTGAATAAATACTATATGAGTAAAACGTATTTCATTTTCGCAGAGTGTATTATAATACTTTTGCACGTGACTGTACATAGTACAGAAGCCAAAGACACTAATATCCACCTGACTCAATTTCTAAGTCTTCTCTTGTGGTTACTATTATAATTCTCAGCACAAACAGCCATCCTTACTTTAACTGACATAAAAGCTGATAAGTAAATTAACAAACAAGTTGTAACGTGAAGTCTAAGCAAATAAGTGAAATACACATAGGAATTGTTTATCTATTCAAACCGCCCCAGTACATTTTGCAAGACTTAGACTTAATTCAGACTTGCATTTTAACAATATACCTAAATGAATAAAATCTGAATACGAAAAAAATAAACCCAAATTAATGTGACATACGTTTAGAGTCCGCCATATTGAATTTTCTAGGACGTCATTATGGCCAAAATATAATCGAATTCAGACTATATTTTGGCCATAATGACGTCCTAGAAAATTCAATATGGAACTCTATACACTTCTGTACACTTCATTTGAAATTCATTAGTTTAGACTGTACGGGGAAACAATTTAAGGATCTCTCACACTCCTAAATAGCCTGAGAGATTTATAAACCTTCATTTTGGCTATATCGTTGGTAGTCGATTAATTAGAAACTAATACTGCCAGTGCCACAAAGCGATATCTTGCAAACGGACCAATGGAAACGCCTGAACGGTCATTATTCTATCCCAAACTGCACAAATAGCCCCTTACAAGCGGTTACATCCACTAACTAATTCCATTATGTCCGTTTGTGTTCGAAATTGTAGGTATAGCGGAATATACGTGAAGTAAACCGGTTAGTGCAGCCGCAAGTCAATCCGCTGTCGAGTTTACATCGCAGCGCCCTGGGACGTTGCAACCGTCTGTAAACGGCCTTATTTTGTAGTGTAACATTATACGTATCATGTTGCTGCAACAGATCTCGTTTGTGTACGCTACATAAGTGTTTTTTAAGGGAGAATACGTAGGGTTGACACTCTCGAGCGTGTCAATGTATTGTGTGAATAGGGGTGTACAAGAAAGGGAGTAAAAAAGAACATTAGTGTCTTCAAAATGTCTGATGGTTTTTTCATAAAGTGGGATAGTTCACCTGGGCTTTGTACGTTTTAAGGGTTGAGGTGATATGACATGAATTTATGATACTTATATAAATTATTGAAGGTTGGGCAAACACTAGTGTTATCATTTGCTTTGATCTTCAGAAAAAACTTACATTTTAGTATATTTTACGTTTAACCTTCCACTGCTCGTAGTTGTCGTTGAAGAGGAATAATCACCCATAATGTTTATAGTGACAAAAACAGCTATTCCAAACTTTTACAGTCTGTTAGATTAAATTGAAATTGAAATATTGAAAGGGAAATAAGTATTTAATATGTAAAGTCAAGTTTACTGACAAGATAACAGTCTGATAATTTGAAAACAGCCGCTTAACATATCTTTTTCTAAAGAAAAAGAGTCATCTTATTCCAAACATTTTAATGAGTGATATGAATATTTTTTTATGGAAGAGTTATTTTTTTTCGTGATTTCAAGGTTGGTCATATAGTTCGAATATTGAATACTTTCCTATAATATGGGTTAACCTAACAGACTGTTTAAGTTGCAATTTGTAGCTCAATTTAACACAACAAGGTTTTATTATAATTTCACTAATACACTGGTGAAAAAAGTTTGGGCGTTTCACTTTAGTGACGTAATGTCGACATTGTACCCAAGTTGGACACGACATACAACAATTCACCTTGGATAATATAACATTAACATTCTATACTGTATGATAATTTGTGATTACATTTTACATTAGTTTTTTATGTATTTAATGCTATTAAGCGTTGCACTTGAGGTGGAGTTGACGCGGAAAATTGTTTTTTTTTCATATAAGTAAAGTTCGTATTACCCATTTTTCACATGTTACGTTAGATCGGAATTATATGAATCTAATATACCTATCAAATGAGTGTGAATTATAATAATACAATACAGAGCTCATGAGTTATGCCATTATTTGTGAAAAGTATGTATGTGAAGGTGGACCAAAATAAGCTAGTACTTTTGATACGTTTTATTTAAATTCAGTAGCTAGAACTAAACTTTATTAAAATAACAACATACTTACAACAAATGGAATTTATTACGATAGTCACGGATTTATTGAAAAAAAATATTAAAAACGGAATTCATACATCTATTGATAAGTGAATAAAGCATGTAGGTATCTACGTAATGAAAAAATCATAACGATAATAATGTAACGAATTAGTAAACTATTGTAACAAAACAGTACCCCTATCATGAGTTTTTTTGACGTATAGTTTCGTTAACGTAAGCATATTTTGAATTTAAAATACAGCAGTCCTGGAACAAGTTGATAAAATTTTATACAATTTGCACATTTTAAAAATACAGAGTAATTAATTAAGTATTTTATTTATATAAATATTGTGTAACATACGTGTATTTTCAATTCAAAATATGCTTACATTAGACGAAGCTATAGGTACGTCAAAAAAACTCATGATCGGGGTACAGTACCTATACATTATGGTAATATGTGAACCATGCTCCATGCAAAATAACTTTGTTAAGTATAATAGTGTCTAATTAAATACTTGCTTTGAATAGAACGAGTAAAGAATTCACAAGAAGAGAAGGATCGGTATAAAACAGTCGTGGCCGGGCGATCCCCAAAGTAATTTGTTTGCCCCCTCTACTGAAATTACATTCCACTTGATAAAATTTTAAAGAATTAAACACAACATCAGTGCCGTAATTTAAAATGAAATTTATTTAGATTGAGCTACGTCCGGACGCGGGCGTCCTCAAACAATAGTTTTTATTGTCTACCTTAGAGTATTGACACTCCTACTGAAATTCGGCGGCCGAATTTACGCTAAGTAAATTCCGAATGCTTTGAATTTATCTGGAATGTATTGCTTATCCGGAGATAAAAGGGACCCTAGCAAAAGCCGGAAATGCAAAACCGAGAAGGAAAAATGAGAAACTAGATCAGGCTTTTAGAATCTGGGGTTAAGAAAGCAACACAGTTTCTTCCTTATGAAGTTCAAAAAATGCAAACGAAATATTCACAATCTTAACAGCCGCTAAGGATTTACAAAGTAGCTCATTAATTAATAATTATGACAGCGATGAAGCACTAAATATCCATCACGTCGAATTTAACATCCTATTAAATTCAAATTGTCTGCTAAACGATTTTGACACAAAATAGCGCTATTTTATGCCCACTAAAAGTCGGTAAACATGAAATTAAGTTATAAAAGTATAGGTACAAGTCCGTCCCTTGGGAGTTACTACGGGAACTCGACTCACGCACGTACATTTTATGCAGGTGACCTAGTGAAGCACATCAATAGAAAATGGAAAAAAATATAATTATTCAACTGACTTTGAAAAAAAACGTAAACAATGGAAGTTTAACCCCACTGAATTCAAATTTTATTATTAATTGTAGATATTCCGGTTTGTCAGTATAATAAGATAATAACTTATAACAACCTTAGAGCATATTATATTTTAAATGGAGTTGCCAAAACCGGGCAAACCCCTCTACCGAAAAACACTGGCCATATAACCGATTTGGCCATAGAAAAAATAAGTCATGCGCGACAGCTATCATTTTGTATTTTGTATTGTCATTTTAAAAATGGTTAATGTGTAGTTTCCTCTTGTAAAAGGCGGTCTGCTACTTCAAATCTGCGAAACCATGGGATTGCTTATCACATGTAAATATAAATTATGTCAATCTGTAAGCCTGTATGTGTGTGATTGTGAAATTTCCGTAGTGTATACCTACGTGTTTACCTCGCCCCCAGCAAAAAAGTGGTAGAAAATTTTATTCGGTGATTCACCGCTAACCGTCGCTAAATCAAGCTTGTAGCATTCAATAAATACTTTCTTTTTTTTATTTGCTTTGTATTTGCGGTCGGAAGACTGAAATACTTCTTGCTACGGAACCCTAGACTGTACGTGGTCCGGCACGCTCTTGCCCAGTTTTTGCATCCATTTAGAATCTATGAAGTCATACAAAAGAAAAGCCGTCTTTAAAAACTAGCGGCCGGTATAACTCAAAAAAATCTCACTTTATTCAAGTTTGTGCGAGTATACGGTAGTAGGGGTGCAAGCTCAGATCATAGAAACAAGGAGATGTGCCAAGGCGCTATCGAGCTTGATGCCTGGTCTTGAGCAAATTGCTCATATTAAAAACGTACACGCTGGCGACGAACCGAACACGATCGATGGTATAAATACAGTGTTTTAGTTTAGTGCTACTGTTGAGTGACGATTAACAGTGTTAGATTGAGGGTGTGCGGAATGTTCAATGCGTGGGAGATCTTTTTATTCACAAGGAGCGCTTAATTATGCACGTAATTGTGTCGAAAAATGTACTAAAAGTGGCATCAGTTGTTCCCGTACTAATTTGCTATGATGGCATATCTCCTTGTTTCTATGATCTGAGGGTGCAAGTAATTAGTAGTGAACATTTGAAGGTTCCGCGAGGCTATCAGGGCAAGCGGTCTGTTTGCCCGCCCCTAGTTGGATAACTATCAGCCTATCCGCGCGCGCGTTTTGCAGACACAATAGTTAAGCGATCGCCATGAATCATATGTGATTCATGGGTCAGCGAAAGGGTTAAAGTATTAACATCTGTAAACTTTGACGTTGTTGACATTATTGTGATAATGCTGCTAGGAGGATCGAATCTTTCGACACAGAGAATTAGTCTCACCTTTTAGATGACTTTACTAATTTTGGTTTCACAACCCACCATGGATGATAAATAATACGTTAATAAAATAAGAAAAAAATATACAAAAACAATACGCTGTAGGTACAACTTCCAGAATAAGTATTGTTCTTTAGTACCAATCGCAAAACATAGTCGTGAAGATGTTACTTTGACTGAGTTTGCATTTTGCATAACCACAGACGTAATAGCTATCAATATAATCAGAATAAAGCAATACCTACTTAATATCTAGTGAAAAAAAGTATATTTTGTTTTAAGTAGATCCATAAAAAATATGCTTGAATTCATTCAGGCGCGCTGAGAGGACCCCGGCGGCACTTTAAAACAATAATATTTTTTATTGTGTCGACTTTACGTTGCTTGATAATGCATCTATTAAATACTTCACACAGCACTTGAAACAAGCGACACTGTATCAAGACAAAGTGTTGGTTCGAAGACATCGGACATGTTGATACGTCGCGGTGGCTACTTTAATCTGTTTGTATCTGGCTCCCGTCCAGCGGCCTGGTCTCACTTCATTGTAATACATTCGATTTATTTCACACTGCATTAACCATTTCACATGTAAATTAATTTAAAAAGACTACATTTTTGCGAAATTTTGTATAATTCGAAAATCGTAACATTTTGCCAAACATGACGTATTGTGTTGTGCTGGTAGGTATGGATCCAAGCCAAGACCTCCGTTAGTGGTATGTCGTGCTATTTAATACTGGACACCTTTTTGTATATAACTGACTGTACCCTACTTCTATCGGAACTTTTTAAAATTTCCTTGTCATCAAAAACACAGCGAAGAAAACTTTTTCTTTAATTTATTTATACGAAACAATTTGCTAGGCTGGAAACCAATTTGTAGCATCGATGACTAATGGTCATCAACAACCATAAATAATTATAACATGGCCGCCCCCGGCCTCAAGGTTTTCACTTTTCTAGTCATGTTATCATTTCTACCTGTGATTTATTGGATTTGGTGTCATTAGGAACCCAAATTTATGTTGTTAAAAAAACAAAAAACCTGACTGCGTCACTCCCACAAGAAAGCATGCCAAAGAAATAGACATACATACATACATACACTCGAAAAACATTGCCCTCATTTTGGGGCAGTCGGGTAAAAAACAAAAACTAGGTACATATATGGCAAAAAAGCGTTTTTGTTCAAACATTTTGCCGTGTTGTATGTTTGGAACAAAACCAAAACCAATTTATTTACCGCGGTCAGATTAGGTATTTGGATACTGCAACCGCAACACAACACTATCGATAAACCTTGATTTCAAGATAACATCACGACTGTGTTCACCTAAAGGTTAGGCAGAGTGGCAAAGGGTAAGGGGACCCGGTACAATAAAATACTAATAACAAAATTATAAATAACTAGTATTAGTTCATACTGATCTCTTGGAATGTGTAATGCTTATGTTAATTGCTATAAATTGATCTCTAAGAATGTGTAATGTTTATGTTAATTGCTTATATTGAAATAAAACTTTTTTCATTTTTTTCATTTTTCAACTAGCTGTGTCCCTCAGTTTCACCGCTTTTGCTCAGCTCCTAAGGTTCATAGCGTGATGTTAAATACCTTACTATTCCTCATGAATTTGAATATCATATACATAAAGAATTTTTCGAATTTGGCTGGTAGTTTCAGCGCATTCAAAGAAAAAAACACTTTTCAGCTTTATTATTTCTTTTTTTTCTGAAACGTTGCCCTACCACAAGGATTTGTGATTTCCTGTGGCCTGGGTGCGTTTACACTACACAAACACTCCAGACCCGGGACAAATATTTCCCCCGTGCGGGAATCGAACCCGCGACACATCGCGCAGCAGCCAATCTGTACGCAGAAGAAAATCTGCCGGGGGCTAACATGCGCGCCACGACAAAATGTTGTCGACGCTTTTATCGTGCATTTGTCTCATATTCCCACGAGTAAGAGCGAGACAAAACAGTCGACAAAATTTGTCGCGGCGCGCATGTTAGCCCTACTGGACACATCTTATGTAAAACCGAGTAAGAACAAGATATACGGTCTACAGAATGAGAAAATCATAATGAAGATTTCACTACGCCGTATTAACTTTTTGTTGTTTACTAACCAGATGCAAGATTCAATTAGGAATGGGAAGCGAACAGGACCATGCAATCTAATTTACTCAACAGGATAACACTAAGATCCAATACACGTGCTCGAATCGCTTTTTCTCCACACCGCAATCGATTATTTTTTTTGCACATGTAGAACAAAATCGTGCTATTACGAGACAAAATGATATTCAGTTCAGCGGAATGATATTCCGACGTGCATCGGTTACGTGCAAATCGAGTCCGAGCCAGATAACTCGATTGCATTTTAAATGCATCGGTGTATCGGACGCGGATGGGGTGGACGCGGTGGCGACACTAAGGAGATAAAGTTTCAGAAAGTCTAGGTACTCCACAGAAATCGAAATAATAAAAAGTCAATAGAAATGGTATCTACTAAATTTCACTACCAGACACGTGTCGCCGGTTCGCAGCACTCATTTGTTTACATCCAATGCAATGTAAATTAAATTTTATTCCGTTGGCATTACCTCACATTTTTTAACGCGCTGTCTCGATGTTGTATGTCAGGCACAAGAGATAAAGAGTTAGATAGAAAAAACTTTGTCTATTCTTAGTAGAATAGAGATAAAATTGGTCATGCTACGCGTGCTGTGATCATGTATGCGTGATTTATGTCTCTCCTGTTACAATAGTGGCAGTAACATGATAAAGAACAGTTCCAGTCCATGCAAACAATAATTAAGTTCATGCATACTGCATATTATATAAACCTCATAAAGTTACACATGCGCTGCGAAAAACATCAAAGGTCAGATTTTTTTATTTGTGTACAGTTTACACAACAAAAAACTAAATGGATGGTCAAGAGGAATGTGGAAAAGAGAAACAAATCATTGTAATGGAAAGTCTTAGTATACTCATGGTATGTTACTTAGACTCATAGGATTTCTTATATCTTGAAGCAGATTCACGCATGTTATGTTCACACGTCAGACTTTACCTATTTTTTAAAATCAATATTAAAAAAAAATAGTTCGATACCTATCTAATTTTACCATTCTGTCGAATAAAGAATTTCGCCATTAAATATTCAGACAATCTGAGACGCATATTTGGATGGCATCGAAATATTTATTGATTTATATGCCTACCAACTAAATACATACACAACATTGATTCACAATAATTGTTACCTAGGTATAATTTTGGATCTCTACATCTACATCTACATCTAAAAATCTTAAGTAAAGGAAAACAAGGCATTGTAGTGTACGTACAATAGTCAGGAAGACTATTTAAAGTGATTAGCGAATAAAATTAACAAAAATAGAACAATTTATTTATAATAATTATTATTATACTTCTGCATTTTGTTATATTGTGGTGAGAGACAAACAAGAGGTGGGGGGGGGGCATGCGACGCGGCAGGGGGAGGGGTGTCATTAAAAATCAACGCCCATTCACAGTCAGCCGTAGTAAAATGCAATATATTCATAGAGTTACAATTTATTAAATTGAATGAAAATTCAGTTCGCATTTGTTTTTTTTACAGTAAAATATTTCCAGCTGCATTTTACCTAAATGTCTGTTAATTTTTTTCTGTTATTATTTTAAAGCAAATAATGAAATTATGTATATAAAAGTTTAATTTCAAGTTTATTTATCTTTATTAGCTAAAACTAATAAGTATTTCAAAGTAGATTTTGTTTGTGTTTCTGAAAAAAGACTTGAGCATCATACACAATTGTATTGTGTTACGAAATATTGATAATTAATCAAGCATTTATTTAAATGTTTGTCAAACTTCTTTTTATTTATTAAAACTTTTGTATTGAAATCCTCCTGAGTCACCAAGCTAAACTATTAGTGTGTTTACCCGACTACAAACTGTCTGAATACCTACTTGTAAATTTTGTTTTTCAACCACAAACAGTGAACAAAAGCAGTAACTTCATGAACTACGTAAATAATAAATATTAAACGTCCTGTGAACGGCGCTGCTACCGCCATCTGTCGGCGGGTGTTGGCACTGACATGACAGGTACACTCAGCATTAAAAAGTTACATTTTTTTTTGTCGACATAATTATTAGGTTATCTTGGTTATTTAACTTCTTAACAGAGTATCTGGACCAGTAATAATAAACAAGTTTTTAAATATACTATTTTTATTTTTTTTATTTTTGCCTTATAATGCTGACTGTGCAAGTATTAAAACTAGGTCATTATTCAATCAAGTAGGTACTAATAACTAAGCACGATGACTGACAGCCGCTACACTCTGTAGTGTGCACATTCTGTTATTAAATGCAGACTGATTGTTTAATAACCTGTATTTTACCACGTTTTTATCAACTCGCTTTCTTGTCTGTCTGTCTGTCTGTTCGGTACAAATTTTGCATTTCATTTTTTAAGCACTTGCTAGCATCGGACAGCTGAAATGTTATATACCTATCTATGTCATTTGGATGGCAATGCATTAATATAAACGAAACGGAAAAAAATAATTAGGTACGGTATTAAAAAAATACTTTAAAAATACTTTTTAAAGTCGGACTATAAAGCATAAAATCATTTCTAATGAAATCAAAAGCGTGGAGCGTATACTATAGATAAAGTAAGATGCGCCCCACTTTTTATTAATTTATATTTAAAACGGCTTCTCGACTCAAAGTCGGTTGTATTGACTATGACTACCAGGCTTTCGTTTTCCTTTTTTAAATTATTAAAATCAAGTTTAAATTCATCACGCCTCTAGTCCCCAAAGGGTTAGGCAGAGGGTAACCTAACCTACCTATGGTAAACCCACATTTCGCCAGTAAGGTTTTAAGTAGGTACCATGTAATATGGAGCGAGCCGATAGCTATAAACCTATTTTCAAAATAAACGTTAGGTTTATTATAATAAAGTTTATAATTCCTTAGGTAGGTATACCAATTAAATAAAACATGTATACCTACCTACATGAAAAATTATCCTACGAAATAAATTTAACTCGAGTGTTAATTAAGCGTCAATACCACGCTGTTGTCATGGTTCCCAATAATTTTTCGCTGACCAAACCGATTTCGTTCATCCGTCATCGCCGGACGATTATTAACGGACAAAACCGATTAAAGACGGACAACAGGTGGTCATTACCGTGTAAATATTTAATACTTATGGGTTATGTGAACCGACCCAGCTTGGCTGAATAATTGAATATGTGGGATGTCGTTACCAAGAAGTGGCGATACGAAGCTTTAATTTTAAATTGGCTATAATTTGAACAAAATTTAAGTACCTACCTAGGTACCTACTTATTAGGTTAAATAAAAATATCTGTCATTTAATCGTTAAACGCGTGGAAAAATTAATTAATGCAGAGACAAGAAGAAATGTTAGACAAATGGGCTCGAATCGAGACAAGTAAAAAAAATAAAAGGATACATTTGTTTTAATAATATTTAAAAAACAATATTTTAGGAATATGTGTTCAGTTTCATATCTGAATGCAGCAAAAGTAAACGTTCACAATCTTTTTCAGTAATAATAAAAAAATAATCTAAACTTAGCTTCATCCGAACAATAGTAATAGCTAGCGCCACCTATCGCTTTGGGTACGATCTACCGGCAGGCCGTAGACCACAGAACAATAATCCGTAGACACACGAGTGACAAGGGCATTCACGTTGACGATTGGCATTCGATTACCGACGCAAACAATACAACAGGTAATATTGTTTAGCTACCATTTATAGGTTTACCAGTAAAATGTGTATTTTCGGTTATTAGGGAAAGTTTTAGGGGTAAATATAAAGTTCGAATTATATGGCCAAAACAAAAACATTATCAAATTATATATTTTATAAAAGATGATTACCTAAAAGCTCTTAAGTCAATTGCCATCACTATTCACTGATTCGTAGAAATGACAAGAATATTATATTTAATCAGTGGTTAAAAGTGACAAGTTTTTACAAGTAACGGGGTAAATGTTTATTAAGATTAAGTACTTTGCAAGATAATCGTAGGTTCGATTACCGGTTTAACTGATTCCAAATTTTTAACTTTTCTCATGCTTTTCTGGTCAGAGGGAAATACCTATCATACACGTTTATTAGTAGTAAGTACTAACAGTCAATTGAAATTTCAACGAGGGCGACACACAGTTCGATACCTCCATTCCTAGGTACAAGTTAGTCGTAGTAGTTGGTGACAGTTTAAACTAGTTAGAATTTCGCTTCACCGGCTGCAAAATCGTTAGCCTAGTCTACGTCTGTGGTTAGGACGAAAAGCTGGGAGTCCTACATCAAGCTCAAATAAATTGTATTGTAACTCCTCCATGATATAGGTACATGAAGAGTCTCAAAGGATCCTAATTACTTAGGGTGGGTTGTTTCAAACGATTTGCTTTTGTAAGACCTAGTGCCCATTGACGGGACGGCACGCCAAGGATTTTTTATGGTATTTTTAGGGTTCCGTACCTCAAAAGGAAAAACGGAACCCTTATAGGATCACTTTGTTGTCCGCCGTCAGTCACTGGACCATAAGTGGAGCCATCTGCTCATAGATGGCGCCATTGGAAGTATGCAGTAGCGCCATCTATGATCATATTTCGGAACCCTTAGAGCGCGAGGCATACTCCTCGCACTTGTCCGGTTTTTTTTTTTATAATTTTGACGATAGTGGTATACAGTCGTACCTACGGCCTGCATATCCATAGGCGGCGGTGATTACTCACCATCAAGTGGGCCGTTTGCTTGTTTACCACTCAATAATAAGAAACAACTCTCTCTCGCACCAATAATGGTTTAAGCACAACGTAACACGGCCCCTGGTCGACATAATATTAATATTATCTTACGGTACATTACAGACACGTAGTCTGTAATAGAGCCTCGTAACTGTAGATGATATACTACTAACAATCCTACGCAATTCGTAAAGGTCAATCAATCTATTCTCCGAAGGGTAGGCAGAGGTGTATGATATCCTCAGATTATAGAAAAGGATATGATGATATCTATTCGAGACCTAACGCGTGGGCAACGTAAGACAAGCGTGCGAGCAACGGGTGCTGGTCACCGAGTAGTCCACTCGCCATGCGCGCGTGTTCAGCCCGCGGGCGAGTTGATGTAGTGAGCGTATGACCCCTTGTACTCCATACAAAGAATACTAACCGCTCGAGGCGAGGCGGTGCTGGTCGGGTGCCGGGTGGCTCTAATGAGCTATGACCTTAAGCCTTGTCGCACACGGGCCACTTGCATTAACCACAAAATGTAGTCACAAACGCCGCCACAACCGTGTGCGGCGACTTCTTATAAAATGTATGAAGAAGCCCAATTCTCGTAAATAAAAATGTTCAAAAATATAGTTAATTTGTAAGTACTGTTAGTTGTATATAGTCTCAATATCATAAATTGCACAAATGGTATTCTCTTATCCGTTTGACGCTGTGATTTAGTACATGAAAACACCATTTGTGACATTTAAGGCATTGAGATTATATGGGAACCAAATTAGAACAACCATTTCTATTTACGAGAATTGGGCTTCAGGTAGTTCGTAACCCGGTATGCCAAGTAGGTAATGGGAGGCGAGGCGAGCCTTTTGCTAACTGGGCACAAATCTAATTATAATATTTAACTTATGCCTAATTTCCTTCTTACACACCGCAAATTCTTTTCCAATGACAAAAAAGTCACCAAACAGATTTGCTACAGTCAAAAGCGGAACACACTCTCTCCACTATTAACTTGCTTCGTAAACAATCATGAATCATCAATCAGGGTCTCTGGTGTTAACAGCAGTATACGCTATTGTCGACAAACATACACTCACACCCCACAAACACCGGTGCAGACCGATTTTAAACATTAATGCAACGGCATAAGGGTGCTGTGTTGGACATGGTAACATGATACGCGATTCATGGAAAGTAATCGAACACCGTATTGTTTGTTAGGCAAGGTATGGCCTGCCGGTCTCGTGATGATTTATGAATACAGAGCTAGTTGATTTTATGTGTAGCAGCGAGAATATTGGATTTTCATGTTATAATTCTAGGAAAAACTGATGGGAGAGAATAGCTTTTTAATAACGGATCTTCGGAAATTGATGTGTGGAATGAAAAATTGGATAGTGCTGCATTGTTTACATTTTGCTTTTTTTTTACATTGAAAGTTTTTTTCGCAAAACATAATGGTTAAAACCTAACTAAAAGTTACTCTCTTTCTTTTTAATAAACGATTGAGTAAACAGCGAGTTGCCGACCCTTTCAAACGAGGATTCGCTCTGCCAGCAGCTTAGGGGACAAGCAGGTCCACTACCGAGAGTTGAATTACTGTAGTGAGTAAAGTCGCCAGTGTTTCGGAGGATGCGCTGTGCTTATATCATGTCTGTCTGTCATGTTCGTGAACGGGCGCTGTCAGATGGTACTGGTCATCTCTTGACTGTCTAAGTAATTAAATAATTTAACTTAGTAAATTAGGTATTTCCTTTTATTGTCTTTGTTAATTTATATACATATAAACTCCATGTTCTTTTGACATAATGCATTTACCCAATGACATTTAAGGTGACATTATTATTTAATTAAATTTAATTTATTTTTGTGAATGTGAGTACGATGTGGGTTTCTATGTTACATTATATAGATCCCAAGTTCAGTCTGACAGTTTGAGTACTTTACGCAACCTATCCAAATGTCCTTTCTTATAGTAATGTTCGCTGGGGCGTTGAGCTCCCTAAGTCAGGGAGCTACCACGATACTCAGCACATGCGTGCACAGTCAGGGCAGGTCTATCAAATCTGTATGGCTCTTTCCTCTAAAGGCCATTCCAGACTAACCTACATGGTGCTTGCATAGTTTCATTTTAATTTGTCTGGACTTTAAAAGAGACTGACCTTTGAGTTTGTTTCGGTGTTTCTTCTCAAAGGTAGTCAGATAGGAAACACCGACTTCATCTAGTTTTAAAAGAAAAACTCAATTGACTTGTAAAAGTGTTACTATTAACCTATTTGCAGAATAAATAATTTCATTTCATTTCATATAGCCGGGGACCTGCTTGTTCCCTAAGCTGTCGGCAAAGCGAATCAGCGAATCAGGGTCGACGACTAATATGTGATACTTACCTTTACGATTTCTATTGACTTATTATTTAAATATCTGTGCGTATCATCGACATAGGTCAAAGACCCCGTGTTTTACATAATAAAAACAAGAGAAAGTTTCAAAGAAAATCACTGCATAGCTCACTTTAAACAACTTTATAAATTCACTACACCAAAACACCATTCCATTAAAAAGACATTTTGACATCCCTCCAATTCTTTTCCACACAAATGCTAACACCAGCACATCTTGATACTTCTCTATTAAAGAATCCCTAGTTCTTAAAGATCAAATAATATTTGGCAGGTGTAGGGTAATCAACAGTTGAGTCAATCAATCAAGGTGGGGGTAAGTGGGGGGTAACAACGATCGATTGTTGATGTCGGGGCGATCTGATCGCTTTTATTCAAACATTGCTATTGTTTGGCGCTGTTACAAGCCGATCAATTTTGGGGTGGGACAGTTTTAAAGTCAGTGTTTATTGTGTATACGGGATGTTTACTTGTTGAGTTTATACGGGGGGTGAAATTTTGTTCTGTTGTAGTTTAAAATGAAAAGTTTTCGGCCCACATTAATTTTCTGTCTTCTTTGTGCATAGTTTTAAAATATGATAAATTAGCAGAAATTTAAAAATCGGATATGATAGAATTACAAAGGCATCAAAGTTCACAGAAACATTAAATCGTAAAATGAATCGCTGATAGGCTGCCTTCATTATTACAACACCATTTATTTATTTTTAAAAGATATTTAAGTACCTACTATAAATTCGTAACATAAACAAACACTCCAAAAATAAATTGACTTTACGACTGAAAGCGGAAACTCCGCCCTCGCTATTCCGGAACAAGGCACAACTCTGAGGGTACAACTTTAATTGCATCAACACTCTGAACGCCACATGCAGGCTGCACTCAACATTCTTTAAATAACACTACAGATAACAATAGGAACTATTAAAGGAACAATGTTTGGAAACAATGAACACAAATATCGAAGTTGATCATTCTAGCGGTTCTCGAATGTAAACTGTTTTCGTTTTATAAAAGAATGTGTTTACAAACCTGTTTTTTGCAATGAATTTTTTACACGGGTTTAGAAAACCCATTTACATGGTAATATGTATACTTCATGGAGAACAGTGCTCTGTGGTGTCAACATTTGGAAGAGGGGCTACATACATAATCAAGTTCGGTATCATAATTATGAAAGTTACACAAACAAACTTTGTTATGCGGTCCGGTTTTTATTCCAAGGAAGGTACGGAACCCTCGGTACGCAATTTTGAATTTAAAAAAATATATTTTTTCAAACAAATTAAATAGCACAAAAATGGAAACTAAATAGAACACTATTTGTAACATTAATGCAGAATTAAAACAATCACACCGAACAGGGAGTCGAGTAATTCTTTATCAAATTATTAATCACAATTATTTCACTTTGTTTCAATACATCATGTGTGGTTTTTTTTTTAAATGAAGAATAATGTCCCGTGACCACAGTATTCCTTATATTTAATAAAAAAAATGTATGCAGACTGGGAACATCATTAGATAAACGAAGTTTAATTTAGTGTCGTATTGTCTTCTCCACGGTGTAAATCAAGCTTCCCACTCCTTAAAGTCTACAACACTTAGAAGAGCTCATAAATAATTTGCAGAACAATATAAACTAGTAAGTATCACATCCGCTTGGCATGTAGTGATGCAGTACACTGCCTCTTAGCCTCTTAATAGCCGTTTCTGGCGATGGGCCAGTAGGCTACCACATGTGAGACTTTAAGACCATATGGTACGAGTGTTGATATTGATGATAGTTCTGTTATGCATCGCACTAAACTTATTTTAATAAAAAAAAATCGCTGCACTGGTCCATTCCATAGCACTAGCAGGAGCGAATCCACCAGATATGTGTGCGATGTGTTTGTTAAGAACAAATAGAATCGCTTAATTTACCTACGCTTTTCATTTGTTTCAGGCAATTCTGCAGCGCGCGTGCAGATTCATAAAATGTGTAAACTTCCTAAAATTTTGGGAAGGCACTATATTTTCTGCTAATTTATTTAACTTCTGAATTGCCGAACCGATAAATTACAACCCTCATAATAATAAATTGCTATCATCATGTAATCGGCGCACAATCGAAAAACACATAAAGTTATTATCCTTAAAAAATACGAAGACAGAAAACCATTGATAAATGAAATGAAGCGTGGGCTAATGAGGATACGAGCGCAAAATGCTGACATGAAACAAAAGAGCAATGAAAATCATAGTCTGCGAAAGAAAAAACAGAGACAGAGCACTTCACATGCTATGCACGTAACAAATAATTGCGTTATGAGGTTAATATGTTATTACTGTACTTCTAACAAGCTTACAATTTATTATTGTTTATGTACTGCGAAGTTAAGCCGCTCTTGCCACGGTCAGTCCATAGAATGGTGATGGGTTATCAGTCCACAGTTACGTACGTATACAATATACCTATGCCCTTCCTCAACTGGTTTCTACTTCATCAAGTTGTTCCTGGAAGCTCCCGCAGAGCTAGCTGAGGACAGAGAGGAAGCGATTCCGGGACACTACTAAGGGCGGGTTGCTTCAAACCATCTGTATTCGTAAGTCAGTAGGTACGTAATCGTTAAGTCAGTGTGAAATTTTCGTACAAGCCGCCATATTTGACGGTTACAGATACGTAACTGTAAGATGAAACAACATGGCCTCTAACAGCCGATCCCAACTTAGTTGGGAAAATGCTGGGGCTACAAAGCAAACAGCTAGGTTGTTCTCTATATTGCGCGCCCCACCTACAATATTCATAAAACTATCAAACATCAAACGAATCCTTCTAAAATCCAACGTTGTAACTAGCGCTATCTAGTGGCGCTTTCCCAGAACTATCGAACAAAAGTTCCTATTAAATTCGTCTAAGTAAACTTACAAAATCTTGAGCTGTAATAACTAACCAGGCGTTAACCGGCACGTAGTTAGTAATACGTTTCTTGGTTAGCGTGCCGTCGACTCGAGCTTGCAAATTACCTCCTTCCGTTTACTTTTAATTACCACGCTTTAACATTCAATTGTTTCGTTGTAAGTATTTCACATGAAATTATAATGAAGGAGATTTAAGAGTTTAAGAAGTTTTAAAAAGGTTCAATTAGGATGAATAAAATAACTGGGTTTTGTTAATAATGATGAAAAAACGGGTCTGAGATATGTATTGTTTTGAAGTTAAAAGCAATTTTTTTTCTCTTCTCTCTTCTCTCTTCAATCTTTTACCCACAAATAAATTCAATTAATGATCATTATATTTTGACTAACCTTGACTATTTGATCAAGTTGCATAAAAAAGGCAACCGCTTAGTGGTCCTGAGTTCGATCCCCGGGCCACGTAAAGTGTTATTAGGTTTTTTCCATTAGGAAACTTTCAGTAGCAGAGTCTGGATTTGTGCCCGATTGATGGCAATAGGCTCGCCCCCTATTACATGGGACTTAAACATACCTGGCGTAATGTGGGTGTAGGTACTATACACACTTCTGCCTAACCTTTTGGGGAATACAGGCGGATATTATGTTAAATAACCCTACTTTTATAAACTTGTCACTTTTTAGGGTTCCGTACCAAAATGGTAAAAAAGGAATCCTTATGGTGCGACTTCGTCTGTCTGTCTGTCACACCTGCTTATTTCAGCAACTACTAATGCTATCGACTTGAAATTTGGAACAGTTATAAAAAATGCTTGTCCAACTTTATTGCAAATGAAAAAATATTTATTTTTCATTGCGAAAGGGGCCGGAGTGGGGGTCCAAAATTTCAAAGTTGGGTTACTGAGTCAAGTGACATATCATATGAAAGGACATTTCAAAATATATTTTCATTTAACTTTATGTCTCACAGTTTACGACATATGTTGAAAAATGTCTGAAAAAATACTATTCCCCCCTTATCTCCGAAGTTTGCGGAGTGAAAAATCTGAAATAATTAGAGTTGATAGGAATTGACCCAAATATTGCACCAAAAATAAAACGATGTTTCTAACTAGTACAGTTTTTTCAAAATCATCAAAATTCTTTCACAAACAAACTTAGTTTTGCGGTCCGGTTTTTTTCACTTTATACGTCAGAAACCGATACGGAACCCTCGGTGCGCGAGTACGACTCGCACTTGGCCGGTTTTTTAACCACTGATTAGATGTATAACTATCCTTTTTATTTTATGCCAATAGAGATGGCAATTGACTTAAGAGCCATTTAAGTTAAATAACGTTAAATCATCGTTTTAAATAAGGCGGTAATTATGAACAAAACATTGCCCCATGATTGTATTGTAAATATTAAACTGTACGTAAAGAATGTATTGTTTGATCTACTTGTAGCCACAATATTTCAATATTTTATTAGATCAGCGACTATTAAACTTTCGTGCAAGAATTTAAATGTTCTAGGTACATTACCTACGTTTCAAGTTGACATCGTTTGTTTTTACATAATAGGATAGATAATGGATACTTACTAAATAGTATAACTCTTCTTGTCTACCAGTACCTAATGTGTGGAAAAACCAAGGCTTGTATTGTTCTCAACAGTGTTAATAAAATACCGAATATACTACGAACGTACGTCATAACTAAATAAACCTAAAACTCCAATCATTATTTTAATATAATTCCATGAAATCTGTTTTTAAGTCACATAACATCAATTCAATGTTTCAAAGAAGAAAATCTAAACCTCCCCCTACCCTACCAATCGCAATCATCAAACAACAAAGGGTTCCCACCAATTAATTTAATCAGAACAAAATAAACATATCAGGTATGACCGCAAACGGGTTCAATTCACTTTTGATACGCTAAACGGGCCGCCTGGCGGCCCGCTCCTCTGTTCGAGGCGTAATAAACCCGGCGCGGCTGTTTATTACTGCCAATTACACGGGCCGCGCGGTTGCCACCCCTGCATTCGTAAGGCTGTGTATAGGAGCTAAGCGGAGCGGGCAACAGAGCGAGATGATGATTATTTTTGTTTCATTGCACGGGCCGCGCGGTTGCCACCCCTGCATTCGTAAGGCTGTGTATGGAGCTAAGCGGAGCGGGCAACAGAGCGGGATGATGATTATTTTTGTTTCATTGCACGGGCCGCGCGGTTGCCACCCCTGCATTCGTAAGGTGGTGGGTATAGGAGCTAAGCAGAGCGGGTTGCAGATATTATTTGTTACTTTAATAACTTAAGGCACGTGGCTGCCACCCTTGCATTCGTAAGGCGGTGTGAATAGGAGCAAAGCGGAGCGGGCAGCAGAGCGAGTTGATGATTAGTTTTGTCTCATTACACGGATCCCGCGATAGCCACCCTTGCATTCGTAAGGCGGTGGGTATAGGAGCTAAGCGAAGCGGGTTGCAGATGTCTCTTGTTACTTTATTTACACAAGCCACGTGGTTGCTACCCCTGTATTTGTAAGACGCCATGTATAGGAGCTAAGCGGAACGAGCAGTAGAGCGGGGTGATGATTACTTTTGTTTATATACACGGGCCGCGCATTTGCCACCCCTGCATAAGAAGGTGTGTGTATAGGAGATAAGCGGAGCGGATAGTAGATTTTTTTATTACAGCGGCCGCTTAGGTGCCACCCCTGCATTCATGAGGTGAGGTTATACGAACTACTTAAATGAAACGGGTAGTAATAGAGCGGACTGTAGATTGTACTTATTTGTAAAAGAAAACCTAGTAACTTAAATTACTTAGAAACCCAGAAAATCAAGGTCAGTAGCTATGCATCAAGGGACTAGACAAGTGCCGCCGATTTGAATAAGTTATATTAAGGGCCCTAAGATCAATCGTAGTTTAAACCATGGAAGAGAGATAATCTACCGTCTTCGATTGTTTTCTAATACAAAAATCCAAAGAAACAATTGAAGACGGGAGGTTAAACTCTCTTCTGTGGTTTAAACTACGATTGATCTTACGGCCCTAAGTGAATTTGTTGGGATTCGAAAAACCATCAAGAAGCCTGACTGAACACAACGCACTTCCCTTGAGGGATTTGTCGTAATTAAGGCAAAATCCCTCTTATTCTAACAAACAATATTATTAAAAATAAAGGTTTCATAGTTAATGTGACAGAAATGATAAAAGAAAATAATTCTTATACATCTACAAAATAAATATCTTCTACTGTAATAAATCAATACATAAGCAGAATCATCAAGATCTAATAGAAAGCTGAAATGCAAAAAGGTTCCTTTTGAGATATAGACACGGAATACGGCAGAATTTTTCGAAATTTCCCACAGAATACTAAAGTCCACGCGGACGGAGTCGCGCGCAAAAGCTAGTCTGAAACTAAAACCTAGCTCGAATAACACGCTTCAAGGGGCATTGAAACTAGGTATCGTCACCGATATAGATAGAAAACAACATGTGCGACGAAGCGACTGCAGTACTACTGACTTCGTTACACGATTCATACGCTTCGGGGACCCCTTGTGATCTCAGTCCTACATAATGCAACCTGAATAATATTCTCGCACACGAAGTCAGCTATGATTATACTAGTTCGGAAATGTCAGAGCGGAAATACACAGTCTATCTATATTTAAATGATTCCTAATATTGTTTTGGTTCTTCTTAGCAAAGAATTTTTTTATTAAAAGGTTGTACTTCCAGAGATTTTGGATAATGACTTTACCCCTACAGGTGCAGGGGGTAAAACAAGTCCATAGATACTAAAAGAGTTATGACAATTTCTCGCTGGCACATACCCGGAAAGGATTATCATTTTTCTGCAAAATACACTTTTGTGGTTTTGAAGAGTACATTGATCTTAATTGATTTTGTAGTTATAAATAACATAATTAGATGGATGTTAAAGTCAACATTGATTTCAATTACTTAGACCATTATTTTACAGGCACTTTTGAATTGTCAAGCAACAGTTGTCGGCCTGTTTTTTCGATTAATTGAAGCTAGTTGCATGTTCCAAAACGTAGATATAATCTCCAATATTGATAGTTGACAATAGCGATCGCAAATCGTTTTTCGCAAAATCAATAACTGCTACGACGTGCTACGGTGCTACGACATTGCTACAACTTCGTAGCACTATTTATTTTACTGACCTATGTTGAATTATTATTCATTTTAATTTACCCGTAAAAAATCTCCTGTTTTAAGTAAAATTATTCAGGCATCAATTTTTAATAACCCAAAATTATAATATTATCACTTTACTCGGATATAACAATCAAGTTACCATCTACACTATCGTATTTATTAGTAGGCTGTACCTCACATTCCGCTCCGCTACCCGCCCCGCTCTCTAACATAACCTCTCCCTGCGTCAAGGTCTACGGCCGCGGCGGCGTATTCTCTTGTGGGTGGGTCCACGCTATGCAATACTACACTTTCACTTGTACCTACACAGGGTGTAAAGTGCAAGGAACGTATTGAAAGAGAGTATTCAGTATTCGATACTTTAGTTCGAATAACTACGGGAACGACCTTGAAGTTGCGAAAACAAAATCTGCTGTTCCGTACATATTTTATTAGGGACATTTCCTGTCGAAATGACATAGTATTTTTATGTATGTATGTATATATATATATATGTATGTATATATGTAGGTTTAGTAAGGTATATATCATAGTAATATATAAGTATATTTATTTATTTTTTATGTAAGTAGGTATTAAGTTTAAATAAAATTGTACACTATTGTTACCCTCATAGTTGTGTGTGTTAACCTCTCTCTATCGCTCAAAGGTTTGCTGGTAGAAAACTCAAATTTTGAGTTAAGCTCGCCTTTGTACATACCATATCAATATAAAACTATGTATAAATATTATTATGTGTACAATAAAGAATAAAGAATAAAGAATATTTTTGTCGAGTGATATTTTTTCTAATTCCGGTGGGATTAACTAAAAATATAGTTTGTCCTCTTCGTAATAGGTAGGTACTAGACACCCTAGACTAAGCAGGTCATTCAAAATAGTCAATTTATTGTAGTCTACGTGGAAAGTCGCGGACAAAAGCTTGATATTCATATAATTATCTTCTTTCATAATATTAGTATTTGTCTTAGCATCGGCCAAGTAGAAGGTCCCAGAGTTGATGCCCAATTAGTACAAAGTTTTATTGAGTTAAGCTGTAACAAAACTACCTAAAGTATAATTGCAAGCTTGAGCGAGTTTGGTCCTTAGTAAAATGATTCCGCTCTTTTGAGTTTTACTCGGAACTATAATTATTTTTGCACACAAACTACGTCCAATGCATATATCGCACCTTCGGTGCAACAACGTCACAAATAGCCAAAACTGCAAAATCGAGTCCAAACCATGTGTATGTATATTAGGGGCAAGACAAACATTTGATTTTGCAGTTTTGGCTATGAGCTATGAGGTGCGATATGTATTATGGAACAGATGTATAAATGCTTTCAATGTACTGTGGATTATATAGAAATGTGTTTATATGCAGATATTGTACAATTCAAAGGTTAACCTTTAAATACTTTATGAAAATGTTGTTCCCACATTTGTATGTATTTATGGCTAAACATGGCACATTACTTACAATGTTTAGCAAATAAATAAATTCTGATTCTAATTCCTATAAACAGCAACAGAGCAACAGTAGTTCAACGGTTAGGTACTGACTGGCGAGTAAGAGGTCATGAGTTGCATCTCCACTCAATGAAAAATTGACGTGAATCCACTAAAGAAAAAGCACATTTTGAATACCAAAGAAGCGCAACCTGCTTTCCAATGTCCCAAAAAATCTTGTCTTTAATATAATTTTATTGTCTTTTAGCATGCAGTGTTCACCACAATATTTTTTTGTGTTGTATATTTTTTAATTAACTGATGTGTAGATCTATTTGAATCATTTTCTCAGTCCAAATCTACGTACAAGGCATGATAACTTCTTGGTCCTTTTTGGTCTTATTTTTATTTTATGCCTATTAAAGCTTCCGCCATTCGCTTTGTTTAGCACCATACTCTTTCCATGCTTAGGGTTCTACGTCCAAGTCTCGTGTGTAGCGTGCAACATCTATGTAAGCGTGAGACACTTTCCCTTTTACGTGTTGCTATTAATGTGTTATGTTACTGCCATTCACGGCTATAAATAATGTCTAAGAATGGCGTGTGTGGAGTAATGGTTATATTTAGACTTGATGTTTTTATTTCATGTGGAGGAGAAAATACCGTGTGTTTGATAAGGAAAATATATACCAAGCTGTATTTCCCAAAGGGTTGGACAGTACAGTTCTTAAAATCATAAGGTATACAGGGTAAAATTAAAACCAGTGCGGATATTTTAGGAGGTGAAAGTAGGTACTCATGAATATGATCAACTTTTACTATGGGACCGACACTGAAATATGAAAAAAAAATCAGCTGTTCCCTACAAAAATGCACTACAACACGATCAAAATGTATGGAACAGCAGATTTTTTTTTATATATCAGTGTCGGTCCCATAATAAAAGTTGATCATATTCATGAGTACTTTCACCTCCTAAAATATCCGCACTGGTTTTAATTTTACCGTGTATAACAGACGACGTTTTTTTTGCGCAATTTTTTGAGAACGAAGCGCCCGAACAATCAGTAAATTAAGTTTCAAAAATTAATTTGCAATCGCGTAAAAAGAACGTCATCTATTAGAGGCCAATAATAACTTAAAATAATCGAATAAGATAACACGGCACGGCAGAGGTCGCGAGTTCAAATCCCGCTCGGGACACAAAATTCTTGAAAATCTCATATATTTAATAAAATAACATGTTATTGTCATTTTATTACAGAAACACTGGACTATTAAATGAAATACTGAAAAGCAGTGTAGGTATTGATTAATGTTGTGTTTTTTTTATGCAATTGAGTGGCAAAAAGCTGACAGTCCATCTGATGGTAAGTGGTCACCATCACCTATTTGCAATACCAAAGGCTAAGAGACTCCGGGCTACTACTAATTTCCCAATAGAAAATCCGGTAACACTACACGACCCGGGAATAAACCTAGGACTACGCTGGTTACGCTTGCGACTACCAACGTACCAATCCTCAATTAACCTAAATATTGCTCTAGTAAATAAAATACATAAACACCGTCAGCTTAACCCATTAGGGTGATTTCACAGTCGCGCTTACGCCGCCCGGCGCGGATCGTAAGCGTACAGGGCCCGGTATCGGAATATTTTTTTTTTTGTGAATCTGTAAACTATGTATTTGAAAAAAAGATAATTAACACCAAAAAAAACCGATGAAACATCTACAAAATTGGCAAAGTTATAAGCATTTTAAAATGATTTGCTAGACACGGACAGCACTATCATGCAGTGACGTAACATCACCAATGTCCGCTTCGCGCGACAAAGACGGAGCGATACTCCCTCAAAAAACTTTAAAAGCGTCTATGTTTTCCATTTTGTGATGAATATATATTTTTTTTTTGTTGTTCTTATTCCTTCTTTGGAATAAAATAATTTATTTGTACTTTTTTATAGTAGTCCACTACCGTATTCTGCTATTGCAATTGTGTAAGAATGATGTCATAATAACACCATAATTGTCAAAACCTAAGCGGTGATTGGCTTAGAGCTCTTACACACGAGCGGCATGTTCCCAAAAGGTAACTGCAGCCGTCGACATTTCAACTTCGAAGATCAGCGGCAGCTATAGGTCGACTGCTGCGTCGACGGTTACCGCCGACGCGCGTCGACGGCTGCAGTTACCTCTGCCGTTGGAAACATGCCGCTCGTGTGTAAGAGCTCTTAGAGTAAGACTATCTCTTTCATCATTGGTCAAAACGATGTCATTGAGAGACCATTCTGACACGATTATTACAGTTGCATTAGCAGACTTGGGGCCCTGTTTCATAGTGAAACGCGGCTCGTAAGCGCACGATCGTATGGCTTACGAGCCGCGCTGGTGGTCAACGTGGCTCTGGAATCACCCTTAGATTGTGTACTTAACTTATTAATAATGGGACATTTTCATTCTGAACGTTTTTATTTGCAACATTTCCGTCCCCTAGTGGTTATTTAATTACTTTAAAATATTGTTACAAGGAAGACTTAAAAGCTTTTAGTCGTTGTTAGTTGTGTTTTATAACAATACTTTATGAAATTCATTTAAGAATAGAAAATCTATATTATTCTATACCTATAAAACAATGCTGTGACTGACTGACTAACAGATACCTAATGCATAGCCTAAACAGATGAGAGATCATGTACGAAGCCATGTAGAATTTACATATTTTATTCATTTTGTCTGTGTCTGTTTTGTGCCAAATAAATGTTTCTTTCTTTCTTCTTTCTAGAACTAAAAAAAACAATCGAACTATGAAATCTAAAGCTTTATCATTTTTCCAATGCGAGAAAGGGATAGTGTTATTCGCCCTATCTCTCTCTCAGACTAGAACCACAATGTATATAGATAGAGTTGCACGAGCTTATAATGGTCACATTATACTTTTTCTTCATATTATAAACCTAAAAATAAAGTTGGTTCACCATACTTAGTGGGTGAAACATACAACCACAAAACTAAAAAAATATTTAATTATGCGGTGTATAATAAGGTAATTCTAAATTGTTGCTACTCAAATAAATATTTGGTAAAACATACGATTAGATTAAATCCTGTTCTCTATAAATATCATTCAACTATTCCTGATGACGTAATCAGTAGCTGTTCATAGATTTATGTTAGTTCCTACAAATTATATTGACTCAAAATAGTCCATTTAATCTACTTCAATTTGATACCTTACCGCGGTGTTGAAAGCCAACAGTATGCCACCAGATTTAACCGTTTACGTTAATATTTAATGAAAGGACGGAAATTGTCGGACCCAACGTGGATTAATAAAGGTGCCTACAGATTTGCTCCATTTTTGACGATAAACACGTGTGATCCAACAAAATCTGTATGCATTTCTTTGCTAGATCACACGTTTCAATCGTGAAAAACCGAGCAAATCTGTAGACACCTTAATGCAGTACTGTTCTCATAGGTATGGGTTTATGTGTTAATGTGTTTATAGTTTAAATACTAAACACAAGTATTATATTTGTAGAGCTTTTTGAAGAATGAGTTTTTTCCTTACAAAGACGTATTCATAATGATTGGATGAGAATTCCTCACACGAAAAAAAAACGTGTGCGGCCGGGTAACCCCCGTCAGGAACGAAATTCCAATAATGTAACATATTCGTATAAACGTTTATTTTATTACCCATTTTTAAACGGTAAAATTATGCGTATTATTTTGCAATCCAGCGATGCTACCTAGCTCTGACGTCTTGTTTAGATTTATGCATAACCCTTTTTTTCGGTACGTGACCATTTCTATCAGTCAAGTTTCAAAAAATATGCCCAGAGCATTCCACCACTACAGCCATGCTAATTGCATTGCAGGACCAACGCCAGTCTAATTCTATGAGCGTCAATATTATTTACTGTTGCAAATGGGGCAACGGCTCGTCGCAACTAATGAAATCCGTACGGTGACGTTCAGTATGAATGCTGACTGAATTTATCATCGCCGCTAGTGATTTTCAGTGGAGAATGGAAGCAAAGATTATTTCAAATTGAAGTTTTTAAACAGCACTGATGACAAATTTGGTTGTGATATGTTTGTATTCGTTGTTTTAATAAGATAGCTGGTTTTGATAATGTTAAGTTATAGTTAAACTGTGTCCCGTGGTTTCACCCCCGTTGCTCGGCTTCTAAGAGTGATGTTAAACAGCCTACAAACTCTTCAGCTTTGCTATATTATTATGATAACAGGGCAACGGCAGGGAATGGCAACCACGTGATTGCAAAAGGAAAAGAGGCAGACAAGCTAAAAGATGGACAGATGATATCAAGATTATTGGAGGGACAAATTGGGGGAAGGCTAAAAATAGAGAAGAATGGTAACAGCTGGAAGAGGCCTATGTGTTGTGACACATAGGCCTCTTCCAGCTGTTACCATTCAGTGGACACGCTGACCACTAGACCGAGAAATCCGATGTGCTAGATTTTAAGTTAAAACAGTTTTATTGCTGATACTACACTTATAATAAAAATGATAACAGGGCAGAAATTCCCGCGGATCGAACCCAGGACCCCACGCTCAATAGTCGCATTTGCGAATAGTAATCCAAAGTCAGTTCCTTTGTTTTCTTTTATATTTGTTTACCCCTAATAAAAATACAAGTGTATCAATTCATCATCAAACCTGTAGACATAAATAATATGTCTAGAAAAAAGAATCTAAATTAAAACTATAACCAACAATTATTATGTTCATCAATTCTAAAAGGCAACAGTAAATAATAGAAAAACCAATTAATGCAAAGAGGTTTGGAGTGACATCGGGCGTGACGTCATTGGTTAAAATCGAAATGAAAATGAGTCACCGGGCGATGGGGGAGCTCACTCGTCACTCGTTAGTGACAGGCCACAGAGCAGAAGTGAGCAGTAGGTCAAACTACAACCAGCACGTTAAAATTTACGAGAGTACAGAGAGGTATACAAACAAATTTACATCGTTATACCGTCACCGTATTGACTACTGGGGGCCTAGCATGATGCATTTTGACGTTATGTATAATAAAAAAATTAAAAAAAGTATTTATTGATTCTCATACAATTGTTTTACATCTCCTTACATGTTAAATGTAATTCAATTTTGAATGGGTAATTAATATTAAGTTCCAAATACCTATTATGTGATAGAACTGTTGTATTTTAGATTCAAAATTCCTTACGTTTGCCGTGATTAGGGATGACCGCAACGATCGCGAGACTTGGTGCATTTAAAAAGAAACAATTGGATACATAAATATGGTTCATATGGATTAATAAATGGATTTATAAACATCAGTGTTAACAATGCTGTTATAAGCGCACAAGAGAATAGGTGCTACTCGGTGGCGGCACCTTTGTACAAGCCGAAAAGTTCAACTTGCCCTGATAACCTACTACCCTTCCTAATTTAAACTATTTAAACAGAATAAAAGGACATTACTCGGCGCCTATATATTTCTATCCTATGCACTAAAAGGAACTATAAACAATTCGAGATGCTTCTAAAATCAAAACAATCCTATTGAACTCAAATAGGAATTACGGACACTTTAATGTTATATGAGAACTAAATTAAGGTCTGCGAAACAAAGTTATAAACCCCTAAAATAAGTTAATATTTACGCGAGAACGCGCTCACAGAATTTCTATTTTGAATACTGTCCCTGCACCGAACAAAAAATCTCTGGTAAAAAAGATTGGGAGCCACAGATCTAAACACAAGTTTGCCATCAACGAAAACCAACCAATAAAGATAAACGGTCAACATTGACTTACTGCGTCTCATGCCTCTACGCCTCTACGCCGGAATGAGTCGGTCTCCGAAATCCCTGAAAGCCAAGCAATTAAAGCGCACTATGAAACTGAATCTTCCACACCTTTTCATTCGCAGAAGAGCTTAATTTTCCTTTCGTTTCGCCAATTTTCTTTCAAAGATCATCAGTGGAGGTTTAATTCTGATACTGAGGATTCTTTTTATTAAGTGTTCTGTCACGTGGGTAGGTGAAAAGGTCACGTTTAAGCACTCAGAGTAATTTGAATGTTGTGATTTCTTAGTAGGTGTATGTTTTACATTTTGTTAGCTTAGTGTTTGATATTATGTGAAGGAATGCTGATTTTATCACCCACGGACAATGCTTAAAGACACTTATTTGACTTATTATACTGGGTGACTAATAAAATTACGATAGTATTGGAGGAATTCAGTATTTTAGATTTCAACTGTCAATCAACAACTACAAATGAACAATAGGGTTTATTGATTACAAATATAGGTACCTACAGTATAACACGAGCCAGAGGTTACACTGGTATGTCTGAGTTAACGAGCATAGGTACCGTTGGCCAAAAAATATCGACCTTATTGAGAAAAAAAAAACTGATTCTTGTTTACATTCAGTAAGCACTTATCTAGTTTTTAGTCCGGCTGTGAGGTAGACGAGATTGCACCTTTAAATACAGTTCAAAATCACGCTGTTTATTTACTAACATAAACTCAATCCTTTGAGCAAAGCAGAGCCTAGATGAAACCAAAGCGATAGGATAAACAAAACCTGATTTTCTGGAGTAGAGATAGTTAGACTACTTAAGCTGAATGGAAAAGTACGGAACTCAAAGTTAGGAGATTCACTCTCCATTGGACTGTTACTAACAAATTGAAAAACGTTGCTAACTTCTAAAGGATTGCTCTAAAAGCAACGAAATGCACTTCATCTTTAGTAACAAAGTGATATTTCTTCATCAACATTTTATTAGTACCTACTGGCAATTTTTAGGGTTCCGTACCAAAATGGTAAAAAAGGAACCCTTATGGTGTGACTTCGTCTGTCTGTCTGTCTGTCTGTCTGTCTGTCTGTCTGTCTGTCTGTCTGTCTGTCTGTCTGTCACACCTGCTTATTTCAGCAACTACTTATGCTATCGACTTGAAATTTGGAACAGTTATAAAGAATGCTTATTCAACTTTATTGCAAATGAAAAAAATCCGAAAATATTGATATTTTCATTGCAAAAGGGGCCGGAGTGGGGGTCCAAAATTTTAAAGTGGGGTTACTAGGTCAAGTGATATATCATATGAAAGGGTTTGATCTGCACATTTCAAAATATATTTTCATTTTATTTTATGTTTCACAGTTTTCGAAATATGATGAAAAATTTCAAAAAAAATACCATTCCCCCCCCCTTATCTCCGAAGTTTGCGTGGCGAAAAATCTGAAATAATTAGGGTTGATAGGAATTGACCCAAATATGGCACCAAAAATAAAACGATGTTCCTAACCAGTACAGTTTTTTCAAAATCATCAAAATTCCTTCACAAACAAACTTAGTTATGCGGTCCGGATTTTTTCACTTTATACGTCCAAATATGATACGGAACCCTCGGTGCGCGAGTACGACTCGCACTTGGCCGGCTTTTTTTTTAATTACTGGCCACTTCATGCTTCCAAATTTTAATTTAGAACGTCACACAGATTCATTTAATTTCATGCTTTTTAGGGTTCCGTACCCAAAGGGTAAAACGGGACCCTATTACTAAGGCTCCGCTGTCCGTCTGTCTGCCTGTCTGTCTGTATGTAACCAGGCTGTATTTCATAAACCATGATAGATAAACAGTTGAATTTTTACAGAAAAACGAAGGATTACTTTCACTGCTTTAATCCTTAAGAAGTTTAGCTACCTTACCGGGTTACATGCGATTTGAAACCTATTATTACCTTGGACGGCACGGTCGGCACATTGGCTCGATTGGCTCAGCGCTCATTAGGGGCCGTCCATTAATCACGTGAGGCTCGAATGGGGGGGAGGGGGTTCGGAAAAAAACACGAAATATCACAAGGGGGGAGAGGGGGTGCAGTGAGATACACGTGTATAAATTTTTCGTTGGACACGCGATATCTAAACCAAAAAAAAAATTGCTGTATTTAAAGATTATATTCTCAAAAAAATTAAGATAATTTGTAACAAAACAAAATACACGTGATCTTGGGTAGGGGAGGGGGGGGGGGTTAGTTAAAAACCTCACCACGTATCACCAGGGGGGAGGGGGGGTCAAAAAGTTGCTAAATAAACATCACGCGATTAATGGACGTCCCCTTCGCGGCAGGATCGGCTGATTTAGCTAGTTAGCAAGATTTTGGTTGAGAACACCGTAAATGAACAAACATTAAAAATGCTTAGGTAAATAGGTACCTACCTACTATAAATGGTTAAATATTACCCACGGTGTTTTGAAACGATAACAAATTACATGCGAGGACTTTTGGATTTAGCATAACCATAAGCATAGCATAATCGGCCTATAATGTTCCCACTGCTGGGACCTCAGATCATAGAAACAAGGAGATATGCCATCATAGCAAATTAGTACGGGAACAACTGATGCCACTTTTAGTACATTTTTCGACACATTTACGCGCATAATTTTGCGCTCCTTATGAATAAAGAGATCTCCTACGAATTAAACATTCCGTACACTCTCAATCTAACACGGTTAATCGTCACTCAACACTAGCACTAAACTAAAACACTGTATTTATACCATCGATCGTGTTCGCTTTGTCACCGGCGCGTACGTTTTTAGTATGAGCAATTTGCTCAAAATCAGGCATCAAGCTTGATAGCGCCTTGGCACATCTCCCTTGTTTCTATCATCTGAGGCTGGGACACAGGCCTCCTCTGTGAGAGGGAGTGGGCCGTAGTCCACCACGTGGGCCCAGTGCGGGTTGGTGGACGTCACATGTCTTCGAATTTTTTGGTTCTAGGACATGCCGGTTTCCTCACGATGTTTTCCTTCACCGTTAAAGCAAGTGATAATTAATTTCTAATACGCACATGACTTCGAAAAGTCAGCGGTGCGTGCCTCGGGATCGAACTCGAACCATTCGCCGTGGGAGGCACATGGTTAATCCACTAGGCTATCACTGCACTGAGGCTATCACTGCACTCTCTTGGATTTACTTAAAATGAATTTACTTCACTATCGTTTTTAGGGTTTCGTATTCTTTCTATTACTTCACATACGAGTCACAGCATAAAAGTGACCCTCTACCTTCGACTAACAATCCATAGCAAAATCGCAAAGGACACGGCAGACGCCCATAGAACGCTGGGCTTCAGATTGTGTATGTCGGTACAGATATGAAATTATTTTGGTGTGATCGAGTATTTCAAGAGTATTTAAATTCATTTTTTATTTGTTTTTGTACGTAATTGGATTAAAGAGAAATTATCGTATTTGTGACAGTGAGGTTATGTATGGTGTGAATGATCCAATGAAGTACAGCGCGACTAATGAGTTCTCAATTCAAAGGTTTTAGTTGCTGTCGACATGATATTCTGTGGAGGCACACGCCAGCCAGCCTGCACCCGTTTTATTTTATTGGTTTTTTCAAAATGTCAACGTCATAATCATTTTATTTCTTATTTATTTCGATTTTTGATTTCAATTCTTAATCTCTAAGATAAATTAGGCAAAGTTCAATAATTGTTATTTTTGGTTAAGTTTTTATGACTGTACCATATCAAGCCCAAAACTGCCAATGTCCTTTACCGACATAAACGTCTATTGAAGAACGTCTATCAAGTCTATTGAAGAACTTTTTTTAGGTTATTGGATAATAGGTATGCGCATTCAAGCTGGTGCAATCATTTACCAACAGAAAGCATAAAAAGCCAATACGTAGATGATCTTAAACAGCACGTAAGACAGTGACAGCAACAAACAGCACTCGGTAGCTAAATAACAACAGAACAAACACGCAAGTGGAGTTAATAATAGTATTAACTCCACTTGCGAGGACTAAAATGTAGATATGTGGTAGTTACGAGTGTTTGTTCTACCACATATCTATATTTTGGTCCTCGCAAGTGGAGTTAATAATAGTATTAACTCCACTTGCGAGGACTAAAATGTAGATATGTGGTAGTTACGAGTGTTTGTTCTACCACATATCTACATTTTGGTCCTCGCAAGTGGAGTTAATAATAGTATTAACTCCACTTGCGAGGACTAAAATGTAGATATGTGGTAGTTACGAGTGTTTGTTCTACCACATATCTATATTTTGGTCCTCGCAAGTGGAGTTAATAATAGTATTAACTCCACTTGCGAGGACTAAAATGTAGATATGTGGTAGTTACGAGTGTTTGTTCTACCACATATCTACATTTTGGTCCTCGCAAGTGGAGTTAATAATAGTATTAACTCCACTTGCGAGGACTAAAATGTAGATATGTGGTAGTTACGAGTGTTTGTTCTACCACATATCTATATTTTGGTCCTCGCAAGTGGAGTTAATAATAGTATTAACTCCACTTGCGAGGACTAAAATGTAGATATGTGGTAGTTACGAGTGTTTGTTCTACCACATATCTATATTTTGGTCCTCGCAAGTGGAGTTAATAATAGTATTAACTCCACTTGCGAGGACTAAAATGTAGATATGTGGTAGTTACGAGTGTTTGTTCTACCACATATCTATATTTTGGTCCTCGCAAGTGGAGTTATAATAGTATTAACTCCACTTGCGAGGACTAAAATGTAGATATGTGGTAGTTACGAGTGTTTGTTCTACCACATATCTACATTTTGGTCCTCGCAAGTGGAGTTAATAATAGTATTAACTCCACTTGCGAGGACTAAAATGTAGATATGTGGTAGTTACGAGTGTTTGTTCTGTTGTTGTGTAGCTACCGAGTGGTGTTTGTCGCTAGTGCTATAAATCCAGGTCATTAGGAGAGCGAGTGTACGCCTCTGCTTCATAATTGCGATTGTGTAAGAATGGCGTCATAATGACACCATAACTGTCAAAACCTAAGCGATCAGGCTTAGAGTAAGACTATCTCTTTCGTCATTGGTCAAAACGATGTCATTGAGAGACCATTCTGACACGATTATAACAATTTTATTGCATTAGCAGAATTGGGGCCCAGCACGTAAGACAGTGACAGCAACAAACAGGACTCGGTAGCTAAACAACAACAGAACAAACACTCTTAACTACCACATATCTACATTTTAGTCCTCGCAAGTGGAGTTAATACTATCTAGTGCTATAAATCCAGGTCATTAGGAGAGCGGATGTGTTCCGGGCCGTCCGGGGCGGTCGGTCCGCGTAATCGTTGCGCGAATTAATGGGGCGCAGATAAATGCGGGTTTGTTATGAACTATGTAAGATTGGGTTCATGTTGCTTGTTTGTTGCTGAGTGCAGTTGTTTGATGTTATTAATGCACCCATTAACCCAAAAATATCGGACTTGCCCTCTAGGCACGCCACTGATACCACCGTATCAGTGGCGTGCCTAGAGGGCAAGTACGATATTTTTAGAGTGTTTTATGTTAATTTTGCACGATTTTTTGTGAGTTAATGTCATTATTAAAGCAATGCATAAACAATCACATATACATTCATGAAAAATGAACATAAATACTCTCTAAAACGAAAAAATGCGTCGGGCTTACCCTCTAGGCACGCTACTACTTTCAGTGGTGACGGCTCCCTACAACTCGATTCATAACGGCTCTTTTTTCCTTTGAAAAATGGCAGTCAGTATTGGTACTTACTACAGGTATACATGTATTGTATGCTACTACATGTATTGTATACATAGATTAAAATAAGTAGGTAGGTATGCTTCAAAAAATCCTAATGTTAACAAACTCAAGGCAAAAAGGGCAGATAACGGAGCTGTTAAAAACTAAGAATGTTATTTTCATAAAAATGGTACGCCTATAAAACCTCTATGCATAATTATAAAAGAAATAAATCTTGCTTATAGTTAGAACGATCGCCGCAAAATTATACCGACAATATATTTTCCATAACGATTTAAAAAACCGAGCCATGCATAATTACATACATGGAATAACTACACAGGCACTCATGAATATGAGGCAGAATAAGTGGCTTGACGAACACTCCGTTTTTTTTTTACTTTTTACAGCAGTAAACCTAATAAGCGTTAATTCAGCGCAGAATTATGATGGCTGTGCTTACAGGGCCCAATTCTGCTAATGCAATTGTTATAATCGTGTCAGAATGGTCTCTCAATGACATCGTTTTGACCAATAACGAAAGAGATAGTCTTACTCTAAGCCAATGACCGCTTAGGTTTTGACAGTTATGGTGTCATTATGACGCCATTCTTACACAATCGCAATAGCAGAATTGGGGCCCAGATTGGAAGCTAAAATGTAAACAAAAACTTTCTTAAATCCCAGAATTCATTGAAAATCACTTAATTTTATTGTATTTTGGAAGAGAAAGCCGATTAGCCGACAGTTATTTCTAATATTCTTTTTTGTACAATACATAAATACAAAATTCATACAATTCCATTGCAAAGTTTATTTTATCGCTGGCTTTCCGTTCTCGAATATCACATTCCAAACTCTGAATCGTTCATAAATTAAAATTCCTGCACAAAAATTTGGGTGAGGCCACTTGCGTACGGCCTCAATAGGCCCGCGAGCCTCAAGTACAGGCCATAACATTATCATAAACATAAACAACAATTTAGCATACTTACGAGCTACTTGAAATGAAGCCACGCTACGTTTTCGACTTTCCCAGCTTATCGCTTTAGCCTCTAGTCCAAGATGGCGGCCGATAGATACTTATATAGCGTAGAGATGGGACGTGTTCTCGTGAAAGAAATGCGAACACGAAGAGACACTTGTGTTTTTTTTGTTTTAAGTATAACTTTTTGTTTAAGACTTTACTTCGTCCACATCTAAAAGATATGATGTAGCTAGCAGTAGTTTTAGGTACTTGTTTATAGTAAAAATTGCAATATTGGTATGTATTTGAAAGCTATTTTTATACAAACGTTTCTACAGACTCGTACAAAACATTTGTGACATTTTCTATACACATAAATAGAGGACTGCTCTATGTATGTGTATAGAATATGTCACAAATGTTTTGTTATGATTTCTCCTGCGTCGTGGGTGCGTTTACAAACACAAATTTTACATACACAAACACTGCAGACACACAATAAATATTTGCATAAACAAATGTTTGTTGCGACACGTCGCGCAGCAGCCAATCGCTCAGCCACTACGACAACCGTGCCTTTCAATAACAACCATAAGTAATTAATAATTTAGGTATCGTCTTCGCAAGCCTCGTTGCCATTTCCACATTCTGCTACTTGCTACAACCTTGCTACCTTGCTACAAGCTTACTGCTACAACCTTGCTTCATTATAATACATTAGCACCTCGTAAGAAGCTTCCACTCTCTCTCAATTTAAATATTTCGCATTCGCTTTTTTCTTCGTTTTTATGCTAACAACAGAACAACAGACCTACAACACTTGTTCACCATCCCACGCGATCACTTTTGCATTTATTTTTCTTCCAAACAATATTGTTGTCATTAAACAGTATTATATACTATCAGTACCAACACTATTATTTAATTCTCTCTTCCCTTTTGACATTCTTTCTAAAGCTGCTTTTACAGCTTCACATTAATATTTTGTAACTTTGCTTCTTTAAACAGGCTTTGTATACCTAATTGTAGTATCAACGTTGGTTAGGATGACTTTAGCATATTTCACAAAGTTTTTTTTTTTCATAAATACACAATAACAATTTAGTATTTTCGCACATATTATCAGTACATCCCTATTTCTTTACATGCAGTGAATTATAAACGCATGACTGCGTGGAAGAAATACGACAACTTTCGAGCCGTCGTCGTCCCTTATAACTTTTGATTCGTGTTTTCTTTAGTGCTTGGGTACATCCTTATTCTTCAATATAATATGAGGTACGAGCTCTCGATGCACATCCTGTTAGACCCGCTGCATCTAATCATGATGGACCGTATCCCGGCCGAGCTACTATGGAGATTGGTTCATTCATACAAATTATTCAAAGGCAAAATGATGTACTGTTATGAGCAATTGTTGATGCAGTTTACGTAACGGGTGGGCCAAATTTTTTGCACATTTGAAACATGAAACACAAAACTACAAAAGATAATATACCTACGTATGTTGTTGATCATTGATTCAACGTAACAAATAACATCTAATGCAATTTTTTTTAATGACATCATCATCGAGTTGTGCCCGGTCTCGACGCAAACACTCGTCGAACCTGGAGCGCAAAGTAACGACTCTCTCGCACACTGACGCGTGGAATGGTAGCTGTTTCTTGGATGATGATTTATTTTCTGTCAATTGGGCAATTGATGTTGATTTTCTTGTTATACTCAACATAATTTTTTAATCCAAGAACAAATTAAACTTTCTCTGGGAGTGGGACACTGACTTAGATCCTTAGATCCATATTCGGAGCGAAATAAATGCCGAACAATAATGCAAGAATCACTGTTTTTGTAAAAATGTTTTACACAAAATGCATAATTGCATTATGCGATGCATAATTTCCCGCCCCCGCGCACCCATCCTTCCTCTTTCGATAAATTCAGTGTCGCTATTTCAAAAAAAAATTGGGCCATCCTATATTATATAATTATACCTACAGGGTAAATTAAAGAGCACAGCCTTTATTATTACACCATCCGATAGTGTCGCTAATAAGGATCAAATTCTGGGAAGTAATGACATACGGAAAACTAAAGGAAAGTGTTGATTTTTGACCCTAATTAGCGACTCTATCAGATGGTGCAATAAAACAATGTGTATGAATTTTTTTTTTTCAAAATCAACGGGTTCGGTTCCTGGCCAGAAAAATATGTTTTTTTTAATCTAAGATGCAGCTTATTTTTAATCAAAATCGGCCCCGAGACTCGTTTGAGTGTTTTTCGCTATTTCTTATAGTTTCGGATTTGGACATCCACGCCCAGTTGAAAAATTCACACTGTATTGCTATACCAATGTAATTTTAAAAGACAATGTTATCTCTGCGCAATAATGTTTTTACACACTTCAAGCTTTGCTTAAACTACCGTAAAACGATTCCTCAAAGAGGACCGGTAATGGCCTGAGGGTTAGTGCAATCTACGACAGTCAAGCACCAGTACTCTGTACCTACCTATAGGTACTTAGTGTAATTATAAGGTGCTGCGCTCAGATCATAGAAACAAGGGAGATGTGCCAAGGCGCTGCTAAAATTGACGCTTTGATACGGTCACATTGACCGTATATAAAATGTACACGCTGGCGACGAACCGAACACGATCGATGATATAAATACAGTGTTTTAGTTTAGTGCTAGTGTTGAGTGACGTTTAACAGTGTTAGATTGAGGGTGTGTGGAATGTTTAATGCGTGGGAGATCTTTATATTCACGAGGGGCGCTTGTAATTGTGTTGAAAATGTACTAAAAGTGGCGACAGTTGTTCCCGTACTAATTTGCTATGATGGCATATCTCCTTGTTTCTATGATCTGAGGTGCTGCGCAAGTACGTGACGATCTCTCTACGTTAACTGCAGAATAAACACGTGTCTGCAACGTAAGCACCTCTAGTTACATATGGATGTTACCTACCTACATAGTAACTTGTTTTTTTCGAAGTACTTGTTTAGTATAATGCATTTCACTTATTTACTTGTTGCCTTTTCTATCTGTCACTCTTCATTCTCGTTCATAATGTGTTTTTTTTGTTTAAGTACTTAATACTTAGGACACTTAAAATGAGAACAAGAATTGGTGCTGAAAGAAAACTTCCAACACCGCTAAAAACGTAACATATTGACACTTAGGGCGGGTTGCTTCAAACCATTTGTATTCGTAAGTCAGTACGTAATCGTTAAGTCAGTATGAAATTGTCGTACAAGCCGCCATATTTGACGGTTACAGATACGTAACCGTAAGATGAAACAACATGGCCTTAGTAGAGCCATTCTAGCATCGTAAACGCACTATAACAAATATGCTCACATGGCGCTGTTACTTATTTTATAATTTACTTATACAAAAATATTGGCAAAATAGCTATATTATTATCTGCTTGATGTTATTACTAGCAATCCTGAGTAGAACACTACACTCATCGCCGTAGGAGTAGGACCCAATCATCGGGAACAGTTGCAGTATTGCAGTACAAAGGAGCCAAAAAGTTAATCTTATCATTACTACCCATATCAAATTAGTACCGTCAGTGTCCCACATTATCTGACCCCTCTTGGAAATAGTAAGACTCTAAGAGGGGTCAGACAATGTATTATGTAGGGCACCGACTGTACAGTACATATTATTCGAACGCTATTGCGTATCCATCAATAATGCCGTATTTGCTTATTAAACAGAACTTAATCGGATCTAGATAATACCTAGTAGGTAATATAACGCAGGTGCATATCAGCCTAATTAATTGTTACGAAGAGGCAGTCTTCTGCAAAGGATTAGTTCAACATTAAATTTTCTCGGAACTCGCTCGCAATCCTCTTTTTACCCGCCTGCGGCGAAGCCCAAAAGGAGGGTATAGTGTTTCACCTGTATGTTAGTATGTATGTATGTATGTGGGTATGTATTTCTGTTTCTGTGTTCCCTCCTAGAGACTAAACGAGCGAACGGATTTTAACATATGACATATCATTAGATTCGTATCGACGTCGCAAGTAGCATATGGATTATGAAAAAAACCAACATGGCGGATTTTAATCGCCATTAAGTGAAGTCGTAAAAAATTTAAAAAATCTGACATGATCATGTGGGGTATCAAAATGAAGGGCTTAAAAAGACAATTACGAATAAATATAATATAGTCATGTACCTACATAAAAAAATAAAAAGCGAAAAATAAGAATAGAAAATAAAAAAATTATAAAAACCCGACCGCGGTTTGGAAAAGGAAAACAAGACATTGCAGTCGGGACCCAGTGTTCCCGGCTAATAGTCATACATATAATGGGTCCCGACTGCAATGTCTTGTTTTCCTTTTCCAAACGACGGTCGGGTTTTTATAAAAAAAATAATTTTCTATTTTTTACATGAAACTAGTAATAGTTTCCATGTAAAAAAATAGAAAATTAAAATTTTGATAAAATAGAAGTATGTGTACTATGTGAATAGAAGCTTGGAAGGATGACTAATGAGGAACGGAAAATTCAATTTGCTGTTACGTTCAATAGTACAATAAAATATAACAAGTAAAATAAGTAGAGGAAACTTACTAGTTTTGCTAACGTCATTAAGTTTCGCTGTATGTACAATAATAATAGGAATGAACTAGCGTCATATTGTGACGTTTTGTATTGAAGTTTAAGTTGTTATGTATTCAAAAACCTAGTAGTACCTACCTACAATAGATTTGGTTAATCTTATACTCAGTTAAATAAAGTGAAAAGAAAACGTTACTGATTCACAAATAAATTTTCATTACAAGACTTTACTCTTCCAGTGATTGTTGACAGTTCGAGATCATTGACGTTCCTATTCTTATTTTGATCGAATTGTTTATGTTTTGTAATACTATTTTTAGGTTAATTAACTAGAAATTCTTTAAGAAAATAATTGAACAAATAAGTAGGTATAGGAAATCCAACAGCATATTTTCATAATTGCGGCCAACATTTAAACCAATTAAGTACTCGTATAATCGTTTTTAAATAAGTATCGTTTTCTTCGCTTTGCTTTGTCGACACGTGCAAACGACAAAATAATTGCTGGTTATGATATAAATAATAACCTAGCAGTTGTAAAGAAATTATTATAGCTTTCATAATGTATTGTTACATTTCAATTTAGTTTTGACGAATCACGATAGGAGACATAGTATTATAATCATAATCAGATAACAAAACTGTATCAGACATGCTGTAGACCTTATTAGAGATAACTAAATAAGGTTTTGAAGAAAGGAGAATAAATATTGACATCGCACTATTATTATAAAAGCTGCCATATTAAAATTGAACTGGGTTGGACACATCGGCCGCATGTCAACATTTTTGAAAATAAAATGTAAGTAGGTATATAAATTATAAGAGAACATTTTTTATTTACTTTGTATATTGAATTCATACAGACTTTAAAGATACCAGTTCACGTACATATTTTTAAAGCAAAGAATTCAAGTTGTGCAACTGCACCAAATGCTCAAAGTAACAAAAACGCGTTATTAAAACGTTGCTAAACACTCGCCTTTAGAAAGCACATTTTACTAGATAAAAGTAAAGTTTTTAACAGAAAAACGTACCTGTGCGAGTACTTTTACGTTAAAAACTTTTTGGTACTTTACAAAGGTATTTGGTACCAAAGAATTCACGACCGCGCAAGTGTGAATGCATCGTTAGTCCCCTGGGTACGAAACGTGGTACCTTTTTATCCGAGATTTCGGCTGTAATTCCTCTTATAAACGTAACGGTTGGGTAGAATGGGGAGGCACTGAAGCGAGAAAACGTTTAATTATGAGAATTCTACTTGAATATGTTACATGTTTAAGCAGGAATAATTCCTTGTACTTAAACCTTTTCGTGTGAGTGTACCTAGTTATTCTTGTTCTTACTACATCGCAGGTAGGTTTGCGAAGACTTTTTCTTGATAATTTGCTTTAGTTAACAGTTGTTGGAAATACGAATGAGGCATTTCCAAAAGAAGGCATTTGGCGAACAGGTATATTTAAGAGTAATTTTGCGAATAGGTCCTATGTCAACTAAGCCGTTTTTATTGTGCTTCCAAATATTATTCCAGGTTGGTACACACCACTATTATATAGGTAGATGCTCTTAGTTTTTTATTGAATTTCTTGAATTCTAGTGAGGTTGGGCCAAGATAGTGGACGTTTTCAAAAAAAAATGTAAAAAATGTGGGGGTTAGCTTTGCTATAATATTTTTCTTGATAATATTTGCTACGATCAACAGTTGTTTGCTTGTTGCATTATTAATCGATATTTATTTGATATGAAGCGATCGGTCCGATACTATTATGGCATGTCTGATTCCATTAATGATGTAAAGATTATGGCTAAATCCAATTTGCTATCCTAACTCCCATCAACACGCTTGTATCTACAGTTTGTGTCGCTGTATTTATCGACTGATAATACCATCATCCGATTAACCAGTATACGCTGATTGGTGCAGGCGTTTCAATCCTAATTTAACCATGTTGACTAACTGTACTTATAATGAAGTTTGGATCCGTCCATGATGATGACTGAAACTGTAGTTGGCAACAAATACAGTTTTGTGTGTTTGTTAGCAATAAACATTTGTTGCTTTCATTGAAAAAAAATGTAGTTTATACATAACCAAACTTTTGTCAACCTTTATAGCTACTTATCACAAAAAAGTGACTACATAACTTTGTACAATATGTAACCAAAACCAGTTGTTAAATCAAGTGACCTATAAAGGTAACAATAAAACTCAAACTCAAAAAAGTAAAACTTTAGTAATTGCTGAAATTGTAGCCGAAGTAGTGTGGTTGAATATTTTTTTCAGTGTTTTTTTTTATTAATACCGGTAAATTTAAAAAAAATATATTAAAACAGCTATTTTTTGTTAATCTTTACTAAACACATACCTACACTACTTTTTTCGCGACAAACGGCCAAAGTTAGCAGTAGTTAACGAAACGCACTGCTGAATGGGTTTTTTCAATTTAGACGTTTGCACCCTTACCAAAAAAAAGATAAACACGTGTTAAACGCGAATGCTACCAAAAATAATACACACTTGTTTTAGACAAATTAGTGCTAAAACAAGTGCGTATTATTTTTGGTAGCATTCGTGTTGAACACGTGTTTATCTTTTTTGTGGTACGGCCCCTAACGTCTAAATTTAAAGAGCCATAAGATAACACAAACTTTTGAAAATGCTGAAAAACAGTGTATCGATTAATTTTGTGCCAATTGTGCCGCTAACCATACATAGCAGGATGACGAACGTACTTAGGCAAATACGGCTGTCCTCTTACTATTCAATTTACATAGGTAATGTATTACGGAGGCAGCTATGTATCGGAAGCTGGGAGCACAAACCACATCGCATTTCGCATATAAAATATATGACAAATGTTATCGACCACAATGCGGTCTGGCAACCAACTGCTGTAACATCTGCTAACGCACGTACAAGCTGGGTTGGTTGGCTTTTTGGAATATTGCATTTTTAGTGAATAGCAAATATTTACAATACCGTGAAAATAACTTCTACCCGGTTTATTATTTTGACGACTTCTGCTGAAACGGAAATTTTGAAATTGATTATTGAAATTAAAAAGATTAGTTTATATAAATATTTACAAAAATAATAGAACCTTAAACTAGTGGTAATGGTGAAGGATGAGGAGAAGCCGGTACAATTAATCAGTAACAAAATTATAAGTAGGTAATTTCCTTTTACTTTGTTATACCCAGAATACCACAGCCAAATAACGCTACTCTTCGGTAGTGTTGTGTTCCTGTGGTGAGTAAGGTTGCCAGAGCTCCTGAGGATACGTTGTGTTGACAACGAGGGACCTGCTTGTCCCCTAAGCCATCGGTACAGCGAATCCTCATTTTAAAGTGATGGCAACGCGCACGTGATAGGCACTCGGTGTTGTAATCGTTTAATAGGCTACGGTAACCGCTTAAGGGTCAATTTCACCGACAAGATAACAGTTCGTTAAATTGAAAACAGTCGTTTAACAAGACTTTTCTAAAGGCCAAAGTCGTGTTAAACGGCCGTTTTCAATTTATCGAACTGTTAACTTGTCGGTGAACTTCTACCTAAGAGAGCTATCGCATTCGGCACCTCTCTCGCTCGCACATAACCATATATTTTAAGAATGTTAAATGAAAAGATGCATTTTTGGAAAATTTAATCTCAACGCGAACTACAAAATGATATTAATTATAATATTATAAACTCAAATTTAATTATTAAACACACATGAGTTAAACAAACCTCAGAAACAGATCATAATTGTTGTTTAAGTTTGTTTATTAGATATCACAGTAGAAATGTGTTTTAATTATTTACCTTTAAAATTAATATTATTTTGTAGTTCGCGTTGAGTTACATTTTCAGTTGTATCTCAATTAAACGCATGAATTAATCAATCACTGTTTATTAAGTACAGAGCTGCACATGGCATTCGTAGATTCCAAAAAGAAAGAGAGGGAGGTATAAGTGCGAGGGAGTAAGATTATCACGAGGTGCGTTCCATATCTCACATTTTACAAAAATGCATCTTTTCATTCAACATTCTTAAAAATGGTTCTGTGCGAGCGAGAGAGGAGTCAAAATTCCGAGAGCGCCCTTAAGATTAGGCGGGCTATCCTATATAGGTCGTCCTGCGACCACGAACGCTGCAAAGTGTTTGAAACGTCAGGAAAAATCAGCAATATACGCGATTTAATCCGTTTAAACTTGTTTTATTATCTCACTGTACCCTATATACATCTCAACTCTTTCGTTTGACTCTTATTCTATCAAACTAATCTTTTAACTACTTAAATAAATAAACTAAACACAACAAACAATTTTGAAATAAAACTATTACATTCCTTTAATCAACAAAGAGCTTCATAAAGTCATCAGTTAGTAAAGCTTGGGTCACACTGAGCGAATAGTACTCGCAGCTATCTACTTGCGGTGAATAAACTCGCTTTTCGCTGTCACACCTGTGGTAATCATTATGGGTATTTAGACTGAACGGCCCAAAGCGAAAGGACCGCGGGCCTTTCGACCGTAACCAAAAATCGTCTACGTTCCAAAGGACCGTATAATCATTAATAGAACTCTCAAAGTTCTTTATTATAATAATGATAGACTATTATAGTCGCAGTAAATATATCACCATTATAGTCGCGAATCGTATTTTGATTAACATGCGACGTAATACAGAACTGCAGTTTGCAAAAAACTAAAGAAATTTTGAATTCCGCGGCTTACGTGTACGCATCGCCTTAACATAGGCCTGAATGACAATAAATTTTAATTATTTGACACGACCGTCCTTGTAACGAGGACATCGCACAACACACGACGTTTTGTATCATTTATTCATCAGACAGACACTAACAAAGCCGAATTCTGTTTGCACTGAGCTAAATGTGTCATAAAAGGCACGACACATTTTTATAGGACGTGTGTTATGGCGCGTTGTTACTAAATATTTTGTGTTTAATGTGCTTTTTTGTGTTGTCATCAAATGGATGTACCTACGACTTTGTTGTCCGATTCTTCTGTAGAATTATGTTACAATTACCTGAGATACAATCCAAAATGGTAGATGTGCCTTATCTGTTATGTAATATTCAAATCGCTAGTTCTTTTGTCTAGTATTTAGTATTTATTTCTTTGGAAGTCGGAAAACAACACACTGTCGTTATTTTTTCCATACAAACTTTACCACCCATTTTATACCCCGGTAAAAAGGGAATTAAAAATAATCCCTCCCTAGTGCACCTCTAAGGGCTAAGTTCACCAACAGTGAAATAACCAATGTTTTCCTAATCGGTTCGATAACCGAATACAGTCGTTTAACCACGAGGCGGCAATTTTCGTGTTCATCACTTTTAACTCAACCTCGATTTTGTAATTGAGCGTTATGAAAGACCGAATAATATAATACAGTTATGATTGGTAGCAATCCACGTAATAAACCGTACAAAATATGAACATTTTGAAATGGTTGCATTATGAGATTACCCTTCGGAAATTAAAAGTCCCGATTATGATATGTCATAATATATATTTGGTTACTGGTTACGTTGTGTCTTAAGGAGACGGTCAAAAGTGGTATAATATTCCGAAGAAATTCGAACACTCATGTCATATATCTTTTTAGAAAGCTTATTTAGTAAGCTACTCGATTCAATATAAAAATTATTTTTTTACGCCTGCGTTTTTGTAAAAAATTTAAAAATGTTTTAGTAAAAACAAAACGCAGATTACCCTTATTTTTTCGTTTCCATGCAATATAATTATTAAAAATGTAGCTGAAGCCACCGTTTCAATTCAATACTTTGAGTTTTTTATATAATTTTAGCTAAATCTCTATCGAATTATGACAAAAAATATTTATTATAATGTTAATGAAATAACAAAACGTGTCCAAAAGGATCAAATCCGGTCAAATCCGTAAATTGTCAAAATCTTATTGTCATTTCTGTCACTGTTACGTCATTTGGCACAGGGTTGCCAACCCATAAAATAATATTTGTAGTGACATAAGCTTATTATTTTTTATTTTTGATTTCTTCATTAAAAAAAACGCAGGCCTGTAAAATTATTTTGAAAGCACAAAAAAATCAAAATAATTACGCTCTTTGAGCCTATATAGCTCAGATTGCTGTTCGTAATTTAGTACCAAGCCCCATACATTTATTGACCGTCTCCTTTAGCAGCATTCGATCATAGATGTTGTCATGGTAACCAATAACAAACTTGTATGTCATAATTGTATACCTAGATAATTTATATTCGAATTTATACCTACAAATAATATTCTAATATCTAAAGTATTTGGTAATCTGTGAATTGATTAAACAAAATGGATAAAAAGAAGTGCCTTACTAATTTTAGCAACAATAAAAATTAAATAGCTTAATTTTTTCACAAATTCGTAATTGTCTAACGTCAAAATACCCTGATTAAGTACTAATCGGGATGTTAAACGACCTCTCCCACCTTGGTTAGAGAAAACGGTTGATTACTGTGTTTAATCGGTCGATTAGCTTTGGTGAACATGAAAAGTCATGATAAACAGCCGTTTTCAATTTATCGGACTGTTATCTTGTTGGTGAACATAGCCCTAAGGGCCGTAAGATCAATCGTAGCTTAACCACGGAAGAGAGTTTAATCCCCCGTCTTCGATTGTTTTCTAATACAAAAACCCAAAGAAACAATCGAAGATGAGAGATTAAACTCTCTTCTGTGCTATTGATCTTATGGCCCTAGGCACTCAGTGAATATTTCCTCCCTTTAGATCCACCGGTGTAGGCTATGCGTTGTCTGTCATTTATGCCCGTTTTCACCAACACTAGGAGACACCTAAGTAAAATGTTTAAATATTAAAAGAATTTACCTAGCGCAAAAAAACATGTCACTAACCATTATGCTACAACCATGGATAGTCAATCATTGTCACCTAGTGGTTGGTAGAACGTTTTTTTGTGCTAGATAAATTCTTTTATTATTTAAATAATTTACTTAGGTGTCTCCTAGTGTTGGTGAAAACGGGCATTAGTCACAGTACTGGTTTTTTTAAGTACGTATAGCTACAGACACATTGCAAACTTAAACTGAAAGCAATACCTATTTTCATTTGTTGCCGATTGCATATAAGTAAACATAGTACAAGTACTTCTTCCATTCCGACGCTGCATACGAAAAGCAATCAAAATGAACGCTAACAGTTGGTAAAAATATATTCGCATTGTACAAAAATAGAAATACACATTTAAGATGTTTCTCAAAATAGATTTTAATCTTTTTCATTCAATACCTTGCACACATGATATTTTATACCTATGGATACGTCACTGAATACAGCTTATAGAAGCCGCTTGCTTTGAGAGGATTATGTCTAACAATAGACTAGTGCCGATTTATGGAGGTACACCAACCGACGCCAACGCGCCGCGGAGTGCATTTTATAATGCGGTAAAGGAAATTGAAGTGTTTTTAAAGTAAATAAAGTTCTTATTTCGGTGGATGCGCGAGCATTTCGGTCGTATCTTAGGCCGCGGCCGCACCGGCACGCGCGACGCGACGCGACGCGACGGCGATTTCCTGAACAATTAAATTTCGCTTGTCGTTTCTGCAGTTCGGCCACCGACATATGTTTATATGAAGTTGTTTTCACGAAATCGCCGCCGCCGTCGCGTCGCGTTGCGTAGCGCGTACCAGTGCGGCCGCGGCCTTAGTCTTTATGAGAGAGTGATAAAATTTTCCGTCGCGATACATTCACACAAAATGGGGAAAGAGTGTGTGCTGTGTTAAATAAATAATTCACCATATTGGTGACAAATTCATTCTTATGTCATCCACCTGGCCTTTTCAATATTTTTACATAGAGCCACTGCCATCTGAACTTCATTACTAAGATACACCGATAGTAAAATCCCGATTAAAAGAGCCGAAAAAAATTATTAAAAAATGACAATTCAAAGGGCAAGCGTAAAGTCATCCTGAGGCTGATTTTAATGCTTGCTCTTATAGTGAATACTAAATGTTCACATAGAACCAACAATTGGGTACTATCTGGAGAAATATATGCTGCTCAGTGCTCAGTCAGTCAGCCAACATTATTCTCGCCATAAACACAAATTACAATTTATGAAACCTTCACCAAGTTAGCTTATGCCATGAGACGAGATGATCGTTTCCAATTAACTATTCGATATTAATTGTTACAGAATTAGGTCAACGTGTTGTAATTTCCCCTGAGTACTACCTACAGGTACAGCCCTTATATAAAAGAACTTACGTAATCAAACTGCGTAGTGTGCAACCATGCATAACATTTGTTGGGAAGGAGTTAGCAACCATTTTTAAATTAGGTTTTATACTTCTCACTTATCAAACGGCTTGCAAATCTTGTGATCGATTTTTCACCCACTTTCCGCTACCAAATTATGTCGAAATTTTGCATACCAATGTATAAAACGCGCCGCACAATTTTGCGTGTCGGAAGTTAGCGCGTGTTGCCCACAATCCCCTCTCGCTACTCCAGCCGTACCCCTCTCACCCCAAAATTGTGCTCTGCGACGCTTCATGTAGCTAACTTCCGAGATGCAAACTTGTGTGTTGCGTATTGCAGTTTGATGACAATACAGTTATTGATGACATAATTATTATTTTAAAGTTTAAGTTCTCGCCATTATAATTAATTATTAAAGTACTTAAGTAAGCTGTGAAAACGTCGTAGATCGTACACGTATACTACATTATATGCATTGTAATAAATATTGTACAATTGTTCGTTTTTTCCAAATAAATAAAAAAAATATATACCTACTTAGTTAACTTTTGTTCTGATTATGGAGAAGGAAGGTAGTCTATTAGTGCAATAATTTCAAGGACGTAAAATCAGGGACCGAAAAGGTCACCCGTATAGGGATTAACCCGGGTTATATTTTTGGGTTAGGTGAAAAACCTTGCACAAAGGTTAACCCGTATTCTGGGTTAATCAGCCTAATAATAACCGGTTCACGCATAGAGTTCATTTTTGTTCCTTTTTTTTCATTTTTGTTCTATTTCATTCGGGTTAATCAGCAATATTAACCGGTAACGGTATCCGTATTAAAGGGTTAACCGGTTACCTTGCATTAAGATTAACCAAAAATATGGGTTAGAGATTTAACCGGTAACCTTTTAACCCGATTAATCGGTCCCTGCGTAAAATCGCTTAACAGAAAAAGATTGGTACGCTACGTCTGCGCTAAAAAGAAAGCAGCTAAAATATTTATTTTACGAAGACCTGTTTCAGCGAGTCAACACTTAAAAATATGATTAATCATAGACTAATAATATAAAAATGTGAACGATGGGTGTGTGTGTGTGTTTATTACTCCTTTAGATGAAATTTGATAAAAAGGTAGTCTGGGACCTAGAGAAGCATATAGGCTACTTTGGCATATAGGCTACTCATGCAGGCAACAGGCAGTTGAGCAAGACCTCCTTGTTCTAATTCGAGTACAGGCACGCCCTCCAGTATTATGAGCAAACTGAGGTATCATTATCTTAATGCTTTAGAGTGGGAATATTCCGTTACCTAATAGGCTGAACAGTGAAACTGAATAAGTGATGTGCAAGCCTCAGTTTACACTGATAAGCGACGCGACTGCGGAAGCGATTTACTCCCAAGTTGCGGAGAACGTAACTTTTGTTTGCGACTGCTAACACAAACTAAACAGCTAAAACTATGCAAGATGCAAACTAGTACGACTGAACAGTGTTAGTAATTTAGACAAAGTAAACACGAGTGTTGTGGTTTCGCAAATATTGTACAAAATTAACGACACTAAGTAAACCAAGATCTGTGTTTATAGGCATGTGTATCGCACAAAATAATACATACCACAACTATCTACAATATAATTAGGTATGGTGCTCAGATCATAGAAACAAGGGATGTGCCAAGGAGCTATTGAGCTTGATCCTTTAATTTGCCCACATTGGGCGTAGTACAAAAGTACACGCTGGCGACGAACCGAACACGATCGATGATATAAATACAGTGTTTTAGTTTAGTGCTAGTGTTGAGTGACGATTAACAGTGTTAGATTGAGGGTGTGCGGAATTTTTAATGCGTCGGAGATCTTTATATTCACTAGGGGCGCTTGTAATTGTGTTGAAAAATTTACTTAAAGTGGCGACAGTTGTTCCCGTACTAGTTTGCTATGATGGATGGCATATCTCCTTGTTTCTATGATCTGAGGTATGGTGTAATATTTATGAAAAAGCGATGGATTTTTTACATATTGATTATCTTCTATCATTAACCGTTTAATACGCTACTATGTACGGGTTGCGATGCGGCATAACAGTCCAGACATGACAACGTCAAAATCTGAATTTATGCAATTGCACACAATAAATGTTCGAAAAACTGTATCTTTGTGGTCACAAATCGCAAATACCTACTAATCACTGAGTCCTGGGTTCGATCCCCGTGTCGGGCAAAGTATTATTGGGTAGAAATGTGTACTAAAAGTGGCGACAGTGTTCCCGAACTAATTAGCTATAATGGCATATCTCCTTGTTTCTATGATCTGAGGTATCTACCAAGAAATTGTAGTCTGGATTTTTGCTTGTTTATGGTAATAAGCTCACCTCTTTTTGCATGAGACTTATAACTGCCGAAATATGGCGAAAACACACTTCTGCCTGTCCCTCCGGCGTACTGGCGTGATGTTACGATGTTAACAAAAATAAAAACTTGAAGTCCAGAAATCAGAATCTGGACAGATATCGTCATTTTGGTATAACTGTTTCGTCTGGTGATACACAGAGGAATATTATGCGTTACTAAAGACCAACTATTTAGTAAGTTACCACAAACACAAGAAAATTATATAAAATACTTAAATAAATTCAAATTAAAATATTAACGTCCCTTTTTTCTATCGGATAGCCAGAAGCTGCAACAAGTAACATCGTTTCATGGTTGATGTACCAAAACCTTAAAAAGCGTATGATTCCACGTTCAGTGCAAGAATCACCAAACTGGGGAATGCGCTGCCTGATTTGGTGTTCCCGGTAGTTACAATCTGCCATGGGCATCTTCAAGTCGCGAGTGAATCAGTTCTTCTAGCCAAGCGTACTCCATCGTAGACCGTATCATTGCTCAGCATCAGGTGAGATAACGGTAAAAGGCAAGCCTATTATCAATTAAAAAAATACTTCATAATCATTTGACACTTTTTCATTAATTCTCGTAGCCCTTTTCGTCCATCACTATGTCCTCAGAGTAAATCAATGGTGTCGCTGCGGCGCAATGATTGCCTACATCATGTTTTACACCGCGTGTTAACATAATGTCATGAATTAAACCGCTTATTTTCATATCCCGATGATATTTCGGGAAAATGCCGCAGTATATCACGGTAAACATAAAATGTCACAACTATAGACCGGAGCTAACTTAATTTGATAATAGACCTACAAAGAAGCACCTGATTTGATAAACTGGAACACGACGCAGCAAAGAAAACTTGCGACTTTCGACTTAGTTTACGACTTTACGTCAATACTTTGTACTTTATTGGGCAGATTTCCATACGCAATCTGATTACGAGTAGAAAAAATATTCGCACGCGAACTCTTACGTAAACGGTTTGCTCTACTGATATTGTGAGTACGAAAGTCTAAAAGTATGGGGTCAATACCTGGCCTTATTCCCATGGCCTGTTTGTACGACCTCGAGTAGGAATTTGTCAACGCCATCAACGTGTTATTTGATTATGTAATCTCAGGACGGGAGCGCGGGAGACGCTCCCGGGCGGAAACTATCGCCGGAGGAGCGTCTAAAACTATTTCTCTGTAAGTAATTCGACATTTTTGTTAAAGATTTTTTCCACAGTCTTTAGGTCTAAATTTAAATGAAACTTCCTTATATAGTTTATGTACAAATAGAAAAACAGATATAATATGATGAGGTTATAGATAGGCAAATAGATGCATTGCCATACAACAACATGGCATTGCGACCAGGGGGGCTAAAAAGGCCACTTCAGATGAATCATATTAGGATCAGAATATGATTCAGATTTGAAATCGTAAAATTGTCACTTTGTGGCAATTCATCATATGATTCACGCACAATTCATAATCAGCAATTCATCTATTTGACAGTTTCCTATGGAGAATCGTAAAATGGCCCACAAAATAGGAATTGCTAAAGTGTCAAATAGCAGAATCATAAAAAGTTACTCGGGACTAACATCTTACAATTCATATAGTAGATATTTAAAAAACATTACCTATTAATGGCAGATTTAGGGCTAATAAAAACTTTTTCGTGTATGCACGTGTTATGGAGAGCATTTCGTATCGTCGGCGAAGTGTAGCTCTTCGGAATATGGAACTATTTAGCTTTTGAAATATTGGGCTACGCTACGAGTTTCTTGGATTATAAGTAAAGGGTGTGTGTCGCGACCTCATACAGGAGCAAGCCTTATAACCACCTTCACCACCCACCCGTCGTGATGGAATAAGGATAATCTCCAAGGTAAGTGAAAGGGATAATAACAATATTATTGTGAACAGGGAAGTGGGTACCCACATAGGTACTGATACTCTGTAATTTATCTACAGTGTAGGTACACCTAGATGTTCTTTCATAAAGCCCATGTCAATTGAATTCCTAGTGAATGTAAACGAGCCGTCATGATAATGTTCTAAGTTTCATAGATCTTTAGGTACTATTTACTTCTTTACTTTTCTTAAAATTAATTGAAAAATTTGTAGATACAAGCGCAGCTATTAATAGATACTACAGCCCAGACTTTAATCTTTGTAACTAAAATAACACTTGGTTAAATTACTAATATACTTTATTACTATTACTAATAGTTTGTCTATCGACAACAATAGAAGATCAATTCTATCAATCAAAGGGTCTCATTATGTATGTTTAGGTAAATGAAACAGTTTTTGGGTCACAGTAAACTATATGCATTTATTTTTTATTGAAAATACTCACATAGGTACATAATAGAAATATTATACCTACTTTTACTTGATTTATTTTTAAGTGTGTGAACTCTGACTTTAATATTAGAAGTAGGTATTGATGCTAGCCACAATGGGGCAAATCATGACTCATTTATTTGGAGACATCTGCTCAAGTCCCACCTCGAACAAGTTAAATCTGAAAATTAAAGAGTGTGGTTTTTATGTTAGTAGTTCAGTAGGTACCTACAAATTATCATAATAAAATGAAGAATTTGATTCGATTCTAAGTATTTTGAGTCTTGTTTCAGATGATTCAAGCTAACCCCTGTGGACAATGCTGATGATACCTACCAATAGTGGACACAAAACTGCATCAAGAAGAAATAAAAAACTTTTAGCTGCTGGAGAGATAACAAGAAATGCTGTTTTATATAGACTGCTTATCACAGTGATATTATTTTGATAAAAGTTTTTGTATAATTATGTATAGGTACAATAAAAAAATACTTGATACAATAATAATATCATTTGCAACAACAAGGCAACTACTTACTTAAAATCCAGACCTTTGCCAAGATCAACTATGTGCTAAATATTTTTCAACTGCGTCTGCAATTAGGTGGTAAGCACTAGCAGCTTAAGCTCCAGCTCGCTACATCTTCATGTTCCAGGAATTCGAGCAAAATACTCCACTGAGCCTCAGACACTAGCCGTACCCCTTTCCATTCCTAAAAGAGTTATATCAATATAAATATGTTTGCACAACTATTTTTAGTCACTAGTCACATAATTAAAAGTACTTACTTTGAAAGAATAGTTTCAACTTACACGCGCAACGCAACATAAGCTAAATGTGAATGTTTACTTTGTTAAACTTTGTTATGATAGGGCTCCACGTCATCATCTCCGTTTTTGTTTTTTTCTAAATCACAACGAACTTTTACGAACATTATTCAAGTATGTTGAACGTGTAAAAAGTCGGGTCCGCATAAAAAAGAAATACTTTTTAAGTTTTAAAGTGTTAGAAACATTATTTACAAGATTTGTTGATAACAATAACAATTTGACAAGTTGAATGACTTGACCTTGTCATAGATGTTGCCAGGCGGAAACGAAATTAAATATGAAAATTTCCTTTTTTTGTACTTAATTGCGTTAGTTTCAATGATTGTTGGTACTGATTAACGAAAGAAATATTAGTTGTACACAAATTGTAAAGAATACCACCTTCAATTATCAAAAAAATTAAAGAAACGATAACCGGTAAAGTTACGATTTTTATATTTTTAGTGTGGCAATAATAACACCAAATCTGATTCTGCGTATGAAATGAATTGAATATGATTTGCCAGAATGCGTGACCATTTTACGAAAATTAGAGGAATTGCTAAGGATCTGCTGGGAATTCAGGAAATGATTTGTTTTCAGATGAATTGCAATAAGTGGCCTTTTTAGCCCTGCAGTATTGCTATTAGACTAGACGACAGCAATGCAGAAGAAATTTTTATGCTCTATAATTTTTTATTTAATATTATTTAATGTCGTTTTTCGATATAAAAATGATTTTTCTAGCTAGAACATTGTCTTTTGTGTACCTATAAGGCTGTATAGTAATTTTCCGAAAGCATTATTTTTGTAGCGACAAGCTATTACCCAGTACCTACGTGTAATTTTATCGCATAATATAATTTTAAGTAAAACAAAATGCAAATGGAGGAATTTGCATTTTGTTTTATTGTCTTATGCAATATTTCAACCTAATTTAACATAGTTGCATTCATCAGCTGTCATTTTGACAGTTCAACATCATCCATTGCGTTGAACTAATTGTCGGGAGCATGGATTTAGAAACAGGACGCAATTGATGTCGAAATTAAAACCACGGTGATACCAGCAACTGTGTTATGTGCAGAGACAGAGCGATACAAGATGGTTATCATCATTCCTTTCCACACCGAAACGATACTGATTTTACTTTAAAAGTAGTACATTGTTATTTTGCATTTTATGTAAAGAAACGTGCTTCAATATGAAGACAAAAGACTGGCCAATACGTGCTTGATGGGCTGAGATGTATGCCCTTGACATTGGCCTCATTTGCAAGCTTAAGGCCACTTTAATCCCACTTAATTTAGTCATTTCTGCCATATTGATCCAGAGATAAAGAGAGTGGAAATATGAAATCAAAGGATTATACTTCGCGACTTTATTAAAATTATCGGTAAAGACTATAATATTATAATTATCGTATAATATACTTATCGTAATATTATAATTATCAGGCCTATACTATAATAATTATCGTAATGGCCGTTCCCAAAAACCGATCTATCGGCTCTTTCCCCTACTAGAGAGTAGAGATCAATTTTTGACATTACTTCTATATAGCATAATTATGTCAAAAATCTACCTCTGCTTGGGGCAAATACAACTATAAAAATAATTATGTACTTACTACAAAAAAATACATAACGTATAATTTATTTATTGGAGCACCTTCAACATGCCATATAAAATATAATATAGTAGCGTTTACTATTCCACATACATTTTAACCCTGCAACAAGAGCTTACAAGAAAATTAATAATACACTGCGCTTACTAAGAAAGCGTCTTGAGTATTCTACATTGCGGTACCACTTCGCCTCGTCTTGTTCACGACGGTTCAAATACTACTAGCGACTGCACTCCGCTATAATAATGTCAACCTCAGATCATAGAAACAAGGGAGATGTGCTAAGGCGCTATCGAGCTTGATGCCTGATCTTGAGCAAATTGCTCATATTAAAAACGTTCGCGCTGGCGACGAACCGAACACGATCGATGATATAAATACAGTGTTTTAGTTTAGTGCTAGTGTTGAGTGACGATTAACAGTGTTAGATTGAGGGTGTGCGGAATGTTTAATGCGTGGGAGATCTTTTTATTCACAAGGAGCGCTTAATTATGCACGTAATTGTGTCGAAAAATGTACTAAAAGTAACATCAGTTATTCCGGTACTAATTTGCTATGAGGGCATATCTCCTTGTATCTATGATGTCAACGCTAGTGTTACCATGTAGCGTGATAGATTATACTCCATGAATAGTGACGAATTGGATATGTCGATTTGGTAACGGGATGTCTGATCCAAGGAGGTTTGAATGGGCACGCCGCAATAGCGGCGGTAAGACCCCTCTTTGAGAAGTGGCTAGGGAGACGTCACGGCGTCCTCACCTACCGCCTGACGCAGGTCCTCACCGGACACGGATGTTTCGGGAGGTACCTGCACATCATCGGGCGGGAGGAAACGCCCGGGTGTCATCACTGCGTTGATCGCCCCGAGGACACGGTGGAGCACACGGTGGGGGCCTGCCCTGCATGGGCGGAGCACCGCCGTGTCCTCGTAGAGGCGATCGGCAGCGGCGGCGACCTCTCGCGCCCGGCCCTGGTTCAAGCCATGGTCCGGGGCGAGGGGGAGTGGGAGGCAGTCGCCTCCTTCTGCGAAGCAGTCATGCTAGCGAAGGAGGCGGCGGGACGGGAGAGGGAGAGATTCTCCCGTCCAAGCTGCCGCGGTAGACGCTCCGGGCGTCGGGAGCCGCGTGACGACTCCCGGCCACCGTAGGCGTGGGCCTGCGGGCGGTGAGTAATGGGTAGCTCACCGTCCGATCAGGACCAGGCCCGTGCCGAACGGCGCGTACGTGTTCCACGCGCGCCTCAAAGAGATGTCAACATCAAAGAGGGGGCCCACTAGGGCCCAAGCCTGCCGGGAAAGCGGGATTGTCCGGAAGGGATACCGCTGACCCGGACAAAAGGGCTAAGGAAGGAACACGGGTGGGTTTTAGTCAGTAAGAGTCTGACACTCCCTTCCGCTCCGCCCAGAGCGGGAGGGGTCATTTGATGATTTCCCATCCTCAAAAAAAAAAAAAAAAAAAGGAGTTTTGAATATGCATCGGCTTTAAAACCGTCTTTTGTTTTCCTTTATGAAGTGTCATTTGTTTTTACTGTTCGCTGATCGAAGTTGGCTTTACTTCGTTTGTTTATCATCAAGCTTGGAAATTCAGTATTTTTGTCTACTAATCAGTTAAAAAATGACAGTTATAGGAGACATTTTAACTTGTCTCTAAAGTTAGTGACCTATCGGCAAATCCCTCAGTGTTGCAGGTCACTGTTTACTAAACATAAAAAGGTACTCTCACTTTAAAACCCATAAGGTAAATGTCTTAATGTTTCGGTTTCAGCAACTAATTTGAATTTAGATCGCCATTTTTTGTCACCGTAATCAGCAATCTGTCAGTTTTCCCCGAAAACCTTATTACTCGTGTCTATCAAAAGACGGTACAAAGTTGACTCAGATGTTGTCAAAGGTCAACAACCAACTTAATGAGGCCCAAATGTATAATAACTTTATCAATAAAGGGCAATATTTATGTTCCACCTACGTACTTATAAGGTCTTGTAAAGAGCTTAATTTTGATCTAGACAGCGCTTAATTAGGCGTTGAAAGCAGCAATAAAAACAAAAAAGAAACGGGAGACAAGAAAATTGCATTAATTTAAAATGCAAAACGTCCCAGAAGCGTGCCGAGATCTCGTGCCGTATGGTCACTTCAGCTGCATGTAATACGGAGTAAGGACGCGCAGTGACCTACATAGCACTACGGATGTGAGTTAGACGTTCGTCCCCGGTTCGGGACGTACCTGATATTTCGCGGACACCGTTTTGGCAATGGTCTCGCCGAAGCCGCCATTTGTTGCCGGCTCGGCTTTGTCAAGCCGTATGTCAGAAATAAGCTTCAGAATGTATTTATTGGTTTACTTCATCTAGTTCGTGTGTCGGCACCGGTTTGGAGAATAATTTATTTTGGTGTCGGTTACATTTTGAGGTCTGATTCTAACTTGGTTCTTGTAAGTACTTTTTCTTAGTGTGACCTCAAAAGTTTTATAAATACGGTACGGTACAAACATATTTTACCAGTATATTTAGACCATATGACCGCACATTTTAAATGAAGTATTTCCTAAACAATGTGACTTCCGAACCACACACTCTCCCGAAAATGCCAAATTACGACTTAACTATAATTGCATAACTAGATGACATGGTAATGTTTGTCTAGACAAATAGGTGGGAAAAATACTTTATAGTCTGCCTTAAGGCGCTGATAACTGCCAACGGCCTTGAGTGATATGGGTGGTATAGCTTGAGTGTTCTGCGCTGAGCTCAAGCTACGCGACATACGTCCACCGAGCAATACGACTCGCCTATCAAGAAGCGCGCTGTGCCGAATTAGACGTATTATTACTTTTTAGTATCTAAAATATAAAATAAAAAAAAGTAACAGGCAATATTATAGGTAGTAACATAGTCTTTTCACACAAAATAAATCATGAAAATATCTTAAGCGATTTGAAAGTAATTACGTTTTTATGTTTTGGGTAGACAGTAATTCATGAATTTATTTCATGAAGTATTTTACTACAATAATTAAATATTCACAAGTACGATTGATGTATATATGTTCTAGTTTAACATAAAAAAATTGCACAACTAACCTGCATTATTTGACGGCGAAATAAGAGATTTAAAACTTGAGATTTACGGCCGTTACCATTTACCGTCGCCTTAAAGAGAGAACCTTTAGCCAGCTATGGGATTTATAAACTATAGGCTTACATTCCCATTTAAAATCGCTTAAAATGAACATGATTTTACTGGGCTAGTAAAGAGATTACTGTCGGAAGCTAGCCTTAGCCAATACCACTCAAGTTTTGTGTCGAGTCATACAAGTTATTAAGTTAAGAAGCCATACTATCTAATACGTTCGCGAGCGTCGCTTGTAAGATAATAACATAGATATATATAAGTATAGGTCATAGGTACTATATACGAAGATACTCTGTAACGCGGACTTGAAATAGTTAAAAAAACAAAAAAAAAGTTAAAACCGCCTTCAAAAAGATCACATTAATGTTGTGTGAAACAGTTTCGGAAGTCGATGTCTTTGATTTTTGATTAAGTTTGATTCGGCAGGGCTTGGCGTGTATTTTTTGACTGGGTAGGTACAGGTTTTTTACAGGTGTACGGATGAGCAAATGTGCTATAATACGCCCACATTTCGACAGCAGCTGTAAATATGGCTTAAAGTGCTCCCCGAGGCACAGAGGGATCTCGATGTGTAAAGAACGGTCACCCATCTAAGGACTGACCACGCAAGCATAACCTCGCAGATCGATCGATCAGCGCGGCTGTCATTTAGCCAGGAGCTCCTTTCTGATGTCACACTCCACATGATTGTTCCAAAACAATTCTATTGCACTCGAAACAATCGGGCAGTCAAATCTGTCCCTACTATATTATTAACATAGTCAGGGAGATAGCCATTGTCTTGGCGAGATAGTGGCGTGTCCATGACAGGTTTAGCCTGATATATGGTGTGGATGTCAGAACGCCACGCCACGGTACAAACGGCGAGGTATATTGTGGCTCGGTTTGGTGGACTGCATTTTGTGGGTGGACGATTAAATCTTGCATATAAAATGAGTTTTAAATTTTAGTGAATGCAGGTAGCTAAATTGTATAATATATTTTGAATGTAGAAACATTTTTGAAGAGGTTTTATGTGATAAAATATGCTAGGTCGCCAGAGATCCTGAGGATGCGCTGTATTGATAGCGGGGAAGCTGTCGGCTCAGCGAATCCTCATTTTAAATGCGCATGTGATACTCGGTGTTGCAAGCGTTTCATTATAGGCTACGGTGGCTGCTTACTATCAGACAAGCCATAAGTCTGGTTGCCACCAGCGTCAATAAAAAAATGCCGTCGTTACGGCTACGTTCCTATACAAACATATAGCATGATACTTGTACGTACTAACTGACATAAAAACATTTGTTCAACCAACAACAATATTTCATTGTCACCGTAGAAAGGGGCGTAATTAAGGTGCAATCAACAAGAAAAGAATTAATTAAAGACAAAATCCTTTATTACGAGGAGGACATTCGCCCTTCACGGCTGATGAGCAGAACTTAATAATTGGGTAGGTATACCTACTTTGACTGGTAGCATCGAGTCAATTACCCACGTATGTTTGGCAAACAACTCGATACTAATATACCGTGTTCTAACAAAGAAGTGCTCTGTTTATCTTGTCACTATGTTATGATATTTCTGTACTCAGACTAATGAAACGCGAGGGCGATTCGATGAGATTGGCTTACTATCGCGAGTTTGTAAGGGTGTGTCCACATCTGGCAAATGCACCGCTCGCCACCCGGTCACGAGCTGCTCGTGTGCTGCACGCGTGCAGTTACTGCAATTGTTTGGTGCACCCCTTTAGCGCAACTCATGCAAGGTTTGCAAAGTGGGTGCGCGCACACGCATTTGCGATCATTTTCATATTGCGTTCGTTTTCATACTGAAATCAGAAACGAACTGAGCGGGTGAATGGGCGAGAGGAAGTACGTGTAGCGCGCGCTAGCTACGTGCCGTGCGTGAACGGCGCGTAGCAGCGCGCGAGCGGTGCGTAGCAGCGCGCGAACGGCTCGCGAAATTAAAACGCACGCGCGCAGGAGGTCGCAAGTGGCGCATTCGTGGAGCATTCGCCAGATCTGGACACACCCTTAGTCGTACGATAACGAGCGGGCCCGAGGTATTTGATGGATGGTCGCCTTCAGCAAGATATTGTGTGGGTGGACGGTGCCGCTTAACTGATTTGTGATCAAACTCGCCGCTTAAATAACTGATGAACAAGCGGTTTTGTATAACTTCCACTCATAACATGTTTTTGGGTTGTTTCATTTTTTAGATGATGTAGCAGATGCCAAAATGATAACAAATCAGTACACTTAACATAATATTTTTTTTTTTTTAAAACAAAGGACCCGACTGCGTAATATTTAATTATTATACCCTATGTCACACCCATAATGAAGATAAATCTAACAACACCTCATATGTTGAAATCCATTATGCTGTTTAGGCTACAGAGCGTGACAAATAGACATACATAATGTACATACTCTAGAAAAACATCATAAATTATAATCTGTTTGCAAAATGTCTAAATGTATAATTAAATTTATTTTATTTATGGTGACTAAACGAAGGACGTATTGAAGGAATGTGTATTCAGTAGGTATCTCAATCTATTCATTTCAGCACCAATTCGGAAATCGCAGAAAAAAGTCAGCTGTTCCATAAATGTTGAGTGATGATATTTTTTTCGCGTTTTCAAGGTTTTTTCCATAATAATTTGAACGAGAATCCAATGAGCTATGAACCTTGAAATATCTGTTTCGAAATATCGGTTTGGTACTAAAAAAAAACTTACATAATTTTACTGTGACATTTTGTTAAAGCGTAGGTACATCATAAAGAGATCAATCGATATCAAGCTTATTTTCTCGTCCAAAATAATTCAAAGAGGATTAATTTTCTTCCTCCGTTTGTATGAAAAGCGCACCCCTAAGTCTCGCACAGAAATTCGACCGATATAAAGACACAGACGCCGGTCGCAAATCCGCGTCCCCGATTCAAGGATCGTTCTCTTATGTGCGACGTATCTGAATGTGAACATTTTATTTGAATATTTTATTCAATCAGATGCACACGGGTGCGAATTTATCTGTGTCGCTCTAAATCTGTTGGAGTTTAATGTGCTTCAGATATTTATGTAACTATACTTAGGCGCAATGGATTCGGGTCGGCCGAAAAAATGTTTACATCTCCGAGACTAAGTATGTATGTACTTCTTACTTCTTCACGCAAAAACGGCTGGACGGATTTAGATGAAATTTGGTAAAAAGGTAGCCTGGGGCCTAAGAAAAACATATAGGCTACTTTTCATCCATTTTCACGACGACAAAGTCGCGGGCAACAGCTTGTAAGAAATAAAAGTTCTCAATAGCAGTTAGTACTGTAAACGTCTTTGATTTATTGATACATTGACTTTACACAGATTTTTACTTACTTAAGTTTGTGATCGACCCGTATCCATTGCTTCTGAGTGTAGTTATGTATAGGTACCAGCACCAGTCATGAGCACAAACGTCACTGCGCAATGCGAATTAGCTGATTTTTCGGTCTCTTTGGCGGAATGAAGAAGATGGGGAGCGTCGAGGCTGCACGCGATCGGTTCGTCAGTCGATGCTCGTCGTCTATTGGACTATTCTCTATTACGTATTGTCAACTGTCTATTGTGTATTGGGCTGAAAATGTACATGCGCGCTCTGTGCTCATAAATGACACTGGTACCTATTAGATACATACAGGTATTATCATTGTACATTTTCATAACGGCGGATTCGATATTTCCACCAATGGCCACAACTAACTCGTTCATCAACAGACTTTATCACCGTGCAATAAATACTTAGTACTAAATTATTTATTCTTAATTCCCGAAACATTTACAAAAACGTATGCAATAAACATTCTCGTAAATATTTAAGATGTTTAAAAACATCTTAAATATTATGCTTTAAAATGCCAGCGATAAGCTATCCAAAATTGAAACATTCCATGTCATCAGATAAGCAGTTCCGCATACATTTCTAACATACACACAAACAAACTTTTCTCGTTATACCATTAGTACAATTTCCGTCAGCGCCGTATAGTTCCGAACTATTTTACACATTGTAATAGGGCTGTTACCGTCACTATTCTTAAGGCATACATTAACAGGATTATCACGCCATGCTTTCGTAGGATTAGAATATTTAACATGTTTTAAGCTTTAATCATGATGTAGGAAAGCGGATTAAATCGATGATCCAACATAGTGTGAGATTTTGACCGATATTTTTTTTTTTTTAAACTTTGCCCCACACTCTCCTGTATCGTGGGTGCGTTTACAAATACAAATTTCACATACACAAACAGCCAGACCTATGTGCATTGCGGGAATCGACCTCAGCCACTGCGACAACTGTGCGGTCTTGTTTTTATTAATTGTAGCTTAAGGTTGAGAATTTGTTGAATTAATTGGTGTATAATGACCTGACAGATTTAAGAAGGTTAATAGAAGGCTGTTTATGCTAAAGCGCTCATTTTTCCCAGAAATATTAAGAAATAGACTTTTGCCCGCGAATAATTTGACCATTTTTAGTGACCTCCTCAATGTAGGGTGACTAGTACTACAAAGAGGTCAAGCTGTAGGTATCTCTGGTTCGTCCCACCGGAATTAGATGAAATGTGACTTAGATTTTAAGTTAGATCTCAAGCTGCCAAACTGTGAAGACTATATCAAAATCCGTTCAGTACTTTTTGCGAGATGCGCGTAGAAACAGATAAACGGACAAATAAAAAAAAACCGTGCAAGTGCAAGTCATACTCGCGCACCGAGGATTCCGTATCAGTTTTGGACGTATAAAGTGAAAAAAACCGGACCGCAAAACTAAGTTTGTTTGTGAAGGAATTTTGATGATTTTGAAAAAACTGTACTAGTTAGGAACATCGTTTTATTTTTGGTGCCAAAAATCTGAAATAATTAGAGTTGATAGGAATTGACCCAACAATTCCTATCAACTCTAATTATTTCAGATTTTTCACTCCGCAAACTTCGGAGATAAGGGGGGGGAATGGTATTTTTTCAGACATTTTTCATCATATGTCGAAAACTGTGAGACATAAAATTAAATAAAAATATATTTTGATATGTGCAGATCAAGCCCTTTCATATGATATGTCACTTGACCTAGTAACCCCACTTTGAAATTTTGGACCCCCACTCCGGCCCCTTTTGCAATGAAAATAAAAATATTTTTGGACTACTAAACACCAGTTCAGCATCATCGTCAGCCTGTACAGTCCACTGCTAATAACATAACCCTTTTCAATAAGGTATATAAACACTTGAATGCCCCAATTATGGACACAATAAAAAATCTATTATGTCTCGCGAAGGTCTCCGTTCTGGCGGGCAACGGGTTAACTGTTTTTTTTTTATTACAAATTCATAACTAATTAACGACAACTTAGCAGTGATATATGCGCCTCCCACGGCGAAAGTTCGAGTTCAATCCTGAAGCACGCACCGCCGACTTCACCAAGTTATGTGAATGTTAGAAATTAATTATCACTTGCTTTAACAGTGAAGGAAAACATCGTGAGGAAACCTGCATGCCTGAGAGTTCTCCATAAAGTTATTGAAGGTGTGTGATGTCTGCCAACTCGCATTTGGCCAGCGTGGAGGACTATCCCCTCTCATTCTGAGAGGAGGTCCGTGCCCAGCAGTGGAACAGTTTATAAATCAGGGCTGATATTATTTTATTACAACGATAAGATAAGCAACAGTGACACATACATCTTTTGTTTTTTTATGCATTCTTTAAAATATGCTAAAATTCTTGTACATTTTTACTAATATTCAAATACCCTATTGCATGCCACTGAGCTTGATTTTCGCCTTATACATACTCTGCTAAGATCAAGCAATATTACGATAATTTAAATTCTATAAAAAGAAATAATTGAGAGTGGCAATATTGAGATCCGCTCTTAAAATACATATTTAATCAAAATGAGAGTCGAAATTAAATTTTAATCACAATAATAAGATTCAGCTTAATCAAAAGCCTCTAATCCCTTAATCATCCAAGTAAACCAAAAGTTTATAACTGGTAATAAGATGAACATAAAACTGGCCACTTCTAAAAACAAAAAGTGACCTTATTCTAAATTTGAAAAAAGGACAGACATTTTTTTACAAAAAAGGTTGTTTAAAGAGTAGAATAATATGAGGTTGTTATTTAAATATTTCTACTGAATTATTATGGCCTGCAGAATAACCAACATTGTAACGAAGCACTGTCCCGTTTGAAACGAGCACAAGAAAAAGCTTGCGGCGAATCCCTTTAAGAGGGGAATTAAAGTGTTCCCTTTGACACGGAGTGAGATTGGAAACGGTTGCATTCGTTTGTGGGCCGTGGCGCAAATAGAGGACTGTATAAACAACTACAAACAAGCACTGTGCCGTAACGCGCACACATACGAAATTATACAACATTTGATTGGAAAAAGAATGGTTGACCAAATTCTCTTATATTCAATTTTATTTATTGGGAATATTCTATCATGTACCTATACCTCAGATCAGAGAAACAAGGAGATATGCCATCATAGCAAATTAGTACGGGAACAACTGATGCCACTTTTAGTACATTTTTCGACACAATTACGCGCATAATTAAGCGCTCCTTGTGAATAAAAAGATCTCCCACGCATTAAACATTCCGCACACCCTCAATCTAACACTGTTAATCGTCACTCAACACTAACACTAAACTAAAACACTGTATTTATACCATGTTCGGTTCGTCGCCAGCGCGTACGTTTTTATTATGAGCAATTTGCTCAAGTTCAGGCATCAAGCTCGATAGCGCCTTGGCACATCTCCCTTATTTCTATGATCTGAGATCTATACCTATCATATCAGTTAAAAGACGACTACTATTAGACATAGGCCTCCCTCAAACTCTGGTTATGATGAATCTGTATGATATTATGAAATAATAATACAAGGCTAAAAAATACACAATCTTCTTGATTGACACTAAGTATAATTATTGATGATGAATTTGTGATGATTGATGAATTTGGTCAAGGTTAATTAAAAAGCTGAAACATCTATAGTTACTTTTTCAAGGCACACAAGCTTCTGATCAAAGCTTTGTTCGTTTTTGTATACGTCACACACACTTATTTATAATTATTATCATCATTATTTTTAAGCAGCTACGCTCTTCCCAACTTTTGTCCAAATTATCGTAGCAAATTCGTAGCGTTTCGTAGCATTTCGTAGCCTTGACTCTACGATGACAGGCTACGAGCTATTTGATTTGCTTTGGCGCTACGGCTGACATCTGCAGTAAATCTGTGCGATCGTTGCGGAGATTGTATTTCAAGTGCATCTCTCAGGTGTTTTCAGTTGTGAGATTTTAAATTGCTTTTGTCTAACGGTGAAGTGATTTTGTGTGAACGAATTTGTTTGAAGGAAATTGTAACATAAAATGTTTGTATTTTTGTATCTTGAAATATACATTGATAAAATGATACATGAATGAATTTCGAGTAATATAAATGTAGACATTAAAGTAAAAATTTACTTCGTTTAAATAACCTATACAATATTTCATAAGTCATTTACGCCTTCATTTTTAAATCAAGCATTGAGTTTGATTTTCTAAATAAAAACCGGTGAAGTGCGAGTTGGACTCGCGCATTATGGGTTTCGTTTCGGTTGTATAAGGACCCCCTTGGGTTTTAACTTTTTATTGTTATTATTAATTTGCCATGATAGCGGCTACACTAACAAGTGAAAATTTCAATTAGCTAGCTATTACGGTTCATAAGATACAGCCCTGTGATAAACGGATAGACGGCAAAGGCTAAGTCATCCTTCGAGTAGGTACCCTTAAAATTACTTTTTACTGATTTTCGCAACTCTGGCTAAGTTAGATTTTATCAGTTTTGAGCCGAATGCTATTAAATCTAAATCCTCCGCATTTGGTAAAATCCCTTAATCACTTCTTAAGGCATTGTTAGAGCGAACGGCCCTTACGACGGCAGGGTCTACACGGTCACAATATATTACTAGCTTCCCTTTACAGCTTAGGATAAGCACTGTCGATATAATAAGGCCAAAGACGGTATACTGCTTAAGAAAAGTTTAGATATTAAATAAACTTGGATGATTTTCAATATCGGAGCAGCTAAGAAGAATCACACCACAATTATAAAAGTATATTTGTATAGTTATCCTCTACACGAATGTAGAGATCTCGAAGTGCGCAGTAGTTTCCAAAAGACACCACTTTCTACATTATTTTGACCATTTCTTCGCAAACAGTCGGTTAACAGACTAATTTTGCCATAGGTATACAAAAAGTTATCTGCCAATGGATTTAAATGGACTACATTGAAAAGATACGTTAGCACGTTTGCCAAAACTTATTCACTTGATGCTTTCACCTTCTTTTTTATATTGTATTCATTTTATTCACATATTAATCACATTTTTAAATATTTCATCGTAAAAAAACATAAAAAAATAAAACATGTAAAAATATAAAAAATAGTGCCCCACCGGTATCGGGAACAGGGTCCAAGCTACCGGCGGTCAGGACTCCAGAGAAAGGAACCTCCTCACGATGCGTGCCGTGTCTAGGAGTACTGCTTTCTGTATCAAGCCCTTGATCCAGCCTCCCAATGAGAGCCTCCAAAGGTGTTTCACCTTCTTTATTATTAGTATATTCATTCAACATCATATCTTAAGGCTGTTTGTAATCATCAATCAATCATATCAAGCCATCATGCTTCGACAACACGTCAATACTTAAACATTCAACAGCATCGTAAAGGTAAATTTAACAGTGAATTTCGAGTCCAAAATGCGTCGCTCTTCAATTAAGCAAAGATCGCAAGTTGTTACAATATATAATACACCCGAGGGCTTGTAACGACATGATTGACAGCTTGTTGGCAGCCCTGTCGACTGTAACATAAGCTGGCAGTATGCTTATGAACAAAATTGAATGCTGCCTATCGTATTATTACTTCATTATGACTTGTTGCTAAGTAAATATTGGCGATACTGTTACGTTACACGTTTTAACCTAGCAGAATAAACTGTTCAATTGTTATGATTATTTTTATGTAGGTATCTAAATGTGTTATGGGCTTGTGCTGCAATCATCGAATCATCAATAGAATTAGAGCTTGATATTAAGGATATCTTTCGGTTCGGGTCTTATGAAAGTGATAGCAAAGGAAAGATAACGATAGGTCGATAGGAACCGATTTGAGTGTTTTATGTAATGATTGGGTGCGTGGCTCGTACACACCTCGCAGATACCCGCGGCTTTCAATAACAAACGATCAGCACTGTCCTTCGATTACGTAAACTGATACAGAATTTTTATAAATATTCCCTCAGAAACGAACGAAACTTAGGACGATCGATAAGAAAAACGCTTCTATATAGAAAATTTCCGCCGCTAATGTAATGAGAAGGTGGCTCGAGGAACGGGTCGCAGTAAACATCACACGGCGCAGTCGCATAAATTGTCTCCGGGTATTAATGCTATCGGAAAAACCATTATTTACTAACGGATTGGGGTGCCAGTGCGTGTACGTGTTTACGCGTGGCGCGGCACCAGGCCGCGGTGCAGCGCGCGGTACTTACGGGACGGGCGGGTGCGTCGCGCGGCTCGCGGGCTCAGGGGGCCGGTCACCTCGGGCACTCCATTGATGAGCTGAGGCGGCAAGCAGCGCGGGTGGGGTCGCATAGACGCGGTCGCGCGCGCGGGCCGGCGAGCGCGGCGGGACTGGCGGCCGGCGCTCGCCGCACGTGGCCGCTCAGGTATCAATCAATCGATGCGCGGCGTCGGCGCGGGCGCGTCGCGGGCGCGGCACATTCATGTCGCGCGAACAGCTGACGGCCGAGCCCCGTAAACATGAATCGGGACCCCTCCTCGCCCCCTCGCCCCGCGGCCCTGCGCCGCTCACCCCCTCGGTCCCCTGTCCTGACCTACTCTGCGCAGGGCGCTGCCGAACGCGAACGCTTACACCATACAACGTTCAACCAAATACGGTGGAGTCTTTTAGTGAAAGTGTTTCATAATTCAAGTTTTCTACAAACTTGGCAAAAACGCAACTGGTTGGCACGAGATTCTGTTATGTTGTGAAATTGCGATACATTTAACAATCTAATCACATTCTACCCCAAACAAGAAAAGTGTCCGATTGTACCCTCTATTCAACAAACATCGGTTAATTCTTTTGAACACAATTTTATCTTGTTAATGCGACTACAAATGGCTCACATGAACGTGGTGAACATCCTAACATTAGTGGAGAAGGGGCGGGCGGCGTGCACGGCGCGTGCGTGCAGGATATCGTCCTGATGCCACTGCCTCCGCATCCCGAGAGCCACCAGTGCCAGTAGTGCCACCAGTCCGTCGGCGACCGCTGCGGAGATCAGACGAGACATGTTGATATACACGACTGTCACTCAAAAGGATGCATGGAATGGACGGGGTGAAATGGTCGGAAGTTTGATCAATTTGATGTCTTATCAACGCGAAAGTTTGGAGGGATGAACGGATTTGGCGAATGTACTTACTAAGTTATGCTAGATTAGGTAGGATATTTTGCATCCTGGAAACCTAATAACTCTTTAAAGGGTTGAACCATAATAAAATTCAACATTAATTAATTACTTTCACTCCGCAAACTTGTGACAAAACGTCACAGTAGCAGCATGTTAATTAAAAACATGAAATACCCCACCCAATTTTTCAAAAAAGATCTTTAGCAAACCTATAAATAAAACACAAATCGAAAATAAACTTAATCGCTTCGCCGCTTTCTCAGCCAAGTCTCAATAGAAACTGGGAACATTCATCATGCGAGATAAACTAGAGTTTTATTTAATGTGTAATTGAATGGTAGCACCTAACCATCGTCGTCCTGGACGCCCGCCAGGAGCAACAGTTCTTTACGAGGCTTCGATGCAATTGTAACAATATACTCTTTCTTTCTACGGATATACTTTGGCAGGGGATCTGGGTAAGGCTATGTCTTTATGAAAGCGAATCGGAACGGCGCGGTTGCTATGGTACTTCGATTTTTATTTAAAAAGCTTAGCACACAATCGTTTTTACAAGCAATTTACTTAAACCTATCATGGATTAAAAAATACATCTTTATTGAAAATTATACTTATAAAAAAATGTAAAAAAATCAACTTGATACCTCTACCCGTTCTTGAGAAAAAGACGACAAGAAAATGATACCGCAAAGGTTCCGTTTGATAGGGCTCCGTACCGTAAAAGGAAAAACGGAACCTAGGATCACTTTGTTGTCCGTCTGTCCGACCGAGGCAAGACCCTTAACGGGTGGAGGCATCTTGCTCATAGATGGCGCTATTGCATAATATTTCTAGTGGAATACTTATTTTATTTTATATAGGTATCTACATACATAATTAAGTTTGTACGAAACCCTCAGGGTGCGAGTCCTTACTCGCATTTGTTCAGTTTTTTTCTTTTAAAGTACGGAACCCTAAAAATAATCTCGTAGTAGTACCAACCTAGTATCTACCAACAGTAAGCCCATGTCTGGTAATGCGCTAGAGCCTACCGCCCCGCTTTCTATAGGACAAAGTCTCAACTTTTTAAATCGCCGTCATATTTGAACACGGTCTATTTTGTCAGCGACACTCGTTCCCAAGTCAACTGCAGAATGGAAGCGATACGCCGCATGACAACGGGATTTATGTAGTTCGAACAACTTTAAGTGATTTTCTTTTCAGTTTAGGCGAAAATTTTTGCGATTTGATAAATTGTTTAACGTGTGGGTTGATCGTGGGTTGAAAAAAGAAGTTGTTATGATTATAAAGTTTGATATTCGTTTGGCATGACAGATTCTTAAACAGCTATTCTTTTAAGGTGGCTTCCCACGGTCAAAAATCTTACGTTTGTAAGTTTTCACACCTAAACCATTGAACCAATCATCATGAAATTTTGCATATACGTTGTCATGGGTACATACAGAAAAGGACATACCGTATTGCCTTTCATCCAGAAAAATAGTAATGTTTCTGAGGGAAAAAACAATAATACTCCGATGGTTACAATTGCTTTAGGACGCTAGATGGCGCTACGTGTATGTCACGCGGACGAAGTCGCAGGCAAAGTGCTAGTACCTATTACCTACATAGATTTGGTGGAAACATCGTCACTAGTTATTTCTAGGTCATTTTCTAACCATGAAGCAGTACCTATATGTATTACAGTATGCCTTAGATCTCACATACCTGCAAATTTTTTATGTGGTTTAGCTGCTTGCGTGGCGTTTACATCTCCTCTCGTATGGGCACTCGGCACGCATGTCGTAGCGGGGCTACCCGGCTAACATAAAGAAAAACGTAGTTAAGTATATCAATACATGAAAATTACTGTATTCCCCGACAGTTATATTCGGGGTGTCTTCAAATCACGAGTGAATCGGTTTCTTCTAGGCAAGCGTGCTCCATCGTAGACCGCATCATCGCTTAACATCAGGCGAGATGGCGGTCAAACGTAAGCCCTACTACCAAAAAAAAAACTCACTCACTGCCTGACTCATCAACGCCCAGTCCAAACCATTGGACTTAGAAGGCTGTTAAGCACAAAGGTTCCCTTTATGATGTAGATAAAGAATAAAGCTGGATTTTTCGACATTCCCACGGGATACTAAAGTCCACGGTGACGGAATCGCGGGCAAAAATCAGTCCAAAACCCGCGCGAATTGACATGAGACCTGGCTTGGAACTTGACACTAAGAAACTTGCTACAAACGTCATTCGAGCCAGGTATCATGTTAATTCGCCCGAGTTGTAGGTACCTATAATATAAGCAGTATTTCACCATGTATTTTGTAGATGCCTGTCTCTCCTAAAACAGTATTTATTGCACTTCCAAACTCTTGCTCAGCAAGTCTCGTGAACACGACTCTCGATAGATTTTGTCGCCGATTTTGCTTCGTGAGCAAAACTCATTCATGTAAGTTATTCGATCTAAATCTACGACATATTGGAGATTGCTTTATAATGGTGCTTGACATGAATAGAATAATATGGATGTAGGTATACTTAATGATTTTATTACTCAATATTATGTATTTTGCCCACCGGCGCCGATACAACTGACCGACCGACGAGGTCATTACCGTGGTTATAGTCAAGCTTAGATTTAAATAAGAATTTGTATTTTCCTTATATTTACTTATTAAATAATTAACCACGTAAACCGTATGGAACGCGACACGCAATGCTCGAAAAATGTGTGTTTGAAAAAGATCGGATTGACTTTATTGCATGACTTTGCGGAGTCCCTCCGTAGTATTCTGTGCTGGAGGTTATGTCTTCAGACCCACAGTTCTTGATAATAACGGTAAAATTAACCCACAAGTCTGTAGCCTTTTTATAAGCAACATTGGTATTAATAACTATTCGTCAAGCTCATCCAGCTTTTGAGCCGGGAGGGTCACGTAATCAAGGTCCAGCCAAGACAAGCTTCAAATATTATCAGAGATGGTCAATCTCTGATAATATTTGAAGCTTGTCTTAGGCCCCCTTTATTCAGTTACTCCATGGAGGGGTCATGACCCTATTATTGAAAGCTCGTGTAGATTTGTGTGGTTGGTACACTTTTGGAATTCAGTTGGGGCATGAGCAGGCATCGGAGAGAATAATTTGCAATAATAGTTCAGACACTGGACGGCACATTGAATTTTGATTTTATCTGATCAAACGGCTAAGTCAATGATAAGTGCTGCTGTGTCACTTTGGCAACAGTGTTTCTACAGGAACTATGAATGTTGCGTTCTCTACTACTAGACACAAGTGATACATTATTAGCTTATGGCTACGTTCATTTTTACACCCTCCCTCAACATTTATTTTCCTGTTATTAATAAAACAACAATAAATTGAACTGCTATTTTACATAAATTCGTTTTATTTCAACTTATTTCCTATGTTGTCTCAGATAACTAACATCCCATAATTAACAAATTCTTATCTTCTAACTTTTTAACTTCTAACTTAACTAACTTCTAACATTTTGTATGTTTCAAACTGAATTAAATAATATGAGTTCTAAATTTTTGGCTAGTAATGCATTTTAACTTGAAATACTTTTAAATATACACTTATGTACTTTTCCAACACAACTTGACTTTATCAATGCATGACCAACCATTACAAAGTAGGTATAAGTAAGAGATTCTTAAAAAATTAACTTAACAAATTTTTCAAATAAAGTTTTGCCCAATGGCTTAGTTAATAAATCAGCTAAATTATCTTGTGTTTTAATATATTTCACCGACATACATTTTTCCTTTACTTTATCCATAATGAAGTGATACCTAATATCCAAATGCTTTAATCTTTTGTTATTTTCATTATTATAAACTAGTTTTATTACCGACTGATTATCTTCATACAGTGTCACTTCATTATTGATAATATCAAAGTCACACAGCAAGTTTTTCAACCAACATGCTTCTGTAATGGCCATGCTTAATGCAATATATTCTGACTCAGTGGAGGATTATGACACACTAAGTTGTTTTTTACAACACCATATTATAGTACAATCAAATATTTTAAAGAAATAACCAGTGGTTGATTTCCTATCTTGGGTGTCACTTGCCCAATCTGCATCGACAAAACCCTGCAATTCTGTGCTCGTGCTATTGTACACCAATGAGTAATTTAATGTACCTTTTATATACCGTAGAATACGTTTTAATGCCTTGTACAACATAACACTAGCACAGTGTTGGTATCTACTGAGAAAACAAACTGATACACATAGATCTGGTCTTGTACCACAAACTGCATACATTAAACTACCTACAAGTTGTCTACACTTTTTCTCAATTTCTGGACTTTCAGATTTTTCTCTTTTTAATATTTCAAACTTATAACCTTGGTCTATCGGAGTAGAGACTGGTTTGCAATTCGACATATTATAATGTTGTAAAACTTTAGTTAGATATGTTTTCTGACTAATTACCGTTGTACTTTTCTTTTGTTCAATATCAATACCCAAGTAACATTTTGCTAAACCTAAGTCTTTCATTTTAAAGTTTTTGCCTAGCTCTCTTTTAAAATCTTCCAAAACCTTGTTTTCAGAACACATCATAAGGATATCATCAACAAATAGCAAAACATATAGTTTACTTCCATTTACCTTCCTAAAATATAAACAATGATCATTTTTAGATTTACTAAAGTTTTCTTTTGTCATGAACTCATCAAACTTTATATTCCAGTATTTTGGAGACTTTTTCAGACCGTATAATGATTTATTTAATTTACAGGTTTCACCGCTTGGTAATTTTAGGTATACATCTTCATCTATGTCACCGTGTAGGAAAGCTCCTACAACGTCCATCTGATGGACTGGGAGTTGTAGTTTATTTGCAACTGCTATAAAAACTCTAAACGTTGGCAATTTAGCCACAGGAGAGTACACTTCTAAATCACAATCTGACTGTTCAAAACCTCTTGCTACTAATCTAGCTTTATATACCTTTTTACTACCTAATTGTTTAACTTTGAAAACCCATTTACTAGAAATTGCTTTATTTCCTTCTGGAACACTATTTACTTCTGTCCATGTGTTATTTTCTTTCAGAGTATCTAGCTCAGTCTGCATAGCATTCTTCCACTCTTCTTTTTCTTCAGAGTTGAGTGCTTCTTCTAGAGATACTGGTTCTGTTTCAATGGATAGAAAATTCGTATCATAATCCTCTAGCCTCAATGGTTTCTTTATTTCTCTGCCTCTTCTTGAACGCGTTAATTCTTGAGTCTCTTCTTCTTCTTCTTCCGACTCGTCTGCAGATAATCTTCTTGACTGTGTTCTTCTTTCGTCTTCTTCTGACTCTTCTGCAGACAATCTTCTTAATTGCGTTCTTCTTTCGTCTTCTTCTGACTCTTCTGCAGATAATCTTCTTGACTGTATTCTTCTTTCGTCTTCTTCTTCTGACTGTGTTCTTTCTTCTTCATCTTCTTCATAGAAACTGTGATATTCTTCTCTTATTTCATCTTCTTGTTCTTTATTATCTATTTCCATAAATGGAGTTATATTACTCTGATCTTGACAAGTATTACCTATTTTCTGATTACTAGAATTGCCTTTCAGGAAGGTTACCTCTCTTTTTATCAAAACATCATTTTTATGGGGAAAATAAATTCTAAAACCTTTTGTTGTTTCACTATAGCCTACAAAATATCCTATTTCAGCTTTACTATCCCATTTTTTACGATTTTGATCTGGAACATGTACACCTACTTTAGATCCGAACACTTTTAAATTGTTTATATCATATGATCCCTTTTTATACCAGAGCTCATATGGGGTTACATTTTTAATTCTACTTTTACCAGTTCTGTTGATAACATATACAGCTGTATTAACCGCTTCAGCCCACAAAGATTTGTTCAAATTACTCGATAATAATATTGTTCTAGCTGCTTCAGTTATTGTACGCATTTCACGTTCTATGCACCCATTTTGTTGGGGTGTGTACGGGACACTACTTTGGTGAATAATACCTGAATCATCTAGGAAAAGCTTCATTTCTTTATTCATAAATTCTGAACCGCAATCTGATCTTAATATTTCAACTTTATATTCTAGATTTTTAATAACAAAATTCAAAAATGTTTTTATTTTATCCATTGTTTCACACTTGTTTTTCAGAAAGTAAGCTTTTCTATATTTTGAGTAGTCATCCTTTATAAGTAAATAATACCTGGCACCACCTAATGAGGTTGTTTCCATAGCTCCGCATAAATCCATGTGTAAACATTGACCGGGCCGTTCTGCCCTATTTACACTTAATGTAAATGGTTTTTTATGCAACTTACCAAGAAGACATGGCTCACATGTTACTTCCTCTTGTTTACTTACACTGAAATCTATGTTACATTTACTCAGCATCTTTTTTACCTGTTCTATGTCCTGATGACACATTTTCTCATGCCATTCAGACAGATTTTCACTTGATTTACCTACACAAGCATTTTCAACTTTATTGAACCTAAATTTCATATGAAACAAGTTATTTTTACGATATGCTAATGCACAAATACTTTTATTATCTTTTCTAGTGAAATAACACCACTTATTATTTATTGTCATAATATAACCTCTATCTGCTGTTGAGCTTGCTGAAAATAAATTCATTTTAATATTAGGAACATGTAAAACATTATTTAATGTTGTATTTATCCATTCTTTACCTGTATATGCTTCCAAGGAAATAATACCGATGCCTATGGCTTGTATGACTTTACCATCACCAATAACAATAGACCTAGGACATTCTAACTTTTTATATTTTGTAAATATGCTAATATCATGACACATGTGCTCTGATGCTCCACTGTCCATTATCCAACAATTATTACTTTCTAACTGACTATAAAACACTGATGATAGCACAGACACAGAGAATGCATTGCTTTGACTTTTGTTTACATTATCTTTCATATTATTATTTTTATTATTCTTAAACCAACAATCTATACTTTTATGATTATTTTTCTTACAATAATTACAACAATTACCTCTTTTATTTAGTTTGCAATCCTTTTTCAGGTGTCCTATTTTGCCACACCGATAGCACTTTCTTGTAGACTTGGATACCAATGCAGCCGACTCTTCTTCTCCATGTTTGGAAGTAGCACGCTGTTCCTCAATCAGTAACCTCGCTGCTAGCTCCTCCATAGTCCGCTTTTCTGCTGGTACGGATTCCCACGCTGACACGAAGTGTTGATATTGCGATGGTAGCGATGAAGTTATCTTTGTGATGGCCATGGTTTGACTCATTTCAGCTTTCAGATTTTTCAGTTTACTTAGGAGACTCTCGAACCGCCCTAAAAACTGTGATACAGTTTCTTTGTCTTCAAATTTCATTGAAAAGAATTTCTGTTGGAGTATGTGCACCGACAACTCCCCACATTGTTCATATATTGTGTGTAGTTTATCCCAGATTTCTTTTGCTGTTTTGCAGCTTAATATTTGAGGTATAACCTTCTCGGATATGCGTGTAACCAGCACACCTTGCGCTTTTGCATCTTTCTGTATCCATTTCTCGCGCTCTTCGTTTTCCACCTGTGTGCCTTCCACGACACTAAAGAGATCAGCCGCCCTAAGGATGGCCTTTATTTTGAATGACCATGTAGTCCAATTTTCTACACCTTCTAGCTGCTGGCCGCCTAATCCGTTGGTCATATTTCCGACAAAATCCATCATCGTAATATTGCTTTACCGCAACCAAAGAGTATAATGAGTACCTTTACCGGTTTCACCCACGTGGCGCGCGCCGACTGTTTTTCTTGACCTTCACCGGCCGCCAACGGAGTCCCACCCGTTGTATTGCTACTCGACCGCAGCAGAGGATTACCTTTACCAGTCTCACGCACGCCGTTCCCCTTTTGTTTTTTGACCTTCACCGGCCGTCGACGGAGCCCCACGCGTCGTTTCGCTACCTACTAACTTGATCGTAGCGATAGCTTTGGCGTTCCCCAAGAAATCCAACCTAACACGATCGTTGAATGTGAATATAACTTCTAAATGTTCTAATACTCTTGATTTTAGGATACCTATGCAGATTCTAATAAACATATAATAATTTTCGTAAAAAAACGTCTTCCATGTTTCGTAGTTTATGCTAGTTGTTTTTTTTTTATCAGTGTTGCCAGTTACTTTCAACATTCTACTATTGCACCACAAAAAAATTGAAGAATTTAGTATTAATATTGAGCGTCGAAATATTTTCCTGGTTTTATCCCTGTTCACCTCTCAATCTCTATTCATCCCATTTTATGGTACTATTCGCAACAACGATCGTTATGCCGTAAGCAATGTCTGGGCCCATAACCTATTGAAAGCTCGTGTAGATTTGTGTGGTTGGTACACTTTTGGAATTCAGTTGGGGCATGAGCAGGCATCGGAGAGAATAATTTGCAATAATAGTTCAGACACTGGACGGCACATTGAATTTTGATTTTATCTGATCAAACGGCTAAGTCAATGATAAGTGCTGCTGTGTCACTTTGGCAACAGTGTTTCTACAGGAACTATGAATGTTGCGTTCTCTACTACTAGACACAAGTGATACATTATTAGCTTATGGCTACGTTCATTTTTACACCTATGACCCCCTGGATCCGCCTTTGCTAAATTAATGTAAGTAATAGGAACTGGGCCTAAAGTACCTACCTAATTCAGTTTATCCAAACACCATTAACCTTTGTAAATGCTCCAAGCCACTAACCATGGCATGGGCCACTTGGTTCTATGCAAATTATATTCCTGCGTGCATGTCAGGTAGGTATGGCAACCGGTATGTTTGTCATTACAAACGCGAATTCCTTTCAACCTGCATACTTACACGTTTCGGAACCAAGCATTCACATAGGCCAGGGGCCGGCAACCTTTTGAGACGGAAGGGCCAAAAGCTGCAACTTACATTACCAGTTTTTAAACGGCCCATGTCCATCTTTTTGCGGGTGATACGCCAGTGAAAGAGGCTGAGAGATAGAGATAGGTAGACTGAAAATCCATGAGTGAGGATAACTAGGTACTCATTCGATTCATGAGTATTTATCCTCATTCGTGGATTTTCAGTCTTACACGGTTTTTAGGACGCTAGATGGCACTACGTGTATGTCACGAGAACGAAGTCGCGAGTAAAAGCTAGTAGGTACTTAAAAAGGTACTACCTACTCTTTGATAAGAAAAAGCACCACTAACAGGCATAATGACCATACTACCGTGACCACATAACCTGTAAAGTGCAAGCATTTGCATCAGGGACTTGGAACTCGTTAAGCTAATTCCATTTAGTCATGGACCAAATACTTAGGTATAGTATAGATATTAGTATGTAGTTCCACGGCGCCGTGAAGGTTCCTAGATATAGCTGGTAATATTATATGTAGGTGCTATGGATTGTTAGTAGGTATACAGGGTGGTAGGTTAGACAGTGGAAATATTTTAAGGGGTCATTGTACTCATCATTATGAACGACTTTTACTATGGGACAAAGCCTGAAATCACGAAAAAAAACAGCTGTTCCATACATTTTGTTGAGTTATGTGAACATAAATGTATGGAACAGCTGATTTTTTTTTCGCGAATTCAGGGTTGGTCCCGTAATAAAAGTTGTTCATTATGATGAGTACAATAACTCCTTAAAGTATTTCCACTGTCTAACCTGCCATCCTGTATAGGTAGGTAGGTACTCACTCAAGGTTTCTGAATTCTGAATGCATCCTAATAATATGTGGGCGCTTCACCGTACCACCAAGGGTATTGTCAGGGGTATGGTGGGTCTGTAGCGTCTACCCTACTACTCTACTAGATTCAGAATAGATACCTACCTAGATACGCGCGAAACCTCAAACGCACTAATTTTTATTGTAATTTAAGTACTTACCATATTAAAATAGTTTTAGACTTAAAACACGTTATAGAAAACACTGAGACTCGAGTCTATTTCGCGATACAAAAAAAGTGCGATTTTTCCGTCGTTTCGGCCAAATTGCACCGGCTGTTGTCACGGGTAGACTGGCGGAGACACTGGTAACAGAGCATTATCTTCGTGAAACGATGATATTTTTCACCTACCCTCCTTTATTTCAAAAACTCGGCACTAACGAAGTCTTTGCACGGGCGCATTCCGGCGATTCCAAGATGTAGGTAGGTAGTAACGATCGGTAAAGAGAATTTTGGATCGGTCGACACACCTTGTTTCACTAAACTGAAACCAGTGCCTGATAGCAATGATATGTAAACCTTTGCCTGATACTTATAATATCACTAGACCAGGGTTTCTTAAACTGGGGTCCATGGACCCCTTGGGGGTCCGTGATATGAGTGCCAGGGATCCGCAACCACTCAGTTCACTCATAACATAATTATTTATTAGGAAAGTTATGCAGTATAATTCACGCATCGTTTGTTTGATCGCTCGCTCGTATTAAAAATCACTGTGTAAACTAACCAATAAAAGTGTTTTTTTTGTAATATGCTGTTTTTCGTTCCTAAAATTTTCTTAGGCAGTGGAATTTTTTAAATTCTTAAAGTGGTCCGTGGCTTCAAAAAGTTTAAGAACCACTGCACTAGACATTAAACATCAAATGCAACTGTGACCACTTATATAGACGAGACGACTGGCATTCTTTTGAGATAGTTTGAGTGACCCGTGTACATACGTACGGGCATCTCGCGTTTATGTGTGCGTGCGCCCCGCGTTATCGCTCGTTGTACAGAACAAGCCTTCTGTATCTATTTATTTTGTGGTTTTTTCCCCCGATTTCCCCTATCTTCTCTCGGCCCTTTCAACATCATGAACGGAACTCCGGTGTGAACAGTTCGTGCATTAACGCGACGCAACAGGTAGCCGTGACGTGTTGGCCTTTAATAAACAATTGAGCATAGCAGGTAACAGGTTGCCACCGTATCGTAGGTATAATGCCTAACGCGCTAGTTATGGTGCACCCTTCTTGCATTCATAATTTGCGTTAGAGTTGGTGTGAATTTCTTTTGTAACGTTTCGATTTATTATGAAAACTTGCATAAGTACCTACCAATAAATTAAAAGATATTTAGATACCTTGGTGCATAAGTTATCCAAATGACAATGCAACTAGAATTATTCTACAAAACCTATTTAATGATCCCATAAAAAGCGAAAATGCACTTATCTTGCTTTTGACCAAAACGTTAACTTGTGCTTGTGCTCCATCTATTTATCGGTCCAAGCGATTTTCAAGGCTAGGTACTTACTTCTTGCCGCCCTCGAATTGTCATAATAATATAGGGTCGGCCCTGTCCACTGTGATTCATAAACCCTTTAGCACTGAGGCTTTTCCCAACTCTTAGCTACAAATAAACCAATTCGTGAATGTCAACTTTAAAAACAAAACTTATCTAAAAAAAAAACATTTGTTTCTAAAGCACCATTTTGAACCCGAAGATCAAGAGTTTGAGTTGGGTTTGAAAATTAAATAAAAAGCACGTGTACAAAATAACATTTACTTAAACATAACTTGTCAGATTGCGACATACATGTGAATCTGTTTGTGTAGCGATCCGCTGTACCTTGGCCTTCTCACACCAACAGTTGCTATTAGGCTGCTTGTGCACTACACGTTTACAGCACGTTTTTTCACGGACCGTTTTTTTTTCATACATTTTAAAAAGTGGTGGGGATCGTTCTGCACGCCTATTGGCCAAAAATCCGTAAAAAACCGAATACGAATTGAAAACGTCTGTAGTGCACAAGCAGCCTTAGACGTAATACCTACTTAACTAATGACTGGTCCACACTGAATGAGGCAGCAACAACAACACGTATCAAACTATATGTTCACACTGAATAAAAAGCGGATACACAATAGTGCCGATTCTGTTGTATACGAACTAAACTAATTTAGTCTTGTTATGTCTCTTTCTAATAAAAAAACATGAGAGAGGGATAGCAGATATTTAATCCTGTCAAATTAGTCCACTTGAATAGTTTTAATGTCAATTTAGTCGTAATTGCAGAAGGTCATGACTATTTTCCCGTAAATTATAAGGGCATAGACTAATTTGACAGTTCTAAATATTTTCTGTCCTTTTTCAGTGATATTTGTAAGAAAGAGATATAGTGTGATTAAAATTAGTTTAGTGCGATGTTCAACAGAATCAGCACCAATATGTGTTATAATAAAACTAAAATAGTTTAAACGGATTACATCGCGTATTATTACCTACTGAATTTTCCCTGACGTTTCGAACACTTTGCGGCGTTCGTGGTTGCAGGACGACTAACGACTGACGAACTTCGAAACTTCAGGGAAAAATCAGTAATATACGCGATATAATCGGTTGCAACTTGTTTTATTATAATGTGTAGTAATCGCGAAAACTTAAGACATTATTACACGATGTGTGTGCTGTAATGTGCTTCAGTGTGAACCAGCTTTAAAAATAAGTTCAGATGGTACCGCTGCGTACGTGTGCACTACTCACACACACTGTCCACTCGAAATGCTAGCGGTCGCGCAATGGACATCAACCAAATAGTGCTTGAATATAATAGGTACTAATTAATAAACTCGCATAGCAAACGTGCCATCTGAACGCAATATAACAATCACTTACATCAAAAATTAAATAGATAATGACTATAATATGCTGTGTCAAAGAATTATTTGTTGAATACTCATTATCAACATTATTATTGCTACAAATAACACAATTATGAAAACACTTATAAGTACCGAAATTACGTACAATACAATTATCGCAACATTACATTTAATTTAGACAAGATCGACATTTATTTCAATAAAATTACCTTCATTTATACAAATTTTAACCAAACCGTGCACACTTTAATATAGTTAAAGAACTAAATAAAAACCAAAATAGTATGCATAATTTATTGAATCTGAATCGATAGCAGAACTCGATTAGTTTAGGAATCGATTAAACAATCTCCAATATTATATAGAAAACGACCGTAGTTTTCTATAATAATTACTAACTACATTTTATCACATTTAAAACAATTTTTTTATTACCTGAATTAACTAATCTATACATATAGTCTCGACATTCGAATACATATTCATAAGCACATAATAATGTGAGCTATACAAAATAAATGGACACAGAGTGCAAACCATCGTGTTAATCGAGTGAACACCGCGCGAAGTGAATGGAACAACCTCAGATCATAGAAACAAGGAGATATGCCATCATAGCAAATTAGTACCGGAACAACTGATGCCACTTTTAGTACTTTTTAGACATAATTACGCGCATAATTAAGCGCTCCTTGTGAATAAAAAGATCTCCCACGCATTAAACATTCCGCACACCCTCAATCTAACACTGTTAATCGTCACTCAACACTAGCACTCAACTAAAACACTGTATTTATACCATCGATCGTGTTCGGTTCGTCGCCAGCGCGTACGTTTTTAATATGAGCAATTTGCTCAAAATCAGGCATCAAGCTCGATAGCGCCTTGGCACATCTCCCTTGTTTCTATGATCTGAGGGAACAACCAATCACGTGCGTTAGCGTCTTCACTTTTTAATGCGAACCGTCTTTGGCTACGACCTTCGTTAACGTTTCCGCGATCGAATATGTTAGAAAAACTCGCACTAAGCACTCCGAAGGCCTGCTCTATACAAGGAGCAATAGATAACAGGCACACGCACACATAGACGTAGGTACGTACACGGCGATCTGAAACTATCTCTCTCGCAATCGCTGTACGGAGACGCATGTCTGTGTGCGTGCGTTTTCGCTCGTTGAATTAAGCCGGCCCTCTGTATCTATTTACTCTATGGTACTATGAATTATTATTTAAGCCAACATTGGTTCATCGTGAAAAAGGGATGGAGCTATTCACCTTGTATTGCTTCATTTTATCCCACATTCTATGCCCCAGCAGTAGAGCTTACAGGCTGATTGTGACTAAATTTTGTTGCTATTGTAAGAATATCACCTCTATGATTAGATCCTGTGTAGACCAAAGTTAACCACACTTCACGGTACCGTGCAGCAATAGGGTAGTTCATAGTTGACTAGGTACTGTTTATAAACGTACAAATAAATCAATTCATTTCAAAGAAGGAATAGGAACTATTTAAATATACAGGGTGGCAGGTTAAACAGTGGAAATATTTTGAGGGGTCATTGTACTCATCATTATGAACAACTTTTACTATGGGACATCCCTGAAATCGCGAAAAAAAAAATCTGCTGTTCCATACATTTTGTTGAGTTTTGTGAACATATATTTTTGTATTGAACAGCTGATTTTTTTTTCGTGATTAAAATGAAAAATAAAATAAAATTAAAATGAAAATGAAAAAAAAAATCAGCTGTTCCATACATTTAGTTGAGTTTTGTGAACATATATATTCGTATATTTACGTGATTTCAGGGTTGGTTCCATAGTAAAAGTTGTTCATAATGATGGGTACAATGACCCCTTAAAATATTTCCACTGTCTAACCTACCAACCTGTATAACAAAATGGAAAAGATACACGGTTTTTAAGTTTTTGGACTGGGTATTTTAGCACGCGAAACGGACATTGTATGCATGTATGTGGTGTGGAGTTTACTCCGACATTCGCAAGGCGTGACGTCATCGTCCGATATTGCCTTCCCTGTCTAGCAAATCATTTTAAAACGCTTATAACTTTGACATTTCTTTAGATATTTCATTAGTTTTTTTGGTGTTAATTGTCTTTTTTGAAATACTTTATTGATTCACATTAAAAAAAAATAGGCAACATCTCTATTCTTTAATATCTGACTGATATCTTAGATCAGTTTACTCTGGACTGAGTAATGAGTATGGTGATTTAAAATATATTACATTTAAAAGGCAAAGCCATCCATTTATTTTTTTAGGCATTCGTTGCTTATTAAACACAAGGTTTTATCATAATAAAATAAGCGAGATAGTAGCGAGGGGCGAAGACGGGGCGCGGGCGTGGCGCGAATATGTTTCCTATAAACATTTTGTATGATGTAAATTATATAAAAGCGAAGGGGCGCAGTCGCGTCGCTTTCCGTGCACCGCCCACGCCCCGTCCGCGCCCCGTCTTCGTCCCGTCTCCGCCATGTGTATAAACCATGGCAAATGAAGTGTAAACTGTGGCTATTTTATACAGGATTAATTTTTTCCTATCTATACACAAGTATCTTAATCTATTGTGTTATTTTTACTATTTTCTATTACATAGAAGGCAAGATAATTAAAATTAGTGTTGTGCATAGTGCCTGTGTTTGTGAGTGAATAAATACTACTAAAGTCAGAAGAAAATGGCTGGCTTTATTAAAAAGATTAAAGTAAAATAGAGGTAATAAAAAGTACTTTCGATGTACCTGCATTACAAAATCTAGGATTAATGTTAGCAAGCTCATGTTTTTTTTTTTATAATAGGACTGACGTGAGACATTTTGATATTTCTGATAGTTTACTTGTTTTAACACGTGCATGTTTGTTTTAGATCGACTCGCAAATACACACATCATATGAAAACATGTGAACTGATGAGCTCATTTGTATTCGATACTAGGGCCGACTCTATTGACTACACTGGCAAGAGCCGTAACGGCCAGAACGAACATGGGTAATGTCTATGGGTGCACAGGGACAGGGTGAAAATGAGTCACACCATTAGCTCTTTCACAACTATGCTACTAAACCAATTTTCACGTGATTTGGTTGACAAGTAGCTTGTTTAAGCTACAAGCTACTTGTCAACCAAATCACGTGAAAATATAAAATACAAATACAAGCTACTTGTCAAAAAAATCACTTAGAGGACATGATTATATTTTCATTCGTAACTATACACTGACATTTTAGCCGCCTCACAGTTAAAGGCATCATTATGAACAATTTGGACTATGGGACCGACACTGAAAATATAACTAAAACATTTTTTATTAGAAAAAAGTCAAAGTGTTGGGAGTCTACTTTCACGATTTCAGGGTTGGTCCCACAGTAGAAATAGTTCATAATGATGAGTACAATGGCCCCCTTTCAGCTGTAAAATGTCAAGGTGTATTTAAAACGGGCTCCGAGTATCTGCGCTGACTCCTAAACGATGTCACCATTATTATTAATATAACAGCCTGGTTCGGATCTAGACTTCATTACGAGAGTTCATGATTAAAGGCTCCGATCTAGTCCGAAACTAGACGGGCAAACGCGAAATATGTACGTAATTAAAACTGGACACAATCATAAGCAGTAATACCCCGACTAAAGCCATACTGACTTATTCGGCAGACTAATTATTTTTACCTACCTACTAATATCGCTATACAGGGTGAGTTTTTTAACTAGGATCACTATGGTAGCTATGCCAACCGTTAGAGATAGGAAGGATTTATTAAGAAAACCATATAGTTTTTTAAGCATATAACAACTGCATTTAAGCATTTTTATAAAGAAAAACCCGGTTAAAATTACTAAAATTATCAACATTTTGTTCATACACGGAACTTCCTGTTTATAACGATCAAAAAGGAAGGTTTGTAAGGACATATATACACAAATTCAACTTCCCTCATTCAACTGTACAATTAGTATCTGAGTTCCTATACTGGGTGTAATTTTAGTCAGTCGATATACGAAAAAGGGTCATTGTTCTCATCATTATGAAATCTTTTACTATGAGGCCAACCCTGAAATCCTGAAAAAGAAATCACCTGTTCTATACATTTTGTTAAGTGAACATAAATGTATGGACCAGCTGATTTTTTTTCGCCATTTCAGTGTTGGTCCAATAGTAAAAGTTGTTGATAATGATGAGTACAATGACCTCTTTTCGTATTTCGAGTGACTAAAATTACACCCCGTATTTTCGCACCAGAATCATGAGTTTTGACTATGAATACATATAAACCGGCCTTTACTCGGAATATTACTGCACTTCACATAAACAACACACGTTTACCTATGAATGAACACTAATGATCAGGGCCCCAATTCTGCTATTGCAATTGTGTGAAAATTGTGTCATAATGACACCATAACGGTCAAAACCTAAGCGCTCATTGGCTTAGAGCACGGGTCGCCAACCTTTTAGCAGGAAAGGGCCATAGTGGCAAAATGAAGCAAAGGCTTGGCACTTGTTGATAAAATATTTCCTATTTTCAGTTTTGAGTTTGCGGCGCAATTACATAATAATATTATGAAAAACAACACACTTATATTTGAAGGTTCCGACACGCTCTTGCCCGGATTTTTTATTAAAATTTTTGGCGCATTTCTTTATTTCAAAACAGTCGCGGGCCGCGGGTTGCCGACCCCTGGCTTAGAGTAAGACTATCTGTTTTGTCATTGGTCAAAACGATGTCATTGAGAGACCATTCTGACACGATTATGACAATTGCATTAGCAGACTTGGGCCCCAAGTAGTGGAGGGTACACCGCGCTCAGTAGTCGAGCGCCCACTCGTTGTCCTGCAGGAACGCGTCCACGACTTCCTTCATGGTGAAGTTCGGGATCAGCTGGTCGGCTGTGAGCTTCACGCGGGTCACCGGATCGAAGTGGCCAACACGCTGTTGACAAAAGTTACCTAGTTAGAACAATTAATGTGAGTATAGTACAAAAACTACTTTTACTATTCTCTTACCAGCTATTGCCCAGGACTTCGTCAGCCTGAAAATAAATGAAAAGCGCCTACGTACTTCTCCAGGTCCAAAGCTACCTCTTTGTTAAATTTCACCCAAATCTGTCTAGCCGTTTCAGCGTGAAGGAGTAACAAACACACACACACACAAACTTTCACATTTGTAATATTGGTGTGATTGTGACACGGTAGCTCAGTGGTAAAATTTTATTAATACGGAGTTTTTATCCACACGGATACGCCAACTTCATCGTACCTTATCAACTATTTCATACCAAATTACCATAAAGAACTACCTACATGTAACAGGAAATATAATGTTTTCAATTATATCGGGACTTTTCGCGCACAAATATAATCAAAATATAAGCATTTTGACTAACCTCGACGTTTCGATCAAGTTGCATTGACCGTGGACCGTGGAGAAGACTCAAGGTCTTCTCGTGACCACGGTCAATGCAACTTGATCGAAACGTCGAGGTTAGTCAAAATGCTTATATTTTGATTATATTTGTGCGCGAAAAGTCCCGATATAATTGAAAACATGTGTTCAATTCGCGAAAGTTTAAAAACTACAAAAGGAAATATAATGATAATAACTGATCAGAGGCTCTAGACAAGTTGCTGTTCTGTTAGCGTTCACGCCAAACGCTACGTCCAAAATGTATGGCAATGACATTATCTGCGGAAAAGTCACGTGACTCACAAATGTCAATTCCATACATTTTGTCCGTAGCGTTTGGCGTAAACGCTAACAGAAAAGCAACTTGTCTACGTCCTCAGGCCACATACTCGTTTTTAAACTTTAATAATAATTAATTATTGAAGACACAGATAATAAAGTCTATTATGCAATGTCATCAGAAAATCTGCTCTGCGCTGTTTTCAGTTTAAGCGGAGTCTTAAAATTAGCATAAGCATAGCATAATCGGCCTATAATGTTCCCACTGCTGGGACACAGGCCTCCCCTGTGAGAGGGAGTGGGCCGTAGTCCACCACGAGGGCCCAGTGCGGGTTGGTGGACGTCACATGTCTTCGAACTTTTAGTTCTAGGACATGCCGGTTTCCTCACGATGTTTTCCTTCACCGTTAAATAAATAAATAAAATATATATTAGATAATTAATTTCTAATACGCACATGACTTCGAAAACTCTGCGGTTCGTGCCTCGGGATCGAACTCGAACAATTCGCCGTGGGAGGCACATGGTTAAACCACTAGGCTATCAATAGCCGTGTCGATCACTAGCCTTAAAATTACGTGATAATTAATTAGTATTTACCTCCAAGTGCTCTTCAATATCCTTCTTCTCATACGTGATGCCGCTGGGAGTGATCACTGGCTCATTCAGTATCTCAAAGCTTATCTTGCCACACAAGTAATCTGGCACATCACGTTTCTGCAAAGATAAGACGGAAATAAGCTAAATATAGCAGTAGCGAAGGCTCCATACAACTCAGTTCCTACCGGCTTCCCATTGAAAAATGGCATCATAGCTGTTAGTAGTGATTACTCATCATCATCTGCCTAGCCTTTTCCCAAATTATATTGGGGTCGGCATCCAGTCTAACTAGTTTTTGGCTGAATATCAATATTTTACATGGAGCGACTGCCATCTGATCTCTACAACCCAAGTATGGGGAATACCGTTATTCGAATGTTAGACCAGTTGTCAGACTTTTGGGCTCCTGACTACCCGTAACGACTGTCAAAGATATTCCTATGACAACCGGGACCGACTGCTTAACGTGCTCTCCGAGGCACGGAGGGGTCTCGCTGTGTAAAGAACGGTCACCCATCCAAGGACTGACCGCGGCAAGCGCAGCTTAACCTCGCAGATCGATCGATCAGCGCGGCCGTCATTTAGCCCCGAGCCCCTCGTTAGTAGTGATTACTATTACCATAATTAATATAGTTCATAATAGAAAAGTAGATCGAAGTACACATTTAATGAAACGGTTTTGAAGCCAGGAAGTCAGCCACAGCTATAGAGTTACTGGACTATCTATTGCTCAGCTTACCTCTTACAAAAATTGACCCTTCGCCACTGAAATATAGTATGTTTCTAGAGCAAGCCGAAGAATGGACAGTGACACTTGGGTCGAGATTGATAAACGTTATTTAGCGTGGTTTGGCTTGGAAATGTTCCCGTCTCTGTCTTGCTCTTGTAGTTGACAGCTGTGCAACAGTGACAGGGAATAATGTTCAGCCAAAGCAGGTGCTAAGCAATGTTTATTTATCTTGGTCTAAGGCCTATGTTCACCGACAAGATAACAGTCCGATAAATTGTAAACAGCCGTTTAACATGACTTTTTGTATACAAAAAGATATGATAAACAGCCGTTTTCAATTTAACGGACTGTTATCTTGTCGGTGAACTTGGCCCTAAGAATTATGTCAGCGTCATTTTCTATTATATTATTATGACAGATTAATTACAAATTATTTATTCTAAAAATTACGTACCCTTCTTCTTTCATCCATTTTCGAAAATAGTATATTTAATTCACTCCTGTAGTTGTTCTGAAAATTATTAAATGTTAAATTAGACATTATGCTACATTAGAAAAATATAACTTTGTATAAGATGGTTTTATAACAAAGCACATCACCACGTTAGTTCGCGTTCGCCTTAGCGTGCAAGTACAGAAATGTATCGATGCAAGTCGGCACGGGTTGCCGTGGTCCTAGGTAGGTACACGAAATTTTATTTAAAGTCCATTTCAGGAAAGAAGTCCCGCGGACTATTGTGGAACTACATTATACTAAAACATTTTTACATTATGTCGCGCGAATACAGCGCTGCGTCTGCGGGACTTCTTTCGTGAAATGGACTCTACATGTGTTTTAACATCATACGAAAAATTTAAGAGGGTATACGATGAAAAAAATAACTTTATTTTTTTTGTGACACCCTAAGGCGATTCGCACACTGCCCAGCATCAAGCAGCGTAGCGCGGGGGTGCGTGATGTTCCGTTGTTTGCAAGTACCTGTATTTGTATAGAAATCACGCATGGTGCAACACACTGAAAACGCATTCACGCACGGGATTTTTGTTCCGTCGCCACGCACCCCGCAGCGTAGCGCGGGGCGGTGTGTGATTCGCCTAATACATATAGGTAATATACTTTTACTTACACACTCATCCTCGATTTTGGATGCCTTACTATTAACATCCTCTTTATTACTTATATTATTATCTAGTTTCAATGTCTCTATTCTCCGCTGCATATCTTCATTTATTAACCTGTAAGAAAACATCTATAAATAAATTGTATAAAACAAAGTCGCTTTTCGTGTCTGTTTATCGCTTAGTTCTTCTAAACTACACAATGGATTTTAATGCCGTTTTCACCACCATTTAGACAATTGCAAATGGAAGATTTATGTAGGTACATAATACGTTAATATTTAACTCAGATACAGCACAGAAATCTCGATGTTTTGACATGTCACCACAATCAGTAGATTGTCCATGCGAAGCAGGGGCGGGTCGCTAGCCCATAATTTGTTTAATAAACAAGAAAATGAAAAACTAAATGACCTTCCCAGTGTTGGTTCTTGTGTCCTTTTGTAAGTAATCAATCTTAGGCCTATGACCATGTTAGGCAGTCAAGCGTGATGTGCATGTAACTGTATCTAATTGAATATTGCAATGTAAAGCCTGCAATACATGTTGACCGAGCGTTGTCGAGTGAAGGCCAATACCAACATGTAGACGGTATATTTGCCTTGTCTTGCTATCGCTCGGTTTCACTTGCCTAGTTGGTTGAGTATAGACAAGCGCCAACGTGTATAGACCTCATTTGACATAGCTTGCCACAACTTGCAGTCGCTCGCGATCACTTGCCTCACTTCGGAGCGGTGTCGGTTTTTCTGCACAAATCAAAGGCGCTCGCGTGCGCTCGGACAATAGTGTTCACATGTTTGTCCGCGCGCTATTATGCGGTTGACGTCAAACTTGCCGAACGTCTAGACAGTAGCGCTTGCCTTGTGTCAATTTGTCTAGGCTCGCGTTGGTCTTAGCTGCATGTATTGCAGGCTTAAGGTTGTCAACAAGCAAACTATAAATAAACTACAGTCGCCGATGCAGCGAAATAAACCGTTGTAGTGACGTTTCTGTTTTATTTTAATCTTTTTTCTGCTGGTTATGTTATGTTAGACTTATAACATTTAATTTTTATTTATCTTTTCTCAAGAATTCAACTCTTAGAAGAGATAATATTAATTGTGGTAGCATGTTACAAAAAAAAAATTGATTACTTTTGGCTAGATAAAGTAGATACCTAGTTTTATTAGTCTCATTGCTTGATACCAATAATTTTATATGAGTTCATTTAATAATATTTTGGCTTTAAAACATGTATATTGCTAAGTATGAAGAAGGAATATATTTCTTTAGAACTTCTGTTTTCTACACAATAGCAATTTGTCCTGTATCACAAATATTAGTACCGCGCGGGAATCGAACCCACAAGCAGCGCGCAGCTAATCACTCAACCGCTGCACTATGTGCCACTAATTCAGAGATATATGTATATAAATATAGAATACTGTACATACCTATTCAAATAAGACTGCAGTTCAATTTCCTGTGATATCCTTTTTTCCTCTTGTACATTCCATCGCTTTTTCCTGGCAATGCGGATTTGTGCTGCAATATCGTCGCCAAAGTTCAACTTCTGCTCACGCGCCAAATCGCTTGCTAAAAAAAGTTTTGATTTCATTCAAGAGTTTTAGTTTTGATTATACAATGATTCATGAGATCCATACCCCTACTAATATTAAGCCGCGTACCTACGCACGATTGAACATGGTGAACACGAACATCGAACATTTTGTGTGCATGAGCGTACCACTAAGGGCGGATACAGACATTGCGAGGCATGCGATGTTTGTATTCACCTCAACAAACAACGAACATTGTGTTTGTCAAAAATGTTCGGGCGATCCAACGAACACAAGACGAACTGCTTTTGTGTGGTGTTCCTGTTCGCGTTGCTAATTTATACACACGTCCACTCGAACTAAATGTTCATGTTGGAGATGTTCGTTCGTGCGTATACGGCTTTATAAACGCGAAAGTGTGTTGGTTGGTTTGTCCTTCTTTCACGCAGCAACGGAGCAAAGGATCGACATGATTTTTTATGTAGAGATAGTTTTTGGGCAGTGTGACATAGGCCACTTTTTATCCCGGTAGTACGTCCTAGTGGGATAATTTTCTATCTCCATGCGAGCGAAGTCTCGGGCACAGCTAGGAATTTATATACATATTTATAATGAAGTGATATATTTATTTGTTTGCATAGACCTTCAAGACACTTACAAATCAGTCTTTTATAAACTAGACGGCGGCGGCGCCAGCATTTTATAACGATTTCTGAGAAGAAATTCTGGATCAAACTTAGGTAGTCATAGTCACTTTTATAGCATGTCTAATATGTGTATATGATTCACACACATATATTTCGGAGCTGCATCTAATTATTTTCGGAAGCAGCTCAGATATCTAGGCACTTTATTTTTGAACCACCCATTTTGAATCACTTTTTGGATATGGCAGGATGCCAAAAATCAAGTTAATTGCGTTGCAGGGATTATGATGTTGAAAAAAAAATTGAAGTCTGCTCAGAATCGTAAATATAGTCTAGACTAGGCCTGGCATACTTTGCACTTTATATCAGCTACAAGTGTATCAGCGTAAGTACCTCCCCGGGGAGGCGATTCAGTGAGTTTACCACGCGTCAGAAGAGATATGAGATACGCGATCGATTGAGACTGCCTTGTAATTTAATAAAATTTTAGGCATGCAGCGCTATGCGAGCAGATTTACAATTATTTTTTCCCATCACAACTTAATACCATAAAATCATCATAATTTTATGAGCATTTAGGTTTTAAAAGTATTTTTTTTTTGAGTATTACTCAATATTCATAATTAAGCTACCTAGGTATCACCATAATGTTTCTAAACTTATATAAACATTAATAATAGTATATTATAATAATAATATAATAAATACAGCCTGTTTTATAATACTAGACTCACTCAGCCTTGAACTATTACATATTAAAATTAAGTTAATTGGATATAGATTTGAACTGAATCCTATTGACTGTGAGCTAAAAATAGATCTGTGTTGGTTTTTCACTATTTGGCAAATCAATAAATAGTTATTAGGTATTTAAAAAATGAGGTATTATCAGTCTAATGTTTATCATCTGCCTAAATGATGACACTCACTATGTTGCAGTGGCGAAGGGTCCCTACAATACGATTCCTACCGGCTTCCCTTTGAAAAGTACTTAGCAGAGGCAGTATTGCCTACTTTTAATAATTAACTTATCGTGGCCAGGTAATCATTTGTAGCTCCAGCTTACCTCTTACAATAACTGACCCTAACTGACTATGTTGTAGGTACTTAATTTTTTTATTAACAACTAGCTGATGCCCACGACTCCGTCTGCGTGAAAATGGATGAAAAGTAGCCTGTATGCTTCTCCTGGTCCCAGGCTACCTCCTTGTCTAATTTTATACAAATTCATTCAGCCATTTCAGAACGAAGGAATAATAAACACACCCACACAAACTATTGCATTTATAACATTAGTTTGATGTGATTAACGTGTGATAACAAAAATAATTAATGTTAAAACTAGACACAAAGAACTAATTCCAATTTATAGCTAGTCTATTAATTTTCATTATAAAAGCACAGCGGTCACAAGGTTATCCACAGTGATATATAAAATAAAACTTTAATTTAATTAATGTGGAGTCGAGACAAAGTACTTACCTCGGTGCAGATGCTTTATAGCTTCGTCATAGCAGTCCAGCTCCACCAATGCCTGCCCCAAGAAGAAGTGACCCTTGACCTGGTTATTGTCTATGTCAAGTGCACGGCGACAGTCCTGGCATGTGGCCTCCCATCGCTTCATCTTCAGATGACATAGTGCACGGTTTGTGAAGTACGTCGCTACTGAGGGGTTCTTTATCTGGAATATTGTGTTATTATGTTATCTGATGCCTTAAAGTTTTGAAGGTAGTTTTTAGAAATAATATATTATACTGTAAACTGCTAACATTCGCAATGGGATCTCTGGCAGGACTTAAAGCGAAAGACCTATGGAATGATAACACAACTGAAGTACTTTAGCACTAACATGTGGATAAGAAGAACTGCAACATGCCAATCTAAACAGTGAAAGTAGACTAAATGGAGTCAGCACCAACTATTTGAAACTCAATGAAACTATGTTCTTCAGACAATTCCTCTATAAAGCAAATATTTGCAAAGTTTAAGTCTACGTAAACAGTAGACTGTGACACAGGCTAGTTGGATTCTTGATATTCTAAAAAACTACAGTAAAATGCTACAAAATAATGAGTATGAATGTTTTTTTTTTCAACATGTTTAAATGTTTCACAAGTTTATTCTTATCTAAGATGATGCACAAAGTTGTCATAAATAAACATATTTTACATTTTCTTTTGAGATATATACTTGGTGTGTCTTGTGAATCACGAATGGTAAGTGCTAGGTGCGATTATGTGTGTTTCCAACAAAGGTATAGTATACACAATAATAAAACAAGGACACCATTATTATAACATGGTATTTTAGTACATTTATTTGCACACTACCGGCAATATTATTGAAATGTATTTATTTTAACACATGCCATAAATCGGACAGTTTCTATTTGTTGGTTTTTATTTCTTTATTTAAACAACATTAACAGTTCACTCAGAAGGGTATGGGGATTTGATGTCCCCTCTACAAGAAAATTATAGACCCAAAAAAACTTGAGTGTATGACCTTCACAGGTGAATGATTGACTACAATTTTGTCAATAACAATGTAAATTGACTAAAAAAATTAAAACTCATCAAATGGAATAGAAAACACAGTCCAAATTTAAAAAAAAACAAAGGTGGTTGTAAATTGATTTCCCTTGCTTCGTGAGAGCAATAAATTATTTTTCAAGGAAATAGTTTAGGAGAAAAGTTAATCACTCACAATAGCCTTTGTGTAGCAGTTCATGGCATCCTCAAATCGCCTCAGACTAAACAGTCTGTTGCCCTGTTCCTTGAGCTCTTTATCCGTAAGGTTCGCCGTGGTATACGTGTGTTTACTCATTATTATTATTTTCACACTATTGTCACATATATCATTATTTAGCTCAAACGAAATCGTAATAACTTTACGCAACTATTTTAATCGCACGCAATTGAAATGATTATGATTTATGATTATTTTTCTTCTAGAAAAATATGTTTGTCAGCTTTTGACAATGACATGACATTATTTGACAAATTGATTTGACAAATGACAATTGACATGACTTGACAGCGGTGTTGCCAACTTTTTTGCCATATCCGCAAAAAGTACATCATTGTACTTCTGGCTTAAAGCTAATCTGTCCTAAACAGAATCTGACCTAAACCGAATCTATCATAAAGCGAATAATTGGTTCAAACTACCAGAAACCACTAAAAGCTAGAATCACTATAAAAACTTATATACACGGTGAAATGTAAGTGGTTGTTCTCCGGCAGCAGAACGATTTGCCATCAGTAGTACTATCGAAACATAGAGTTCAATTTAAAAAATAATAATTATGTTTTTTTTTTCAAATAATCAAAAAAAATATTCATAGACTCGAAAGCGTGAAAAACAATAGTAACTCACTAGATCTAACGTAGGTATCATTATCTAGTCAAAGAGCACGCCGTCGCTCACGCGGTGCCGACAAAGATCACCAAACGAATGCCGCCTCACAAATGTGCAGAGCAAAATAAGCTCTCGCGCATGGTGATACGGCATAAACTAGCCTGATCGCCCGTATCGAGTGCCTACCGATGAACCCCCCCCCCCCTGCCCCGCACTCCTTTAGCGAGTCGTATAATTAAAACAAAAGATGCCGCGCGCACTCAGCGGCCAGCGGCTCAGTTGCGCCGCGAAGTTGATGCCGCGAACATCACGCGATGTCGTAGGTACCTACGCGTAGTGAAGTGAGATAACATTGAAATAATGGATCGTCATTACAGTTTCTCCAATTTAGAGTACCTCGCTATGGTGCAACTACGCTAGGGTGAATTATGACTCCCATGCTGCCGTTACGCGGAGCCGCAACACTTGGAGTCGCTCAATCTTCGCAGTGTTCTGAACCCCCAAGTCCCGCAGGCCCGGACGATCGTAGCGGCGACACAGTGCTACTTGATCATGGGGAGTTACAGTGTATGTACCAGAAGTCGATCAGCCGTTCATTTGCGCAAGTTCGGCGAGGAAATCCACAAGTAGGTACCTACTTCAAACGGGATCCTCGTCGAAGTACCTACCTATGTGTATGGCTGTGATGGCTGGGTTTGACGTAAGTCAATACTACGTTTGGAAAGTGCTCAACAATGAAAGACTGCTTAAGTACCTATCATTTTCGTAAAGTTAATCAAATAAAACGTGCTCGATTGTGTTATTGTGTATGGAACGCAGTGGCTTGCAATTCGAAAAATTACTCTGTTACCGGGCCTATACGTAAGTACCTACTTGTACCTTTGTATTAAATACCGAACATTTAAAAGTAGGTAAGTAATTAAAATCATTGTAAATAAGTTTATCAATTTTTTTGAATACCTACGCCTTAAATACTTTAATAGGTATCTAATTCAGAAAATATCGATTTCTAAGATAGGTGCCTACCTACCTAGTAATCTTGTTTTTTTAGTTTCGTGTTCACGTGTTCAATAATTTGTCTATCAATAACTCGGGAATAGTTATCAGCTGATTGATAAACACGGAGGGCAATGACCGCGCGGGCGCGCCTCGCTCGGCCGCGGCCGCTCGCGTCGTCGCCGCGCTTGCGTAGCTATCGTTACCTACTATTGGTTTGAGATTTTGTTTTTCACATCATTCTCATCACACCATTCTGCCATTTTTTGATTCTAATTTTTTTTTGATATATCAATCGAATGTACTGCCAAGACAAAATCATTTCGCTTCAGTAAAACAACCGCTAAAATTTCGCCGTGTATAACTTAGCTTGGCAAAAAAGAGTTTGGAAGAAATGAGGGCGCCACTATTACACTAAGGCCACTATAAAATGGGAAATTAGCAAAATAATTGGAATAAATCGTTAAAATAAATGAAAACAATAAACGGATGACTCAAAATCTATCTACTATATTTTAGCATTTGTGGACAAAGTAGTGTCTCCGTTAAACTAATCTATGGGAACTAGTAGGTACTCATTGCAGAAACTGACAGAACAGACGAAACATTGTTTGTGCCACAGAACATATATACCCACAGAACATATATACCTGGTTTGTGCGATCCCTGAATCTAGTGTTGCCTACATCAATAGGTCGAAAGCCCCTTGTGACAAAGGCCATCCATAATAAAAAAAACATCGCTTACGTGTTAGTGGGTGAATGTCTTGCTTACCTTAACACTAACGGTCGGTTGCAGAAATATATTTTTTTAATGGAGGCATTAACCATACAATTTCTATCGTCTCAAAACTGAATGACCTTTTCTGCAACTCAACGTAACTGTTGTAAACTAAACCACTAGCAAAAGCCAGCCACTAAAAACAAAATTCCTCCGCTCGCTGAAAGAATGGTTTAAACCACCAGTTTTAGTGAAAAATCCACTAAGTTGGCAACACTGCATGACAGTCGAATCTGAATTTCGACTGTCATTCTCGCCATGACGAATGACGAATGATTTAGTGTAGTCATATCTAATAATATTTTTTATAATTATGGGTTGGCAATATTTCTCCTTTTTATGGGGGATGTTATAAAGCCCGCGAAATTCTTTTCTTACATTTTTTGCAATTTTCAGCTCAGCATAAGGATCGTTGTATGTTGATGAAATTGTGATTCGCGATAGAAACGATTATGTATTTAAAGAATAATAATCATTAAAATCATCCACCAATACAACTCTCTAAGTTCTTATTGCTCAAAACCATTTGCTCTGTACCACGAGGGCCCCCTACACCTTGCAAAATATTGAATCAGCCCTAATAGTGAGTGATGGTTACCAAAAGTAGGTAGTACAATACGGTTACCAATCTCATAAACTTTATAGATCAAAAATAAAAAATAATAATTTAAATCAAGTTTATTTCTGTTTATTATAATAATAATTATAAAACACTGGACTGTGTGTGATAGACTTGTCAGTAGTTCTTGTAGACACGGAAGTTAAGCTGACTAAAAAGATCAACCTCATACTCATTGTGCATTGCCACTATTTGCTTACAGAGGTGGAGGCGCCGCTGCATTTATTTTTGCCTTATCCTGCGCTCCGGCGGGCGATGACTCAGGATTTAAATATGAAGCTATTTTGAAAACACGATAAAGAGTGGATAGGTCTCTAGTCCAGAGGGTGTACCGCTTTGTTATTTCTTTTGGAACGTGCACAAAATTACTTTCCGACATTGTTCTTTTTGGTTTGGCAACAGTGCTGCAAATAATAGTACCTACAACATTAGATCTCAAAGACAAAAACACTTAAACTCTACCTGCCTTCCATAGCGTTTGGCGTATGAAGGTATATACCTAATTATTTGATACAAAATCGAATCGAGAATCGCAATTTGCACTCACCTCATAATTGGATCTTTATACAGAGGGGGAATAAGAGGAATGTCCATGCTAACTTTCATCAGAGGACAAGGAAAGTGCACGTTACCCAATGACAGAACGCCGTCTTCTTCTTCAGTTTTCTAGAAAGAGAGCGATTCTCTACACCAGGGCCCTGTTCATCAAACGTTACAGTTGTAGCTATTACAAGCATTTTCTCTTGCAAAAATGTTTGTACCTAATACAGGGCTTGTAACGTTTGATGAACAGGGCCCAGGGGTGTCAAACTCGATTTTCTAAAGGGCCATCTACAAAATTAAGGGTGTGATAGCGAGCCACACTCAAAATATTATAAATACACCAAAAGAAATGACAATTGGAATCTTTACTTGGGAATTTTTTTTAGCTCGCGGGCTGCTTGAGTTTGATCCGCAGGCCGTAGATATGTTTGACATGACTGCTCTACACAAAGTACTTAACTGCAAAGCCATCCATTTGTTGTTTGCCGCATGTTCTACCGCATTACACCTGCACTAGCTGTAGGTACTGTAGCTGCATAATTATGCTGCATTTGATACAACTGCAATGCTAACCAGCTAGCTTTTAAGCCTGAATCGTGTTTGAAATAGGTACGTCAACTCAAAATGGGCCAGAAATTAGGCAGTTCCAAAAATCTATTCAAGAAATAACTTCCTTCGCATATTCTAGTAAATAAACTTACTTCTCTAAATTGCTTGACTTTCTTAGCGTATGCCAGGATACAGTCGCACCATTTCCAAATGTTCTCGTCTGCGGCACCGCGTTTCTCCAGCCTCTCTGATAGATCCATCATGTTGCGTATCGGTTTCTGTATCTAAATTAAATCATAAAAGTTATTTAGGCTTACCGTCTTCACAGATAATAATGATACCACGTACAGGTACATCAACACATAAAAAGAAACGTGACCACCGTAACTCGGGCTCTCCTCGGGCTATAAATTTTTTCGTCCTTAGAGGATTTTTAAAAATTAGAATACCTACATATACAGGGTGGCAGGTTAGACAGTGGAAATATTTTAAGGGGTCATTGTACTCATCATTATGAACAACTTTTACTATGGGACCAACCTTGAAATCGCGAAAAAAAATTCAGCTGTTCCATACATTTTGTTGAGTTATGTGAACATAAATGTATGGAACAGCTGATTTTTTTTTCGCGATTTCAGCATTAGTCCCATAGTAAAAGTTGTGCATAATGATGAGTACAATGACCCCTTAAAATATTTCCACTGTTTAACCTGCCACCCTGTATATTTTTCATGGTTTATTTTTTCATGTTCTGAATTTTAGTCAGTACATTGAGACTAAAATGTAAATAACAGCAATATTTCCCATAGGTCGAGAGACTATTTATAATAACGAACACCACGCGTAGCATGACCAATTCCATCTCTAATTCTACCAAGAATAGACAAAGTTCTCTCTATCCAACTCGTTATCTCTTCTGCCCGAGCTCGCGGCCACCCGTGCTTGGCGTTGCAGACTTTTGTGGAATAAAAACATTACTTCTCTTCATTTTTATTGTAGAAGCGTATCAATCTTTCTACAATCTGTCGTTTTGTCTACTCTTCCGTCGACAAAACACGTTTCTATAGGTGGTCATGGTACGTGCACTGCAGTAAAGAAAAACAAGTAGGTACAATAATTGGCTGTTTCAGTTTTTCAGTGTGTATGTTTCTGAAGGAGTACGCTCCACCGGATTTTTCGCTCGGTCTCGTGCTGGGCTGGGCGTGGCGGCCGCCCCTCGAATGCACCATGCTCGTACCCTGCGAGCTCGCCGGGGCCAAATGCTCGCGGGGCGGAATGAATAGTTCCAAACTTGTGTCATGGCGAAGAAGTAAATCCTGCAAGAAACATGTTGATGGCTATACAGGGCAGTGACTCTAGTATTTGATATTTATTTCAACTTGATACCTCTAGCCGTTCCTCAGAAATAGGGTCTTGATAGACAAACAGACAGACAGACAGATAGACAGACGAACAACAAAATGTGTCCGTTTTATTCCTTTTGAGGTACGGAAACGATAAAAATTAAATTTTAGTTACATGAAATCTTTCAAAGTCCGCATTGATCTTGGCCCTGGCTGCTAATTCGGCTCGGAGCTCGTCCACAAGATACACCCAGTACTTGTTCACCCTGGCATAGTCCCCAAGTTGCGCGCGAGGGAGGTATGATAAGATCTTCTTGCCAATGGAAGACGGTAACAGCTGCACCTGGTCAAACAAAACAATTTGCTGCCCAATATCAAGTTACTTGCTGATCAATTTAGATTTGTACTGACCACTAAAAGCAACTCAATTCACTTTGTTGACAAAATACATTTTCAAACTGACCACAAAAGCTCTATAATTAGATGACTGTTTAGAAATAGGAAAAGACTGTCTTCAACAAGGATATTATTAAAGTGTCAGCTCGACTTGAGAAGTGCCTCCACCTTACAGAATACCACAGCCAGAACGCTGCTCTTCGGTAGTGTTGTTTTCCTGTGGTGAGTAAGGTCGCTAGAGTTCCTGAGGATGCGCTGTGTTGACAGCGGGGGACTTACTTGTCGGGTCATTAAATCCTCATTTTAAAGGATCGACAACGCGCATGTGATACCTACTTGGTGTTACAAACGTTTCATACTTTTCATAGGCTACACTGCTACAGGAACCGCTTAGCAAAAATCGATCTAACGGCTCTTTACCCTAGATACTAGAAATCAATTTTTGATTTCTATGGGGCATAAGTCAAAATTCTATCTCTAGTAGGGGAAAGAGCCGATAGATCGGTTATTGGGAACGGCTATAAGCGGGCCGTACGACTGTTTGCCACCATCGTCGTATATAAAAAAAGTATTATATTCTGGAAATTGTGAAACTAAAGTAGTTTTAGTGAATAGATAAAATATTTCTATCATCTCAGTAAGACCAACAAAGTCCACAGTTTCGATGACTTCAGGTTTCACACGGTTGACCTTCCACATCTTTCTTTTGGAGCCATCGTTGAAAGTCATCTCTATTTCTTCCAGTTTCAGACTGTCGCGCATCCCTTTTATGGTCGCATTCCACGCAGTCAGGTTTGCATCCAACTGTGAAAATGAAATTTCAAATCTCTGTAACACCTCAAAAGGAAGGACATCTAAGTAAGACCTAAGATCAAGATTACTCTTGATGCGTATAGAAGTAAGAAAGTTAAAAAAATAAAAGTATTCTACCCTATAAAACTACTTTGTGGATTATGCTACATTCTTGCAAAAACTAGGTACTTATAGGTCCCGGCGTCAGTTATGAGCACAGATCGCGCACGTACATTTTCGGCCCACTAGACAATAGACGATGGGCATCGACTGACGAACCAATCGCGTGCAGCCTCGGCGCCCCCGTCTTTTTCATTCCGTCAAGGACACCAAAAAATTTGCTCGCAGGTGACGTTTATGCTCATGACTGATGCCGTACCTATACTTACTAATAACACGAACCGCTTTTTGTGCCTCTCCTGGCGATGATGCACCTTGTGTTGTGTCAGGCGGAACGGCTTCACGGTTTTGTGTATGGCTCATTTTGGATCTCTGTAACGAAATAATATAGTTACTGATACATTTATATTCATATAGGTAATCAAGGTAGGTAAACTAAATCGGGACAAAAATAATTTGAGAACAATGTACGATCTAAGATACACAATTAAAACACAAGCCGACCAAATTAATTTGGCAAAGTAACTTTCAAGTGTGCTACATTCGGATCAGTCCATTCAGTTCGGCATAATTGCTGAATAAGGCATGCTATCGGCCCAGGCGCGGTCGCAGCCGACTACTTTGGGGAGAGTCATACCTCAGCTGAAGACTTGGGGGGGGGGGGGGGTCATACCGATTATTACCGACGTGCTACACCTACCGTGAATTACCGTGTTTCGCACATTTTCATGAGTCATGAGCCCCTCCCCCCCCCTCGGACCGCCACTGCTACCGGCACCACCCGGGCGGCAAAATCGGTTATTAGCAATTAAAATGTTGTATGAATCTGCCGACCCGAATAAAGTGTAGGCAACGTACCGTTGCGAGCGATTCGTTGACGACGATGCACTCCTGGATGTTCTTCAGCATCAGTTCCCGGTTCCGTTCGAACAGCCGGCGCGCCAGCCGCAACGCTTCCCACATCGCTGGCCCCCCTGCCACTGTCAGCAGCTCGGACAACACTAGGCCTTGGGACTCCTTGAAATGTCATCGAATCAGGTAATTAGTGAAAAGGCAAGAAATGTTGTCCCTCGCTGAGTTAAGGAGGCTGCACACGTCAGGTAAACCGGTCCGGTTAACCGGACCTGGCTGCCGGATCAGAGTAAAAAACCTGACGTAGTGCGCCGGGTCGACCGTAGAAACCAAATGTAATCTACAAAAGATAACTCATAATCACAATTGTTACTAAATAGCTAAGTATGTAACTAACCGGATCAAGTGAAAGAAACCATATGCGGTCGTTTTTCATGACTTGCGCCAGAGTATGTACAGGCAGAGCCGTCCTGTTGTGGTCCATCGGCACCAGGTCGTAGCTGGAATACACGTTTGATCTGCGGTAGAAATATTCAAAATTAAGAATTATAAATCTATTAACTAAAAATGAATGTACCACGCCACTGTACGAATATCAGCCAAATCGTTACGAATAGTCAGAAGCCAGAAAGTCGGACAACCTTAGAATATTGGTATTACCTAGTAATCGGGTTGTGGAGGTCAGATGGCGGTCGCTTCACGTAAAATACTGATATTCAGTCGCATGACGCATCTGGTAAGGCTGGAAGTCGACCTCAACCTAGCGGTACTGTTGCCGATCGATAGTTCCACTAGTTTTCATCTAAAAAAGGCCATACTATCGATATCGATATGTTTTGATAGGTACTAATTAAATTGATAGTAATCAATACTATCGAACTCCAACACTTATACCTTGCAGATGATGATGATCATGAAAGATCTGACTAACTTGCTAACAGACAGGACAGCATCCTTCGGCCGGCAGTTCCACATGGACTTGAGCAGCAGAGACAGCGTCCACGCACTGCGGACGTCGTGAAGCAACGCGAGTAGGTACCGCTTCTTGTTGGCGTAGGAGATGCGCGCGAACCAGTACTTGGTGGCCAAGAGGTGCTTGCTGAAAGTCACCGCCTTTTTTGAATCGTCGACGTCCTCTGTGATCATGGAAATGAAGCTTTTAATGCACGTTTATACGCTCACTGTGGTCTCAGAACGTATAATATGGTCCACATATGGCACTGGCTCTCCAAACCTTTTCTATAAGTATGTGCATATACTAGCTTTTTCCCGCGACTCTGTCCGCGTGGACTTTAGCATTCTGTGAAAATTTCGAAAGTTCCGGACTTATCTGCCTCTTAAAGATAACCTCTGTGTAAAATTACAACTTTCTAGGTCCAAGGGACTTTTCTTTTTAGGTACCTACCTATATGTATTTATTAAGAATTTATGGTACCGTAGTAAAAAATAAATTTATATTTACTGCTAGTACTCTTCGATCATACTACATCGAACAGTCTATCACAGTTCGCAGCTTACTGATTGACAGGCGTGCCCTAAGCTTTGATTTGTTTATAATCAAACTAAGCAGCCCTTCAGCATTCAAGCTTACTAAAATGAGTTATGATGTTCGGGTAAGTAACTGCCAAAAAATTGATAATAGTAAGTATATTAAATCAAATAATTTATCATAAGTATGTATTAGTTGATAATTTCAATACATAATAATTCGTGATATGATAACAGGTGGATAAACCCATGATAAATATACAAACGTACCACATGCCATATCAGCTAAAATCAGATCATTGATTAAATGTACTTGTTTTGTTAACTCCGCAAAGGAAGTCATTCTAACCGCTTTGTTATGTTCAAACATTTTTGTTAAATAAATCTAATGAATGCAATAATATATATTGTACAATACCTATCAAAATCTTGTCGTTGTTCAAAGCTGTCACTGTTGGTTTGGTCACTGTCACAACACTTATTTTTTCCATTTATGCAGTTCTTCTTCATTGCCAGTACATACCTACACACTCAATACCAAATAACAAATAAAAAATTTCATAAATAGGGTAAGCTAAATATAGTTCGCGTAAGTACATACATAAATTGTGTTGTTGATTGTAAGCAATTTACTTGCCGGCTGCAACAACAGGGTCAAGATTACAACGGCCACTAGGTACGCAGTTTGTATGCCTATGTATGATGTTCCAGTTACGAATCTCCGCCGCTCCGTCAGTGTCTGTCAGTCAGATGCTGCCATGACGCGCGTGGACACGCGGATCCCATCACAAACAGTATCAATCAAATCGCGTGGAAAAAGTGCCAATTTCTGTAGATTCTTCTCCGTCGTAGCGTTCGCAGCGTTTGTCGCTGTTGCATACTTCCTTATCAAAAGACCTGGTGACTCGTTAGGTGATCCTTCTGATCAATACACTGTTAAGAATATCCCTAAAATTTATACCAGGCTAGAAGGCGTTGATCCTGAAGAAAGGGATGTGTTTCAAGGATTCCGTACGTCGTTCCTGCCGCCTGAAGAGATAGTGCTAGCTCGAACAAATTCAAAATCTAAACGAGAAATTTATGAGGGTAATGTGACCAGTGATATTCTAATATGGGGTGCTTCGGACAAGCAACATGCAACTCCAACCAGGGTAAAAAGAATGAGCCATTTCACGTTTACCTCGCAAGATTATGAGTAAGTTTTTGACCGATATAAAAGTTTTTTACCATCTTCTTTGATGAAAAGTCCGCTGCTGGCTTTATTTACACTTGCTATAGTTAGGTACAGTTTCCCACGTGGTAAATTTAGTAGAATATGCTACCCACTTTTAGCCAAGAAAGACCTCATCAAAAGCATAAAGATGAGGGTGGAGAAGACGACAATGAAGGAAATGAGAGTGAAAGCGAAGCCGAAGAAGAATACGAAACTGCAGACCCAAGTGATCAATATGACGATGACGAAAGTATTGAAAGGTAACTTTTATGACAAACGACTTTAGAATAGGTACTTTTTATAACTTAAAGGTGGACTTCCGAGGCTAACGGCCGATGCGACAGACGCGCGCGACTGACGCGCCACGTCATACGCGACAATACTAAACATAATATGAAAATGTATGGCGCCACTTCTGAGCCCCCGCGACTGACGCGCGCGGCCGACGACACACATTTTCATAGAGACTCGGCCGCGCGCGTCTGTCGCATCGGCCGCTAGCCTCGGCATTCCACCTTTAGCTTCCTTTAAAAACAATTCTAGCGTATATTAGTATAGTAATTAACTCAGATCATAGACTATGATTTGAGGTAATTAAGAATCTTTGTAGATTAGAAGTGCCAAATGTTTTCACGGTTTGGGTAGAATTTGATGCCTTTACTAAAGTAGGTGCAGCCAGCCTTCTATTCATAATGAATTAAGATTATTAAAATACTTACATGTCCAAGTGGTTTGAAACATCTTTGGCATGTATGGTGCGTTGCGTTGGTATCACAGTTCCGTGGTTGGTATAGCTCATTTTTAACAAAATTATGTAATCATTCAGTCAGATTATTACGATAACTAACACGCGTCTTAATGTATAACTTGTTCACATTGCGTGTTGATTAAATAGCATAGTTCGTCCGGAGATACACGTGGATCGAGGTCCAATAGATGATGTCGTGGAGCAGATTCGTGGCCAGCCTGAACTGGAAGAAGCCGAGATGATTTCCTCCGCACACTTATACAAACCATCCCAGTCTTATGCAGGTACACATATAGATAAATCCCCTATATTTTACTAACACAAATCCAGTAGAGACTAAACCTGAGGTGAGAAAGAAAGTTTTATAGCAGAAGTTGAAGTTTTACTTTACCTTACTAGGACACTCAAATGAGCATTCCGGTTAATTTTAGTTCGTCTTTTCTCATAGGGAATTCTAGAACCATTAAACAATTAGCTTCTGTGCATACATGGTGCCATTGTACGATAGAGAGATAAATCAATTCCATAATAGTTTCTACGTTTGTGTCACGAATTATCCAATTGACTCTTGTCAAAAATGAGCCAAGGTTAGTCGTACGGCGGCGTTGGTAGTACTTTGATTATGTAGTAGGTACCCAATTTTAACATTGCTCAAAAGATCATTTTACCCAAGTATTTTTATTTAGGTATTCATGCGTTCTGGAAGGGTCAAGGCGATAGAGATCAGATTCGAAGTACACAGGCAAATATAATGAAACAATACATGGACGCTGAAGCAGACCCGTGTCACGATTTTTATCAATATGCATGTGGGAACTGGGCTGCGCTCAATCCCATACCAGCTGATAAAGCAGGGTTTGTTATTGTAATTGTATCATATTATTATGTATTTATGAAACAAGAAAAATAATAAGTTGTTTTCAGATACGACACCTTTGAAATGCTTAGAGAAAATCTAGACACCGTGCTAAAAGATTTATTAGAATTTAAAAGTAAGGATAAGGTTCCCTGCAAGTACCCAGGATCAAATTTAGATTTAGAAGATAATTTCTTACTAAATATGAAGATTCTGCACAAGGAGTCAAAGGTGCCGTTTCGCTCAGACTATTTGGACACAATGGAGTCATATTCTAAAGTTTTTTTTAATAACACCGCAGCGGAAGAATACCGCTACAGTATTAGCGATAAGGAAAAAATGCAAATAGTAAACCGCATTCGTAGATATTTAGATAAAAAATCAAGGGAGGTCATGAAACCAATATCAAAAATCAAAACCAAGTTTCAAAAGTATACGTCTCAAAACAATAAACTTAAAAAACAAAGAGTAAAAAGGTTCACAAATAAATCTGACAAAGAACCTAAAAAGAAATTATTTAGAAGAAAGTTTATTATTAAGACTAAACAAATACGATATGGTAGAAGGTTAATGGCATATAATAAAATTCATAAAAGAAGAAGGGAAAGAGAGACAACACCAACAACACCTCCTACACCACCAACAACACCAACGACACAGAAAACAGCTAAAACAAAAATTACAACAACAGAAGTTCCCCTGGAGAACGGTCCGGCTCATGGTGATGCTGCTATGAAAGCAAGATTCCTCTTTAAATCTTGTATGAACTATGAAATTTTACAAAAGCGTGGACATCAGCCCTTGGTGGATTTGTTAGGCCTCCTCGGTGGCTGGCCAATCCTAACGCCGGATTGGAATTCAACCAAGTTTGACTGGCTTGAATTAATGGCGAATCTAAGGTTATACAATAACGACATTTTAATATCGGAATGGGTTGGACCTGACATCAAAAATTCTGATGAATTTGTTATTCAGTTTGATCAAACAAGTTTGGGTAACGTAATTTTCACTGTACTTTTAATATTATTAAACTTTGTGCATTTTAACATTATTACCCATGTTATTGCAGGATTACCAACACGGGATTATTTCCTGCAAGATTCAAATAAAGTATATTTAGATGCATACAAAAATTATTTGGTAAAAATCGCAATATTACTTGGGGGCGATGCTGATCATGTTAAAAGCAGTGCAGATAAGCTCATTGAATTTGAGATAAAGTAAGCATCCTTTATTTTGATTTGCTCAATTAGGTCTTGGATTTTTAACAAGGAAGTAAAATCATATTCAATGTACGACGTATTTCATATATACCTACCAAATGGAACCAATATAAAACATACTCGGAAATGATAAATTAGTAAATGTTCATCAAAAATTTTCAAATCCCAGACTAGCAAAGATCACGTCAGCGCCAGAAGACAGGAGAAATGTTTCGGAGCTGTACCGAAGGATGCCATTGCGGAAACTTGAGGAGCTAGTGCCGCAAGTAAAGTGGAGAAGATACCTGTGTATTGTGATGAACAGAACTGTGGAGTCTAACGAAACTGTTGTGCTGTTTGCCCTAAGTTATGTTAGGGTAAGTGGCTCATTACGATTTGATGATTTGTTTGCTAAATTGTATTGCTTGCTAAATGAAAAAAGAACCATATTATTTAGATAATATCAACCCATAATACCTAATTAAAAAATTTAATACAAAAATATTTCTCTAAAACAAAAGAGATTATGCGTAAGATAAATTGTGCATTTCTTTATTTTCATTTCGTTGTACTATGTTGTCATTGGCAGCATTTAGTTCAATTGATAGAAGAGAGTGAACCGAGTACTTTGGCAAATTACCTGCTCTGGAGATTCGTGAGGCACAGAGTCAACAACCTCGACGATAGATTTCAATCTGCCAAGCAACAGTAAGTAAACCTTATGCGTTTAATTTGAATTTGAGATATTAGGTGCTCTATTAGATATATCAAACAGTACCTACCTGAAATCAAATTAAAGACGCCATATCAATAAACAAACTTACTGTTTATTATGTTACAATCAAACATTTTCCAGATTCTACTTCATTCTATTCGGACGTGAGCAAGCACCACCAAGATGGAAGAACTGCGTGTCACAGGTCAACTCCAATATGGGGATGGCTTTAGGCTCCATGTTCGTCAGAAAATATTTCGACGAAATGAGCAAGAACGATACGTTGTACATGACAAGGGAGATACAGCAATCGTTCAGAGAACTACTTCATATGACCGACTGGATCGACGATAAGACGAAGAAACTTGCAGCACATAAAGTGGACGCAATGATACTGAGAATAGGGTATCCTGATTTTATATTGAACAAGAATGAGCTGGACGATAGGTACAAAGAAGTGAAAATACACCCGGACAAATATTTTGAGAATATTTTGAATATACTTCAACATCTGACGAAGATGGAGCAATCGCGGTGAGTAAATTAATACTAATGAAATGAAACCCTTCCGCAGATTGCAGAAAGTGTATTGAAATTTGATATTATTTGATGTAACATTACTAGTTCAGTGAGGCAATCTGCTCTAAACAAGTAATGCAGGTGATCAAGTAACCAGAGATGTGTTTGTGTTAGTAATACCAGTATATCGTGTACATGCACATGTTTTGGGATATATTTCAATCGGGTCCAATATAAGCGTGGGGATATCCTCAAGCTACGTGAAACTAACTACTTAGTTACGCAAATATAAATAATTATGTGAATTTACACTGTCACACAACGCAGTCAAATCTGCTACCTACTAACTTCTCTGACCAATCATGTTTCGAAGGCATAGGTTTGCACGTTTGCACCAACACTGGAGTGGCCACTAATTCGTATTCTATCGTTGTATTTAGTTCTACTTAAGGGCCGCCTCACCGAGGTGCCATGACAATTCATACTGATTTCCATTTTTTTTATTTTTTTTTATTCTATGTTAGGCTTGCGCTTGACCGCCATCTCGCCTGATGTTAAGCGATGATGCGGTCCACGGTCTCCATACAATTCATACTAAATTGTATGGCAGCCAAATCACTTGATGACGAACTGGTCACGCCGTCAATTATTTTGGGAGTGTAGCCGCTATCGAAACCCCGCTAGCAGCGCAAGGCACGCTCAGTGCGCATGAACAACGCAAATGAATGACTGACTAGGCACTCGAAATACGTGACTATTGGCGTCTTTGTGACCTTCGGTTGCCAGAGGTAGCCAACTTTACGCTGTCGGCGACATCACCATGTCATCCCGATAAGGTACGGCGTTAAGAAGTAGGTAAGCACTTTATTGATTCGATAAACTTCATCAACTTCCAGTATCGGTCAGCCAGTCAACAAGACACTATGGAACACGGCTCCAGCGGTGGTCAACGCGTACTACAGCCGCAACAAGAATCAGATCATGTTCCCAGCAGGCATCCTGCAGCCGCCGTTCTATCACAGGCACTTCCCCAGGTCCTTGAACTATGGCGGCATTGGAGTCGTTATAGGTGAATAGATTTTTTAAATAATCATAAGTATTAGCTGTGTGTTACTCGTGCTAGATGTATTACCAGATTCCTTCTATCTGTTTTATCTGTTCTTCTAGTTACCCCATTTCTTTCATCTGTTTGATAATATTCCTTATATTTCCAGGTCACGAGATAACCCACGGGTTTGACGACAAGGGCCGTCTGTTTGACTGCGACGGCAACCTGCACCGCTGGTGGTCAGACACCGCGATAGAGGCCTTCCATCGCCGTGCGCAGTGCCTGATAGATCAGTACGGACAGTACATCGTGCCTGAAGTCAATATGAAACTAGATGGTGTGAATACTCAGGTGAGGATTTATATTAGCCCTGTTTATAAACTGTCCCACTGCTGAGCCCGGGCCTTCTCTCAGTATGAGAGGGGATAGGCCATATACCACTATGCTGGCCAAGTGCGGGTTAGCAGACTTCACACACCTTCAAGAACTCAGAGGCATGCAGGTTTCCTCACGATGTTTATCTTCACCGTTAAAGCAAGTGATCATTAATTTCTAATACGCACATGACGTCAAAAAGTCAGCGGTGCGTGCCTCCGGATCGAACTCGAACTTTTCGTCGTAGGAGGCACATGGTTACACGGGTTACACCACTTATAGGAACTTTACCTCAACCTTATCTGACGAATGATATTCTACGAAACCGAGTAATAGGTACTAGCCTCGATAGAGTAATAAAACCTAACGCTCATTAGGTAACCCAAACGAATCCGCATTAATTGGCCTCCAAAACATTTACCTACTATGAAACTGCGCCCACTTAATATATTTAAATGTTTAAATTTTAATGTTACCCATATTTAAATGTTACTCTACAGTCTACACAATCAGGATTTTTATTTTTTTTTCTATTTAACAATACACTGTTGTGTTCAGGGCGAGAACATAGCAGACAACGGTGGCGTGAAGCAGGCATTCCGCGCGTACCTGCACTGGGTCCAGCGACACGGCGTCAAGGGCGAGACGCTGCCCGGCCTCAACCACACTCATACGCAGCTGTTCTTCCTCAACTTTGCACAGGTTTAACAAGACTTGATAAAAGTTACTTTCTATAGAAATTATATTGACTGCTTTGTCTTGACATTGACATCCGCGTTAGTGCAGTGACCGTAAGAGCGACTGCAGAGGCATTCCCGAGTCGGGCAAAGTGTTATTGGGTTACTCCATTAGGACTCTCTTTAGTTTGAATGCCCTTAACTCTTTTTAATATAATTATCTAAATACCGTTACCGCGGTGAGTAAACTTCAGTGTTACGGTAAATGTTTGAGCAACTAAGGGTATGTGTCAGAACCGCTTGAGAGGTGTCTGAATGGTCACGAAATGTATGCCAAATAATTGTACCAAAACTGTACCTAATACTACCTATGCATAGAGGAATTGCACCTCAAGCAATTGAATAATAAACGCATAGTGTTATACTCAAGTCATTCTGACGTCAGGTTGGCTTGAGAATTGACGTATCTTCCAAACGCGTGTGAACTATATTCTTAGATATTTGGCAAATAACTGTACCTAAATTGTACCTTAAGAAAACAATGATTGAAAAAAGGAATTTATAAGGATATCTCTGAAATCTGAAAAACTTAAGGTACAATTTAGGTACCTACAGTTATTTGACAAATATCTAAGAATATACTATACTAAATATACTCGTGGCCGAGTTCACCGTCTTCACATGACTTTTTCTAAAAAAGTCATGCTAAACGGCCGTTTTCAATTTATCGGGCTGTTATCTTGTTGGTGAACTTGGCCCTAAGACATAAAATAGGAAAACGTAGTTATTTTTTCTTATAACATTTGATGCTATAGGATGGTAGTAGACTATTGACAATAGTCTGAACAAAAACAGTGATTATTCAGTTCACAGTGACATTTAGTCACTGTGAACTGAATATGTATTTAACACCACCATTTGTGTTCAACAGGTGTGGTGCGGCGCGATGCGGCCAGAAGCGATGCGCAACAAGTTAAAGACAGCCGTGCATTCTCCGGGCCGGTTCCGCGTCATAGGCACCCTGTCCAACTCGCACGACTTCGCACGGGAGTTCCAATGCCCACCTGGAACACCTATGAACCCCACACATAAGTGTACCGTCTGGTGATAAAGATAATTCGTAAAGGATGCTACATTATTAACTTGTGTGTCAGCGGGAACAAATAAAAATAAGTACGTAATGATATACGGTGTAATTACCGGCGCTGGTGTATAGTGCCCTTTAGAAAGTTTTCATTGAATACCCATATAGTCGTGATCACTGAGAAAATTACTATTTCAAATTAATTGAGGCGCTTGGCAAGCGGAATCTTACAACTAAACCGCAGGCCACACCGCCAGCTAACGAGCGAGCGAGTGAGCCGGGCAAGACATCGTTTGTTTCACCTCTTGTCATACTTCGGTTCACACCGCAAACTATACGTCAGCATATGAAAAGCCTCGCCCGGCTCGCTCGCTCGCTCGCTAGCTGGCGGTGCACGGTGTGGCCTGCGCTTTAATCGCAATCCGCTACGCTCCGTAGCACTTCGTAGCGCAGTTGCTACGATATCTGACCTCTGGAAGGCTACGACGCGACGCGGACGTCAGGAAGTATCGGAAAAATGGATTACGTAGTAGGTATTCATTTCCACAATCAAAACTAAAACCAAATCGGTCTTATCGTAATATTCTTTCAAATTATAAATCTATACAAATGTAAAATAAATCACTCACGATGTAGGTCACATCACAATCTGAAAATCATCTGTGTGCGTTACCCCAGCAGGAAAGTAGCTCCTAGGGAGATATGAGTGGGACGAATAATTAGTGCCTAATCTGCTGTAAATGTGCGCCAAATAAAAAATTTGTGCGCCTTGTAGTTTTGGAGAAAAACAGAAAAAACGATTCCTGCTGGGGTAACGTTCTTCCAGCAGGAAAATTCTAAACGAATGATCGGAGAGAGAAATATTATGCATGGGCAGAGAGCTTATATTTGTGCATAAATGTGCGCCAAAAATATAATTTGTGCGTCTTCAGGTTTTCGAGATATTCCATTTCCTGCTGGGGTAACGTTTTGCAGAATCGTGTTTCTCTAAAACCATTGTATGTGCGCTTGTAGAATAAACATACACGAATAGCCCTTAATTTGTGCGTATTTGTGACAGAATTAGATTTAAAAAAATATTTATAATTTTCAAGTAATCGCGCTTTTTCGAAAATCCGAAAAAAAATCGCAGCGCCTAAATAAGACAACGTAGAAGCTCGCTGAAAACTGTATTCGGTCCTTCTTGACTCTTATAATAACCATAAAAAGTTTCAATAGTGTACATGCATGTGTTATTGAATAATATTGCTGAAAGTCAAAACGACGGTGTCATAACTTTGACGAAAAAATACAAGAAATCGGCTCAACCGAAGACGTGTAAGTGTGAACCAAAAATTAGTGCTTTTAGTCAAAAATATATAGTAAAAATATTCAGCTTAGAATATTTCGAATTAAGTAGATATAAACAAAAAATTAAATACGTAAACAACGGCTGGCTATCCGACCAAATTCGAATGACTACAAAAAAGCGACGGATTCATACATATCGATGACCTTCTTTATTGGACGTATTAAGCCTAAGCCGTTGTCCGTACAGTCGCGTTCAGACGTTTGTTGGAAGGAAATTATATTGATCTAGTTTTGGGGGCTAATTAAAAAATACATTAAATTAAGGTAGGTAGGTACATTTAATATATTTTGTGACCATATTATTATGAAATGAAAGAGCTTGTTGATGTGGAAATTATAATTTTTACTCTCAGGTTTAAGACATTTATTCTCATAAAGAACTTACAGGGTTCACTTACATGAGAAACTTAAAAAATAATACAAAAATATTAGTCGACGGTCTTAAGAGCTATAATGTATTTTCTACATTATACGAGTACCCATATCTACGTATGGAGTACTTATGTATGTAGGTACTTTTATATATAACTAAGACATTACAGTAAAAAAGAGAGAGAAATTGGGTTTACAGTACCCAAATATATGCTATTCATGCTAGCGTAAAAGCCCGAAATCAGACAAAATTTTAATTTCGAAGTAGAATATACGATACGGGCCCGCACAGCAACATAATTATACGTACAATAGGAGGTATTTCTCCATTAGGTAATGTGGGTGTAATACTTACAAAATATACAAATCTCACATACCGAATAACATACAAATAATAATATTAATTATTACAAACACAAATCAAACCCGTGGCACGCAGCTCAGTGGCCGATACCTCGGCCACTTTGCCAACCGTGCGACGGTAAGGAAGGTCGATTTTATTAGTTAAGTGTGTCTAACGCTGAGCTGCAGAAGAGGTCACTAAGTTTTAAAGGAGACTTTAACGGTAGAAATTGTATGGGTAATGCCTCCATCAAAAAACCCAATCATCCCTCGGCAACCGACCGTAACAGATACAATTTTAATTTTTTCTTAAATATAAACATTGAATTAACATCTACAATATCTCTGGGTAACTTGTTAAACATTTGCGCTCCCTCAAACATCTTAATTTTTATTCTTAAAGTAATTATGGCATCAAATCACAGATCAAGTTACATGCCTATATAATATATTAGAACACAAATAAGTAGTTCAATCAAATTATTTGTACCTTGTGTAGTCGTTATAATTTAAAATCACAGATAGTTTCTCCTATTATTTTGTAAGTACCTACATATTAAAATACAAACAGTAAATTCGTAACTATAGGTATAACCCGCGCCAATAAAGAAGCGAGTGTGAGTGAGAGGGTGAAGAGAAGAGAGTGTTAGTTCCGCCATTTTAGATTCACTTCTTTATTGGCGGGGGTACCAATTTTTTTTTACTTAACCCTGTACAATTTGTCTATTCTACCAACTAGGACGTAGACTATTACATGTGGCATAATATTATACAGCGTGAAATTTAAGTCAGTGGCAATACGAAAAGAGGTCATTGTACTCATCATTATGAACATCTTTTACTATGGGACCAACCCTGAAATCGCGAAAAAAAAAACAGCTGTTCCATACATTTTGTTGAGTTTTTAGCAACTTTTTGACTCCCCCCTCGCCCCTGGTGATACGTGGTGAGGTTTTTAACTAACCCCTCCCCCTCTACCCAAGATCACCCAATAAATACACGTGATATCTCACTACACCCCCCCTCCCCGCTTGTGATATTTCGTGATTTTTTCCGAACCCCCTCCCCCCCTTTCGAGCCTCACTTGATTAATGGACGGCCCCTATGCAATGTGAACGTCCATCCGTCATGATCATGACGTAGGTTTGTATCGTGTTTTCTGACGAATCGTCAATGACGAAACCTGAGCCGTGACTGTTATCTTGTCGATGAACCTGACCCTTAGTACATTATTATTGGTTAAAAAAAATAAAGTCGGTACCTACCTACTGAAAAAAATCAAGTAGGTATTGGTACGTCTATTTGCTGAGTATAAGTTTTAAGTATGCGATCGCGATAAGAATAGGAACATCAACTGTCAACTATCACTTCAAAAGTAAGTACCTAAGTCTTACAAAGAAAATTAATTTGCGAAACAAAAACGTTATTTTTTTTTCACTTTATTTAACCGAGTCTTGGATTTACCAAATCTATTAGATTTTTTACAAAACAGCTCATTTTTCAATACAAAACGTCACAATATGGCGCAAGGTCGGCCCTATTCTTATTTTGATCGCATTAGTACGTACTTTTATATATGAGTCTAAACAATGCCATTAAATACTTACCATCGCAGATGGTGCCATCATGGTAAACCGTTGTTAAATGTCCGAACTCCGAATATGCTTACTAATACTTCACTTTCAACCATCTTAAAACAATATAAGTAAACAAACAATAACAATAAAGTGTAACAGTGCAACCGCAACACGCGTGACTCAACGCAACAGTGTCCTTGGTACTTAGTGTTGCCAACCATAATAATCGTATCCTACTTTATTTTCGATAAAATAAGTATTCTTTATACTTTTGCATAAAACTAAAGTATGCGATTATATATGAAACAGATCGTCCATAAATTAATCAAAATACGAGTTATTTATTTATTTAAATCTAAATTTCGATTGTAAAACTGGCCTTGAAATTTTCAAAGACAACCAAAAATTGTTAGTGTGTGCAAAAAAATTGGTACCTACTTATTCAAAAATATTTTAAAAGGGTATAATAAAATACATAGGCCTACTATTTTTTTTTCTAAGTAAATATCTATATGTATCTCCATAAAATCTCTAGATTATAATAATAATATTATTATTACAAAAAATCTTTATTTAAAATACCTAATATTATTATTCCATTTATTTCAATCTAAGTATAATCAACTCTTCGTTAGGTTTTTTTTTTCGTATTATTAACTAACAAGTTTATTTTTTCCATCTTTTCTACTTCAGTGTACTCGGGCACAACACGTTGCCACCGGTTCGTGAGTAAAGTTAAGAAGGTCATCGATATGTATGAATCCGTCGCTTTTTTGTAGTCATTCGAATTTGGTCGGATAGCCAGCCGTTGTTTACGTATTTAATTTTTTGTTTATATCTACATAATGCGAAATATTCCAAGCTGAATATTTTTACTATATATTTTTGACTAAAAGCACTAATTTTTGGTTCACACTTACACGTCTTCGGTTGAGCCGATTTCTTGTATTTTTTCGTCAAAGTTATGACACCGTCGTTTTGACTTTCAGCAATATTATTCAATAACGCATGCATGTACACTATTGAAACTTTTTATGGTTATTATAAGAGTCAAGAAGGACCGAATACAGTTTTCAGCGAGCTTCTACGTTGTCTTATTTAGGCGCTGCGATTTTTTTTCGGATTTTCGAAAAAGCGCGATTACTTGAAAATTATAAATATTTTCTTAAATCTAATTCTGTCACAAATACGCACAAATTAAGGGCTATTCGTGTATGTTTATTCTACAAGCGCACATACAATGGTTTTAGAGAAACACGATTCTGCAAAACGTTACCCCAGCAGGAAATGGAATATCTCGAAAACCTGAAGACGCACAAATTATATTTTTGGCGCACATTTATGCACAAATATAAGCTCTCTGCCCATGCATAATATTTCTCTCTCCGATCATTCGTTTAGAATTTTCCTGCTGGAAGAACGTTACCCCAGCAGGAATCGTTTTTTCTGTTTTTCTCCAAAACTACAAGGCGCACAAATTTTTTATTTGGCGCACATTTACAGCAGATTAGGCACTAATTATTCGTCCCACTCATATCTCCCTAGGAGCTACTTTCCTGCTGGGGTAACGCTCACAAATCATCTTGCCATTTTATATAATTTTATCAACAACTTGACTTTATGAACCGTATTATCACATTAATAAATTATCGCTGAAGACGACTCGCGCTGAAAACCAAAAGAATCTGACACTAGAATAGTACCAAAGTAGATTGTGATATAAATATTTCTAGCAATTTGTATTTTGTTACAAGTTTAGTATTATTTAGTAGTTGTGCATTTTATAGGTTTTACCTCAGTATACGTATTTGTAAGCACTTTTATAAGAATAGCGGTCGGTTGCAGAAAGATGAAGAAAAGAGTCTCCTTTAAAACTTAATGACCTTTTCTGCAACTCAGCGTTTGTCTTTGGAATTAAACGATTTATATAATAGATTTGTTTTTGTTTTCTTTAATTAACGTTAAGTAGGCAAGTTAAATAAAAGGGTACTACCTACCATGTTTATTAGATATTTTTTTATCCATAAGATTGACCCTATCGATTTGTGCCATGATCAAAAACATGGATGTAAATGTTTTTGCATACCTACCTGGATAATAGATATATTGGGCCGTACCACAAAAAAGATAAACACGCGTTCAACACGAATGCTACCAAAAATAATACGCACTTGTTTTAGCACTAACTTGTCTAAAACAAGTGTGTATTATTTTTGGTAGCATTCGCGTTTAACACGTGCTTATCTTTTTTGTGGTAAGGGTGTTTATAGATACTTTTGATAAATGATATTTATTTTGTAAATAGGTTAAACACTTTTAAAAAAGTAAAAACACTTTTACACGTCATAACATTTTTTTAAGCTAGATGAGTTCGGTGTTTCCTATATGACTACCTTTGAGAAGAAACACCGAAACAAACTCAAAGGTTGATGTCTCTTTGAAAGTCCAGAGAATTAAGATAAATTGTGTAAGAACCATGCAGGTTAGTCTGAAATGGCCTTTAGAGGAAAGAGCCATACAGATTTGAGTGGACCTGACCTGACTGTGCACGCATGTGCCGGGTATCGTGGTAGCTCAACCCAGACTTAGGGAGCTCAACGACCCGACGAACATTACCATCAGAAAGGACATTTGGGTAGGCCCCCTAAAGTACTCAAACTGTCAGACTGAACTTGAGATCTATAACAGTTACATAATAACCCACATAGTACTCACATTTACAATAATTATTACATCATTATTATCACATTCAATGTCATTTTGTATATAAATTATTTCAATAAAACATTTAATGTCAAAGTGTATATTTTCGTGTCAATTTTCATAGATAGCTTTGATTACTTAATAATAAGTACTTTTTTACACTGATTATGTTCTATCAGTCTTATATCCTGTGACAAGTGTAAGTGCTAAGCAAAACATAAAAAACCGAACAAGTGCGAGTATGCCTCGCGTCCTAAGGGTTCCGACATATGTTCATAGATGGCGCTACTGCATACTTCCAATGGCGCCATCTATGAACACATGGCTCCACTTATGGTCCGGTGACTGACGGCGGACAACAAAGTGATCCTATAAGGGTTCCGTTCCGTCGGTATCATCCAAAAAAGTGTCGTTTAAATAAAATACAAAATTTTGTTGTTTCTTTAAAATTAACAGCAATATTATGTATATATTTAACCTATATGGCTCTCTGACAAGACGTGGAACGACTGAAGACATTATTATTTAATAGCACTTCGCCCGCGAATTCGTCCGCGTGTCCCACAGGAACAGTGCAATTTTTTCGGGATAAAAAGTAGCCTATGTTACTCAGTGATAATGTAGCTTTCAGTGAAAGAATTTTTTAAATCGGTCCAATAGTTTCGGAGCCTATTCGGTACAAACAAAAAAATCTTTCCTCTTTATAATATTAGTATAGAAGAAGTATAGCTCATAAGAAGAAGAAGCTATAAGAAGTTGCTCACTAACATGACAAAAAAAACGCCAATGACGAATGGAGTAATACCTATATACATTTTAGTTCAGTTATTCATGAATCAAGTGCCTTATATTAGACTTTTTAGTGAAGTGTTCTAATAAACATAGTTTCGCACTTCAACGCTTTGTACGTCGTCATTGCTCCAAAGAGTTTCGACTTCATATTCGGATTCGTGAGAAGCGATGGCGTGTTCGCGTCGCTCCCACCGCGACCGCACCAGACGAGCAATCTCGAGCCACAGTCGAGCCTCCAACACTGGCAAAAAAAGGTAGTGAGAAAAAAATACCCATGTAAAATATTGATATTCAGCTGCATCTATAGTTAAACTGGAAGCCTACTCCAACCTAGTTGGGAAGAGTTAGGCGGATGATGGAATGATTAAAAGTAATATGGACAAGTAAGCCTTGGCGCACACGAGCCACTCGCGACAGCCACGCCGCCGCCGATCTGCGGATTGCGGTTTTCATATATCTATACTAATATTATAAAGCTGAAGAGTTTGCTTGTTTGAAACTAATCTCTGGAACTATTTTACATTATGCTACGACCCTTAGGCGCCGAACAACTGGGGTGAAACCGCGGGGAACAGCTAGTATTTTATATGAACTCGCCGAACACGGTTGTGGCCACATTTATGGCGAAGCGAGTAGTGGCGATTTGTGGCGTGTGGCAATCAGTAGCGACGACCGTGGTGTGCAGTAAGTTCATACAAAATGTATGAAAACTGTAATCTAGTTTTATGGCTTTCGCGAGTAGCTCGTGTGCAGCGAGGCTTAGTAAATGAGTAAACTTACAGAACAAGAAAGAGAAGGTGGTTAGGAACAATAGGTTGACGTTGCCATTGATGACAGCCATCGTGTAGAGCAGAGCGCCGGCTGTGGGAGCCTGTCGCAGGAACAGGCCGCGCAGGGTCGCGCCCAGCCATGGCAGGAATAAGTACTCACTTAGTGGGGAACGCTGGGAAACAATACCGACATTAGGCGATAGTATACAGCAGGAGTTTTCAACCAGTGGGGCTAAATACTGAATGAGCCGGTTATCACAACCAGCGGCATTACTTATGAAAAGGATATTGAAGAACACTTGGAGGTCATTTATTCCCCAACCAGTGGGATGCAGTTTTTTTAATTATGCGAATACCACACAACTCAATATTATCATGAGAATGTAACATAATCTACTTGTTGGTTGATATGAATAATAAAATTTCAAAATATTATTTACTAACATGACGTAGGTAACTTTTTATCAGTCTGACACAAATTACTTATCATTATGTAAGCGCAGTCTTAAAAAAAGAAAGGGTTATCACAATTTTATTATATTCGTCGAGTAAATTCTCTCAATCACTTGCCTGTCAGTTTAAGCAAAGACATCATGGTGAAGGCACGGAAATACGTGGTCATTAAAGAATTCAAAGGATTACCCAAACGTGACGATTTTCAAATTGTGGAGTACGAGTTACCAGCACTCAAAGATGGTGAGATTCTCGTCAAGGTTGAGTGGGTGAGTGTGGATCCATACATGCGGTTATATAGTTCTTCTGATCCATACGACATGTTCGGCTTCCAAGTTGGTTTAGTGAAAGAATCGAAGGACCCCATATACCCGGTCGGTACCAGGGTGGTTTCCCACAAGGGCTGGTGTGACTACTGCATCCTCGACACTAATGAATTCTATGAGAATACAGGAAAAATTTATAAGGTGCCAAACTTGGAAGGTTTGTCAAATTCATTGGCAGTTGGTGTTATGGGAATGCCAGGTGCTACAGCGTACTTTGGATTTTTGGAACACTGTAAACCTAAAACTGGGGAAACAGTTGTTATAACCGGCGCTGCTGGTGCGGTTGGCTCTATGGTCGGACAGATTGCGAAGATCAAGGGCTGCAAGGTTATCGGCTTCGCTGGCTCTGATGATAAAGTGAAGTGGCTGGAGGAGATTGGCTTCGACAAGGCGATCAACTACAAGACTGCTGACATCACGGCGGCTCTGAAGGAAGCTGCTCCTGAAGGGGTGGACTGTTACTTCGATAACGTCGGCGGAGAGCTAAGCAGTACGATCATACGTCAAATGAACCGATATGGACGTGTTGCAGTCATTGGGAGCATCAGTTCATACAACGAAGACGCCACTAATATGCCTAAAGCGACAATCTTGCAACCTACTATATTGATTCAGCGGTTATCAATTCAAGGTTATGTCGTGTGGGATTCGTTAGACCGGTGGCCTGAAGCGTTTGATCAGATTATCAAGTGGATTCACAGTGGAGAGTTGAAGCCAAAAGAACACGTCACTGAAGGTTTTGACAACCTCTTTGATGCTTTTTTAGGAGTGCTGAATGGTGAAAATATCGGTAAAGCGGTTGTTAAATTAAAAGCATGTTTGTAAACTTTTTTTTTGGTAGGCAGCCGCATCTGTATGGTATGCTGTTATTTTGTAACCAAATATCTAAATCGTTTTATTTGTTTAAGTATTATAAATACGCGCATTTTATGAATGGTGTGAATTTTGGACCTTATTTAGATGACTATAATTATATACATACGCCTGAGACTCCTGACAGCCTAATATCAGGCCAGTCAAGAAATTAAATTGCACGTATTTTATAATCCTTGTCTGAGTCTCTCCACTGCTGATTATAATAATTTATCTAATTCATACTGTGCGATCCACGCGTTGTTTAATGTCATCACACCACTAGGGTCCATTTCAATTGAATTTGTTAACTTTGTAAACAATGTTAGTATAGCCAACTGTCAAAATTTTATGAATTTGTATAGAAAGTTTGTTTACATAGTTTACAAGTTCTATTGAAATGGACCATAGTTCTTGAACTCTGTATATACCTATGCCACCACTCAGTTATGAGTTGGCTCTTCCTTTTTTTGTGTGGGAAATCCTCATGGATGTCCTCCACCTCGGGGCAGGTGGAGGGGTCTGCCAGACTCTTACTGACTAAAACCCACACGGTATTCCACCAACTACCTGTGTCCGGGGGGGGGGGGCAGGAGTTGCTGACGCAATCATGTGCGCCGCCGCGCCGGCAGGCACTTATTAGACCGCCAGATTTTGATGGGCGCCGGGCCTCGTCACCCTCTGCAGCCGTCACGCTACGGCCGCAGTTCCTCTTGAGGAGTTGGCTACATCGTCAACCGTGGGTATCCAAGTAAAAAAAAACTCCACAAGCGAAATATTCGAATGTGCTAACTTATTCCAGCCTTTTAAAACCTATTACGACGAAGACGAACTCGGTATTTTTACCCGACTGCGCGACGCAAAGGAGGGTAATGTGTTTATCAGTCTATGTATGTATGTATGTATGTATGTATGTATGTATGTTTGTTTTTATGTGGCGTTCTAGAGACCAAATGCGTAGGCCGATTTTTGATTTATTCGTTCCGTTAGTAAAATAACTGGTATTTCAAATGCTTACTTATGATATCCAAAAAAACTTTAAGTAGGTAGGTACGTAATATTTAAGTGTGCAATAAACCATATGAACACCGCAAATGAGAGAGTTTAAATAAATAACGTAACCTCTGCATTATCGGAAATTCAAATAGCATAATTAGGTAGGTTCCTTTAATTTATATGCAATATGGAAATGACAGCCAGCTACATAAGCCCAACGCCCCTAAGTATTACAGAGGATGAGAAATCATTATAGTAAGAATACAGAACCTCCTATTTTGAAGTCGGTTAAAAATAAGTAATTGCTGCTAAGGAAGTCTAAATACACACATCAAAAGTGTCTAGGGATCAAGCATTTTTATGCGGATTTCTTGAGATTGAGATGTGGCTTTGTAATAAATTTATGATTTTATAAATTTATATGGATCCTTTTTGGTGCATTTCATAATTTGAATCAGGAACTCTCAATCAAATTCGAGTAAAAGATGAAAATAAGCTGTCAATATTTTCCCTATAAAAACATACAACGCATTGAAGACATTATTAGTGCTACTGTTTCCCTACTACTGATTAAAACCAACGTTATTATGGAGCGGCGACGTCATTTAAGCAGGGAAGAAATGCTCAGAGCCGTGGGAATGATAGAAGCTGGTTCCCGGCAACGTACTGTAGCTTTAGCTCTGAATACAAGTCAGAGTGTTATCAGTCGACTTTGGACACGTTACCGAAGCACTGGTACCGTGGCTGAGCGCCATGGAGGACGGTATCGCTGCACCACACGGAGACAAGACCGATACATTCAAATCTTAACTCGAAGAGCTCCAACAATAACCGCCATGATGTTAGCCGTGAGGCTTCATCACTCTTCAGGGAACTTAATTAGCGACCAAACAGTCAGAAACCGCTTGCATGAAGTGAACCTTCATTCCCGAAGACCGCTACGGGTACCACCTATAGCAATGCACAATCGTAGGATTCGATATCAATGGGCTCTTGAACACAGAAATTGGGCAGAAGAACAATGGCGTTTCGTGTGCTTTTCTGATGAGTCTCGTTTTGGTATGAGACCGGATACAAGACGTATACGACACTGGAGAACCCCTGGACGCCAACAGCGATTAAAATCCTGCCAGGAAGTCCATCCTTATAGTGGTGGAACCATCATGGTATGGGCGGGTATTTGGATCGGCGGAAGAACTGAGTTGATTTGGATCAGAGGCAACCTCAACGCTCAAATTTATGCTGAGACGATTGTATCAGACGTCATCGTTCCTCTACAAGTGCAAATCGGTCCCTTATTTCAGTTAATGCATGATAATGCACGACCGCACACCGCAAGAGTTGTAAGACAGACTCTCGCCGCAGCTAACATCAATGTCCTGCCCTGGCCTGCTCAGTCGCCAGACTTGAACCCGATTGAGCATGCATGGGATATGCTACAGAGAAGAGCTCTGCCGAATATGGAGGGTATCCAGTCGCAAGAAGACCTTTTTTTGTTGTTGCAACGAACATGGGCGGCCATTCCACAGCGTGATTTGGATGAACTCATTTTGAGTATGCCAAACCGATGTTCTTGTGTTGTTAGTGTTCGCGGTAGAAACACGGATTATTAATTGTTTAAGTTACCCAATAAAATTTTAAAGAAAACTGTTATTTCAGTCTTTTTTTCGAACTTTAATGTTAGTGGTTCAAATGTCAAAAATCCCTTTATTAGGAAAATGGCAAATTTCTTTATTAATGCAAAGGTGACTTGGTTTATCGTTACTGTGACAAACGAAAACACTTTATTTGATGAATCCTTAAAGAAAATTTTAATTAATATCAATCAGGAGAAAAGTTATTGCAAAAATATATGTTGATCCCTAGATACTTTTGATGTGTGTATATCTAACACTTACTATAAAAAAAAATTGCCATATTAGGTATGTTAAACACATATCAAACTATTTGACTGCGTAGGTATGAGTCATTGGGTCCAAAGTACACTGTCCTATCGTAATATTTGGTGTACAATAAAGTCTAAGTAGTAAATAAATAAAATAAATACACTTCCTGATTCGGATACCACTAGTTAACTAGTTAAATATCATTAATAAAATAATCAAGTATTAGGTTAATAATTAACATTTGACATAGGTATAATATGTTTTATCATCGTCTACGATACAAATGGAATGTATGGGTATACCTACGTACCTAATAATATACAACTTTTTTGTCAGTAAAACATTATTGTCAAGTCTCTACACCACCGTCTACACTTATCATGGCTAGATGCTATCTGATTCACTGCGAGTGTGTATGTAGGATGATAATGAACGCGTGACACTCGATGACGACAGCCAGTGATGCAACGAATAGGTACGAATACGAATATCATAATGACTTTCGTAATTACCAAGGTATCCAATTTTTTTACCGACATTATAATTACAATGAAAAAACCGGCCCAGTGCCTGTCGGACTTCGAACTATGACTTATGATTATTTTTTAGAGATGCGGTGATTATTGGGCTATTATTCGGTATTCGGTAACTTATTTTAATATTCGGTATTCGGCCGAATACCAGAAATATCAATATCAGTCGCCAAAAATATTGCAAATGACAGATAAATATTACCAGAAGTTAATTCTGATTGATTAATCAATAATGATCATTAATATTACATTATTGAACGTTTTATTTATTGCCTTTGAATATTTCCCTTAAGTAGGTATCGTATTTGTGTTCATAATAACTGACGAATAGTAAAATCAGTAATTGTATTCGTAAAAGTAGTATCTATTGGTTACATCACTATCAATAACACTATTGACCGAGTATAAACCATGTTCCATTTGTTTATCAATTCAGTCGCTCGTAACGTCTCGTGAACGAAAGGTCAAAATGGTGAAGGCACGGAAATACGTGGTCAAAAAACATTTCCAGGGATTACCCAAACGTGATGATTTCGAAATCGTGGAGTACGAGTTACCAGCCCTCAAGAATGGAGAGATCCTTGTCAAAGTTGAGTGGGTGAGTGTGGACCCATACATGCGTGCGTACAGTTCACGTTACCCGACTCCGTACGACCAGTTCGGCTTCCAAGTCGGTTTAGTGCAAGATTCGAAGGACCCCAGATACCCGGTTGGTACCAGGGTCGTCTCCCACAAGGGCTGGTGTGACTACTGCGTCATCGATACTAATGTCACCAACGCCGCTATCGGACAAGTTTACAAGTTACCAAACTTGAGGGGTCTATCGAATTCATTGGGAGTTGGTGCAGTGGGTATGCCAGGTTCTACCGCATACTTTGGATTTTTGGAACTTTGCAAGCCTAAAGCCGGAGAAACTGTGGTTGTGAGCGGCGCTGCTGGAGCGGTCGGCTCCCTGGTCGGACAGATTGCGAAGATCAAGGGCTGCAAGGTCATCGGCTTCGCTGGCTCTGATGATAAAGTGAAGTGGCTGGAGGAGATTGGCTTCGATAAGGCGATTAATTACAAGACTGCTGACATCGCGGCGGCTCTGAAGGCAGCTGCTCCCAAAGGTGTTGACTGCTACTTCGACAATGTTGGTGGGGAGCTCAGCAGTACGATCATAAATCAAATGAACGACTTCGGCAGGGTTGCAGTCTGCGGTAGCATCAGTTCCTACAACGAGGTTGATATGCCTAAAGCGACCATCTTACAACCTGCTTTAGTATTCAAACAATTGAAAATTGAAGGTTTCCTAATCTCGCGATGGATCAACCGCCAACCGGAAGCATTTGTTGATCTTATCAAGTGGATTCACAGTGGAGAGCTGAAGCCCAGGGAACACATCACTGAAGGTTTCGAAAATATATTTGACGCTTTTGTAGGAATGTTAAATGGAGAAAATGTTGGGAAGGCTGTTATTAAATTATAAGTTATGTTATGACTAATTTCAAATTAAAGTGCATTGTGAATTTCGTTAGAAACTATTTTATTTCATAATCCTTTTAATTCTCATAATTTTTGAGCAAATGATATGAATAGGTATGAAATTAGGCAAAACAGAATAATTGTCTAGATCAGGGCTGTCCAAACCAGATAGCATCTGGGGCCACTATGAATCACTAAATAGTTTGGAGTGCCGCAGAAACATAAATGTAGTTTAAATTCTTTTAATAATTGATGCCATAAAAATAAAGTAAATACCATTATAACGCAATTTTTCGTATTTGTGGTAGATTAAAAACACGTCGTGGGCCGCACAAATACAGGGTGGCAGGTTAAACAGTGTAAACATTTTAAGGGGTCATTGTACTCATCATTATGAACAACTTTTACTATGGGACCAACCCTGAAATCGCGAAAAAAAAATCAGCTGTTCCATACATTTTGTTGGGTTATGTGAACATAAATGTATGGAACAGCTGATTTTTTTTCGCGATTTCAGGGTTGGTCCCATAGTAATAGTTTTTCATAATGATGAGTACAATGACCCCTTAAAATATTTCCACTGTCTAACCTGCCACCCTGTATAAGCCGCGGGCCGTGCTGTGGACAGCCCTGGTCTAGATTATAATACAAAAGCAATGTCATTCTGGTTCCATGGAAACCTATCGCGAAAATCTTGGAAAACACTTTGATGGCGGAAATTTTGGCGCCAAAAAAATAAATTTTCTTTTTTTGGCGTCTGGAAGCTTCTTTTTTGGGGAGCGTTTTGGCGCGTTAGAGGCTATATTATTAAATTATATACTTACTAAGGGCCAAGTTCACCGACAAGATAATAGCCCGAAGAAAATAGCCGTTTATCATGACTTTTTGCATGGAAAAAAAGATATATTAAACGGCCGTTTTCAATTTATCGGACTGTTATCTTGTCGGTGAACTTGGTCTTAAAAGACATAAAAATATTACCACGTTCGAAGTATTCCATATCAGCAGGCTGCTAATTATTATAACGAGGATGTCGGACGCCTCCACACACCACATCACTCCTGCAACAACACCATGACATGGCAGAATATTTTTTATATCTAGGTAGGTAGGTACTTAAGACGATACGTGACTGGACTTTAATAAATTACGTAAGTACCTAAACATACTAGACGCGTAGGAAGGTTTTGGTCAGTTGTCGGACTAATGTATTTACATCTTTTTTAATTTAAGTAAATAATGTGCTAAAGGTTATTCTGGCGTATTTGCAGTATCATTCTGTACCTGGATCGAACCTTACAAATAATACAAAACAACGCTTTCGGTGTCTGTCTGTTTGACCGCTTAGTTCTTTTAAACTACACAATGGATTTAATATATAATATCTTAGACATAGCAGATAAATGTCGATGTTTTGATATCCCCATATCAGTAGATTGCACCCGTACGAAGCAGGGGCTGCTAATTGATAAATTGACAGACAAAAATCTATTTTTAGATTGATGTGGGTACCTATATCAGACAGTGCATTATAGTGGAATGGTTTTATGACTAGTCCAATTATCCAATAACTTGTAGGTAATAAGCAGGATATAGGCAGGCTTATTCATATTAGCAATTGAATGAAACTTTTTGTCAAGTTCGAGGTCAGCGTACCGACATTATAATCTATCTAGTATCCAAAGTTCACAACAACATGTTTCCTGTTATCATAATATCTAATCTATATCTACCTATAGGTAGGTAGGTACCTACTCTTCTACTACTACTATACTACTACATACTCTAGATACCTTAGGTAGATAATTAGATATATAATTAAGTATATAATATGACAGCAGTGATAGCCTAGTGGTTTAACCATGTGCCTCCCACGGCGAATGGTTCGAGTTCGATCCCGGGGCACGCACCGCTGACTTTTCGAAGTCATGTGCATATTAGAAATTAATTATCACTTGCTTTAACGGTGAAGGAAAACATCGTGAGGAAACCGGCATGTCCTAGAACCAAAAATTCGAAGACAAGTGACGTCCACCAAGCCGCACTGGGCCCGCGTGGTGGACTACGGACTACGGCTCACTCCCTCTCACAGAGAGGAGGCCTGTGTCCCAGCAGTGGGAACATTATAAGCCGATTATGCTATGCTTATGTTAACATAAGCGTATATGACTATGAAATTCTCACACCAATTCGGAAAAGGGCTCATTTAAACTTTAATTAGGTATGTAGCCAAGAACCATCCCGCCTGGCTTTCAATAAAAAAACCGCATTAAAGTCGGTCCATCTGTTTAGGAGCTACAAACAGACACACAGACATAGGGGTCAAACTTATTACATCACTCGTCTTTCGACCTCGTCGGGGATAAAAAAAAACAGTTGAAATTAGGGATACCTACCTATAAAGCGGGAGTTTGTATCAAATAAGACCTAAAAGACCTAACACTCACTCGATACGTCGATATCGTCGACGTATAATTTATCATCTTTGCTCATCAGCATAAAGTGCAAGTCATTGCGCAAAGGTTCCTCATCCAAGGTCACCACTTCAAACTTGACATTACACGCGAACCCTAGAATGAAACAAACGGCGGCTAGGAAAGTCGCCGACAGTGTTGCCCTTGAAGCCTTAGCGTGGAGTTTCTCCGCTTGCGCGAAAGTCTTCCTCCTCAAGTATTGGATACTGGTGTCCACATAGTCAATCAAGGCGCCTAAAATTGGCACTTTGGAATTGGAATAGGTCATGTGTTTCGGTAAGGTGTTCGGCGCGTCCCCGCCGCTAGCCATGCCTGTTATTTTGTGAAACAAAAATTTCTAAAAACTTTGTTGTAGGACACTTCTTAATTTGACAGCCGTGTTTTCTTTTTCTTTTATGACACCGAAGTCTCATTATGACAGAGTTTTTAACCTATTGAGCAACAGCTTATTATGGTAAACAAAAATTGCAAACGATTGCAAGACTAGAGAATTTTAGCTAATATTCTAGTCAACATCTTCAAAAACAACAAGGCAACGCTCTTTTGAGGCGTAAAAAGAGATTTTCAATTTCAACTGATTCAGATATGACACTGTAGCTCAGTCGGTTAGAGCGATGCCCCGGTTTAGGCAGAGGTCGCGGGTTCAATCCCTGCCTGTCTCAGTTGTTTTTAAAAATCTCTTATTCTTTATTAACGTCCTCAAAAACGTTAACTAAATACTGTTTCTGGGAGTTAAAGGGATAATAAAGGGCTTGTCCGATTCAAAATGATGATGACGTCTGGAACCGTCTGTCCGTCTGTCACACCCTCGTCAAATCTACAGTTCATAACAAAGTATGAAACTTTGCAAGTAGATATCTCCTATGAGCCGATAAGCCTGTAGTGAAATTACGAAAGGGGTGGCCCCCAAAGACATAATATAGTGGCCCCCATACATGAAACTGAGGGATGAAAAAAACTATTTGCGCGCACCCCTTTGTGTGCGGTATCGTTAGATAGGTCTTTGAAAATAACTAAGAGGTTTCTAAATGACTTATTTAAGTGTACCTACTTATATTAGTGAACTACGAGCTCCGAAAGTCGTTAACAGTGTCCCCGCCCCCTGTAATTTTCCAACCGCGTTATCCAAACATCTGAATAAAACCAAGCTAATAGCATCCATTAGGTACCTATATACTTAGTACCTACTTTCGATTAAAATTAGTTTGAACAAGATACCTACGTCAGCAACTTTTGTAGGTACTAATTGTTATAAACCGTATGACGGCAGAGCAGTGCGACCAGTTTGGACCAATGGATGTTTGTTACTCTTTCACGCAAAAACTATTGAACGAATTTAAATGAAATTTTACAGTAATAAGTAGGTAGGTAAGTATAGCTTAGACAACAGAATAACACATAGGCTACCTACTTTTTATCCCATAAACGCGGGCGAAGCCGCAGGCGGAAGCTAGAAACTAAAAATGCAAACTAAAGAGAGAAATAATTGATTGGTGCTGTTATCAATAAAATGTAGATAGGTACCTACTCACGCGGCAATATCATTTTCTAGTCTTTACAAATTACACCTAGGTATCTACATATCTACTGGCTACTATCTGACTGACTGCGAGATAAATGTAACCATGATAATGACTATAGCACTATTAGATAACCGAGTAAAAACTATGTTCCATTTGTTTATCAAATCAATCGGTCGCAACGTCTCGTAAACGCAAGGTCAAAATGGTGAAGGCACGGAAATACTTGGTCAAAAAACAGTTCCAGGGATTACCCAAACGTGATGATTTCGAAATCGTGGAGTATGAGTTACCAGCCCTCAAGAATGGAGAGATCCTTGTCAAAGTTGAGTGGGTGAGTGTGGACCCATACATGCGTGCGTACAGTTCACGTTACCCGCCTCCGTACGACCAGTTCGGACATCACGTTGGTTTAGTGGAAGATTCAAAGGACCCCAGATACCCGGTAGGTACTAGGATTGTCTCCCACAGGGGCTGGTGTGACTACTGCATCATCGATACTACTGCAAAGTGCGCCCCTAACGAGCAAGTTTACAAATTACCAAACTTGAAGGGTTTATCAAATTCTTTGGGAGTTGGTGCGGTGGGCATGCCAGGCTGTACCGCGTACTTCGGATTTTTGGAAATTTGCCAGCCAAAAGCCGGTGAAACGGTGGTTGTGACCGGAGCTGCTGGAGCGGTCGGCTCCCTAGTCGGACAGATTGCAAAGATCAAGGGCTGCAAGGTCATCGGCTTCGCTGGCTCTGATGATAAAGTGAAGTGGCTGGAGGAGATTGGCTTCGATAAGGCGATCAATTACAAGACTGCTGACATCGCGGCGGCTTTGAAGGCAGCTGCTCCCAACGGTGTTGACTGTTACTTCGACAATGTTGGTGGGGAGCTCAGCAGTATTACGATCATGTATCAAATGAACGACTTTGGAAGGGTTGCAGTCTGCGGTAGCATCAGTTCATACAACGAGGCTAATAAGCCCAAAGCGACAATCTTACAACCTGCTTTAGTGTCCAAACAACTGAAAGTTGAAGGTTTCATAGTATGGCGATGGTTCAGCCGCAACCAAGAAGCATATTCTCAACTTAGCAAGTGGATTCATAATGGAGAGCTGAAGCCAAGGGAACACATCACTGAAGGTTTCGAAAATATATATGACGCTTTTGTAGGAATGTTGAATGGTGAAAATGTTGGGAAGGCTGTTATTAAATTATAACAATTTAAATTAAATTAGTGAATTTCGTTAAAAACTATTTTATTTCACAATCCTTTTTGAACTGAGAGGAGTGCGTCACCGGAAATTTTAGGTACCCCCTACCTACTTATAGACGATGATTAAAATAAACACCGCTTAAGCAATTGTCATCTCTATTCATTGTCATACAAATGACAAGGATAATAATTTATTGTATATTTAATCAGTCGTTAAAGTTATGAGGCGTCTATCAGTAAGGGGGTAAATCACTAATCTAGCCCGAAATCTGTCAGAACTTAGGTAAGATTTTGGGGGTGGCTTCAGCCCCCAAGCCCCTACCCCTGGAGCCAATGCTTTGTTGTAGTTTGAGACACAATAAACAAACATTCCTACCTACTTTATTGTAAGTAATGTGAAGTGTACTTCTTAATCGTACTATAATATAATATTATAAATTCGAAAGTTTGTGCGTGTGTGGGTGTGTGTGTGTATGTTTGTTACTTCTTCACGCTGAAACGGCTGAATGGATTTGAATGAAATTTGGCACACAGATAGATTATATAGTCTGGAATAACACATAGGCTAGGTATCTTTTTAACCGAAAAACGCGGGCGAAACCGCGGGCGGAAGCTAGTGAAACATAAACTACAAAATTTACATTTTTTTGTTACATACAATTTATGTTCAGTCGTGATTTCCTTTTCATTTGTATATAATAGGACTGGCTACAATGGGGAGGTCAAGCTACATCTCAGAATCTAGGTACTTGATCAATCAAAGTTATTATGCAATCCGCTGACCCTAAATACATTTGGATAAGGCCTCGGAAGCTACAGGCGCGGTCCCAGGGGGGGGGGTCACGGGGGTCATGACCCCCCCCCCCCAATCGTAAAAAAATGCGCCAAACACGGTAATTCACGGTATATCACGTCGGCATTAATCGGTATGACCCCCCCCTAAAGTCTTCAACTGCGGTATGACCCCCCCAAAATCGTCGGCTGGGACCGCGCCTGGGAAGCTATTCTTTCATTGAAATCAGTTCAGCCGTTCTCGCGTAATAAGGTAACGTAAAACCTATCTAAATCTTAAAAACCATCGATTCGTGTTGTTGCTTATTTCTAGAATTTTTAGCAGGTTTACGTAAAAATATTCATTGTACCAACTCTTTCACCTCTACGGAAGATTAAAGCGTAGGTAGATAGGCATAAGGTACGTCCAAGGATCTTAAAAAGGCTATAAGATTCTTGGGTACAGATTGAGGTTGAGTACAGATCGCGCATGTAGTATATTTTCAGGCCATTAGACAGTTGACAATACACAATAGAGAATAGTCCAATAGACGACGAGCATCGACTAACAAACCACTCGCGTGCAGCCCCGCCGCCTTCTTCGAATGAAGAGATTTTCCGGTCTCTGGTGGAATCGCCAGAGACCGAAAAATCAACTAATGCCCAGCCGGCCTAGCATGACCACGATAGAAACGGGTTTTGTCTATATAGAAATAGACAAAGTGACAGATTTCATTCATAAAACGTAGAAATGTTTCTACAATCTGTCACTTTGTCTATTTCTATGTAGACAAAACCCGTTTCTATCGTGGTCATGCTAGGCCGGCAGGTAAAGTTTGTGCTCAAGACTCGTGCCGGCAATTATACAACATAATCTGATACCAAATATTATGCAAAATTTTAAATAAAAGACATGAATATATCAAAATTATTAATTTTATTGTAAACCAGTTCTGAAATGAAGATTACAACGTAAATTACTAAATAATATGTATCTTAAAATTATTATTTTGTTATTGTAACTTGTTACCTAGGTAGGTACTTACCTTAGGTCCAATTTATCGAAAAAAAATATCAGATTTCATGTTTATTTAACGATTAGGTTGATAAACACGCACCAAACTATCTAAGTACGTACCTAATTTGATTTCTATCGTAAAGAGTTACTTTCAAATATCTTTTGATTGTAGTCAATCTAGAATTTTATTATATAACCGTAATAAAAAAATAATTAAGCATTAAGTATAGGTAGGTACTTAGATGGTCTTGTGTTGCAAAAGAAATACAATATTCTGCCCGCTTAGCATGACCAATTCTATCTCTATTCTACCAAAGAATAGACATAATTCTTTCTATCAAATCGTTATCGCCTCTGCCGAGCACGCGGCGACCCGAACTTGGCTTAATAAAATTTTGTCTACTGAAGAATAGGAACATTTCTTCTCTTCACTGTATGCATTAAACGGTAGAAATCTTTCTACAATCTGTCACTTTGTCTATTCTTCTGTAGACAAAACCCGTTTCTATCGTGGTCATGCTAGGCCGGCAAGTCATCTGGTGCACATTTTAAAGATATCGTTTTCCTTTATGGCAATACACATCAAAGTGACCTTCGGCTTTGTGCCAAGCGGATCAAATCGCGGAACCCAACGGTTCGAGTTGCAAGAAGGAAATTAAACTTAGAACTCCAGCTTAGTTATATGTATTTGTTTACATTTAACTTCATTACTTGTTCATACAAGTACCTATGTATGAACAAGGGCGGAGGCAGGGGGGGAAGGGTTCTTAACGTGTATTTTAATACAAAGTATTTTTTTTTATTAGAAACGTTGTCAGTGGTCGACCTAGGACCTAGGGGTCATGACCCCATGACCCCCTAGATCCGCCCTTGTGCATGAAATACAGCAACTCCCCACTATCTACGGTGGGGCGGTTTCTTGAACGTCCCTTGCTGAGCTTAGGACGAGCAACTTTTGTTTTGCAACTTGGCACCTGCCACTCCCACTAACTATTCACTATTTCAATTGAATTTGTTGCTAAGCCGGCTACACATGTTGGCTATAGCTCGTCGAGCGAAGGCGAGTATACAGGGTGGCAGGTTAAACAGTGGAAATATTTTAAGGGGTCATTGTACTCATCATTATGAACACCTTTTACTATGGGACCTCAGATCATAGAAACAAGGAGATATGCCATCATAGCAAATTAGTACCGGAACAACTGATGCCACTTTTAGTACATTTTTCGACACAATTACGCGCATAATGTCCTGAGTGGTTGTTAGTGTTTTTTCCAATAACCCTGTATTGCGCCTGCTGTAAGTTGTCTGCCATACTGCCAGCTGATGATGCAATCAACTTTGATGCGTATTGCGTTTTACAATTATATTCTTACTGGGTAGATACTAAATAATAAAATTCAGTCTGTCACAGGTCGCATAACACTCATAATGTTCATCAGACAATATAACAAACTTTCCTAGCTCGCTCCCTTAGATACCGTACGGGATGTCTTGGTTATAGGACGTTTTGGTATGGTATTTTCGTTGGTAAGGTATTTTCGCACTTGAGTAGAATCGAGCTACAGTTCTTCGAACCAGCGTACATTTGATCTTCCGTAGTTCGCGCTAGTTTTATCGCACTACCGATATCCGCACTTCGTGCTTCCGAAATGCACTTGTAGCGTTCTTTTCGCGGCGAATAAATTCGCTTGAGCTTGCCCGGTTACTCAGTCAGCAAGTACAAATTCACTTCGTGTAACTATCAACTGACATGAATTCAGCTTAACCTTACTACATAGATTCTTTGATTTTTATATTAATTCGTAACTATTTTATATGTGAGAGGCTAAGCGATTAAATTTTTTGGACATATACCTAATAGAAAAGCCTCAAATAACCTTTTTCAGATAAATCTCACTGGATGTTGATTATTCTAAAATCATGGGGTACGAAAATGCCCCATCTGGTCAACCTAATAATTGTCTGACAAACACAACATGACTCATACAAAATATACATAATGTAAGTGTCCTCATCATAATGAGCCAGTATATTTAAAGCCTTGTCCACACTTTGAGAGGCAAACGCCACGCACGGCTCGTGACGCACGCCTCGGCTGGAGGCATGAGTGGTAAATAAACACATTACCCTCCTTTGCGTCGCGCAGTCGGGTAAAAAATACTAATTGGCGCATGCTCGGGCTGATCCAAACCACACAACACAAACAGCTAAGTCCAGTCAGCCACTAGGGTTTCTGTCCCGGATTTCCGTTGCTGGGATTTCCCGGGAATCTTTACATTCCCGATCTCGGGAAAACAGTCTCGGGAATCCCGGGATTCCAAAATATGGTTCTAAATGTTGTAATTGAATTATTTGGCACGCTGTGCTGTGTAGCGGTGTAGCAATAACACTTCGGTAAATCGATTGACAGACGACATACAGGGTGTCAGGTTAGACAGTGGCAATACGAAAATGGGTCATTGTACTCTACAATTATGCATCATACATACATTTATGCTCACATAACTCAACAATATGTATGGAACAGCAGATTTTTCGCGATTTCAGGGTTGTTCCCATAATAAAAGTTATTCATAATGATGAGTACAATGACCCCTTTTAGTATTGCCACTGTCTAACCTGACACCCTGTAAATGACGATGGCGCTATCCCGCTAGTGCTTTGCGAGGCAATGCGGACAAGGCAAAGTCAACAACAAGTCAATTGTCAACAAGTCAATTGCGGACAAGGCTTTAGATAATACCTACATTCACTTAAACATTTTGACCATCAATGTTTTGTACACAAGATTATTTATGTTTAGGCCCCAACGCGTAACTATGATTAAATAATTTAAAGTTAATTTATATTTTAATCTTTGAGCCAGATCAGTTCACTTGAGATGGGAACCTTCCCCCCTTTCCCCCATCTAAAGTGCTGACAGATTTCAGATTAGATTAGTAATTTAACGTTTTAATTTCCAACCCTTACACCCGGTTTCCGAAAGACTGATTAAACCTCTGCTCAGTTATTAGTTGATCAAAATAACATTCGACTAATCAATCAGATCCCTTGACAAGAGATTTGACAACCAATTAATTTGAGTAGACTTTCAGAAACTTGGGATTATAGTCCCACCAAAAATAATTGTTGGATAAATCTTCAGTCGCTACAAGAATATTTTCATCCCATTTTAAATCGATTTTTAAAATAATTTACTATCGCGTCAAGGCCCTTACAGATTAGTAAAAGTGTGTTGCTATGTCGTATTCACGTGGTTGCTCTCTTCGCGGCGGAGGAGTCCGCTTCGCCTTCGCTGGCCTTTCGCTTTCTCTTGATGAGGTGCGAGATGTCGGAGGCAGCTGGTTTGGGCGCTGAAGAACTGGCACTGGAGCTAGCACCGGCGCCGTTGGAAGTGGAAGAACCTTCGCCGTTCGTGGAACAGAGCGTTTCGCGTACTCGTTTTATCGTCTGTGGAAATTGTAAAAAGAGGTTCTAGTAGATAACTAGATATGTCAAGAGCGTGCGAAGGTATGAAGCTGTTTGCCATCGCAGCGTGTCATAGGCGAATTGATACTTTGTTAAAACATTTGGTATCCACTGATGGACGATTTTTTTTCAAAACGGAGTACCTACCTAGTAAATGGACTCTAAATACTAATTAACTGGCTACCAATATGCATGTTATATATTATTATGGTAGCGATACATTTTGTCGCAGTCGCAGTTTGTGGCAGTAAACGACCATAAAATGCCCATTTTGCGAATGTTCACCTTATATAAAGTATGTTTCTAGGATAGACGGAAAAACGTACAATGACAACACCAAGTATTATGTTAGCGTCTACAAATAACGATAAGTATCGGTTTCCGCACACTTCTCCATCGCTTACGCTTCTTACGGCGTTTCATAATACATGATGAAGTGAGAGACTTGCAAAAAATTTAATTGAATCTACCTACTGCTTTTATTTACCAAACAAGATTCATGTACTCCATTTATATGACTTCTCTATTTTTTTATAAGGTTAGATAGAAGGTGAAACAGAAATCTAAAATAGAGCTGGGTAAATGGCAAATCCCTACGGTACGCTCAAGTCATTGTTCGTTTTTCCGCCTGCCATAAACAGACTATAACATTCATCGCATTGCTACTCCGTGTTTTATCATTTATGATAAACTTATACTTGAATTAGATATACCTATATTTTATAAAAATTGAGTATATGCTTTGTCTTTGTCAACACTTGTTCAATTAGCATGTTACTGTTAATTTATCAGAAAATATTAACATTAAAAACCATGAATATAACATCAATGGCCATGATCATAACATAATTAAGCAACAAATCCACCACATGGCCATTCATGTATTGGGATCAGTCTGAAATAACACACAGGGTAATGTTGAACTAATTTATTTCAATTTGTTGCAAAACACAATAGAAAAATGGCCATGTAGTAAAAAAGTTGGCTTAAAAACTAACATGATACAGATCAAATAAAATCAGTACATTGAGCTTATAACTATGAGTATTATTATATTAAAATGAATGCTGCTGGAGAAGCTACCAGTCGGTTCGATGAGAATATAGTTTCATCACATGCATCAATGGCATTGGTCTACCTAAATATTTTTAAGTATTGATTCTGCGGCACTTTTATATACTGCCTAAAAATCCATATTACGGGTGATGTACATTCTCAAATTGTCATATAAACATTACACGATTACATAATCACATTCCAAATACAAATCTTATCATTATAATGATTAATTAACAACTTTCAGTCAAAACTGGGTAAAATCAAATGTTTATTTCCTAGTCTCTCTCAAATCACATTTTTCAAAGTATATAAGGCACACACATTCATTCCAAAGTTTCCAAAAATAATACTGATTTTAAGTCACATGGAAATATTAAGAATCATCACAAACGGTGGATGAATTTAGCAATTTGGCACATAATAATTTAGGAACAAATTCGTTTTTTTTTGTAACAAATATCACAATGTCGTGGAATGTCAAGATACTTTCCCTATTATTACCGAAGCTTACTGTTAAGTAATTTGTCACATGATTATTTAAGGAATGCTATTCCAATTAAATTGTTGCAAACTGATTGAACTGTATACTAACAACAGTCGAAATATGTACTAGATATATTGTGTTATTATATTGTCTGTAAATTACTTCTCCTTTGGGGCCGACCATTAATCACGTGAGACCCGAAAAGGGGGGGAGGGGGTTCGGAAAAAATTACGAAATATCACAAGGGGGGAGGGGGGGTGTAGTGAGAAGTCACGTGTATAAATTTTTTCGTGGAACGCGCGATTTCAAACCCGAAAAAAAATTTTGGCTGTTTAAAGATAAACTTCTGAAAAAAATTAAGATATTTTGTACCAAAAAATACACGTGATCTTAGGTAGGGGGGGAGGGGTTAGGTTAAAACCTCACCACGTATCACCAGGGGGGAGGGGGGGTCAAAAAGTTGCTAAAAAACATCACGTGATTAATGAACGACCCCTTTCGTTAAACGATCACAAATAAAATAATGTTAAACTACACTAGGTATATTAATTTGACTTTCGAGACAAAATGTAAACAATGGAAGTCTAACCCGAGGGCCACGAAATGCGACGCTCCAAGCGAATCCTACATGTGTTTTTGACGCTTGCAGCACAAGGCGAATTCGCTTGGAGCGTCACATTTCGTGGCCCTCGGGTAACCCTACTGAATTCAAAATCTCGCTATATACCATAATTTTCTCTTAATGTTTTGATTCATATTAACTTGTCAGTATAATAACAACGTAAGCAGCGTTTATTATACTGATAAGTTCAGATGAACTACGAAAATCAACAATTTACAGTGCAAGGTGTGACTTTAAACTCGGTCGGATTAGACCATCATTTTTTTTATCTCAAGGGCAGCCGAATACAGTAATTCAACAGTTGTTTGCAACAATGCAAAATTTCGTCAAAACAGTCTTAAGATTGACAGTCCACTTGACAATGAGTCCTCTCCTTAATGATCATGTTGCGCAACATTTTCCTAGTAACCTCAATGCAATCGCAAGGTCTTACCTCAGCCTTATAGTCCATCATATCCTGGATCTTCTCCTGTATTTCAGGCAGAAGCTCCTTCAACTCCTTAATTTCGCCTTCGACGGAGTAGAATGGGTCTGCAGATGTGAATTTCTTGACGGTGGCGTCTTCGATGACGGCAGCAGGATTCTCCAGTGTCTTAATCCTGGTTCCCAGAATGTTTGCCGCATTCTTGAAGTGTGTGATTGCGTCTTCGAAGTTTGATGCTAGGGAATTGGCCAGACCTGTGGGAAGAGTACAAGAAATTCATGAGCAACTGTACTTTCAGATTTTATCGTGTTTATATATTTTTATTAAAATACTAGACTTTTGCTCGCGACTCCGTCCGCGTGGACTACAATAAATTGACCGTTTTAAATTATCTTAGTGTAGGGTGACTAGTACTACGAATAGGCTGTATCTTTGGTTCATCCTACCGGAATTAGATGAAATGTGGCTTAGATATTTGTGTACCACAAGCTACCAAACTGTGAAAACCACATCAAAATTCGTTTACTACTTATTGCGTGATGCGCGCACACATTTTTATTTTTTGGGCATGGTTATATTGGTTATGTCCCAATACCCCATCCCGACTGGTTTTTCCTGAATATCTTCAATGTATAAACACGGCTATTTTACAGTTTCATAGTAGAAGGTATAGATAATTCAATCGATCTTAGTTTTCTATGGAATTTACGTAATTAATAATGTTTATTACCAATTTGATAATGTGTCTCAGCAATACGCCTGTCGTCACTGCGGTATAGTTCCTTCTGCAGATCCAGACAACTTTCTGTAAACAAGCACATACATCCAATAAAACACAGACATACTAATCATAATAAGAACATTCGAATCATTATAACTAACATTATAATCGTTTGGGAACAAAATATAAAACGGAACACCGTCCGTGGGCTGTAAAACCCACGCGAATTATGGAATAAATGTTTTATCAACAAATGGGCCACATGAGTGTTTATACTTCTTATTCAATTATTTTAGTTCGTTGAATAAGTTTAAAGATGAACGCCAACTTTACTGGCCTTTAAAGCCTTCCCTGAAAATAAATACCAACAGTACTAACGCATGTCGACGACGGCCTTGTCGTAGGTCTCGCTCTCGAGCGCCACCTCGCCCAGCGCCAGGTGCACGTCGGCTATGTGCCTGAAGTGTTCTACTGGTATGTTAACAAGTGACAGTACTAACGCATGTCGACGACGGCCTTGTCGTAGGTCTCGCTCTCGAGCGCCACCTCGCCCAGCGCCAGGTGCACGTCGGCTATGTGCCTGAAGTGTTCTACTGGTATGTTAACAAGTGACAGTACTAACGCATGTCGACGACGGCCTTGTCGTAGGTCTCGCTCTCGAGCGCCACCTCGCCCAGCGCCAGGTGCACGTCGGCTATGTGCCTGAAGTGTTCTACTGGTATGTTAACAAGTGACAGTACTAACGCATGTCGACGACGGCCTTGTCGTAGGTCTCGCTCTCGAGCGCCACCTCGCCCAGCGCCAGGTGCACGTCGGCTATGTGCCTGAAGTGTTCTACTGGTATGTTAACAAGTGACAGTACTAACGCATGTCGACGACGGCCTTGTCGTAGGTCTCGCTCTCGAGCGCCACCTCGCCCAGCGCCAGGTGCACGTCGGCTATGTGCCTGAAGTGTTCTACTGGTATGTTAACAAGTGACAGTACTAACGCATGTCGACGACGGCCTTGTCGTAGGTCTCGCTCTCGAGCGCCACCTCGCCCAGCGCCAGGTGCACGTCGGCTATGTGCCTGAAGTGTTCTACTGGTATGTTAACAAGTGACAGTACTAACGCATGTCGACGACGGCCTTGTCGTAGGTCTCGCTCTCGAGCGCCACCTCGCCCAGCGCCAGGTGCACGTCGGCTATGTGCCTGAAGTGTTCTACTGGTATGTTAACAAGTGACAGTACTAACGCATGTCGACGACGGCCTTGTCGTAGGTCTCGCTCTCGAGCGCCACCTCGCCCAGCGCCAGGTGCACGTCGGCCAGCAGCGCGCGCGCCGCGTCGCCGCCGCAATCCTGCACGCGACGGTAGAGAATGCTGCGCGCTAGGTCTAAGGAAAAAAAACTCATAATAACATAAACCCGAGTTTGCCAACTAGTTGCAACTTTGTTAGGTACTTATATCAAGGGGTTAGGGTGATTTCAGTCCCGCTTATGCCCGCGCAGATGGATAACGGCGCGGGTCACGGAAGATAGGTGTGTCTTGTACCGTTTCATAGTGAAACACGTACGATCCTATTACGAGCCGCGCTAACAGTCAGCGCGATTATGAAATCTTAAAGATTCTCATTCTAAAAAATCTTAATTTCCATACTGTCAAATCAGTAGCTAGTAATTTTATGAAAACAATTCTCTAATTTGCTGCTAACTATTAATTTATTCAACTAAGAAATTATAATTGGGTGAATAATAGAGATGAATAATGTTCATATATTTATTAATTCATAATTTTATTAATTAAAAGTCTATGTAAACTGTGTTTTTTCCAAATAGAAATAATGAAAACTGACAAACTTAATACGCCAATTCGGTCCACACGCTGGGAACTACAATGTACGAATTGTTCAAATTATTTATTTACAAAATATATGATTCAAACACAACTGAAATAGGATTACTACTTTCAGATTTCATATACCTACCTACTAAAAATAATGATGTGTAGAAGAAGATTATATCTATCTCTCTTCCCAGCTTTTAGTACAGAATAAGAATAATAAAAAACGTTGATAAATAAAGATACATACATACATACATACATACAATCAGACTTGTTGCACATGTGACTCTTCAACCCTTCATATAAAATTAAACTTTTCTATGATTTAATACAGAGGAACTTACCAAGCATTTCCCACGCCAGCTGCAGATTATCAACATCATCCTCAGCATCAACGTTCATCGCAGACTCGTCATTAGCGTCGCCGTTTGTGGTGCCCTGTTAATTGAGGAAAACCGCAAAGTTAAGCCTGTATCTTGTTATCACAACTCATAAATATGAAATCTATTCATATTTATGAGTTGTGATAACAATATACATGATATAACTATTCCCCAGAGTATATTGTGGTCATCAACCTACTAACAATACGCGCCACAAGTCTGCATCTCGAAGGTTAGCTATATGAAGCATTGCAGAGCACGATTTTAGGGCGAGACAGGTACAGCAAGCTTAGCGGGAGGGGTCATGCACGCGCTAACATCAAATCTTTCGTCTTTATAATATTAATGTAGATTACTCACTGGTTCCTCATCTTCTTCAGGAGCAGTACTGCTGCCCGGCTCCTCTTCCTTAGTGGTGGACTCTGCTTCAATTTTTTCTACCTCCCCATTTTCTTTCTCTTTCGCTGGTTCAGCTTCTGCTTCCGCTTCTGCTTCTGCCTCTCCATTCTCAGCATTTTCTCCGTTCTCCTCTTGTTCTATGAAAAACAGAAAAGATTGTACCTACATCAATCTGAAATTAAGTCTTATTTGTAATTTAAAGACATAATAATGTAATATAGAAGGTTTTATCATGCAATAAAATAAAATAAATAAATAAAAATTTTATTTTTTATTATTTATTTAAGTTCCTATTGATCTCTAAAATGTGTAATGCTCATATAATGCTTTTATAGAAATAAACTTTTTTCATTTTCATTACCGAAATAATTCTTAACAATTTATTATAAAGCTAGCGTCAATCTAGAGAATCATGGTAATATTATGAATGTGAAAGTTTGTGTTACTCGTTCACACACTGAAACGGCATCAACAAAGATGTAGCCTGGGACCTAGAGAAGCGCATAGACTATTTTTTATCCATTTTCGTGCAGACGAAGTCGCGGGCAGCAGCTATACCCTATATTTATAGAACTATGCATTTGCGGTTTGACCCCCATTGCTCGGCTTATATTTGTGCGGCCCGCGACGTGTTATTAGTCTACCACAAGAAAAAAAACAAATTTTTGGTATTAAGTATATTATTTTGTTTTAGAGCATCATTTATTAAGAAAAAAATTAAAAATATTGTTCCTGTGGCCCTCCAACCTATTTTGTGATTCATATTGGCCCCAGATCGCATCTGGCTTGGACACTGGTATAGATAATAACATCTGCTGATAAAGTTCTGACACATTGATTTTACTAACTGTAGTAACCCTGTGAGGGAACGGAATGTAATTGGTACTACTGGACCGGGCTGCCATTCGGTGATTTGGATTGTAGACTGTTTTGTGGAATATTTTCTAATTGTTTTCTAATACAATAAAACAATATACAAATTAAAGGTTTTGCATTTCTTTAATAATTAGAAAAGTAATACTCCCCGACAACAAACATAACACATTTATTTTAGTAACATACCTTCACTGTCCTCTTCCTCTTCATCAGCATTCCCTGATCCCGGCACGCCATCACCAAGGACACCACTCTCTTCTCTTGACAAACCAAGTAAAGCTTTCCCATACCTGTTAAACATAAGAAACAATGCTTTGTTGCACTATGGAATAATTATGTTAGATTGAGACCATTAAACTATGAAAATACCTACATAATAGTTACCCGATATTTTTTAACTAATATTCATGATCATGATACTTTAACAAATTTTATGATTAACTACTGACAATATGTCAGTTAAAAAACTTGATTGGATACTGTTTTCAAGCATCCATATTTGAAGGCCATAGTTGGCCAACTTGGCAGCCAAGATTAGATTTTGAATTGACTAAAAATGGTATTGTGCTAATCAGTTTTGTTGTAGGTATATTTAAGCATGAGCATATATTATATTATTTGTTATTTATGTGCCAGTTCAGAATGTTAGCAGAACACCGCTTTTGTTTTGATCAATTTTCCATTTCAGTTCAATGTAAGTTCATGTTTGTTGTTGTTTGTTAGATGAATACCATAATATGATTTTGATGATATTTTAAAAATGTTTATTAGCAGAATTATTGTTCTTCTGATCTTTATACATATAATTAGTTAAACAGGGATTTTGATTATAACTAACCACAAGTAAGCCTCGGCACACTGATCGGCAGTGTCTCCATGTTCTTTGGCGAGCCCCTCACAGGCCTCCGCAAGGGTGCTAGCAGCTGCACTGAAGTCTCTCACAGCCAAATGTCTACGGCCCGCAGCCAACAGCTCTGTTGGGGATGATGTCGACACTTCTGATACTTCATTCATCTGGATGAAAAGACAATATTAATTGTTATTATTATTGGTTAGCAGTGGCAAAGGGTCAGTTTTTGTAAGAGTAAGCCAGAGCTACAAATGCTTACCTGGCCACAAAAAGCTAATAAATAAAAGTAGGCAATATTGCTTGTGCTATTTTTCAAAGGGAAGCCGGTAGGAATCGTATTGTAGGGACCCTTCGCCACTGTTGGTTAGTTTTGTTGTTTATTTTTGTTTCTACTTAAAAGAATATATTATATACATAAAGGAAATCACTATTATGTACCTAATAAAGCTGAAAAAAAAAGGACCAACTTAGGATGGTCAGTCTATTGTAAGTGCCTGAACAGTTGGCAGAGTTGTTAGAATCTAGAATACAAAAAAATGATTTTTTGGTAGAACCCTTTGTATTAAATTTCTAGTAGGTACCTACACAAAAGTCGTTCAAATCCACTTTATAGATATACATTGTAATGTATATCTATAAAGTGGATTTGAACGACTTTTGTGTGAACACAAAACGAGCACGACAAACGCGTACTCTAGCCGTATGGTGTAAGCGCCAATTCACTCGATGAATGTCAATTATAGGGCATGGTGCCCTACTTTCTGACGCAATCAAGCAGTTTTACGATACAATCTAACGAAAAACTCACGGTGAAAGAGACATTAACTTTCTTTTCCCCATTTCCACGATGTAACGGTCGGCGATAATTTAACAATACCTACATCAATAAATACAGTATGCAACTACCAAATTCCACGTGGAAGGCAGAAATAACACTCTCTACCGATATATTTCGTAAAAAATACTTTTCTATTAAATTGCTAATCGAAATTATCATTATTATTAGAAATAACAGTAAAGATTTTGTGAAAAGAACCGCGCCAAAATTTTTGATTCCCAATCGATGTGTAAGCACGTGAAAACCTTATTTAACAAGGTAAATACTTACTTTGGGGGTTCTCTCAAGTAATATTACTACTTCAGTACGAAACTATCAGAAAATCCTATGCAAAATCCAATAAAACTTAAAAATTATGCACGCGTGTCGACCGATTCCGTTTGCTTTGCTTGTCGTTTTAAAACAGATAAAAAAGTAACCAAATTAACCAATGCATGAACTTGACAGGAACGTCAACTACCTGTCAAAAAGTAAAAGGCAGTTAGTTAGTCACTCTATGGGTATATGGTTACTCTACGCATCGTGCTGAATATTTTGTCTATGAACACATTCCCGCGCTAATTTGAAATAGCCAAAGAACACTATTCCCGCGTTTATTTAAAATTGTTTATTTAAAATCCTGAATTCCTGACTGAACTTCCAATGATCCAAAATCCAAAACTGAAATTAACTAATGTGAAAGGAAGTTTGTGTACTTAGGTACTTACTTACTTACTTACTCGTAATATTTTTTTGCTCTTCACGCTTCATCGCATCAACCAGAATGAACTTAAAACGTAAGTACATACTTAATTAGAATGTAAAAAATAATAATGAACTTGATAATTTTATAATATTTTCACCAGCAAATTGAGTGCGTTAGAAATTGAGAAAAAAAAAAGACTGCCTGTCTATTAAATACATCCTACTAATCCTATCTTTCCTATTCTGTCCTATCCTAATAAGTTTGTGAGGATGTATGGATGTTTGTTACCTAGGTACTCTTTCACGCAAAAACTACCTACTGAACGGATTTTGATTATACTTTACAGTAATATCACAGTATAAAGAAACATGGATAAAGTGTGGTAATATAGTTTAGGTACGTATAGGCACCTACATCAGAATAACATATAGGTAGGCTAGATAAGTACCTACTTTTTATTAGGTACTTTTTATCCCAAAAAGGCGGGCGGAAGCTAGTACCTAACTAAGTAGTTAAAATCTAAAATTATAAACGTAAAAGTTTGTGAGGATCTCAGATCATAGAAACAAGGGAGATGTACCAAGGCGCTATTGAGCTTGATGCTTATAGTTTGGTCACATTCATCGTAAAAACAAGAGTTAAAAAAACTAAAACCCAACTAGGTACGTAAAAAAAAACAACTGAAAAGCATAAAATAAGAAAATATGTAGTTGGGTTTTAGTTCTTTTAACTCTTGTTTTATTTGAATTTTTTTTGGTGGCTTGGGTCAATCACTGCATTTACTTTCAGACTGTACGCAGTCTTAATTAACGAGATGGCGCTAGTTAGTAGCAAGAAAGTCACAGATTGTACACTTTATAATTTCCAGTGTTTGCTATATTGGATTTCTTGTAACACCATATACCTCACGATACTCTTTGGATCAAGACGAATCCAAGGACACCCCATTTATTAAAATCGGGTAAACCTTTTTTTTTTTTTGGTCCTCTTTTTTACGTTTTGTCGGCCAACTTGATTTTTTTTTTCAAAAAAACATAGCCTATGATACTCTTAATGTAAATACGAATCAACCGATACCTCATTTGTCAAAATCTGACCAGTAGTTTTTGAGCTACGATCGAACATCCATACATAGACACATACATACATACAAACATACATACATAGGCTGTTAAACTCATTACCCTTCCTTTTTCGTAGTCGGGTAATAAAAACGTACACGCTGGCGACGAACCGAACACGATCGATGATATAAATAGGTACCTACAGTGTTTTAGTTTAGTGCTAGTGTTGAGTGACGGATAACAGTGTTAGATTGAGGGTGTGCGGAATTTTTAATGTGTGGGAGATCTTTTTATCCACAAGGAGCGCATGTAATTGTGTCGAAAAATTTAGGGACCTACCTACAAAAAGTGGCATCAGTTGTTCCTGATCTGAGGCGAGGATCTGAGGTATGGATGTTTGTTACTCTTTCACGCAAAAACTACAGAACGGATTTTGATGAAACTTTACAACTGTACAAGTTCTATCATATAGGTAGGTTGTATCAGAATAACACATACCTACCTAGGCTACTTTTGATCCCATAAATACCTACTTAATATTTGCACATACTTATGAACGGTTTTTGTAGGTAAATAATTACATGTTATTTTTTTTAAATAGGTACCTACCCATTATTTTAAATTATTATTCCTTTTGATCGAAAGAATGTTAAATACCTACCTACCTAGGTATTTTACTGTTTTAGTTAATTAAAAAGACTGAAATCTAATTAATGACGTGCAGCTTGCATCGTGTAATGACACTGGGTGGGTAGCTATCGACTTTTCCCCCGCCCCACCCAAAGGGGTCACCCGCCCAATCAAACTTTAGTAATGTTTGCGCATTATCGAGATACTATCGATAAACTGACATAATTTTGACATACAAAAGCCCAGATTTAAACAAATTGATGAGCATTTTAATAACATAATGATCTGGTTAAAAACTTAAAGTTAAACAAATCGAACTGCCTGTTTTTTTAAGTACATAATATAAATATAGGTAAGTGGATTCTGATATAAAAAATAAAAACCCATTACCAAACAGGCATATAAGACACATTAGCAAGAAAAGATTTAACTAATGGTGTGGTAGGCTGGTAGGCACCATTAGTTAAAACCTTTCCTACAAATGTCCAGCCGTAGTTAACGCCATCAATCTTATAATACGCACCATAATAACCACCTCAGTACCAACTAGATAGGTACAATCACAGTTTACAAGCTATCGATAAAACAGTTTTCTCTAGCGCCAGCACTAGGTACCGCTTCATTTTCCCACTTTCCCTCAGTTGGTCTGCAACGGCTGGACCGGTAACTTGTGTCTACGTACGGCGCTCTTCGCGAACCTATTAACCCTTTATTGACATACCTATCACGCGAGATCTAAATAAAAAGTTTGTATGTACGATTTAAAAAAAATGTGACAAAAGACTAGTTTTCATGCAAGGTGGTGTGAACACCAATAAGTAAGTTGTGATTTATTGTTTATTTATTAGCAGCATTTTTGTGTTAGGTACATTTAGTTATTGAACAGTGAATGCTCACAATATAAGGTGCTTTTTGTACCTCCTGCTTACTTACTGCATGTTTTTAATTTTTTTCTTTGCAGCCAAAACAAGAAACGTACGATAAATTAGTGTTGTGGTACACAATAGTTAGCTATTACTATCGTAGATTAAGGTCGTTCAGTGAACCCATGTTACATGGCAAACTAATTATACATAGGTACTTTTTAAATTGAAACCTTCCATTCGTTATAATTTCTCTACAATTATCAGTATCGCCATGTGATGGTTAATTACTCAAATGACCTTTAGTCAAGGTTTAGAAAAAAAGAAAAAAAAAACAGTACCTACCTACCTTCTTTTGTCCAACATTTTATAAATTCAGCTCTACGTAGAAATACCTCAATACCTACCATTAACGAATAGACTAGATAGAATCTGGCCAACGAAAGTAGAGCCTGAAAATGCGCGTTATAATCAAAGATTTAGAACGGAACCGCACCAAAACCAGGAAGGTGGACCTAGTTTGATTGTTAGGTAGATCTGTAGATATCAGCTATTTTCTCTTTGATGCACAAAAATATAATTCAACTAACAAAAAATTATGTTTTCCTTGGTGTGGATCTATCTACATTTTTTTAATTTGACGCACTTTTCCAGGCTTAACTTTCGTTGGCCAGACTCTATCAGTGTTTAAATCCCGTTAATTATAATAAATTATTTCGGTTGTAATCTAAGTCCTTATCTAGCTAGCTACTCATTTGGTGTTTTGAAATTGGACCCTGTTAAGCAGAAAAGATCCAAGCAACATTTTTTGTAAAATCGAGTTATCTACGTATCCTTAATGTACTCATCAATCATTATGGATACTATTAGATACCTAACTCGATTTTACAAAAAAATTTGGTTGGATCTTTTCTGCTTAACAGGGTCCAATTATAGACAACATAAGATTTAAGATATTTTTAGCAACTTTTGTAAATCAGTAGATACCTATTTGGTAAGCGATATAAATATTTATACGTATCTATGCTGCATGCGCTTCTATGACGGAACGATGCAATAGGTTTGACTCTAGACTGGGCTACTCTAGATAGAGGGTTGCAGATATACCTACCTAGGTAAAGCGTTCAAATTCAATCATTATGATCTCTGCAAACGTTACGTTACGTCATAACCAGAGATGTGCGTCAGCGATAGTGGACGAAAATACTCATTATGAGCCATTTGAGAAGCCCAAGTACCTACTCATGTCCAACAATGGTTTGCAACAGGCTGTTAAACTTGCCCTAAATAAACTTAGGGTTATAAATATAATTAGGCCAGGGTCACGGAGGTAATACAATAAAAGTTTGTATTCCTGTAATTAAAACGCCAATAATGGTTCAACGGCAAGGCAATCAAGCACCGCTAGGCAAGCGTACTCCATCGTAGACCGAATCACGAGATTGCGGTCAAACGCAAGCTAACCAAGCTTATTATCAAGTAAAAAAATATATTTGGGGTACATTAAAGGACCTTCACGAGTGACCTCTGCTTAGGTCTGGCGCATCTTGAGCAGTTAGCTCCGTTACCAAACATTGCTGACTAGCTGATCCCGACTTATCTTTGCAGTTCACTGTGAGCTATTTGCCCATAGCTCATACCAACACAAGAATAGAAGATGATGAACATTCTTGACCGTATATAATTGAAGTACCTACCTATTGTGCTCATAAAGAAAGGGCTCATCCGGGGAAGTGGATAGTGGTAACCATTTATACCTACCTATTTATGCCACAGAAATGGGGCATACTTATAAGTAAATTTTTGTTTTTCTGTTTTCAGACATAACTTACGATTTCTTTTTTAGGGTTCCGTAGTAAAACTAGGAACCCTTATAGTTTCGTCATGTCCGTCTGTCCGTTTGTCTGTCTGTCTGTCCGTCTGTCACACCCTCGTAAAATCTACAGTTCATAACCAATATGTATGAAACTTCACAGGTAGATGTCTTCTGTAAGCCGCTATAAAAACCTGTAGCGAAATTATAAAACATAAAATAATTAGGGGGGGGGCCATACATGAAACTGAAGGATGAAAAAAAAAATTTTCGCGCACCGCTTCATGTGGTGTATCGTTGAATAAGTCTTTTAAAATAAGATCAAGGTTTCTAAATGACTTTTTTATTTAAGTGCATATTTAGCGAACTAGGAGCTCCGAAAGTCGTTTACAATGTGTCCCCCCCCCCTGGAATTTTCCAATCGCGTTATCAAAAAATCTTAAAAAGTTCAAGCTTATGGAATCAAATAAACACTCTCGATTAAAATTAGTTTGAACAAGATACGTTGATAACTTTTTGAAATATTCACTATTTTCAGTTTTGACCGCAAAAATAAATTTGTATTTCATTATAATATTAGGAAATACAAACTTATGTTTGCAGATGGAAGACTGAAATACTTCTTCCTACGGAACTCTAGACTGTGCGTGGTTCGACACGCTCTTCTCCGGTTTTTTTTTTTTTTTTTTTTAATGTAGGTGCTATTTAGGTATACAGTTTATTAACAAATGTTTAAGAATATTATAGTGCGTTTGAAAAATACGTCAATAGGTACTCAAGCCAACCTGATGTCAGAATGGCTTGAGTAGGTATAACACTATGCTTATTCAATTGCTTGATGTACCTACTATTTTTCTATGCATAGGTACTAGGTAGGTACTATTTAGTATAGTTCAAGCTCAGCTTAGTTATTTGGCATACATTTTGTGAACATTCAGACATCTCTCAAGCGGTCCGGACGCATAATATTTCTGCCGTTAAGCCACACTGCTGTGTTCCGGTAATGCAGGCACCTGAGACATTTCAACTTTGTCTTTATGGTTGACCACGCACCTGCTATGCTTGCACTTATTGTCCATCCATAGGCTGCGGGGACCACTTCCCAAAAGGATGCCATTCAATAATTAAAAAAATATATATATTTTAATCAATTTATTTGTTCTACATTCCTAAAATATGTATCAGAGTCCAAAACAAAAGGAACACGTACAGTGGTTATCCAGGAAAAGGTCGACGTTACCTGTGTATGTAAATTAGATAACAAAGTACACAATAAACACGGGTGCAAACCACAATTTAGGAACATTACCCATACATTTTACAACGCTATACCTATTATTATCTGTGTTAGTTGAATAGGTCGGGTAAATGTGGACGTTAAATTTTATGAGTCAATTTATTAGGGTTTGGACTAAACACGTACCTAAGTAGTTGAAGATATTCAGGTGAAAGAGAGCAAACATAGCTAGTGAATACTATAGAAAAAAAGTACCTGTATAATATACAGTGTGGTTCATAAACAAACATTGAGCTGAAAGGTTTGCAACCATCTGCTTTTCTGTTGGAAAAAATATAATGCTCACAACATTCAGCACCTCTATGTTAAAGAGAATGATTGATGATGTCCTTTTTGTCTAATAACATCTTCAAGAATCGCATTCTCTTAGCCCGATGTGACCAATTTCGTAACACACAACATCCGCAATACTTGCAAATAAAGCAAAAATAAATTACCCGAAACGAATACACTTGACCATTTCTCCCCTACATGGCGTGTTTTGGCGTTAGGGAGAGGGCGAATATTTCGTGGGCGTGCCAAGAATACCAAAATCAGCACTTTGAAATAAGTAGGTTATGAATGTAAGAGATTAATTTTAGCTTAGTAAAGTGTGATTACCTCTGCAATAAAGTTAAGTCAATTTATTAGGTTTATTTTCACATGTTTGACCTGAAAGTCACAGCATTAAACTTCAGGCTACGCTATTATAATAAAGGTATTAAAATTCTCGACGCGCCTCTGTCCTCTATGTACACCGTATGAATTATTTGGAATTTTCTGAAGTGTAAACGCGTTTGTCACACGCAAATATATGGGATTAGTGTGAATATTTCCAACGAATTTTATTTTCAACATTCGGCTTTACGTGTAGACCAGGCTTTGGTGTTGTGAGTTTTATAAAGTTTGATGTAAGTAGTTTCTGGTTCTTTATTTTTTCAATGTTACACCTTATTTTGATAAATTCTACGTAAAAATTACAAGGAGCGACATTTCAAGACGCTTTCCATAAACAAGATAGACATATTTTTTTTAAATAACACAAAACCCGATTGAGTGCTATTTAAATATTATACCTTAACTCCCGAAAACGAATCTAACAACACCTCATGTTGAAATCCATTAAACCGTTTATGCTACAGAGCGTGATAAAGACATAGGAATTATACCTACATAAATGCACATACACTTGAAAAACATTACCCTCCTTCTGGGCAGTCGGGTAAAAGCACAACTTTTACAAAAGTAAATATACCTACGAATCGAAATTCTCTGATTTTGTATACCACGTTTATCAAAAACTTTTCTACTGAAAGAGTCTCCAGTGACTCTCAAACTAGCTATTTCCGAGCCTCGTATACTGTTTATGACCACTATTCTGACCTTTGTCCCTCACCCGGCTCTAACATCTCACCCGGAACGATAAACAGCCGGTTTATTATGAGTATTTCCTTTGTTCACAAGGAAATGAGTTAATACGGAGTCATAAGTCTGACCCGAAGAGGAGTAGTCTAGGTTACTTTTGTGATATTTTTCCTTTGTTTTTTTTTAACTTTTTCTTTTTTACGCCCGATGCAAACAGAAGGGCGTTAAGTTTAACGTGTGTACCTGGGAGTCTACTCTCTAAGCACGAAATCCGTAGTTTCGACCTTAGTTACGGGCGTTTCTTACTCCGTATCACCTACGGACTTAAGATTAGTTCGGGGCCCGAACTAAAAATGAATGATAGCACGATTTGACAGTTGTCCCTACTCCCGATATGTTTATATACGTCCGAAAAATTGAATTTGACACTTGTTTTGATGGAATCTTATTCTCTTAGTCTATTGTATTTTCGGACGGGCCCGTATCTTCGTTGACGGACTTACAGAGTAGACCCCCTGTACCGTAGCTTACAAATGGACAAATCGATTTTGATTTAGTTTTTTTCCTCAGGTGAGGAGTATAGTCTCCTCGGCGACCAGATGATCAATTTTAGTGTAATCGGGAGCGAGAGAAGGCCACGAAAATTGCTCCCCACGGCAGTCCAGCGCGCGCGTACATCGCCTACCACAAGCTCGGGACAGGCATGGAGGCCCAGACCGCCACGCCGCAAACCGAGTGCGAATGTGGTGTGCACCCGTCAGTATTCTACCTTCTGGCCACCTTGCTCCTCACCAGGTCAGTTTTAGCATAGCATAAGCATAATAATTAGCCTATAATTTTTCCTCTACTGTGACATAGGTCTCCTCTCTGTGAGAGGGTGCGGCCCCAGTGCGGGTTGGTGAACGTCACATGTCTTAGAATTTTTGGTTCTAAGACATGCCGGTTTGCTCACAATGATTCCCTTCACCATTGTTAGAGCAGTTACTTACTACAGTTAGGTGCTCTCACTGATGATTTTTCAGTGGCACTAAAGGAATTTTTATTATAATTTTTTAACAATATACCTATACAGGGTGTAAGGCAAACGCTTCCGAAAACGAAGACAGGTGATAGAGCTAGTGATTCTCGATACGATACCACCAAAAAAACGGGGAAAAAAAATTACAATTTTACCAATTTTTTTTTACATTTTTCGTACACTATGCTGTGAGAACAGGTAACTAAAACCAATAATTGCGATTAAATACATTTTTTTTCTTTGCAACATTAACACGCCATGTACTCGTAAATAATATCAGCTGACGCTCGCGCATAGCCTCGAGTTCAAAGTACACGCGCTCGCCGACAGCCGCGCGGCCGACGACCCCAGCTCCGCGCGCGCTTTGTGGCTAGCGTGTCATAATCTACGTTCTGGCTTCGGAAGCGTTCTCCTTACACCCTGTATAACAGTTGGACAAATAAATAGATGAATAGAAATAACGACTTAATTTTTTTAATAATAATGAATACAAACCAAGCCTTATAATTTAGCTAAGATTTACTTAAAAACCAACCTTGTTCCTCAAAATTAAGTCTACCTATATTGTAACTCTTGCGTTTGCACGCTCAGTTTTTATTTATTGAAAATAAACTGAATAGATCCTTTAAAGCTAAAAAGTAATTTACGTGAGTGTCTTGTGATCGATCTTATTATTTATTCTTTGGGCATCTTCGGGACTTTCAATCAAACTTTTGACAATGCAAACCTACCTCAATCATCATTCTATAGCGATCAAACTAACCTATGGTACGTGTAAGTTTTTATACCTAAAAACAATTACATGGCACTTATAAATATGCTATTTGTATCTATTATAGTACTTGGAATCCATATAAGCTATTTAATTATTTATCATCTATAAAAACTGTTTGATTCTCAATTTCATTAGCTCGTGGATTCCCGTCGTAGGCACCCATCTCAGGGCTTAATGTAGGTATTCTAAGTTATTGGCAACCCTTCTAAACGTAGGTACTCTAATAAATTATAATGAATAAATACTACATGGTGGATATATCAGAGTCTAGTTTACGTGTGTACAGACAACAGAAGAGCGGACTATTATTTCTACAAAGCTTATTTTGCTGTCTAAAGCTAGTTACACGAACATTGTTAAACAAACATTTTTATTTAAATAGCCCCTAGTGAATTGTCTAACTCAGCTTTTACTGAGGTTCTACTTAGAATTGCAAATATTATTTACCTATCTAAATCTATTTCGGGGCTATTTCATAAACTACACAATTCATTGACTAGAAGGTACCTACCTAGGTAGCGAAGCCTCGATAATATTAAAATATTTTGAATGCAAAGGCGGTCGCATGATACGAACCAATTTGATGTAGATCTCCGTCGGATTGGCCCATAAAAATGTGTTTATCGAATATCAACATCATTCCGCTGACATTTATTATTGTCGCTACCAGATCAAACAATAATACCAGCTATAAACAACGTCAAAACCCGGAACACGAGCTAATTGCGAAATATAGCTAAGGCAATATCCATCTTGAGACAAACATCTCGTTAAAATTGCCACTCGACGCCGCTGTTCGAGAAATTTAATATTTTTCATAAAACTTCGGAGGACGAAGAATAACGAGTGTCCGTTGGTTTAAACAAGAAAGTTCAATCTTCGAAAAGAGCGAAAAGCTTGAATCGACTTTGATAAAAACGGAGCTTAGAAACACGCTTTCGCTTTTCCTGAAAGCGGATTTTATGAGAAGATACGAAAGCTCTTTGTAAAGTTTAAGATGAATCGCAATTTGATGTAGGTATCTTGTACCTAAACCTCACAAATCTAAAACGGCTTTAATTGTTTCGATGAATGAATGGATGAATGTAAAACTTATGTAAAACATAAGATATTTCCAGGGCGATTATCAGAATGGCGCCCCTTTAAACAAATATATTATAACAAATTAAAACATAAATGGTAATAGGTACTAGCCGGGGAATACCCACTGATTTTGTGTAGGAGGTACACTATAATAGCACAGTATAAAGATAGACTGTGATAATAGATACTGCTATGCAGGTACACTCTACACAGCTGACTAGTAGTCGTCTAGAGTAGTAGTAGTCTATAGCTGGCGCTCTACGCAGAAGCGCAAGTCAGCTCGCCGTAACACGCTCGTCCCGTACCCTTGCCATACCGCCCCCCAAATTCGAGCGCCCTAGGCCGTTGCCTAGGTTGCCTATACGGACGGGCCGGCTCTGGATATTTCATAAAATATTTACCTATTATTTAAATGTTACACTACAAAGACTGCAATCGTAGTTAACAAGAAACGTATAAGATTTAGATACCTAATAAAATAAACTGGTCAAAACAAAGTCACGGCAAAAGCTAGTACCTACATTATAAATAGGTACATTGTTGGTAGGTATACGTAACTGGGCTGTTTATTTTATAAATGGGATTTCTCTCTGGTTGGTTGTGAGGAGATTTCTATTTACAAAATAGATTTCCTTGGACCCTTACTGTGAAGGTAAACATTACCTCACTAAACTAGTATTATTTTGGACCTAATATTACAGCTGCAAACATAACTAATGTTCGTACAATTATCAGTGTTACACCGAGTAAGTAAAAGCTTTGCAGATAATATTATTTAATAAATTGTATGGCATAATAATTTAATTATCCCTGTATTCCACGGTTTCACTCGGCGTTGCTCGGCTCCTAAGGATCGTAGCTTGATGTTAAAATAGCCTATACCTTTCTCGAGAATTGGGCTATCAGATCCAAAAAGATTATCTCAAATCCGACTAGTAATTTCAGAAATTAGCGCGTCGCGCTAATTTCTGAAACTACTTGTTGAAATAATCTGTTTGAAATAATCTTTTTGCATCTGATAGCCCAATTCTTCAGCAAATTCTTCAGCTTTATTGTATTACTTAGTATTTTATTTTAATGTCTAAATGAAAAAGGAAAAATTAATAACTAAAACAACAAAGAAATAGCTACCTATATATAGTCATACTTACAGAAATTAATCGACCCGCAGTTGAAATTTGTTTAAGTTTAATAACGTCGGTCTCTATTTTGTAACCCCAACCAACATTCAGCACTTAGCTCAGCTAAATTTCTTGCATTGCTACCTTTCCCTGCATTAACATAACCCTTTCACGCCTAAGCGGCTAACGACAAACATTCAAGAGGAAAAATCCTAACATTCAAAGATTTCCTTTTGCTTTTACGGGAACTACTCGGGCAATACCTATTTACATACATTTTGTGCCTACTCTTCCTCAATAGAACAAATGGATTGACATAATCGTAAAGTTTATGTGATAAATAAGCTTGTAGGGGAAGATGGAACATCTGTATTGATATAAAAGGGGGATTATGGGGCTTGTTAAAAAGGGGAATGGTCAATAAGACGGAATCATAACTTTCAGGAATTGGAAAAACTTTTCCTATAGAAATATTGTTTCCAAAGGCCGAGGTTGATTGTGGTTTTTACTGGACAGCCCCAAAAGGAGGGTCATATTTTTCGAGGTCATACTTTTTAGTTGTTTTTTTTGGCAGTCGGGTTTTTTTAATTTTTTTTTATTTACTATTTTTATTTTTCACTTTTTAGTTTTTAATGTATTTATATATGTTTTCGTAATCGTCTTTTCGAGCCCTTCATTTTGATACCCCACTCGATAGGTTTTGAGGAAAACAAACTTTTTGAAGACGCCAAAAATCGGCCATTTCATTTTTTCATAATTTTGATGTATCCAGTGTCACTGTCACAATTAAGACGAATCTAACGACACCTCTCAAGCTAAAATCCATCAAGCCGTTTAGGCTACAGAGCGTGCCAAAGAAATATACATACATACATACAAACATACATACCCTCCTTCTGGCGCAGTCGGGTAAAAATATATCCAGTTACTTTTACTACGCAACATTCGACATATTGAGCGATATGAAATGGTCCCGTGGGAAAATTCGGCCTTGTTTGAAGGACACATTACTAAGATATTAAGTATTTCTATTTACAAACATGTTGGTATATGTCTTACTTACCAGACAATAACAATAACAAAACCAAAGATGGGAATTTGTAGGTAGGGCACATTGACAATAGATCGTATGAGTTCTAACAAAATCACAGGAGCAGAATACATTTACAAAAGAAAACTTGAGAAAAGGACACGCAATACAATGTACCAAATCCTTCTGTCAGAGATAAAATCTTCGCAGAAGCAAGTGCGTCGGTACTCGACACATACATACAAATAAGTAGGTACATACATATTATCCCGTACTCTATTAAAATAACGCTTTGTTTGATAATACGATGGGGCTGAATCCACAAGAACGCCAAATAATGTAAACAGGGCAGAACAATGGACACGCCAAATTGACAGTGTAAACATATTGACCGGTGTGCGTAATGTAACTCGACGGGAAATCATTATGTAAATTAAATGTTAGATATTACGCTGTAAACGTAAGAAGGAGAACGGGCGAATTAATTGATTATTACTTTTCGTAAAATGTTTTCGCAAGGGATAGGTACCTAATTAGTGTCTACTGCTAGACTTATAATAAAATTGGGCTGTTTATGGTGGTGTCTCCGAAGAAGTGAGCCATCGAATGCCACTGAGCAACACGCGGTTCAATGTGATGACCAACTTCAGATGCATTTGGTGATTTTATAACCGGTCCTTAGACTCCCAGCTAATGCTGCTGCTTAAATCAATGCATGAAATAAGTACAGTATCTAACCGGCACATAATAATTGGAGATCATAGTTTAATTTTTCTATAGTAAGATGTTCTTTTGAGAGATTTTGATTCGATATTCTACCCACACACTCCTACGTCTTCTAGCAAGATTTTTTTTTCTAGCCGTAGATAATTATCTACGGAATATACTTAGATTTTTTTTTATACCAGTACCAGCACCCTATTTGCGTAACACAGTTGCAATCACCTTGGCTTTCATTCTAACGGTTCAACAACATCCATTGCGTCGTTGAGCTACTATATCGGGAACACGGATACAAAAACATGGTGCAATGTAATGTAAAATTAAAACCATGGTGATAATAACTGTTGCGCAAATAAGCTGCAGCTTACGTCTTATGCACAGCTTTATGAACTGTATGACAATATAAAGGCGGGTCTCCTGCGACGTGTTTGAGTGTTCATTTAAAAATCGAACATGTTTTCCGTCACGTGGTCGAGTGTTTTTGCCAAACAAAACGCGTAGGCCACGCCCCTTTTTTGTTCATTATGTCATGTTCGATGTTTATGAACACTCAAACACGTCGCAGGAGACCCGCCTTTAAGGTCATCATTTGCATGTTCCCACACTTCCCACCCTGTCATTGAACGGTAAATGGATTCATTTCATTCAATTGCCTTCCACAAATTGCTTGGCAAGATAAGTGGTTGAAACGTGTTATGCTTTTTCTTTGAAGTTAGGTACTTATCATAGAAACAAGATATTTTATTTATAAAAGAACTTATTTCTAGGCTAAGCAAAAGTTTTGTAATTAATGTTACAAGCCTCTCAAGCTCTTTCGTTTGCCGTTTCATTTCATTATTCAAGCATTGGAAAGTTTGTATAATACCTTAACAATAGCGTTACAAATTATTAACTTTTATAATACTTACTATCTATCAGTAATTTGCTTTTTATAATTTGTTAGAAGAAAGTAGCTTTGTTTTTATATAAACTAAAGCCTTCATCCACGACTTTTCTCACCAGGTTTATGGAACAATCTGATCAATCAACGCGCAAACATGAGGTTTGGGAGGAGGAATAGAAGGCGATTTGAAACTAAAAAACTTTTCAACTTTTGTTTTTATGTGTCGCGAGTAGTTATAGTTATATACTGCAGATATATATTATGTATATGGAACTGCCCACAAAATTGTTATCGACAGCAGGTATCAATTACAAACAAAATGGCTCTGAATAATCAATCCACCGGCAAAGTCTACCATTAGCATATTGTGTCGTAGTCACTGAGACCATTACTGAACATTTATAATTCATTGTAAGTACAAACAACAATACAGGACGGGAACTGAAATTAATATCGTATTAAACGTGCTTTTGTTAAGTGACAAGTACTTGTAGTTGTATAAAATTAATTGTACCTACATTTCTCTTGAAAATCTTCAGTGTCACATGAATAGCGAGAGTGACACCTTTTGTGATCTTATCTTACCTTCTATAAACGATTACGTAACTCGAGTGGACCATTATTTTCTTTTTAAATCGACAATTGAACTTTAATGAGTTTTCTTATCCCTGTCCGACGAAAAATTTATTGCTGTGTTTCATTTTGGTAAACTTTGGTCTTGGATTTTTCCGTTTGTTTTCTTTTCTTAACATTCGATGGATCTTTTCGATAAAATCCTGTATATTTTACCAAAACGAATGGTGTAAGTATTAAAAAATTTGCAAGTAGTTACCTACAATGCTAAGATCTAATGATACCATAACACCAAGCAAAATTTTATGTACGATACCTGATTTTTTGTATAAACATGCTTGACCGGGTGGTGAACCAACTTCAGGTTAGCTCACCAAGACATTCGCGCATGAACAGTCGCTAAGAAAACAATTAAAAGTGGGCAAAAAACTTTGTAGTTCCACAGAAAAAAAAAACAGTTATTTTTCTTAATTTATGTAGTAAGAGATACCTAGTTTGCTATTTTAATTAGCAGCAACTCGTGATTAACTTCAGGTCGTAGTAAAATCGTGCGGACTATAAATCTCGTATTTAAAGACTAACCAAATATACCAAAACGTATTCGTAAACTTGTGTTTTATTTTACAGTTAGAGCATTTTCGAAACGTTCTCAACGTGACACTTTAGTGCTTTTACGTGTTGGGCCTGTAGTCCGATGCATTATTAAATTTTATGGCGTAAACGGCCATTTCGTATCGAATCCGTTTTCACCTATGTTTCTAGAGACCTCCCAGCCCTATTTTCTAGGATTTTATGTCGAACATTAGTTGCTACAAAAGCAAAGTTTTAAAGGCTGTGGAGCTTTTGAATATGTATTCGGGCCTTTTCATAGAAATGAGTATAACAATGGTGTTGTTACAATGACGCGTCGATCGCCTACGTAGGTAGCGAAACAACACTGAAAACTCGAAATGAAAGCGTCGCTTCGTCTTTTATTCCAAACTGTACCTACCTATACCTACTTAGTACGAATAACAGAAGTGTTTTTTTTATACTTACGAACATTATGACAAACACGCGTAGTCGCGTACAGCTCCGGCCCGTCTGATGGTAAACGATTGCCGTAGCCTACGAAACGCTTGCAACACAGAGTACAAATCAAATCAAATCTTTTTATTGTGGGCATAGGTAATACATTGATAGTTCCATTATGTCCTGCCTAGTTGACGTACAATATTACTTATTGTTATATTATAACAGTAGAGACATATTACATTTATATTTTTACACTTAATAATATTTTCATTAAGGACACTGGTAGACGCCCATAGAACGCTGGGCTTCAGATTGTGTAGGTCGGTACAGATATGAAATTAGTTTGGTGTGATCGAGTATTTCAAGAGTATTTAAATTCATTTTTTATTTGTTTTTGTACGTAATTGGGTTAAAGAGAAATCTTCGTATTTGTGACAGTGAGGTTAAGTTTGGTGTGAATGATCCAATGAAGTACAGCCCGACTAATGAGTTCTCAATTCAAAGGTTTCAGTTGCTGTCGACATGATACTCTATGGAGGCACGCGCCAGGGCTCATGCACCCGTTTTTGTTTTGTTTTTTTTCACAATGTCAACGCCATAATCATTTTATTTCTTATTTATTTCCATTTTTAGGGTTCCGTACCAAAATGGTAAAAAAGGAACCCTTATGGTGCGACTTCGTCTGTCTGTCTGTCTGTCTGTCTGTCTGTCTGTCTGTCTGTCTGTCACACCTGTTTATTTCAGCAACTACTAATGCTATCGACTTGAAATTTAGAACAGTTATAAAGAATGCTTGTCCAACTATATTGCAAATGAAAAAAGTCAAAATATATTTTTATTTTCATTGCAGAAGGGGCCGGAGTGGGGGTCCAAAATTTCAAAGTGGGGTTACTAGGTCAAGTGACATATCATATGAAAGGGCTTGATCTGCACATTTCAAAATATATTTTTATTAAATTTTATGTCTCACAGTTTTCGACATATGATGAAAAATGTCTGAAAAAATACCATTCCCCCCCCCTTATCTCCGAAGTTTGCGGAGCGAAAAATCTGAAATAATTAGGGTTGATAGGAATTGACCCAAATATGGCACCAAAAATAAAACGATGTTCCTAGCTAGTACAGTTTTTTCAAAATCATCAAAATTCCTTCACAAACAAACTTAGTTATGCGGTCCGGTTTTTTTCACTTTATATGTCCAAAAATGATACGGAACCCTCGGTGCGCGAGTACGACTCGCACTTGGCCGGTTTTTTTATTTCAATTCTTAATCTCTAAGATAAATTAATTAAGCAAAGAACAATTAAAATATATTTTTATTTTTGGTCAAGCTTTTATTACTGTACCAAATCAAGCCCAAAACTGCCGACGTCCTTTATTTTCATTAAATATTATTTATTTTCATTATTTAACATTGATTTGCAGAGTGCGTTACATTAATATTTTTCTTCTTAATATTCTTTAACATCATAATAACATTTGTTTATAAAAAAGTCTTTTAATTTTCTTTTGAATACCTATACAAAATTGATTTAGGGAATAGGGAATTTATTATAGTTTAGGTCCCATACAAAATATGCTTTTATGCAAAAGGGTCGTTCTGCTTGGTTGTACCTTAATTTTATATTTATTTCTTATACTTTGTAGTGTTTCACAAGAACTCTAATTACTCTTAACAAAAACAATGACTTCGTAAATGTACAGACAAGGCAGTGTTAGAAGTACCTAGCTATCATATGCGCGTTGCCCTTTAGAATGAGAATTCGCTGTGCCGACAGCCTAAGGGAGCAAGCCGCCACTGTCAACAAGCGCAATCCTATGAACTATAGCGACCATTCTCACCATAGAAACACAACGCTACCGAAGAGTACCGTTATTTGGCTGTGGTATTATGTATGGTGAAGGTACTTTAGATTTCAGCAAGTTATGCTACCTCTCTTGAAATGCCGCAATATCTGACATAGTGAATAAACCTTTCAAGGAAAAGCGAATTTTGAAGACGCTAGAAAGAGGCATCTGGTAAATCGCAATACCTACATTGAAGAAAGAAAACAGACCTATGTTTACCTACTTTCCCGCTCGTTTATTTCCAACCCAATATAAAGTACCTAAACGTAATATATGACAATACCTACAAAGTCTAGACGATGCCTTTGACGATGCGGGCTTTTCGTTCTTTTGAGTTTTTAATTTGAAATGAAAAACTTTTCTGCTCGCTTTGTTCCCTTGAGGTTTTAGATAATCCTTAATCGAATGTCAATCATCAAGATAAGCTTGATTCTACGGAAATTTCCAAAAGTTGCTTTGCTGATTACTTTTTTAAAGGTTAGCGACATTTTCTGAGCCCTTTTGCTTGTAGGTCTTTGTGAATAAGGTCATGAACTCATTAATGCGGTGGGTCACGTAATCTGGCGAAGATTTGGGCCACTCTTATTGAGCGTCGACACTAAAGCTAAGTAGGTAGTACTTCGTCAATACCTCCGCGTTCGAAAGGACGTTGCGTTTCAGGCATTTTTATTCGAGTTAAAAAAAGTTCCACTTACATTCCATAATATTAAGTGGACGTGTTTTTTCTCAGAAGAAAAATATCGGGATTCATTGAAAAAGATTGAATGTAACATTATTGTATTGGTGTCATTGAGAAATTATTATGCAGTGACCTTTTCTTTCTGTAATGTAGGTATTTATCATTCAATGCCCAAAGTTTGGTTGGTTCATTGGTCCTTTAAGTGCGAAGCATCTAAGTTAGAGACATTTTGGCCATTTGGCCTGTCCGCAGCTGAAATTGGCAACAATAACATAACACTGAGAATAATCGTGATGTATGGAGACAGGGCTCCAGACCAGACGCTTTGGCGCCTCGCCCGACAATCGATGTAGCACCCATACACCCATCCCACTGTACTTAGTCAAGTTTGCTGAATAATCATTATAGAGCGAAATAATATTCATTACCACACTTATTTTAATTCAATTGTATGTAGCCTGAAGCTTAATCCATAGAAAATTGTTGTCTTGGCTTTATATAGATATAGATTAGGAATAAATATAGATTTTCCAAAAACGGAAAAGTAATTTTATTTGCGAGAAAAATACATCAACTGAATTATTTTTTAGAACTTAGCTACTTTAATATACCTACTTGTATTTATCGAAAACAGTGCCCAAAGTAACAATGTCACTACAAACGATTTTTCGGCATCGTTTATGTAACGTAAAAGCATCTTTCTAGCTACTTCCACGTCCAAAGAGCCAACCATATCGTAGAACTGCTACAAACAACGAAGTGTCCAGTTTTAGCACAAAGCATTGTTCTCTACAGTACCGTTCCACGTACCTTGTATGTAGAACGCAGCTGCAAATACCGGTTTACAACATTCTGCAGCTTTTACGGAGTTTCTGAAACCGCCAAGTAGGTCTATGTTCATTATCTGATCGTTTGAATAAAACTTTTTAACATCTCATGAATATTTATTGATTAGGCTCATGTTTGACCACTCATCTGATGGTAAACGAATTTTGAATCAGTCATCCGAAAACAAATCCTTTTTATTGAAAACGATCCGTGAGATTAGTTCCAATAGTTTAGTTACCTATATGAAATAAAGAAAAATATCCTCAAACCAATTTTAGGTAAAATGCAAAAATATTCAAATCCAGTGGATGAAATTGCCGTGCCTCAGTGATCTCTGTTTACGTAGCATCAAATTGGCTATTGGGAAAGTTCAGGTAATCCTGCACGAAAGGGTGTACGTTCACTTTGTTTTTACGATCCTAGTTCACCTGCATAAATCACGTCTAAGAGAAACTTTGAAAACAAAGGCTTTTGCAACATTGAAACGGCAACGAATAACTTTGTCTACATTCGCATGTGTATGTGGAAGTTACAGGTAAGCGGGATTTCACGTTTCGAATGAAAATTTACCGTGCCCACGTAACATTCCAAATCGCGTTTAACATCAATTTTCATTATATTGTTGTGTTTGAATGGGTTTAAGAGAAATTTTAGAATGACTTTTTTAATCTCGGTAACGATTTTCATAGATTTTAGACAGAAAATGAAATAATCTATCGGATACCTACAGACTACGATATATTCTTCGAAAAATAACCATTCTTCACCCACAGATCCCACCCTACTTCGCACTATTTCGGAGAGCATGTTCTTAATAACCAATCACAGTCGTAGTATGCGATCAAATCAAAACTCGAGCTCGACAGTCTGACACCGATCTAATCTCAGGTTACAGTAATATCCGTAGCGGGGGTGAAATGACAGCCGGGAGGGCTGTCATTTCACTCCCGCTACTTACTGGATCCGTTCTCTGAGCTTTCGTTAACAAACCAAATCAGTACAATTAATAATTGCTATCTGAAAATCTTAATATTTTACCGTACAAATGATTTCAAACTTATAAAATGATGTCAATTTAGATTTAACATCAATCAAATTAAGTACTTATAATTTAAAAAACTTTACAAAGTGAATCAATTCTGACCCAGGGGACATATTGGAAGAAGAGCCCGATGAAATTTATTAGTGCGGTACAGTTGTAAAACAAAACGTCTAAGTTTTACACTGCTATTTTTTTATAGGTACCTACTGCTGAATAAAGCGAAGGTTACTTAACTTTTATTCATTACGACCATTCGGAAAATAATGCCTTTATTATAATACTAAATCAAATATATTTCCGCTAACAAATTCCTTTCCTTGAATATTTCTCTTCAGGAAATGGTCGCAATATTTCAGTTCTGAACATTAATGAATATTCTGTCGTTTATATACATATTTCAAGGAGCCATGAATACACTAACGTAAGTATTCTTTCTTTCCCGCGGTTTTTCCCGAGACACGATGCTTATTAAGATAGTAATCTCTGTCAATGGCGTCCACAAAAACAAAGTTCATGGCCCTTTAGTCGTAAAAAATAATCTTTCTTATATTTTTAGGGTTCCGTACCAAAATGGTAAAAAAGGAACCCTTATGGTGCGACTTCGTCTGTCTGTCTGTCTGTCTGTCTGTCACACCTGTTTATTTCAGCAACTACTAATGCTATCGACTTGAAATTTGGAACAGTTATAAAGAATGCTTGTCCAACTATATTGCAAATGAAAAAAGTAAAAAAATATTTTTATTTTCATTGCAAAAGGGGCCGGAGTGGGGGTCCGAAATTTTAAAGTGGGGTTACTAGGTCAAGTGACATATCATATGAAAGGGCTTGATCTGCACATTTCAAAATATATTTTTATTTTATTTTATGTCTCACAGTTTTCGACATAATGATGAAAAATGTCCAAAAAAATACCATCCCCCCTTATCTCCGAAGTTTGCGGGGCGAAAAATCTGAAATAAATAGAGTTGATAGGAATTGACCCAAATATGGCACCAAAAATACAACGATGTTCCTAACTAGTACAGTTTTTTCAAAATCATCAAAATTCCTTCACAAACAAACTTAGTTATGCGGTCCGGATTTTTTCACTTTATACGTCCAAAAATGATACGGAACCCTCGGTGCGCGAGTACGACTCGCACTTGGCCAGTTTTTTTTATCTATAAGACGAATAAAGTCCCGTCCCACCTGATGGCAGGTAGTTGCCATCAGTCGGAGATTTATGTATCTTATAATGTCCGCCACCTAAGGCTCGAGGGCTTACTCGACTTTTGTGAAACAAAACGACATTTCTACATGATCCGGTAACAATTAGAATTGTTACCGGATAAACTTTTTAAAAACATTTTTTTTAAAAATACATATTAATAATAAGTATACCCAGCGAGGTTGTTACCGTCAGCCAAAAATATTTAATTTTCTATATAAGATTCGAGTATCCAAAGTATCTGTTTATACGTGCATAAGCAACAAAGAGAGTAATATTTCATTCTATATTCCTGTATGACCTATATTTCATTCTATATACAGGCTGACAATAAGTCTACTAAACCTATTTGGGAAAATGATAAGCCATACTGACAACACAATAAGTAAGCATTATAATGTACTTACCTACATAAAATAGTTATTTTTTGTTAGTAAAAGGTAAGTAGTTACTTACCTTTATTATTATTGCACGACCGCCCAAAAGGTGTGTTATGTTTTCAGGGTTCATGTATGTATGTGTATGTAGGTATGTTTTTTTATTTCACTATAACTTCTAAACGTCTGAACTGATTTAGACGTGTGTATAATTCACTATCCCGTGCCCCGTGACATGGGTGTTTAGAAAAAAAATCATTCTATACATTAAAATTATAATTTAATATTTTTTAATAGATTAGAAAAAAATGAAAAGCACGACTAAGTATTTAGTATCTTGAAATTTTATGAATGTTGAGGAAAACAAAAATCATGTTTTCCAAACAAAATTATTGTCCTCCGACTACAATAACATTGTATACAGTCGTGTATTTTTATTATTTGTTAACCCTCTTATGTTGTCTTTGTCTTGCGCTGAATTTTCTATATTTCCTTTCTTCATATATTATCACGTTCTATGAATTCCTCTATACCTAAACTCAACGTTGCTCCAATAAAATTAATTAAAATCACGTGTACCTATAGGTAAGTGTTAAATCACTGAGCAGGCAGTATGTACCTACTTATTTAGTGAAATACTTAATCTTCGTTACATGTTAGACATTTTGATGTGCAGACAACCCACGATCCTAGATAATCGGGGTAATCTTATTCCCTTCACGTAGACATGTAACCTCGTCTGAGTTTATTATATATCTACGAGTAAATAATAGATGCTATGTATTAAATACTGATACCTTATGACTTGACTTTCGTTTGTAAATAAAACAATTACCTATTAACCTTATTCGGCAATGCAGCAATTTGCAGCAATCTTCAATCTTTGGATTTCACAAATATAATAATAATAACTCAAACAATCGTTTTATGGTAAACGTGTTGTACAAAGATGGTTTATTACTGTCTGAAGCTCCACGCAGCCTCTATGAAATAAGGCAAGCTATATTTTCTACTTCGTATTTCTATTCTGTATTCACTGCAATCTGCATGCATATAATTAATTCATGCACAATACAGTAATAATAGACTAAGGATGTTTCCTCACGACTAAGATCTTCTCAGAACTGCCTCAGATCATAGAAACAAGGGAGATGTGCCAAGGCACTATTGAGCTTGATAATTTGCCATGATCAAGATCAATGTGATCATGTTGCGACGGACCAAAAGAGATCGATGATTTACATACTTACAGTGTTTTAGTTTAGTGTGAGTGTATGTGGAGTGTACCTAATTATATCGGCCCAATGTAGAAATCCATAGCTGCGCTTTACCGCTCCGACAACAATCGTTAATTATCGGACGTCGGATCCGATTAGTTGGTGAAACGTCCTGACAGTAGGTACCTAGTGATGTTTTATACGAAACATGAAAGTTCTACAAAAAAGGCATTCAATTTCTTATTATGTTACCTACAGATGTTAATGTCTACATTTTCCGCAACGTCTTTCAAACTTACGACAGCGGTTTTCATTTTCTTCTGCGATAGGTACTGCGAGCACGTCGTAACGTTGAAAATTTCATATTATGTAACTTTGCCGAAAGGTTGCCAACAAAGTTTAAAGAAACTCTTCGCTGAAGGAAGTTCGATACGACATTTATGACCAGGTAGCGCTATCGGTTTTTACTGCCCTTGCATATGGTTCTACTTTGTTCGATTGTACAGTTAGCATCGAAATCTATGTATATGTACGTGCACAAAACTTCGTCTTCCAATAGACGGAAGCTTTTTGATTAAGTATTTTCATAGGAAGAACATCTGTGGGTATTTCGATTTTTCGCACACCATTCATTCAGCAAACCCTAGAATAACAATACCCAGAATTGTCTACTCTGCATTTGCCATAGAAAAATGGAAACGAAGTTGTCTTAGAGTAATTTCTAAAGAGTAGATTATTCCAAAAATTCTATAACAGATTGGTCGAATCCTAAACACAGTTTTAACTTTACTATGATGTAGCTTTGATGTCGACTTTATTTAAAAGAATAAAAGCAAACCATAACTATTGTCTTGCTCTTTCCCCTAGCTTCTTGTCTGATTATGTCACTTGTATTTTTCCTTATTCTCTTAAAGAGAAAACTTAGAGCAGAGAGGAAGGGGAAGGAGAATTTCTTAAACTTTGCTCTATATCGGTACTCAGTCTCAGGAATATTTCATAAGAAAATCCAGCCAATAAATAATTTATAAAAAACTACTGTAGCTATAATAACGACTGCAGGGGTAGAATTATACAGGAATAGGGTGAGAACAAGACTTTTCTTCTATCGTGTTATACGACAATCTCATGTCTTAAGCTTATAGACATTCACAGCCAATAGACTTAAGTCAATCATTTAGGCCACTTACGACGTCACTCCAAATGGCTTTCATTCTAGATCAGTCCTGTCCTGCCATAGAGCAAAGATATTGCACTCACGGTCAAATGGCGTGACACCAAATGGCATGCCGCTGTGGATTACAAAAAAATCCATGGGTTGGTATTGCGCCAAAATTTGGATTTCAGATTCACGATCAAATGTTAGCTGTATAGCACGCCATTTGGCGCAACTATGTCCAGATTTAGTGTAAAAAATATCCAAGGTAAGGATTGCACTCTAGATGTCTTAAATACTCGTACATAGACATATTTTAACCACAAGACTCGAAACACAGTCGTTCTCACCTTTACCCCTCTTTCTATGAACAGTGGTCAGAAGATATGGACTAGTCTGCAAAATAGTCTTATCTCAGTGTTAGACTGTGACAACGCCATGAATGGAATAAGATAAGCAATAGGTAATCCGCTCTCATTAGTCGTTAGCGAAAGCGTTTTGCTTGGTTATGCTCAAATATTAAGGTTCCTTTTCCAGACTACTGATTTCACGGTGCCAATTAATATTTGTACGTAGGTATTTGTCTGTAATACAAAGACTAAGGCTTAAGTTCACCGACAAGATAACAGTCCGATAAATTGAAAACGGCCGTTTAACTTAACTTTTTGTACATAAAAAGAGATGATAAACAGACGTTTTCAATTTAACGGAGTGTTATCTTGTCGGTGAACTTGGGTCTAAGTGCGCTAAAGTGTCAGTGTAAGTCAAGTTGTAACCTATGAAACTTAGCAACCTTGCTATATTATTCTATAGAGCGCAATGACTAAGTAATCTTTTTATATACCGTAGACAGGGTTATTCTGTCTACGTTTTACACATATCTCTATAATTATAACAAGGCGTGTCAAACATAGAATATAATTGAATCGTCAAAAGTACGGCCCATACTCTATTGAATAAGATATCAACTTTATGTAGGTAGGTACCAGCGTTGCCAGACGTCCCGATTTTGGCGGGACGTCCCGATTTTTTAGCTCAAAATTGAATGTCCCGCGCGGGACAGGCTCTGTCCCGCTTTTCGAGGATTACTCGACGGTGCGGCCCCCACCTTCAAACTGCTCTCCTGAACGCGTTTTTTTTCAAGTGAATTTTAAAAAGTCGGATGCCGGAAATAAATTATATGCGTAAAAATGAAAGCAGAATTACTCATTCAATTCAATCTGGAGCTATCCTGTGCAGAGTTATTCGACTAACTGCTGATTATTTACGTTTTTTATCATGTCCCGCTTTCGACAAAAGAATCCCGCTTTTTTTACTCAAAAAGTTTCAAAATCCCGCTTTGCCCGAATAAAAACTGGCAACGCTGGTAGGTACCTACTAACTACTTGTACTCTTTCACTTAGACTATGGAAACTTTTAATTGGCTTTCTTTTACTATTGAATGTGCTCACTGTATTGTAAATGTAAGTTTTCTAGAGGAATAAAATAGCAAAGAATATAGAACAACGTAGTATTGATTATTTTTTTTAAACAAAGTAACTTAGCAGTTAGCAGCAGGTAAGGTAGCAAGCAGTTTATAGTACTGAGCATGAAATGTATACCTACCCATCAATTTAAAAACATAGTAAACACAAAAGACATTAAAAGTTAAAACTAATGTACTGAAACACAACAATAGCAATTTAAAAGCGGTGATACCATCTGTATTGGCATGGAAATTACTGATATTTGTGAATAAAATATCAAGTAATTATCGACAGACTATACGGCTATCTATATTGAACTATACAGATGGTAATAGTACCAATTTCTTAATAAATGTGTTATCTGATAAAACTATTAAACTTAAACATTCAAATTAATCGATGAATAGTTCGTTTTATTATAGCCTAGGGTTCAATTAAATGTCAATGTATTTGGAATTGTTCTCAGAATTTGCAATCGAAGCTACAAATATTTGATTAATAAATGTCAGTATCTCATGTTATTAATTACAGTAATACTTAATGACTTTCGGATGAATCGATGTTTGGTTGGATATAATTCATTTATTATTATTCTGAGCTATATAAAACCAATTAAGCTACTAATATTTGATTAATTTAATAATGGTAGTACTTATCTCATGCGATTAATTAACAGTAATAATAACGGTTTTGTGGTTTGAAGGCAATGTTATTCTAATAAAGGGTTTTAAACGAAGGACTCATTGAGTACTAAGAAAACATCTGCCATTCCTTGTTTCGAGTGATGTAGATATTCTTGTATGGAACAGATTATTTTTATAGCGATTTCATGGGCCGGTAGTATGAGTAAATGTAACAATATTCAAATACTGTATACCCTCCTTCCATTTAAGTCCCTTTTATAACCAGTCACCTTGTATTTTTAATTTTTTAACCATCTGATAGCTTGCAGCTATAATACATAACACGTATCATGAAAATGCGAAGGACCTACCTAAATAGTTGCTATCATTCAATTTGTTTCATCGCCAGATAACGGCGCCACCGAATGAACCGATGTATTATTAATAAAAGCATTTATCTCCATAACTTACACGTATATCGCCCTTACAATATTTTTTCACGGTGATATTGACTATACGAAAAAAAAACGTAACAAAAATCATTGTGGAGAGTTGCCAAATAAAACTTTATCATATTCACAAGAGCTGTTCGTAAAAATATTGTATTTGGCATTACCCACTAGTGGTTTTTATCAACTTTTTGTCTGCCACACTCGTTATTTGCGATGCAGCATAAAAGGTATCGACCCATACATAAAACCCTCGTATAGAATCTAGCAACTCATAACTTTGCCTAGAAATAGCAATAGCTATGAAATAAAATAAAATAAAATGCTGAAAGTTATGTATGACATACTGTCTTGGAGATGTATTGCTGTAAGCCTTCTGCAAATAAACATTACAGCTTTGAAAATATTGACGAATATACACATAACATTTCGGTAAGTACCCACAAACTACACCCGACTAAGTACCAGAACCATACCATCAAAGACAATATACTCATCCATTCGAATTTCATGTACCTATAGATACTGCTTAATATTCATTACTGAGGCGCCAAAACTGTCATCGGGCCTAATTATTCTCTTGCTCGGATTTCGTATTCGTCTCACGTCTTTGATATTAGGGCTCAATATACCGACGATCGAGGCAGCTTAAATGAAGGATTAACTGTACCTAAATCTTCATTTTCTCAATAAAACAGAATGGACGTTAGACTCGGCATGTTTTAAAGCTCTTTCGCCCCTGGGGTTATGAAACATGCACACGTTGCCGCTACAAACTTTCGTGAACATAACTTTACAGAAAAAGTTAGCTGAATTTCCAAATCGAAATATCTTTCAAACTTGGCACCTGTTTCTGACTTTGTCTTGATCAAATAATCTTTTTGTCACATAGAATTTTTTGTCAAAGGACGGTTCTACGATGTGACACGTAATTTTCCCCTGAGGGGAAACTGAGCTCCACTAGTAATAAATACAATAATGTGTCAAGTTCTAAGACACGACAGCCTCAGCCACATAAGATTCGATAGATAAATATATTATTTTTATTTCGTTTGAAAGAAAAAACGTTTGATGTGAAACTTTAACAAAATTCTGAAACAAATTCAACACCTGACATTGAACAAATCCATCGTCTATCCATACTAAAAACTGTATAAAACCCTTGTCTGTACATTGAAAGTATTCTAGGAAAAATAGTCGGAATATATGGGACGTAACGCATGCCCAAACATTTTTTTTATAATTTTTGTCTGTTTGTGCGCTAATCATGCAAAAATGCTGAACGTACTTATTTTGATTTAATTTTCACGGCTTAGTAGCTTGGGGTCCATCTAAAATCTAAGCCACATTAATCTAATTCCGATGGGATGAACCAGAGATACATCTTGACCTCTTCGTAGTACTAGCCACTATTGTAGTCCACGCGGACAGAGTCGCGGGAAAAATCTAGTCTAGTATATAATAAAAAATATAGATAAAACCATCATCTGGCAGTTGAAAAATTACAACGTTTTTCGTATCATCTATCTCCCAGACGGAGCCATCTACTCTTAGTCTTAGAACACGCGATACTTTTAGCAAAACGCTAGTGATTGAAAACGAAGTGTGCATCGATTCCTAAGTGATGCAGTATAGAGAATAATGCATCACTCATGCTTCATCCATTTTATATGGCTCCTTCGATCTTGAAAATTGAGTGCAACTATGTATTTTCATTTATCTTTAAAGTGTCGAGATATGTCTGCTGGATAGTAAGCCTTAAGGCACAGTAAAAATATGTACCAGTACGGAAACTACGTACTAACGTTCGAAACGGCACACTCATACAAACACGCGAATCGACGAGACCTCTAAGCGGACATCGCGGTGCTGTCAGTCGTGAGTGCCGCGTCAAGACGAGTGGTTGCGTTTAGTAATTGTTTAGTTTAATAGTTTATTTAAAGAAGCTATTCATTAGAATGAGAATTTATTATACCATAAAATTTATTAATAAAGCATTCCAAACATGTCGTAGCAGACGAAAGTATTTTTCAGTAAACAATTTGTAACTGTGTAAAATAAAGATATTTTTTTTAATGTAGGTAGTGGTTTTTTAATTACTGTCACACACATTTTCGGGTTAAAACCCAGTAGGTACTATGCGTTTTAACTTAGATAAAGATGACCTTGGCCCTATATTAGAATTCTCTCATGCCTCATGCACGCTTTTCTAATACTTACACGCTCCTAAATAAACAATATGAAAATAACATGAACAAGATAAATATTATTGAAAAGTAATTTGCACATAATATTTTTTTGTTAAACTTAATTATCGTCACAATATGGTGCCACTGCCAAGATCATCCCATCCTTAGTTGAAACGCATAGTACAGTGCGCAGCCGCCGGGTTGATCAGGCATCGCATCGGCGCCACATCGTTGCGACTTTAAGACCTCTTATGTGTAAAATTGAATTTTACACATAAGATGTCTTAAAGTCGCAACAACGATATGCGCCATGCCGCGCGCCGCTTGCGGCATCCACCGCGCGTTCCGACAAGGACCGAACGAAACGTTTTCGTCTTAGAGATTACCTATTTAAATTTTATTTGTAAACTAATTATTTTAACTCGTTGTTTGATCACTACAGTACACAGAATCTGATGTTTTAATAAATACAGTTCAGTTTCAAAAACACTAAGAGTGACAACCCTACCGCTGCAGTGGAGCGTAGGTATTTATTTCTGCAATTAGGCCTAGTTTCCATACTGGTACATATTTTTACTGTGCTTAAGGGACGGCTCTCACCTTCTCTAAAAGATGTATAGATACCTACATTTTACACCTACCAGTTTGCTCAGATTTTTGCCTCGAGCTCAATCGATCGGTGGAGAAAAAATTTAGGTCTTGTAACAGTTTTTTTGCTAGGATGTCTTGTCATTATTCAGGTCAGGATTTAATCCGTATCTGATTAATGGATAAGGGTTTGATTAACGAGAGGATCAACTTTACGGTCACACGGATATTCAGCGTGTAAAAATGTGTCCCTTTTTCTGAGAGAGGTCTTTGTTCAACCGTGACTCGGAAAAGGCAAAGAATAAGGGCGTTAGTATTTAATTTGTTTTTCTTTTGTCGCAGCTGCTCGACGGCGATGTTATGCGCGGCCATCATGACAGAGCATTGGGAGCACGTGGTGTGGGAGCACGCCGCCCTGGCCGCGCTCGCCAATGCCTCCAACACGGCGCTGCAGTGGCTGCTCGACGAAAAAGTCGCCAAGGTAACGTCACATAGGTACTCGTACAATATACAAGGTGTAATTTTAGTCACTCAAAATCCGAAAAAAATCATTGAACTCGTCATTATAAGCAACTTTTACGATGGGACCAACCGTCCCATACATTTATGTTCACATAACTCAACAAAATGTATGGAGCAGCTGATTTTTTTGCTAATTTCAGGGTTAATTCTAGATTTAAATTCTACCTTGTATAGATTTACAGGGAGAAACTGCTTCTGCAATATGTACTCAAGACAAGCTTTGGTACAACTGGCAGCATTAAGCTTCAATATGCAGATTTAAAACAACTTTCAACATCGTCGTATCGTAAAATGTAGTTTCCTTAATTTCGTAGCCCGGCTACGGATTGCTACGAAATGTAGCACGTAGCTTGCTACGAGTAATACTTCGTAGCAACTTCGTAGCGACGCTTTATAGTCACGTAATACTTTAAAGTCTTCATACATTTCGAATCTAATCTGAAATTCTACACCAGCTTTCCTGGTCCGGTCTCGAGAAGCAGGAAATAGCTTCTCGTAAGCGTCCTGTCCGACTTTAGATAATTATAAAAGAGGCATCTTTACCGGAATGGTGCTGAATAAAATGCAATCAGTTTTAATAAAAAAATATTCAATATTAATGCTTCGTTAAGTTTACGTATCCTAATGGAAATAATGCCAAATGTACATAAAAATGAATTTGCACAGTTACCATTCATAATGCGAAGTTTGCATGACAAACGTATTTCAAACAAAAAAAGTACACAATCCCCAAGGTCAGTTCAGTAAACTTGAGTAACAATACAAATTGGTAAAGTTGAAATTGATGTCCTCCTTACAAGTTGGCAGTACGTACGTACCTCAGATCACAGAAAATAGAAAAAAGGAGATATGCTATCATAGCAAATTAGTACGGGAATCACTGTTGCCACTTTTAGAACAGTTTGCGACACAATTACAAGCGCTCCTTGTGAATATAAAGATCGTCCACACATTAAAAATTCCGCACACCCTCAATCTAACACTATTATTCATCACTCATCACTAGCACTAAACTAAAATACTGTACCTATTTACATCATCGATCGCGTTCGGTTCGTCGCCTGCGTGTACGTTTTAATTATGGTCAATGTGACCTTATCAAAGCTTCAAGTTCAATAGCGCCTTGGCACATCTCCCTTGTTTCTATGATCTGAGATACCTACATAGTTGCATTATTAATCGGAATTCCAGTTGGCAATGGCGGAAACTTTCGGGTGACGGGCAGTGCCTCATGCCTCACATCACTGATGTTATTTCCCACGTGACAGACTTTGTAGTAATTGGAATTGTTTGTAGGTTCGTGTGTACAAATAGCAGGTAAAAAATACCAATGGTAGTTGAGGGTGACTCACTGGTACTTCGACCCTTTTAAGAAATAGTTTGTTGGGCAAAAAGTCTATTCGAATAATTTTATTATTATAGAAAGGAAGTATTATTCGTGGAATAGAAGCGAAAATGTTACTTTTAACCCAACTGCCCCAGAAGGAGGGTAATATTTTTCGAGTGCGTATTTGTATGTATACTTCTTTGGCACGCACTATATCCTAAACAGCGTGATAGCTTTCAACATATAGGGCATCTTCGTCAGTTATATTCGTCTTCATTGCGGAAGTCACATAGGGTCACATATTAAATATTACGCAATTGGGTTTATTGTTTTTAGGGTTCCGTACCAAAATGCTTGCCAAACTTTATTGAAAATGAAAAAAGTCAAAAAATGTTTTTATTTTCATTGCAAAAGGGGCCGGAGTGGGGGTCCGAAATTTCAAAGTGGGCTCACTAGGTCAAGTGACATATCATATGAAAGGGCTTGATCTGTATATTTCAAAATGTATTTTCATTTTATTTTATGTCTCACAGTTTTCGATATATGATGAAAAATTTCTGAAAAAATACCATTACCCCCCCTTATCTCCGAAGTTTGCGGGGCGAAAAATCTGAAATAATTAGAGTTGATAGGAATTGACCCAAATATTGCACCAAAAATAAAACGATGTTCCTAACTAGTGCAGTTTTTTCAAAATCATCAAAATTCCTTCACAAACAAATTTAGTTATGCGGTCCGGCTTTTTTCACTTTATACGTCCAAAACCGATGCGGAACCCTCGGTGCGCGAGTAAGACTCGCACTTGGCCGGTTTTTTTTTCTAAAATGTTGTGTACCTTGTTATACATTATTTTATACATAACATACTCTACTATAATAAAACTAGTTATAACAGATTACATCGCGTAGGTACCTATATCAGGAAAAACAAAATTTTCCATTTTACTACTAAAAGTTACAGCGATAAAAAAATAAATGAAACTCGTTACAAAGTTGCGATGCCATTTGTGTCTGACAGGTGTAACAGGGAGAATTTAATTGTAAGTATCGCTACCGGCACCGGCGTGTCACCGAGTGCCTACTATGCTGCTGTAATTGTTTATTGTAAAGAAATTATTTTTGTATAAATCGTTGGTGCTTTTCAATTTACAATTATTTTTTACTTCTTTTCTTTTGAGTTAAGTAGGATAGGTAAAATATGTGTTTTTTTATTTATATTAACAAACTTATTACTGTGAATGGAGAATTTAAAGAGAGGCAAGCCCAGCAGTGGGTAAAGTTGGGCTTGGGTGTTGATGATATTAATGTATCCATAAAAAATATTACACAATAAAGCGCCTATCTATCAATGCGAAAGTTTGTTTGTTGCTTTTCCTTCTCTCATGCAGCAGCGGAGCAATGGATCGCCATGTGTTTGTGTTGTGTGTTTGCGTAGAGATAGTTTTTGGGCCGGAGAGTGACTTAGGCTTTTTATGTCGGTAGTACGTTCCCGTGGGATAAATTTCGACCTCCACGCGGGCGAAACCGCTAGCAAAAGCTAGTTTATAATATTAAACGGTAACTTTGAACTACCGTTATATTCTCAATCAACCTTGTTGTGAAAAAAGGTAGGTATTTATCAAAGAATGAAATGAAAAATGCTGAAGCTGTGTGCTCAGATAGTTTAGCTAGGAGTCTTCAGTAGGTCACAGAATCTTTAGAATTAGGTCAGGATATCTAGTTCGACTTTATTGCATTCCATGTGTCTTCGACAGCATTAGGCTGTTATTCCCTTTGTGTGGTTCTGGTGATACTCAAGTTACCATTTTTTTGTTCATCATAAATCCATTTCTTCAAACAACGAGTATATGTGCTCACCACTACTTAAGCTTAGTCCGTATCTATAGTTTTTCATTTATAAAATATAGAAAACTTGAAAATCAAGTGGCTGGTAGCAATTGAATGAGAGTAGCCGAGAATCGAGAGCGGCGTTCTCGTTGATCGAGTCGGCATTGAGCAACTTAAATTGGTTTACGTATTGAATGACAATCGTATTATGAGAGCACGCTTTCCATTATAGTTGATCAACTTTTGGCTTGCGAGTCGGTTCAATTCTATGACGTCATCGTGCAAGTTGCAACTAGCGGAATGTAACAACGGTCTATTCAAGTCAATTTGTTTGACGATTTGTGGTTCGAGAGTGAGAACGTAATTCGTTTTCGATTTTACACGATCACCTTTTTATGTTGACCAACTGATTCTCGCCATGAGAACGCCGCATTAGATGGCGTGTGATTGGACAGCATTATAATGTCCACTAGTGGCTAATATTGATGATAAATTATCCTTGTGCAACATTGTATTATTATATAAGGTATACTGCTGTTTACATAACCTTTATGATCCTGCTTCACCTGCGACCTAAAGCGCAGCAATGTCACTAAGCAGATATGGTCAATTTAGCGCGTTAATTTACACATCACTACTGACATTAGACGATAACTGGACAAACTACAATAATATAGCCATTAGTTTAATGTGTTTAAAGCCTTAATTAAAGTGCATTTGATCACAGGCGTTAACACTAATAATAACGCGGCTGGAGTACAGCTTTACAGTGAATTTTAACACAAATTCTCCGCCTCTTATAATTCACGTTTAACAATGAAAACTTCAACTACTTTTGAATAAGGCTAGTCTTTCAAACAAGCTACCTCTTGAACAAGACTTTATTCGAAAACACTGAAGAAAATAAGGCTTAAGATTAATTTTAATCTGCAAAATAAACTTTAATTAAACTTCATGTTGCTCTTACATAAATAGAAAAGTTCTTGTAAAGTTCGGTCATTTTGAAGTTGATTCCAATTTTTGGTATCTGTTTGTCTGCCGCCCTTGAATTTATGTGCTCCAGTGAAATTAATGGACGTTCTTGTTTTGAAGCACTACCAAGTTTTCTCATTTTCATCGTTAGTAGAATGATAAATTATGCTTATTATTGAAGACTTGAAAAAAAAATTAGTTTAGAAAGATTAATCCTTTTTGAAATGGTTTTTTCGACAAAACTGGTAGGTAATGAGTTTTGAAATTACTTTTTAAAATATACTTACGAACATTATAGATTATGCAGTTAATCATTTTCCTTCATACGTGCATTTTTATATTGACTCACAAAGCTCTTTAGTTTGCCAAGAGCTTTCTGCCATTTAAACATGGAAACTTGCTATCGCAATAGTTATATGTAGGTAATGATGTAGGCATTTTTGCAACCCCACTATTAGTACGGTAGTGTACAACTTCCTACAGTCACCTTGACGGATTTTTATTTCTCACGCGATGTTTCAGGTTAAATAGGCCCATTATCGCGAAATTTTTTTTGTCGAATTAAGTACATGAACATATTTATGAATGACTTAAAAAAATATAATTAAGTATATTTAAGGCTACTGAATAAATCTGTTTAAAATTGTGTCGAGAAATTAGGCCATTGTACAATAATTTATTAATAGACCGACTGTATTAAGTATTGTTATTCTATAAGATATTGAATATTTTATATTTACGATTACGACCAACGTCAGAGGTTACCAAAGAGTGCGCTGTGGGAAGCAAGCAGAGGTGCCGTGAGGCCCTCCTGATGCTTACTCCCCAAACAAACTAAAAAAATAAAATCGCGCGCCTCCTTGATTTCACACATATCTTGACAAGGGCACCGAACTAAACTAAATAAACTAAATGCTATACCTGTAAGTGCGCCGTGAATTGAAATGGTTTGGGAACCCCTGACCTACGTCAAGTGGCGAGTTTCTCCTTTTAAGGTACATTTCCAATGACCGAGCACAAACACCAGTGACATTACATGTATCACGGTCTGTGGAAACCATCCCATACAAAATTCACTAAACCCGACACATCTCGCTACTGTAATTAATGGCTACTTGGCGTGAAGACACTAAAATTAATGTATTCTCCCTTGAGCCACACAACGCGTATACAATGACAATTTCTCACCGTAATAAATTCGGTGACTTTCATTATCTTAGCTTCTAATTAAATCAAATAAGGTCGGACTAGTTGGCCTCACTATCTCGTATATTTAACGCGATCGTTCGCACTTCGCAGAGCAGTAACAAATAGCTTTACGATTTCCTAGTTTACTTTAAAACTAGTCTGATATTAGTGCCACAAGCACGATCCGCTCATATAATAGAATATTGTATAGTGACGTCATATTGCTTGTAAAAAGCTTGTAAAACGCTTTGTTAGATAAATGTCCTGGCGACGGCGCCCGTTAAGACTTCAACCAGTTTTAAGTTTAAATTCTTCTAAGACATTCTAGCTCTAAGTGTTGTGTGTAAAATTTTCTAAAAGAAAAGATTAATATGTCGTTAAGGTGTATTTTGCTACACCGTCAATGGTAATTATTACCTAGATAAAATTGCGATCTGATTTTATTTTTTCGTATCCAATCCAAACTTAGGCATACCTAAATATAAATAACACATCCCTTTTGTCATTTCATGTTCACACCAACCCGTTCCCTTTTCCCAGAAAATCAATTTGTCATAATGGGTGAAAATTCATATCGTCAATTTTCATTCTGTTGTGAATGGTATCAATTCTGTCAACCACAGCATATTATATTAGCTATTGACATGACTTTATTATTATTAAATCAGAACTAAACGAAAAAGCAAACCGTTTTATAAAAAAGTAAAAGGTTTATTGAAATCATAATACTTACATTCGACGAAACCTTTCGTTCGTTTAAAACTACCCAAATATTTCTACCAAAATAATATTTCAACCACAATTATTTGAGTGCTATGTCAATAAAAATCAAAAAACTTTTAGTTGAAAATAGACAGCGAATATTCAGGGTTCTTCAGCGGTTAAAATGTCAAAGCAAAAACGGTTTTAAACTAAAATGGTAGTGTCACCTTGAATGTAGTTGTTTTGACGCGAGGTTGCCGCCTTGTGTCTAATTTCGCAGACACAGATCGATCATTAACTACTCGTACTTACACCACTTTGCGTTCTCTTCGGTAATATTCGTACATTTTAGGACTTAGGTAAGCATGAATGCAGGCGCGGTCGCAGCCGACGATTTTGGAGGGGGTCATACCGCAGTTGAAGACTTTAGGGGGGGTCATACCGATTAATGCCAACGTGCTATACCGTGAATTACCGTGTTTGGCACATTTTTGTACAATTTTGGGGGAAGTCATGACCCCCGTGACCCCCCCCCCTGGGACCGCGCCTGCATGAATGATTAGGTAGGTACTATAGCCACGAATATTTATTTGCTACATTTTATTTTTGGATTTGGAATATTGTTATGCCTAGTAATGAAATATGTATTGATGCTGCCTGGATTGATGAACTTGCCTAACCTTGTCTAGCTTTTCGGGGTGTTTTCGATGGTTGTTTGTTAATAACCAAGTTTACTTCGAAGATAACCTTTTGATACTTTAGATCTTTGTTTTACCAAGTCTTCAATTTGATTCTCTGACAAGGTTGAACAAAAGGTATTCGACAAAACAATTGATATTTTCAAATTAGTGTTTAATCAAGACTTCACAACAAAGATACTGATGAATGATAATACAAGGTAGTATGCCGCTTTTATTTGTGATTGGATCGACAACTAGTGGCTGGCCTATCTGATGGTTGCATCGGTTGGTACCGCAGCCTATGGACATTATAGTGGCATAACAGACGTGTTATCCACCCTAGAGATAAACTTGAAATGTCTTATGTGCCTGTAATCACACGGCCACCAGAAAACCATTAAACTGGACCACAGCAATGCTGTAGGGAAATAGGGACAGAAAATTGTACCAACGATGACAGTACCTAGTTCCTCGGACGAGCTCTGTCACAAAGAGGTGTACCTACCTACTACTACTAAAGTATGAACGAAACAAGACAACAAAAGATTCGCATTAAACATTAAAGACATCCCTACAATAGCCGCTATAGCAGCACTCTTTAATACTACAGACAGTTTTCAGACGGTAGTCGCCGACGAGGCTCCGAACAAAAACCCTTCAACGCAAACCTTAAATAAGGTTGAATATTTGATCAGACATACTCACATGAAGAGTTTGTTTGTTTGTTTGAACGCGCCAATCTCTGGATCTACCACTCTGATTTGAAAAAATCTTTTCAATTCCGAAAATATGAGGAATAGTAGATTATTTTCATCACGCTTCGGAGAAAAAGAAAAAAACCGGCCAAGTGCGAGTCGTACTCGCGCACCGAGGGTTCCGTATCATTTTTGGACGTATAAAGTGAAAAAATCCGGACCGCACAACTAAGGGTTCCTTTTTTACGGAATTTTGGTACGGAACCCTAAAAAGGTCAGAAAGAACGTTAGCGAAAACAAGGTAAAGGTGCGGGCGGGGAAATAATCAAATTTCTTTTAAATTAAACGGCGGGTGAAACCGCGGGGCACAGCTACACTGAATATTTGATCAAACATATTCACGTTCACAATATGTTCACAGATTTCTTGTTCACGTGTTACGTCACCAAGGTTCAACGTACGTTCGTGATTACCCACGTATCTGCGTAACTGGAGCGTAGGGGTCAGAAACTCAGAATAGCTCTCTAACATAAACTAACTTCCCATTTTATTTCCTAATAGTCTCAGAGAAAAGTACTTACTTAGTTTTAGTGTAGTCTAACTCCACATATAGTATATTAAACTTAATGTAGCGTACGTACTGCAGATGGTTTCAACATTGTACCTGAAATTAGGTCAGGTACACATTGTTGAAAATTAAACAAAAGCATAGTTAAGTGGCACACTTAATATGCATTTTAATTATCGTGCTCTAAGCGCTGTGTAGAATGTCCTGAACATACCGGTTTGAGAGTTTATAGCTGTGTAATTTATGCTGTAACCTTAGGGGAGACCGGGGATAGTTGACCAACGGGTAGGTAGACTAACGGCTAATAACTCGTCGACAGTACGAGTGTTACGTCATCCAGTTACATGCAATGGTCCTACTCCGCGCTCCCCCCAATTGAACAAAGCACGGCATCGCGGCCGCGCGTCGTTTAGTAGTGGTGACACGATTTGTGTTTATTATACACTTAAGTAAAATTTTCTTCTCTCACACTTTTTGTTTTTGTGCCTACAGATTTATTATGGGCACTGGGTTCAAGCACAAGTGCGTGTGTGCGGAGCTCCAGTAGGCGGTAAATACTTAAATTGAATACTACACAAAATTTTAATTGATTGATAATTATGTATTTGTATTTTATTTTGATTGTAATTTGATTTTAATTTAATTCGATTTGTTTTTGATTTTGATTTTGATTTTAATTTTAATTGTAATTTGATTTTCATTTTGATTTTATTTTATCATTATTGTTTATGCATACCATTATGGGCACTATGCCTGAAATAAATTATTTTTATTTTATTTATTTTATTTATTATTATGAACCACTTCCTTTTTAAACCAAAAGTTTGTTTATGAGTTGTTTATCATATAGCATAGTGTGATTTTCAAGTCGGAGACATTGTTTAGGATAGTCATGTTATGGAAGAATTAAAATGGTGGTTGGGGATGGTTGACTATTTTTTTTTGGGGCTGGTAGAATAATTGAATTAGTATGTTCATTCGTTCGTCCTCTATGCATTCGCACATTGTTCATCCCCAAGCCCTCTCAATAGCCCTCGTCAATTTCTCCGCCGGGCAGTCCAGATCCTCCGGTGATTGTACCTCGCAAAAGCTTCCTCTGTCGCTAGCCAGTCCATGAGCTCCCAGAAAGTGTAGACCTAAACTTGTCCCAGTCACCTTCTTGGAGTTGTATTTTCGGTAGTGGTGCAGATCTCTGTCACACCATTCCAGCTAATGACATCTAAACCTCAAAACAAATGGGTCTGAGATCTGATGAGCAAGAAGTCCGGATCCAAACTACAGTTCCGGTGATGGGGCATAAATGTCCCAACGCGGTGGTGATGTCCACGACGCTGGAATACAGGGTGTCACCTGTGTAAATGAAGTAGCAGGGTGTGTTTCTTTTGTTAAGAGTTTTAATGTTTCGTTCGGTGACCTACTGAGCAATAGCAGCTCCTCACCTATCCTCCGCTTCGCTACCTCCAAATCAAAGACTCTTTGCATTGAGGCCTCCTGCAACGATAAACTTTTCCGTGTTAAGCGCATTGATCACTTGAGCGATGCAGTAGACCTGGTCTTCTATAGGACTTCCTTCCTCGAGGTACACATCAACGATACTGATACATTGGTTACCTAACTTAATATTAGCGGTGATAATGGTGTGCTTACAAGGTCTGGGTTATATCAGTTATTCTGGGCAGTCTTGGCTTTAAGCCGAGTGAGCATCCGGAACATTACCCTTGCAGTTAATGTACCTATGCGCCTGTTACTCCCTTCGACATTGCCTGCATGGTATGGTGGGTTTCACCACAGTAACCTCAACTGTGATCCATTACTATGCACTCTGCTGCCCAATGGGTATGGCTCAAACACTTGTAATCTTTCAATTTGACTGGTATTTTGATTAAAAGCTCAATAAACAAAGAATATATATATTGCTCATCGCTTTCCATGCTTTTATAGAAATTACTGTATAGGTCAACTTACCCCTATGTCGTAATCAACCTACCCCAGACCCGGGGTTAGTCGACTAAGAGGCAGAGGTCTGCAAAATCGCGTAAATAACTAATATAACGTTAAGTAATCAAAAAAATATGAATTTATTGTTTAGCTTAATAGTGTTCCTATCAAATATAGTGGTTATTTTATATAAATACATTAAAACACTTGAGATATATACCATTAAGTAAAAAATTGGTCAACTATCCCCGGTCTCCCCTACAGCATAAATTACACAGTATTATAATCTCTCAAAATGAGTGAGCTCTTCGCAATATACAAGAATCTTCTTAACAATATTCTTGTTATTTAAAGAGAACAAGGCACACGCCAGTATACAAATATGATAATACCACAAATTGAGTGTACGTAGTTCATACATAATTCAATGGAAATTGGACGTAGGTGGCAAAATTTATGTATAAAATTGTTAGAAAACTCTGGCATAGTCATGTTTTTAACTTGAAAAGGAGGTAAAGTATGTGACTTGAAAATATTTTAGTTATATCAACTTACCCGTTTTCAGACTTCGATAAACTTAACTGATATTTAGACACGCATTTATTTAAAAACTTAATTCTTTGCCTTAAAACCATTTTTTTAATAATTTATTCTGCTTCAAAGGACCTGACTGGCGGGTAAGCTTTATCCAACAAAGAATTTTTTTTTTTAACTTTTATGAAATTATCTGGCGGAAAAGTTAACCGGAACTTATTTGGAAGTGCGGAAACAGGCTATAAATTTTAATATTATACAAGAGATCATAAATAATTACTATGAATAAAGAAAAATATTAATGTTTATATGATCTGTCTTGAGTTCTTCAAGAAAAGAGATTTTTTTATAATCTTAAGATTATAAGTATTTCTTTATTGTTGTATTTCTGTTTTTCTGCTTGACATTGTAAATGAGATTTGTTTTCCTCTTTTTCTGATTAGGTACTAAAGTAACTCTGCTAAGTATTTATTTATTTTTTATTACAGAAAGGAATGAAAAGTTTTTTCCTGTTCTAAATCATATTTCAGCGCTGAGAATCATTCTCGTCGACAATGTTTGCAAATATTGCGAGTGGTTTCTTATTTTTTATTGCCTGTACAATACTGTTATGAAAGTCAGCTCTATTCAAACCCATCACCAAGTTCCATCCAAATTCCAAATCCATTTGTATATAATGTTTATTTTTATGCGAATAAGTGGCCAATAAGAAGGCAGCCCACCTAATGATAAGTGGTCAATGGCAGAGGCATCGCAAGCACGTTGTCCATCCAAGGACAGTTTGAAATGTCTCATGAGCCTGTAATTACACTCTTTAAACCGGAACATAGCAAGCTGCTTGGCGAAAGTTTTTATGAAAAATTTTTACTGACTTTATCGTAAAAACTTTCGCCTTTCATGATCATCGCCCCATCCACTAACCACGCCACCAAATTAAAAGGACGGAATGAACCATACTACTACTAACCTGCAAACAGCAGCGGGTTAGTTTTAATTTCTAATCTAATGTTACAGTGCCAACATGCCCGCTAATCCCTAGCGGTTCACTCGGCTTGAATATCTTGTAACTCGGAACTAGGAAGCGACAAGCCAAACGTAATTGGAGGCGTGTACTGTGACATAGTGATTGTTACGTCAGAATTAACCTCGTATTGTTGGGAGTCTGGCCTCCTCTTTGTGACAAAATGAGCCATAATCCACCATGCGGACCCATTGCTGGTTGATGGACGTCATCACATATCATATTATTAAATCATAGATATTTTTAGGGTTCCGTACCAAAATGGTAAAAAAGGAACCCTTATGGTGCGACTTCGTCTGTCTGTGTGTCATACCTGCATATTTCAGCAACTACAGTTATAAAAAATGCTTGCCCAACTTTATTGCAAATGAAAAAAGTCAAAAAATATTTTTATTATCATTGCAAAAGGGGCCGGAGTGGGGGTCCGAAATTTTAAAGTGGGGTTACTATGTCAAGTGACATATCATATGAAAGAGCTTGATTTGCACATTTCAAAATATATTTTCATTTTATTTTATGTCTCACAGTTTTCGACATATGATGAAAAATGTCCGTTCCCCCCCCCCCCCTTATCTCCGAAGTTTGTGGAGCGAAAAATCTGAAATAATTAGAGTTGATAGGAATCGACCCAAATATGGCACCAAAAATAAAACGATGTTCCTACTACTACAGTTTTTTCAAAATCATCAAAATTCTTTCACAAACAAACTTAATTTTGCGGTCCGGTTTTTTTCACTTTATACGTCCAAAGCTGACACGGAACCCTTGGTGCGCGAGTACGACTCGCACTTGGCCGGTTTTTATTTTAGGACATGCCGGTTTCCATACAATGTTTTCCTTCACCGTTAAACACGGAACAGAAAAATGTTTTAACTGTGGTGATGAAAGAAATTACACAAAGTAGTGTAACTCGTAAATCGGGGCCAATACCACTGGGCCATCGTTGCTTTTTGCCTGAGTTTTTGGATATGTTTAGTTAGATAATTAGATAGATAACAATTTGACCGCTTTTGATAAAATTGTTGAAATGTGCATACAACAGTAGTTAGTATCTATTCATTGATTTCCGTGTTAAAAATACCCGACGCTATCTTTATCGCCACCGTCTAACTTATAATCTGTAGGCACAGGCACTCTTCAACGTTTAAAGAGTCCCTCTAGGCCACTCTTGGGAGTAGAGTGCTGATTGAACTGAGCTTTGAACCGTCTGAACACCGGAAATGTTGTCATCAAAAACCAAGTCAATTCATCATCATTTGTTCTAAATAAAAAAGTTCATCTGCCATTCATAACACCACGCTTGTATTACCTGAAGAGGTAGGCAGGAACAGCGCAGTATCGTGTTGCTCCACAAAAGTTAACTGCAGTGTGGATGCACCTTTACACTACACTTACATTTCGCCGATTATGTTATACTTAAGTAAAATGTACCTAATAGGGGACGAAGTGACGAACCCATTACCATCAACTATAGTGAAGATGCTATATTGGCTGCCCTGAATGTCAATATGTTACGTTTTTAACTGTGTTGAAAGTTTTCTTTCAGTACCAATTCTCGTTCACTACTTTTTAGTGTCCTAACAAATAAATCTACAAATGTTATAATCTACAAATAAAACATCAAATGTTAGGACCTATTAAGGAGTGACAGACACAGCCAACATAGCGTCGAAGCGAATTCTTATATGAAACGATATATACCTGAGACTTTCTGTCTTGGTGAATCCCAAAAGAACTGGCGACCCTGAACAAAATATAACACAGCTACCTGCATAATAATATGCCATAAGTAAAGACAGAATAACACCCCATAATACCAACCAACCTCAAATAAAACCCAGTACATTATGAAGGTATTTTTCTTTCATTTATAATTCATACTTATATAAAAAGTTACGGTCGTCGGGTTCGGTCGGCAGGATTTCGTTTACTTTCAGCGGGACGCGGTATAACTTGACTGACTCGCATAACAAGATGATTGACGCTTATGGAACGCTATGGTAGCCGTAAAAATGTATGTGTTACGTTGAGTGTTTGTATACGTGGGTTTCATACTCATATTATAAATTAACGTCGATCTATCTAATACTATGTTTGGAAAATAGAAAAAATATTTATTTTATTTTCACATATCATGGGTAGGTATATCTAAAACTTGCATAAACTTTTTTTATTACTTAAAAAATTGCTCAATGTCTTATCGCTAAAATTTACAATGCTATAAAAGATTAAGTATAACGGTATTCTACAAATTAAAAGCTAAGTAAACTGGTCATGCAACCAAGAGAAAAACGAAAAAAATAATTCTTCCAGTATTGCTTCAAACTGCGGCGGACAGAGACCGGAAAACCATATTGAAAAACTAAACTAAAAAAATAACGATACGGGACTCTGCCTCTAAGTGATTCAAGGCAAAAGCCCATTTATCACTATCAATAGATAGGTACCTACCTCAGATCATAGAAACAAGGAGATATGCCATCATAGCAAATTAGTACGGGAACAACTGTCGCCACTTTTAGTACATTTTACAACACAATTACAAGCGCCCCTCGAGAATATAAAGATCTCCAACACATTAAAAATTCCGCATACCCTCAAACTAACACTGTTAATCGTCACTCAACACTAGCACTAAACTAAAACACTGTATTTATATCATCGATCGTGTTTGGTTCGTCGCTAGCGTGTACTTTTTATATACGGTCAATGTGACCGTATGAAAGCGTCAAGCTCAATAGCGCCTTGTCACATCTCCCTTGTTTCTATGATCTGAAGTACCTACGCATTTTGTTCAACAGCTTTCATTATCGGAAGCGATAAGCATCACGTCAAAACTTATATCGGTCAATCGTCAGATAGATGGATCATGTCATACATGAAATTTATTCCACGATTACACGTTATTTTCTGAAATTCGACCAGTTTTTATTATTACAAGCTTTTATTTACTTTCACCTGTCGCGGTGTCTGTCGGTAATCAAATCTTACAAGTTAAATTTGATCCACTTCCCGATGTTCGATTGACCTGAAATTTTGCATACATGTAAATTGCATGAAGATGTAATTTAATAATATCATAAAGCTGGTCTGATGATGGAGCCGGAAAGTGGTCATAGGAACTCTGTAACAAAACGACGTAACCCCATCGAGGCTCGTTTGATTTGGCTTCATGAGTAGGTACTCTAGTTCTATATGGTGTCCAGGCTCCTGATGATGGAGCCGGAAGGTGGCCACAGGAACTTTGTAACGATACGAGGTAACCTCATCGAGTATGGGCTCGTTTGATTTGTCTTCACAAGTGCTCTGGTCCGAGATGATGTCCAGGGTCTCATGATGGAGTTGGGAAGCACTCATTGTAAAAGCTTGTTTTGAAAATGTTTTTTCAACATAGAACATATTATTATGTTTGACAAAGGATAGGTAGGTAATCCGGCAGTCAGTAATAAATAGTGCAGTGATACGTAAGAAATTAAATTTAACAAATCAGCATATACAGGTAATCTTCCCACTGATGATGTAACCCCGTCTTCTCCTTATGAGAGAGAAGACTAGCTACAAGACCATAATTAGGTTGGTAGGTACTTATGTGTAACTGTAACTGCTGTGACTTCGATAATTGTGAAGAAAGTTTACTAAGTCCCCCAACTATGGCCAATTATGTGATTATTACCAATAGATTGCCAATAGAAAGGCTGCCTTACACAACACATCGCCTTTATTAGAAACTCTTTATAACTTTTTATTCTAACCCTGTCTCAAAGAGCTTACACAGAAACACAGCACGTGCTTAGGATTTCTAAATCCTAACTTTAAATCAGTATACTGAAACGTCAAGTCTTTAAGTAAATCGTTGTGTAGGTATTCTGTTTAATGAAAGTAACCTTAAAGATTCAAAGATAGTTCAGTATTCATGGCTTATACCTCAACAATTACGTTGCCTTGACCGAACCATTGTGCATGCAACGTCAACCCGACGCCAGCTACGGCATTCCGCAATTGATTTCATTCCGTTCAACCCTAAGTGATTATATACATAAATTATTAGAAAACACAATGGGGAACAAGTACCGGACTCATTATTGTAAATGGTTTTGTTGAATAAATTATTACGAGTAGTTTGCCTTTATAGACATTGAGTTGCTTTTTCATTAGCAAAATAGGAATTACTTAATGGTAGAATAATAGAGTTACTAATTTTATTGTTTGATTAGAGGTTTTTAGTTATATAGGTATACAGTGGGTATAATTTCAAAATATTTTAATACTTTTACATATTGTTTTAAAGCACTGAAAATGAATATTTAATCCAGCTATAACTCGGCAGTGAGTTAATTAGTTCTCAGCACGTAAATTTGAGCTTTATTTCAGTCACATACGATTTAAAATTACATACGATATATGAACACGTCCGTTAATTAGAATCCTTAGGAACCCTTTGCTTGAATTATACACGGCTCTACTATTTTTTATTTTGGTTCAGTGTTATTTTCGTGTCAACACTCGTCTAGAATATATAATTAATTAAATTTATTTAAATAAATTGCCCCCATCTCCATGAGACGTCAGAGACAAAAGGGTTTGATTTATTTACATAAAATTATTCCAGCCGGCCTAGCATGACCACGATAGAAACGGGTTTTGTCTACATAGAAATAGACAAAGTGACAGATTGTAGAAACATTTCTACGTTTTATGAATGAAATCTGTCACTTTGTCTATTTCTATGTAGACAAAACCCGTTTCTATCGTGCTCATGCTAGGCCGGCAGTACCTACACATTCCGCTTCTGAACCAAAGTTTCATCAAATTCAGCTGTCACGATACGATTGAGTTATACGCGTCAGGAATTCACGTTTTTTTAATCATTCAATTTATGGGGTAGACGTAGTGGGATAGGGGACATTACAACACACATCTATCTACTGTTACTCAAATCATTAAAACTAGAGTAGAGACTGTAGCAGGGTTGTAACGGATATCCGAATCCCTATCCGCAACTGCGCATCCATATCATCATTTAATTTTTTTAAAGATCCAGAGTCTCATCCGCATCCTCATAATTTCTATGAAGATGTGTCTAGGTATATACCTACCTATATTACCTATTACTCATACTCGTGCCGAATCAAGAGGGCATGGTCTAAGCGCGATTGTCTAATGATAGATACACCCTCATCCTCACCCACACTCTTATCTGCATCCTCAAAACGACATTACCTCGCATACGAATCCTCATCCGCATCCTCCAAACCGATATTGGTGCTGATTCTGTTGAATATCACACTAAACTAATTTTAATCACATCTCTTACAAATATAATTGAAAAAGGACAGAAAATATTTAGAACTGTCATATTAGTCTACGCCCTTGTCATTTACGGGAAAATAGTCGTGACCTTTTGCGATTACGACTAAATTGACATCAAAACTGTTCAAGTGGACTAATTTGACAGGATTAAATTTAATCTATCCCTTTCTCATGTTTCATAATAGAAAGAGACATAGTGAGACTAAATTAGTTAAGTTCGTAAACAACAGAATCGGCACCAATGTCACATTTGTGAGTGCCTACGCATCACAACCGCTTCAAGCAAAGCATCGCTTAGCACTGGCGGCGCGCACGCAGATCGCGCGGTATATTAACGTTGCTCCATCTCGCTCGCGCAGCTACTTGTCCTGCTCACACGAGGAATGCACCTGCGACGCAAGTGCAATGAGATTTCGGCGCGCTCTGATTGGTTGATTCGTAATATTTAATATTTGACTGTACACTACGATAACTAAAATTTTGTAAATATAAGTAGGTGATTTTATCAAAATATATTCCAGCATTCTACAGTATACTTGTTTTATTTGAAGCAATCCAAAAGTAGCTAAACCGCTACATCTGGTGACCCCGAGGAACAAAACAATGTCAACCAAGACAGAAGACAATGCAAGTGCGCCAGCTGAGCAAAACCTCGCTGCTATCTCCGTACAGTCGCGACTTCTTCCCTTTTGGCGTGAATACCCTCGGATGTGGTTTATACAATTCGAAGCTATCGTCGATCCACAGAAAACCAGCGATGAAAACAAATATCGCTACGTTCTCGGTCAACTACAACCAACAGATTTGCAACATCTTACGGATATCTTAATCAAGCCACCAGAAACAGGAAAATATGCGGTGATCAAACAACGTCTTTTGTCAGTGTACGAACAATCTGAGGTCAAGAATTTCAAAAACCTTATCAGTGGATTGGAACTTGGAAATCAAAAACCATCTCAACTTTTACGTCGAATGCGTGAACTCGCCGGCAACATGATAACTGAAGACGGTATCAAGATTGAATGGATGAATCATCTGCCGACACAGGTGCGAGTCGTGTTATCGGTAAACACTGACTCATCGCTAGACATGCTCGCGGCGATGGCGGACAAAATGATTGAATATTCCGAGTCGAGCAACATTGCAGCGGTTTCTGCACCACAACAGGAGGCTTCGGTAGCTACTGACCAACAAGGAATGTCAGCTCAGATCAACGTTCTATCGAAGCAAATCGAAAAACTATCGCTTGAGATTTCCGAACTTCGTAGCCGAGGAAGACCACGATATCGTCGTTTTCAGCGATCTCGCTCAAGATCGAAGTCAGGTTCAAGGTATCAGAATGATGCCAACCGAGTCTGCATATACCATTATAGATTCGGTGATAAAGCGAGGCGCTGCGTGTCACCGTGTGCGAGGCGAACTCAACAAAAATCGGAAAACTAAAAGGTGCACCGACCGTGGCGGACGTCGGTGACACAACGGCAAGTAATCGCCTGTGTGTCTACGATCGCAACTCATCACACCGTTTCCTCGTGGACACCGGGGCAGACATCTCCGTTTTAGCCGCCACTCCAATACTCAAGAAGAAATGTGCACCGAGCGAATACAAATTATATGCAGCAAACAGTTCGCTCATCAACACATACGGCGAAAAGGATTTACAAATGGACCTTGGCCTCAGGAGACGATTTCGTTGGACATTTGTAGTCGCGGACGTCAAGACATCGATACTGGGTGCAGACTTCCTTCGGCATTATAAACTCCTCGTCGACCTGCATCAAAAGAAGCTCATCGACAGAGTTACTGAGCTGTCAGTAAATGCTATAGAAATTTCATCTTCTCAAGAAACCGTTTACGTCCTCAGCAAGACACAAACGTATCAAGAAATTCTAAAGCAATACCCTGATCTTCTTCGACCTATGTCACTGAAAACACCAGCGAAGCATGACGTCGTTCACCACATCGAAACGACGGGGCCTCCTCTTTATGCACGGGCCCGTCCCCTACCCCCGGAAAAATACAAAGCGGCTAAGGAAGAGTTCGAACGGATGATGGAAATGGGAATCTGTCAACCTTCAAAAAGCCCATGGGCCAGTCCCCTCCACGTCGTGAAAAAGAAGGATGGCAGCCTACGTGTGTGTGGTGATTACAGACGTCTCAACTCTGTAACGTTACCTGACAAATACCCGATCCCACGCATACAAGACTTCACGTATCAGTTACACAACAAGAAGATTTTCTCCAAGCTTGACTTGAAAATGGCCTACTACAGAATACCCATGAGTAAAGAAGATGCCAAGAAGACCGCAATCATAACGCCATTCGGGCTATTCGAGTTCACTTGCATGCCTTTCGGACTACGCAATGCAAGTCAAACTTTTCAACGCTTCATGCACGAAGTACTGCGCGGCATTGAGGGATGCTATTCTTTCGTGGACGACATTCTGCTATACACAGAAGACGAAGCAGAACACAAAAATGTCTTACACCAAGTATTTGAGCGACTGAACAAATATGGAGTAACGCTCAACGTCGAGAAGTGTGAATTTGCAAAATCAAAAATCAACTTTCTTGGCTATGAAGTGACAGCGAGCGGCATAAAACCAACTGAAGAACGCATAAAAATCATTTCAAGCTATCCGAAACCGAAGACTATCAGTGAGTTACGTCGCTTTCTTGGAATGTTCAATTTCTACAGGGACTGTTTACCACATCAAGCAGACATGCAAAATGTACTCAACAAGTATCTGCATAACTCGAAAAAGAATGACAAGACGCCAATAGAATGGACACCAGCCGCTGACGAAGCATTTCAAAAATGCCGCCAAAGCATATTGGAATCGATGACGCTTACGCATCCTATCTCCGGCGCTCCACTCAGCATCATGACTGACGCTTCGGATCACAGTGTTGGCGCAGTACTGCAACAGCAAGAGGCAGAACTTTGGAAACCATTGGCATTCTTTTCCAAGGCTATGAGTGCTACGCAACGTCGATACAGCGTGTACGATCGCGAATTGCTTGCTATCTACATGGCTGTGAAACATTTTCGAAGATTCATCGAAGGCTGTGACGTCACTATATTCACGGACCACAAGCCGCTGTCCTACGCACTAACAAAACCTCCAAGTAGCAGCGATACACCAAAACGTGAGAGGCAACTGCATTTTATCAGTCAGTTCTGCAACAAGATTGAGTATACAAAAGGCGAAGAGAACACAGTTGCTGACGCATTATCCCGGATCGAAGAAATCAACTGCCCGTCGAACTTTGACTACGATAAACTATCTCAAGATCAACAACAAGACGAAGAGCTGAAACAGTTACGATCACGACCAAATCTAAAATTTGTTGACATCACTCTGCCGGGTACGCAGCGACCAATCACGTGCGAGTATTCGACTACAACGCTCCGCCCATACCTACCAGCAGCACATCGCTACGCAGCATTCAAAGCGCAACACGATCTCTGCCACTCCGGTATAAGAGCTACCAGGAAACAAATAACATCGAAATTCTTCTGGACATCCATGAATACGGATATAGCAACCTGGACCAAGAACTGTGTCAGCTGTCAACGAGCAAAGATACATCGTCACGTCGTCACGCCGTTAAAAAGCTTTCCACCGTCTCAACGCTTCGAACACATACACATCGATATAGTCGGCCCACTACGACTATCATATGATTATCGATATTGTGTCACCATAATGGATAGATTTACGAAGTGGCCAGAAGCTGTACCAGTACGCGAAATAACAGCAGAAGTCATCGCCAAGGCGTTATATGAAAATTGGATCGCAAGATTTGGCTGCCCACTGCGAATATCTACCGACCAAGGCAGGCAGTTTGAGTCATCGCTGTTCGACGCGCTTACGAAAAGGTTCGGAATAACAAGAATCCGTACAACGGCTTACCATCCCCAGTCGAACGGTCAAATTGAACGCTGGCATCGTACTCTAAAAGCCGCACTAATGGCCAGAGGTGCAACCAGCAACTGGAGCGACGAACTGCATACAGTACTGCTAGGACTCCGAACAGCGCTGCGTGAAGATAACAATTTAAGTCCAGCGCTAATGACGTACGGGTCGACACTGCGCGTGCCATCTGATTTCTTCGCACCGGCCACAACAACAAATGTATCGGATAATGAGTTCGTACGCCGCCTCACACAAGCGATGACGTCACTAGCTCCAACACGACGCGACGCGAGAACCACAGCGCGACCCTTTGTCTACAAAGACCTCGCTACCTGCACGCACGTGTTTGTGAGGAACGATACCGTACGAGCGCCGCTCACACCACCGTACGATGGCCCGTATCCAGTGCTACAAAGAAAGAATAAGTTCTTCAAAATCCAATTGCCGCAACGTGAAGCAGTTGTATCGCTGGACAGACTCAAACCGGCATACATCTGCAACGAAACGCATGACACGGCAGTGGCGAAGCACATGAACACAGCAAGTACAGCGACGGCAAGTTCATCAAGCACGGATCCGGTACCTCCTCTCCAGCCATACATAACCAGAAGCGGCAGGGCAAGCAAACCAACCGTACGCTTCGCTAAGGGGGGGGTACTGTGAGTGCCTACGCATCACAACCGCTTCAAGCAAAGCATCGCTTAGCACTGGCGGCGCGCACGCAGATCGCGCGGTATATTAACGTTGCTCCATCTCGCTCGCGCAGCTACTTGTCCTGCTCACACGAGGAATGCACCTGCGACGCAAGTGCAATGAGATTTCGGCGCGCTCTGATTGGTTGATTCGTAATATTTAATATTTGACTGTACACTACGATAACTAAAATTTTGTAAATATAAGTAGGTGATTTTATCAAAATATATTCCAGCATTCTACAGTATACTTGTTTTATTTGAAGCAATCCAAAAGTAGCTAAACCGCTACACATTCGTTACAACCTCAGATCATAGAAACAAGGAGATATGCCATCATAGCAAATTAGTACCGGAACAACTGATGCCACTTTTAGTACATTTTTCGACACAATTACGCGCATAATTAAGCGCTCCTTGTGAATAAAACGATCTCCCACGCATTAAACATTCCGCACACCCTCAATCTAACACTGTTAATCGTCACTCAACACTAGCACTAAACTAAAACACTGTATTTATACCATCGATCGTGTTCGGTTTGTCGCCAGCGCGTACGTTTTTAATATGAGCAATTTGCTCAAAATCAGGCATCAAGCTCGATAGCGCCTTGGCACATCTCCCTTGTTTCTATGATCTGAGGTTACAACTCTAGACTGCAGAACCTACCAAATTATACTGCAATTTGCAGCAGACAATTACCAAAATGCATTGGTGTACAAACGAATTACAAACAAGAGCTAGAATTACCAGACAGCTGGTGTCAGCCACACATAAGTCTAATTACAAACAACGGTACAATTATACACGAGACTTGTTGATAAAGCTACTAATTTAATTAACGATACCCATTTGGTAATTGGTTTTACTTCGGCCCCAGTTATTATAATTCAATTGGGGAGTTACACGCTGTTTCGCTTGACAAATGGGAATGTTTAGCGATTAAAGGTTTAATTAAATCAAGTAAATGTTCGATGTAAATGTAAACATTTAGATGGATAATTTTGGGGATGCTGATGTAAAGTTATCCTAATCCTAACTTCCTAACTAATATTATAAATGCGAAAGTAAGTTTGTTTGTTTGTTACCTTTTCACGCCTAAACTATACTGAATCGATCATCACGAAATTTTGCATAATCTAGGTAGGTAGGTAATGAAATTATCTGCCAAATAAGTTAAACGGCACTTCAATCAGTCCAGAGGTGGTGACACCGACAATAATCTTAAGAATCAAAACAATAATTGAAGTGGTATATTATCTCAAACACAATTAATTTTCAATTGCTTCTGCAAATGAGAAGCTACCCTTGCACCACCTCAATTAACCCCCATGATAAAATTACGAAATAACAGAAAAATATTTTCTAGTCAACTCTTACCTCCATTCATTTTCTTTATTCAATGTCACGTTCCCGCCCCGATTGTTCCGCCTAGGTTAACCCTTGCTGCTCAAGCCCATCAATCAAATCAAGTACACCACGTTTCACTGGAAATCGATGTTAATGACTTTGACTATGTTCAATATAATTTACGAGTCTAATTTCCCTTGATTCCTTCGCCCACTCCTGCGAAAACCCTCACTGCAAAGGTTAAGGATTTCGGAGATTAACAACACGTATCTACTGGGTTGGATAACTAGATTTGTAGCTTTATCTTATTTGATCGTAAACCCAAACATGTTTTACATAAAGGTCAAAACTGATTGACAGAAATACACTCGAATTCATAAACAATTTTTTTTAAATGCTGTATACAGATTTCCGAGTTAAAGACAATGCTATTCGATTTTAGACATTCTAGCCTTTATAAATTGATGTACCTGCTAACAATATTATACTAATTTGTCTTTATTATATTGTAGTGTAATTGGTTGAGCTGTGTACAGATGTGTTTACTTAAAAAAAAAAAAAAAAAAAAAAAAAAACAAAAAAAAAAACAAAACAAAAAATTTAATGTTCATTAATTTTTTTTTCTCTCCTTGGTAGGAGGTGTAGTGTAATACCTAAGTAAACGCATATTATTATAAATGAATGTGTTTTTATGAAATAAAGTTAGTGTTTACTGAGCATTCTGTGGTTTCACTTGTTCCGCCTTTGCAATATCGAAATTAATCACAATAGATGAAAGATGCTATTGCTTATTCATCACGTCTTTAACACGCTCTACTATGGCTATAGGTACATAATATTATTATGTGGGCGCCAAAAAAATATTTCTAAGGTTTGGATAAACCATGCAGGGACTGATTTATCCAAAAATTAAGGTAAGTACCTACCATTAAATATCGGTATGACGTTATACCGTTAAATAAGGGCTACCGAAATATTTCGGTACCGTTTTGTATACCGATATAAAACCGTTATTTAAAGAGATAAGTAAAAGATTACACTAACCAAATGAACAAAACACGAACAAATTCACAAATAAGTGCACAAACGCCCTTAACGGTACCAAAATCGTGTAAAGGTTAAATAACGGTATAGCTCAACCTTTATTTTAAACCGGTACCAATATATTTTTAACCTTTAACCGTAACCGCTTTCAGTCCCTGGGATAAACTGATAAACATTGCTGGTTTTTTGGACGCTTTGTTGTGCGCTAAAAACCGACAATGAATAGTAAAGTGCAGATATTTCTTTAAACTTGTCACATATCATACAGAGCGTATCACTGCAGTGTTTGTTGGTAGTGTCAATTTTAACAACAGTTTTGTTTAGGTACTTAGCGGTCCCTCGACGTAGGGCTGCCATCACCTAAATTGCTGACGCAAGACAAAAACTTTAAAAACATTTAGGTAAATTGAGTATTTTTCCCGGACGCCCCCGAGAAAAAATAATTCATCAATCAGGATTCCCCTGACACAAAGTGTCCGGGTTTTATGCGGGTATTTTTTGAAACCCCTACCGGACGCTCCCCGGACGCCCTCTAAACTAGGACAAATCCGGGGAACCGCGGACGGATGGCAGCCCTACCTCGACGCATGGTCAACAATAATTTGAAACTATATTTTTTTTTTACTTTTTAAGGGATGATTCATGTGTATGTCGGGGGCTTTTGAAATTTTCCTTTCCTTTTCTTGACATCGTACTTGCTGAATATACTTATTGTTGACTGACTAAAAAACTGAAACACGGGGCTTCTACGTAGATTCAATAATTTCCACGCCGCATTGTTGCGTCGCGTGCAAACTTTAGGTGCAGTCCCCAAGGCAATGCACACCTGATTACGGAACAATTTTATTCGTTCCACAGCCTTGACCTGACTGCCAAGTGCCAATATCAATAGGTACTTACCTACCTACCTACACGAGGAAATGAAAGGCGTAATTCCGTACAAGATGTTGGTAAACGGTGTCAAGTTTATTTTATGTACCTACATAAAAAGTACCTACCTAGGTACTTAGATCGATGAAACGATTGTTATAGGATTTTGGTGAAAAGGATGGTATTTCGTAGGTACCTATAAGTTATTATTGTACCTAGAATGTTTATTAGCGTGACAACAATTTCAAACCGACTTCAATAAAGGAGGAGGTTCTCAATTCGACTGTAGGGGTAGGTCTAGGTACGAGTATATTTTTCTTATTTTTGAAAAGAAAAAATCAACTTTGCCATACAAAAATATTCATATTATTAGGTACTTGACAAAATAATATACCTACTTAGGTACTTATTTATGCAATAGCTGATTTTTCTTTCATCATTTCAGAATTGGTCCCGTAGTAAATCGAACGCAGATCGAATACTAAATAATAGTGAATACCCTCCTTCAATCATTGTTTAACTAGTCACCCTGTATACCTACGTATCCTATGGGGGAATAAGTCGATCGTTGTTTGATTTTGAGTAGATATCAAATAGAATTAGTAGCTACCTATACGTTTCGTACTATTTCAGACAAAAACATTACATGATATAATAATATGTAATTGACGGCGCGGCGCGTAGTTGGCGCTATGGCTGAGCAATTGACTGTTGTGCGATGTGTCGCGGGTTCGATTGCCTCACAAATATGTGTTTCGGGTCTGCCTGTTTGTGTATGTAAAGGCACCCACGATACAGTTATCTATCCCCCCACTTTCAGTACATTTGCGCAAATCATAATAGAAACCTTCGCTCTTCACACAACCGTCTTCTTCGGTGTCCCACTCACCGCACTGACTTCACTCACCGTTCCTTCTTCGTTCAGTCTGTTTTGCTATGGAATCCCAACTAGCAAAATTAGTCGTATAAAAAACTGCAGCACGTTTCTTATTCTGCTATTGGTGGAGAGAGAGATCTGTAAAATGTCGAGAGAGAGCTCTGTTCACGTTCTCTCGGTCCGATTTGGGCGCACTTCTCTCAGCTTTAAATGCTATGAATATTGTAAAATCATCGCTTAAACAACCAAATAGTCGAAAGAATACCGAGTAATCGCAACTCCAATGTTAAAAAGTGCTATGAATTTATATCAGACTGCCATCATTCCACACATCAACTGTTTACAAGTCGGTAGAACTTCTTTCATTCGACTTATTTATAGTAAATTAGCAGCCCGCTTGCTATCACTCGACTGTTTCATCGCGTAAACATTATCAAGCGACGTTCATGGAACGTTTTATTTGTCGTAATATTTACAAGTGCGTTATAGTTGTATGAGTTCGTGATTATATAATTAAAGTAAGTATTCTGCCATTTATAAACTTTGCCACAGTTTTTGTAAAAGTTAAGTATTACTTTTCTAAAGTCACAAGCATTTAGTTATCTGTAGCGATTATCATATGCGAATTAAATTTTTTCGTCTATGTGCCTCACATTTTAAGTAATATTTTCATGGGCCCCACGAATTCTTGGTAAAAACTGAATTTTAATAATTAAATTAATATTATATTATAATATTAATTTAATTATTAAAATTAACTCGCCATTTATAGCACTAACTTTATCATCACAAAGCACTCACTCTGCCTTTAGCCGAGAGACAGAATCGAGGATTCCATTTTACAACTTCTAAAGAGCGCCATACAGCTTGTTTAGGGTTCCTCGTGTAAAATGTTAAATCACTGTTTTTTGTCATTATCTCATCCTGATGCAAAGTACACTTTTGCAAGCTTGACGTCACAAGTTTGGTGTAAACTACAATATTATTAAACTATGTATAAGCTTATTCGTAGGTATATGCAGGTATATGTATGGATAGGCATACCTAATATTTTATTTTGTATTTTTATTTGCTATTATAATCAGATTTGCTATCATATTCTGAGTCTTGATTACACGACATTTTTTCAGTACGAAAACTCTCTTTACTAGAAGACGGTAAACAGATTCCATTATTAGGTGTGTGAATATTACCTACGGAGCCCTCAATAATATTAAGCGATTGTTCTTTGCCATCTGTTACTGTCAATGAACATGTTGCCTGTTTCAATTGAGCGTAAATTTTATTTACTTTCCGTCGGTAACCACCACTTCTTTTAATTTTTTTCCACCGATTACAATCCATTGTCGCAAAACGAAATAAATACGGTTGTTGCAAAAGTACACTGATTTAACAAAATGACGTTCATAGTGCTGTAAAAGATTTCATTTAACTATAACGCTGTAAACTAACTTTCAAATAATATTTAGACCACCTCCGATGCTGTAATAGATAATTTAGAAGCATTTTCTCAACTTCGAAATTTAAGTCAAATGAAAGCCTCCAGAAAGCTATCATATAACATTTGAGTGCAGAAATAGCAACTCCAATGCTATTTTGATGAATGAGTTGCCTTTACTCTACAATATTGTTCTGACATTCAATTGTCGAATAATAGTGCTGTAAAAGGTATTTTGATGATAATTTGGCAACTTGATTGCTTTCAAAGAACTGTCATGAGAATTATGGTCGTATGAACGTCATTGAAAGATGTATTTATAGAATTATCGAGTGAATGCAATATAAATCTGCCGAGTAAACGTTTACTAGACATGTTTAAACAGCGAAAAAGCATTCGATGGAATACAATCTAGAAAGATGCATTTATACGTCTTTTTGAAATAATGGGATCTTTCATACGAGTGTTTCTCGATCCATAGTCGGGAGAGTATTTTCTTATACGATTTTTTTGCTGGTTGGGATGCGCTCCCTTCGGAAATTAGGATGGCAACGAAAGTTCGCGAGCATATTCGGAAGAATCTGGCAGAATCGTCACAACGCTAATAGTTTCCCATTACCTACCTATTTCACTTGTAGGTATCTATGTATATATTTGTGTATTTAGTATATTATCTTTGATTGATATATAACTATATATTTATAATTATATATATATATTATGTATGTATAACCTTGTATAATTTATTTCACAATTTTTAAAATTGCACCTACCACTGTTTATCTCTGCACCACTCAAAGGTTGACTGGTAGAAAATGCCTATGGCATTCAGTCCGCCTCTGAACATTGTGCGTAAAGTGTTAAATAAATAAATACAGGAAACATTCCAAAAGAGGGGCAAAGTTTAAATAAAAAAAGGGATGTTTAGTAAAGAGATGGATGGTGCAGATAAGCCTCTTAGGCTGCGTTACCTGAGGCTAGGTAAATTAAACGATTCTACTGGTTCTCAACAAACACATCCCTCGCTACGCATCCTTGCACATCTCTGGTGGAAACGCAGCCATTTTAGGGCCGATTTCACCGTCGCCTTATGCAAGGATTAATTTAGTCAAATCTCAATTTTATTCCTTGGATAAATGTTATCTACGACTAAAGCGCTGTTCACACATTTCCGGGTCAGGGCCTTCCGAGCTCCGGGCCGTCCGGGCTCAGTGCCGTCAGTGAGGTGCCATCCGTTACCCGTGTTCACACATATCAAAGAAATCGGTATAGTGTATTCCGGCGTTTTAGCGTGCACACATCGCCATGTCCTTGTTTTGAATACAGATGAATTGGCAATTATTGCAATGGCTTTCTGTCGTGTAAGTTCAATCTATATGAAATACAAGCTGTTCCCCGTGGTTTCACCCCTGTTGCTCGGCACCTAAGGGTCGTAGCGTGATGTTAAATAGCCTATACTATTCCTCATGAATCTGGTTATATTATACAAAAATATTTTTTCGAATCCAACTGGTAGTTCCAGAGATTAGCGCGTTCAAACAAACCTCTTCAGCTTTATTATACTTACCTACTATCCAAATAGAAAACTAAACATACTTAGATAGTAAATAAATCACCGCATAAAGTACCTAAAGCAATTTTGAGTCCTAAAAAGCTTAATAATTTGATCTTTTAGGTAGGTAGGTACCTACCTACCTACTTGCTAATCTTTTCCCAGTTTAGTTTGGAAAATACCTAGGTACTTACCAAGAGGCTTATAACTTTCATAATATCTCATCGTTCACGTTACGTTACATTAGCGAGATTTAATACTTATACTTAGGAGGTACATAATATGCTTACAAATTTTGAAAAGGTCACACGTATTTTAATCCGGCATTTAAACACTAATTTTACACATTAGCTCCAATTAAGCGATCACGTGTAAGCAAATATGCTTAACAAATACCGTACGCATTTTGTAAACAAGATGGACCGGGAGCCGACACACTTTATTAAGCGAAAATGCGATTAAAAATATTATTTTTCGTAATGAATTACGAAAGTGACGTCATTTATTTTTAGCTTTGTTTTCAGATATGCTTCTGGGTTTAACCTTGAATATGTAAATCCGTAGTTCTTACTCAATAATTTCTTTTTTGCAGATCGAAGACACAAGTCATCGAAAAGGCGGGGGAACCTTTCTAGTGCCGATGAATGGTGGTATTTGGACGATGTGCGTGTCTCTGGAAGGTATTTTTCTTTACATTGGACATTTTTAATGCAATCATAATGGAGTTTGATGATTACGTTATAGTTTTGTTTTCAGAGGAAGAGGTGTCGATATTGTCTAGGGCTGGATTCCCCTCGCAGCCGGTATGCACAAATTATTTAGCAAACAGTGAAGACGAAGAGCCGAGAGCTGATTGGCAGCATCGTAAGTTTCCAAAAAAACTTTTTCAGAATTATAAATAAAACGAAAACCTCACCCAGCATTCACAAGCATTAAATAACCCTCCTTCTGCCGCAGTCGGGTAAAAACAAACCTTCAACATTTTAAATGAGCTATAAACGGTCCATAAAACTGTCACAATTTATTATTCTTTCACGTTAACAAAACCAGTGTTCATTAGGAAAACTAGATGTAAAAATATTCAACGGCGATAAGTCAAGGTATGCATAAACAACGCCCTTTTCATCCCTCGGTAAGTCAACCTTGGAGAATCATTTCCTTTCGGCCAAGTTCATTTATCAACATGTTTTGATTGGACAAGAAAAAGTTAACGAAAAATAGGTACATTTGCAAAAAACATGGTATGGTTCCCTAGCCAAATGGCAAACAAAAACTTAACCCTTATAATTTCACACTGTCCTGATTAAAATTGGTTGGAACAAGTGTGAATAAGTTTCTGAAATATCCACTATTTTCATTTTTGAGTAACCAATCGCAAAAATAACTTTGTACTAACTTATATTTGCGGTCGGAAAACTTAAAGCTCATAAAACAAGTTTAAATGGATTACATCGCGTAGGTATATTAGGTACTGATTTTTCCTGACGTTTCGAACCCTTTAGGTACATGTTCGTGGCCGTGTTCGAAACGTCAGGAATATACACCCAGAAGATAGGCATTATGAAATTGAACCTACAGATCGGTACCTACACTTTTAGTTTCCGGATTATAAAGTTATGCTGTTGAGTTCGTTTTTTATTTATAGAGTAGACCTACTAATTTAGGTGACGATCCACTTTTATAAACACACCTAAAATATTGTGGATCATAAAAAATCTATAAAAAGAACTTACATTATTTAAACCCAGAAATGGCCCGACGTTCTTTGAATATTTAATGAACGTTTTCAGCTCAGAAATATTTCGCTTTAAAATTCACATTTCTTTCCCATATTATATTCAAACTAAAAATTAACTAAGCTGCCATATTTTTAGCTAGTTGGAAGCGGAAATTTTCTGCACCGGCGTTAATAGTCGCTCTAACTCTTTAGGTACATGTTTAAAGAGGCCGACTACTTGAACCTTTGACGTGAGCCTGTAAATATTTAAATTATACCTATTATTATTCATAAGCAGGTTCCCTGTAAGATCGGGTTTATGAGATTAATTGAATTTCAATACAAATATTTGAAATCTAATGGCCTTATACCTACCTAGTAACTACTTGATGGCTGTAGGCTTGTTGGATAGAGCTGTACTAAGATGCATAAATAACGACGGTTTTATGTAACTTTGATCAAATCTCTGTTGCTATTCTATTCGACTACAATAACAACAATAAATCATCAAAGCTGACAAATAAATTAAATATTTAGGTTTATTGGAACCGAAGTTATATGTTCCTATCAACGTCTATGTAGATAGGTAACACGCTATCTACATAGACGTTGATAGGAACCCATTTTGTAGTCTTACCAAACCTCATTATAATAAGGCATGCATAACTTAAAAAGTTTACCTTTAGTCCTTCGATAAAAACTATACATATAAAGCAGTTAAGAAAATATGTTTTCTTTCAGGTATGCAGAATCTATCCATATCATGCGCGCTGGTCTGCCTGATAGTTTTAGGCAGCGCGGCTTTGGTGGGCGCGTTCGGAATTTGCAAGCATCAGATCAGCGCTGTACTCATTACTGGCGTCATGTATCTTTTAGCCGGTATGTGTAACTATAAATGCACCATTCAAAATTGTACTTTAGATAACGTCTCAAATACCTATTCCTTTTTTGAGAGACAAAATCCGGCTGCTTGAACCTTGGTTAGTAGACTTAGTAGCTATAGGCCCAGTTCGTCCATTAATGTGATCAACAGACTGAATGATCATCCCGTCATCGCTCAATCGTCAGAGTTGTCGATTCTATGTTTTTCCTCCAAAACTCGTTATCACCAAGAAAAGTCAGAATGTCGGTTTTGTTTCCAGGTCTATTCGCAATGTTCACACTAATGATAATCCACTTCAAGCGCGTGCAGCGCGTGTCTGCGCGCGGCAGCTCGCACGCGGACGGTACAGGCGACGGCGTGGTGGGTCCACGCGGCCCCGCGCTCTCACTACTGTCTGCGCGAGAGTTCTCAACCGCCTGGTCACTCGAACTCGGATGGGGAGGAGTCGCCCTGGCCACGACAACCTCCCTCCTCTGGATACTACTGTCCAAAATAATGAGATACAATCCTATATCCGCTATGCTGTTGTAAATCCAATGTCGTATCAGTGGCGTGCATACATGGCAAGCCTGAAGCATTGTTTTCATTTTAGAGATTTCTATTTATGTTCATTTTTCATGAATTTAAGTGATTTTTAATAAACTTATTGCTTTGATAACGACATTAACTTAAATTCATAAAAAAATAACATAAATGCGTCGGGCTTGCCCACTAGGCATGCCACTGTCGTATCACATTCGATTGAAATCTTCCCTAGATTTTAATTTCATACAAATTACTAGTCAATTACCAATTTTAAGGTTTTGAAATGTTGGTTAGCAGGCGTAGCCGTGCAGGGAAGATCTCATTTGATGTTAATTTTATAAAAAGTGACTAATAAGAATTAAAGAAAGAACAATTCACAGAGATATTATTTGCAACATATTCCAAGGCTTTATAGAAAATAGGATCAAATGCAGTTATGAGATCTTTTAAATTCTTAACAGCTACCAGCCTTACTTTTTCTCCAACGTTACGCTTTGAATTTGAATAAGCTTTAGATAATCGCCGAGCTTGCTGCCGTCCATTGCTATTAATGTTATTGTTATACTTCTCCTTTCTACGATTATACTTTTACGTATTTCACGATACCTAACTAATATTGCTACCTATCTACTTTAAAATTATACAATGTTACATACTTATAAAATAAACGTTTAAAATATTTTAGGTAATCGCTCTACTTACTTACCTATCCTACAGAAATACGAAAATATATTAGACGCTTTCGTAGTCAGTAAAATTCTTTACAGTAAATTAATTCAAAATAATATTATTATAATATTCGAGATATCAGCTCCCGGCCTAACATTTAAATATTTCAATATCTCACTGTTGGTAGTTGTAGAAACACAGAAAACAAAAAAAAGTAATTTTATAATTAGGTATATTATTTTAAAAATAATATTTAGTGTTTTAAAGAGTTATGGTGCTTTGAGTATCAAAAATATTACCTAATTTAATTGTGTATGTAATAATTAAATTAAGTTTAACTTTGTGTTGTTATAAAACACAAACTAAGCACCTCTTATACATAAATTACGAATTAAATTGAGAACTTATTCGTCATTCCGATGTAATTAAAAAGTTTATAAACTGCTAAACATCAACTAAACATTGACGCACATTTTTTTTACTTAATTTCTTTTTTATTATAATATTCATATTAGGCTAAGTTTAGGTTAGTTAGTTACCAAACGCTAAATCAAAATATAAGCCCGAAATATCTCATGATTGAAAGTGGGCTTAACTAGGGGCAGGGGTATAATTGTTTTAGGACACCTGTACAAAATGCATGGAAAATTCTTAGTATCAAGTTAATAACATCATACTTCATTTTAAAAAAACCCTACTTATGTAATGTATATGCAACGCGGTTGCTGATAAAATATTAAAACTATGCTTATATGCACATTTGTAAAGAAGCATCGTACCCATTGTAATGTTAGTTCATTTCAATGAATGTTGTTCGTTCGGTGTTTTTGTTAATTGTTCTTTTATACTTTGAATGCATAAAGCAATATATTTATTTTGTTTATAAAATGGTGTTTTATTTGTTCGTATTAGCACTCGCCAGATGAAGTACCTACAATTTTAGTCCAATTATTTTCACTTTTAGAATATAAGGTGAAAGTTTTGAAAGTTTGGGCTTTGATTAGTTCAATTCTACCTACATTATTATTTACAAAGCTGAAATAATCGGATATATTGAAATAAACGCCTGCATTTCAGCACGCACATAAGTTAGTATAAAAACAAAAAAAAATACTAAAGAAAACAGTGTTTATTTTTTCATAATAACAGCTTATCCTATATTTACAAACGTTATATCTCCGAAAATATCTACGACTTAGTAAAAAAGTCTTTGTTTTTAATAAAGCATAACCTAAAGATTCTTTATGAAAACCATAACGGAAGCACTTCAAAGGTTTTAATCAATAACCATTGAATATGCACTAAGCTCTTGAAAATAAGCGCCTTTAATGACATAATTCAAAGTAATAGAAATCCAATTACCTTTAACTTTCCTACATTTTTCAATGAAAAGTAGTGATTAAATAGTATGTAGTACAACAATCCGAATACCTTATAACTGTTTGATGAGTAGGTTGATACATTCATACACTTTTTACCACTATCAACTTATTTTTATTTCTCTGATACATATTTCATAGCCCCCTATTTCTAGCCCCTGATTTTAGTCATTCAACATAATTTACATATCTGTAAGATCAAATGCATGTCACAGATAATGTGAACAAGATAGAAAAAAACAATTTCTGCAAATATTGACTATCGTAGCTTGAATTTTGAGCTCGTTATCACACGGTGTGATAAATGGATAGCCTGGATAGTGACAAAAAGTGTACAATGGTACACTCAACCGACCCATTAACCAGTTTCCAGTTACACATAGTTGTGTTGCATACTGTATAGTTATGTATAATTTTTTATACATATTTAATCATCCCTAAGTAATTGATCTTCCAAATCGAAGTCTTCGGCCTTCCGTTTCTTCGGCCTCGGCCTCTTGCCCTGTAGCATTTCCATTTTCACCTTTTTAAATTGTTTCTTCTTTTCTTTGACTTGCAGTTTTCGCTTGGCCGCCTTCTCTGGGTTGTTTACTTTCTCTTGTAGAAGTAACTGGAAAATAAAAATGATTTTTATTAACAAAGTTACAGTTAAAAAATAACTGTGATTAACAACAAATGCTTCTTCTTCAGAGGACTTAATAACTATTTATCCATCACCCATGCAACGCAACATATTTTTGAATTCGTTCTTGCATTCATAGACGTCCAAGTGTGACAATCATACAAATGTTCTACTATACCAGCACTGAACCAAGAATTCAGAAGTTAGTAAAGAATATGCAGTCATTACTTTACATTTACTGTATTTTACCAAACAGTCGGTGGTCCCTGGCAAGACAGAAATGTCAAATGGTCCCTCATCACTAAAAGGTTAAGAACCACTGCTCTAAGCCACTTTTATCGTTGAATGGCAGAATTAAACCGACACAAATGCCATACAAACCTTTTTCCTCTCAGCCCTCTTAATATTCAGCTTCATCTGTGCCTCGGCAACGAGTTTGCTGTACTCTATGTCCCCAATCTTCCGGCGTAACTTCTTGCCGAGTCTGCCGGCCAGTTGCCTGGCGACCGTCGCCGGTGTTGCCGCGTCTCCCGTGGACAGCTCCCGGACTATTGGCGGGAGAATCACGTCCACTATTTTATTTACGTCATCAGGTTCTAGTGAACTGATGACGTGCGTCCACATTGTGAATATTGATGTTCTCTGTGGAAATGAGAGGGTTCGTTTAATTTTGATTGAAATTAATTTAAAAGTTCCTGGCTAACAGCTTACATGAGTTATGATAATAAGACCATAGATTTTTAAATTAGAAACTTGACCAGGCTTCTGAAATATGAAGATATCACAAGAATTGAATTTACACTGCTATCGCAATCTTGTAATAATCTTGTAAAATACTTAAATTAATTTCATGTCTGGTTAGCTAACTTAATAGCTCAGCTGAACCGAGCCAGCATTAACTCGTAAAAATATAAAAAAAACCGGCCAAGTGCGAGTTGGACTCGCGCACGAAGGGTTTCGTACCATTATCTATAAAAACGGCAAAAAAAATCATGTCTGTTGTATGGGAGCCTCCTTTAAATACTTGTTTTATTTTAATTTAATGATTTATTTTTAAAGTGAATATATAATTAAATATTTTGTGAATATTTCAAGCGTCTACTCTCTCGCCTAAGCGTCTCTACTCTGTTGCCGTTATCAATATCGAGCAAAAACGAGCAAAAAAATCATGTTTGTTGTACGGAATATTGCTTTTATTCTGTTTTTATTTGTTGTTATAGCGGCAACAGACATACATCATCTGTGAAAATTTCAACTGTCTAGCTATCACGGTTCATGAGATACAGCCTGGAGACACACAGACAGACGGACAGCGAAGTCTCAGTAATAGGGTTCCGTTTTTACCCTTTGGGTACGAAACCCTAAAAACACTTATTTACTTTAAAGTAATAAACCATTCCATATAACAAACTTACAATATCCATAGCGCCAGGTGCTCTAGCTACTTCTACGTTTATCGCTCTCCTCAATTTGAACAGAATCCAGCGAATATTCATCTTGCTGCCACCTTCAGCATCATCACCGTCTACCTGAGCCTTCTTATCTAGCTTGAAACTTGACATGGAGTGGACCAGCTTCAATATTTGGAATAACACTGCTGTCACCTGCAAATTAAAATGACACTTAAACAAGGTGTCGTCCACCAGTCGTCGTTTAAACTTGTTTTTTATATATATATCACACGTAAACGTACAAGAACAGTTAAAAATCTAACTGTAGTTAAAGTCTAATGTAGTCTAGGATGTTATTGACGCTAATGAGGATTGAAATAAAATCGAATGTGTATTTCAATATCATAAAACATTACCCTCCTTTTGGACTCCGCCGCAGTCGTGTAAAAGTGTGGTGCAAAAAATATTGAACTAAACGATCGTCATACACATTTACCAAGACTATGAAACTATTCTCCAAGAATTATTTTAGAAATAATTAGGGTATCTTTATCACCTACCTAGTAGATTTTTTTGACTAATTATTGCAATATAAGATATTCTCACCTGTTCAACTATTTCCTTTGAAGCTCCAGTAGTATACTGCGCGCACAGATCCAACACTAAACTCCTGAGAACATCTTCTGTGTCATCATAAATGAACCCTCTTTCACTATCCACCTTTTTTTTCACGATACCATCTAACTCCACCGCATCAACTACCGACAACAACTGTCCTAATATCTTAGCAGACTTCAATCTCACCCACGCGTGAGGGTAGGCAAGCAACGCTTTACATTGCTGGGCTATCTCGTCAAATTCGTGCACATACTTCTTATTCGTCAAACTGGACGCGCAATGGAACGTAATCTTTTCTATAAGGTTTAATATTTGTATTAAACTGTGGTCTTTTTCTTTCTGTTTGTCGTCATCAGTCTTGTCCTCTGATTGGTCTAGTTTTATTTTGACGAACCTGCCTTCAGTAATGTCGTTGCTTAGTAGTAGTATTTTGCCGCTGACTATTGATAGGATGGTGTTGAGCCGATTTTTGAAGTTGTCCTGTTCTACGTTTACGAAGCGGGTGCTCAGTTGAGCTGCTAGTTCGAAGTGTACCGGCTGTGGAGACAGAGATCAAATTTTAATAAATAGGTAACCGTAATTTCTAGCTATTTCTGATATCAATAGACACGGATTTACTTTCAAGGAAGATTAATAAAATTGAGCAACTGCTCAGTATTCTCGTTTAAAATTTTCAGTTCCTCAATTTTACGACGAATATTTCAAAGCAACTGTTTAGTCTCTTTGAAATATTTGTCGTATATTAAATTAAAACTCGAATGTGGTGTAAAAGTATGGTGAAATTTAACAACGCATACCGAATATTAACACCTACCTGATTATCTTGGAAGAACGTCATCACTAAATCGAAGAGCTTGTTTCTTTCTTGTTGAGGGAATCTCTTCAGCATAGCTTCTATGCAATTAGCGGCGGAAAAGCGGCATTCAGGAGCGCTGTCGTTCAACATACACGCGCCTAATGCGAGCAGGAGATGCGGACCGTGTTTTAATAGTTGTGCCTAAAATAACAATATAAGTTACGTTACGACTTGTGTTTGCGAGTGAATCGGTGTCTTCTAGGCAAACGTGATGCATCGTGGACCGCATCATCGCTTATTGAGGCGAGATGGCGGTCAATCGCAAGCCTATTATTGAATTAAAAAAAAAATACACCAACAGATTAAAGCTTTTTATGATTTAGTCCTTTTAGGTGATAGGACTCCAGCGCACATAGCGTAAAATGCGTCAGAAAGTCGTGCTTAAAGAGGCAGTCTTTGATCCGATTCCTGCCCCAATATTTATAGCCAATTTTCTTTGCCCAAAGCTTTTGTGTATTCCATATAAACTATGAAATATGCAAAATATTGCCAGAATTAACAATGAGTCTTAAATTATCATACATAGAAAAATAAAACTTACTACAAGTAACTTATTGATGATCATCTCTAGGAACTTGAGTGAAGATTCTCTACCGTGCTGTAACTCATAGTTGAGCTGTGATACGAAGAAGTCGATGTACTTCTCCAGCCGCTTGCCAGGAGAGTAATGAGTCAGGTAGTTGGCGAATATCACGCGAGCTTCCTCCCTGAAAGAGTTACCTTCAGTTATACAGGCAAAATATCTTAACCTTACAATCACTCGACAACGAGATACGACCAAGGACCTAAAATTGTGCCCTGAAGTACTCTGTTTTCATTGGTGTCCCAGAAAATGTTGAGTCACATATTTCTACTTTTTCTGCATTTTTGACAGACAGGATACCACAAGATTGATCGCCCTACGCCAGATTTACAATGAGTTACGTAAAGCCTTAGCTAACAAATGACACTATAGTGATTAACGCAATCGAATGCCTTAAAGAGATCACAGAAAATTCTAACAGGCTGTGAGTTCCCCCAGGCTTCTAAAATGTAATTAATTTCGAGCTAGCGTCTGTCGTAGAATTCCTCGTCGTGAACATTGTGCTTATAGCTAGTATCGCGGCCAACACTAACGAGCAGTAGACTAGTTAATACTAGGGCGTTACAGGTAAGCTAATGCAAGATATACAGTACCAAAAAAAAACACTGGAACATAGGAAACATTGCTACTCACCGAGATCTAGCCGACTCGCTCAGTATACAGATTTTGGACACTTTCCCCATAACTTCGTGCAATTCATTTGATACTAGCCTAGCTTCTAATATAGCTTTTAACAAAGCGAAAGAATTAGATTGCTTCTCATCATTCTGACAGTCTTCTTCAGCATATAATAGGAGGGTTTTCAGCTGGTCTGCTTCTAGTTTATAGTATTTTACGTTACGAACTAATGCTGTTACTGCCTGGAAACGACAAACCAATATTAGATCATATATTGCAAAAGAGGGGTCGCTAATAAAAGTCTGATCTCCAGTTTTCAATCTATTCAATGTTTGGTCGTTTTGGTCAACCAAATGGCAAGACAAATCTAAGATTTGGTAGCAGATTACTGATTGGGTTTTAGGAAACTAGGTTACTCTACGAAGAATCGGACTTCGGATTCAAAAAATTTTACCTTAAAAGCAGTCCTAACCAAATGGAAATTATCATTCTGTTTACTTATTTCAAACGTCGCGTATTTATGCAACGTCAAGAATATCGTCTTCACAACGTCTTGCACCATTTCTTCTAACGTTGGCGTGCTAACTCTAATTGTCCACAATGTAGCTATGCACTTCATAGCAACCGTCGTGACTTTTACATGATCACTTTTCAATGCATCTACTAATAAAGGTATAAGAGGGTCTACAAACGCCCGACAATCCATTCTTGGTACTTTCTCTCTTTTCAGAATAACATACAGAATGTTTAAACTGAAATCGATTAAAACGTGAGAGTTCGCTTTGCCAGAAGTTTTAACATTTTTTGCTTGATATTCCTTATTGCGTTTCGGCGTTTCAGGAATTAGGAAGCAATCTGGTTTAGCTCTTAGCATTTTCTCTCTCTGCTTTTCAGTTATTTGTCTCTTTGGAGCACCTAGTACAAATTCTGGTATGCTCTCAGAAGCAACCCCATGTAAGAATATGAATAAAGATTCAATATCTATAAACTTATTAGTTACTAATCCACTTGTAACATGCATTAGAGCTTCCTGAACTTTCAGTACAATCTTCTTCGAATGATGCTTCTGCAGGACCTCTTTGAAAGGTATAATTAGATTGATAAGGCACTGCTCAGTAATATTTTGGGACACTATCATAAGGGTGACGTAACTTTTCTTGCTGGGTTTTGCTTCTGGTGTCTTGTAATGCAATTTGTCAACTTCTTTCTCTTCTGACAACGCTCCAAAAAGATCGTTGGTGCAAACATCGAGTATGTAATGAAGATTTTCGTTCAGATCTCCAGGTTTAAAGTCTGATTTCAAAGCGTCTAGAACTGTGTGTATTGTGGCGACTAAGACGTGGACTTGGAATCCTCTAGTTAGTAACAAAGTCAAATGTTCGAGAAGAACTCCTAAGTATGAGGTCCCAACAGTAAGCATTATTTTCTTGACGATATCACGCGCAGTTATTCTGACTTGCTTCAGAGGTGATTTTAAGAACGAGCAGAGTTTTATGATAATTCTAAAAAGGAAAATAAGCTAACTTTAGCAATGGTTGTGATAAATCACTGAAGATTTCAAATTGCTCATAAAATAAATGATGAAAAAGTACTTTTTATCAGTAGATTGTGTTACTAACATTTTAAATCACTTATACAAAAGTTAATTAATTAATGCACTCACCCAGGTAACTGATGTTTGAGCAGATCGCCAGGCAATCTCTGCAACAGCTTGACGAGCGCCAAAGCTATTGGTACCCGAAGCATGTCCTGCTCTTGACGATCGAAACCGGTTTTACGACGATTCACCTTATGGGACTCTTCGTGATCCGTCATTTTACCGATAGCACTAGAAATTAAAGTAAATTCATTAATTAAATTTACTTGAGAATGAGTAATAAGATTTAAGAAACATAACTTACCGATTCAACTGTGGTAACAATCCAGCCGATAAAGATTTGATAATTCTTTTAGCTACTGAAGGTGATACGTTTGTTATCCTCTCGAATGCAGGTATGTTAGTAACCTCTTTACTTGGCTCTTCGTCTGCTGCTTCGTCATCAGCTGCTTTAAGTTCACTCTCTTCATCTAAATCTTCTTTGATTTCTGATTCATCTTCCTTATTGCCATCTTCAATTACTTCTTTCGTATTTTCTATATTTTCCTTATCTTCCGAACTTGCATTAGCCATTTTAAATTTATGTACATTTGTTATTAGTGCTTTCGGCAATTCTATATTTTTTACTTTTGAGAAATCAAAATGAAATGCGTCGATAATTCCAACCAATATACGAGTCAACTGTTTTTGATGTTCGGAAGAATGTCGCATTTTATTCAAGTATAGTTTTAGTATGACTTCGTAATGGTACCAAGGTAGTAACTTACAACAGGTAGATACGACTTCTATACATGCGTCTATCAAAGTATTTTTGTCTGTATACTTATCATCGCAAATATACATAGATGCCAATGGTAGAATAAAGTTAGTCAAAGTCCTAGGAGTAGGACATTTCGTCATCTTTTTGGCAACTTTGCAGAATTTCAACAGTGCTCTCACTCGCCTGTGCATTTGAAGATGACACATGTTATCAAAGAAATCCACTTCTCTATCTTCTTTATTAATAAAATGAGCTAAATCTGATATTACTACGTCGGCATCAGGGCATTCTCTTGCTAATTCTCCAAGTAAGTTGATGCATTCGTTTCTCAACAATTCGTTTTTATTATCTCTTATTCCTGTGGATATTAGCGATAAAACAGTATCTCTAACAAGAAATTGGCCATCAGTTGTTGATCTGTACTTCATGAGAAGTTTTGGTAAGATTCGCTTCAAACATAGTCCAGCACTGTCTCGTAAACCTATGTCTTTCTCAGTACGGATAAAGTAGAAGCAATTGTTAACAATAAGTATTGCAAGGTCTACATCAATATCGTCCTTTTCTAGTAACTGGTATATTTGTTTATACGCGTCTATTCTTCGGTCAAAATCTGGTTGTTCGATCCATCTCTTGTTGAAAGCATTCATTTCTGCTACCATACTAGCCATTCTAGATAGTATATCGTTATTCTTAGGAGCACTTTCAGCTATTGACGAAAGTAATTTCATAAGCAATTTTCTCACATCTACAGGACCCACTTTGTTGAACAAAACAGCTATATTCTTAATGTAAACTTGTGGATTCGAGCTGTGTCCTAGCAAATTTATGATTGTGTTAACAGCATGTTCCATATTTTCTTCCGCCATATTCATACATACTTTCTTCACTAGTATCGGTAAAAGCAAATTCAATAGTTCATCACACAGCTCTGGTGATGCAACTAATTCTGTGATTCTCGAAAGAATCAGCAAATCTCTCTTGTTAACCGTGTTAGATTTTGCAGAATTCGCCATTCGTCTTTTCATGACTTCTAGTATGCTTGGTATATGGGGTATCAGAATTCTACTTCCAAAATTGATATTGGTTACGTTTTGAGGAGCCTCAATTGGTAAAACGTTGAAAGATTCTATTCTAGGGATTTCTTTATCTTCTTCATCTTCAGTGAGAGTTATTAATTTTTCGATCATATCTAGTATCATATTGACCACACCAGGACTTGTTTTGGGAGCCAATAGAAGTTTGAAAATTGCTGGGAGTGGACTACTTGAATCGTTTTCTGAGCAAGTAATTAGTAAAATATAGTATCGAGGATTTTGACACCACGCATTTAGAACTCTCAAAAGTGCTGTTGGACTATGAATACCTTCAATCTGTAATTTAGGAATCAAAGGCCAAATTAATGTCTCATACATTACAAATAATTGATCTTTATTCCAGGGATATTTGGTAAATTGTTCAAAAAGTTTCCTTGTTGTACCTAAAGCGAGTGTACGAAGGTTTTTCATGACTTTTACGTAACCTACGTGTACCTTATCTCCTTGAGTCAAGACAGCTGCTACAGTAGAACATATAGCAAAATATATGTTAAAGAGTTGAGATAGTAGCTCCTCATTCATGTACCCTCCAAAATATTCACGGACCACTTCAAATAAATTCAAAACACTGTGAAGTTTTCCAGGGCTGGTAACAGACTTCAAATCTACATCAGACACAATTTTTTCAAATATTTCACGAGGTTTCATGTCTAAATATTGTTTGTAATACGAGAATGCCATTTCAATGAACATTTTGAGTTCGTTTTCGTTACAACCAGCCAAATATCTCATTACAAGCGACCGTCTTGTCTGTCCACCTCCTTTCTTTTCTGCTACAAGTTTTGACGTCATTTTTCCATAAAGTATTCTCAATATTATTGGCACTACATGTTCTCTGTCTTCAGGTTGAATATTTTTGGAATCTTCAGTTATTTTGAACAGAGTCAGTTCATCTTTAAACTTTTTCTCATCTACTAAGTTGCATAAATTGCTTTTATACTGAGTCACATTTTTGTTCTTATAGTTAAGTACGCAATCTAAAGCATATTTCTGAAGTCCCGGATTTTTGTGCTTCAAAAATTCCATGTACAGTTCCCAAAAAACTGGTTCTTTATGCAAAGCTCTTGGATTCTTAAACTGAGATAGAACTTGCATTATGTTAATGAGAGTTTTAAATACTATCTTTCCCGAAACGGTTTCTTTTGCATCATCGATTTCTTCAATTGTTTCCTCAATGTTCTCTGCATTTTCATCAGGTTCTTCTTCTTCAATTTCCATCTTATTTTCGCGTATTTCCATATCAATTTTTAGAGCATTCATGCTGTCGTTCCTTCTGTATTCTTCTTCAATAAAATTCAGGAACAAGATAACGACATCGCGATTTCTAGCTTCACAAACTTGAATACAATTCATCATAACTTTTAAAATCAAGTTTCTATAGTTGTATAAATCAGGTCTTTCAAATATACTGTTGTAATCAGAGTATAATTGTTGAAGGATTTCAAAGTTCGTATCGATTTCATCATCAAAATGGAACTGTTTGAGATTTTTCTTTGCATTTACAAATGAGGATTCAAGGACACTATGAAAAGTAGACCAGAAATCATCAATACTTAGAGCGTTTCCGTATCCTGCTATGAATTCAGTCACGGGTTCCCAGAGCAGCTTGAAATTTACGTACAATACGCCTAACATATAATTTAACGGGAAAAGATGGAAGTCGGTATCCTTAGCCAGAGCATACTGACTTGTGTTGAAGGTCATCTTCTGGAGCGTGTTCAACTGAGCTCTGTACTCCTGGATAGACGGTGATATGGACTCCACTGAGTAGCATTTGCTGAAGATTGAAAATTTCTCTATGGTACCTCCCACTTCTACTGTTCTGTTTAGTTCCTCTACATTTTCAAATAACTTGTAAACATGTGTCGTTAGTAGACGAACCTGAAAACAAATGTTTTAAATTAATTGCTGACATAATTATTGCTTGTTAAAAAAGTTTGTTTTAAATGAAAACTTACCACATGAAAAGGCGACGACACGTTCGTTTTTAAATATGAATCAACTAGCGATAAATATGGATATGTCAACCCATTCTCCTGTTCATAAGCTGTCAAATACAGATCAAGTAGGTGCAGGGAGCACAGGTAATTAGGATCTGCGGCACAGGGGAGGATTACAGGCAACAATGTATCAATGTCACAAATCTCCTTTAGTTTCTTACAACTTGATATGTGAACAGCACTTTCAAGAGCTACCGATAGTATGAACAGAACTTTCCTAGCACATCGCGATAGTGCAGTCGTGTCACAGTGGAATTTGTTGTCTTTAGGTTGGTTCTCCAAGTTATAACTTTTCAATATATCCAATAGTTTTGATATCAGCTGACCTAACATTTTTATACAATAATCAACATTGATTTTCTCTACATGCGGCAAGCAGAATAGGACATTCGTAAGTTTCACTGGATTCTCCACATATTGTTCCATGTCTTCAGATAAAACATTTTTAAAATGTTCCATAAAGTTTGGAAGGCTTTTCCCAAAATCTAAGGGATATTTCACCCACTCAAATAACTTTATACCATTCATAGACAATGGTGATTTCTTCAAGCATATTTTAGTCAGCGTGCCCAAAGCCTCATTATCAAAATTGGATTGAATAACAAACTTGATAAAAGGAGGTAGTATGTGCATATCAAATTGTGAATACTCAATGACATTTTGCACAAAGTTTATGAGTATATTTGGGAATGGTAGGGGCAGCAAAACTTTCACAATAATACCAGCATGTTCTTGAGATAAGGACACGTTTGGTGATAGGAGTAACACGGCGCCAATCTGTGCACAAACTTCTAGAACACTTTCAGAAGACTGTTCACAAATTACTTTTATCAACAGGAGTACAAACTGCGGAGGATTTGCCAGATACATCCCATGCTGGTGTTCTATAACTTGGCCAGCAAGTCTAAGAATGTATTCTAGTCCTTTACTTTCTTCATCATCCTCCTTCAAGATTTCTTCAGTGAATTTTATGATGCTTGCCCAAAAGACACCATACTCCTTGTGTGATATACTCTGTAGACTATCCTCTATTGTTTGTGTCAGGACTTTGAACAGTATTTCTTGGTGTTCTTTATTATCTTTCAGGTATTGAAGAAGGAGGGGCAGGAATGTTTCTATGCAGCTATGGAATTTCCCGGTTACACCTCGCAATATTTCAAATATGAGATGTCCACACCCTGATGTAGCCTGAAAGAATAAATCATTTAAAAAACAATTTACTTTTAATAAGTAAGTATTGCTTTTATTTTTTCTGTTTGTATAATAAAAAAAAAATTACTCTCAACTGTGATATTTTATTTGGAAAGACTTACATCATCATTAGCCTGCAAATAGTTCAGTAGAAGACTAATAAACTTCTTCTTATCCCTAATATCTCTGGCAACAAAAGCAAAACTTTCTGCAGCAAAATTATTTATATACTGTGGTTGGGATTCACTCAACAAAGGTACGATCCTCTTTAACACCACAGCAATGTCTTTCTTCAGGTATGGTTTGAGGACTTTAAATAAAAATGCTAGACAGACCAAGGTCCATTCTAGTCTTTCAGCATCTTTTGTTTTAAGCAGGGTTATGAGGATGTCCAGAAACCTTGGAAAGTGTGGGTAGAAGTCTTCTCTTAGGTCTTTTGCTACTGACACTAGGATTCTGAAAAAATAATACAATTATTAATTCTTAGGTACTGGAAGAAAGCAGAAATATTTAGGCTTTAATTGTACAGAGGTAAGCACTCAGTACTGAGCAAAAAGTATAATTATTGCAAACACCGTTTTAGTAGTTCCTTGTTTCTAATAGACACCATAAATATATATTATAATTATTACTTACAATAATAACATCAAAAATGTTCATATTCAGTGTAAATTAATAATTAATTACTAATATACAAAAACTTACTCAAGCAATGGCTGTAGACACAGCTGGTCTTCTAATTTCAAATATTTCTCCAATATCTCAACAACTTCATCTTTCTTGTGTAGAAGCTGTGGCACAGTTATAATGCCAAAGACTTCTTTTCTAAACTTTTTGAACTTTTCAGTCAAGTTGAGAACATGCCATTTTTGTAGTGCCACAAAGAAATGAGTTTCATTCTCTTCAGGCTGCTGTGCATATACATGCTCAATGTGATAAAGGGCAGCATGGCGGATGTCAATAGCATTGATTCGCTCCGCAAAAGGTACAAACTGTAAAAGAAAATGTTGTAGTATGTAATTTAGTTGAAAATAATTAATTTTCAGCGCATTGCCCTATAACTGGGCCAATGTATGTAGGTGATCAAAGTTATTCTGCATTCGTATTATTCTAAAAGGAAGTAAAAAGAAATAGGAGTTTTACATATCCTCACTTTTAACTAAAACCAACTGAATACAATCAGTTGGTCAAGAATTACATACTCTCCAGCAATTATAATAAGGACTCAAAGTAAAATTAAAGTACTAAAAATAATTTGACCATCAATATTTTATTTTTAGCATAAACTTATATGTTTATGTATATAGGTTTATGTCAATATGAATAATATTAATTATTTTATGTTTATGTAAACAATAAGGTGGCTAACTTTTTTAGAAAAGACGGTTCTTGGTACTTCACCAAGAAAGAAAGAAACCTTTAGAAAGTAACAAAGTTAAAGGGAAATAATCTCACAATCTATTTCTAACAGAAATGTAATATAATGCGATAAAAATGTGGTAAACAAGTACATTTTTAATACAAAATACGCACTTAACCTAAAACACCATAATAATTTGTTTTTATAACTTACCCGAAAAGTATTCGTAGTTTTGTGTTTAACAGGTTTACTCTTCATCTTGAGTACGTTTATTTAAGTTTGACAAACTCATTTACTTTAACAAGATTTAAGAAACTGTTGTAAATAAAAATAAACTCACATGCCGATCAGGAGCATTGTGCTCAGATGCATGACATTTCAGACTAGTGTTGCCACATCAAATTAGCGCATGTCTCTAGATTGTCATCAGAAAGTCTCTAGTTTTGTCAAGTATGGATTTAGTAACTAAAAAGTCCCCAGAGCCTGCGCCCTGCAGTCTCTCGACATAGATAACGATCGCTCTACGACCGCGAAATCGGTCGCTATCTAAGTAAAAATCTATGGAAAAATACGGCGGGACAACTGATTTTGGTCGTAAAGCGATCGCTATCTATTTCAAGACTGCAGACCCTGGGTCTGCAGTATCGACAAAAGAAATACTTAGTGATATCACTATTAATCATTTCAGTAAAGCCATGATTGGTTTTAACTATTTTATTTCATCCTTCTATTCCTTTCTAGAGGCATTTTTTCTTAGAAGATGAACCCTTAATGGGGATAGTGGTAGGAGTTGGCTGGTAAAAATCGTCCCGTAAAGAAAAAGCGATAAGAGTCCAGTCCAGGAAATACGTAGGTATACTGTAACTCTGGTAGTAGCGAGACTGAATAACCACAATAAAAATATTTTGGAGAAGCCCCACTCAGAGATGAACCAGTAACTGTTATAAAAATGTATTTTCACGATTAATGTACATAAGTACGCCATAGATATTTATATTTTTATCCTAGGATCTGGGCCTTTAGAGTAATGTGTAATACTATACAACAACAGCTATGGAAATGGCTATGTTTGGAGTTTCTCTGAGGGATTGAATTGGGAACAAGGTGATCCGACAGAGAACTAAAGCAGTCTACATAGTCTACAGAATAAGCAAGCTGAAGTGGCAATGGGCCGGCCACATCAATCGTAGAACCGATGACCGTTGGAGTAGACGTGTTCTCGAGTGGAGACCACCAATCGACGAACGTAGGATAGAACGCCCTCAGCTCAGGCTAGGTGGAGCCGTGGAGCGACGATCTTCGTAGCAGTGGACTGCTATAGGCTAATGATAATGACGAATATGATGCTGATGAAATGGATACCGCTAGTTTTAGCAACGAAGTCGCTAAAGTAGCAACACTGTTCCAGACGACATCTGACATTGATCAACATTGACAGTTTAAAAATGACAGTTGACACTTTTTTTTTTTTTTTTTTTTTTTTTAATTTGTTCCTGACTGACGGAACAGGCTAAGGTCTGAGACCATGCTGCCTAGTCATCAGTTAGCTTTTTTGGACGTCTGTTTTGAGCCCTTTCTGCAACTCAGCGTAAGTCATTAGCACTTATCCATAGGTACATAATCAAATCCAGATAAATTCATCAGTTTCTTATTTCCATGTAAAGTAAATCCGTTTAAAGTCTTCAGTTTAGCTCATTAAAATCCGTGTTTTAGAATTGTTATTCCACAAAATTCATAAGTAATCAAATCCAGATAAATTCATCAGTTTCTTATATTTCCATGTAAAGTAAATCCGTTTAAAGTCTTCAGTTTAGTTCATTAAAATCCGTGTTTTAGATTTGTTATTCCACAAAATTCATAGGTAATCAAATCCAGATAAATTCATCAGTTTCTTATTTCCATGTAAAGTAAATCCGTTTAAAGTCTTCAGTTTAGTTCAATAAAATCCGTGTTTTAGATTTGTTATTCTCCGAAATTCATAGGTAATCAAATCCAGATAAATTCATCAGTTTCTTATATTTCCATGTAAAGTATATCCGTTTAAAGTCTTCAGTTTAGTTCATTAAAATCCATTTTTATGATTTGTTATTCCACAAAATCTTAGGTCAAGTCAAAATACCTAATTTTCCATTCAATGTTTATTAAGTTATTTTGTACATAGACTAATATGTATATGATTTTGTAAGAGCCGAGTGTCAAGTCCATTTAATATTATTATTTTTTATTATAAATAGGTACATTGGTTGACCTAACCTACAAATTATATTAATTCCTATTTCCTATCAATTAATTATATTTATGAAAGTCAATGAAAAGATATTTATATAATATACATATTATGTACCTACACTTGACAGTTAAATCTATAAACACCATGAATTAAATTTGTCCAACTGTATTAATAATAAAATTAAACAAAGGTAAATACGTCGAGTTATTTACAAGAAGAGCCTGAATGGAGCGCGGTACCAAATCAGAGCTACCATAGATTTCAATTAACTCATCCATCAGCACAAGGCGCTGAATGCCAAAAGATGAGCACTCAAAGAAAATGTGAGCAAGAGATTGCTCTGCTTGAGAGTTACAGTGATCACAGAGAGGACTGCGTACAATTTTCAGACGAGACAAATGATAATTCAGTCGACAGTGACCAAAACGAAGCCTGAGTATCGTGGAGTAAAACTTCCTGTTCATGTAGGTATTGGTTTTACAGAACCATGGCATGGTTCCTATGGGAATATTGTATACTGCATACCACATACCTTTATTTTGAATTTGGACTGTATGATTCCAGTGCCTTTTCCATATATCAATGGACCTTTTTTGCAACAGAGGAGCTATGTCTGTACAAAGAACAGTTATGTTGAGAAAACTACTTGAATCTGGGACATCATCAGAATTTGTTATAGCTCTAGCTAAAAAATCAACCCTTTCATTGCCCATCACACCAACATGCGAAGGGACCCACATGAACAAAACCTTAATATTATGAAATGACAAAAGCAACCAAGATTCTTTTATTAATGTTATAAAATAGTTTGTGTTAGCATTCAACCTATTATTTTTGAGATTTTCAAGAACACTCATGCTGTCACTAACTATTACCCATTGACAACATCCATCATTTGTGTTATGTTCGTGACAATGAAACACCAAGATCCAAAGCAGACTGTCATTTATTAACTGAGTGTTTTAGACATACCCTCACAACGTAAATATTGAGATACAATTATACCGTACATAACACTGTCCCCCCTTATTATATAATACAAGTTAGATTCTAAATTATTTTAAACAAATAATAAAGTTTATGTAAACTACACAAATACATAAATAAACGTGATCGTTACCTTTACAGGTTACAACTTACATGTTAACACGTTAGTAGGTACAATTTAAAATCTATAATAGCGAGTTATGAATATAAGGTTGTACTCATCTAACATTATTTAATATTCTTTAATTTCTTTGCACAATCTATGGCAGCTCTCCGGCGTAAACGACTTTCAGTATCAACGATCGGCGATGACGTAGACGGTGGCGAACTTTGAGCTACCATAACTACTGGTTCAGTAGACTCCTCCCTCTGGCATTTACCTTTACTTTCGATTGATGTATTAAGTGGGGAGTCTACCGACAAAGTGCTTTGTTCAGCAGAAGCATTAGGTTCGAGTTCGACTGACTCCCTATTATTCTCACTAAGACTCGGACCCGTAACCGAAAACCTAGACTTTCTTTTAGTCAACAACTGATCAATGTGACGCTTATGGACTTGTCCGTTGTTAGTTTTAATTGCGTACGTAACCGGCCCTGACTGACGCACCACTACACCCTCTGCCCATTTTTGCCTATGTTTTGAATAATCTCGCATGATAACGGCATCCCCGACGTCAGCGCGCCGCAGCGGCGGGCAGGCCGCGGCCGCGCGCTGCTCGTGCGCCAGCTGCGCGCCGCGCACCACCTCGCCCGTGTCGGGCCGCAGTAGGTCCAGTCTGCCGCGCAGCCGGCGCCCGAACATCGCCGCTGCCGGCTCGCGCCCCGTACTACTATGCTGCGTATTACGATACATAAACAAGAATTTACTTAAAGCAGTGTTGTCATTAACATTTTCAATAAATGCCTTTTTCAAAACCCTTTTAATAGTACGTACTGCGTTTTCGGCGGCTCCGTTACTGGAGGGATGATATGGTGCGACGGGTAAATGTTTTATGCCATTGCGCTTAAAATACATAGCTAATTCCGTAGATGAAAATGGCGGTCCATTATCGCTTACTATTCTTTTTGGTAAGCCAAAACGAGCGAAAAGCCTTCTAAAACTATCAATAACGACCGAAGCCGAAGTGGTGCTCACTCGCTCCACTTCAATCCACTTAGAGTGAGCATCTACTATTACTAAATAATATCGATTATGGAGAGGACCTAAAAAATCAACGTTTAAACGTGACCACGGCTCCTCGGGCCAAGGCCACGAGTGCAGCGGCGCTGGCGCAGGCTGGGCGCGCTGCGACACGCACGCCGCGCACTCACTACAAATGCGCTCAATATCACTATCTAAGTTCTCCCACCACACGTAGTTGCGGGCTATCTGTTTCATTTTTACTATACCCGGGTGACCCTCGTGTATTTCTTGCAAAATTGTCTGACGTAACACTTTAGGTATAACAATTCTGTAGCCCCACACTAAACATCCGTGATCTAAGTGCAGTGAATCCTTCCTATGAAAATAAGGTTTTTCTTGATCGCTGCTAACCTGTAACGGCCACCCAAACAATACATAACTGGCTATTTTATTAAGAAGGGGATCCTTATCCATCTCCATTTTAATATGCTTAAAACTGAGTGGAAAGTTTTCTTCAACAAAATTTAAGTAGCTACATTCCTTGTCATCTTCTCGTACTCGTCGTCTAGTCGAGCTAAGAGGGAGACGTGACAGGGCATCGGCGAAACAATTCCTCTCCGATCTTACAAATTCTATTTTAAAATCATATGATGCTAATTTAACGGCATATCTTTGAATCCTGCTTGCAGCAGTTACAGGTATACCCTTATTTTCACCTAATATATAGCTTAGAGCACGATGATCACTCCTAAGAATAAAATGTCGGCCGTATAAATACTGGTGGTGCTTAGTCACGCCAAATACGATCGCTAAAGCCTCCTTGTCCAACTGTGAGTAGTTGGACTCGGCGGTATTGAGCGTACGTGAGGCGCAACAAAGCGGCCGTTCGCTGCCGTCATCGTAACGCTGTAACAACACTGCACCCAAACCGTATGGGCTACTATCTACTGCCAAAATAAGTTGCGAGTTAGGATTATAATGTGCAAGTACCGGAGAGCTACTTAAGACCTTTTTAATTCTAACAAAAGCATTTTCACATTGCTTGTCCCAATTCCATACAACATTTTTCTTTAACAAGTCATATAAAGGTTTTAAAACATCACTCATATTTACGCAAAATTTTGAATAAAAATTTACAAGTCCCAAGAAACTTCTTAACTGTGTAATGTTGCAAGGTGATGGTGCTGCTACAATAGCTTTAATTTTTTTATCATCAGTGTGTAGGCCTTGTTTATCAATCCTATAACCTAAGTATGTAACTGATTCTTTAAAGAACTGGCACTTGGCATAATTAATCCGAAGACCATTTTCTTTCAATCTCTGTAATACTGCCCTTAAGTTAGACATATGTGAAGACCTACATTTACCGCTAATACAAATATCATCAGCGAAAACAGCCGTAAACGGTAAGCCACTCAAAGTCTCTTCCATTATCTTTTGAAAATTTTCCGGAATACACTTAATACCGAACGGCACACGATTATAAACAAAGGTACCGACATGAGTGGTGATTGCTGTCATCGGCCTCGAAGCTTTATCAAGCAAACATTGCTGAAAAGCATTCGATAAATCTAGCTTCGAATAAAATTCACCTCCACCCAAAGTTGCAAACAGGTCTTCGATCCGCGGCAGAGGGTAATGAAAATCTTTTAATCGCGAGTTGATTGTTACTTTGTAGTCTCCGCAAATACGGATATCACCATTTGATTTGACAACAGGCACTATCGGTGTACCATAGTCCGATCTGTCAACTTTGTAAATAACCCCCTCCCTCTGCAACCGATCGAGTTCCCGTTCGACGCGCGCGCGCAGTGCCAGAGGTAAAGGCCGTGCCTTCACAAATACCGGGGTCGCATCTTTTAGGTGGAGTCGTATTTGCGATTTGAATGTACCGAGTCCCTCCAAGAAAACTTCAGGATATTCATCCTTTAGTGTTTTCGCCAACAAATTCTCATTGGATACATAATGGTGGCTATTAAGTCCATCAAAACTTGCTAATTTTAATTGTTTAATCCATGTCCGCCCCATTAACGGAGGTCCACCATTTTTAATAATGTACAATTTTAACGGAAGTTTTTCACTGCTGTGCGATACTGTCACCACTATATATCCGAGTGTTTGGATAACGTCTCCAGTATAAGATTTAAAAGTTAATATTTTACTAATTATCGGTAGCTTAAAAAACATTTTATCGTAAAACTTTTTTGATATAGCCGATATCTTACTTCCCGTATCTACTTCAAACTTCAAAAATATACCTTCGACATGTAATCTTATGTAATAGGGGCCGTCATCCTCACACTCATTACTACTATTATGATTTATATGATTCATGTTATAGAAATTAAAATCGTTATCCGTATCAGAATCGGAAACAGAATTGTCGAGATAAAACTGACCTTTATTTGTCTTCTTAACGTAATTACCATCCTTTTCATTACGAGAGCACACTGTTTTTAAATGACCTTTCTGACCACACTTATCACACGTATAATACTTGTAACGACACCTGCCCTCCCCGTGGCCGGGCTTGCCGCATCGCGCACACGGGCGCCGCTCCGCCGCCGGCGCCGGCGCGCGGGCGCTGCGCGGGCGCGCGCCGCCCACTCGGTGCAGGCCGTCACTCGCGCCGGTGCCGGAGCCCGCGCTCGTGGCCTCCGCAGCCGGGGCGCCCGCCACACTCGCGTGCCGCTCCGCCGCCTCGAGAGCCATCGCCAACTCCACACCGCGTTTGTAGTCCACGTTCTTTTCGGCGAATAACCTGGATCGCATCTCCTCGCTGTACAAACCCGATACGAACTGATCGCGTAGGTTTACCTCCAGCGATGCGCCGAAATTGCAGGTTTTAGCCAAATGTTTCAAACCTTGTAGGTATGAACGAATGCTTTCACCCTGCTGCTGTTTCCTCTGCCTAAAAATATGCCTTTCGGCTATTTCTGATCTGTCTGGTTCCAAATGATCTTTAACCAATTTCACGAGCACATCGAGAGTCTTATCCTCTGGTTGATCTGGAGCACACAAGTCGCACATTAAGTCGTAGCACTCCGAGCCGACCAACGTCACTAGCGTAGCCACGTGTAAGTTAGCTTCGATATCGTTCAACATTATAAACTGTTTCACTCGGCGAATATACGTATCCCAATTCTGGGTACCGACTTGAAAACCTTCAACTTTACCGATCGGCATTTTAAAATTATAAACACACGCGTAAAATTCAATAAATAACGTTTTTCTCGTCGCCAATGTTATGTTCGTGACAATGAAACACCAAGATCCAAAGCAGACTGTCATTTATTAACTGAGTGTTTTAGACATACCCTCACAACGTAAATATTGAGATACAATTATACCGTACATAACAATTTGTATGCCTAATGTGCTTCAGGGCAGCAAGTATAGCCACAGCCTCAGCGGTGAATATACTTGTGTTTGAATTTATTTTATAACCAGTACCAGAATTCAATAGCTCATCAAAAATAGCAAATGACACTGCTGACTCAGTTTTAGACCCATCAGTATACACAAATCTATGATCGGCAAACTCATGAAATTTACTATATACATCTTCTTTAGTGGATAATTTGTGATCAATAATGATGTCAATTGCAGGAAATTTGCTGTCAAAATCCCCCTGATAACATGGAAGAATAGATGACTTATGAATTTGCAGAGTTTCAAGAAAATTTACATATTGAGGAAAGCCCTGAAGTATATATGTGAAGTTACAAATGGATAATGTACATGATTGTTTCAAATTGAAAAACAAGTGATTATTATTTTTACTATAAAGTTTTAATAGGAACCTTTCCTTCAAGTAAGAGAATCTTATACTTAATGGAGGAAGTTTACATTCAACTTGCATTGCATTGATTGGAGTACTTTTAAATGCCCCAGTAATGAGTCTCAAACTTTTATTTTGTATTTTATCAAGAATATCTACTAACCTTTTATCACCACCAAAACAAAGAAAACCATATTCAAAATGACTACGGATCAAAGATTTATATAATAACAACAATATTTTTGGGTCAGCTCCCCAGGAGGTTCTACATAATGTCTTCAAAATATTAAAAATTCTGTTAGCTCTAGAACTTATCAATTCAACATATTTTTTCCAAGCCAAATAACATTATGAGTGAATGTCACACCTAAAAACTTAGCTTCATAAAAAATTGGTATAGAAACTTGATTGTAATAAACAGAAGAACTGAAGTTGCTAGTTCTACCAAATACTACTAGTTTAGATTTAACAGCATTTATGTCTAGATTTAAATAAGAAAAGTATGTGCACAATCCTTCCAAAGCCTTGTTAAGGCACTGTGTCATATTATTGACATTTTTCCCAGACAAATACACAACTAAATCATCAGCAAATTGAAGATTTTTTACTTTGGAACCTAGAACCAAATTTAAACGACGTATGTACAAAATAAATATCAATGGAGACAGAATTCCTCCTTGACAAACTCCTACCGAAGCAAATCTTGGCCCATGTAATTTACCATTATATCTAACATAAACGTTCCTTTCAGTTAAGAAGTCATGGACCCAGTGAACAAGTTTATTTGGAATTCCAATAAGAAGTAATTCAGAACAAAGGACATCAATATTTACACTGTTAAAGGCTCCAGCAACATCAAAGAATACTGACATGAGGCAATCCTTGTTATTTAAACTATTTTGGATATCAAGCTGTAACTGACAAATACTTTCACGAGCTGATGTTCCCCTACGAAAACCAAATTGATTAGCAGGTAAAATATTGTTTTGTTCTATGTAAAATTCCAACCTTTGTTTTATTAATTGTTCAAAAATTTTACCAACGCAGGATGTTAGAGCAATAGGACGATAGGAATCTGGATTAGAACGAGGCTTATCTGGCTTCAAAATGGGTACCAAACAATCAGACTTCCATGAATGAGGTATAGCATTGTTCAACCACAAATTATTCAATACTTTGAGAAAAGTGTGCATACCCTTATCACTAAGCTTTTTTATCATAATGTATGGAATATTATCCAGTCCAAAAGCACTATCTTTTCTAGAATTAACAGCAGACTTCAATTCTTGTATCGAAAAAGGTTTTACTAAAAATATATTTTCAGAGTTTGTCTCACTGGCAATGGGGAAATTTGACTTATTATTTACATAATCTGGGGTAAATTTTTCTAGAAAATCCTGAATCCAATTGACATCATTATTGTTGCAAGAATATGTTTTATTAAATTTCCGCATATATTTCCAGATTCTGGATAGAGGCGTACATCGATTAAAGGAGCTGCAAAGTTCAACCCAACTATTTGATCTTTCTGTTTTCAAAGTAAGTTTTTTGAGGGCTTGTAATCTTTTAAACTCAATAAATGTTTCATCTGATGGGTTGATTTTAAAATTTATATAAGCTGACTTAGACTTTTGAACTGCTTCTGAACATTTTATATTCCACCAAGGAAGAGGAGGGGCTTTTACCGAATTCCTATAAGAGTTACGGATAGAATAATCAGCCGAGGAAGAAGCTGGCCTACTATGATAAGGAAGGGACTTATTAATTGCAGAATGCAAAATTTTACAAAACTCTGTATAACTTTCCAATAAAGCAACATGTTGATCCTGAAAAGTAGATATTTGTAAATCTACATTTTGTTCATACATCTTCCAATCCACCATTTTAAAGTTAGGATAGGCGGGCAAATTTGTGCTATTACTAGTGTTATCTATATTACTATTAATAAAAACTTTCATAATTACAGGAAGATGGTAGCTGCCAAGAGGATCACAATGAACAGACCAATCACAAGAAAGAGCCAATGATGGGGAAACTATGGACAAATCTAAGGCATTTGGACGCCACGTTAAAGAACCAACTGTTGTCACTTCACCATTATTCATTAACACCAAATTATTCTCATCAACAATTTCTAAAATATCCCTACCTCTAGGATTTGTAGAATTACATCCCCATGATGTGTGATGGGCATTGAAATCTCCAGCAAATATCATTGGTTCAGGCACAGATTTGATTAAAGATTCAAATTTATGTTTGTCAAAGGATGGAGTGCAATTTGTTGGACAGTAGAAACTTACAATACTTATTTCTGTATTATTTACAGTAATTCTTACACAAATATTTTGTAGAGAATTGTCAGAATATGTTATTATTTTCCTGTAATTTATATTATTGCGAATTAAAATAGCTACACCATTGTGTTTATTTCCAATATCATGTCTTTCTATTTTGTATCCTCTAATGTTAAAATGTTTGATAGGTGTTAACCATGTTTCTGAAATAATTGCAACATGTATGTTATGTTCACAAAGAAATTGGGTTAATACAAGTTTGTTACTTAAAATACTTTGTGCATTCCACTGCATAATATTAAGATCCATTATTAGATGTGGAAGTACTGGTACGGAAAGTTTGTTGCAGAATTTCTTTTATGGAGCTTGAATTAATGGGATTATCTTTTTGATTTAATATAATTTTAGTTATAGCATTTGTTAAAGTATTCATAAAAAAATCTGATTTAGACAAATTAATAATCTGTGTTTCAATGTTCTTCTGTGTTAATTTTGGAAAAGAATGTTCATTAAATAAGTCGGAATACTTAGCAGCTCTGGACTTGACCTTATTTTCCTCTATTTTAATTTTTTTTTGTGGGCAAGTGTTTGATATTGATACATGGTTGCCACCACAATTGACACATTTTGCGTTTTTAATATCTTCTATACAAACTTTATAACTATGCTTCTCTGTACATATTGAGCATACGATTTCATTTTTACAGTATTTAGCAATATGCCCGAATTTCATGCATTGTAAGCACTGTTTAACAGGAGGAACGTATTGGGTTACCTCGTGCCTCCAGGAGTCAAGGTAGACATATTGCGGTAGCTCAGTCGAGGCGAACGTAACCGCAACAGTTTGAGTGGGGTCATACGTGACCGCGCATGTCACGCCACCCTCGCTTTGTACGCGGCGCATGAAGCGTCTCACCTGAATTACATTCCTGGAACTTCCAATTAGAGCAAATATTCTTTTATTAGAAAGATCGGTAGGGACTGAAGTAAGAACCCCAGTCACCTCGGTGTCGACAGCAGGTATTGTAGCGTTTAAGGCCATTTCATCAAGAAGTTTTTTATTTTGTAGAAATACATTGGCGTTGTTAGATAGATCAAAAGTTATACCTATTTTGAATTTATTTATGGATTTTAAATGCAATATGCCAGTGACGCAATGTTTGCGTATAGCATGCGAAATAGCCAGTCTGTCTTTATCAGTAAATTGGCGTTCAATCCGATGTTAGTAGGCACCTCTCGTGAAGGTTTTCACGTTCCCACTAACTCAGACTAGTATCAGAATAGTATTGAGCTGATAAATAAAAGATCACATTGATGTGATGCCTTGACAGGATTTATTTTCCAAGTGAAGAGTTACCAAGTAGACAGTTACCAAGTAAACAATGAGCATTCCAAAAACAAAAATACAAAAGTAGAAAAATAAAACTTGTTTAATAAAAAGATCTTATACCTATAAATAAAATCTCTTTTATTCTAACACTCCTCCTCAAGTTCATTTCTCTACTTTCATCCACCACGCTCACACTCACATCACACCCATATTTCGTGCACACCATTCATACTTCCCTTTCAACAAAGGCTTCGTCAGAGCATCTGCAACCATACGAGTTGTCTCTACATACTCAAGTATAATATGCCCGTGCTCGACCGCTTCCCTTATAAAATGGTGCCGCACGTCAATGTGCTTCGTGCGTTGATGGTGCACAGGGTTCCGCGCAATAGCCACAGCAGATTGGCTATCACTAAAGATCTTCATAGGTGCCTCAGCTTGACCAGTGATCTCTGAATACAACTTCTTCAGGAAGATTGCTTCTCTAGCCGCCTCAGACATTGCTACGTACTCCGCCTCCGCTGTAGATAGAGCAACCGTCCTCTGCTTCCTACTCTCCCATGAGATTGCAGCGCCCATATGCAGAAACACCGTACCCGAGTATGACCTCCTGTCATAACATGAGGCATGACTCGCATCTGCGTAACCCTGCACTCTGCTCATTCCAGCTGTACACTTGTACTGTAGTCTAAAGCTCTTAGTACCCTTCAAGTACCTCAGTACTCGTTTAGTCGCTGTCCCATCTCTGGCTAAACCCTCTGGCAACAAGTCGAGCTTTGTACCTGCGTCTATTTCCCGCCTCTTCTTTGATTTTAAATATCCATTTAGAATCAACAACATTGCTCGCTTGTTCTGGTTTTACCAAGATCCAGGTGTAGTTCTTCTTCAACGCATCAATCTCCTCCTGAATTGCTGCTCTCCATTTGCTACTGTCAGGTCTTGATAGTGCATCTCGAACTGTAGTAGGGTCTTCTGATTCTGCAGCTTGATAGAGCACATAATCAGGAAACTCCCTCGTTTTTCTTACTCTGGGTGGATACCTCCGCTCCACCTCTTGAGGTTGGTTGTCTGCAGTTGTGTCAGACTCGCAATCAAGAAACTCTTCTTGAGAATGATCATCCACCGTTCGCGTTGACTCAGTTTCAGAAACTGGGGGAGTACTAGCTTGTTCCACTTCTGAAAGCTGTACATCCACGCTCATATAAAAAGGCTCGAAAACAATAAGCTGTTGTTCCTCAACAACTGCTTCAGTCTGCTGTTTCTCCTTAATTTCCTGTTTCTTCTCTCTCTCTGTTTCTGTTTCAACAAATATGACATCCCTTGCCTTATACAATCTGTGTGTTTTAGTATCAATAAGTCTATAGCCTTTGGAGTCTTCACAATATCCAATAAAAGTTAACTCCATACTCTTCGCATCTAACTTCTTCCTCTTTTGATCTGGAATGTGCATAAACGCCTTGCTGCCAAAAATTTTAACTAAACTGAGATCAACTTTCTTTCCTGTCCACGCTTCCTCTGGCGTCTTTCCTTTTACGGCAATGGTCGGCGATCTATTCTTCAAGAAAACCGATGTCTGGACTGCTTCCGCCCAATAAGCCTTCGGCAAATTACTATCTTCGAGCATGCTTCTCACCTTCTCTATAATAGTCCTGTTTGCTCTCTCGGCAACTCCATTTTGCTCTGGCGTATAGTCTATCGTGACTTGATGTTGGATCCCATTTTTCTTCAGGAATTCATCCATCTGTTTATTCACGAACTCGGTTCCGTTATCAGTGCGCAGAATCTTAATTTTCTTACCGCATTGATTCTCTGAAAACGTCTTAAAATTTGTAAATTTTTCAAAAACTTCGCTCTTCTGTTTCAAAAAATATACAAATGTCTTACGTGTTGAGTCGTCAATAAATGTCAAAAAATATCTATACCCGCTTACAGAAGCAATTTGTATAGGTCCGCATACATCCGAATGTACCAAACCTAATGGTTCCGTAGCTCTCGTCGCACCATTCTTGCGAAACGGTTGTTTGGTTTGTTTCCCCATAATGCAAGATACGCACTCTAGATTAGAAGAGTTGTCAGGGAAACTCACCCCTGTCGCCATCTTATCCCTAAGAAGCTTGAGGTTGTTTATACCAAGATGCCCCATCCTCCGATGCCACAGCCTCTGCTGCTCGTAATCTGCTGTAGCCAGTGCAGAACCCTGTGAACAGCACTTAACCTTATAAATGCCTCGTTCTTCCACACCTTTCACAACAGCCTTACCACGCACCTCACACTCATTCTTCTTGTAGATGTCGCAGCCATTCTCTGTAAACACAATCACGTGACCCTTTCTCGCAATCGCATTCACACTTAACAAATTAGAAGCTAACTTAGGTACATACGTAACATTGTCGATTGTCAATGATACTGACTCGCATTCTACCGTACCTTCACCTTCACCATACACTTCATTACCATCCGCACAGGTCACTCTCAATGCCCTAGGAGTCTTCTTCAAGCTTCCTTTGAACCAAGCCTTGCAGTTTGTCATGTGCGTCGACGCGCCAGAATCGATGATCCAGTCTCCTGGTTCTGGTGTCATCGTCATACCCATGGCGTAGGCTTGCAAAGCTTCTTTCTTCACTTTAGGATTATCTGGACATTTGTTAGCCTTGTGGGGTCCATCACAAATAAAGCATTTGATCTTTCCCTTGACCTTCTTGGTTTTGTTCTTGCCCATATGCTTATTTGTTAGTAATGCTGATGTCGGTTGGCTTGCACTCGAACTCGCCATGTAGTTATCTTCCATTTGAAAAAGTTTTGTCTTTACATAGTCAGTCGTAAGCGCCATGTTGCTGTTCTCTAATCCCAATCTCATAGGTTGGAACTCCACCATAAGTCCTTGGAGAAGTAAAGCAGCCAATAGTTCGTCGACTTCTTTTCCTAGGTCTTCTAGTTCCTGAGCTACCATCATCATTGATGATGAACATAATCTCTCACAGTTGGGAACTGTTCCAGCTTCATACTCACTAACTTAGCTAATAAACAACAACGGTTATTCAAACCTTTATCCTCAAACGCAACTCTCAATGCTTCCCAAGCATCTTTCGCCGTTTTGGCTTTGCGTACATGCACCTGGCAATGTGATTTGACCATCATACAAATCTTCACTCTGGCCTTCTGGTCTCTCCGCACACCTTTCGTGTCGGTAGCTTCAGGCGTAACACTTGTATACTCCCACAAGTCGGCGTCTATCAGAAGTAGCTCCATCTCGAACTTCCACATTGAATAGTTGCTACTACCATCCAACTTCTCCATTGATATACCATAATTACACTTTGTGCCATCATATATGCCCTCACTATGTGCCATCGTTGAGCTCTGCCCTCCTGGCGAACTCCCGTTACCAGCTGCTATTTTTCTGAATTTCGTCTGGGCCCATAACCTGTTAGTAGGCACCTCTCGTGAAGGTTTTCACGTTCCCACTAACTCAGACTAGTATCAGAATAGTATTGAGCTGATAAATAAAAGATCACATTGATGTGATGCCTTGACAGGATTTATTTTCCAAGTGAAGAGTTACCAAGTAGACAGTTACCAAGTAAACAATGAGCATTCCAAAAACAAAAATACAAAAGTAGAAAAATAAAACTTGTTGAATAAAAAGATCTTATACCTATAAATAAAATCTCTTTTATTCTAACAGTTAAGAATACTATGTACTCTGTTTTCTGGCTGTTTTCAGGATACCTCCTTGAGTATCCGGGGACTTTAAATATTTGGTACTTCCTGCTGCTGTGGTCTGCTGAATCATCGGAGTCGGAAGAAGTCTCCATGATGTCCCGTCCTGCACGACCATCAGGGGGCTCCGCTTTTTTTCTTTTCTTACCCGTTCCCCCCATTGTTTATTTTACTATTTACACTAATATATACAACAATTATTTTAAATTTACAACAAATTTTGAGGCACTTTAACAGTACTTATCAAATTAATTTTCAGTTTCACGATTTGGCGCCTTGTTCTGACAGTTGACACTTGACAGTGACGTTACATTGTACCTGTTTTTTTTTCAACATCATCGTTTGGGCGTCTGTGCACTTACACGTTTCCAGCACGTTTTTTACGAACCTTTTTTTTTCATACATTTTAAAAACTGGTACCGTACCGTAGGTATGTACTTAAGTAGCTAGAGTGTATTATAAAATATCGAAATGTATGAAAAAAAAAATGGGACGTCCTTGAAAAAACGTGTTGGAACGGACAAGTACACAAACTCCCTTTTCCAGCACGTTTTTTCACGGACTGTTTTTTGTTTTCCAATAGGCTGTTTGTGCACTACACGTTTACAGCGCGTTTTTTCACGGACCGTTTTTTTTCATACATTTTAAAAAGTGGTGGGGATCGTTCTGCACGCCTATTGGCTAAAAATCCGTGAAAAACCGAATACGAATTGAAAACGTCTATAGTGCACTTGGAGGAAGAATATACTGGAGTTCTAACTGTGTCTGTATACTGTGTGAAGCCTATCATTTCTCGTTGACAGTGATACAGTGACGTCACTGTAAAGTACACCGCGCATTGGCGCAATGTTTTGATACAGTAACGTCACTGAAGCGACAGCCAGTCAGCTCTTCCCTAGCCACGCACACTAAATACAAATTCAGAACCGCACACAAACAAGAAACGGCCAGCGGCTTTATCTCTTAGGCTATGTCTATAGTATTCTATGTCTATGGTAGTGCACAAACAGCCATAGGCCTGCAGAACAACCGGCCCATCACTTTATAAGTGTATGAAAAAAAAAATCGATCCGTGAAAAGACGTGCTGGAAACGAAGTAGTGCACAATCGCAGACGTTTTCAAATCGTATTCTGTTTTACACGGATTTTTAGCCAATAGGCCTACAGAACAAAAAGTGGTGGGGATCGTTGCAGGCCTATTGGGTAAAAATCCGTTAAAAACCGAATACAAATTGAAAACGTCTGTAGTGCACAAACGCCTTTACGGCGTTTTTTTTATTCTACAAATAGCTGTCATAAACGTCAAACTCCAGCTGACTGATAAGGTATTTTGTTTTTTCATGCTTCTTATCAATTTTAGTAAAATACCCAAAAAATAGAAAAAACTACCTACCTTTTCATATTTTTCTTTATAAAGCTTATAAACTATAGTCAATGCAATGCTCGCCAGGTTTGTAAATTCTTTGCCGTCCGGCATATCAAAACAAATCACGAAGCTGTATTTCCAAGGTATTTTTATTATTTTTCTAAATGATGAAGACAATCGAATACTTGTGTTTTTAAGGACTTTTGTAGAACCCGTCCGTAAATAAAAAGGGGCTACCGGCATAAACACTGTTGGTAGAACGGTATGAAAATCAATGGATTTTGCCAGTTCAATCCTTCTTGGCATAAAGAACCTGAATGTAGAATTTTAATAATTCTTATTTATTAACTTCAAAAAGAACAGGAAAAATAGAAAATGTTCATGAGTATAGATAATTATTAGAAAATTATTGATATTTCAGTACTAATTCGGAACCAGCGAGAATCACACAGCTGTCCTGAACATCATCAATACGCGAACATGGATGTGAAGATACTGCCAGCATTAAAGGACAACTACATGTACCTGCTTGTGGATAAAGCCACAAATGAGGCCGCTATTGTTGATCCAGTGGAGCCCAAGACGGTGTTGAAAGCTGTAGATGATCATGGTGTTAAACTAACAAAGATTTTAACTACTCATCATCACTGGTAAGTCTTATATTTTATTGTTTTGTTATGTGCATTCCACTGACTTTTTGAAGTCATGTGCATATTAGAACTTAATTATCACTTGCTATAGTGGTGAAGGAAAACATTGTGAGGAAACGTGCATGCCTAAGAGATCTCCGTAAAGTTCTTGAAGGTCTGTGAAGTTTGCCAACCTGCACTTGGCCAGTGTGGTGGTGGCCTATCCCCTCTCATTCTGAGAGGAGGCCTGTGCCCAGCAGTGGGACAGTTTATAAACAAGCTGATATTATTGTTACTATAATTATGTGCATAGCCAAAATGTAATAAAAGTAAGTGACAAAAGTGACAATGATTTTCAATTTTTTTTTACATTGAAACCTATCTTCCAGGGATCACGCTGGTGGCAATGAAGAGCTAGCCAAACAGGTTCCAGGCATCGAAGTTTACGGAGGAGATGACCGCATCGGTGCTCTGACACAGAAAGTGGAACACAATACTATGTTCAATGTTGGTAACTTGGTGGTGCAGTGCCTGTTCACTCCCTGCCACACCGCAGGCCATATCTGTTACTATGTGTCTACTCCTGAAGAAGGACCAGAGTCTGTAGTGTTTACAGGTAAACCAAACAAAAAAATGCTTATTAAAATTTAAATAATTAGCAGCAATAACTTGCAAAGAATGCCCAAATACAATATTTTGATATTTATTTATCTATACTAAATATAATAAAGCTGAAGAGTTGTTGTTTATTTGTTTGAATGCGCAAATCTCTGGAACTGTTGGTTTCGAAAATGTTTTTGTATATGATACCCAGATTCATGAGGAATAGTACAGGCTATTTAATGTCAGGCTACAATGACTTAGGAGCCGAGCAATGGGATGAAACTGCAGGGCACAGCTAGTTACAAATAAGACAGCTATGTATTTTTTTTGTAGTTTGTGCTACAAAATTGCCTGCAACCTATGCCTCTAGCCGCCTAGTAAACTGATTCTAATTACAATTCCAGGTGACACCCTATTCCTTGGTGGTTGTGGAAGGTTCTTTGAAGGCACCGCTGAACAGATGTACAATGCAGTATCAATCCTTAGCAGCCTCCCAGACAACACTTTGGTGTATTGTGGCCATGAGTATTCACTGCAGAATCTTAAGTTTGCATTGCATGTTGAACCTAATAACAATGACTTAATGCAAAAAATTGTTTGGTCACAACAGAGGAGAGAAGAAGGGAAACCTACGGTATGTCATGTAGCAATTATAGATACCTCCTGCCAAATTCGAGCATAATTTTACTATAAGAAATACGGCATATTGACAAGCAGTGCTGTTGCTCTTAATTATTATTTTACTAAATAATAAATCGAGCGCATATTCATGTGACTACCTATTTTGCACGCCTCATAAGTTCATATCATAACACAAAGCGTTAGGTTAGTTATTATTACCATTGAGTTAACACATTTTTTATAAGAGGAATCCTATTGAAATTCAACATTAGAGGTATAAGCGTTATGAGGCGTGCACATTTGGATTTTTTTTTTTTTTTATTTTAACTGATGTGATCAGTGCAGGACCGGTGGCTGCGACGATGCTTAGGGGGTCTAGCAGTAGACGTCTTTCAGCTGATGAGATAACGATAAATACTTGTATTAAAATCGCATTTCTTTCCACAGGTGCCATCAACAATAGGCGAGGAGAAGTCGTACAATCCATTTATGAGGGTGAAAGAGCTAACAGTGATGACCCACGCGAAGTCGCAAAATGCAGTCGAAACTATGAAGAATATTAGATTGGAGAAAGATTCCTTCCAATAATCAAATACATCATAAAGGTGCTCATCAGTCCGAGTCGAACGCGCCGAAGGAGCCCACCGAACCGAATTTTGTTAAAGCCTCGCACACCGGCTCCTTCAGCACGTTCGGCTCGGACAGATGGGCGTTCACCTTAAATTGGCCTTGATTCTGTTGTGCATGAACTATACTCAAATTACTTCTCGCAAATAAAACAAGGAAGAAATAACGGAAGAAGGAAGAAACAAGATTGAGTTACATACATTAAAGTAATTAATACTATTTTGGACAAAAGAATGTGCCACTAAAACCTTTCTTACTCTGTCTGGCTTTGTTGATGTACCAGTACAGCTGTAATATTAGGTTATCCCCTTCTGATATTTCTATGCAAAGGTACCCAGTTAATTCAGGTGTCTGTACAATTGAATCAGCGCCAGCATCAATATCTACATAATTATATCTAAATAATATTATTTATACAATATCTTTGTGTTATATGTACTGGTGACTGGTCATAAAATGGTTTGGTGATAAACATTTAACTGGTAATAAATTAATGCCAAGCCAATACAATATATCTCTGTTTCATTTAAAAGGGTTTTTGTATTAAGAACTCTGTGCATGCCTTGCAATGCTTTTTTTATTATTTTTTTACAGAAACCTTTCTGTGCACACCCGCACAATTACTGCACAAAGTTTCAAGTCAATTGGATGAATGATGCACAAATGCATGTGACATACAAACCAACAAACATACTTTTTTATATATTAGATATTATTATAGATTTTTATAGGCAAATGCACAATAGCAGCTACCATGGACAAAACTTTCTGTCCTTGGTGCCTCTAGCTAGAGCCAAGGTATTGGTGTTCACTTAATTTTGTTTTTAATTGGGTATATTTTGGTCAGGAGTTTATTATAATTTATTTATATGAATGAAAGTGAGTCTTTGCAATAAGAAAATATTGAAAAGTATTAAAATATCCCTACTATGGTGTTAAAAGACAATGGTATCTGAAAAAACAAAACCAGTTTAACTTATAAAATACTGTTTAATAGTTAACCTAATCTTAAAGCTGCTGATCACAAGAAAATTAAGTGCTATTATTGGCTGGTGTTAGTGAATGTCATTGTTCCTTCTTTATGTAGGCTGACATTTGTTCTGCATATTTTTCCTTTGATCTCTCAAACATTGCCACATATACCTGAAAAAATACATTGTTATTTATAAATTATATTTGAATATTTTATTTACTGATTTTATTTTTATTAAATTCCTCATCTAAAGTTCCAAATCCTCCATATTTATAATCTTAATACCTACTTTAAATATTTATGTTCTTATAATACATAACAGGTACAGGTTTCAAACATTTTGAGTTGATAAAGATAATACCTAATTCATAGTTAAACACATGAAACATGTAAGAAGATGTGTCAAGAACAATATTATAGTCATTCTGTACAGAAATATTAAATAGTCCATTTCCTCATTAGTGTCGCCTTTCAAGAGCGGCGCCTTTATATTTCCGTAGAAAAATATAACTAAGGACCTTATCATTATTAAAATAATTTATAGCCAATGTGGAATGTATTTTCAGTGTGTATGTATGTATCAGATCAATAATTGATCATTCAATAAAATCTTAAAACAATCTTCAATATCTTACCCTTTTTTCCTCATTATTAAGTGCTCTCCATCGTGAAGCCAGTTGCCTGGTTACCTCTTGCTTGGAAGGCTCTGATCCTACCTCAGAATTAGCTTCAGCTACAACCAGAGGCCGCTGTTCTTGACAAAATTGGAAGAATGCATTGCAAGGCTTTTTCGGGGCATTAGGATCTCTTTCAGGCTAAAAATAAAAATACATTTATAAAAAACATGAGCCTCATAGTCATAAGTCAGAATAGTTACATTTATTATAGCTTGGATTTGTAAAAGACATCTTTATCTAAGTACCTTATCTGCTTTGCTTTTCCTTTTAGGTCCAGGTTTCTTGGCACCACCAGCATTCTGTTTGTCTGTTTGTTTGGATACTGCTTGTGTTTTCCCCCCGGCGCGGGCTGGTCGTACTATCACCTCGGGTTTCGTTTCAACCTCCAAACATGCAGTTCTGAACTGGTCCCCATGTCTATCCAATCTGTCAACCAACAATTTGATGTCCTTCCGGTATCGCTTGGTTATTTTCTTCGCTTCATGTATTCTGCAACAATATTAGACGCTAGCTCGTTCGGAGGGTAGCTAATAGCGTTTATCAACAGAAATTAAGCTTCAAACACAAACCTATTGATAATTCTTTCGTTATCCTGCTGTAAGACTTCACATCGCTCCAACAACAACTGGTATTTTCGCCTATAGATTTCCTCTTCGGATGGTAAACTAACCATATCATCTGAGTCGTCAGAAATATTCGAGTTAATCTGTTGGACTGTCATTTTAATTTATTTCACAGCTTCAAAGTTCAACGCGATCAGATTTCTTTTTATTTAGCTGTCGGCTGTCAACTGGTTTTCATTAGTCTCATGTTGGCATTACTGCCATACCAGTGTTGCCAACTCCAAAAAATCAAAGTCGCTAAAACTGATTCTACCAGTGGCGGATCCAGGATTTCTAGGCGGGGCTCAAGAGGCCAGCAGTACAGTAGTAGCGGTCTGAAAATGGCGGGTGAGGTAAAATCATCCTTTAATATTTTTTGTAAATAATTCTAATTGTACCTAGTATAAAACAACACATCGTGTGCAATGCATCATAGATAACACATAACACCTTCATTATTTTTTGCACTGCAAATGGAACAATGTACGGCTAATAAACGAAAAAGAAAAAATGGTTGAGAGCAAGGTTCATTATAAGATTCTTGGTCGAGAATTAGAACACGACTGGGATATTGAAATGGGAATGTAAAAATTTAAATAAATTTATTAGGTATTCTTTCTTCGTCAGTTATGTAAGGCTATTCGCACACTGCACCGCATCACACAGCGGGGTGCGTGGCGACGGCGCCACACGTGCCGGTGCGGGAGTGCAGATCTGCATCATCATGCAGATGCACTATGAGTGATTTCTATACAAACGTAGGTATGTACTTGCAAATAACGTAACATCACGCACTCCCGCACTACGCTGCGTGATGCGGGGCAGTGTGCGAAGTCGCTAAATATTTTTTGTCGTCAAACCTTTTTTTTGTTGCTAAGACCTAAACAAAAGTTGTCATTTCTAGCGGCAAAGTCGCAAAATTCACAACACTGGTTAAAATTCATGTTTTGCTCCTGTTGCACGAAACAAAATCAAAATAATATAATTTATAAATCAGAGAATAAACCACAATATTTTGTCTCATTCTTAATTCGCGCTAATATTGGTATTAGTTGACGATTTTGCAAAATTCGGGTACGTTGAGAGGTTGAGAGGAGCACTTGACGAAATAAAATAGGTAGGTACCTATTCAATTTTATTTTCAATAATCTTGAGCACAGACGCAATTTATTTTTAATTTATAATTATTTGTTTCTATTTACTAAAAGAACTAGTCAACTACCAAAACAAAAAATGTTTGCCGATGAAACCGGAAATACGCTAGTGACGGGGGATTAGGCGCGGTAAATTACCTTGGCGCGAAATGCGATTTTCCGTCCGAGTCCGTGTCGATTCGACAGCGATTGCGCGCATCGTGATTTGTACAAAGAAAATCACACATCGATCGTTCATAAACACTGCGTGTTCACCGTAAGCACTGCAGTATTATGCATATCAAATTAACTTGAAAACATGAAGGATAGAGTGATAGATTACAAAAGATTAGCTTTTCTATTGAAAATATTCTTGTACAATGTGGAGTGAAGTGAATTTCGTTTATTGACGAAAGGCAAAACAAAAACCACAAATGAATCCGAAGAGCAGCAATGAGATGGATACCAGTGCTATCAAAGCGAACTATGTTTATTTGTTTCATATTATTATTTGTGTTGTATTTATTTTATGCTTTGAATTCTTGTTTAGTTGACGAAAACAAGGTTAGTGATGATAATAATTAAAAGTAATGACTTGGGACATTCATTTTGGACTATTTAATTTTTATTAACCATTACACCGATGCTTTTGGGTACCTACCCGCCTATGTAGATTTAGGTATCCATACATTATACCCAAAGGAAGAGTACATACTTGTATGATACATTAGGTACCTATATAAAATGTTAACATTAGTTTATTAACCACTAGCAGAAATCTTTATAATTTTTCTGTATGTAGGTATGTGGGTTTGTCACTGAACTCCTCTAAACGGCAGGACCGATTTTGATGATTTTTTTGTGTATGTTTGAGTGGGTCCCTGGATGGTTTGGAGCCTAGGAATTTTGTTGAACCCGCTAATAGCAGGCAAGCCAATATTCGGGCAGGACAACGTCTGTCGGGTCCTATACAGTATCGTATAATTATAACAACATAGGAATATTTTGTTTGCCTTTTTTACAGTTCACAATAAAATACATACTTTTGAAGCAGCATATATCGAAGTACAGGGAAGCCAGCGTGCGTTTCGCTTCGCTACTTGGATTCAATGTGGACGAGAACTACAAGTACAGGCGGCTGAAGCAGAACCAGGTGCCGGTGAAGAGACTACCCGACGCACTCATCATAGGCGTCAAGAAATGTGGCACGAGGGCCTTGCTCGAGTTTTTGAGGTGAGTCTTTCTAAGGATCGTTAATACAGAATACAATAATAATAGGTATGATCCGCGCCAATAAAGAAGCGAATCTAAAATGGCGGCACTAATCATTCCCTCTCACTCGCACGTTATTGCGAGTGAGAGGGTACGGCTCGAGGTACTCGATAAAAATACAAATTTATGTAGATTCGGTCTCCTTCACTTCTAAAGTGATCTGATTTCGGTAGGTGGTGTATAGGTACCTAAAAATCTAATATTGTTTATTTCCCTTCTGCCACTTCTGTATAATTATAAACCCAGAAGTGCCTTCATGGTTGAGACTGTGAGCCAAGTTATTATAACCTCCGCCAATAAAGAAGCGAATCTAAAATGGCGGCACTAATCATTCCCTCGCACTCGCACGTTATTGCTGTCTTAACTCACACACGTCGGTACAGCGCGCAAAAAAATAATAAGTAGGATTATAAATTGTAATAATGCAGTGGAGTAGGTAATGATAATTACAAGATATACCTTTTAAAAACTGACCAAGTGTCAGTCGAACTCACGCAATGGATGTCAACCACTGTTCAATATAATATTCTGTTTTAATTAGGTACTTATTACTATTTTATACTGCAACTACAGATTACACCCAGACGTCAGAGCTGCGGGATCGGAGGTCCACTTCTTTGATAAATTTTATCACAAAGGCTTCGAATGGTACAGGTAAGATGAATTATATATTTTTATGGGCACGTATTTTGGCAATCAATAAATAAGACGTAGGTACTTAATTTAAATGGGATATTTTTTTTAAATAGCCTAGAATCGTGGGTACAAAATAAATTGATCGACTTTCACTCCGCGCGATTGAAGTTGGCCGGGCTGAACTTGGGTCACCGAGATATTCGCGCATGTACATTCGACGCCATTGACGGTCGACCACTTTTCACCCTTATTACTAAGAACATAAGGGTGAAAAGTGGTCGAACGTCAATCGCGTCGAGTGTACAGTCGCTAAGAAAACAGTTAAAGTGGGCAATTTTTGTTTCACAAAAATAAGCTTTTTCAGTTATTTCTTGTGGGCTATAATCCACCACGCGAGCCCAGTGCGCGTTGCTGGATGCCACATGTTTTCGAATTTTTGATTCTAAGATATAAAAAAAAAGGTTTCCGGTTTGCCGGTTTCCTCACGATATTTTCTTTCACCGTTCAGCAGTGGTGATGAAACAAATTGCACAAAGTAAAGTGCGTACCTACTTGGGTTCGAATCCGCATGTCGTTATTTGGGCCTTTCCCACTGGGCTACCACTGCGTTCAATAAATTCACGGAATGTGATAAATTATTTAATTTTAACTCGAATAAAAAAATCTGAATATGAATTGAGGAAATCGGTATTTTTGACAATTTTCAGAGATAGAATGCCACCAACACTTGAGGGCCAGATTACTATGGAGAAGACCCCATCGTACTGGGTGACGAGGTCAGCCCCCAGACGTGTGTACGCCATGAACCCCAGCGTCAAACTGCTGGCAGTCGTGCGGGATCCAGTCACTAGAGCCATCAGTGACTACACGCAATCAGCCAGGTAGTTTATGTGACTTTTCCAGAAACGGATTAAATGTCAGCGCACCTCTGGTTGCCACATTGCCACAGCCACGGTGGGGGAGCGGAGACGGGACGTTCTCCATACAAGAAATTGCAATCTTTTCTGATTGCAATTTCTTGTATGGAGAACGTCCCGTCTCGTCTTTAAGCCTGTCTTGTGACTAAGGTACACTACATCAATGGAAGCGTATTATTTCGAGTCCCCTGCACTAGCGTAGACTTGCCTTACGGTTAATCCGCTACTGGACTTTTTGTACCTAACAATAAAGCCAAAAAAAATGTATTACCTAAATAGGTACCTACTTTTGCACAAAAATGTTGATGTTGGCTCAACTCAATAATGGTTGCTTCGTTCCAAGTGCTCTCTGAAGTAAAAACGACGCCACGAACGAAATTACTCCAATCTCTGGTGCAAATGTTGAGGTTATGTTTGTTTACAATTTATAATAGGTAGGTAGGTACTGTGAGTTTTTTCATAAAAAACTTCAGGATAAGAATGAAACGTTTCCTGGATTTTTGAAAGGTGACCAAGTCTAAAAGGTGATTGCTTCCATTTTCATATCTACCAAAAAAAAAACGATAGGTACACTGTGTTATATTTTTTCTATCGGATCCTAATTTATCTGTCCTGTATACAGTAAAAGACCATCCCTCCCTCGCTTCGAAGACTTAGCCCTAGTGAACAGTTCGGCCGGTTGGGGCGGAGCACCCTCAGTAGTAGATGCGTCATGGCCGCCCGTTCGGCTGGGTGTGTACGCGAGGCCGTTACGACGCTGGCTGCGAAGGTTCCCAAGGCCGAGATTATTGCTGATCAGTGGGGAGAGACTCGTTGCCGATCCGGCTGCTGAAATGGCTAGAGTGCAGGTACATTCTCAATAAATTAAACCCCATGTAGCAGTAACAATAGAAAATCTACATAATTTCTTTTACATCGAGATTGATAAACGTTACTTAGTTTGTGCTTTGGATTAGATAATTATGTTCCCGTCTCGTCTCTACCTTGCACTTGTACTTTGACACTTCTGCGACAGCGACACGGGAACATATCTAAGCCCAAAGCACGTGCTAACTTGCCAAGTAACGTTTATCAATCTTGGCCTAAGAGTTTGACTCCCTGATAGTAGAATTTTGCATCTATGGAGTCCCTATCCTACATCCTGCAAATGAGGAATAACCATGAAACGTTAAGAACTAGATATTATGATTCAAGAGTCATGATGACATGTCATGAACAGCAGCACCACGCCCCGTCGCGTGACGCAGGGCAGTGTATGACGCCTTAGTAGGGACCAAGTCTAGTAGAGTACTCCGACCGGCTTAGTTTACTGCGCTACTTATCCCTATAGGATCCTAGTTACTATTTGAGCTATACTAAAAAAATATTACTTACAGGAATTCTTAGGCCTGAAACGGGTGATAACAGAAAAGCATTTCTACTTCAACTCAACCAAGGGTTTCCCTTGCCTCCTTAAATCTGAGAGTCGGTCTACGCCACACTGCCTAGGCAAGACGAAAGGCCGGAGCCACCCACACATAAATCCTAAAACTTTAGAAAGACTGAGAGATTTCTACAGGCCGTTTAACGAAAGATTTTACCAGTTGGCTGGGATGAACTTCGGATGGCCTTGAATCGTTGTGATTTTGAATTTTTGGTATACGGTTGAAAAAGAACAGTATTTTGTACGAGTAAGAACCACAGATATAGATAGAACTAGATAACGCAAGTGCACCTACTTCAAGTGCCCGCCATAAGTGTAAAACACTTATGGCGGGCACTGCCGCACTCGGTCCGCGACTGTACCTACTCCGCGTTAGTCAAAATTAGGGCATCGTGAAATCGCGGTTGCCCGTCTTTGAATCGTTTGGGTTTCCCATCACTATACCCCATAAAATATAGCTTGATCTCTGTGACAGATGTCAAATCAGCACATCTTTAATGCATTTTGACATTATTTGTTCGTATTTGACATCTGTCGCAGAGATCAAGCTATGTTTTATGGGGTATATATAGCGCTTGTGACGTCATAATAAGTAACTAGTGGAAAAACGACACGCTTGGTTTTCATACAGATCGTGGTACTTGCGATATCTAGTTCTATCTATATTTGTAGTTAGAACATTATGCGCTAAATATATATATATCGTGGGCTAATTGCTCCGTATATGAACCCTGAGTAAATCTTAGGCAATATAATTATTACTTAGTTAATTCAATTCAAACATATTTTGACTATTCATGTTTAAAGCCCTGTAATGTTATAACTGTACTATATTTTTGCGCTCTATAAGTAAATTGCGATTTTATCACTATAATTAAGTATTTCTGATTGATCAAACTATGTGATATTGTTAATTTTATTTAGTGTTGTATTTGAGTCAAATAACGTACGAGGTAGCCAAACGGCGCGAATTTCCCGAGAAAGCCAAATGCGCATAATGCCAATGGTCAAATACTGCCAAATAGCACGGCATTGGCTGTTTTGTGCGTCATTTGTAAAACTTGACAACACTGTTTTGTCATTTTTGTTAAAGGTACAGTCGCGCTCAAAAGTGTTCTACAAAAAAAAACAATAATGCGGCTTGCTCAGCTTATAGATAAAACTTACGCATAAACAATTATCACGTAAGATAGTGATGCAGTTATGGCTGCAACCGTACCTACATTGTTATGTTTGTAGAAAATTGTTTAATGAATATGTTAAAGTTAGAATTGTTTAGTTAAGAAAATGATTTTACAAATCGAATCCATTCCATTCATGTTACCAGTTATCATGAAAATTTCGAATTCGAATAATAATTTTATTCGAGATGTATTGTATGCGGGTAGTTGCTTCCTAGTTCCTAGTCAGCATTCCTCACTAAAGTGTTCCATTTGATATCATTTACGGTGATCGCTTCATAATTTATACGATTATGAAGTTATTTATCATTATGTAGGTATTTAATTGCATGCTTATTATTAGATAATAATATGACTAGTTATTATTATGTTGTATAAGTGTGGTGTATAATAATAAGAAAAAATCAGTAACGCCAAAATGATAGTGGAAAGTGACAAAGTCATATTTTACCGCTAAACTAACAGTTGACTATAATTTTATTGTTTGACGGCTGCTATGTGAGCCAAAAACATGAACTTATCTACTAATGTAACAAACACTCATTAGTAGCAGAGAATACATACTAAATCACATACATTGTAAAAGTTCCGCTACTCGATAATAGATGGCGCTGTGCATTTACGTCACTTTTCTGAATCGCGGTGTTAAGAGTCTCCACGGGTTAATGACCCTCGACGGAATATTTTACTTATTTAAGCTATTCCCAGCTAGCAGTCAGGTGCATCCGCGGATCTCGTCCTACTTGGAAAGGTCACGTAGAACACCCCTGTTAGTTGGTTTAATAGAAAGCTTCCCTTAGGAAACCCATTTTTTGGTTTAGAGGACAACCCCCTCCCTTCGTCCGAGCGGACTTGGCCGTGGGGCTGCGCCTATATTTTATAAAGTAATAACCTTTCTATCTTCAAATATTGTAACTTCGCTGCCGAAATAAACAGACTGAAGAATCCCCGTGTTTTTCTACGCTTGTGTGACGTCCTTGCCAAACCCCTCCTACAAACTGGCGACCAACGCGAGGCCCGACGACGACACCAAGTACGTCACACGTTCCGGACGAATCACGACAGCTATCACTAGTAGGAAAGCAGAGATGTCGGTGAGCATGACTGACGCTCAGTTCGAGGCGCTGCTGTCTAAACTTTCACCAGGAAGACACGGCTCGTTCACCTCCTGCAAAGCTGAATTCGACGGGACCAAGGACTCCGAAGCAACGGAAGCATTTTTGGCGGCAGTTTCAGTTTTTAAGAAGATCGAAAACGTCACCGATGCAGAAGCGCTCACTGGATTACCACTGCTCCTCAAGGGTGAAGCTGCAGTATGGTGGCAGGGAGTTAAAAATCATGTCTCCACATGGGCAGATTTTGAAGAGCGTCTACGTCATACTTTCGCACCAAAGAAACCTGCCTATGTCTTATACTAAGAGATCGTCATGGAAAAGCAAGACTACCGTATGACCACTGAAAGCTTCGTGGCACATAAGCGAATGCTGTTTGCTCAACTTCCGCAACCCGAGATACCGGAATCCCATCAACTCCACATGATATACGGTCAGCTGAAACACCGAATACGTGACAAGATTCCACGCAACTCCATCAAAACTTACGACGAGTTATTAGAAACCGCTCGGGGCATCGAACAGATGTGGATTGACAGGTCGAACGACGGTGATGAACGCAGAGATGCTAAGTCAAAGCCAAACCCGAAAGTAAAGGTGAAGTGCGGGTTCTGTCACTTCTCAAACCATACTACCGAACAATGTAGGAAGCTGAAAAAGAAGCAGCAAGAATTAGACCTAGCTGGACCAAATAAGAATCCTGAAGTCCCACCTAAAACTATGGCTCCTAGCAAACCGTCGCAAGATCCATCTCCACCCGTACCCAGAGTATCATGTTACGGCTGTGGTACACCCGGCGTAGTTCGCAGTAGCTGCCCAACATGCAGTGCAACTAAGCAACGCCCACTCCAATCGGCTAACTTAGGTTTTTGCCCGGTTAACGTCCAATCGGATGTAAGAAGCAGGCCTATTGTATTCATTGAGATAGATGGCATTAAAGGGACGGCATATGTCGATACCTGCGCAAAAACCAGCATCGCATCGTACCAGCTTTACAGACAACTGACGAGCAAGGGACACAAGTTTCATGAAGAAATAGTCAAAGTCACCTTGGCAGACGGCATGGGGAAAAAGCAACGGGTATTGAAGACAACGGTTCCTGTCAAGTTGGAAGACCGCACCATTATAACAAGCTTCGTTGTTCTGCCTGATTCAAGGGACAATCGGACTCTGTTGGGTGTCGGATTTATTCAGGACGCAAGAATGCTAATTAATCTTGCGCAATTTACCTGGGAATTCCTCGCGGCGCAGTCGACCTACGAGTTGTATGAGGAAGACTTCGTGACCTTCGATCATGCCAGTGGCAGCTTGATGAACAGTAGCTTAGATGCTACGGGAGAGAACGCGTCAACGTCTTCAATGGCTTCTGCACCCTCAAATGCTGCCGTTCTTCCCGAGGTACCTACAACGGCTATTGCATGCACAAGTGCTGCCGCTCTTCCTGAAAGTGCTTCAACTTATAAGTTGATACCTCTTGAACTTTCCCCTGCTAAGAAAAGAAAAAGGGTATTTGATGGCTACTTACCTGCGTTCGCCGAATTCATGATGCAAGATGCAGAAAAGAATGTTACAGAAACAGAAGTCAACTTATCGCCGCATTCAAGTCAACTCTTCCCTGGCGCGAGCGGTCCTACGGACTTCGATGATGACTACCATGCATATAGTATAGATATAGATGATAAGCATAAGGATACTTTAAATAAAATACTAGTAGAGTACCAAGATGTTTTCACTGATAACAATCAACCATCATTGCTTGGCGAACACTGCATCGTCACAAAGAACGATATTCCAATATCTGTGCCTCCCTACAGACTATCACAAACAAATAGAGAAATACTTAAAACCGAATTACATGAAATGTTAGAAAAGGCTATTATTGAGCCCTGTTCATCGCCTTGGGCTTCGCCAGTGGTCATGGTACCAAAACCTAATGGCAAGGTTAGAGTCTGTGTCGATTACCGACGCCCAAGACTCAAGACTCCAGACGGATGCCATTAGCTACGCGCTCGGAGCAGTTCTCGTCCAGGGGGAGAAGGAAGATGAGCATCCTGTTGAATATGCGAGTAGATTGCTCACATCAGCTGAAAGAAATTACTCCACCACTGAACGAGAAGCATTAGCTGTTATATGATCATTCAATAAATTTAGAGCATATGTTGAAGGTCAACCCGTGACTGTGGTAACCGACCACCAAGCTTTAAAATGGTTGATGAATTTAAAATCATGTATCTGCTTTGACTCCATATAGAGCTGACAGCCATGAAACTGTTCCAGAACCTGTACAACCACTTCGACGAAGAGGTCGACCTAGAAAGGAAATTGTTGCCACTAAGCCTTCGCCTGAACTCAAACGAGGACGTGGACGTCCTAAGAAACAATAAAAATCTATATCCAGTCCTTCACGCCGAGACGTCTTTGAGGACTGAGGGGGAGATTGTAACAAACACTCATTAGTAGCAGAGAATACATACTAAATCACATACATTGTAAAAGTTCCGCTACTCGATAATAGATGGCGCTGTGCATTTACGTCACTTTTCTGAATCGCGGTGTTAAGAGTCTCCACGGGTTAATGACCCTCGACGGAATATTTTACTTATTTAAGCTATTCCCAGCTAGCAGTCAGGTGCATCCGCGGATCTCGTCCTACTTGGAAAGGTCACGTAGAACACCCCTGTTAGTTGGTTCAATAGAAAGCTTCCCTTAGGAAACCCATTTTTTGGTTTAGAGGACAACCCCCTCCCTTCGTCCGAGCGGACTTGGCCGTGGGGCTGCGCCTATATTTTATAAAGTAATAACCTTTCTATCTTCAAATATTGTAACTTCGCTGCCGAAATAAACAGACTGAAGAATCCCCGTGTTTTTCTACGCTTGTGTGACGTCCTTGCCAAACCCCTCCTACACTAATCTATTTTTTTTTGTACCTTATAAGCCTAGCCATGGATCAGGCTAATTAAAAACTATGATACAACTAGCTTAATCTAATTCTTTACATTCCAGAATTAACAAAAGTATATTTAATCGTGTAATTGCGCTTAAAATTGCCTGAAAATGCTGGTATATAAAATTTTAATTAATATTTTGTAATAATTCTTCCAATATATTGAAAATTTTGCCACTAAAGTTACGAACATGAAGGTTGTGTAATAAGAACGAATGAGAGATAGTGTATACTTAGAAACACGTGCCATATAAAGTAGGTAGATAATTTATATATGAATAATTTTGTACACGAAAGACTATATTTAGACTCTTAGACTCTCCTTTTATAATTTGTTAGCTAATATTGATTGGACACCCCTAACGCGTTAAAATTATAAAATTAAAATTATTAAAATTATAAATTATAAAACTAATCAATGCACGGGACTATACAATGATGTGCTCCTGAATTATTGAGTTTTCTACATAATTATTAATTATTTTTTAGTTATTGACTGTAACTAAGACTCCAAGTTATGTTCTATAAAATTTCGCTATTTCTGTAAAAACAAAAAAAAACATAGTAGGTAGGTACCAAAAATGTACCTACGGGTCAAACCGATTTGTTTTTGAGTAACAACCAACTCCTTGTAAAAATGATTATGTAACGAATTAAGAGAGTCAAGAGAACTCTAGATAAGTAATGCAATGTAGTGTTAATCTTAGGTATACTTGCACCGAGCCCTCCGAATCACTTGTGCCATGTTGCCATGTAGCTGCTTAATAGAATAGACAGATATAATTAAATAAACTATAACTAAATATGTAATTATAAGGCTGTTTTAAAGTTATTTGAATAAAATACACATGCAACAATAAATTGATGTTTTACTTCGCATAAAATAAACATAAAATGACATTAATTTATGATTTTATGACACCCGCTATTATCATATTTTATCTGTTTAATTTAATAAATTAATTGATCTATTGACGGCAATAAAATAAACGCTATTTACATGCGATAACTCGAGCTATGTAGGTACAGCCGTGATAATTTAAATAAATAAATAAGTAGGTACCTACCTACATACCTACATCATTTTACTTTTAATTTGATGTTGTATTTGTTCAAAAAGTTAGCTCAGTTCGAAAGAATGCGCCGTTTACAAAGAAATACCTTACGTACGGCCGGGATTATTTCTATAAATACGTACTTATGGACATACATTTTTTCAAACATGCGAGAAAGCACCCATGACTTATTTCGCGCTTAAAATAATTATAAATATCAGCCCACTTCGAATGAAAATGCTTTGGGGTAAGAAACCTTAATTTCTTGTTTTCAGTTTGATTTATATTTCAACCAAAAATGTGTTAACCTTGATCACCTTGACCACCACGGTATATTCAATATTTTTTATCATAGGCCGCGATTTTTACGTCACCTATTGTGATTTTGTGATAGACTTTGCTAATGATGTAAATTAACCTTTTGAGAATTATAAGTAAAAAGTCTTCTACATTAAAATTACTTACTTTATTAACAGTCTTAATATAGACAATAAACATTTATTCAGTATTGGAAGCATAAACACAATTAACAGAACATAATTATTATCACACTAAAGACTTGGATGAATATTTAAATATTAAGCGCCCGTTCTAGTCTCCGGATTGGCAGTATCCATTATACAGGTGAATTCAAGTGTGCGTGGATGACCAATATCCGAACTAGAAATACTCAAGGAGTCGATTTTGATGAAAACTAAAACATTATCAATTATTAAAAATTAAACGATTTTTGAAAATTCAATTGTCATAAACAAGAATCGAGACTGTTGACTTAAAAAAAAAAACACTTATTGCATCATCCAATGATCCGATATTGTCGATATCGATAATAGGGATCAAATTCTGAGAAGTACTGATATAGGTACGGCAAACTAAAGGAAAGTGTTGATTTTTATTTAATACACTGATTCATATTTTCAAATACATTTTAATTATAATATTCATGCATTACCCGCACGGGCGTACCTACGTAAAAAGCGTACATTATTTATTTTTAAAAATGTGATGATGCAGTTTTAGTTTTTATCAAAAATCCTGAGACTCCTTGGAGTAATTTTCGCTAATTCTTGTGTTAATTTCGGATTTGGCCATCCACGCACACTTGGAAAATTCACCCTGTATAAATTAAAAAAAGTGACAGTTTTATGAAGTCATCTGTCAATTAAAACGGAACTTATTCAGTGGTGGTGAAACCAGCCGTAAGTATATCAATTAAAATTTTAGTTTTTATGTAGGTACCTAGATATTTTGTACAAAATATACAACTTACCGCTAAATTAAACTACATCATTACTTGGAACATGTATTGGCAAGTCTATTGGTTTAATCTGTACGTAGGAAACGGAACCTATACCAACCACAGCAAAAACGATTGTTACGTTGTCTTCGTATTTTGAATGTAGAGCCATCACGTGCGCTGCCGATGGAAATTCTGATGATTCACTGAAATAAACATTATTGGACATTAATACCGTTAATTAACAGTTATATGGGCTAAAAAATAATTATTTTTTGGAGGTGGGACTCAAGAAGAGCCTTTAGGCCGCTGCCGCACCGGTACGCGCGACCCGACGGCGGCGGCGATTTCGTGAAAACATCTTCATATAAACATATATCGGTGGCCGCACTGCAGAAACGACAAGCGAAATTGTTCAGGAAATCGCCGTCGCGTCGCGTTGCGCGTACCGGTGCGGCCGCGGCCTTATAAGGTTTTAACACACCCACTGGGTCCTCCTCACGCATGTTTTTTTTTAGATATTTCTTTGACTCTAGGATTTCCTCTTTTATCGTGGGTGCGTTTACAAACACAAATCTCACATACACAAACGCCCAAACCCGAAACAAATATTTATAACCTTGCGGGAATCAAACCCACGACACGTCGCTGCCAAATTTTATCAACGTAGACATAAGAAAATTGAAATACATTAATTGCTTAAATTAAATAAATACAACTTACTCTATGCAAATAATTCGAAAATGCGGTTTCGGTGGACTCCTTTTCCTGAAGTTTTGTACATCTCTATTGTACACATCAAAATCGATAGTTAGACTAGTTTCAGTACCGATATCCTTGTTATTCCTTACGATTCTTAACCTCTCTAGTACCGAAGGCATATCTGAACTATCTTCAAAGTCTATTAGTGGCTTTAATCCTGAGTTACACAAATCTGATTCAGCTAGAATTCGGGCCTGTTCATTTTTAAATGCAATATTTGTTGCCTCTAAATCCCTTAGAAAAGATACTTTTGCCTCTAACCAATTTTGATACTGTTGAAACTGGTCCTTCATAAACTCGTAGAAGTATTGTTCTTTACTACTAAATACAAGGCGAGCATTCATACAACGTTTAGGTACAATTTCTGCTCTCCCGAAATCCGTTTCATTCGGCAACCAGCTTTCATTAAAAGTTTTAAGTATAAGTTCACTATAATTATTATTATCTTCTTCAGTCTCAGTTCGGCCAGCCTCGGCTTTGATATCGCAAGTATTATCGTCTTTACTTGTACTTGGATTATTAAGAGACTTCAATCTTTCTGAGCGACGCTTTAAAATGTTGAATGGATTCCTCAATTTCTTCCCCTTGCCTTTGCGAACTTGTGGTTCTTCGACAACGCAATCGGATTCTGAACTAGAGTCGAGTGTTATGCATCTTCTGTCAATGATTTCGTAATTGTCGTCATCCAAATAAATATCGGCATTGTAAGACTTATTAAATGTTTTGATTGCCTTTGAGAAAGCTCTTCTATGACTAGCTGTTGCTTTATCTTTAGTTTCGAGATCCCTCAATCTCAATGCTAATTGTTTTAGCCTATAGAGATTTTCATCAAACTTGTCACCATCGTCTTGTTCTAATCTAGGCTTTTTACTTTTAATTTCTTCATCATCATCTAGATCGATGGTTTCCAAAATCTTTTCTTCATTGACCACATCAAAATCTTCAGTTAATCTCAATCTAGATTTATACCTTAAATTGTATGAGTGTAAAAGCCCGTGTAGGGTTTCAAGGTTTCTCATATCAGTATTACCAGATATTAGAGATTGTTTTAATCGAACTGCTAAATTTTTTATGCCTTGGAAATGGGCAGTTCTTCCAGTTCTAATTCTTTTTCTGGTATTATTACTTATATTGAGATAATTTGGATTTAAATTATAAGGCGATCTGAAGAAAGGATGCGGCCTCTGATTGTACTGAATCCGAGTTTGGAAAAACATCAATTGATAAAAGTTAATACTATTTTGTGGACGCCAAAATCCGTAAGGCCGGAAATGGTTGTACCTAGAAAACCTTGCCTGAGGGAAAAAGTTTGGATTATGAGGAAATTCGGTACCAGAGCTACTTCTTATTCTTCTTATGTTAGCCCCATTAACTTCATCTGAACTTGTATAAGATGCTGCTTCAGGCGAAACAGAGCTTATGGGTCTCTTTTTGATCATTTGCAAGTTCAACAAGTAGTTTGTATTATTGACAAATATATTTTTCGGAATTAATTGTTGTTCTGGGACATTGACGGTCACTACACTTTCTTTTGATAAGTCAGGAATATTTTCAAAATGTTTCGCTATACTTTTTGAGTCACTAGGTTTTAGCTGTCTCTTAGTCAATTTCTCTATTTTACTCAAATAGTTGTATACTGAATCTTTACTATTGTTATTTTTATGTGTAAACTTCTCTGTTAATGTGAAATTTTTTGAATCACCCGGTTCTTCCGTTTTTGGTAAATCATCTAAGCATTTTGTGCCATCTTCAATATCCTGGTAACCTGTGGTAAAAAATGCGAATGGCAATGTAAAATAAAATCTATGTAATTCTACATTTTGAAAATGAATTTTAGTATAATGATTATGGAATACAAATATATGTACATCATATAACACTTGAAATCATTACCAGAATCAATAGCTCCATCTGTTGCGACTTCTATAATTGCGGCAGTAGTATCGTTTTTATCTGTATCATCACCAACCTCTTCAATTGAAGCATCTAGAAACAGAGGGTAAAATATGTATAAGATTTTTCTATAATAGAGCTACACTTTATCGAACAAGAAGGGTCTGAAATATAATACGTGTGAGCAGCAGTTGGGAGGCATCTCGAACTTTCTTATTATCCTTTTCTATAGTACGGTCGACCGCACATCTTTGGTAACATAACCAGTATAAGCTGGCCGCTTATTCTATTGAAACCAGGGCTTGAAATTATCAAGATAAATATGCCCCCTTGTCTTATCATGATAATTATTTAACAGATATAACCCTAGCAATCCTTTTTAACTGGTATTACATATCAATATTTAGGTTAAAAGCAAAGAGTTAAGTAAATAAATTGACACTGGTGCTGATTCTGTTAAACATCGCACTAAACTAATTTTAATCGCTCTATATCTCTTTCTTGCAAATATCATTGAAAAAGGACAGAAAATATTTAGAACTGTCAAATTAGTCTACGCCCTTGTCATTTACGGGAAAATAGTCGTGACCTTTTGCGATTACGACTAAATTGACATTAAAACTGTTCAAGCGGACTAATTTGACAGGATTAAATATATTCTATCGCTTTCTCATGTTCTTTATTAGAAAGAGACATAATGAGACTAAATTAGTTTAGTTCGTAAACAACAGAATCGGCACCACTATTGTCGTTAAGTGGCGCGTGTTTCGATACACGCAGTCGCTGAATGCGACAAATTAACCAGTCTATACTAATATTATAAAGAGGAAAGATTTTTTTGTTTGTTTGTACCGAATAGGCTCCGAAACTACTGGACCGATTTTAAAAATTCTTTCACTAATAGAAAGCTACATTATCACTGAGCAACATAGGCTACTTTTATCCCGAAAAAATGCACAGTTCCTGTGGGACACGCGGACGAAGTCGCGGGCGAAGTGCTAGTTGCAAATATTTTCGATTATACTTATCGAAGATAATTTATCACTTCGAACAACGATTGAAACTACCGACGTGCGGTTGACTGTACTATTTCCAAAAGTAAAATTGTAACAGACTAAGCAGATTGAGATATTTTCATGCTCTTATAAATTAAATAAGATAATTACCAGTATTCACTGGAACATCAGATGGTATCATACTAGTCACTTCCAAAGCTGTGGTAGACTCACTATATATATTGCTATCAACCTCTTCCATCATAATGATACCTGAAAACACCATATTTACATGATCTTTGTTCTTCATACCTCATCTTTAACATTTTGTTACTTTTTAAGTAACATGATACCTACCAGAACTTGTGGCCTCTTCATTTTCAGTACATATCTCCATACTATCTATTTTATTATCATATTTAATTTCACTTTCTATTTTTTCGGATGGTACTTTTTGGATAATTTCACTTTTACTATCTGCAGTCTTCAATTCAGCAGTTTCGTCTACTTCCATTATATTTGGAGATTCATTCTCTTTTGCCACACTATTTTCAGCATTGTTTTCAGCTATTTCTGCACTATCTATACCCTCACTCATTACAACAATATTCCCATTTGTATCATTGCTCTTAAGTTCTTCTTGTTCATTATTTTCACTCACTTTATTTGCCTGTGATTCTATTGCTGTACTTTCATTTTCAGGTTCATTAATTGTGTTATCTTTTGGAGTACCCAAATATTCAGACTTAATAACTGTATCAACTACTGGAATAATGCCACTCTTTGAATCACTGATGATGTTAACTATTGGTGAATCAACATTTTCAGATTGTATAACTTTGTTAACTATTGAAGAATCTACACTTTCACAATCATTTGTGGTTACCATTGGTGAATCTACACATTCAGATTTAATAAATGCATGAACTATAGTTGAATCAACATTCTCAGACTCATTATTTGCACTAACTGGTGTATCAACATTTTTCAATTCATGTATTTTGTTCACTTTTTGGATACAGGATGTTTTTTCAATATTCTCATCTTTATGTCGAAATACTTTGTATCCGAGTCTACTGAGAGATGCATATACTTTGTATTGTATCATTGTTGTTGATGAGCGAAGTAGTAAAGAGTAAGCTTTTTGTAATGACACTGTGACTTCATTGTGTTTTAGTAACAGACAGTTCTGGAAAGACCAATACATACTAACTTAAATACAGTAGAATCTCATTAATCCGGCACTATTCAAAACCAGAGGGTGCCGGATTATTGGAATGTTCGGATTACTGGATTGTGTAGAAAAAATCCTAATAAATAAAATAAAGCATTACACACAGCACATATTTGTGTTCATGTTCTACAGGTTTTTTTTAATACTCTAATTAATTAACTAATTACCTACCTAGATAGTTTCAAAATAATCCTTTTATTGAGGTCTGTTTTAGTGCATGCGTGGTGCGTGGCGTAGGGAGGGGCGAGGGAGGCACGGGCGGAGGGTGCCGGATTATTGGACGTATCGGTCTATTGAATTGCCGGATTAGTGAGATTCTACTGTACTAATTAATTTTGTGAATATTATAGCAGCAAATTATTTTCAAGCAGTTGGAATGCAAAAGATGTTTACAATATCTTAGATTCAATAGGGAGTAAGATAAACTGTAAAAAAACACTAAGAAATGATAACATAATAGGTATTCCTATGGAATGAACTCTTTATTCATTCCCAACTTTTTCCCGCGACTTCGTGTGCCTGAAAATGGATGAAAAGCAGTCTTTGTAAAATTTTATCCAAATCCATCCCGCCGTTTTAGCATGAAGGAGTAACAAATACAAACTTTCGCATTTATAATATTAGTGCAACTAATCACTTACAACTTCCATTAAGAACAATGTTTCTTCAGGTTCAAGGTACAATGTCTTTCCAACATTGTGGCCAAGGTACTGCCAATGTCCGCCAACCTTCTGTGTGACTTCAGCAAGCATCAGATCATCACGCCATTTAGCATGACTTAGTGTGCCACTAGAATTACAATACATTCTGTTATAACCCGCGAAAATAAAGAAACGAATTAAAAATGGCGGCACTAATCATTCCCTCTCACTCGCACTTTATTGCTGTATATGTATATCATAATATTTAAAAAAAGTAAGGTTTAGTCACAGATGTGTAGATCAATTGAATACTGTGAGACCTCTAACCTTTGTGGTTAATTCTGAAGTTTACTGCAGTCCACAAGGTCATTCTTAGGACTATTGTGACAGTATCAAAAAGGAAATTTAACTTGTTCAAGGGTTGTGATATGAATTTATTTGACAGTTGTTTACAGGTAATGATAAGCCTGCAAGATTGTCAACTAGTGTAACCTTAGGATATTTTACTCCCCAGTAATTGGATACCATCGCATAGCAGATACATCTGAAGCCAAATTCTCGTAAATAAAAGTTTTTAAATATAGTTCCGATTTGGTTCTGATATCATCTCAATGCCATTTATATGTTACAAATAGTGCTCTCATACAGGGTGGCGATTAGGTTATCACATTAAATAGTACAACTGGTAATACAAGTTGGTACATTTACTGACCTGTAAAAGCGGCAACCGGCTAATTTTTTTATTGTGTATGTACAACGAACGCCATTTAGGATACATGGTTTCATTTAATGTGATAACCTAATCGCCACCCTGTATACTAAATCACAACATCAAACGGATAATAAAATACTATATATTATGTTATGCTTAAGAGTAGACATTGAGACTAGATTAGAACCTGATGGTAACTATACTCAGAGGCACAATTAACCAGCCACCTATGTTTAGTGTCACCACGTTTGTTTAAGTTAAATAAAGCATATCATGATGAATGTTACTTCATAAGTAGCTACTATAGCAATAAATTAAACACTTATTACTCTCACTGCTTTTCTGATTTGTGTTCCCGAAGCATTTTTACGATTTCGAAAGCAAACGTGGTGACACTAAACATAGGTGGCCGGTTAATTGTGCCTCTGAGTATATATTTTGAACATTTTTATTTACTAGAATAAATTGGCCTTCAGATTACATTCATACATAGTGTAGCAAAAGCTTTACATTGTTTATCACAATTTTGGCTTATTCAAAACATTTATAGCTGTTTGTATGACAATAAATTATAATAATATTTTTACACTGGTGATTATGTAAATAAAGTAATTAAATGCACAGTAACAACTATCAGCATATAACCACACAGTAACACCAAAATAATCAGTTTTAAAATTCTTCCAGTAACAAGGTTTTTATTTCTTTGCACAATGTTATATACCTACTTTTTTTTGATAATATTTGCACAGTTCTTTTTAAAGGATATTTATCTTCTAAGTAGTCTGATATACAATGGTACATACCATTTTTCAATCCTCTCTGTTTCAATCAAGTACTTCCGAGCCTCTAAGGCGGCTTGTATCTGCTTCTGTTCCAGCCAGGAGCCATTGGGTATGGCATCTTTTAAACCCACTTCAGGCAGGGATGCATCTATTTTTGTGATGCCTTTCGCTACTAAAGCTTCACCTCTGAAAGTAGTATACCTATTATTGAAAATAACATCCTACTTTGTTTGTTCCCCAGTATAATATGCACTAAGTTGACCGGTCTAAAGTTTGTATGAATGGTGTCACAGTATCTGTTTCTATGTACTTTAAACTGTATTTAAACCACATGTACATAACACAAACATCTGAGAGCTTAGTTTTAAGCTTGCCAACTTAGGTTGTGCGTTCTGTAGGTAGGTATAAACATCTAGCAATCCGGATAATTTAATTTATTCTAATGGGAGTTTCAGGTTTGTCAGTCTGGGATCATGAAACACATTTTTATGAAAAATCTTGTATCTTTATTCATCATTTTCTTACTTGAGTATCTATAATTTTTTTTAGCAGCTTAACTTTTAAGTAGGAATTTGAGGATCTGTTGCATTTTAGACTGCACTTTGTTTGGGATTTAGTTTGGGATAATAAAAAAAATCAACTGATTCAAGAAATGTTATCTAGGTACAGACAACTGAAATTCGCGATAAGGCGTGTACGTTAATTTCTGTAATATTTCAACACTTTTGATGTTGTTTGAAGATGATGGTGGAATACTCTTTTTCTGAGAATTGTTTGGGTTTTTGTATACACCGCAATAAGGAAAAACTGTGAATATTTGTAAGCCGTGGCCATGGGATATTAAATGTAATAAAGTACGGGTTTTACTTACGACAATACTCTAGGTTTCTCCATAGTACATTTATACACTGTTCATAGCTTATATTTGTAAGAATATAATCCGCAACATAAAAATCGTAGTATGTATTTTTCATCGAAATCGAATTGATTTGACGGATCTGACGTTTGACCGTTTGACGTTTGTATTGTAAAGTTTGTCTTCGAGGGATGGGGGGAAGGGGAAATAAATGAAATTCATGATTGTAGGAGCCAGGAACTTCTGCATTGGCGTTCATACAGGGAAGAAAAAGTTTGCAAAAAACTAGATGCCCAATTTCGTAGACAGATAATCCTGTATCTGGAACGCAATAATTGACATTTTAAAAAGTGTTGCCACAGAGTACATTAACTGTTGCCAAAGTATAAACACTTATAAACTCTTTTTATGTTTATAATATTGGTTTGGTTTGGAGTTTAGTTGGTTTTAACTTTTAATGCTCCCAGCCAGTCATTACATTTAAATGTCCCGCATTAATTATATGTTTATAATATTTTCTTTACAAAAGGGGCAGAAATAGTGACTGAAATAAAGCGCAGCCGCACTTTATTCACATAAGTAGTGGGGTATCCCGTATACCTATCTAATATGATATGAATATGATAATAATTACCGTTGATATTGTAAAACCCCCTTGTAATTAGTGATGTACCGGATCATTAAAAATGTAGATCCTCGGATACGGATACGGATCTTAACTTTCCCACTCAATCGGTGTCGGTGCGCGTGACCTTGAAACGATAAATGACGCCACTTGACGCTTTGCGTGACAGAACATGTTTCGACTTGCGTTGCGCGGGTCTTTTTTTGTTTTGTTTATAGTTGTGTTTATTGTACGAGTTAAAAAAATGTCTACAAAGAAGTTTAGTAGTGCAATTTGGAATAATTTCGTGTGGTAAAAGATCCGTAAAGGTCCGTCAAAAATGTAACGGATACGGATACGGATCATTTTTTTCCTGCGGATATCCGCGGATACGGATACGGATACGTATATCCGGAACATCACTACTTGTAATATCTTTACTTTGTTACTGATAACCGATAGGTGGCGTGGATAGCCATAATTATGCAGCAGCGACTAAATTGGAGAAAACTGACTCGCGGCCAAAAAGAGTAATTTAATTTCCTATTAAATAATTTGTGTTTATTTTTATTTTTTTTGTGCCAATCTGCCATCAGTATTTCTTTATTTAATACTTTTATCAGATGGGTTGGAAATACCGTACCTACCTATACATTGGCGGGAAGAGCGTGACTCTAGCGAGCCAGGTACTCTTTAGGAGGACTACACAATGTCTTTTCTTTTGAGTCTTTTCCTGTAATTTCTTGTTTTCAGTGCAGCAGCCAGGTCGTTAGGGTGCCTTTCTAGTCTCTCATGAGTCATGGTATCTTTTTCTGGTGTTTTTGATTTCCTCCATTGTTAGCTCTTTGTGTATTTCAGCGTCACGAACGCTGAAATACACATGGGACCGACACTGAAATATGAAAAAAAAAACAGCTGTTCCATACATTTTGATCGTGTTGTAGTGCAATTTTGTAGGGAACAGCTGATTTTTTTTCATATTTCAGTGTCGGTTCCATAATAAAAGTTGATCATATTCATCTCCTTCACCTCACTCACTTTCACCTCCTAAAATATCCGCACTGGTTTTAATTTTACCCTGTATAATGGAAAAAAAATAATATCGGAATTAATTTTCGATCTACCTACTTATGTCTACATTTTACAAGTAGTTTAGTTCTTAACTTTACGCTAAGCCTTATAAAGCTATAAACATATACCTACACAAGAAGATTTTTTTTCATCTTCTTATCAATGGTAGCATAGGCAGTTGCCTATTGTCATTGCAATTTGTCATTTGTATTTAATTCATAATTGGCTGGCTATTGGTCTGCAACTGCAGACCAATAGCCAGCCAATTATGAATTAAATAAATAATTAATAATATAAATTAATAAATAATAAATAATTAATAAATAATTGGCTGGCTATTGGTCTGCAGTTGCAGACCAATAGCCAGCCAATTATGAATTAAATACAAATGACAAATTGTCCATATTTTGTAGATCTACTATCGCTTCTTGGTTACGGGTGCCTTACGGACCGATTACGCGGATTTACGCCATTGCTATCGATGATTACTAAGAAGTAATGCTGTTCTTGGTAAGGCCAAAAAGTCAAATATACAATATCATTTTACTAAACACACTTTAAATTTATGAAATGTGATACAAAATAGCAACACAAATCAATATTGAGACGAAACGATAATATTTTACAAACAAACATCGTAGACGATGTTGTGTAGGTCTACGATGTTTGTCGTAGCGGTCTACGAGAAAAGTGGCGTAGCACTTCGTCACACCGCGCTTCGCGCCGCATGCGTCTGTCTAATTCATTCTATTTGCATTAAAACGTTAGTTTAATACCTGGGTTCCGAACCTGGGCAAAACAGTTATTCTGCGGGGGTAATAAGGCTGTTAACAGATAATTTATAATCAATAATTAAAAACTTAAAACCTAACATTAAAAATCTTGCAAATGCAAAACAATACCTACCTTCACACTGCATTATCATTAATTCATCACAACTTTTTGTGCAATTTTTTATGATTATTAAAGGCTTTTGTATTTTCATGTGATAACGTTTTAAGGGGGGCGGGTAAAATGAGTTTCTCTAATAGGTCATAGGGGTAACAAGATTGAAAAGGTTAGGAATCGCAGGTCTAATAACTAGCAAAAGTCTGTTTTGGAAAAACGAATTTCGGAAAGGCAGAAAAACGGACAATGACTTGAGTGTAGGGATTTTGCCATTTACCCAGTTCTTGTAGATCTCTGTTTCGCCTTCTGTTTAATCTTACGACAAAATAGAAGACATACGTCGTACATAGAGTAGGTATTACATAATTATATTATCTAGATCTTGTTTAGGAAATATAATCAGTAGATTGATTTGATTTTTTTTCTACTACCTATTATGATATGCAGTTAGAAGCGTAAGCGATAAAGAAGTGTATGGAGACCTCAGATCATAGAAACAAGGGAGATGTGCCAAGGCGCTATCGAGCTTGATGCCTGATCTTGAGCAAATTGCTCATATTCAAAACGTACGCGCTGGCGACCAACCGAACACGATCGATGGTATAAATACAGTGTTTTAGTTTAGTGCTAGTGTTGAGTGACGATTAACAGTGTTAGATTGAGGGTGTGCGGAATGTTTAATGCGTGGTAGATCTTTTTATTCACAAGGAGCGCTTAATTATGCGCGTAATTGTGTCGAAAAATGTACTAAAAGTGGCATCAGTTGTTCCCGTAGTGATTTGCTATGATGGCATATCTCCTTGTTTCTATGATCTGAGATGGAGACCGATACTCGTTGTTTTTTGTAGACGCCTAACATAATAATTTGTGTCAATGACCGTTTTTTCGCCTATAGAGGAAGTGTGCAAATCAAAACCCTATAACGTAAATTCTTGCATCAACGGAGGAAATATAATCCTCCGTGGATGCAGCAGTGACTGCATTGAGGATATGAGTTTCATAAAGGGAAAGAATAAACTAGTTACGGTAACACCACAACGAAAATCTATTAAGTAGGTATATTATACTTAGTAAGATCAGCCTCTTTCTTTTACAATGGTGCCGATTCTGTTATTTACGAACTAAACTAGTTTAGTCTTGTTATGTCTCTTTCTAATAAAAAACATGAGAGAGGGATGGCAGATATTTAATCCTGTCAAATTAGTCCACTTGAATAGTTTTAATGTCAATTTAGTCGAATTCGTAAAAGGTCGTGACTATTTTCCCGTAAATGACAAGGGCGTAGACTAATTTGACAGTTCTAAATATGTTCTGTCCTTTTTCAATTATATTTGTAAGAAAGAGATATAGTGTGATTAAAATTAGTTTAGTGCGATGTTCAACAGAATCAGCACCACTGTCTATTCTTTTTGCAAAATTATATTAGTTGTGTAGATTAAACTCTTTTTATACCGTGTTGTTTAAAATATTCATGTAGGTACACGTGCCTTCATGTCGAACATCTTCGTAATGTAACTAAATTGTAAGTTAAAATTTTCGTCACGCAAGGAAATGCAACTAAAATGTAAGGAATTATGTGTAGATAGTAGATAATTGATTGCTGGTTTTCTGATGATTTATTGTAAACACTTCCAACAATGTTAGCTTAGCATCGCTTGTCGTAGCGGCCTACGAGGAAGCTCGTTGCAAATTTTTACTTTTATCGTCAACCATTGTTAGTGTTTTTGATCAAATTCATTATTTTCCCATACAATAATACCTACGGTACGGTACTTGCTTTTTTTATTTCATAGTGATAAAACGCAATTTTAACCGGCCGGCTCAATAGATGTCGTTGCGTGTATCTAACAATTAAACGGCGACGGTTAAAATGGATATTTTTATTGAACGACTGGATATTGAATAATAGTGTTTAGGAATTTACCTATTCATCAATTTTTAGACAATAATCATAGATAGAACATAATCGTTTTTTTTTACAATAGTATTTATTTACCATAGCTAATACCTATTATCTATTTTTTTTTTTACTAGCCTATGCTATTCAGGATAATGCAAGGATTTTAACGATACCACATCATCTAAATCCGTTCTGGCGTTGGGAAGTCTTTTAAAAATCCAATTACCTAGTTAGATAACAACATCATGTTCATCACTCTTAAATACGTGTCAGAAATGCTGTTTTATCAATACATTCTTATGCTTATAAAGTTATAAAACTAAATAAAAATGTCGACCAAAAGCTATGCGAAAGCGCAGTAAGTACCTATATTCCCTTTAACTTGAAACTGATTTCGAAATCAGTACAGATTTCATTAAACGGAATGGCCGAATCTCTATAAATAAATCGACGTTAAATTGCCGTGAACAATTTAATTGAAAACTGTTCACACTGATACCTAATAACTAAAATGGAACGTGTACTCAATTCGCAGCGCCATTTACTATCACAGTTCATCAACTAAAATGCATTATGTATCTGCATTAGTGCAGCGGCGGCGCCGCGACATTGGCTGACTGCAAAAACAATTAACCGGAACAAAACCACCCAATGATATACAGCGCGACAACCCCACTCGTAAAGTCAAGTTCGCTGACTTTTTAATTTAGTTGGGTAACAACAACACAACCGTTATAGTGTAAGCTACAAAGTTGTAGACTCGCGTAGTAGCTACGTTGTAACGTAGCACGTCGGTAGCATGCCTAACGCGTATCGATTAGTCTCCCGGAATTACCCGACGACAGACGAGCGTAGCCGAACGCTTCCGACTTCGCCCGAGATCTACGTCCATACATAGCGGAAGTAATGAAATGTACAGAAAGATATGAACCGGAAAAATTGTCGCTCTCTTTTTCTTCACGTCGCGTCTTATCCGAATCCCTAAAAAGGCTTCCTTTGTCGGTTTTCCCTTTCAGCGCATTTCGCCTCCGGCCTGTAATGAATGGATATTTATATCGAAGATGACAGAGGAGCGACGACAATGCATTTAAATTCCATACGTTATTTACACTTCTTGAATTCAGCAAAAAAATATTATCATAATAATTTAGAAGGTAGGAACAAACTTTTCTTTTTTAAGTAGGTACAACCTGCTGTAAAATTAAAAATTCCCTTTCATACTTATAACAAAAAAGACACCCTATTATAACTGCGAAAGCTACCCAAGTTCTTTAATGGAAAAGCGTCATTAAAGTTGTAGTTAATTGGCTGTATGGTGAGAGCCTAGTCGGGATGTCGCCGGGAAGTTCCCGTCGCGTTACGACCGCAGTCGGCGAGGGCTGGAGGCGATTTAACGTATTGTAATGTGAGTTTATACGACGTTCCTCCCCCTCGGCCCCGACGCCTTGCAGCTAATACCATAGCTCAATGATAGTCGCCAGTTCACGCACGCAGAGGCCTGGCCGGCATCGATTTAAAGAATTTAAAATTTAAACTTTCAATATTCGAATCGAAACCGAACCTTCTGTTTACAGACGAACGAAGGGCGGAATGGGGTGGCGCTCCCCAAATACGTACCTTGTTATTTATGGTATATTTTGACGTGCTCGCTCGCTGCTAACTTCAAGTCGCGTAGGATAATGGGGTGATGGATAGTGTTATCGGTCGCTATTCATGGTGTTCCGCGTTCAACTCGTGCATTTATTATTACAGTGTATCGTGGAAAGCCCCACATTTGACTGGATATGTGGTGATCAGTGTTCTTACAGTGATGATGTAGGTTGTAGCGGTTAGCGACCGGCATTTCGCTCAATGCGGATTTTAGAACTGAATAAGCTGAAACTATTGGCATACAGTTTTCTAATAGTTCTGTAGTAAAATTGTAGTGGTCTTGTGGCAAAAGTGAGGTGAAGTTTTAAATTTTTTCTAGTCCCGCATATTGCACATTATTATTGAAGTCAATAAGGTAAGTTTTAACCTAATCTAGAAAAATAGTGTGGGTAAAATTTTAAAAGTTATTATTTATTTTAACCTGTGGCCGCGTAAATCTAGAAAAATAACTTCCTACCAATTTATGAAAGAATGAAATACTTGTAAATTTTACAGAGCATGTGTTTGTTTACTATTTCAAGTTCTGAATATTGTGAAGAAAATTCAGTGGTAGTTCGTAGGTAAACACAGAGAATTTCTCGCAAATTGAATATACCGCCATCTCTGGCTGGGCTTAGTCAACTAGCGTTAGTTCACGCTCTTGCCGTCATTAGTGGCGCCAAAGTGTCAGCCGGCGACACGCCTGCAGTCACGCGGCGTTGACGCGCGTCGCAACATGTTTGCGTGGGTGTAGATCGCATCGTGATAAACAATTTATGTGTTTTCTTCCTTATCAACTTATCAAAATAGTGCACTCAAGTTGTGTGTTGTTAGTACAACATAATTGGATCTACGAATGTTTACAACAGTGTGTATTGTGGAGTTCTTGTCAGTGTTTCGTATGTGTGTGTGTTTTGTTGTTGCCGATACCGAAGGCAGGATTTTGGCCGTGCAGTGAAGGTCTAGGGCCGGCATGAGGAAAATAAACGGTGAGGACACGAATATTCAAGATGCTTTCAACTTTCAAGCATGCTTGCAACGCATGAGCTCAACCAACTAGCTTAAACACAGATAAGAGGCATGTGAAAATGTCACCGAGTTCGTCTATCAATAATGATAAAGAACATAAAGATCACAGTAAAACATTCATGCCGATTAAATATTCAGAACTAATAAGAATTTAATTTTAACCTTTATCGCAGAAAACTGTCGTTCGTAGCGCAGCCATTATGTCAAGAACATGGGGTGCTTGTAATTTAATAGGGGACCGGTGTGCTGCCGTACCCAATAATAATAGCTGTAGAGTTCGCACTTTTGCCCTTGAATTTATTATCACCGAAAACATTAACTTTCACAACTTAATATCAAGTTATGACGATAACAAGTTTTGTAACAAACGAAGAATGAGGCAAGAAAGAAATTGAAGCTTTATAAAAAGTTATTAAGTATCAGTCTCGAAATAGAATTGCACAAGAGACGGAGGAACGACCGAAAATCATTAACCGTAGCAGATCCCATACAAATGGTCCATAAACGTAATCCGACAATGTTTGATGGGTTGCCGGCCGGGCGGCCGTTCGATTGCGAAACCGGCATTCTGTGACTCCCTAGACAAAAGTTGCGTGACCAACACGCATACATCGTTCTTTATTTATTATTTATAACTTTTTTTTCTTAGATTATATCATTTCAAATTTCTAAAACAAGATGCTTTATCTCAAGCCTTCATCGGTCAAGGTCGCAACAGAAAGATCGTTAGAAGATCATCTACCGAGGACAAAACCGATGATGTAATGGTTCAAAAGCCTCAAAGGAAACCAATAACATCATTGAGCTGTTTATTTAATATTCCATGCAGAATCGAACTTAAATTTTCATACATAATTTACAGTTTCCATTTTGTAAATGTGACACATTGTGAGGTCTGCGTTAGACGCGTAGCGAGATTTATCGTTTAATGATTGCGACACAGACGGCGCAGAACATCTATTTGTTTTAATAACATGCTACAGCGAAGACACATTTGTTACATGACAACTTGATGGCTCCGAGTCGTTCAGACGGAGATATAAAGGCTGTTCCTGCTGATGTGATGGCTAATTAAACTGAGTCCATCAAACTTTACCTGCCAATAAACAGAAATTCGGACGAAGTTAATTACATCTCGACTCGACCTTACGGTAACGTGGTGCGAACATCAAAATTGCGGCAGTTTACGAGCTCAAGGAATGATAGAGCAGCGGGGGTCGTTGGCCGAAGCTTAGTTAATATGCTTGCACGTACCGGCACAAAATCAAATAAACAGTCGCTTTCATCTCCGGTTTATCGGCGATGCACTTGGTAGCCTTGCACTTTGTGTGTGTGAACAACTGTTCAGTTGAAACGACCATTACTCAGACATTCGAGGTTGCCGACTCAATAGCAATTCATATCGATTATTTAATTTGCATTGCCCGTCGACCATAAAAAGCGTGCACTTCACTGGCATTTCCCCAGAGCTTGATTAAAGTTTTAATTCCTTTAATTGTTGAGCAGTTATCTTGTTTACCTTTAATGAGCTGGGATTAATTAATTTCTTAAGGTAGGTAGCCCTGCTGGCTGATGATATTCCATGTAAAATTGCCATTGCAATACGTCCAGCTGTGAGTAATGTGAGTATATAGGTATCTGTCTATTGTCTTCTGAGTGTACTTCATTCAAGTCCATTGTTTGTTATTCATTAGTTCATAAAACAATTTCTTGCAATCATACGTCTAATAACCGATAATGCCTCTATTGATTTTGTCAGTGGCTCGGAACAGCACTCCAATATTGACAATGAGCGGTAGTTTAGACGCCACTACGTGCTTCGGGAGTTGATGAGAATGGTACGTGACTCCCAGTTCATTGCTCCAGTTTTTTGCCACTTGATCTTGTGAATGAGTTTGCAGACCTTGGCTCGAAGACAAGGATCTTAGGCGACAGGATTTATAGCTACAAAAACACTTTACGAGTGCCCGGACAAGCTCTGTGCCTACCTACTCACTGCCTACTTATTCAGCGAAATAAACGTTTTAGTGGCACTACGGTAAAGCCGAGCCGGGCCCCGCATTATAATACAATTGGCATTATTGCGGAACGATCATGAAACGTTGATGAGTTTGCGTGATAGCGTTGTCAAAACGAGTTATCACTTTCAGTGACATGTTAATTGTTCCGTGTGAAATCAATGAGTAACTAGGCGCGTTAGTGCGCCGTCGACGCCGTGAATGCTGATTTTCAATAGCATCGCATTAGGAGTAGTTGTGGTGGCGCCGCGCGTGAGTTCCATGTTGATTGAGATCACACGTATGTTACAAATTGTCGCTCCAATTCGCATGTGACGAGAATACGCACTTATGCAGAGAGAATTCAACGTAACCAGCTGATTAAAGATCTTCCTTTCAATTCTCGCGACGGTATCGTTTTTGTACAGTTTTAATATTGTGGGTTACTTGATAATGAAGATACCGTTATTTACATCCTCAATCTAGAGCGCAGGTAAAGGAGTCTACTTGGCTCGTTTACCTCAAGAGGGCGGTGTGATATATTCAGGGCCCATTTAAATATTCCCAGGGGTGATAAGGGGTAGGGATGTGCGCCGGTTAATCAAGTAACGTGATCCATTTATCTGGAGCACTCTAGATATGGTGCCGGTGAACTTTGGAATATTGTAGGCTCATTTTGGGGTTGAGATTGAAAAGGAATATGGAGATATGGAACCAGTCTCAGCATCACATTACAGGAAATATAAAGGACTTTATTTGGAAAATGTACCTAGTTTAAATGTTTCTTGAAACGAGGCGGAACTTGATAGCGCTTACTACGAAGCAAATCACATTCGCATTAGCATTTAGCTTTACTCTTACATTGTTGCTCAGGTACGAGACTTTTAATAGCTTAATTAACGAGTGGAAAGTTTCCTAACAAATGACCAGACCGGACCCAGTTACCGTGTGTCCGTAGATAAGTGCCTGTATTGAGATATTTCCTTTATTTCTTGCCGTAATTACTTACAATCCGGACGCAACGATTTCTAGCCGGTGCTTATTGACATTGAATTTATATTTAAAGCTTGTTTTATTCAGCAAAGTCGCTAGTGATTTACGACACAAGTGATGGTTATTATTTTTAAAATTATCTGAGTTAAGTGGAATAAGCTTGTGTATTATGAGATTTATGAGCATTACTTTTATGATTATTGTTTTTAAGTGATAATTATAAGAGATCTTGTAGTTAGAACACTTTATTGAATCACACCGTTGGTAAAACATAGCATTTGGAGAAATGTCTGAGGATTCCTTGCCAATGAATTTTCTCTTAAAGATCAAACATTTTATTGGTATGATTTCTCTAGTATCTTGGCGATATCGATTGAATTCCATTGATCGCATTACAGTGAAATTGGAAACAGACGTGTACGTACTGCATGCAGCGGCTCGGTGCATGCAGCGTTCTCCGTTTTACTGCATTCGATCTATTTACGGGTTTATGAACGTCGATAAACTTGTGGCGCGTTGAACCATGCACCCGTCAGCCTAGTGCCCAATAGATACGTCTGCATACAAATTGACTCGTGTTACTATCATGGCCAACAGAACAATCAATGTGTGCCTTTAATGCAGCCTTCTAATTCCATGTTGATTATTTTGGAGTTTATTGTACTTTTATCTTCTTTGAACGGTGTTTTGCATCTAGCTGTAAACACAATTAGATTTTTTGAAAATAAACTGAACTTTAAACATTTTCGTGCATTTCATTATTTCCCCCTTCTGCACCAAAATGCCTTTCAAAATGCAGGTTGCTTTCCCAAGTTTGTCTTACTCGATTTTTAATCTTCTCCGCGGAATACAAAACAGCGAAAGAAACTATTTTTTTCGCAATGCAGTCAAAGTTATAGCAAACTTTATGTTAATTCAATTTGCGTTAAGGGCGAAAGTTGAATGCAAATTCAGGGTACGAGTCTGCGACCAACAGTATCGATCTCCCGCGATCCAGCGTTGATGTTGTAACTGGTTATAAAATTCACAATAAAGAAAGAACGGCACTTAAATCTTTCGTGCCCAAATGGCCGCCCACATTGACCTTTAGAAAATTGGAAGGTATGAACTTTGTTCAGTTCATGATCCCGAAGGAATGCGGCGATCAGCATTGGCGTTAAAATTAGCACGTTAATCGTTGAAAACTTAACTCTAATACCAGTTTACATTGCGAGTTATCGCTTCGAATGCCTTAGCATAATGTAAGTCGTTCATCGGCCCAGGAAGTGACGTCATCGCATGGCCTCACACATGCTTCCTGCTCGTCTTCTCGACCTTCACCTAAAAGCCTTAGAACAGTACTTTAGTCTCTTTTGTTCAAAGAGCTTTGATTTTTAGAGCTTGTCATTGTGACTCGCGTTTTGAGGCCGAGTTACCACTTTGATAACTACCTGCGTATTAAAAGAGATGCTGTTGCAGAAAACCCTATCTCAGTGTAAAAGGGCACTGGCAGACGCCCATAGAACGCTGGGCTTCAGATTGTGTAAGTCGGTACAGATATGAAATTAGTTTGGTGTGATCGAGTATTTCAAGAGTATTTAAATTCATTTTATATTTGTTTTTGTACGTAATTGGATTAAAGAGAAATCTTCGTATTTCTGACAGTGAGGTTAAGTATGGTGTGAATGATCCAGTGAAGTACAGCCCGACTAATGAGTTCTCAATCAAAGGTTTTAGTTGCTGTCACCATGATATTCTGTGGAGGTCAAATGAAGTGCAGCCCGACTAATGAGTTCTCAATTCAAAGGTTTTAGTTGCTGTAGACATGATATTCTGTTAAGGCACGCGCCGGCCAGCATGCACCCGTTTTTGTTTTATTGGGTTTTTTCAAAATGTCAACGGCATTATCATTTTATTTCATATTTATTTCGATTTTTGATTCCAATTCTTAATCTCTAAGATAAATTAGGCAAAGAACAATTTAAATATTTTTTATTTTTGGTTAAGCTTTTATTACTGTACCATATCAAGCCCAAAACTAACGACGTCCTTTACAGTGGGATTATTATTATGGCCTGTAGATTTCAATACCCCAGATATAATATTTATTAAGTACATAAGTAGTAATATTGAATTCTTCCTAATTACCAACTTATAAGCTCTCCTGACGTCACGCAAATATTAAACGTGTATCTTTCTACTGAAATAGTTTAAGCCATTAATCCACTTCGTACAAGACGCCTACGCATCACTTGAAGTTGAAATATTTCGCAGATCTCGATATGCCATTGTGTTGCCAACAAAAATCAATGTCATTTGTAACAAAGACCCCATAGTTCACAGTCTGGCCCTAGGGCATCCTTGTTCGACAAATAAATAAACATTTTGTATGACTTTCTTCGCTGATTAAGCGTAGGTCGTGAGTCACGAGGTTGTCTGAAGTCATCTTGCTACCGAGTTCACAATGCGATGTTTGGTTCCCGACTCTAACGATGTCTGTTTGGACTTTCGACAAGGAAATGTCCGCTGTTCGGCGACATTGACTTTATAATATTTCATTGAGAGACGATCGTTGCAGCCAACTTTGTCTTGTCCGACATGTTTGTATAAATACTGCAAAGCTACTGTTTGCCGTCCTGCATAATCTTGGGTCTCTTCTTTGCGCACTGTGCGCGGTTATGGAATAAGTATTGGCACATTGTTGGCTTTGTTGGAACATAAGACGTTAATTTATATTTTATTAGAGACGAAGGGTCTGTGTCCTAAATATTAATGATGGAGCCGATGCCGAACTTAACATTGTTGTACTGAATTGAATAGACTAATGTAATTTAGAAGTCATTTGGTTCGCCAACTTGCAAGAATAAAATGGCCCATTGTTTAAATTCTTCCTCTAGCATTTGTAAACTACGATAGTAGTTTCAATTCACAATTCATTCAACTATTTTATTGCTGCTTTTGTTTTCTGGAAAAAATAAAATCTGTCTCTAAAGACTAGTAGAAACTTGTAATCCTAAGAAATATAGCTAGTTTTCTATGTATAATACTGACTACGCGTTTACTATAACAGGTTTAGCGAGGCTTTGTTGACAAACTCACTCCTGCCAGGTGCAGGGATCGCCCACAAACCACCGTAACATGTACCCCTAACTACTATTATAAAATTATCTTACTTGGTACCTACTTAGAAGTGGAGAATGCTCTGTACATAGACTTGGTTACTTCAATATCACTTAATAATTATTATGTACTTATTTAAGTAAACTTGGTTTGAATAAAGACGTCTGCCAGAACACATACATAATCGCTATCAGCCTATCTACACTATAGTGTTATAAAGCTGAAGGGTTTGTTTGAACGCGCTAATCTCTGGAACTACCAGTTGAATTCGAAAAAATCTTTTTGTATATGGTAGGTATATGATAGCCAGATTCATGAGGAATAGTAAAGAAACGAACGATAACTGCACAAAGACTTATGACATGGAAGCAGTGGATCCAGGGGGCTAGGGGACTGAAGTCCCACCCCCAAAATCTTCAGTCCTGGTGGATTTTAGGAATTAGTGATTTATTTTTTGATTTCCGATCTTTAGCTCCCTGATCCTTATCTCGTGATTAATAGCCGATATGTAAAAGCTGTTAGGGTGATTTCACAGTCGTGCTGGTCGCCCGCGCTGACGGTCAGTGCGATGATGAAATACATAGCGGGATATCACGCTCAAACCAGGAGCAACTCTACGGTAGTGTTGTGTTCCTTTGGTAAGTAACGTTGCCAGAGCTCCTGAGGATGCGCTGTGAACAGCGGGGCACCTGCTTTTTCCTAAGCTGTGGGCAGCGAATCCTCATTTTAAAGGGTCAGCAGGCGCATGTGGTTCTAGAAATTGTTGCAAGCGTTTCATAGACTACGGTAACCACATACTATCAGGCGAGCCGCACGTCTGTTTGCCACCATCGCTGCTCATCTATACATAAAAAAAAACCGGCCAAGTGCGAGTCGTACTCACGCACCGAGGGTTCCGTATCAGTTTTGGACGTATAAAGTGAAAAAAACCGGACCGCAAAACTAAGTTTGTTTGTGAAAGAATTTCGATGATTTTGAATAAACTGTACTAGTTAGGAACATCGTTTTATTTTTGGTGCAATATTTGGGTCAATTCCTATCAACTCTAATTATTTCAGGTTTTTCACTCCGCAAACTTCGGAGATAAGGGGGGGGGAATGGTATTTTTTCCGACATTTTTCATCATATGTCGAAAACTGTGAGACATAAAATTACATAAAAATATATTTTGAAATGCCCTTTGATCAAGCCCTTTCATATGATATGTCACTTGACCCAGTAACCCCACTTTGAAATTTTGGACCCCCACGCCGGCCCCTTTTGCAATGAAAATAAAAATATTTTTTTAATTTTTTCATTTGCATTAAAGTTGGACAAGCATTCTTTATAACTGTTCCAAATTTCAAGTCGATAGCATTACTAGTTGCTGAAATAAGCAGGTGTGACAGACAGACAGACAGACAGACAGATAGACGAAGTCGCACCATAAGGGTTCCTTTTTTACCATTTTGGTACGGAACCCTAAAAAGAGTAGCGCAGATTCTTACATGCTATAAATGCTGAATCCTCGCATTTCTCGCTGGAAATCTGTCAATTTGTCCACCTATATTTTAAGGGACATCAGTTTTTATATCGTATCTCGTCTACTATTGTCCAAAATTTGTATCATAGCATTTGCAACCAGCAGACTGTACGCGACTCGGTTGTCCGTGTAATAAAATTGCTTACCGCGCCGTGTCTGTCGCACGCGGACGAATTTTGTATCATGTACTATTATTGAATTACCATAATAACACCATGCTAGCAAAGTAATGACATGCAGTATTATAATTGGTGGGACATGTTGCCTACATTATGATGCGCTGGGACCGATTATGACCGGTAAAGGCTGGTTGATAAAGTAAGAATCATCTTTGGGAGAGGTGAACAATTTTCGTGAGAATTATGCAGCAAAATCGAATTGTGTGCGAAGTTAACCCCGATTCAAATCAGACTGGGTTTCTAGAGTATCTAGTGCCTGCAGATACCTATCGCCCAAGTTTTCTAGTAAATACTGCAAAGAAGTCCAAAGAAAATTAAAGTAAACAAAACTGCAACAATTTTTTGTATTTAGGTAAAGGTATGGACGACGCCTTGGGCACTTGGTGCACTGTTTCAATGATAATGAGAGAGAGCTGGTCTTTCATGTTTATTTCAAACGACAGTCTGCGACAGCCCACGTGGGACGGTGGGAATCGCGACACAGCCCCACTCACATAACCGCACCATACTTCACTACAACTCCACAAATCCATTGTTTTGCTATCTTAATAACCTATAGATCCTTACATTATTAATGTCGGCATTTCCAAGCCCTGTACCACGTTTGGTAACATTATAATCTTAGAACTTTACCGGAAAGATTATTCTGAAAATCTGAGGATTAATTCCTTGTAGGTATATTTTATGATGAAAGGCGATGAAGATGTAATATTACCCAACTTCTTAATAAACTTGCCTACATGGTGTTATTTGAGTAAAATTAGGTTGAATAACACATTCGGCAATGGTAGTTAATCTAATTTTAATCCACGCGTCATGAGTTGAAAGAGTTCTTTATCGGACGTATTTCGAAGTGTTGTAATTTAGTTATAATTAGGAGTTAAGTAACGCAGAATGATCGATATTGATCTTGCCTAATATTTGTATATTAAATAGACCAGCAACATTCACTCTACTTAATATAAATTAAGATGGAGAATACTTTACGCCAAAAGTACAATAATTATGTACACCAGAATTACAGAAAATATTATGAGTAGCCATCACAATAATATTCAGTAACTTTAGTGACATTCTTATTTTAAAACAGCTTGTCCACGTTTTAGCCGAGTTTGAGCAATTCGCTTTATTCCTCTTCCACTAGTAGGGACCTAGTAGGTTAAAACCCGAAACTACTCCGAAATATTTTTTTTTCTGCACTAAGTAACTATGGTGGTTTTCGAAGAGTGTCTTGCGTTAAAATTCCATTAATATTTTTTAAACTTCACCAGAGACCATAGCGGAGTCATTCAAAGTACTAGGTAGTCAATGAGACAATGGCATGCCCGGTTCAAGATCACGACCGCGCGGTGCACGGTGGCGCGCCGTCATCGCTGTCTTACGTAAAGGCACAGAAAATTTTACATTCAGCCTGTTATGAAAGTCCGTGTAGGAGCTACTTGATAAAGGGGTGTATGTCGCTGACCTTTGCTGTTTCATTTACTATAAGACACAGACCTATTTAAGGATTTAAGGGTTGGCACTTAACTTTCCTACACTTTGGATTTTGAAAAAGAAAAAAGACAAACATAAATTCATCCATAGTTGTGTGTAAATAAATGTATGAAGACTGAAAAACTGCAAAACTTCGCTTGACAAGAATAGTTATAAATTATATTAACTTCTTTTCATAAAGTAAATCATTGTAAGTAACTTTCACGAGAAGAGACTCTTTTAAAACTGTAATAACAAAGTTTAACCAAGTTGATACCTACAACAAGTACTGATAAGTTATCAACGCCACTTTGTCTTCAGACTTTAAAACTTATCTCTGGGCACACGAAAAAGGTTAAGTGTTAAAAGTGTAGCCAAAAGAAGTGTTGCGTCATTCCAATGTAATTGTTCCTTACGAACAATCGAAACCGAAAGTTCCGAGATTTAATCGATACAATATAATATGGACCAATAAAAAAACAATGGGTTCCAGTTACCTACAACAATGTCATCCGGTCATTGAAAGAGCTGTTTCTACAGATTATCGTTACCGTCAAGTTATGTCAACGGGGCCTAACAAGAAGCGTCAAAAGCGACATTAAATAATGTTGATTCCGATTATATCACAGGTATTAACGCTCTGTGAAAGTACATCCGAGAACAGTTTGTATTGGAAATAAATTAGAGCGATGGAAATTAAAATAAAATCATTATTGTTTTCTATTCATTTGGTCATGGTGACTTTCACAGAACAGGTAACTAGAAACACAGGATGATAATTGAATAATATTGTTACCTACAGCTATCTTCACTAAGAAACAAAGACGTAATTATCCGTCTTTGAAGAGCCGTAAAGTTTAGAAGACTGTCAATACATTGTAACACACAATTATCGCTCACGGAGACTTGTTAAATTGATTGTTCCGAGGTTTTACAGCCGGATGCAATTTGCACTTTTATCAGTGTCTGTACGTGTAAGTTGTCACTTTCGAGTCGTGACTCACGAAGACAACAACGAGCTTTCGTTGCCTCCATCTAATGCTAGGGTCACTTTGCTGTCATAAATCGCGAATAGTTAGCATTTAATATCCTCGCACCCGTGTCTTAAGGTACAAATCGTATCGTTACTATTAGTAGCGGTTCCGTTACTTGATGCATTGTGCAAGTGCTCTAATTAATAGCTATCTGTGAATGTTCACATCAATATTCACGTTGCTGATGTAATGCTTAGTGTGTTTGTGTACGCGTGTGTAAAGTGCACGGTATGTTATTTATTATAAATTAGATGATCTAGTTTATTGAACAACAAGTTGCGAAATGGTCATGAATGTTGTTGAAGAATAGGTAATGTTTTCTTTTATATCAGAAATAGTACGAGGACGGTAAAGTGTGCTTTGTTTTGTATCTATCCAACACTATCCTTGATGAATGGTATGGAACTCAGATCATAGAAACAAGGGAAATGTGCCAAGGCGCTATTGAGCTTAACGCTTTAGTATGATCACGATCACATTGACTATCATTAAAACGTACACGCTGGCGACGGACGCTATCGATGATAAAACGTACACGCTGGCGACGACGGACGCTATCCATGATAAAACGTACACGCTGGCGACGGACGCTATCGATGATAAAACGTACACGCTGGCGACAGACGCTATCGATGATATAAATACAGTGGTTTAGTTTAGTGCTAATGATTTAGTGATGATGAGTGACGAATAACTGTGTTTGATTGAGAGTATGCGGATTTTTTTATGTGTGGGAGGGAGATCTTTTTATTCACAAGGAGTGCTTGTAATTGTGTCGCAAACTGTTCTAAAAGTGGCGACAGAGGTCCCCGTATACTAATTTGCTATGATGGCACATCTCCTTTATTCTATGATCTGAGGTATGGAACGTTACACAAGAACTCACATAGGTAATTCAATCGACTGAATGAATGAAACAACATTGTAGGTGAATTAAGAATCTTTTGTGATAAGTAGAAAATGTATAAATGTATATAAGATTAGCCACTGCTCTAGATATTTATGTTTTACATGATTTATTGTTTATCAAAACTGATTTGTTAGCAGTCCAAAAGTTGTAACGAGCAATTTCGGTCACGTTTTTATCGAAACGATGTTTGTCCCCCGGAATGCCAAGTTATAAAACTTTCTTAATCAGTACTTTTCTTGCTTGGAGTGCGAAATAAGAGTTTTTCGTAAATAATTTTCATCCAAATTCTATCTTTGACTTCGTAATCATTTCGTCGCCATTATAATGTGACACCAATTCTATGGAAATAAGGTTCGATATTCCGACGAGGGACAGTCGAAATCCGTAAAGTACTTAATGTTTTCAATTCCGTATAATCGGTTTAGAATTTCCGGAGTTCCGCGCCAGTAATTGGATTGGACGAAGTTGGCCGCTCCTGGGGTGAATTTTTCATCGGTTTAAACCGCAAAGCTTACTTAGGAATCAATGGTAGGCAGATTGCGTCTAATCAGTATTTGTATTTATTGGATTTCCATTCAAATTCGTTAAATAACCGGTTGGCTGCTACACTGTATGGCCACGGCAGAAAGTGCTATACTTAGTTTCTAAAATAAATACACGAAGCAAGAAATACATTCATTAACAATGTAGTTTATCCAGAAGGTTCATGTCACGTTTCTCCTAAAAGTCGTTTGTTTTGTCTAGCTTTGCTAACGATAATTCCTTCACGGCCTAAGTAACTGTTATTTGAGAACAGTATGTTTTATAACTTAGTTGTCAAAATAGAGCTGCTGCGAACTCTCACTATCTAGTGAAAATGTGAGACATCAGGTTATCCTGAAATCGTATTGGTAAGCGTTTGTTGTCTGTCCGTCTGTCAAGACCCTTAATGAGAGAACGCATCTGTGTATAGATGGCGCCACTGGAAGTATGTAAGTAATAGCAGCATCTTACTCATAGATGGCGTTATTGCATAGTTCAGGACCGTCAGGGCGCGAGTCGTACTCGCACTTGTCTGGTTTTTTTAGGAAGTTGTGCTTTAATTAGCATAGATACAGGTACCGAATCAAACTATACAATATGACGAGCCAATCACAACATATTAAGTGTACCTACATTGGTTTATGGCCAAGGCAGAGTTAAGCAAGGAAATAAACATGAAGATATTTAGAATTTAGTGCGAGACTTTTACACAACATGAAGAGGAAGACGGCAAATAAATATCTCGTACAAGGATTATTGCCGGTTCGCGAGCAAAGAGTGTGTATTAAACTCGTTCAATACACATTCACTGGTTCAACACCGTCATATTTGCCGCGCCAGACGACGTTTTTTATAAACTCACACTTTTAATATTGTAGGGGGAGCAGATGTGAAAACCTTTTACCTATTCGGGCTCGCTCACACATCACAAGGGTAGGCCTAATGTGCACGTCGTGACGCCTTGTACGACAAAACGTTGAGAGCACTTCACATAAACATTTAAGAGGAGCGCTTTCCTTGATCTCGTCTCACCTACGATTAGTTGGGAATGTATGATCGCATTTCTGGATTTAAACAAAGTTGAAAGTAGAAAGTTTGGAATATAGGGCGCACAAAATGGATCCAAGAAAGAAGTTTTGCAAAAAGTGCCTACCAACTAATACTAAGTAACTAAGTAATGCCTCATTCCAGAGCGCCTAACATGCGCGCCACGACAAAATTTTGTCGACGCTTTTATCGTGCATTTGTCTTGTTTTCGCACGAGTAAGAGCGAGACAAAACAGTCGACAAAATTTGTCGCGACGCGCATGTTAGCCAAACAGTGTTATTAAAATTAACTCTTTTATCTCAATCCTTTTGGCCTTGACGTAGTTTGGTAAATAGCCGTTGCTCGCGATAGTTTTTGCCTTCAAACAACCCCTCGTAAGATCCGCTAAGAGTTATGTTTCGAAAAAATCTTTAATGCACTTCTACGTTAAAGAACATAAATCTTGTTCGAAATTTCTTGTTTCTATCTTGAGTGGTTTAGGCTGTAAGTACATTCTTTGGCGTTACCTACTAATAATAAGTAGAAAGATCCGGTAATGACATAGAAACTGCGAGCATAAAACTTACAAGAGTATTCAAGACCTTAAAATCTTTTCCTATTCAAGAACTACCGATATGAAAAGGCTGAAATGGTGAAGCTAATCTCGCGTCCCCGATATCCATTCTTGCTCAACTAAATGTGCTTGAACCGCGACTCGCGACCTTTAGCTTGACATTCAGCACCTTAGCCGTTCGGTTTATAGGCTCTTAACATTGACAATGGTGTATAGAGTAGTATAGAATTTAAACTATGGCTCTGAACTGGGCCCGAGTGGTTTATGGGTGCTTACTAATGTAATATGTATGCTTGACTAACGGTCTTGTCAGATATGAATTGTAAAGGAGTAAGAGGCCGTTTTGTACCTCCTGAAGTTTGAAATTACATGTAAATTGCTACGTACTTTGTGCTGGATTCATGTTCGAAACATCACGTTTAGCTATAGAATATTGCATGTACTTTTTGGGTGGCAAAATTGTGATCTGATTAGAACCAATCCAAAGATTTTCAAGCATTGTAGTTATTATCTAACTCCTAAAAAGTATTTCTCCTACGACCTTAAAACGGTGAACCTATTGAAATATTTTAAGTGTGAACGGAATGATCGCAAACCAAAAACTAAAGTTTCCCTAGATTCATTCTGTTTAACAGTATCGGAAGCATCCGAAACGCACCCAAGAAAAGTTTACTCTAACCCACAGTTTCGATCAAATATTCCATCAGTGAAAAATGGCGGGTCTAGTTGTCACTACTCGTAGTGAGACACTTCACACTCGCGAAGATATTGTTATCGATTGGTCGCAGGAAACGGAAATGTCGCGAGAAATGCTCAGGGAGCTGTTTGCGGCTGTCGTACATTCACCTCGCGACACTGTGTTGCATCGTGGTGTGTGATCATGATTATGTCCTTATTTGTCTGTGTGCTTCGGTTCACTATTTGAATCTCTGTTATGGCATTAAAATGAGTAGGATTGGTGTCTCAATTTCTTAAGCGGTGGGACAGACCACTTACAGTAAGAGGCGCAGGCACTAACCCCTGAAAATGCCTGAAAGCATACTTTTTTTAAAGTTTGTCTTAACGTATCTTACGAAAATACATTAAGACAAAGTGTCAAGTGTAAACTTTGGACGCGTCTAGAAGTCATAAAACATTTATCTATCAACGCCAGTGTTTCACTCTGCGTCTTAAACCAACAAAGCTAAACACAATAGAAGTTGACTTTGTCTGGTTCGAGGCTATTATAAATTTACCCTTACTTAATCCCCAGGAGGAGATAACGCCTACTGCAAAGTCTGGAAAGTTTTGACGTAACAGTACATGACCCTTTTACACGGCTCCATATTTATAGGCCGTCTTACCACTCAGCGTACCCTCACGAGCTACACACTGTTCTAAACCTTTTGAAATATTACCACGTAATTATAGTTGGTGATAACCTTCAGAAGGGCGATTGTACAAGACTCCTGGTAGTACGCTTGAAATATTCAGAAATATCCCAACTTAATTAGGCCGGGTACTTTTGCACAGGAAGAGAATTTATGACTCGAGGGGACGCCGTCAGGCAAGTCATGGGCGATACAACCCGGCCGAATTGAGTGAGAGGTGTAATGTATGTAAGGACTTAGCAATGAGCGTTCTCCCTTCTTGACCGGATTGAATTACTGGCGCCATGCCGTCTAGTGCTGACCGCACCTGCGTATCGATTTTCGGGACACCCTCATGTGAATTCGTGTAATTAGAATTGAACGAACACGCGAACGTGTCAAATTCGTGCAAATGAAATTTAATTAATATGAACAAGGCAGGTATAGGTAGTGTTATGTTAATTGTTTGAGATATCACTAACGCTCGACTCCGTTTCCGTTATTCCACTTTTATTACTTTCGTAATGTTCAAATTAAGTATTTTCCTTTATTAAACTCGATTAGAGTTGAATAGGTACTTTCACAGAAATGTCCTACTTTTAATTAAGTGCCAGCTGTCTTGAAGCAATAGGACCATAAAATCCTCCTTTCCTTAGTTTACTGACACTAAAATTAGGCGTCTTAAATTTAATTTAACAAGACGTGCCAAGCTGAAATACTGTATATCGAACGTAGAAAAAACATGTAGGTAATTTATTTTCGTTGACCCGAGGAAATGTTGGAACGTTCAGTCAGGTCAATTTATCGACATCGTATAGATGTTTCCCAGCACTAATAAGAGCAAATGTCCTCTGGTCTGAGTTATACGAGCTTGAGCGACGGTTGCCCGTTTCAGACTATTTCCTCTTGATCCACATGACTATGGCTGCGGTTTCTTTTTCTTTTATGAAATACTTTCCTCCTTTTTGCAAATGTTTTGGATTTTACGACATGTTGTAGTCGATTACTATGTTACTGCTGACAGAAAATGTAAAGACTTTTTTCTTATTTTCTAGACTAGATTAACACAATGTAAGTTCCTGATTAGCTACCATGTAAAAACTTAGATAGTATACCATTTCTATTGTCGATTAACTGAACAGAATAAAAAAAGTTGGGTTCAATGATTGGAACACTTATGAGGAAACCCCCTTGTATTTTACTTTAATTAATTAGTTTAAACAAATAAAGTGGATGTATGTAACAACTCCCTACTTGCAACAAAGTAAATAATCATCCATTTTGATTTACCACAACTTTAAAATAATGATATAGAAAAATTGTACTTAAATTGTTTTTGAATACTTAAATTGGTTTTTGGATTTCTGACATAGATAATAATAATCGTTTTAGTTTCAACAACATGTAACTAAGAGATTTTGCAAAAAACATAAATACAACATGCCAGAATGGCATGTTGTATTTGTAGCCTACATGTAAAGCAAAGTTGCCAGCGACACCAATTCACGTTTACGGCATGTATTTTAACTTGAACATTATGTTAAGTGGTCACTCTAATGAAACCGGCTCTGCAAACATTGAGCGAAACCTCACTTATTTGTAGTTGGCAAGACCCATCCTTCGAGCCAATATGGACGTCAAATATCGACTGGATAATTGACAAGCTCTCGACATTTTAAGCCCTTGCGATTGGCCTTTGCAAGCGATTAAGCGGCGTTGTTAAAACATGTCAGAGATTAAGGTTTTGACGAAAATAAAATTGCCGTCCACGTAACAAGGATTCAAAATCCGGATCACTGTCAAAAGTTTGAAGACGTAAATGTTATGACAGCAACGTAATATTTCGTGACATTATAAAAACATTGTGATCTTTTGACTTAGCAGAAGTTGGAGAATGTTTTATTGCACATGAGTATACAATTTATCCTTATACTCTTGTACCACCGTCAAATACAAAGTCACTTTTATTTTCTGGAGAGTCAGGACAAGTATGACAAATATGCCTTATTCAACGCTTTCACTAGACCGAGGTGACCAAATGTTTACTTACCTGCTCATACCTTTAGTCCTTGCGGGCGACAGGTGTTTTTCCATCGAAAGTTATGTTGCGACCCTCACAAAAGCCGAGTTTTTATTATCTGAATTATATATCAAGGGCTTAGTAGCTCAGCCGTGATCACGAGCGTGGAGATTATGAGGCGTATCATGTTTTAGGGAAGCTTAATTGAAGTTATCCTCTGTGGTGAACTAATTATGTTAGATGAGTTAGCCAGCAGTTCTTATAAAAAGTTCTTTTTGTGTAAAAACAGTGAAAAAGTTTCTGATGACCCGAAATACAATTTGCCATCTTGGAGCTTCTTAAAGTTTCTAATGACTTAGTTCTAATAGAAGATAGTTTGTACTTAATTAAAATATCGTTGTTACAGATTATACTGTATCAGAACTTAAAAAGAAAGCATTATTTGTATTAAAACAAACGGCTAAAGAGTTTTAATCCCAATATAGATAACATCAAACAATGGTGCCTAACCTGAATAAAAAAAATGCGATTTTTAGCGTAACAAAAAAGCGTAGACAACAATCGAATTATTTTTAATGTCTGGGAACTCTTTTGTGTATGAAAAAAAGTTGTTTGAAAAGTAAACGACGAAAAAAATCAGCACGCGTTCACTTTCAAACAATGGTTGGAGCATAGTATTTGCTAAAGGATTAGTGTGTTTGTGTTTCTCATGCGATTCAGTCGGTCAACCGATGTGTCTTATGCCAATATAATCCTTTAAACATTGTAAAAGTTTCATGGTAACAAAGCAGAAAAAGTTAAAAAGCTTTTTATTATGTAAGCACAGATGCACGGAACACCACTAAAATCACTTTTTGCCGCCCGCGGTCAAACGGTTCTTTGCAATAAAGGATGGTATTAATATTCGATTTTGATTCAAAAAGCTATCACGGTTTTATTAGAACTACGCGAAACGCGACGGTTTTTAATGTCACTTTTTATGCTTCTATTTTTAATTTTACTCTTTGACAAAAATGTGGATGGATGACTTTTTTGCCATATTGGCCTTTAGCTTTGTTTAAATTATGAATTTGTATAACTCTGGCCGTTTGACCCACAAAATTACACATACCAGAAGATTCGTTACGACCTCCGAGTCTTTCAAGTCTGCCGTATCCCTTCATCACATCCTCATTACAAACTGCGTGCTCGGTTCTCACGCGACATCTTATTAATGAGCGACAACATTATCCTCAGCATCTCGCTGGCACCAGTACTCGTTTGACACGATCGGTATCTGAGACACCTGCATCTAGCTGTTGGCGCATTTGTATGTAGCACATCTGAACGAGTGGTGAAGGCTCGCTTAATTACTGCACATCTTTGGAATTTGTAGTTATACCAGTTTTGAGTTTATTTAATATGGATATTGTGTCTCAAGGATATTGATCACAATGAGTTTCACAATACTTGGAGATATGAATCTCCATTAGGCTATTTTAAAGACTATCTTAATATCAAGTTTGAATAATTACGAAATATTTCCAAGTTCCGATCTCAGAAAAGACCTGGATCAGCACGGAACGAATGGGGTGACACAACAAAACCAGCACAAACCTGATGTTACCAATCGTTACGATGACACATACTGAAATCTGCTTCATTTTTCAGAATTGACTTATTATGTGATTGGTAGATCGTCTTTACCATTATTTGTGCACCTGTTGTTGATAATTCTGGGAATACTTCTGTCAGCATAATTATTGTCACCGAAATCAATGACATCTGTCAGGGCGGCCATATTATTTTATGCACATCGCATGTCCACCTGTACTTCTGTACATTGGTATCTGCTGACACCTGCGTTTACTCCATTTTATTTAATTATTTCTTATTTCTTTCCGAAAGTTCGCAGTTTTTGCAATTAGCGCTACCTACTTACTAATTATTTTTAAAACATGTTCGTACAAGGAAAAATTTGCTTTTATGTCATGTGTACCGGTGTGCACTTGTGAATTTTTATAAATGTTCCTTGAAATCAAGAGGACAAGGAGAATTTACTACTTAAGCGCTAGGATAAAGAACACAGCACGTTTTAAGCCCTAGATCTGAAGATAAAATAAGACCATGATGGTGCAATTTACGCTTGTTAGGTTTGGGATGGATGGATACCTACATACGTCATGCGTAGGTACTTTTCAATTACGATTACATTTTATCTTATGAATTGACGATTGTTGGCCGAAATTGCCTCTGTAATCTCAAATTTCATCTCCAACCACACACTTTTACACAGGACCACACCGCAGAAAACATGTTTAATTCAGAGTATGCAAAATTAATTACACAGACTTGACTCAAATAACTCTCTCTGCAGTTCATTGTTAGCGCCAAAAAGCTTATTTTCCGCCTCCTAGGCTTTATTCTATTCAAGTATTTTAGTAGGACGTCGAACAAAGCGTGGACTACTAATGTGAGTATTATGTAGATGTCTCAGTGCGTTCATTTGGAATACTTGCTGTAATTTCTGGTTTTAGCCAATATCGCGCTTTCATATCTTTCACCGTAATTACAAAACCTGTTTTAAAAAGTCTGTGTGCGTTCTCGGAATCGAATAGAGGGAATGCTTTTCTTGTTTTGTGTGCGCATAGCCCTTCAGTTCTGCGAAGAATCACGAGCTCGTGACAGTTGAGTTGACCGCTTCCAAAAATGGTAAGACGGCGTCTGCGCACGTCGTTAGACCCGCTAACACCACGGAATAAAAAATGTTCTGTGGCTAACACTGTTTCAGGCCGCAACTCTTCGCATTACTTACAAACTTTTAATCTAATCTCCAGAAGTCTGTTAACGGTCTTGACATAGCGCGATTGATCGTTTTCGGCCGGCAACAACTTAATCCAAGTTCTTAACTTTCGATTTAGTTAGACATTGTTATCAGGAAAGACAGGGACGAAAATATTGTGACAACAATCGTTTTAAAGTTGGTGCACAAAAATATGTGGTACCTACCTACGTTTGACGTCATATTTGGACAAGTGTACGTACTATGGATTTAGTCCATCGTTCACAAAAGAATAATAATTCCATAGATGCTTATGTCGATTCTTTGAATTACTCACAAAAAAAAATAACAGATGTATTTTTGGAAATAAGGTTTTTACGTATACCTACTGGACGCTAGCGATGAAAATAAAACTTTAAAAAGCCAATATCTTGAAAAGAAAGATACTTAGGGCGGGTTGCTTCAAACCATCTGTATTCGTAAGTCAGTACGTAATCGTTAAGTCAGTATGAAATTGTCGTACAAGCCGCCATATTTGACGGTTACAGATACGTAACTGTAAGTTGAAACAACATGTTTTAAGCTTTCACGGTTTGTCTCTAAAGGACGTCGGCAGTTTTGGGCTTGATCTGGTACAGTAATAAAAGCTTAACCAAAAATAAAAATATATTTTAATTGTTCTTTGCCTGCTTTATCTTAGAGATTAAGAAATGAAATAAAAAATCGAAATAAATAAGAAATAAAATGATTATGGCGTTGACATTTTGAAATAAAATAATAAAAACGGGTGCACGCGCCCTGGCGCGTGCCTTCATATAGTATCATGTCGACAGCAACTCATTAGTCGGGCTGTACTTCATTGGATCATTCACAACATACTTAACCTCATTGTCACAAATAGGAAGATTTCTCTTTAACCCAATTACGTACAAAAACAAATAAAAAATGAATTTAAATACTCTTGAAATACTCGATCACACCAAACTAATTTCATATCTGTACCGACATACACAATCTGAAGCCCAGCGTTCTATGGGCGTCTGCCAGTGCCCAAAAAATGTCACTTACGGGATATCTTCCGTGATTATTGATTTGTTTGAGTTCCCGATATTTCGACGCTGTTGCAAGCGCCATGATCGCGGGTTGACTGGAGATTGCGGGTGGATGAAAATAAATTGTTAGGAGCAGACAAATCTGTCTACCCTCTTTCTTTGTCTCTTGCTACGCGCACTACTGGAACTCTACACTAAGTCACGGCAAAACACACTCACAGTATCAACAAGTTTTTTGGAGTCTTTATAACGATGTCGGCTGCCATTTATGAGCATGTTTATAACTGGATTCCACGTACTTGACAATTTGAAGCCATCCTCTCGATTGAAATTCTTGTGTTTTCTTATTTCAATTGCTTCTCTTGTCAGCCTTGGTATGTAATGTTTGTCCGTGGACAGAATACTTGGCTTGTGAAATTCAATCCAGTGATTAGGCCCTGACTGCAGCAGATGTTCAGCTATGGCAGATTTTTGCTCATCATTGTTTTTGACAGCCTTGATGTGCTCTTTGATGCGGCATGAGACAGTTCGCTTCGTCTGCCCTATGTATGAGCTGCCACAGCTGCAATCAATTTTATAAACCCCAGGATGTTCATATGGGATTTTATCCTTAGGGGAACGCAGACTTTGTGCAATTTTCTTTACTCATAGGAAAATTGCATTTTTTATTAAGTGCTTAATATGGCATTGGCTATATTTAATGGGTATAGGCCAGTATGCATCAATAAATAATATATATTATTAGTATTAAGTATAGCAAGGCGGTTGCAACCAAACTTAAAAAATGTGACCTTATAATTTTTTCAGTCGAATTATAAGAAAAAGCATTTTAGAATGATGCCAAAAAATAAATTATGTTTCATTATGTATTTTAATTTTTAACACAAGCTATTTGACAGAAAGAAAAATCATAATTTTCTTGATATCCGCACAGATTAGGTACTCATGGGTTTTAAAACCTTTTGTTGGGTTCAATATACACTACTAAAATATAATCTGAGATGATTTTGATGATGATGCAAAATAAATTTTCTTTTTTTCTTCCTTTCTTTCATTTTCAGAAACCAGATTTTCAGACTCTAATGTTAGTGCCATCTCTTTCTATACAAAATCAACTAGGATATTTTAATGATATTTTCGCTTCGCTTACTTCACGCTCATTGCAGAGCACTTGCGTGTTAGTGTTCTAAAATTTACTACCTCGCAACGGAGCTGCTAGCAAACAGTAGAATACCATAACTTCAAGAAGCAATAAAATTGTACTAGTGCAGCTAAACTGGTGTTTCTTATATTACACTTCAATATATGTACGTGTTCCTGTACCTGCGGTCATGGCTTGCGCGTACGCAGCAGCTGTTCCGTGTCAGTGTCGCTTTAAAAAATATTGCCTAGCGGAAAATCTAGTTCAGGTTCGACCTAGTTTATTGGTTTACATTGTAGAAATACTATCGGGAGCTAGTTAACAAGCTTGAAAATGTTATGTTAGATTGTACAAATTGTTACACTTGTTTTGTTTTCAATTCTCTGGAGCTAAGAACATACATTGGATTTAGAGAATAATTTACTTTGTAAATAGGTATTATGTAATGCAGAGAAATGTCTCATGTGCCTGTAATTATTATTGCAGCGGCACATAATATATCCATTAAACCGAAACACGGCAATGTTGCTTAGCGGGGTAGGTATGGTGGTAGTACTTTTTTGGACGAGCTCTTTCACAAAAAGCTCTATTACTGCTAACGAAACTAGAAAGTGAGAGCACTCATCTCGATTATGGGTATTAATAGTTGAAACAATTTATTCAAAAATCATGTATTCTTCATACATCTTTATTATTAAGTAGGCATTTGCTAGTCTTCTATAATGTTCCACTTCTGACACACCAGTCTTATTATCATAGAAAGATAAGTTTGACATGCCTAATCTCTCCTGACATGGAGCTCTTATGAAAACAGACCTTACTAGGTATGTGTAATGATAGCACGTCTGGAGTTCGATGATACTTCCGAAACTGAATCACGCAACATTATTTTGATCTTTTTGAAGACGGCTTAAACTTTTTTTTACAAGTTTTTTATTGTTATATCAACCATGAAATGGTTTCTTTCACTTTTGTTGTGCTTCCGGCTGTTCGATAAAAAAGGCAGAAGGGAATTAGATCATGCAGATCCGAAGTGCACTCTCCAGAATGTTCAAATTAATAACATTAAGAATGTTCAAAGTTTATAGAGTGCATCATACTTACTAAACGGATCAGCACCGATTTAATTATTCTTTGCTTACAGTCAACTGACGGTTTATTGTCGAATGTTGACACAATAACCTGCAGTTGTAAATGCAGGTACGCGTAGCCGTCGCTCTAGAATAGATATCTTCATTGATATACGTAAATGCCAAGGCATCTGGCCCCCAAATGATGTCACTTATATCATCATTCGTAAAGGCCCATGATTAAAGATCCTTGGTTTTCGTTTTCAGGATTTTGTTCATGACTTTATATGGCGCAAACATCTTGGCGGCATTCTCTTTATTCTTTTGACTCTCAGTTATGTTGCAAGATAATGAGAAAGCACCTGTGGATCTGGTATTCAGACGACCATTAAATTCAATGAATAACGTTAAATATCCATTTCGTAAGCATATTATTTATGTCGTTAATAACTTCTTTGTGTTGAAAAATTAATGGTCAATATACTATAAAGTGATAATTAAACTTCAACGAGTATAATGGTAAGTTGTCGATGCCCCATTACGGTGCTAGTTGTCAATGATTGATGTCCGTTCAATGTCCCACGTGCACGGTATTAATTTCCCTCAACCGACTTATTCTATTTAAAGAAACTGTTCTCATCTTTCAAATTTGATTTTTATTTATATCTGATTAAGGTGTAAAGTTGGACGTAGGATTACAGTACCTAGTTAACCCATGTGAAGTAGGAATTTATCAAGTATTTTAAAGATTTTTCTGTATAGTACTTAACGGTAAGTGGAATGCAGTGGGAACTTTAAGTGTTAATGCGTAAATTGTTATTGATATGGTTTTTCGAAACTTTATCTTAAAGTTAACGGTTCATGCTTGTTAACACTGTAATGATAATGTGCGAAGTATAATTGATGATTTATTATACTGGAATCAGGTGGTACTGCTTTTGTTAATTTTCTGGTAATTTACATCAAGAAATAAGCAGCTGTCAAAATATTTTTCGTAAGGTAACACTAACAAGCATAAAGAAAAGTGTCCACGAATGTAAAAAGTTTAGCTACTAATGTGACTCTAATTAACGCTAACATCTCCAAAGAAAGATGCTACACGTTTCAAACCTGACCTACTAAAAAGCAAAATATCAAATAAAACACGTCGAAATCCCCTCATGACAGTCTTATCACGCGTATTATGTGTATGATGTATACAAAACAGATATTTCAAATCGTGCGTGCATTGTTTGTGCGAAAACAGTGTCTCGTTTGCAACTCCGTCACGCAATTTTCCCCCTTTTGCGTAAAAATAACGGAGCAGGCGACGTGTGTTGCCATACTTCTCATCGTTCACGTAACACGTCATCACAGTGACGTGTTACCCGTTCATATAAAAATTTACGACTGTACCTCACATGTTAATGTCTGCTGATGGCGTTCCCCCGTATAAAAGGGATGGTATTTTGAGTATCGCTAACAACGGCATAGGTACTAAAGGTACCTACCTACGACAAGTCGTTCCCAAAGAGATGTTCTTGTTCCATTTTAACGTGGTGGGTGAACTAGCGACTCGCGTTCGAATTTCGTTTCGATTATTTGTTTTGTGCCAGTATTTGAATTTAAAAATCGATTTTTTCCCAACAGTGTAGCTCTAGAAGCTCAAAACATTGCTGGTTGGTGTTCGGTATATGGTCGAGTTGGCAACAGAAATGAGCTTTGGCAAGAAAATGAGACTTGAGGTGATAGGGAAAAGGTTTGCGATTTTTTTGCTGACAAGTTCGGTCTCAAGCCAAGTTGCAGTAAACAAAAAGTTGGTTAAAGTTCAGAGAAAAATCTAGGCATTTTAAAAATACAATATGGCCAATATTTGCTTCCAGAGCCGTGTTAGTTTTAACTTTAAGCTCAACGAAGAAGAATAATATATCACCGCTGCTGTTTTTTCGCGATTTCAGAGTTGGTCCTATAGTAAAAGTTGTTCATAATGATGTAGTGACCCCTTATCGGGTTTCGCATTAACTAAGAATATGTTTTGTTTGATGCTTGAATTTTGATCCTTATTGCATTGGGATCAAAAACCAACAATAAGCGCAGCGACGATCTATATTATTGGTGTGCGTGTATTGAACTAAAAGTCATCAATACCTAATTTTTCACTGTTAAATAAGTCAATAAAATGACTAAGTATTGCTTACCTAGTCATTTTTTTGACTTGCCTCTTCAAAGATTTAACCTACTTGATGATCGAGCTGAAAATTAATCTAGTAAACTTTTAGCCAAACATGCAAGTACAAATAAAATTGCAAGCGAAAAAGATGAATGAAAACATCAATCAAGAGCGTACCTAGTTCAACTGAGGTGCACCGCTATCGCCATTGAATGGGATTGGGACCGTACGACTTGTGAATTGAACGTGATTGAAGCCAGATGAACCGAGATCATTACGTACTGTTGCTCTAGTGCTGTGTGCTGGCGCATTGATGCAGTGTGATTGGTTGCTGCTTTGTGATACTGTGGTTGAATTCAGATACTGAGAACTCCATTAACTATTATTGTACTTCCTGCGTATTATTATGATAGATAATGCGATATTTATTTATGTTCTAATGAATTAACAAGAATTTGAAAATTCATGAAAACTTCCCGTGTTTGAACATTTCGATTGCTGTGGGCATCGCTGCCCTGTAAGGGCATTAATTCCACACTTCTCTGCACAACCGCATTTGTAAACTTCTTATCCTGATTCAAATAAATGCTAAGATCGGACTAACTACAAATACTTGCAACAGAATAAAATCTCGCTTCAACCATTACAAAGGCTTATAATTCCTGTCACGTCGTCCTATGCTTCAAGTATAACAGTACTTCAACACAAGTTTCTACAATAAATAAGGCTTTTACGACCAATGCTCGCAGGCACCTTGGAGGCGTTCGCGTCCGTAGCTTGTATTCTCGCTTCCGCGTCTCGCATTATCGAGAGAGCTTTACCAAAACGGTGTTAGCATTCGCGCGGCGGTGTTTTTGTGGTCGTCTGTAGGTGCACTTATAATGTGTCACGCATTATGTATGTTTTGTCCGTTTGTTACTTGCCACTGTGAGAATTGAACGCGATTATTGTGCGGAGATTGTCGCTAGTTAATATAGTTTGTAGCTTTTTTATTGTTTTTCTTCTAGAAATAAATTCTGTGTTTGTTTTGGAAATGAGTGTACCTTTTCTGTTATAAAAACCAACAATAACTTACAGTCGCGGTGGACATAATCTAAATTCGAAAGAAACTGTTATTACCTATTTGTAATCAGCGCACCATCTAGACGGCAAATATTGTATCTTTTCATGGACGACAAAAAGAATGAGATAATGCACAGTTCTCTGTCTGAATCTGATATGTTTTATTCTATTAGGTTGGGGAAATAGTATATTATGCAATTAGTGAATAAAGGACGGATTTAAAGCGAGGGCCATAGATGAATCACGAGCTAGTGAAGGATTCTAACGATTGAATCACGACCGTAGGGAGTGATTCATGATGATTGAATCACGAGCGTAGCGAGTGATTCAAGTGTTAGAATCCTGAGCGACGCGAGCGATTCATGGCCCTCGATATAAATCCGTTTTATTCAAGAGTTGCATACTATACTTTATACCATGACTACGAGAAAAAGAAAGATTTAAGTGAAAATATACATATAATGAAGAAAAAGTAAAGTTAAATTGGCTTTGATTTAAACCAGCCGTGATTTTTTGGGTAGCAAGCTTTCCACCTTTCCACTATATCGGCCGCCCTCTCTTTCACAAACTCAGGTGTTAACACATATTCTTCATCACTAGAATGCATTTTTAATCGATTAGAACAACACTAAACAAACACAAAATTAAAGATTAAAGTAACACTAAACTTTGTGTTCGTACAACTTACAGTACTCAAAATAGCGCCAATTTACTAAGGACAGCAAAGAACACAAAACAGTTTTTATTCTAATGCTAAACTCTTTGTCGAAAATGTCGACCAATCAAATTGAATTTAGAACACATCAATATAGGTCGAATACACAGATTACACTTACACTAGATACGGCAAGCCACGACCAAGCGTGCCCTGCATGTTCGACTGTTCGTACTAAAAAAAGTCTGTTAGCTCAGTGACGCTTAGTGATTGAAACAATTCTGTTTACTCTGAGCACATCACTAAATGGCTGGGGTGAAGTTATCGTAGGTATAAAAAAGATGACACGTTCGGTTTTCATACAATCTAATAACGTGCCGCATCTAGCATAGGTTCTTTAAATCTGTGGTCGAATACATTGGTGTGTTCCATTTTCAAACATCAAAACAGTGAGTAAAAGTGCTTTTTATTCACTGTTTTCAGTGAATAAAATAAGCTTTTTAGAGGGGGAATGGTATAAAAGTATTTTCGCATTATAGTATGTATGAACTTGTAATAAAATCTCTTTGGCTATACTATTTGTATCTGGCTGGTTTTAGTATCATTGAAAGTTTAAATTTTGAAGAACATAATTCCAAATTCAAATTAGGAAAATGTGTGATTTTCATTTGTTTTTCGTACCGTCAAGATGAGTGAATCTAATGAAGAAATTTGATACATTTTAAAATTTTACTACAAAAAAGGTAAAAATGCAACGCAAGCCGCGAAAAAAATTTGCGATGTTTATGGACCTAGTGTAGTGTCTGTGAGAGTAGCACAAATTTGGTTTAAGCGTTTTCAATCCGGAAATTTTGATGTCAAAGATGCACGTCGCTCTGGTCGCCCTATTACGGATAAAATGGATGCCATTTTTGAAAAAGTGGAGCAAGATCGGCATACCAGTAGTTACGACGTAGATAAAGAACTGGAAATTGACCACAAAACAGTTTTGGCGCATTTGAAAAAAACTGGGTACACAAAAAAGCTCGACATTTGGGTACCTCACGAGCTCACTGAAAGAAACCTAATGAACCGTGTACTCATTTGTGATTCTTTATTACGACGTAATGAAACCGAACCATTTTTGAAGAAGCTGATAACTGGTGATGAAAAGTGGATCACGTATGACAAGAACGTGCGAAAAAGGTCGTGGTCAAAGGCCGGTCAGGCTTCACAGACTGTGGCGAAACCCGGGTTAACTCGCAACAAGGTGATGCTGTGTGTGTGGTGGGATTGGAAGGGCATTATTCATTATGAGCTGTTACCACCAGGCAGGACCATCGATTCTGAACTCTACTGCGAACAACTGATGAGATTAAAGCAAGAAGTTGAGAGAAAGCGGCCGGAATTAATCAACAGAAGGGGTGTGGTTTTTCATCATGATAACGCTAGATCTCACACATCTTTAGCCACCCAACAAAAATTAAGAGAGTTTGGCTGTGAGGTGTTAATGCATCCGCCGTATAGTCCTGACCTTGCACCTTCAGATTTCCACCTGTTTCGGTCTCTTCAGAATTCTTTAGGCAGTGTCAGGTTAACATCACGAGAGGACTGCCAAAACCACTTGTCGCGGTATTTTGACCAGAAGTCCCAAAATTTCTATAGCAATGGGATCATGTCCCTACCTACAAGATGGCAAAAAGTTATCGAACAAAATGGTACCTACATACTTTAGTTAAATGTAAATAAACTTTATTGAAAAATGTTTTTGTAAAAAAATGCGAAGAAACTTTTTCCCCAACCTATTAGATTTATTTGGACGTAGGACCAGCCTAGGAGAACTTAGATGTCAGGCTCCAATAATAGCACCTCAACTTCCTGACTCCCACTTAAAGTTTCCCAAGTTTTATGACTTGCACAAATGCACAGGCGATAAAAACCGAAGCACTAAGTTTTAAGTTCATAACTTCTTTTAAACGGGTGCGATTTCAGAACCAGATGTTCTGATTGAAATTATGGAATATTTCTAGTACTTTTGACAAACTAAGCATGAAAGAAAGAACTCTATAATCGTCTCAAGGCACCTCAAGGTAAGTTATCTCTGCCTAAATGTTAAAGAATGGCTTGGTTAGGATAGTCAAGAAAACGTAGCGAACAAACAGAGCACAGAGCACACAGACTTATTTTTATAATAACTAGGTATTACATGACGTGTAGGCATCTACCATCATCTCCACTTGAACTCACCTCACTTCAGCTCCTAAGTCACAAGATATTTATTCAGGAACTGTCTGCAAAATATCTAGTTACTTATAAGAAGTTTTTGTTTCTCCTGTAAGTGAACATTGTAAAGTTCTTTTAGACAAATAAACGAAGTTTCTCATTCGAATACTGAATTAGGATCACTGCATTTACAGCAGCGGTAGAACATGGATACTCGATCTTGTGAATCGAGTGCTTTCAAACCGCTTCGTCGCTATTTGGTCTTTAACCAAAGTAGTGCTTTGGTTAAAGACCAAATAGCGACGAAGCGGTTAAGGTCAGCACACTTATAAAGTGGTAACCCTCGACGTCAGGCCAAGCGTGCTCATTGGCTGATTGAGGGAAACTTGCCTCACGACATGAAATGTGGCCAATGAGTAATAAGTACGCTACTGTTTTGTTGAAGGTTATAATTTGTAAGACGATAGGCTAGAGGCAAATAAAAAACATATACATAATAAATATTAATGTTTTTATCTAGCACGAGACTATTACGGATAAAACTGAACTTTTTGATATCAAAGACTTCCCTTCATACTTTGCAGGTTTATGATATGAAGTCTTGGTTTATATGCTGTTGAGGTTCCTATTATTCACATAAAGCTGTCAAGTATTCTAGATTTCTCAACAATACACTTCAAATACTGCGTCGAGTATTGTATTTTCCGAGGCGATGGGAAAAAAGCGGCGAAGAAAATAAAACGGAAATTTTCGGTTTGCCAGAAAACTTTATCTAGGACATTCGCCGACTGTTACAAAAATAGAATTTCTTCTATTTACTAACTTTCCACCCGTATAAGTTCTAACCACAATTCTAAAGGACTATGTGGGCCAAACTGTGTTATTCATTGATATCTATATAAAGTGTTTATTGCTGAAGCCATGGCACATTTCCACAGCCCGCATACATCAATTAACTTTCAATAAAATAGCGATATATGAGTTATCGATGGTTCTCAAACTTTGGCGGATCATATTTCTAATAGTATTAGTTTCCATTAGTACCACTTTAATAATTTTGGCAGTAGCATCGTCTTGTGTAGTGTAGGTACTTGAATGGAACATTTTAGATCGATCACATAATACAAGGGTCGGCAACCTTTAAACCTACGGTAATGTAGTGTTCAATGACGTTACTGTAACGTTGTATATAGAAACAAGATGACATGGTTTCCAAAAGAGCGGTGTTTGATACCGCAAGAAGGTACCATGCGGTTGGCAAGCTGCGGCCCGCGGGCCAAATGCGGCCTTGCCGACCGCTGAATAATATTATGTCATCTGCAATAGCCTTTTTGTCTTCTATCAGATTGTCGTGTTGTGTGTGATGTTAAGAAAGGACAGGCATAATATTGCGTTATATACTTAACAGACTAAACGAAAGGGATAGAGATTTAGGACACTCCAGATTTACATAACTTCAATCCGATTGTATTCTTGTGCTTTATTTGTGAGTCTTCTTCTTTAATCCAAAAGATGACTGGATCCTCAAATCCAATTCTCAAAATACAATCCAATCCTCAAAACCTTGTTTGTGATGGAACACGTGTTCCATCACAAACAAGATATAAATAAATAATGAATTTTGCTACTTCTTTACTTACGTAGTTGCGGTAAGCGGATCAGTTACCAGCTCCTCGTGTTTCTCGTAAAGAACTCACATCGTCTATAACTTCTGTCCCTCTTATTTCAACCCGTTTCCTTCACTTGACACTTACAACTTTCTCGGACGATTAACATCTAATACATGCTGTTTTTCTTTAATTAATGCTCAATGTAAGTGTCTGTCTGTTTTATAAATCGTAGGAACACTAGGAACATTTTGTTTACAATTTTCCGACTTGTTGCATAACGGATTCGGGCGGTTTATGATGTTCTTCAGTTAGATGTTTAACTACATTTAAGAATTTATTGAATGGTTACTTCAGCATTTTTAAAAATCAACTCTTGTTTCGTTAACAATTATTTTATGTGAGTAGGTCTTCTATTACCTTATGTTTAATAAAACTATTTACCACTTCTCTACTATTAAGAAATTCATTTCAGTGTTTATCATAAGTGCTCGTAATAGTAAATTCAAAATTGATTTTCTTTGAGTCGTAAAACTAACTCTACTTTCATGTTACGAACATGATCTAGATTTGTTTCTGTACCTATCTTTATTACTCGCGTTATTACTTCAATTAGCTTCCTAGAAACATCTCGTTTATTTGTTTTAAGTATTATAATAGTATCTAGAATAGCTCTTAATGATAGTAGTTTAATTTCCTGCTCTCGGTGTCTTTTCTGTCTAAGAAATTGGGAGCAGGAAATTAAACTGCTACGACATGCATTTGTGCCGTTTAACCGATAATGGTGATGACTGATTACCTACTTATGATTATAGCGTTTCTTGTGGACAATGTTGGTTATCAACCTATTGTTCCTACTACTGGGGGGACTGAAGCCTCCTCCCGGAGAGGTAGTGGGCTGATAGTTTCGCCCAGATGGTCCATTACTCATTCCAAGTTTTACAAAATGCGAACTATGAGAATCTCAAGGGCCTTTGTCTTTAACTGAAGTATGTCTTCCAAGTAACACATTACTTAAGTAAATTACTTGCTTTTTTCATAGCTGTGCTTTAGATAAATTCTTAAACTAATTTGAAATCAGATATTCAACCCATGAATCGAACTCTAATTGCAGAAGCACCTCGTGAGATTTATTGGTGCTTTTACGACTAAATTCAAACTTTGAGCATCGTTCTGTTATCGAGTGTTCGATCGGAATGATTGATCAACTCACGCGCAGCCACTGGTGTGGTCCGCTGCCGTGACGCAATACTTCACAATGATGGGAATGTTGCCAGCTGATGCTGCTTCAATTCTAATGATCTGTTGCGATTTTTACGACGTTGTTGAATCACGATTTTGCATTTATTGTTGAAGGTTTTTTGCGAGGCAATAAAAATGAGATGGTAAGTTTTGCAAAGTTTCTGGAGAAAAATCCAAACATTTAACTTAAAATGTTATTAAACTCAAATACTAATTTAACGGGAAAACTAGACAAAAAAATACACTTGACCAATACACGGTTATTTCTTATCAAAACATTCTAAAACTCTTTATTTCTGCCCTCTTGTCTTTATAAATCGTCGCCTTGCAGTGAAAACCTCGTAAAGCAAAGATTAATTTTTCTTCTTATTTATTTGTTGCGTAGATCAAGATCCCTTAATGCTCATAAAAAACACATATATTAATAATTCATTAAATTATATTGAAATACTCATTAGAAAACAGAAGAACTTACATTTTTACACTTCATACATGTTTTTAACCGACTTAAAAAAAGGAGGTTATTTTACCAGACGTTTACGTTTACGTTTATTGCCATCACGAGGTTTTCACTGCAGAGCGACGAAATGTATAAACTTTGTAACAAACGCTCGATAACTTTTCCTCGGCTTTCAATAAAACGGAACGTCAACAAACTTACGAGGTGTTTTAGTTACAGCAACTCCCCTAGAATTATTGTACGTTCTTACTTCTTCTTAAGTTCGTACGTTCTTACTTCTTAAAAATAAAAAAATAAAAATAAAAATAAAAATAAAAATAATTTATTTCAGGCATAGTGCCCATAATGGTATGCATAAACAATAATGATAAAATAAAATTAAAATCAAAATGAAAATCAAATTAAAATTAAAATTAAAATTAAAATTAAAATTAAAATTAAAATTAAAATTAAAATTAAAATCAAAATCAAAATCAAAATTAAAATTAAAATTAAAATAAAAATCAAAATCAAGCTTAAGCCTGCAATGTTGGCTGAGTGTTGTCGAGTGAAGGCCAATACCAACATGTAGACGGTATATTTGCATTGTCTTGCTATCGTTCGGTGTCACTTGCCTAGTTGGTTGAGTATAGACAAGCGCCAACGTGTATAGACCTCATTTGACGTAGCTTGCCACAACTTGCAGTTCGGAGCGGTGTCGGTTTTTCTGCACAAATCAAAGGCGCTCGCTGTGGCGCTTGCGCACGCTCGGACAATAGTGTTCACATGTTTGTCCGCGCGCTTTTATGCGGTTGACATCAAACTTGCCGAACGTGTAGACAGTAGCGCTTGCCTTGTGTCAATTTGTCTAGGCTCGCGTTGGTCTAAGCTTGGCCAACATGTATTGCAGGCTTTACAACTTAAACGACTCGTACGCACTTGACGTCATCATTTCCTTTCGCGATCGCTAAGTGTTGTTTTGTAAAAGCTGTTTTATTCGATTTATGTGCACGCCGCGTTCGCTTTATATAAGCAAAGGTTCTAGTTTCAAAGAAACTATTTACATGTGAGAACGGTCAAGGGGTCCAAGTTTTCCCAACTGTTAGCTATTCTGTTCTGGGCCCGAACTAACCACAACTGTTATTAACTTCATAAGTTGAACGCTTATTTGATGTCATTATGTAGGTTTACTTTTGTGAGATTGAAAATGGAACGGTTGGGATTTAATCGGTTTATGGTGCTGTGGGATCGAACAATCGATTTTGATGTTAGCATTTGCCAATAAATTATTATTGCAATTCATTTGTGTGCCCGAAAATTGTTATGACAAAAAAGCATTATAACTACGGATAACTTAGCATGTTTTTGGCTACAAAAGCATTAAAAAACCAACAATTTTAAAGTTTAAACCGTTCAAAACGTGCACCCAGCAAAATTAATAGGCAACACGATTATTTTGGAAAAAAAACCTTGTCACCGCGATTCAATTTCGAGGAAAAAAACTGCACTACAAAATGGAAAATGGTTTTGTGCAAAATTGTAAAATTCGATGCGTAACATGAGTCACGTTGCCGACCGACCGGGTTGTGATACTGCAGGCAAAAAAGTGTAGTTGGAGCGAACCGTGTTGTAGCCAGATGTACTGGCTGCCAGGATTAGTTCAATGGTCCTGTGTCGTTCGATGGAAAACACACTGAAGATCTATTTAGATGTTAGCCGAATCAGTATCAATTTTTATTTTGCTACAACTCAATTGTATAAGTAGTTTGTAATTACGATTCTGAATAGTTTTTCTAGACTAGAACGGTCTAGTGAGAATGGCAATTGAATTCCTAGTTAGTTTTTCTTGCTGATAAAAGTATATTATGTAGATATAAAAACAATTTTCCAACATAATTAAATTATACTTACATTACCTAATAAAACAGTTTTGAGTAATGTGTTGCTATTTGTATTAAATTCTCAAAACAAAATTGTACCACAGACAATTCAGGTTTCATCATCCGAAACGATGAAATATTCCGAAATAAATGATAAAAAGACAAAAAGATGTCACAGTCCATTTAATATTAAAGTTCGTTACAAAAGACGACCTCGAGGTGAATTTAAATGTATTATTCCATCGTAATTTATCCAGTCTCCGTCTAGACTAACTAATACGTGTGTATTCTACGGACAATGAGAAGAGTTACCCCTGCAAGTTAATAAAGAACCTGTACCGCGTAGCGTGACCTACAGACAAAGGGAAATTTATTTTATATGACGTCATTTCACGTCATACGCTGCTTATTGTTGCCAGCATAAAAATATATTACCGGTACCTAAACAGAGCGGAAAATATCATTATTATTTTTTTTTTTACCTACTGCATTTTTTTACCGCCTAGGGAACAACGGCAAACGGCAATGACTGTCCGTTTTGGGATGTTTTTTCGCATAATTCCCTTTTTTTCTATTAAATTTTACTAAGCGAATTTATTTTGTTGATGTGTCTATGCAATATTCATCCTTTTTTATCTCAGAGAAATATTTCAGAGTAAGTATTTCTTTATCGTTGAGTTATTAGACGGAACATTAAGCATAATATTTTTTTTATATTAAATGTGGGACTATGAATTGTGTCCTTCTTTGAGATCCTTATATTATACATGATAAACAGGCTCCAGTAAATAAATATCCGGAGCCAAATATTGCGGACCTAGAGAATTTAATAAATGTTGTTTGATTATCTCTTGGTAAGGAGCTTAAAAACATCTGATCAAACCAATTTTCCACTGTCTTTAACTAAAATAATATAAATAAAGGTATAATAAATATTAATCTATGCTTACCTATTAAAAAAGCTACCATAAGATATAGACAGTTTAAAACGTATTTTTTCATTCTTTATTACCAATAACTGTTTAATACATAGTGGTTAATATTGTCTGTCGTCAAATCACGTTATACGTACCTACGTTGGTGTTGTCATTACACCACACACTCAAGTTACTCCAAGTGTGGTCTGAGGTTTTACACCGATATTTATTTTTGATTACGTATTTATAATACTTTGAAATCGATACTTTTGTGTGTTTAGCTTTTTATTAAGATTGTGTAGGTACCTACTTGGTTTATTTAGGGATCTTTAATGTGTGGAGTGGAGATTAAAACTCTGTAACGGTAAATCGGTGTCATCGTTTTTTATTTATTTAGGAATTGAACACCGGATTTGACTTTCTGCCATTTTTGTATTCACCACATCGGTAGCGCTCTTCATGGTGGTAAGATCATAAATACTTCATTTGGAGTTAATGAGGTTTTTGGTTCTTATGAATTTATTCTTGTAGTACTGTAGTGATAATACCTATATTAATTGTTGATGTCTGATAAATACATAGGTCTTTTGTATTCTTACCATTTGAATTAGAGGTCCACCTTTAATAAACCCTTGATATTTTTTCGTCTTCGTTAATGTCACGATCAGACTCAAGGAATGAGTTATGATAGGCACCAAATTAGGTTTATTTTTATATTTCTGCATATTCGCACATCCCTAAAAGCAATAAATCACATTTTTTACACGCCCAAAAGGTTTGCAATCATGAAGTTATCGCCATCTTTCTTATATTTTTTTATCATAACGCCTAACGCAATATTCTACGACCAAATTATGGCACGTCAACGGTCAATTACCACCTTAATATCGATAAATATCGATATTTTGTTACGTTATAAATATTTTAACATAACATTATTACGAGATATCATCCAATTTGTCATCTCGGAATATAAAAAGGTTATTAATACCTCAGTTGGATGTTAATCTAAACTTACGATGACACCCAAATGGCTTGCAGTTCATATTCAATGTTTTGATATCAATGATATTCTTGAATTAAAATAAGCCATTTATTTCGCTTACCTTTATGCGGGTTTTGAAATGTTAATATGACCTTGTTTCTATTTTCTATTGAGCGACAGTAGGAATAGAGAATAGTTTCGATAATCATAAAGTTTATAAGAGAAAAGTAAACTGTATACCTATTACCTATGGCTATAACACGATATGGTTCTTTGGACAGCTTATTTTATGGCATAGAGCAATATTAAAAGGTAATTGAATATATATTTCTGTAGCACGGGAATGCAATATTGGTTTATTTATTTATAGGTAGTAGGTACCTAACTACCTACTCTGAGATCATAGAAATAAGGGAGATGTGCCAAGGCGTTATGAGCTTGACGCCAGGGTGGACAACGCACCTGCAATGCCTTTGATTTTGAGTATGTCGCGAAATTAATTAATTAAACACTGTTTTCGAATGTTTGCGTATACCTGACATTTTTTATCAAGAAGTTTAAAACTTTAAATAATTGAAACCAGGTTACAATTGCGCAAACCCTCAGTCTTCTAAGTTAGAGCTTGAACTAATCGTTGGGCGATAGTTGCACGATCCGAAAAAAGTATGGAAGAATTGCTTTGAAACTAATCGTACGTGTGCACGCCCCTATTGCTAAAGCATGGATATTATTCCATGCTTTCCTTTGACTGCAACTATCGCATAACGATGAAATGCAAGTGCAGGTTCTTAGCAAAGCTCTTATCAAATTCTCTATGGTGCTGAAAGTGAACAGGTCCATGGCATTTATAATGAACCACGGTGACATGCTGAGTAATAACTATGGTAGCCATAAAGTGGAATTGCTTTAATGAAGACAAGCCAGCCTACTACATACATATTATAATAGAAACAGCTGGAGTGGTACTTCAAATACGCCCAGATCAAATTCCGCAAGTTTCCAACTCTATCTAGAACGTGGTCTGCAATAAAACATAGTCTATTTTCCTCGGCTACATTTGAATATTATTTACAACAAGCGCAGGGAAAACAGTGAATAATTTTCTAATCTGTGTAAATCTATTGGGTCTATCAGTGGGCTGGTGCTACTGGAAATTCTGCCTTCCTAACCTATATAGTGATAATTGTGAATTTATTTGCATCTTTTATACATCTTAGTAAGAGATCCGTTTCAATTAATTTGTTCAGTGAAAAGTGATAATGGATTTTCTCCCGGAGTTTGCGTTCGACGCGTTATCTGAGTCGAGCGCTCGTTCGGCGATGATTGATACTTTCAAGATTAGTTGGGTCGCTTTGAAGGCTTGAACAAAGTTTATAGCAACCGATTTTAGACGCAAATTACTTAGAATAACTAATGTTTACGCTAAATGTGTTTTGTGAATTTCAGGGTATGTTATATGTAGGGATTTTGTATATTTTATGCCACCTATTATAATACCTACTAAACATAATGTTTTTCGATGTTGTCTCGAAAATAGTTGTCAACAAGATATAACTAAACAAATCTCATTTCTTTTCCATTTTGTTTCAGGTCAGTTATATTGCGAAAACGAACGAAAATCGTATTGAATAAAAATCGGAGAAAAAATATTTTACTTCATCGGCAAGTATTTTTTATCATAATTACCTTTCAATTTACTGGAGCGAGTCGTTGACGACATTAGACATTTTTTTATTAAGTCACAAACCAATTTAAATACAAAGAAATGGTCTAACAAGTCCGATCGATTAAGAAAAACCAATGTCATTGTACGTTGTCGGTGTTGCTAATCGTTTTTGTGGCTATTTTACGTCCGGCACAAGTTCCAGACTAGATTTGACCTAAAGCGGGCTACATACGTGCAGTTTTAACTTTCAGTTGGATTGTTCAGTTAAATCTTAACGTGTGTAGAATAAAATAACAAAACTGTATACAGTTGAACTGACAACTAATCAAATTATCATTAGATAAAACTGAACAGTTTAAACTGTATAATTAAAACTGAACGTTTGTAGCAGAAAACTGTGCAGTTGCCAGTTTTTCCATAGCGTCTGTAGTGAGAATAAAATATATTTAATTATTTTTTTTCAACTGTTGTCATGATTCCGCTGACATGTAGCTCCGAGCACAAACAGATCACAACTGAAGCGACTAACAAAAATATAGGGAATAAAATACGCCTTGTATAGACAAAATTCAGTCAGTTATAACTGTCAGCTAAAACTGCACGCTTAAATCCCGCTTAAGAATTTGATTCGGTTTCTAAAAAGAGTCTTTTTGCTGTCTTTTATGCATCGATGGTTAGGATGAATAGCTTCCTTATTTGAGCTGATGCTTTGTGCATGTTTTATTCAAAGTTGTGAGTATCAAACCGGAATTAAACGTAGTAATAACTTTAACGGTTACAATCAAAAAGCTATTGCCGACTCTACTTTATAAATCAACATAGTTTCTCCAAAACTGTCGCTTAATTAGTAACAAACATGAATCAATATAAAAATATGTCTCAAATTAAACACATAATAAATTTCACCGCTGACCTGGTCAACCTCATCAAAGGTATTTAATTTACATGATATTATCATAATCGATACTCATTAATCGATACTTTTATATATCGATATTTTTCCATCGATAGTGCTGCCTCTAGTAGGATGGAGGCGTAACTTAGATCGTCTTGGGACAGTTGGTTTGACAAATGTGTCAATTGCTGGCACCGGATGTTGGGTCAAGCGCTGTCGGACAAATCGCGTGTGTCAGCCCAGCCCTGACGGCCGCTCGTTTGTGACCGTGAAGGGATATCGTTTGTACTAGAATTTGCTAAAGGGTTGACACTTGCTAAAAGATTTAGAGACAGTATTTTCTTTTAAGTTACTTTTATTAATGTACCTACCATTTCTATAATATTCAGCGTTCTCTAGACTTGTGGAATAAGACAGCATCACATGTAGTACTTAGTTTTCATAAAATTGTACAAAGAACAGCTTTAAGTGCCTATTATTAAACACTAAGGCCGAGATTAATAAACGTTACTTAGCACGTGCTCTGGCTTAGATATATTCCCGTCTCTATCTCGCACTTGTAGTTTGACAGTGACAGGAATAATGCTAAACCAAAACACGAGGACATAAAAAAAAATAAGGAAATATGTTTCTTACGTAGAAGTCGAGTGAAACTTTCGAGTGACATAATCAAACTGTTTACTCATCGCTGTCAGTTTGGTCATACGGTCATGCACAAAGTATTCGGCACATACTCGTACATTGAACAATGACATTCCTTAATTTGATGTCAATTGTTCACGAGACCATCACAGCGATCATATTACACATTTCGTTTTTGAGATCACAACTTCATTTACTTCAATGACAGGCAGAAGTGTAAGTTAGACGTGAATAATTTCTTGCTGACAGCTTTAGCAATAAGTCCCATGTAGATTAGTAAGCTGCTTATTATTGTCATATTATTATGCCGTAAAAAAATCTTGACCGACAAGAATGGTCTGACCGCATACATCGTTCGTGCGAGAAAACTTGTCTTCAGCCTACGGCGACACGCTTGGCCACATTGCATCGTTATGTTCTAATTCTAAGTGAGCACAATTTCTTATGTTATTTTGCAAAGTGTCTTCGGCTTTGCCCGAAGTGCCGAAGTCTTCGCGAAGGTTTGGCTACATCGCGATAACGCGAATATTCGCGTTGTATGCGGCCAGACCGTAAGACGTAGGGATCAATTTCTAAGACTGCACCGATTTAATTCATGCTTATAATATTTCAATCTACTGATCATATCGTAAGCCTCTGCTAGATGGGTTCTTCGGGTCGTAAGTTGTTTAACTTGAGGTCGGATTTGCCGTTCGCGGACTTTACTCAAGAACACAGTCATCTGTTCCAATGACAATTCGTCATTCGGTGGGTATAGCCACACGTCTTCAACCAGTTGCAGTCGTTGCAAACTATTGACGATAATTTTATTGCACAACTATGTACGTGAAAAGCCTGTGTTCTATATTTAAATAAAAAAAAAATAACCTTGGACAACCCTACAAACTCTATCATCAGGGCTGTCAGGATGTTTACGGCCGGCTTATTACGAGACGGATGTGTCAAATGGAGGGCGATCAGTTCACACGATTATGAAGACCCTGCCGATGGCCAGTATATAAACGATTTTTTTATGTAACACACGAATTTGTCACCCCTACGGAACGAATTGATATTAATTACGTCTCGTTAGTGATTTGAGCTTAGGAATAAGGATGTTATTGCTGTTGGAGATAATTTAGTTGACTATGTTTTGTTTTTGTTAGATTCCTTTGACTTTTGTCTGATTCGAATATGTGTAAAGTATGATTTTTTGGTTCAATGATAAGCCGATTTTATTTGTATGAGCAATATATTTTGCATGCCTATTAAAGGTGAATTGATACAATAAGTCTCCACGATTTACACGATGATGCTTGCTACTAAGTTAGACTTAGGAGACATTCGTTAAATAATTTATCATCATGACAAGGGCACGGAGTGGGCCGTAGTCCACCATGCGGGCACGAAGTGGGCCCGTGTCCACCACGCGGGCATGGAGTGGGCCGTAGTCCAACACGCGGGCACGGAGTGGGCCCGTGTCCACCACGCGGGCATGGAGTGGGCCGTAGTCCACCACCCGGGCGCGGAGTAGTCCATAGTCCATCACGCGGGTCCAGTGCGGGTTGGTGGACGTCTTCGATTTTTTGTTTCTAGGACGTCTGGTTTCGTCACGATATTTTCCTACGTCGTTTTTAGATTACTTAGTTAACTGTTTATCTAACTTCTCGTGGAATGTTTCTCTTTTTTAATGTAAGCAAATGTGCCTAAGTTACCTCTATTAAACGTTACTGCAAGCAATAATAGCTTCCCAATGATGATTCCACCGCATTACCTTTGAACAAATGTTTATATTTTCATTAAAACCGTATCGAATCAAGCATGCTTATCTGCTTAGCACCATAACGCATTCCTGTTCAGTTTACACACATAGACCAATATATCTTGACATTCCGGGGTGGCGCCACTTGCTGCACTTAAAAACATAGTTAAGTCGGATTCAGTACTTATAACTTTAGTTCCCTGTTTTGTCGTATCTCAAGATATACTGGCCACCGTAAATAAACCCGTATCACTCAGCAACTGTGTTGTTCGTAATTGATCCCTTTTTACACCATTTCGCTTCCTTACTAACACTTCAAAGACTTCAATAGATTTCAAACTCTATTTCTTACACTTTAAAGTTTAGATTAGATGTAGTTAATGGATTTTTTGAGAACTTGTAACTACCGAATTTCTATGGGATCCTAGTACCCCGTAGTTTAATGTTCTAGTAAGTTAGAGTGTAAGTTGTTCTCTTTACGTGCTTATTGGGAATGGATATGAGTATACTTAGCAACGGAAACTTTCCTATAAAAGGCTTTTAAAGTGGGACACGCAACTTGAACATAGCCATTTGGTATAGGTACCTACCTACTTATTTTTACGCTTCATTTAAAAAGTTTATGGATAAAGGAAAAAATAAAGTATTTGATTGTTACATAATAGTTATGTTCCTACCTAATTTGACAGGTGAAGCCATCTTCCTGATTCAACAATATATTCATGATATAATATTCATGATAAGATATTTTGCTGTCGTATGGGACTCCCTACGACAGCAAAATATCTTATCATGAATATTCTCTAAGCTTCGGTATGTTTTAAGGTTTCTGCCTTTGTACAATTGGCGTCGAAAGTAATTGGTATTTTTGTATAGAAAATTGATTTAGGAAAGAATTGAAAATTATTTTTCAGAAAATAAGTACTTGTGTTGTTAATAAAATATTATATCAACAGAAATAATTTAATAACAATAAGCTCAACATGGCTATAAAGTCATGTTTAAAATGTCCTCCTTTTCTGGACTCAGTTAAAAATCATAAATTAAACATCCTACTGATGATGAATGATTTAAACCTTAATTGCCATTCATTTGTACACATATTATAAAACATCGGTCTATTAGACAGGAAAAAAAGTGGAAAAAAATCACATCCAATTTTAAAACTCATATCGTGACTTATACGCTAACTAACCTATGATTGCTATCTATGTGCAATGATAAATAGAGATCAAAACTGCTCTAATAATAAAATAAAATCTATGCTGTTATTAGATAAGTCTACATGCATGCAAAAGATGTTTGTTGCTGTGCTCTCTACCACTTCAAATACTTAAACATTCATCGCACAAATCCGCCATATCGATGAATAGTTGCAAATAACAATAGCCCATTACAGCCATAGTAAAATAAAGTCTCCGGTGTTTAGGCGATAAATCTGTCAACACTATCGTATATCTTATTCGCAATTATGTGTTAATATTGTCTTTATTCGCGTGTGTAGACAAATTATTGTTGTGTGGTCCACCAATTATAAGTTTCGATTTTGGATTGCTATAAACAATATGCAGAAGAAAATAGTTACTGTTCATCTGCAAAACTTGCCCTTTTTGGTTTAGAAATGAAAACTGTTGAGAAGTAAGATGACTAAAAATATTTCTAATTTTTTCATGACAAGGTAAGATGTTTAACATGGTAGTGCCTTTCTTAAAAAAATCTTTATTTCATATATCTTATGATTTTCGAGGGTTTCAAATGATAAAGTTGACAAAAAACCCTCAACACAGTCTTCTCATTAATCTTCTTGAAGACCTCAAATGAACCTCATCAACTTGAACGGGCGTAAATTAATTTATTATGCAAATTCGACTCCTTTCCTTTATTCTTCTTGCATTACGCATATCATAGTAAGCGCGAGGTCGTTATCATACATTTACTTTGTTTATTATCATTGTATTTAATACAATGTATGTTGTTTATACCGCAGATAATAGAGATTTGCATATTACATTAAAACTGTAACAAGATTCGCTGGGACTTTATCTTGATTATAATAAGAAAGCAGTTTAGTTTGCTGTCTAATCAGTTTGCGAATCTTACGATGCTTATTAGAACATACGACGCATACATACGACATTGCGATACTTATTGGAACAAACGCGGTATAACTTCAATCCAAAAATATAAAATATATGAAGGTAGCTTCACAAATACGATCAATGAAATGTGTTATGTTCTTATAATTATATTTTATGTAGAGACAACATAGAGAAAAGCGCGACTCGTGAGAGTTCATCAAGTTATGTATTTTGAAGTAAAACACAACTTTTACGGCTGCTTAATTAAGTTGACGATGATGTACCTACTTATTTAAAATATCCATAAAGCTTATACTAACCATGAGAAACCGTTTTACTGTTAGTCAAACAGTGTATTTAATAATAAATCACATTTTCTCTAGTTTTAATGGATTCATGGTTGTCAACGTTTATTTATTTTTTATGTTTTTTTACCTTGACATTTATGTACTACATAATATTATCAGTATGAATTAATGAAGTAAGTCTCCCATTTAATAATTACGCCAAAAGATTAAAAACTGAACTAGTAAATCGCGTTCTTCTCGGAACTATAAAAAAATGAGTTATTTAGTTCTCCCTCTACGCCGACGATATACAAGTAATACAACACAGCAATTTTTGTAGTTGCAGAGACGTAATATTATATCATCGAGCACTTCATTTAATTCAGCATTATCATTTTACAGCGTGTAAAGTTAAACGAGGGACGTATTAAAGGTGAGTATTGAAGATTCGATACTAGTTCGATTAACTACGGGACCGACCTTGAAATCGCAAAAAAAATCAAATGTTTCATACAAAAATATCCATATAACTCGACAAAATGTTTGGAACAACTGATTTTTAGGATTCCGTACCAAAATGGTAAAAACTTACCCTTATGGTGCGACTTTTGTCTGTCTGTCTGTCACAGCTGGTTATTTCAGCAACTACTGATGCTATCGACTTGAAAGGAACGGTTAACAAGACAAGACAAAATCCAATAGGAAATACAAGAAAATAAAAAAGCGAAACGTCACAGATGTTTAGAACGCAATTTGAACTTATACAACGTTCATACCACGGACGTGCTCGCCCGGTACACTTCCACAAATGGACGATGACAGACTTCCTATTCCATAAATCCATACCATATTTTTCCTGTCTATCTCCCTCTAATATACTATAAACTTAAGTGTGCGAAGGGGATAGCGTCAGTGCAGCAGAGATACTTACTACTTGTAATGCAAGTGTCGTTAGATGAAACTTTGTGTTTCTTTGTTGGAAACAATTACTTAAGTATGATACTGATCGTATTTTATATAAAATATCAAGAGCTTTATTACTGAAACAAATAAAAAGTTCTTACATGATTGTAAACAGAAGACAGAAGGCAGTAGCTCCATGTCTAGTTATGTTTGATGACTCTCTGATCTTAAATCGATGAACATTTAACCATGTAATAAGAATAGGATAAAATTTTCTCGAATCTCCGATCATTTTACAAAATATTTTTATGCTCAATCATAGGTACATAAGTGCGATGTTTTCTCGAAAGGAAAAACAGGCTATAGGTATTATAAACTAGCTTCCACCCGCGGCTTCGCCCGCGTTTTTGGGATTAAATGTAGCCTATGTATTATTCTGATGTATAAGCTATATTACTGTACCGTTTCAGCAAAATCCGTTCAGTAGTTTTTGCGTGAAAGAGTAACAAACATTCATACATCCATACATCCATCCTCACAAACTTTCACATTTATAATATCAGTAGGATTAGCAGGATATAATAGGATACTTTTCCTGGAGACTGTATTCATGACACAAAAAGCCAAGCACTCACCAATTAATCTGAATAGAATAGTTAGGGTCGATTTCATAATCTCCAAATTAGCCCTTTTTATTAAAGAAATTTAAAAATTCAACAGTATATTTTGTACGAAGTTATCTGTGAATTAATTAACCGACTGTTAAACTTTTAAATGATGAGTTGGTATAATTTAGTCATCATTCCAGTCCTTATTAAATACAATGACGTGAACAATATCCCGTACAGTGGATCACGAAAATGTTTACGATAATTTATAGTCGGGTGTGTGTCAGTGAAACGCATATCGTGACCTCACGAGCTGTCATTCACACACTGTTCTGCACCAAGCTAGTGTAACGATGTTTTTTAGTTCATGTTTAGTTTAAGACAAGAGCGAGTACACTTTTTTGAGCCAGATATAGTTTTAATCGATAGCAAAGCAGAGTAACACTTATGATTGTGGTGATGATGATGAAACTATGTACAAAAAATCATAAATAAAAAAAATACCTTGTAAGTAATTATTATCATTATACTCGAAGCAATGTGTTTCAATTTTGGAGTGGGAATAAAATCGTACTGGTCCTGTAAAAAAAATGATTTTTGAACCAATCGCGAGTCAACATGCAATGAAAAATGGAATTGCACACACACCACATTTTTAACCGACTTCTTAACCGACTTCAAAAAAGGAGGTTCTGTATTCGTCCCGTATGTATGTATGTATGTATGTATGTATGTATGTATGTATGTATGTATGTATGTATGTATGTATGTATGTATGTTTGTATGTGCGCGATTTTCTCAAAAACTACTGATTCAATTTGGATGGGGTTTTCACCCATATGGGATTAGATTAACGTAATCTACATACTTTCAGGAAGGTTTTAGTATATAATACATTATGTAATCATTCCTATGTACAAAGTTATAGGCATAAATGTACACACTCCGTAGAAGATTTACTGTTGAACGAATTCGTGAAAGTAATCTAACACCGATTTAAAGAACTAAAAAGAACTAAAAACGGAAAAATAAAAACTTTTTTAACAAAAAATAACCGACTTCAAAAAGCCACTACAAAGAAAATAATAATTTTGGTTTCGGAAGTCGGTGGCTTTGGTTTTTGTTTGCTTTTTTTGCCACCGACTTCCGAAACCAAAATTATTATTTTCTTTGTAGTGGCTTTTTGAAGTCGGTTATTTTTTGTTAAAAAAGTTTTTATTTTTCCGTTTTTAGTTCTTTATCTCGCGTTAGATTACTTTGACGACTTCGTTCAACAGTAAATCTTCTACGTAGTGTGTACATTTATGCATATAACTTTGTACATAGGAATGATTACCTAATGTATTATATACTAAAACCTTCCTCAAAGTATGTAGATTACGATAGTGAAAACCCCATCCAAATCGAATCAGTAGTTTTTGAGAAAATCGCGCACATACAAACATACATACATACATACATACATACATACATTACCTACATACATACATACATACATACATACATACGGGACGAATACAGAACCTCCTTTTTTGAAGTCGGTTAAAAAGGGAAAAATATAAAACTTTTTTAACAAAAAATAACCGACTTCAAAAATCCACTACAAAGAAAATAATAATTTTGGTTTCGGAAGTCGGTGGCAAAAAAAGCAAACAAAAACCAAAGCCACCGACTTCCGAAACCAAAATTATTATTTTCTTTGTAGTGGATTTTTGAAGTCGGTTATTTTTTGAGCATATTCAAAATGCTCAAAATGTCACCTGAGTTGACCGCGTATTTACTACCTAATTGGAAACTTTATCTTCCAAAGCCGGTAGCTAGTCTCTCAATTTAAACGACATAGATTTGTCCATATGCGGTGCAGTGCGCATATTCTTAAACACTATAGTCCTCCAACATATTCCGCTGCGTCTCTCAAATTGCACCACATTTCACGCAAGACGGGAGTACCTAGGATAATTTGCGATTTGCGTCGCGCAGCTCCACCGCCACTTTCACGTAGAAGCCGTGATACAATTTCACAACACGATACAGGACGGAAAAATTATTATATTCTATATTGAATGAGACCACCTGTAACAATAAACACATTACCCTCCTTTGCGTCGCGCAGTCGGGTAAAAAGGTTGTGTTGTGTGTCCCTTACATTTATACGAATTCTTCAAGTTCTGGCTTCGCCGGTATTGTTCCATTTTTAGATCAAGGTAGACTAGGTTTTTATTGCTTTTGTGTTGTCAGCAATAAAAAACCGGACAAGTGCGAGTATGCCTCGCGCCCTCAGGGTTCCAAAATATGATCATAGATGGCTCTACTGCATACTTCCAATGGCGCCATCTATAAGCAGATGGCTCCACTTATGGTCCGGTCCGGTGACTGACGGCGGACAACAAAGTGATCCTATAAGGGTTCCGTTTTTCCTTTTGAGGTACGGAACCCTAAAAAATGAGAAAAATAAATAACTTGCGGAAATTATTTTGACTACAAAGCCAGAAACATTTTGTTAAGAAAATTGTGATGTAGGTCTTTTATCCAGTTGAACTGTCACTTGGCTTTTGGAATTGCTTGACTTTAATATTTATATCGTGAACTATAGCGTTTCTTGCCCATTATTCTCCTTAGGAAACTACCTACATTTTGGAAAGTGGCAAATAAAATAGCTTTCTTTCTTTTAAGTCTTAACTTTCAAAAGTTACCAAAGTACGTACTAATGGTCTAATTGATATTAATTTGATGATTTGAATTAGCAGTGATCCTGACAATATCCACGACTTACATAACCTGAAGAAACATAAGAAAAGCGACATAAGAAAAGCATCATAACGACTGCAGGCCATTTTGCGAATAAGTTCAAAATAAGCATTGGAGCTTATTAGGTGAGAAATTATTATGATACTTTTGTTTTATTTAATCACTAGACTTTTGCCCGCGACTCCGTCCGCGTGGACTACAATGAACCGACCAGTTTAAATGACCTCCCTAGTGTAGGTTGGCTAGTACTACCAAGAGGTCAAGCTGTATCTCTGGTTTTTTTCAGCGGAATCAGATAAAACGTGGCTTAGATTTTAAGTTGGACCATAAGCTATCGAACTGTGAAAACCGAATCAAAATCCGTTCAGTAGTTTTCGCGTGATGCGCGCACAATCAGGTAAACAGACAAACAGACAAAAATTAAAAAAAAATCTTTTCGGGTATAGTTACGTCCCAGTACCCTATCCCGACTGTTTTTTCTGGAATATCTTCAATGTACAGACACGGCTCTTTTACAATTTTATAATAGTATAGATAAATAGATAAACTTAGTAATCCTTCCTATACTTTACAAGCTCGTGATTGCATTTAACATAAACACAAATCGATACAAATAAACTCCTAAGCGGCTACTAGCTCGTATTTCTACACATAATTAGCTATAAACTAAAATGCTGTACCTACTACACAGATTACAGAAGTGATACAAGTCTTGTCATGGCTCTCAACTCTCAATGTTACAGTTTATATCAAAGCTTATATTTTATTAGTTACGAATCATTTTATAAGTGCACGCGGTATCTTTGTATTTTGTAAAAGTTATTTAAATTGAGAAATGATATTTCATAGTCATGGAAAGTTTTTTCTGTGTTACATGTGTTATTTGATCTTTATGATATTGAATAGTATAGATAGACCCTGTACCTATACCATAAGAACTATAGAAATGAAACTCCCACCAAATATAGGTTATACTTAATTAATACGCTGTATCTAAAAAACTAAAAACACAAAAAGTTCGTAAATAATAATATTATTCCCACTTGCACGGGGTCTCATCAGGAACAAATTAACATTTGTTGAAATAACTCATAATAGATGGCGTTATATGTATCGAATTGTTATTGAAGTTTGTGTAAAATTGAGAACATGAAAAAATACATCATGAAAAATATTTGTTCAAATTTTGAAAAATGCTTTTAGCACGGAAAAATGTATAGCCCGAAGATAGCCCCCGCTAAATCGGTCACATTTCTTTGTATGAGATGAGGCATCTGTACGTATAGTGTATCTGTACGTTATATTATCTGTGCCACTTTTTATTCAACTAGAGGCCTATGACAACGAGTGGTGTCTCCTTTCAATATTGGAACTGAGTATTTAAAGCTCAATTACCATGGGAAATAACTGGTACATAGCCGTCCGTAATCAGATCACAGCATAAATAAAATATATTAATATTCGATGCAAACTACATGTCCATAATGGCATAAAACCAGTGACTTTCCCTCGATGAAGCGTGTCCGCACAATTGGCTTCGCTCCTGAACAAACCAGCTTTCCTATTCCACCGTTAAATATAGCAAAATACGCTCAAGTACATCATAAGATATAACTACAGTATATTTATTTTCATTTAAATAAAGTTAACTCTCTATTCAGAACAGGATAATAATGAAAAATTAAGACCATTGGCTACTTGTCAACGCGCGAATTGTGAAAGTCAACAGGGAAAAGGATTAGTGTTCATTTCATTTTCTGTACCTACGTTTCCACGTCTATTTGATTTTATTTGATGGAATTTAATGCGGGATTGATAGTGGGTGTTACGTGCAGGATGTATGAGGCACATAAATAAAAGCAAAAATATAATACATGAAAAAATGTAATGACGACTGGTGACGGCGCGGTGTTCTTCTTTTCAATAAAAATGGCTGCTGCACCGGCGCCGAGCGGCCGGACCGCGTGACGTTAACCTCTTTGCTCGTCCACGGAGTTAACAGTGGGAAATGTGGGAATGCATAAAATATGTTTTTAGGTACACGTTGATATTTGAGTCTTTAACACTCCATGCCATAGCCTGGCACGCGGGTGTCCAAAATTAACACACATTCTAAACTGGCCTCCGCCCACGGCTTCGCCCGCGTGTTTTAAGTTAAAAAGTAGCCTATGTGTTATTCTGATGTATAAGCTATATTACTTTAAAGTTTCACCAAAATCCGTTCAGTAGTTTTTGCGTGTAAGAGTTACAAACATCCATACATACATACATCCATCCTCTCAAAATTTCACGTTTATAATATTAGTAGGATATGATGAGGAGGACGTGGGAAGGCTATGATGTAATCTGAGATATGGGTTACATGGCTGTATTATTAATCTGTGCTTTTATTCTGTGTTGTATCCTATGCAAGAATAGCTCATCCCGTGGTGAAATGATTAGCAAGTCAGCAGTGTGTGTAGCTGGGCCGACTGCCAAGAGGGCGCCTGATGTATTTAAGTATCATCGCACATGGTTGTTCTAATAAAGCACCCGATACTACTAAAACAGAATAAGCAAGCTGAAGTGGCGGTGTGACGGCTTAGATGTCAGCCGTAGAGCCGATGACCGTTGGAGTAGATGTGTTTTAGACCGCGAGATTGCGAATCGGGAATGTAGGGTAGGATGCTCTCAGGATGAAGCAACAAACTTCGTAGTATGGCTGGTAGCACTAAGATTAAGAGTGATCGAGGATTGCGTTATATGGCATGCGATTGGAGAACCCTATTTCCAGCAGTGGACTGCTATAGGCTGATGATATTGCTATTTATAACACAATTAATATTAGTTTCTCGCAAAATGAAAGCATTTACTTGCCCTCCAATGAACGAAAAACAGGCAAACAGCTGCCTTTCTTCATTCCCAGGTCTTCAATATTTAAGCGTAGCCTAAACCGAAACGCACCGAAGTGCTATAATTTATCTTTGTTGAACGTTTCTGCCTCCTTTGTTCCCGAATGTTTGCGCCGTTACTTAGTATGCCAGAGCAACAATGATCACCAACTTTAGCAAATATTAAGTGGTTTACACCGGCTCACTCTTTATATTCTGCTCCCTTCTTATTGCTTTTTAAGCAGTCTCTTCAACTATAACTGATGCTGTGTTGTTATAGGGCTTGTTAACGGGCTATAAAAATTGCATCTTGCTGGGAATCTTGCTGAGAACTATAGATGGGCAATATTTTCGGCGTACTCTTGCTGCAATTTAGCTATTTAAGATATTGCAGAGTATATTCTAGCAAGGTAGTAAGAACTTATTTCTGTAGAATTGAGTTCGTATAAGTGCAGGAATTTGTGGCTGTAGAACTGAGCTAGTGAGATAGGTATAATAGTGGACAGCGACGCTGGTATTGTTGCTGCAGCAGCTATTGTGATGTACCATCATTTAATTTCATTGCAATATCGACAGGCTATACTGCAAGATTGTGGCTATTGTTCTACTGAGTTGCACGATATAGATCTCAACTCGCGGCTGTACAATTGCAGCAAGAAATTGTCAAAAACCTAGTTTATCAGCACGAGATTATTTTATAGTACTTAGATTTAGAAAATAAATATTTATAGATGAATGATGATTGAATACGGCTTTCAATGGTTATTTTGTTTACAAATTTATTCAATGGTGTTTACGTTCGATTCAAAGGAACTCTTAAAACGAAATGAATAAAAAACAAAACACAGAATAAACTATTGCGCGGCACGGCTGCTTTTCAAGTGGCTGAAGATTTTATTATTTCTTTAAATAATTCATTTGGAATGTTCTCTACTGAATTGCTATTTGTAACACCTGATTTCTATAGAGATTTTAAGATTTTACAACTGAAATTAATCTTACCGCAAATTCCATTAACAAAGGCGTATTGAATTCACCATTATCCGAGGGTTACCTTGATGGATTACGGCGATTAATACTGAGCCCACAATGAGATTCAGACGGCATAAATCACTAATGTACTTAATGTATTCAATAAACATAGTGGTACCGTGTAAACCACTCGACTTAGTAAGTCGGTAAGTTGTGACTACTTACGGTGCCGCCTCGCTAAGCCGAATTTGATCTCTGCTGCTTCGAGTCTTTACAGTAAATAACGCAGTTCTACTCCATTCAGCCAGTGAGCGAGAATTTAAACGTGCACTTTTAGGTTTTGTTGTAAGAAAACTGCGAAATTATCAGAGGCTAGGACATATGTATTTATGAATAAAAGGAACTGGCTAAGTTTGTATTTCATGAAATTATTATAAAACATGAAGTTATTTTTGCGGAACGTTTTGCGGTTGGTTAATTTAAAACCAAATATATCAAAAACTACATAACATCTTATTGAAACAATTTTTTGTTGGAAGTGTTAATGAATATACCTACCTCTTTAAATTTTTAGGGTTCCGTACCAAAATGGTAAAAAAGGAACCCTTATGGTGCGACTTCGTCTGTCTGTCTGTCTGTCTGTCTGTCTGTCTGTCTGTCTGTCTGTCTGTCTGTCTGTCTGTCACACCTGCTTATTTCAGCAACTACTAATGCTATCGACTTGAAATTTGGAACAGTTTTAAAGAATGCTTGTTCAACTTTATTGCAAATGAAAAAAGTTCAAAAATATTTTTATTTTCATTGCAAAAGGGGCCGGAGTGGGGGTCCGAAATTTTAAAGTGGGGTTACTAGATCAAGTGACATATCATATGAAAGGGCTGATCTGCACATTTCAAAATATATTTTTATTTTATTTTATGTCTCACAGTTTTCGACATATGATGAAAAATTACCAAAAAAATACCATTCCCTCCCCCCCCCACCCTTATCTCCGAAGTTCGGGGGGCGAAAAATCTAAAATAATTAGAGTTGATAGGAATTGACTCAAATATGGCACCAAAAATAAAACGATGTTCCTAACTAGTGCAGTTTTTTCAAAATCATCAAAATTCCTTCACAAACAAACTTAGTTATGCGGTCCGGTTTTTTTCACTTTATACGTTCAAAACTGACACGGAACCCTAGGTGCGCGAGTACGACTCGCACTTCTCCGGTTTTTTTTAGAATTTTGCGACCCCATAGTTGTAAAGTTTAGAGGAGAAAGATATTTATTACGACTTTAGAAACTAAGTCTTATCCAAAAATATCTCATGAAGAGTACCTACGCGAAAAATTTATTTTTCATTCCTCAGTTTCGTGTATGGATGGAGTCTCCCTAAACATTTTACTACACTCCTTTATAGTGGTTCACAAAAGATAGACCTTCGAACTTTCACCTATAAAGTGCCAATAAATAGTATCAGAGTAAGACTGTGCAATATGGATGGGCTGACAGACGGATAGACGGACAGGATGAAATTATAAGGGTTTCGTTTTGAAAATAAAAATCGATAATTGATCGCTAAAAATTGAATGTTTGGTTACTCTTGGCACAAAAACATAAGTTGTTACCTGTACCTATTGCGAAATCATCTCATTTAATCGTGGATATGTGATCTACATAAAGAGTCGGAAAAGTATGAGGACATAATATGGCATAGAATGACACAACATTCGCGATAACGCAGTAACAAGGCCGGAAATTGCTTACAAGAGCGAGCAAAGCATGTTGAGTATGTATTTGATTTACTACCCGTGTAGGCAGGAACCAATGAATATGGTATTGATAGTAAAACAGTTCCGCTATTAAATATGAATTGTTTTTTTTTTCAATATCTACGTGACTTCGTCGCCGCTGCTTTGGTTTTTAATTAGGTTAACATGATGTAATTCCATAGATAATCGTAACTATTATCTGACAGAGATTTTTTTTATTGAACCTCTTAGCTCAGGGGTTCCCAAAATCGTGAGCCGCTCTAGGGCGTCGTGGGGAGTAGGTAAGTAGAGGCGCCACGAGGCTCTTCTGCTTACTCCCCAAATAAACTAAAAAATTCAAATCGCGCACTTCATTAGTGTCATTTCACACATATTCTGACAAGGGCGCCGTGACAATATACCTATAAGTGCGCCGTGAATTTTATTGAAAGAGCTTGGGAACCCCTGCTTTTAGCTGGTCTAGCGCAGGTAAACATTTATAATGCGAACGAATTCGCAGAAAACAACTAGTTAGTCTTGCATAATATTTGACGTTTTTACGACATGATATCCTCGTTAAATACTCCTAGTAGTTTAACTATACCTTTTATGAGCATAGCCCATAATGAGCATTCGTCAATCACAGTCCGCAACCGTTATCGGCTGCCGTAGTCCACAGGTCAACTAATTAACAATCTTATGGGCCTGTAATTAAGTTATTATTTCCTTGGCCTCTGTATCCAAGCTTTCCTTCAAATTACCTGTTATGATATATTGTTCCGGAATGCTGGTGCGCAATAAAATTAATAATAATGTTGGGCACGGTTACCCGGTCGCTGACTGTGTGACCTTGCCCTCTACGTAATTTATGGAAATGGGAAAGGCAGAGATCGTTCTGAGTTTTCTTTTTATTGTTTACAACTTTTTCGCGATCGTACCTTAGGTATATTTTATAAGAACATTTCTGGCACATACTGGATGACAGGTTAAAACAAGTACATATTGAAGGAGGGTATTCAAAATTCGATACCAATTCGATTAAATACGGGAACAGCTTTGAAACCATGAAAAAAATATCAAACATTCCATACAAAAATATCCATATTCCTCGACATAATGTCTGGAACATCTGATTTTTGCGTGGTTTCAAGGTTGGTTCCGCAGTTAATCGAATTAGTATCGAATTCTGAAGGCTAACCAAGTATTTTTGAACTTCTGATTTTACAGACATTTCTGGGTGAGACATTTGTTTGGCCACTATCTATAAAATAGCTATTGAGTTGTAATTATAATCAATACCGCCTAAGTGGGTTCGATCAATTATTTCATTACCTAGCCATAACGAGAATTATTTTACTGACAATACTACAATCATTATTAATAGTTTGACTTTAATCGATAAACGCCTTGTACGGGAAATTGCGCTCATAAAATATCTGAGTCTAACTGACGTCACCAATGAGTGCAACCGGAACCGAATACGATTGTTTTGTAACAATAGTAATCGATTAAATTTCTTATCGATATTCGACGTTCAGGAATGTATTATCTTCATTATCATTCATATACGGCTATCAGAAAGGAGTGTTACTGTTGATCTCAAAAACATCACCAAAATGTTTCGGGTCAGTCGTGATAAATCTCACGTACGCAGGAAATATTTGGCGTCAAACGTCATGAAGCCAGGATGACGTCATTAGTGTTGGCAATTTAGATATAGATAACTGCTAACCTTGTTAGGCCAAACTAGTCGATAAGTATATCTATGACTAGAAATGTACTGTTTTAATGAATCACGATGATTTTTTCTTTCTTTCTATTCGTTTCTGAGTTTAAGCTTAGCTTTTCTCTTTTCACATCTAAGTCGCCCCACATCAACTTCGATATTTTTTAATATTTTTATTAATAACTTTCGTTTGTAAATGTACCTATTTTTTTGCGAATTTTAAACATGTTAAAGTCATGTTATGCTTATCTTAATGTTATAAAATATTAAGACATCTTGAACCCGCGACCTCTGCCGAACCGTGGCTAGCACAAAATAATTCAAACTTAAATCTACCTTGATATTGACTTCCCATCATTGGTAACAAATTAACATTATTGATTCGGACGAAGAATCAAGTTATAACAATGAATAATGGAATAGTAACAATAAAACTTCACTACTTCGATAGGCAAGGCTATTGAAGATTATACACAGGCATTCCTATTTCATATGATAGCATAAACGAATGAATTGTGCAAACTGAGCACTGGTGTCATATTGGAAGAATGAACTCGTGATAGGCAATGGAGACACAAAAAGTAATGATTCACATAACGATTCATTACTTGTACGTTCGCAAACATGAGGTTGATGATATAATACATCCTTGTTTTTGTTTGGGAGATGGGCGGTGCTGTGTTTGTGTTGCTCTTCTTCGTCATCTTTCTCTCTCTCTCTTTATCTAACTTTAATTCCACATGATGGTAAGGTAAACCTTCCTCGTCTCCTCTCTTATCTTCACGTCTTTTTCAACTCGGGATGGTCAGTTCCACTCGGAAATAAAATTATGTAGAAAAATTACATTATTTTGTGTTTTGAACAAAACGTTTTTAGATTAGGTTAGGTAGGCTAGTAGATGATAATAAGCTACATAGGATGCTTCTTGAGATCAATTTGCAAGTTTTGCAATCAACTATAAAGAAATTTGTTGATAGGTAAACGTGAGACAAATGGGTTTAGAAAAAACAAATCTTTTAGGTGTTGATTAAGATGTTAATGCTGTTCATGATACGGATCCCGGAGACCAGAGAAGGCTGAGTCATTCTATCCTGCCGGCCTAGCATGACCACGAAAGAAACGGGGTTTGTCTACAGAAAAATAGACAAAGTGACAGATTGTAGAAGATTTCTACCGTTTTATCCACACAATGAGGAGAAGAAATGTCTCTATTCTTCAGTAGACAAAATTCTGATAAACCAAGCACGGGTCACCGCGTGCTCAGGCAGAAGAGATAAAGATTTGATAGAAAGAACTTTGTCAATTCTTTGGTAGAATATAGATAGAATTGGTCATAGTAATGGTGTTGAACTCAAAGAACTAATACCTACACATTATTATTGTTTATGTGTTTGATGACTATTAAGTAATAAAAATTAGCGATAAACACATTTCCGCTAATTTAATAATTAAGGCCGTATATCTTGTGCTAATTGATAAAATTGCAATCATGCATTTATTTAGTTGTACTGCATATCATGTTGATAAAGATATAGCAGATATTGTTTCATTAATAAATACCTAGTCGACGTTATATGAAACTATTGTTGCTCTATTAAATGGTTGTAAAATATTTGAAAGTAAAGTGATTTAATTAATATTAATAATTATATCATGCATCGGTGTTCCTGGAAAAAGGTAAACATCATAGGCATAGACACCCACAAAAAAAAAATCAGTTCTAGCGAAGAATTGTCATAGTCAAAGAGTCACCGCTAGTTTAAGAAATCGCCAAATGACGAATTAAGCAAATAGGTACCTGTGGCAAGGGACCACCATTTTATTATCCAATTCTGTTCTGCAGCTTTGAGCAATAGGTCGCGAATACTCCAAGATAAAGACGAAATAAACATATCACTTACATATTTCGTAACAGAAAACGTGTGTGACGACACTAGTAGAAATAACTAGGTTGATGTACTGCATCATCGCAAAACGGCTTGAATAAATAGTGATATTTAGCTAGCCTATTACAATGGTACGCCGCGTTGCAAATGTCCCCCGGAGCGAGGCAATTTGCACAAAAAGCGAAGTTCTGTGCGATTGCTACACCGCTTGACTCTGATCCATGAGATGTACTTGCGGATCATGCTTTGTTATTGCTTACTTTGTCATTTTCGTGCTCGTAATTCACAAAGAGTGAAAGTAGCTTGGTTACAACAGTGAGAATGAGCACGTTAATATAAAAAAAACCGGCCAAGTGCGAGTCGTACTCACGCACCGAGGGTTCCGTATCATTTTTGGACGTATAATGTGAAAAAATCCGGACCGCATAACTAATTTTGTTTGTGAAGGAATTTTGATGATTTTGAATAAACTGTACTAGTTAGGAACATCGTTTTATTTTTGGTGCCATATTTGGGTCAATTCTTATCAACTGTAATTATTTCAGATTTTTCGCCCCGTAAACTTCGGAGATAAGGGGGGGGAATGGTATTTTTTTGGACATTTTTCATCATGTGTCGAAAACTGTGAGACATAAAATAAAAATATATTTTGAAATGTGCAGATCAAGCCCATTCATATGATATGTCACTTGACCTAGTAACCCCACTTTAAAATTTTGGACCCCCACTCCGGCCCCTTTTGCAATGAATATAGAAATATTTTTGGACTTTTTTCATTTGCAATAAAGTTGAACAAGCATTCTTTATAACTGTTCCAAATTTCAAGTCGATAGCATAAGTTGTTGCTGAAATAATCAGGTGTGACAGACAGACAGACAGACAGACAGACGAAGTCGCACCATAAGGGTTCCTTTTTTACCATGTTGGTACGGAACCCTAAAAAGATCCCTGAAAGGCTGTGTTGTATTGCTATCCCTCTAAATAAGCTAAATGTGATAAAAGTGGGTTCATGGTAATAGTGTAGACTGTAGCCGAGCAGACTTTGAAATCAGCCAGAGATACTAGAAAATCGCTTACGTCAACGAATGATTTTTTCGTCGACGTGCTAGCAGTATCATCGTTGTTCACAGTATAAGAAGAGAATGCCGCCAATAACAATTATTTCCAACATGAGCCTTCTTTACTTGCCCAACTTCATGACCCGCAATCGTATCTACTCGGAAAAATATAGATCATGTTATAGGATCAATTTTCATAACATTATATCAGAAATCTTGGCAAGTATGCTCAACTTGCTATGTGTGGTCTATCTACGAATAGACCATAGACCACCCATCACTTCCTGTTAGTGTCGTAAATGATGGCACTTTACCAGGAAGACGGAGAGCAGTACCCACCTGCGTACTAATCAGATGTTAGTGCGAGCGCAAATCCGCTTGCCAAGTTGTGATTATGGCAATGCTGGGATATTCATTGACCTGTTTAATGGTGTCTCCATCTATGGGGAGTCCCATGCTCTGGACATTTATGGGCAGATATCAAGCAAGGCATGTAAAACCTGCTTTTATAACGTAATCCTCACTTTCACACGGTGGCTTTGATTCTCTCGGCTTCAAGACTCCATCTACTCTAAACGAATGAAATTCTAGCTTTAAAAAAAATGATTTGTGCTGTATTGTCATTTAGTAGATATTTTTTTATACGCAGTCTATTGCCAGCTTGTTTTGTATGGTGACCAGAATTAGCTTGCGTGTCACGGGAAGATGCATTACTGCTGCACTTTAGTTCTCCAGGTTTCTCTTCTAGTCTTACTATAACACCCAAAATGATTATGTCATATTTCGTTTTGTGAACCAAATTTGTCTGCAAAACTACCTTCACTTTCTGTTTTAAAACTAATTGCATTGCTTATTTAAATCGTACACCGCCCGGGGTGAATCTATTTCTGGAAACGTCAAAAGGATAGTTTCGTTGTTAGAATTTTGTATATTACTACTTATTAAATCTTTCAATGTGGCTGCGAAACCTCGCAATCATCTTCATAAAATTGTATCTAAACGATTCAACAAAATAGCAGACCGTTTATCCAATTTCTAGGTATTATTCTTTGAAAGCGGGTCAGAAAAACGCAGGAATTGTTTTCTGAGTGTTCTCACGCAACCGTTTGAAAAATTCAACTTTAGCTGTACAAGGTAAATTATATTATACTCGACCCCAATAACTACACTCCCTTTCAAATTAAGAAAACATACCGTAGACCAATCTTGGCTGGCCGTACATTTGTCCATTGCAGACAAATCGCCCCCTAATGGCCGTGTCGTGATAGAGCAGCTTTACGTCACACCAATCGACTGATAATACAGCCGATTTATCGATTCATTTGCAACATAATCGAGTATAAACGTTTCGCCGATCGACCACTAATTTTGTTATCGTTGTCAGGATGTTGTGACATCTTTGAAATCGTTTGAAATGCACGTTTATTTCAATTACGTCTCGTTTATGCAAAGGAATAGTATTACATAACATGCGACATTTTTTATTCTGATTTAATCTCCAGAAAACGATTAGAATAGATAGCATTACGTATTCGGAATGTTAAAACACGAACTTTAGACTATCGCGAAACGAACATCCAATTCTTATTCAAATCACGACTTGAGCACGGCAAATAAATTTCGTCCTCAAACAAATCTGTAACAATAAAGCATCCAAAATAAATTACTCGCTACATTAGATCTTATACACCAAACTTAAATCGCACCTGAACCCGAGATTAAATCCGTAGGGCAGAACAAAGTTCCCCATCTCTGTTTCTGGTCCTTCGGGACGAGGCAAGCATGCGGCGGCCTACAGCGGCACGTTGATCAAAGCTAACAAAATTTATAACCAAGACGATATATAAACCAAATGTACGGAAGAACTGGCTGGACTAAAACCGTGAAATTCAGAACGAGTTAAAATTGGGCTTCAAATGAAACGCTTTGAAATTTGTAGACATGGTAATAAAATTATTTGTTGGACGTTAGGTAATTTGGTGGGATGTTACAGTTACAATTTGCTGGTTTCCTATTTTGTGTCAGATTAATGACCGTGTCATTGGTACTGAGGCTGCCAGGCAAATATTTAATTATTATACTCGTTGGTAATGTTGAACTTAAATCAGATCTTATCTATATTCAGTCTACTTCATCAAAGTTTTTAATCACTCATGATACAAGTAAGATACCTTATTAAGGTAAAGATGGGGATCCGCAATCCTCTAGGGTCCCCATATTCACCCTCTTAGTTAAGATTTTAAGATACCCCTATCGTACTAATTTGGCTGCTGTAAAATATGAAGTACCTATATGTAGCCAATTCGAAGGTTAACAGTCTTTATGGACACATACTCTTGTTGGTCTCAATTCAAAAGCATTCCATAAAAGTATTCCTTTTATCATTTCACAAGCGAATCTTAAGCATTTTTATTAAAAATACCTCAAAGTTTCAACGAAAGGAAATCTGGTAGAAAATGTGAAATTGTTTTAGATGCGCATGGGATTAAAACTCGTCTTTACGAGTATTTTATAATAATTTACCAAAGTAATGCCATTACGGGCACAAGTGGAATAGGAGGTCCTCACGAAAACGCAATAAATAATAAGCGAAGCGGCGCCACAAATTTCCCCATAGTATTTATTAAACTATGACCAAGTTCGAGTGGAGTCGATGAAAGGAGGTTTAAAACAAAACCCCTTGTGAAAGGAAACTTATGCTGTGATCCCCAATATACCCTTCCCGAGCTTCTATTATATTTTCAAGAGCGTTTTTGCACCGCCTTTGTTATAGATTTTGTGGCCCAGAATATTTACATCAATTGGTATTTTGTGTTTTTTCAGCTAGAGGCATACATATCTATATATTGTACAGGAATGGGACGATAGCAATGTTTTTTAGTTTTGACGTGTTTGAGGAGGTGTCATATTTCCAATTAAATTTATCCAATTTGATAATGTAATTCTTTTTTTCCACTTAATGATGATATGAAGATTTGAGACAAAATGCTTAAAATTTTTGCAGGTATGATTATGGACTTATGGTATGTTGAATATAATATTAAACAATATTAATAATTGTATAAAATGACCGCTCACAATTGTTATCAAAACATCGGGCGGCGCTTGACATAAGATTAGCATAACAGTTGATATCTCGGAAGCCCTGTTTTGACTTCCAAGTTAGTAACAATCATAACTTAATTTGTAGGCCATGTCAACTGCATTGTCGGTGCATAATTAGCAATTATAATTCAGCAGATAGTAACATGATTGATTCATGTCGCAACTTGTTTCAAGATTCCCATTCCCTCAGCTATAACTGCACATTGGGAATTCAACGTAATGAATAACAATCTTCCATAGTTTAAAGACATTATAGTTTTTATCCATATTGTTGAATACAAAGATTTTCACACAAACAGATTTGTTGGGGCAGACTTGTTTTTCATTTTCAAATACTTCGGTTTAGCAAGTAGATTGTTTCCAAATAGAAGAAATAAACTTCATAGCATTGTCGGAAAATGTGGGACCCCCGAGGGAAATCAGAATAACCGCGTAACAACGAGTGGCTATCGGTCTGTCGTAAATCACAAAACCTAAACGTGGATTTGAAATGGAGTCCGAAAATATATGCGTCATCAAATGTGAAACTTTAATAGAAAGGCTCATAGAAAACAATAAATTGTTAACATGGTGCATATCGAAAACCGTTTAGCACGTAATATGTAGAGCAGAACCCCCTGATCGCTGACGCATCGGAAAAGGTGTTTGGAACAATCAATAACACGACCACTTTCGCTGAGCCCTCCTTGAAACTTCGCTTTTAATAATAAATTCAGCACTTGAGGGGATCGTGAGGAGTAGGTATCGGAGATCTCCGTCGTCTGGTCCTCAGCCAGTTCTCGCACGTCACTCGGTATAATCCGGTCAATAACATAAATTTCTTGGAGGCACGCTTCTTTATTGGATTTGTCGTTGGCGGCGAGCCGTTGAACCCCGCTCATAACCTATTCGTGTAAGGAACTATCGAAAATAAAATTCGTGGAAAGTAGGGAAATCTGTAGGCGAAATTGGGGTGAATTATTGCCGCCTTTTGGCAGGTAAAAACCTTGGGCTCTACAACAATTTCATTCTGTGGTACATATTTAAGCTGTTTATTGAACAGAGTACCTATAGTTACTAGTAATAGATCAATATTTGCTTCTCAATTGTCGCCACATTAGTTACGCAAATATTTCACGTGGTCGGAGCATGTGATTGTTAATAGAACTGATGTGTCTTGTTTATGTGCCCTTGTTGTTGCGTTGTTGCTATATGTGGGCCATCGATTTATTGAACGATTGTTTCGTAATTACTATTGATAGTCATTTAAATAATTATATGGTTGGACGTGCATGATTTATAATTTTGCAGGTGCCTTATTTACAAAATGCATAAAAGCTTAAATTGTTTCAAAGAATAGGCACACCAGCAATAAGGCAGGAGCAAGGTGCATGTTTTACAACACATTTGTCAAAGTTCCACCAACTTTTCTCATTCAGGTTTTGACAAATTGTATGCACTAGAGAAATGTACAAGGAACATTTCAACACATGTCTCAGGAACTCATGCAAAGTACCTCACTCGTTGTGAACGTTTTGTCTAGACGAATGTTCAACATAAATGTTAGATATTTTGTTCCCGTCCCGACCGAGCAAAGTTGCCACCTCTCGACGGGGACTTGCATGCCTTTCAGTGAAAAACTTTGTAGACCGCCATGACAAATTTCCAATTAAATGTTTCTTTGCAGATATCTAAAGAGGTTTAAAAGAAGTTTATCGCGCAGGTTGCCATTCCCCGTAGCAATATCTGTTTCTTTCACTCGTATATGCGAATTGTTATAGCTTCCTTAACATCGGCCGTTAACGGCACATGTGTGGCTTAATTACGTCCATATATCAATACGCATATTTAGTAAGACAGTGTACGAGATCGGCGTCTCATCGAACGCCCGGTTGCCATAAAAGGATCGTCAACATTTTTCTTCGCCGGGAGAAAGTTTTTGTATGCGCGCCGGCGACTCGGTCATCCCTGGCCTTTTAAAATATTTGCATTTCTTTTGCATATACCGTGCAGATAGGTTTTTAAGATTCTTTGCCCAGGTTGGTATAGTTTGAGCATTGTCTAGCATACTAATATGAGGATCGATGATAACAAAGCTTTTATTGGTTCAGTGAGAATTCTTGGAGAAAAATTCTTTCGAATAAGCGCTTTGGATGCCAGCCAAAGATCATAGTTGGATTAATGGATAGAAAAGACATAGACCAAATGGTTTTTACAAGGATTTTGTTAACATTTTTATTTCTTACAATATTACCTTTTATACTTAACTTTGTTTTGAATGAATTTGTTCCTTCAATTATTTATTACACTAAACTACTACAACTAAATCTTTTTGTTATTGTTATTAAATATATCTATAGATATGTATGATTATATATATTAATAAATTAAGCGTTAATATAGTACAAATAAATCAAAGGAAACTTCCAAGAATTTCCTTAAGATATTTTTGTGAGCGTTTAGGCACAATGTGTCTCAAACGCTTATTCAATATCAACCCTACGTCACGCGCGGCTTTTTATCTTACCCACATTTCAGTTCTTCGCATGGATCGGTGTACACGACAGTGCTATTATAATATCATAGACTACAAAGTGAAGATACCCGTGTCACGTCACCGCCTACCTGCGCCAGAACAATTAAAATTCAGCTATTGTGGTCCGACACGTATTGTCTCCTCCTTTATCCGTGACGTCATAACCCTACACTCACTATAGTACGGTCTAATTAAACCCTCTTTAATATAACCGGCGTTGCGTCGGCGTTGATTGGATTTTAAGGTTTTAACGAAACGGCGATTGAATTGAATGGGAGTTCTAGAAAATGTAGAAGCCTTGAAAAGATAAGGATTTTCAGGATAATTAATTTGGGATTCGCGTTAAGTGAATCGCGAATTAATTTTGGTAAGTACTGAGATGGGAGCTTTTTATTATTTTATAGAATAAGGACTTATTCATGCCCTTTTATTAAATAGTTGTTATTTTTTTCTTCTTAGGAAACGTTTTCATCAAATTTGATTTAGAGCTTCGATAAGTTATTTTCTTATCACAAACAGCTAATAACATCATATAAGTACTATTGACTTTACCCAGTTGTTTCGAGAGTCATTGCCATTCTTTAGGTTGAAGATGTTCATTTTGTTTCTTCCATTTCTCAAAATTATCCATAAATAATTAACAATACCGATATTAATTTCACACGGTTTATCAAGAAATAACATAACCATTAAACAATTTATTGAACTGCTAACAAAGTCAATGTCCTTTGTAACATCAACTTTTATAGCTTTTCCGGTGAACGGGGTAAAAGTGGACTGTCAGTAATTACTGACGCGCTTATCATACAGTGTAGATAATTGCTATAAACTCGTATGTAGGTCTGGTACTTGTAGTTTATTGTTGTTTAACGAGTCAATTGCAGGAACCCGGTTGTTTCGTCAGGATATGGGCTGAATTAGGGGTCTCGTTGATTGCATTCCGATAGCAATCATAGTTTTATGGTTCATAAAAGTTTCATTTCCTAATATGCCCGTGTCAATAAATTAAAAGTTGTAACTACAGGTATTTAGTTTGTAATTTGTAAGTTGATTAATAAATGAAAAGTTGTTTACATAATTTGTTGTAACTTGTAAATTAATATTAACGACGTAGTTTTTGGGTACGAAATTATCAAGATAAATAATTATCTTTCTTTGATAAATAATTAAAAGTCCCTGTCAATTTCGCGGACTAAAGACAGTAAAATACCTACTACTTTTCAGCGCTCAAGCTCAATAACCATAGAATTTCTGGTTTTTTTTTTAATGCAGAGTTATATCTACATCACCTAAGATCCGAGCTAAGAACGACCCTCACCCATCTGTTTAATTGATGAAAAGTATTTTTCATTTCTCATACTCGGAAAGTAGTGTTTGTTTGATCAGAGCAGCGGGTCGAAAACGATGCTTCCCTCCCTTGGGCGGGAAAGACTCATAGTAATTGCTTCCCTCCCTAGGGCGGGAATGAATTTTAAAAATAGAGCTAAAATTGGTTATTTAGTCGGCTATAATTTTTTTTACATAATTAAGAAAAATATCGATTAAAAAAAAATGCTGCGGTCTTGTGAGTGTATACGGCCAATGTGAATTAAAAAAAAATACCTATTAAAGTGGGATGGCCCGCGGCGGTGTGTTCCATATTTGAAATTTAAATTAAAAATAGTATATTATGCAATTAGTGAATAAAGGACGGATTTAAAGCGAGGGCCATAGATGAATCACGAGCTAGTGAAGGGTTCTAACGATTGAATCACGACCGTAGGGAGTGATTCATGATGATTGAATCACGAGCGTAGCGAGTGATTCAAGTGTTAGAATCCTGAGCGACGCGAGCGACTCATGGCCCTCGATATAAATCCGTTTTATTCAAGAGTTGCATACTATACTTTATACCATGACTACGAGAAAAAGAAAGATTTAAGTGAAAATATACATATAATGAAGAAAAAGTAAAGTTAAATTGGCTTTGATGTAAACCAGCCGTGATTTTTTGGGTAGCAAGCTTTCCACCTTTCCACTATATCGGCCGCCCTCTCTTTCACAAACTCAGGTGTTAACACATCTTCATCACTAGAATGCATTTTTAATCGATTAGAACAACACTAAACAAACACAAAATTAAAGATTAAAGTAACACTAAACTTTGTGTTCGTACAACTTACAGTATTCAAAATAGCGCCAATTTACTAAGGACAGCAAAGAACACAAAACAGTTTTTATTCTTATGCTAAACTCCTTGTCGAAAATGTCGACCAATCAAATTGAATTTAGAACACATCAATATAGGTCGAATACACAGATTACACTTACACTAGATACGGCAAGCCACGACCAAGCGTGTCCTGCATGTTCGACTGTTCGTACTAAAAAAAGTCTGTTAGCTCAGTGACGCTTAGTGATTGAAACAATTCTGTTTACTCTGAGCACATCACTAAATGGCTGGGGTGAAGTTATCGTAGGTATAAAAAAGATGACACGTTCGGTTTTCATACAATCTAATAACGTGCCGCATCTAGCATAGGTTCTTTAAATCTGTGGTCGAATACATTGGTGTGTTCCATTTTCAAACATCAAAACAGTGAGTAAAAGTGCTTTTTATTCACTGTTTTCAGTGAATAAAATAAGCTTTTTAGAGGGGGAATGGTATAAAGACTATTTATGTATAATTTGGCGGGATACTAACTCTGTACCGAAATTATTTGATTAAAAATGAGTTCAAGCGATTCTGAAATGTCGACCCCCAATTCCGTTAAAGAAAACTACTATTTTTTACTTTCCTTATATTTGAAATGAAAAGTAGAGTGTTTAACACGGGTGAAAGTCATCAATTCCCACTCGGACTATAGCCGCCCTCGCTTCGCTCGTGCGTCTAAATACCTCGTATGGGAATTGATTTCTTTCCACCCTTGTATAACAATCTACTATTACCTATATCTGTATATTATGCCGGGCCTAGCATGACCACGATAGAAACAGGTTTTTTCCACAGAAGAATAGACAAAGTAACAGATTTCTATCGTTCATACAATACAATCAAGAGCAGAAATGTTTCTATTCTTGAGTAGACAAAATTATGATAAGCCAAGCACGCGGGTCGCCGCATGGTCGAGCAGAAGACATAACGATTTGGATAGATAGAACTTTGTCTATTCTTTGATAGGATAAATGATATAAACAGCCTGCTTTACCCAATAAATTCCAAATGATACATGAGTACAATGCAATAACTAAATTCATTGAAAGGCTGGAGGCGACGCCGATAAATTTCAATAAGTTCATTGACTGCAATAGAATTCCCTAGACACATTAGACTAAGTTTTAAAACGTTGCTGCACTAATTGTCGGTTAAGTGACTGATCGGCAACTTGTCGCCTTCGGGGGCTATCTGTTATTCCCAGGTGATTTACTACACTTTCTCAGTTTGCTCACTCAATGTTCGTGTGGTACTTGCAAATGTTCTACGGAATTAGTGCTGTACCTATTTGGAAATAGATATGGTAACTTGGTGTTAGGGCGTTTACACATTACGCCACTGCGTCGCCGCCGTTGTAGTCATACTTGCATTTTGTATACGTGCTTTCACACACGCGTCGCGGCGGCAGCAGTCATGGTTTCGCGCGTATAAAAATGCGCTGCCGCTGCGACGTAATATGTGACGGCCCTTAGGCAGCAGGTATTAGCTATACTTAATCTGTTAATAGTAATAAATAATATTAAATAACAATACTATAAACTGTTTTTAGGAAAAAACGTTACGTTAGGTCGTAACGTGATATTACATAGCTTATAATAATCCTCATGAGCTATCATATACAGAAATATTTTTTCGAATTCGACTGGTAGTTTCCGAGATTAGCGCGTTCAAACAAACAAACTCTTCAGCCTTATAATACCTATACTATAGATTTGCGCAGACAAACGACCAAAATCAAAACAACACAAACAAAATAGTTAACATATTCCGTATCATTACACGCGAACAATATCCTAAACTGTACCTCAACATTGTTTGAAAACTGTACGGTACAGAAATTAGGCTGGCGGCTCGGGTGCGGCTAAAAACCGCAAGTCTCGATACGGAAGCGTTCGCTTAAATGATGGAGGCGTCTCGACGGGGTCGTCGATCTCATACGTCATATCTAAGGTGCGATCCACATGGGGCGACATGTGATCAAACTCGCGGGTAAACGAATTTTGCGTTTATCGGGGTCGATGAGGCGCGATATGTTTCCGACGCGGACGTCAAAGTAGGTGAGGTGTAACATCAGATAGTGTAAACACACTGTTGTGTATAGGAGATTAAGGGGGTGACGAGGAGTACTGATGGGTTTGAGGAGGGAAAGAATGTTGATGGGTAAGTTAGAAGCTGTTGAAGCTTTCTCCTCTTAATTAATTTCAAACATAAAGGACATAAATATGAATCAAAATCGAATGGATTTTAAATTCTTACTTTTTATTAGTATCAACGTAAATAATTTTGGTCTTGCAACTGACTGTCTTGTCTGTCAATATGTTGCTTTATTTCTTGAAAAACACACGCTTTTTATTCACGGAACTCAATCCTATCAGCCCTATTATAATAAAAAAAAAAAAAATACAACCCAACACATACTACGTAGTAAAATCGCGCAATACGCAACGCGATCGTTTCATAAATAGCTTTTCAAAATCGCTTGTCATTCAATGTGTAAACTGCCTAACAAACATCGCGGGTGCAAGTTGATAAATAGAGCCCCAGTGTACACACACAAACAGTGCCCCCACATGTTTACTGCATATTGATAGCTCCTGAATAATTAGGCTGGCGACTAATTAACGCGGCTATACTAAATAATGCATGCTTATGAATTAGTTAGTCTGTCTTTCAGACATTGTTACTTGGGCGCTCAGATCATAGAAACAAGGAGATATGCCACCATAGCAAATTAGTACAACTGATGCCACTTTTAGTACATTTTTCGACACAATTACGCGCATAATTAAGCGCTCCTTGTGAATAGAAAGATCTCCCACGCATTGAACATTCTGCACACCCTCAATCTAACAATACTAGCACAAAACTAAAACACTATATTTATACCATCAACCGTAATCGGTTCGTCGCCAGCGCAAACGTTTTTAATATGAGCAATTTGCTCAAGATCAGGCATCAAGCTCGATAGCGCCTTGGCACATCTCCTTGTTTCTATGATCTGAGCTTGGGCGTGAGATCGGAAATTAGATACTAAGTAGTAGAATTTTAAGTAGTTGATAAAAAATAAAGAATAATGTATAAGGAACTAATTATGACAGTTACTTAATTATGTTTTGGAAGGGTATATGTCGGATAACATTGTCTTTTACTTGTTTTGTTTTTACTGTCCTAATTAGGCACAGATGTGACGGTACGAGTTTAAAAATTATCTATAATAGGTACTTTGGATAGTTATCTTGACTAGGTACCTATACAAATATCAATAAGCTTATCAATTTCAGTGAATAGAATAATATTCTAATTTATTATATTCAAACTATTCTATAGGAAAGCTTATATTATAATAAATCATAGACATTTTTTGCTGATCAGCCAGTCGTATTTGTAAGTACGATTTGTTCTCGTCCTGCGTCAAAGTGCCATCGATTTTCTCCTTTCTGGCTTCACTCCAATCTCTTTCCTTTGCCTAATATATTTGTGAATAAAATTGCCGGGTAGTAACGAGATGGTCGCGAGCTATGGGATTTGCCAGCGATGATTTTTTGGAGGAAATTAGAGTAACGTTCTAGCGAAAAAATGATTGATGTTTCGAAATCGAGGCTATGTGGTTTATTGGAAGTAATCTTAATGCATAATCAACTTCGTTTATGTATATAAAAAAATATAGTGTATTGTAGGTAAGCGCTAACTCAGCCAAGGTTATTTATCATTATTGGCCACGGATTAACAAGCTTTTAAAAAGCCAAGACGCTTGTCCTATAAAATAGAACACATTATCAACCGGCTTTTTTTTCGTTTTACACGTAATAAAAAACTAGATAAACGAAGGTGCTAATAAAAACGAAGGATTTATTCTATACAAACGTGAGGAGTAAGAAACAAAGCGGAAAGTTTGGAAGACTGCGGTCAAATCATAGCCCTCTTGGGACGATAGTTTCCTGGAACTTTTCTATCGCATCGAACTCACCTTATGGTCAGGTCTCGATGTTAGCGGACAGCGATTCATAGGGAGGAGTAGCGTGCCTAGAGGGCAAGCCCGACGCATTTTTTGAGTATTAGAGAGTATTTATGTTCATTTTGTATAAATGTAGGTAATAAATTTTTAATGTTTTCTTGAGTAAAAGGACCCGGTGATACCGGAGTGCCTCCCCAATGCAACTCCAGGGCAGGGTGTTAAATGCGTTGGCGATGTCGAGTGACACCGCCACGACAACCCCGCCCCGACTAAGCATGCACTAAGACGGACTCAAATATTGCATTAGGTATTAATACGAAATTTCTCATGACTCGATAGTTTATTCTGAGTAAATCCTAAGGATGTGTCCCCAGTAGGCAAATTGTTAGCGGCCGACTGAGTTTGCTGCGTATCGGTTTAGTACGCCCTTCCATATATTTGTAATGGAGTGTCCACAGTTTGCTAGTTTTGCGCTAACAGTTTGCCTACTGGGTATTTAGTTTGGCTGCTAACAGTTTGCCTACTGGGGACACAGCCTAAGTACGCTAGATCTCAGCGTAAGCTCGCTACCTCCCCGCTGTCGCCTCCGCTCTTCAAACAACCGAAGCCCTAGTTCGGCCATTCGATACGATCCTGATGTAGCTTCGCAATAAAAGTCTGAAATAAATTGGAGTAGAACGTCCGGTCCGGCTAGGATACACATTTATTTTGCTTGAATATTTCACCGCCACCGTGCGTTTAAATTTATTTAGTCTGCAACTTCATTTGCTAAATATAAAAACTTGTGATTTTGGTTTCTATGTTTGAATGTTACTGTGAAAGACTTCATTTGTTATTGCATGTAATTAACTTACTTGGAAAGTACTTGAAGATGTAAACGAATAATTAAAGTGAATGAAAAACGTTTTCTTGAGCATATCAGTGTAATTCCTTCTAATATTATAAATGTAGTGTTTTTTAGTTTCTATAACTTTCTTTGTGGGCCGAAGATTGACATACCTAGGCTTCTTATGGCCATTAGTACATTCCCGTGGGATCATTTCCGAACTCCACGCGGACGAAGCCATGGGCAAAGCCTAGCCAGTTAATTAATTAATGTTAGTAAGTAAGTGGTAATTAACATTAAATATCCTATAAATCACGGGAAGCCGCTGCATACTCAGATCATAGAAACAAGGGAGATGTGCCAAGGCGCTATCGAGCTTGATGCCTGATCTTAAGCAAATTGCTCATATTAAAAACGTACGCGCTGGCGACGAACCGAACACGATCGATGGTAAAATACAGTGTTTTAGTTTAGTGCTAGTGTTGAGTGACGATTAACAGTGTTAGATTGAGGGTGTGCGGAATGTTTAATGCGTGGGAGATCTTTTTATTCACAAGGAGCGCTTAATTATGCGCGTAATTATGTCGAAAAATGTACTAAAAGTGGCATCAGTCGTTCCGGTACTAATTTGCTATGATGGCATATCTCCTAGTTTCTATGATCTGAGGCTGCATAGGTACGGGCAACCAAGCTCGGTTGTTGGTGGTAAGCAATATTTAAAACTATTGCATTTTTTATATCGGTAGTAGCATTAGTAGTTGCTGAATTGGCGCTGTAAGCTGTAACAGACGGACGGACTGTCGAAATAGCACCATAAGGATTCAGTTTTTCACTTTTTTGGTACGGAACCCTAATTATGATTTATGAAAAACATTGAGAAAAAGTCTTCTCAATGTTCTTTGTCAAAAAAAATCAACCTAACCAAATAAAAAATCTAATAAGGTTGAAAATCTGCATCCGTAACAAAATAACGGGTCAATCCACGCCTTGAAATGAAAACGAAAACCCAAAAATCTTTCATCGAATTCGAATCCCCTCGAATACTTGTAATAATCCCCAACATAACTTACGTATACGCATACCATTACTCGAACGTCCCCTGAGACTTTGGGGCCAAGAGGCTGTTGGTTTTTAGGGTTCCGTATCCAAAGGCTAAAATGGGACCCTATGACTAAGGCTCCAGTGTCCGTCTGTCTGTCTGTCACCAGGCATCTGTATCCCATAAACCGTGATAGCTAAACAGTTAATATTTTCACAGTTTATGTATTTCTGTTGCCGCTTTAACAACAAATACAAAACCAAACAAAACAAAATAAATATTTAACGGGGGCTCCCATACAACGAACGTGATTTTTTTGCCTTTTTTCTGTTTAATTTTGTATAGATAATGGTACGGAACCCTTCGTGCGCGAGTCCGACTCGCACTTGGCCGGTTTTTCGGTATTTTTAATTTTCAAGTCCCATCTTCAGCTGAAAGAAGTGCCTCGGGAATAAACTCGTCAGCTATGTCCGGATACGCTCAAAGGAAGATTTTGAAGGTATAAAAAATTGTCGGTAACTCAAATGTCAAAAGTTTACCGAGTTTTGGTTGTAATTTCAAGGATTATGTATGTTTGTTGTTTTCTTTTTCTTAATTAGTGTACTGTATAGGTACCTATACCCTTGGTAATTGTAGATTAATTGTAAGGGTAGACTGGGCATAGAAGAAACAAGACTGACATGACACATAATATCCTATCCTGCTAATAATATTATAAATGTGAAAGTTTGTGAGGATGTATGTATGGATGGATGTATGGATGGATGATTGTTACTCTTTCAAGCAAAAACTACTGAACGAAGTTATATAGCTTATACATCAGAATAACACATGGCTATTTTTTATCCCAAAAGCGCGGGCGGAGCCGCGAGCGGAAGCTAGTAATATTATAAACTAGCTTCCGCCCGCGGCTTCATCCCAAGTTTCATCAAGTTTTTCATCAGTAGTTTTTGCGTGAAAGAGTAACAAACATCCATACATCCGTCCATACATCTATCCATACATCTTTACATCCTCACAAACTTTCACGTTTATAATATTAGTAGGATTTTAGATTCTTCACTCCTCCTCCATATACCTAAGCTACTACTGGAGTGTGAGATTTGCCATAGTTAGGTATTATACCTAACTATGGCAAATCTCACACTCCTTCGTGTGCGTAATTTATGCTTTAAAAAGGGGTACAAGGTTTCTATTCACGTTTTACTTTAATAGTTTCGGTAAAGTGTTGGTTGCTGTAGGATCTAACTTTTCTCCAGCGATATCGATAGTTTAATATTAAGCTGTTTTAGGTGATTATGTGAACAGTAAATGACGATATTAAGCACAATAACGACACACGTAAGAAAAGAAAAACGTGCTTTGTCGCGCAACCATCTGAGCTTAGCCTAATACAGAGGATTGGAAACATAAATTGTTTTCCTGAGTTCCACATGAATCTGTTTTCTTTTATAATGTTTTAATGAAATATGTATCTAAATCAAATTATTTTTATTTGCAGGTAATTCATGATTTCATTACTTGGAAGTTTAAGCTGGTAAGCAAGATTTAATATTTCCTACACGGAACTAAACAATTTATTTCTGTTAAATGCGATATAAATATCACAGAGGAATTATTTATAATTTCATTACTATTTTATTGTACCACCTATCGCCACTTGTTCCTATAGGGCTTCTTCACACGTACCACAACTACACCACGTCGCAACGACAAAATGCTGTCAAGCAGTGGTTACGTGTGAATAGCTGCAGCTTTTTGTAGTTACGTTGTGGTACCGACAAAATGTCGATGTGGTTGCGTTATCGCCAGTAGTTGCGATGCGGTTATGTGGTGTGCAGACATTGTTCGACTCCGGTTTTCAGTCGTCGAAATAGAATTTATTGGGTACATCCTTTATTCGACGCAATGTTGTGTTTGCGATGTGGTCGGCCACTAGTTCGCAGTGTCGCTGGTGGTCGCGTTGTGGTTGCGATGTGGTCGGTATCACACACACGGTCGATAATGACTGCAAAATGTGGTAGGTGTGAAAATAGTCCTATTCATTTTCAATACCAAATATACGCCCAGCCACGTGGTGTGGATGAGGTGTGGATGTGGTCGTGGTGTGGTTGTGGTGCGTGTGAAGAAGCCCTTAAATTATTATAGGTACAAGTGGCGATAGGTAGGTATAGGCCACGCACTGATTGTTGAACGTTGACTGTTGAACAAGAATTATTCTTGTTCAACAGTCAGTGTGTGGCCATTCTTCTGACATGATCCTGTCTCTTTTGACAACTATACTCTGTTTAGAAACCTCGTATGCTTTATCGAGAGCCACAGTAGCGTTAAACGTCACTTTGTCACATCATCATAATCTTTGTCATTAGTGCCAACTTCTCGCTAATCCAAGACGACAACCGTTCGTAAACTTTACCGTAACAACATTAGCAGTAGCTAACTGTTACAGTTAACTTGTCAAAGCCTTGGCATATTGATTTTATCTTAAAATACGAGAACTTGTTATGTCTTCCCGGGCTCGAAGTGATTGTCAGTAAGTTGTCGCGATCGCGACTTATGTAAGGCGACATTAAGGGTAAGGTCAGATGAGCGTAATTTTGGTCGTGTTTTTTGCATCGCGTAATTTAAGCTGCATTTGGTTTTATATAAAAGTCAGAAGAAGTATGAAAAATAATAAAGATATGAAATTTCTAAAATAAGTAGGTAGGAACATACCTTACAGGGTGTAGTAAAGGCGCCTAAGGGCCAGTTATTGTATCATATTACGGTTACGCAAATATGGCGTCCGGATTGATTATTTCACACCGTCTTAACGATTACGTACGCACTTACGATTACGGACGGGTTTAATATAACACCATCCTCAGAAAGTCGTACAAGCGCAGGAAAGCCAAAACTCAGCTTAAGTATGAGGAGCATCGGGTTTTAAAATAGTTTAATATAAGTCTATCTATATAACGTCAACTGCCGTAACATTGCCTAGCGTCCTTGGTTTGCCTAGCATGAAAAAGATGTAGTAATACCTATCTTTTTCATTAAATAACTTTTTCACTTTTCTTATGTAAAATAAAAAAGATATTATATCTTTTTCACTTTATGTAAAATGAAAAAGATATTACATCTTTTTCATGTTAGGCAAACCAAGGACGCTAGGCAAAGTTACGACAGTTGACCGGTAATAAGCCTGCCTTTCTACATTTAGATCTAAAGAAAGAGAGAACAATGTCCACTGACACACGACACACTGTGTCTGACATTGACATAGTTGTCAATAATACACCATTGTTTTACTCAGGCTGTCCGTTACAGACATTGTGGCTATCGGCGGGTTGCTTCAAACCATCTGGGGCCGTACCACGACGTGTTATTGCCATCATTATTCCGCTGTGAGAGAGGGATGGCACTATAGAGCACGAATAGCGTTATCCCTTGTTTACAGTGGAACAATGATGGTTTTAACACGTCATGGTACGGCCCCTGTATTCGTAAGTCAGTACGTAATCGTTAAGTCAGTATGAAATTGTCGTACAAGCCGCCATATTTGACGGCTACAGATACGTAACTGTAAGTTGAAACAACATGGCCTATGTAGGGATAAGGGTTTGTAAACATTTGGTAAATGCGCCGCGAATACACTCACGCGCGCTGCAGAATCAGGCTGTCTACTCTGTACCGACACGTCGCGTGATATCGAGAACCGCCAGTTTGATTGCGAACGTTCGAGGGAAAATGTCAGGGTGAGATTCTCCCTCGAACGTTCGCAAACAAATTGGCAGAACAAATCGCACTATACCCTGGCCCATAAATTGTAACTTGACAACTGGAGGGATACCAATCTTCTGCTATATAAAAATAAGTCGGGTTTTCCTTCCTGACGATATAAGTCCAGGGGGTCTACTCTGAAATGACGATTCCGAATGTTCGGAACCGACCGATACACGACCGAAGTTTGCATTGTTGCCCTACTACGAACTAAGTTCGGGCTGGCTCAGTTCCGTCGGTACCATAGACAATGTTCGGAAGAGTGTAAGATCGAACGAAATGAAGTGCTAGAGTTGAACGTTTTGTCGATATGTTTTTACTAGTCATTAATATTCATTTCGATATAATTTAACTGTTGAATTACAGAGTAAAATTATTTGTTTTATCAAGGAAATTGAACTTTGCTTATAATTCGGTATGTTTAACTAAGAACATTGTAATATTTCTCAAAAATAGTATATTATGCAATTAGTGAATAAAGGACGGATTTAAAGCGAGGGCCATAGATGAATCACGAGCTAGTGAAGGATTCTAACGATTGAATCACGACCGTAGGGAGTGATTCATGATGATTGAATCACGAGCGTAGCGAGTGATTCAAGTGTTAGAATCCTGAGCGACGCGAGCGATTCATGGCCCTCGATATAAATCCGTTTTATTCAAGAGTTGCATACTATACTTTATACCATGACTACGAGAAAAAGAAAGATTTAAGTGAAAATATACATATAATGAAGAAAAAGTAAAGTTAAATAGGCTTTGATGTAAACCAGCCGTGATTTTTTGGGTAGCAAGCTTTCCACCTTTCCACTATATCGGCCGCCCTCTCTTTCACAAACTCAGGTGTTAACACATCTTCATCACTAGAAGGCATTTTTAATCGATTAGAACAACACTAAACAAACACAAAATTAAAGATTAAAGTAACACTAAACTTTGTGTTCGTACAACTTACAGTATTCAAAATAGCGCCAATTTACTAAGGACAGCAAAGAACACAAAACAGTTTTTATTCTAATGCTAAACTCCTTGTCGAAAATGTCGACCAATCAAATTAAATTTAGAACACATCAATATAGGTCGAATACACAGATTACACTTACACTAGATACGGCAAGCCACGACGAAGCGTGCCCTGCATGTTCGACTGTTCGTACTAAAAAAAGTCTGTTAGCTCAGTGACGCTTAGTGATTGAAACAATTCTGTTTACTCTGAGCACATCACTAAATGGCTGGGGTGAAGTTATCGTAGGTATAAAAAAGATGACACGTTCGGTTTTCATACAATCTAATAACGTGCCGCATCTAGCATAGGTTCTTTAAATCTGTGGTCGAATACATTGGTGTGTTCCATTTTCAAACATCAAAACAGTGAGTAAAAGTGCTTTTTATTCACTATTTTCAGTGAATAAAATAAGCTTTTTAGAGGGGGAATGGTATAAAACAATATATTTGTAGGCGATCAAGCCAATAAGCCGAATGCCATTGCCGAGTGTCAAAATAAAAAAATCAAACGATGACAATTTGTTAGGTAAACAAACAAGCGGTGCTTGAGTGAGTTTTTTATTCTTGCAAAATTCAGGAAAAAACTACTTGAACTAAACCAAATCTCATCTGTCGCGATCGTTATAGCGATAACCGTATTTCGGTCGTTTATCATCAAGTTTAGTGCTGATTGAAGTGTAAAGTGTTAAGAAATGTCAACAAAAATAAGCTAAATATACTTTAGACTATTCACTTTACCCGTGTTTAAGTGCCCCTTGGGTTTATCGTTTTCTCATGTTCGACTTTTGGAAGTTTGGAAATGAAAGTTATGAACAATCATTCTGCAAGAACAAGTCACCATGTCCAGACCGAGAGCGGCACAAATTGATGCTCTTCTCAATTTCCTCGAAGAGCATCGAGATTTGGCTCAAGGCAACTTGAGGAGTATTGACGGTCGTACGCTCAATCATCGACTGTGGGAGGAGATTTGTACCACACTGAATGCTATGGGTGGGTGCACCAAAACGACGGAACAGTGGAAAAAAGTGAGTTTCTATTATGTACTATGTAGGTAATTTTTTATCTACTTAAATAATTATATTCCTGTCTGTTGAGCTTAATTTTGACAATTTAAATTACCTACATAATGTTATGTGTATTTAGGTATGCATTTGATGTGAATTTACAAGAACTTTTTTAAAAAAATATCTGTGCCACATTATAAAATGCTTGATTGCGACTATTGAAATTCAAACAATTTTCTGATAAGACTAATTTAGATTTTATACAATATTTTTTGTGAGTGATTGTGTAATTACCTACATTGTTATTTTAGGTGTGGACAGATAAAAACATCTAGCAAAAAAGGCAGCAGCGGCTGCACGGCGGTCTGCGTCTGCCACAGGAGGTGGACCATCTACGGCTCCTTCACTCTCCCAATGGGAACTTAAAATAGTTTCCATTATGGGAGAGGGATTTGGTGAACCGCAGACCTCGGCAAGATCGCAAGCTTTTGTTGAGCGTGTATGTATTTTTTTCCATTTGTTTTTCTATTTTAAGTAATATAAATTTATTTTTTGTGTCCCTGTGACAATTTATAATAAAAATAAAATTAGGTATGTGGCTTTATCTCAACTCACATATTTTTCTTTCCAGCCATCTCAAGAGGATACTGCTGCCTCTACCTATACGCCATCTAACCAAGGGGACCTTTCTTTGCTAAATGGTATGTAGTGCAACTAAATAATATTCCAGTTTCATTATATTACACAGTATTATTTACTTACTTAATTTATTTTTGTTATTACAAACATTAAAACCAACATAACATTAACTTAATACCATAATATGTTAAATTTGTTTTTTTTTTGTTAAACTTTTTTATGAACTTGAAAACTTTTAAGCACTTACTTAGTGCTTAGCTTTCTTTAGTTTATTTTGTTTATTTTGTCCATATTCATACACAGGGTCATACACGCACGCCGTTAAGTTTACCTCGTCATACACACACGTTAAGCTATGTTCTGTCATTTTACAGCCACACGACGGCGGAGAGAATCTCAGCGGCGTTCTGTCGACTCTCTTCAAGCTGGAAGCTCTGTGCAGGACAGACTTTTCAGAATAGACGAACGTCGTTTGATCCTTGAAGAACAAAGGAACGTGGAACTAGCTGGCATAAGGATGGCTGTTGTAGAGTTGTGCAGAAGATCAAAGAATAATTGCAATCAAGAGTATAATTTTTTTTTAAATCTAAAATCATAGGGCCGTACTACAAAAAACATCTGTTCAACACCAATGATACCAAAAAGAATACACACTTGTTTTACTCAAGTTAGTGCTAAAACAAGGTGCGTATTATTTTTGGTAGGTAGCATTCGTGTTCAACAGATGTTTATCTTTTTTGTGGTAAGGCAGATAATCTTTCAATGTAAAGATTGTGTTCAACATGTAAAAAAAAGTGGAGTGCTTTCTATTTCTTCTATAACAAATTCAAGTCAACTGATATCAAGCACCCCACGCTTTTTTAAATGTTGAATCTTTACATTGAAAGATTATTTTAGTTCAAATGGCGTTTTTTACTTTTTTCAAACTATAATTTATATGTATACTTACTCTTGATAGCAATAGTTTTATAATACTTTTTTTACCCACTTTGATTTTTAGTTTAACTTTTACTTAACATAGGTACTTATTATTAAAGATTAGCTGTATTGTAATTTTTGGTAGTGTTAATTATTAAGGTTAGGTTAATTTGAGAAATAAAAGAGTTTAGTGATTAAAAAAATATATTTTATTCGTTATTTTCTAATAATTGTATGACTCTATCCCTCTCTCTTTGCCCCCTCCTCAAAGCATCTGTAGCAGATGTAGCAGGCTGATATGTGACCTGCCGGGAGTTCTCCGATTCAAAATCATCTTGGCTTAACTCAGGAGCACTCAGTCCAGCTGTAATTAGCTACAAACTCAAAGTCGGGCACTACATTGGTATTGAAGGAACGACGACGAACGACGAACGACGTCGTCTGCGATTCCTTCTGCGCTCCAAACGCTCTTCTCTGAGAGCTTCTTCCACCAAAAACATACGTGATGCCATTTTACTACAATAATAAGTGGCACATTCACTTTAACACTTTAAATAAACATAAAACTCAAGATAATTGTAATAATTCATTAAATTCGATACTTACGATACTTTAACACTTTAACAAATATAAAACTTATGATAATTATATTAAAATTCAATAAATTCGATGCTTACGATACTCAAAAGGTAACTATTTTGTTGTCGTGAATTTTGACATTAATTTCACGATGTAACTCTTGTCAAACTCAAATTATCGGTCGGACTTTTCTCGTTCGGAGTAGGGTTTACGATACAACAAACGTCAAAATGAAGTTCGGTCGGATCCGACCGACCGAACGAAATAGAATGAAGTTCGTAGTAGGAAACGTCCGAACATTCGGCCGATACTTCGGTTTTAACACTTCGTAGTAGACCCCCTGAACGGACGAACCGATTTCCACGGTTTTGCATTCGTTGGAAAGGTCTCGGGCTCCGTGAGGTTTATAAGAAAGTTCAGGAAATATAAAGAGAAAAGCGGGAAAATCTGTTTTCACATACAGCGCCATTTCTGATACATAGCATGTACTTTTTTTTTTTTTTTTTTTTTTTTTGGGGATGGGAAATCATCAAATGACCCCTCCCGCTCTGGGCGGAGCGGAAGGGAGTGTCAGACTCTTACTGACTAAAACCCACCCATGTTCCTTCCTTAGCCCTTTTGTCCGGGTCAGCGGTATCCCTTCCGGACGATCCCGCTTTCCCGGCAGGCTTGGGCCCTAATGGGCCCCCTCTCTGATGCTGACATCTCTTTGAGGCGCGCGTGGAACACGTACGCGCCGTTCGGCACGGGCCTGGTCCTGATCGGACGGTGAGCTACCCATTACTCACCGCCCGCAGGCCCGCGCCTACGGTGGCCGGGAGTCGTCACGCGGCTCCCGACGCCCGGAGCGTCTACCGCGGCGGCTTGGACGGGAGAATCTCTCCCTCTCCCGTCCCGCCGCCTCCTTCACTAGCATGACTGCTTCGCAGAAGGAGGCGACTGCCTCCCACTCCCCCTCGCCCCGGACCATGGCTTGAACCAGGGCCGGGCGCGAGAGGTCGCCGCCGCTGCCGATCGCCTCTACGAGGACACGGCGGTGCTCCGCCCATGCAGGGCAGACCCCCACCGTGTGCTCCACCGTGTCCTCAGGGCGATCAACGCAGTGATGACACCCGGGCGTTTCCTCCCGCCCGATGATGTGCAGGTACCTCCCGAAACTTCCGTGTCCGGTGAGGACCTGCGTCAGGCGGTAGGTGAGGACGCCGTGACGTCTCCCTAGCCACTCCTCAAAGAGGGGTCTTACCGCCGCTATTGCGGCGTGCCCTGCGCTGGGTTGCGAAAGTCGTTCCTTCCATGCCACCATGAGATCGCGCCGGAGGTCCGTCCGCTCCGCCGCAATTTGCCGCGGAAGCGGGGTTTCCCCCCGACGTAGTGCCTCCGCGCGCCACTCATACAGGCGCGCGAGGACTATCGCCTCCAGATCCCACGGTGGCAGTCCGGCAAGGAGGCTTGCCGCCTCGCCCGAGATCGTGCGGTAGCCCCGGATCAGCCTTACGGCTACCACCTTTTGGGGCGCGTTCAGATAGTGGGCGGCTCTCCGCCGCAGTGAACGCGCCCACACCGGGGCCCCATATGTGGCCATGGACCGCACGACCCCAGCGTAAAGCCTCCGGCAGGAGGCGTTTGGACCCCTCAGGTTAGGTAGGAGCCGCTTGAGAGCGGCCCCAGTCCGTTCCAGTTTGGGGGCCAAACGTCGGAAGTGCTCCACGAAGTTCCACCGGCTATCGAGCACGAGTCCCAGGTACTTCATCGTGGACTCGACGCCGATGTGAACCCCTCCTACCGTTAGTTGGGATCCCGATGGTGGCCTGTTCCGAGGCCCATGAAAGGACATGGCCTCGGACTTATGCAGTGCCACCTCGAGACCCAACTGCCGGATCCTCTCCACGACTATCGCAACCCCGCGTGTCATCGCGTCGGCCGCCGCCTGATGACATAGCATGTACTACGGTGGCGAAACGGAGTTCGCCGGGTTTGCTAGTTTTTAACAAAAAAAAAGTAGTGGTGTGCAAAAAAAATGAATCAAATTGATTGAACTGAATTATGTCATGTATCGTACTTATTTGTAGTTTTTGAAATTTTACTTCTAGCGGAGTGAAAAGTCAAGTTTGTATGAATAAAATGACGATATTGTGTTGTTTACGGACCTGTACGCGGACAGAGTCGCGGGCACAGCCAGTTAAAAAATAAATCTCAACAAAACGCACAATACAAGTGTACCTTTAACGGGATCGCCGTACATCGAGATGATTTCTGCAGTAAATTCCGTTCACAATATTTATTGTAAGGTATGTATGTGACCGATAGGGTTGTCAACCATACTGTTAAAAGCAGTATTAATTATACCTTATTTAAGTCCATAATAGTAGTAGTCAGTGGCGAAGGGTCAGTTTTTGTAAAAGGGTAGCCGGAGCTACAAATGCTTACCTGGCCACGAAAAGCTAATAAATAAAAGTATTTTTCAAAGGGAAGCTGGTAGGAATCATTTTGTAGGGACCCTTCGCCACTGGTAATAGTATAATAGTTTACTGTTCAATAAATATACTGTCACTAACTCATAATTTTTGGTATCCAGAGCCATAAAACAAAATTTTACGAAGCTTTTAAAAATTATACTAAATTGATAAGTTGCAGAAGAAGCAGCAATAAATAATAATATTATGTACTCAAAACATAAAAAAATACTGTTTATTTTTCCATAATACTGTTTATTTTTCTACTCTGAACTTAATATAACTAGTTAGGTAATTTATTTCTTGTTGAAAAAGTTGGCAACCCTTGTGACCGCAGAGCATAAAGGACCGCACGCACTTCGCCAGGCATGGGTGACTATACGAAGTGGAATATTGACCAGCAGTTCAAGTATTTGTTGAGATTTTGAAGTCAATTAGAGATACGTTTTAACTGAGTAAATAATTTGGTCTTACGTAATATTAATCAATGGCTTAATACAGCGGTCTGTTCCTTAAGGAAACCACGTCATCTTGTTTCTATAGACAACGAACGGTACAATAACGTCATTGGACGCTACATTACGGCTGCTGTGTGACGGCACCGCTTATTTAGAAAACCGTAGCTGACCACATGGTTGATTGCATAAATTTAAAAGCTTCAATATAGAAGGCTGTGTGTAATTAAAAAAAACCGACTTCCAAAAACTACACTAAAAACTATGAAATAAAAATGTTAAACTTCCATAAATAAAAATCTAAATGTATATTGAAGTCGGCGGGGCCTCTTCTTCAGGTTTTTACCTCTCAGCCTTTGAACAGGAAGAACGTGCGCAGTGTGTGCACGTGCACCTTGCTTTGCGCCTCGACAAATTAACATTTCCTTTCAATCCTCCTTAATCTACAATGGTGCTTATTTTCATGCTAGGCCCCGCCGACTTCAATATTCATTTAGATTTTTATTTATGGAAGTTTAACATTTTTATTTCATAGTTTTTAGTGTAGTTTTTGGAAGTCGGTTTTTTTTAAACCTGTTTTTATTTTTATCTTTTTAGTGTAGTGTAACCTGTGTAACCATTTTATTGTTGTTAATAATTACAATAAAGTATCATAAAATCATTTATGTATTTGCTACACATTTTGTATGTACCTACTTTTACCGAGATCGATTACTTCCACGAATTTAAATAGGTACTTATATTCATAGATGTTGGTGGATAAGAGCGTTTCAGTAAACAAAAAAACCGGCCAAGTGTGAGTCGTACTCGCGCACCGAGGGTTCCGTATCGGTTTTGGACGTATAAAGTGAAAAAAACCGGACCGTATAACTAAGTTTGTTTGTGAAGGAATTATGATGATTTAAAAAAAAACTGCACTAGTTAGGAACATCGTTTTATTTTTGGTGCAATATTTGGGTCAATTCGGCAATTCCTATCAACTCTAATTATTTCAGATTTTTCGCTCTGCAAACTTCGGAGATAAGGGGGGAGGAATGGTATTTTTTCAGACATTTTTCATCATATGTCGAAAACAGTGAGACATATAATAAAATGAAAATATATTTTGAAATGTGCAGATCAAGCCCTTTCATATGATATGTCATTTGACCTAGTAACCCCACTTTGACATTTCGGACCCCCACTCCGGCCCCTTTTGCAATGAAAATAAAAACATTTTATGACTTTTTTTATTTTCAATAAAGTTTGGCAAGCATTTTTTATAAATGTTCCAAATTTCGAGTCGATAGCATTAGTAGTTGCTGATATAAGCAGGTGTGACAGACAGACAGACAGACAGACAGACAGACAGTCGCACCATAAGGGTTCCTTTTTTACCATTTTGGTACAGAACCCTAAAAACAGTGTTTGTTTCAGTTTATAATAGCAATAGGCTCGCTCCCTAGCCTTCTATCAAATGCGACTTAAGCATAAAAAAATTGTGTGTACTATACACCTCTGTCTAACCTTGCGCGAAATACCGGCGTGATGTTATGTATGTATAATATCGAGATCGATTGCATTCAGGAATTCATGTACTTACACAATATCACTTTTTCATCATTGTCATTATGTCATCGGGATACACCAAAAATACCGTTTATTACACCTGGTTAAAAATCTACTCAACCAAAGTTAATAAAATTTATATGGGACCACCTCGCGAGCTTCTTCTACCATTTATGAAAAAAGAATCACGTAAATCGGCTCATAGACCACGGAGTAATCGGTGTACATACATGAAAAAAAAAAAAAAAAAAAAAAAAAAACCACCGAATGCAGAACCTCCTCCTTTTTGGAAGTCGGTTAAAAATTTAAAGAAAGTAGACGGCCTACTTCATACCAAAACTTTTTTGTAGCGTACCGAAATACTAAGTTGAAAAATCGCATGTGCCTGTAGTTTTATCACCTCCTGGATTTATTGAAGCATGGATTGTGCATTAGTTACATTACATGTCGACAAAGATAATAAAATAATTACATATTAACTCAGAAACTAGAAAGATTGAGAGTTAAGATATTAAAGGCATATCCCCAAATCTTAATAAACGTTTTTAGTAGTTTGATTGTTTGAAAATAGCCTGTTACTAACGAAGAGTAAGATAAGCGCAAGTGAAATGCTGTAGTCCCCAATTTATCTCAGTGATGTCGCCTATCTGAAATCTAGAATAGGCCGTACATAAATCTAAAGTGCCCTTACATATAAGTAGCTCTTTTTATTCGGGTCAAACTTCATTCTAGACAGGATTTCTTTTTATGATATGCTCTTTCAACGCATATTATGGACGAAAGGGCTTCGCTGTCTATTCGTGATTGTAGTTTTATTTCTTCATGTTTTCTTGAAGTCTTATAAGTTTTTTGTGGTGTATCGAAATGTTCTAGAATCAATCCTTGATAAAAGACAAAGCACAATATATTCGTTGGCGATAAATATTCATGGTATATTGAATGTTTGTTTATGGAACTTATGTTTGTAAACGCACCCGCAATACACGTAAAATACTGCTCCACACGATCATCCAACAGTCCAACTGTTCGTCCAACATTCCACGTGTGCAGAGATAGTTCGTGCATGTTTGACGGTGTTGCAGTCTTTTTGTATCGGTAGTGAGTTGGGACTGATTGGAGTGTTGGGCTGTTGGACGATCGTGTGGAGCGAGAGATAAGAAGAACGTCTCCATATATAAATATAACAAATTCAACTCTATGCTTTCATCAGCTTGACTGCTAGACGACCCTGATACACTCTTAAAAAGGTATAATATTATAAAAAACGCGTACACGGATTCAATGAACTCTTATTACGCGCGAAGCGTGTAAAACATCAAAGCGGCTAAAGACGTTATTGACGTGCCCTGAAGCGCTGAACATGAAAAAGATATAGAACTCAATAAGCCTGCTAATCCATTGTTAGTAGGTATTTTATGGCTGAATTTACTCCGTAGCGGATTAATCAAAACATTTATTGATAAAAAAATATAAAGTATCAAAGATATTGCAGATGAGAAATGATAAATCTTGAAAAACGCTGAATTCTTAATGATTATAAAGTAGTAATGTAATGCCGTTTTATTGATATCATACCTATTCGCCTATTAAAAAAATACAGTGAATAAACGAATAGGTCTGACATAGTAAAACAGAATTATTTATAATTTTGTTACCATTTAAAGAATTTGTCACACTGGATGCGTTCTGCGGCCTGCGGTCAGATCAAAACGAACGCAGCCCGCATCATGTATGAACAACATTGTCGGTATCAATATATTTTGTATAGAATGCGATCTGACCGTGCGAGCACAACCAAAGAACGCATGTTGGCCCGACGGGGCGGTGGGGAGGGAAGGACGCGTACGCGATTGCTCTGCCCTGACCGCAGACCGATTATCCCGACCGACAGCGTTGTTCATACATGATGCGGGCTGCGTTCACTTTGACCTAACCACAGGCCGCAGAACGCATCCAGTGTGACAAATCCTTTATTGTCCCCGCTTCTCTTCACCTTTTGCCACTGATGCGATAGAGAGGTTCCCACATCTCCCTTTTACGGAATTTAGCAAGTAATTTTTCCCCACAAACCCTAGAAACTAAGTCCGAATATTTTTGAGATAAGTATTTAATATTTTTACTCTTTTGCTTTAACTTTAAATAAACGGTAACAATTCATTGAACTTCCGCATCGCCAATCGCATTAGAGAGAACTCGTCATGAGTTTCGAACAATTGATGCCATTAGTGAACGGATTCCCAAGTTTAAATCTTATTACCAACTTCAACTTAAACTTCAATATCTCACAGAAGCCAATATTGATCAATCTGTATTTTTATAGCCACAACCTACTTTATAATATCTGTTTTGACTGCAGAGAAAAATCCCACGGTCAGCGAAATTAATTTTAATAAAAATACACATTCAAATGCAGTTTCGTATGGTGTAATTGTGCATGCAATGCAAAATTAAATCGGTGCTTGTGCAGCACTATACGAAATGCAACAAGTTGCAAATTGATGTTGACTCTATATTTTTTCTGGAATTTATTATTATTATTTTGTTTGCTGCTCTGAACTCTATTGAAACATGCATAAAGTAGGTAATTATGTATATTAAAGTAAATAAATATAGTACACATAATGTACCTATTCGAATAGATATTTAATCAGTGTTTAAATTAAAAGGCGTTTATAAAAGAATAAGTAAGTTATAGGTAGGTATAAGCATATCATTCCTAAGTTCCTAACATAACTCCTTGATACGCCGTATAAAACAAGATACCTACTATAATTTAATTTTCCGCAAATTCAGCTCCATCGTAAAGGGCGGCTGTAAACCTTGAACAGTTTTTATGGCAACCTAGACGAGAATTAGTACATACGAATTATCGTAAAAAAGTTATTTAATGGCCTCAGACTCAGCTAAGTTTACCGCTTATTACAAGAAAACGTTATCACAAAGTTTATGAGACCAGAATATTTTGTTGGGATGTGAGATTTACGAATATTGTGTAGATAGATTTATATAAGTACTTACTTTCGCTGATACTTTAGCTTACACTTGTGTGATAAAAGTTTACGGATGTCAAGCTTTTAAAAAAGTCCTGAGAGAGGCATTTATACGTCTTTTATCTTTACCTGACTGCCCTATGAAGGACGGTAATGTTTTTAGAGTGTATTTATCTAGGTATGTATGTATGTATTTTTATTTCTTTGGCACTCCCTGTAGCCTAGTTTGATGGATTTTTACATAAATATGAGTGTTAGATTCGTCTTGATTATAGGAAGTGAAATGGGGTGTAGTAGGTAGGTACTTCATTAAATATTACACAATCTGTTTTTGTTTGTTTTTTTAATTAGATGTACTGAGACAGTTCATGCTTTTACAGCTATATTCATCTTATTAACAATAGCAACACAAAATGCTCTGTCGTCTCTCACAGGCCGCTTACATCACTAAGGACGTGGGCTCACAAGCGGCTAGCAGTTAAAATTATGACATTTCTCTCCGTTACCTAACCGCAACCACAATAGCATTGTCAAGCACACACCTAAATAATGTGGCAGGTATAACTTACAGCTTGAGTGCACCTCGACGTTTTGCAGTTACAACTGACAGTGTATTGGACACAATACAACTCAATATCCTCAATAAACGTCAATGCTCCATCCAGGTGTACTGATATCTCAGATCATGGAAACAAGGGAGATGTGCCAAGGCGCTATTGAGCTTGACGCTTTGATATGGCCACATTGACCGTTATTAAAACGTACACGCTCTGGCGACGAACCGAACACGATCTATGATATAAATACAGTGTTTTAGTTTAGTGCTAGTGTTGAGTGACGATTAACAGTGTTAGATTGAGGGTTTAATGAGTGGGACATCTTTTTTCATTCACAAGGAGCGCTTGTAATTGTATCGAAAAATGTTCTAAAAGTGGCGACAGTTGTTCCCGTACTAATTTGCTATGATGGCATATCTCCTTGTTTCTATGATCTGACAGTTGAGACTGATACGGAAATGTATGGTTTCGACATTTGAACTCGGCGTGGGTTTTCATTGCTAATTAATCCCGTATGTGCTTGTTTGTTCACAGATCACAAATTACGTAGTCGTGAGTTATATAGGTTAACTTTAAAATACAGTTGTAGCATTTTATTGTTTCCTAACTATAAAACTGTTGCAGCTGAGTGTCACCGACAGACATTTAAGGCTGGTTCATATATTGTAGTCAGTGACTATAAATGACACAATGAGTGATATATTAGTTGATAGCTTGGTTTGATTATTAAGGTTGAAGCTTACGAAGAATTCAAAATTAGTTTTTGAGTTTCACTGCGACACTGGCTAAGATGGTTACCGATTCAGCTCCCTTACTATAGATGATGATTAAATTAAACAGCTCTTATGTCAATTGTCATCTTTATTCATTGGCATACAAATGACAAGGATAGTTGTATATTTAATTATTGGTTTAAGTTAAGAGGCGTCTATAAGTAAGGGCGGGCTAGCTGTTTAGGGCTATTGTATACACTTTTAAGTATTTTCTGTCGATAGCCCTTTGTTTAGCTGTAGATTAATGACCTTATACTTACCTACTTGTTCTTAAAATAATTGGCGCAAATGTAAATAATTATTACATATCTTAAAATCTAAAAATACTGCATTCTTCATCACTTCCTTCTTCCTTTCATTAGCTAAGCTAACATAAATGTTTGTTCAATAGCCAATCAGTGTAATGGACACTTACGTGTAGTAGGTACTATTTATGCATTTTATTACTTACTAAGTTACTAGCACTTCGCCCGCGACTTCGTCCGCGTGTCCCACAGGCACTGTGCATTTTTTCGGGATAAAAAGTAGCCTATATTACTCAGTGATAATGTAGCTTTCAATTAGTGAAAGAATTTTTAAAATCGGTCGAGTAGTTTCGGAGCCTATTCGGTACAAACAAACAAAACAATGGGCGATCTTTCTTTTCACTGTTTGAAAACGCACTCACAATGTGTGTATTTCTACGAGTATTTATAGTAATGGCTGGTTTTTAGTTCCCTTAAAACAAACGTGAATGGTTTAAAGATTCATATAAGATTAGTTAAATTCATAAGTTAGTGCAGAATCGACTACGGAATAAATTTTTTTAGCTATTCCGGACACTAGGGTTTTTTCTGTATCGTGGGTGCGTTTACAAACAAATTTCACATGCACAGACACTCAAATCAGACTACACAAATTCCGCTATGTTGGTTTTTTTCTAAATCCATTTAGCCAGTGTCATCCCGCCTAATGACACCTCATTTGTTAAAATCGGTTTACTCGTTTAGCCTCTAGGAGACACAAACATACATACCTACATACCAACTAAAAACATTGCCCTCCTTTTGGGCTCCGCCGCAGTGGGGTAAAAATGATGCTGTATCTACATATAGAGCCTATGTCTACATATCGGCTATTTGTGTCCAATACTTTAATCTTCTAAATAAAGACAATCGTTCAAAAATTCTATAAAATTCGCATCCATCTGTTACTTTCTTGCGTGTATAGGTACAGCCTTTTACTTGAAAGTCGTGAAACCGTTTTATCACTGAATTAAAATGTAATCTTTTGTCAGACGGAGTTTCATTTGATCTGCACCTTTTATTGTATTCCCGGATTTTATGGGATAAACTGACAGTTTGTTGCGCCTTAAAGTAAAGTAGGACGCTACGATGAGGTAGTAAGAAATGGAGCACTTATTTGCGTATATCCGAGAAGTTAAATGTAAAAGGCAACTAACTTAGAGATGCGTGATTATGGCGTACTAGCTTTTATCCGCGGCTTCACCCGTGTGGAGGTCGGAAATTGTCCCACAGGAACATACTCCCAGGATAAAAAGCCTATGTCACTCTCCGATCCCTAAAATATCTCTATGCAAAAAATCATGGCGATCTATTGCTTCGTTGCTGCGTGAAAGAAAGATAAACCAACAAACACACTTTCGCATTTAAAATATTAGTAGGGATAGGAATTTCTCTTCAGTTTACGCTATTAGATGCCGTATTTCAAAGCCATCATGGCTCCGTTGCAAAAAGAGATAGTGCTATTCGTCTTGTATAGCTTGATCTTTTTCTGAGACAACGCTCTAACATGTCATAATAGCCTGGAAGTTGACCCAATCTATATAATTAGGAAAAGGAGCCTAGTCTTTTCCCAGGATGATGATTGTAAACTTAGTAAAGGACAAGGTACTTTATATTGTAGATTTTCTTCCCGTCTCAATAACAAAATACGTTTAGTGAACTTGGCATTCCATTTTTATTTCGTACTCCGTGGATAAGTAGTATTTTGTTGTCAAAGAATAATGGTGGGCGTCGTTTTTATAGTTTACTTATGATTGTACGAAGCGCGGTGAATTTGTGACCATTTTTATGACAACGCTATCTCTTTGTAAGTATAAGCTATCAATATTCGATGGGCTAATATATTTTTTATTATTTAATAATCGCTCAAAATATCTCAGCTTTCGAAGTTTCTAGAAAAGAATATTACGAAAGAGGGTTTTGGTTTTGTTTAAGTACTTACGAGTACAATATTTTCTTTATTAATTTTATAAAATTTACTAACATAAACCTAAATAACAGGGTTGTTTATTATTGAGCATAAACTTGAAGGATTACCGCCTACACGAGAGTTCCATAACAGTGGCTTGCCTAGAGAACAAGCCCAACGCATTTTTTTCGTTTAAGAGAGCATTTAAGTTAATTTTTCATGAATGTAAGTGATTTTTAATGAACATATTGCTGTAATAACGACATTAACTCACTTAAATTCATGAAAAATGAACATAAATACGAGTACCTTCTAAAACCAAAAAATGCGTCAGGCTTGCTCTCTAGGCACGCCACTGTTTCTTAATACACCATCGTCATCCGAATTCAAAAAGTCTGTTAACGTCCAAGCATCAGTCGATATCGATACCCTCATAAATCCACCTCTGACGGGAGCAATCTTACAATAAATTGAATACCGTCCGGCGCATAAGCCCACTATCCTATAACATCTCCCCGCTGTGCAAATAGCCAATTTATACATCGACAGTTACACCTTAGTGCGGTGGCTCACGAGTCGCGAGCAAGTCCCAGTTATCGGATAAGTCGATTGGTATTGCAGCGTTATCGTCTTCATCGGCGATCGATAGTGTGTTCGAGACAGTTTGATAAGAATTGAGCTTAATTTTGTATGGAATTTCGCTAGTTCGTGGTTATGAAGTTTGAACTATGTACTTCTTTATATGTGACTGAGAGGCTAAGAAGCATGCAGCCTACCTAATGGTAAGTGGTCACCGGCAATAGGTACCAGAGGCATCACAGTGCGTTGTCCACCCTGGAATTAAAGTTGAAATGTCACATGTGCCTGTAAACAAACCGACACCCTTACCTTTAAAAGCAGAAATACCTAGGTATAGGTAGTGGTAATACTTCCTCGGACGAGATGTTTCATAAAGAGATCTACTAAACTATTATCAATTTATTATACTCTATATTTATCGACCGTAACAAGCTTTCATTGCTATTTTCAGAATTGAAAATAGTCTTATAGGACAAAATAATTTGCAATAAAATACGAAAGTGTGAAGTACGATTTTATAGGCATTAAGCTCGGATTGCTGCACTTAGTTTTGATCGCACCTTCAGTCGTGGTAGTCGACACTTAAATTTAATTTTAATTATTTTGTGTTACGATGCTATACTGTATTGCTGCATTTTCGATATTTTGTTTTAATTGTAATAACGTGAAAAAGAATTTGAGTAAAATTATGAGTGTTTAATGTGTGGTACCTAATTAGGTATGTCATCATTATAATTATATTGAAAGTACCTAACTATCATTCCATTCATAATTTAATATCTGTCTAATTATGATATCTTTTACTTTGACTTTCTCGATATTTTCAGCACTATTGACAACTTTTTGACTTCACGTTTACCCTGCGGGTTTTGTGGGTCGTCTATTACCCCACTAAGAGCTAATTGGAATGCATGCAGGGTAATTCATCCACTTCGGTGCGGCAACACCTAGATTAATTAGAGTAAAGAACCTCCTTTTTTGAAGTCGATTAAAAAGTTAAGTTACTTATACAGTAAATCCTGTGCTTTAGAAAGCAGGCCTGTGTTGCCTGCAATACTTTAAAAGTACATATATTTACCTACTTATTTTGTAAAAACATACTATGGGGCGTCAAAGATTTTTTAAATATGTTGCATTATTATGTACAGACAGTTGCATTAATAGGCTACCCGTCCTGCTAAGGTTTTTGGTTTGCGTGAAGGAAACCTAATTAATGAAGATGTGTATATTGTGTACCTACCTACCTACTACTAGTGAAGGCTGCAAAGCATAAACTCAGCCCAAACTCTCTGCGAGTGAAGTAAGTAGGTATAATATCAATATCAGTAAAATAGTGGTGTTCTCGTATTTTTAGCAAACAGACAAATAGGTCGACAGAGAGGCTGACTTTTTTATTTTCTAGCTTTTACCCGCGGTTTTGCTCTCGTGGTTGTAAGGAAAAATAATGGATTTATTTTCCCACAGGTACCGTGCATTTTTCCGGGATTAAAAATAGCTTATGTCACTCTTCAGCCCATAAACTATCTTTATGCAAAAAATCATGGTGATCCGTTGCTGCGCGAAAGTAGGAGAAACCAACAAACACACTTTCGCATAAATAATATTAGCAGGAATTTTAATGCATCTGTAATACAAACGTTTTATGCACAATGTGGGACATCTTTTCTTTCCTAGAGTCATTTCATCTTTCTATGGTATTATCATAATTATATTGCTCTTCGTATGCCGCCGAAGACACCAACTAAACAATTGTAGGCCAGTATTGTTATATCAAGATTGACTGGCCATTACTATAAAATACCAGGTCAATCTGCGAAACACTCAAATGGCCAACAAATAAGTTCTTCGGCTAAGTTTATAGCTTTCCATTATTTAAACAGCACCGGTGTTTGTGAAGATTATTAAGTAGGGTATAAATCTTCGATTTAAGTTCTTGGTTCACAATAGATACAAGGCAATAAAAGTGATGATGGGAATGAGAAATGCTGTGGAGGCTTTGCAGTGATTTAAACTGGACAAGGTATATTATTCTCTGATATAGAGCTCTTAAGAGTCCTTTGTAACACTTTTCCTATATAACATTTATGTAATATCGAAAAGATTCTCAAAAACCCTATTTCTATAAGATGATAGAAAATCTGAAACGTCTGACGCTACTGGACAAGTGGACATAACATGAATATTTAATGCGTGGTATTGCTTAGTGATCTATCGAAAAGGAAACAAATGGTGCCGATATTAAGTGCCACAAAAATCTTCTTATACTTGTTCTGGATAAGTTACTTTTAATTTATTCTTTATTGTACACATAATAATATTTATAGGTACATAGTTTTATAAATTGTCATGGTGTGTACAAAGGCGAGCTTAACTCAAAAATTTATTCGGCAGATCATTTTTGAATTTATCTGGTCGATAATACCAGCCTGTGAAACTGGCCCGGAATTTCTTCAAATGCAAAACTCCAAATAAATCAGACTAAACGAGTCCCGATTCTGATATCAATATCGCGTAGGCAACAGCTAGAGGACAGCTTTATAGAAAGCAGTTAGCTATACAGAATGGGTCCGATAGTGCTGCGGGTGTAAGAATCCAGTCACAGTCAGTGTTGCCAGGATCCGCTCACAAATCACTCGACGCTTAATTGAACGCCGACCGGTCTGGACACGCGATTCTATTGTCAATGGAGACGATTATGGAAGTAACTTTGAAGATTATATTAGACATAATTTGGCAAATTTAAGCTGGCATGACACTGAACATTTTTGTGCTATTTTGGTAGGTCAGATCAGAATTACCTATTATAAATCAACTAATAAAGGAAAGGGCATGCTAGATAGAATTTATTTTACAAATAAAATACTGCTAGTGTCTAATGTAAAATTATTTAAATCAATGGTAAATAGTAATAGAATTATTTAATATCCAAGAAGCGCCATTAATCCGAAGGAATTTCTCTGCACCATCACTGCATTCAAAACTATCGTCAATGTAAAGGAATACACGTCATGCCTTACATGAAGTGTTATTGTCCCGACTACTTATGGGCTTTGTCACTCGTTTCACTTCTCTGTGGCCAATTTATTGCTCCTACTTCGAATAACATCGTCTGTTTATGTAAATGAGGACCATCTACAGTGTTTAGAATCTCCAACGTGGTATTAGAATTAGGTTCCCTATTAACAGTAAAACTTGCTAGTTTCCCTCAATCAAGATAGAAGTTCTGTTTGGGAATGTCTATAAAGAAAGTTGTATAGTAAGATTGTGGGTAGTTGAGCTATAAAATTTATTAGTTGTTTCAATTGGTTTCGGAGAATTTACCCTGATAACAGATATACGACTTTAATTTGCGCTGATGGCCAAGACAGCAGTTTGGTTAGATTTAAAAAGTGACATCAGATAAATTGCCTTCGTTATTCCATCTCCGTTATTAAAAATACCAACCTGGAGAGTTAGCAAAAATGCAAGTTGGCTTGTAAAAGTTCCACATTTTTGATAACCGGTTGGGATGAAAAAAAAGTCCAATAAAACAAGGATTCCGCGCGGCATCCCGGAGCATCAACCGAGGCTTGTAAGAACTTCTTGGTTTCTAAATAAGACGAAAGGCTAAATTTTACTCGTCGTTTGACATAATTCGTTCCTCACCTGATGTATTCAGGTGAACTTAGTCGTTCGTGGTGAGACAAGAGTTTCACCGCGTGGGCTGCCACTTTATGTTCGTCTCGGATGCATTAACGATTTGTGAGCAAACTATGTCACTGTTACAACACGTCCCGACGTCTAAATCTTAGAAAACATTAAGAAGACCAGAAATGGAGCACGTCTTTGATTGGTTGTCGTTTTGCGGGTCGCTTCGAGTTTAAATTGTTCACAGCGAAGTATGTTGAGTTATTTTGGAATGCAATGCTGGAAGGGGGAAATGTTTTTCGTAAGCTCTTTGTGGGATAGGAATTAAGGGTAAACTCATTTAAATCGCAAAGGAATTTACATACATATTTTTAGACTGCCTTGGCGGTAGGGTAGATGTCTATGTTTTGGAAAAATATTACATTTTATGAGTGTTATGAGCAGATGTGTAAATATTATATGCAAGCATGATGCAATGTTTTCAATGTGCGTCTTATTCTGGAAATAGTATAGTATTCGGTTCATTGAAAAAACAATCGGACGAATGAATGAAGGCTATAAACCAACAACGAGGCAATATCGTTTAGACTCTCAAGATCGCTTCACCAAGAAAAATGTTCAAACTTCACGTAACGTCGGCGGAATTTGGCGCGAACCGAAACCGATTTTTCGAGCAATCGGCTCTGAGGGAAGATTTTATCTTTATAGGTCAATGAATGATAAAATCACTTTATTTCATAAGCTCACGTAGAGCGTTTAATAATTTTATCCATTGTGGTGGCGATAACCCGGCAAGTTGTGCCGTTGGCGCAGATACCTCCATGCTCTCATGATATATGAGCCACTTTGCGACAGTTCCGACCAGGGTTACCGAGTTTTGTTATTAAGGGTGTTACCGTTAACGTTTACCGTGGAAAATGTTGCCAAGATTGCGATAGTTTATCAAGTTATTTCGTTTAAAATTCTGGAAAATCCCGAAGGCTGTTTGTTGTAGATATTGTGGAGTAAGCACTTGTGTTTTGAATGTTATGTGCTCGAGTATAATGATAATAGTAATTGGCACTGTTTTTTTTTAACTGTCGACCTCTGATAACATAAACATGGTAGAACTTATCTCTGACATTTTATATTTTACAATTATTGACGTCAATATAAATAAAAAACATTTCATGACATCTAAAATAAAAATATTTTACAAAACAAGCACAAATAGGCTATCGATTTTTTTATCAAATGAACTTATACAAATATGTTCGTATGGTTTTAGTATTGTATTGTTCTCTTCCTAAAAGCAGCTGAAATAAACGTAAACACTAATGCCTAATTGCAAGGCGTCGTATCAAAGGCTTGTGTTACAGGGAAATGACGTAACACTTTACAGGCAGCCCTAGTTCCCCCCTCCCCCCTCGCGTCTGTGACACTCCTATGTCTCGGCACTTGATTTTATGAACTAGCACTCTCTTTTGTAATTTGAATATATCTCTGATGGAAGAAGTGCTTTAAACACTTAGGCTGAGAAACTTTGCATCATTAATTTGGCAGACTTGTGACATTTAGCATTATCGCCGAGTCTATTATTTATTAGGAAACTAGTATTGTTTGAGGACACTTATGCAAAAGATGTTTATAAAAAGTTTTAAGGATCAAAGCCATTTCTCGTGTCCTCAAAGATTGGGGTCGCTAAAAAAATGTCTAATCGAAGGAGTTTATTTATTTAGTGATCATTCTCATGATCTCTCCACCACCATTTCTCAAAAAAATACAAAATGGAACCAATAAATTAGACAGGGTTCCAGACTTCCAGCCTAGATCAAGCCTGTCTCGTGGAATACCGGAAAGCATGAAAAAAATTTATCAAGAAATCAATTAAAATATTTTTTTTCATTTGCATGGTGAAGAATTTTAGGGAAGGCTGTGATGATATCCAACATAAATTATGGAATTCGCCATAAAACCTTTACAGTTTAACGTATCTCTGCTAAGCTGCAACTAATAACTATACACTTAATTTAATTGACAGAGCACGGAGTTCTATGAATAATATAATAATAAGTCCTTCATTATAATGTGGTTAATTATATTATTGAATTAAAGATGGGGTTAATTTCGAATAGGTATTGTGTATTTATTTAAAACTGCAATATTTTGCATTGATGTCCTAATTCCTACCACATAATTTTGAGTTATTACAATACAACCATAGTAGAGAATATTAACCCAATATCAATGAAATTGACTTCATTTCGCTGTCTCTAAAGATAGAATAGTTACTTCGCTCCTTTACAAAATGAATAAGTAACTAGTTACTGAAATCAGTTATTTAATTACAAGTAGATCAAAAATGTACCTACTTAAATTAAACATTGTATTTACAAACATCGCTGGTGTAACCGTAAAATAAGTACTTTCTTGCATTATTTACAAATATTTTGATAAACCTCGTGGCTTGTTTTCATAGGATTAGATTATAAATAAGTATAAACCAATATTTAAGCATGTTGGAAAACGTAATGACATAGATAACCGGCCATGTTTACATTTACGCGGGAATTATGACAGCTGTCACTTGTCACTTGCACTTGACATGTCGGCGGTTAAAACAAGCTTTATAAACATATTTTTTTTTAATAAATACCAAATAAGTTACGTTTTAAATGGAATAAATATAACCAAATAGGTATGGAAATGGAATATCTTGTAAATACACCGGTGTCAATTTGCAATTTTACTCCTTAGAGAAAACGTGCATTTCTAAACTATTAAAAATTTCAGATTGCAATTTATTCTGAAAACTTGTTAATAAGATACTACCTACTTACAACATTAATTTTAAAACGGGAATAAAAACTGTTTGTAGAATATACACGATGCTCATAATTATACCTACCTAGGTATTTTATAACCATATAGGTAGCAAGTGTTAGTAATATTCTAGGTTTCCGTTTAATTCTTGCATTAAATCTTGACCGAAGCATAAATACTAGTTTCTAGATAACTGTCTTTTCTAACCACCAATAAAGTAGATATTACTTGGGAATTAACTGGAAAACGATGATGTTAGCGACTTTATTCCTCATCAGATATAGGCATTCCTATTTTAGCTTTCTAGAATACGGTTTCCTTAATAAATCAGTATCAAGAGAATGTTTATTATGGCTAGACGGCAATCAGTCAATGTTAGTTTCAATATTTAACCGACAGTTTTCCTTTGATCGAATGTTTACTCGGCTACCCACATAATTGATATAAAGTGTGATAAATTTCTCTACTGCCATAACCACAAGTTATTAGTTAAAGTAATCTGTGAAAACAATTTCACTTTCATGTTGATAGTAAATTGCAGATTTATTATTTAACCACAGATTAAGTATAGGTATAGGGTGTTTGGTAAAGTGCGGTTTCACTTATGAGTTCATTTCGACGTTATGTTCACAGAGTACATTTTATATAGCCGTTATGTTGGCCTTCGTTGTCCATGGTCAGCCTGTCTATATCTTAATTTTTTTGTTTTTTTTTTTGGTTGTTTTGTTTTAAAGTAGGTAATGCTTAGGATACTAAAAAGTGGTGTACAAGAATAAAATTAATGCTGAAAGAAAACTTCCAAGAAAAAATATTAAAAACATTGTAACAAATTGACATTCATGGGAGCCGAAATAGCGTCGAAGGAAATTCTTGTGAAGTGATGACGTTCGTAGTAAACAAATCAGACAAAACGAAATAGCTAGACTTTTTAGGGCTAAAATTATTTGTCTTCTCCTTTGCACCTACTAAAATCATAAGCGAAATTAAAACGATAAAAAAAATCATCAGTTTAACCTCAAAAATTCTTCCTCAGAATGTTTAAAATTCCCGAGTCGGTTAGACGATAAGGTGTAAGTACTTTAGGTAGTGATAAGGGATAGGTGCCTACGTCGCAGTGTAGTCGCACGCCCGTCAAAGCGATAACTGCTGTGGTGATGTTTTTGTACCTGCTCGATAACAGGGCATTGAACTTATTGGCGATAAACTTTCTACGCTTTCGGTAAAAGGAATTATTGGTACATTCTTGAATATGACCCAAGAGTCGTGCACTTACATACACGTGCTATCCGTGCGAGTAAAGAATGTGATTGAAAATGGCGTCGCCTATATTCCCCTCTCGCTCGCACCTCGAGCAGCGAAAGTCAAATAGAGCCAACGTCATTTATAATCTTAATGACCTTTTCTGCAACCGACTGTAAATCAGCAAATCTTTAAAAAAAATGAAATAGAAAATGTATTAATTTAGACAGGCAGTCATAAAAAACAAACAAGTTTTCATAAATAATTTCCACAGACATAATTTAATATTTCATTTATGTTATTGCTAATACAAATGATAATGACTGACATGAACATAATTCAATCAACGATTGACCGTAATAATATCGCTATAATATTGCTAACATAACCAATTTAATACTTTTATTGCGGTTTTAATCTGTTTACCAAATCAATTGCTGAATAACTGAGCTTAAATTATAATATATTTATCATAGACCACCTTGAAAATAGTGATAAATAAATGAGTTGTGTACAAAAAATCACAAAATATTAAGTTATCGTTTTGACCTGCAGTTGCGATACGTTTGATAACCCGAGTTAAAATTATCGTTTGGATAGTTTGCGTTTAATTGCTCATGCCACTTCCCTATCTCTGTGTTAATTTTGGGTTTTGAACACGTCGGTTATAAAGCAGGTTTTCTGCAGCGTGATAGAAGGTACTTGCCTACGTTTATGGAAGAATGATAATTTTTACGAGTAATAAACAACGTATTATATTAGACAGATAAATGACAGTAGTAGTACTTCACCACTCCTCACTCAGAGTATTTCACCTATTTTATAGCTAACGCCTTAGTGCTTTTATTCGCTAAATTATTAGAGACTTGGAGTGCTCTAAGAACGCAAAATGTAACCTCACTAGCTTAACTTATGAAATACTAGCTGAGGCTCGCGACTTCGTCTGCATGAAAATGGATGAAAGTCTTAGGCTACCTCTTTGTCAAATTTCATCCAAATCCATCAAGCCGTTTCAGCATGAAAGAGTAAAAAACACAAACGATGTGATAACGAAAAAATTAAATAAGTAACCAAACTCCTTACCAACGCAAGTCAATAAATCCATACTTCTCAATTAATAAAACATCAGAAAATACTAGCTTCTGCTACCGGTTCGATACGAAATTAATCATATGAACAGGGGCAGATGTGTCCGCCTCTAACTCTGATTATAATTATACTAGTTACTTACACCGCAATTACACAATCGCGTATTGATCATCGCAACTAGAGGCTGGTGATAGCAAATTAATTTCTTGCATCGTTATTAATTACATGTCGCTTTATTGATATTTGTGGAGTAATTAATCAATTTTTGAACTAATTTCTGTTATATGAAAATGTTATTAACACATAAATTAATATTCTCTAGAGATTTCGCCCGCAGTTCATATTATTCTTGACTAAAGGAAAAACATTCCAACTTCCAAGCGACCTCAATACTTTGGTACCAGTAGAGTGAATAAATTACTTTCAGAACAGCGCTTTTACAAAGCCAAAGAGAATAGAAAAATTCTCGCTTACAAATTAATCTTCCGCAAAAACTAGGAAGAATGCGTCCACCCTAACCCTATAAAACGCAGGCGGGTCGTATCTACCCGAGGCACGCGACGATAAATCAGAATTTAATAACGCGTTACGCTGCACTAATACTGCAACTTATTTATAGAGAAATATTACTATTTATACCCGCTTTAAAAACGCTTATTTTATTTTATTTTTGTATAGCTGAGCAGCATTTTGCTCGCTATTTGATTCATTTGAAATCTGAACCGATCAATTATAATGACTAAAATTATTTTACCTGCTTTTGTAAATAATAAACTATTAAGAGCGATATAACCTTCATGCAGCTTTATGCTTCATTTATAAGCTTACTATAATAAGTAGGTATATTGCAGAAGCTCCACTTATACTCAGGCTTTTCAGCCTTTCACACGATTGTTAGAGTCATGGTAACGTTCAAATGGGTATCTTGTTTCATAGAAACGTTCAAAGGTACTGCATACAAGGCAATTTGTAAAATGAAAATTAGCATGAACAAGACTGCGGGGGTGCTTCAGACAAATAGTTGTTCCCGTGTTCTCGAGACGATGCCCGCTTCAAGTGCACCGGTGGGTACGTATTTATTATGCTAATGAACGTCTGACTCCAGTGCTCTTGCCAGATTCTCTCAATTGTTACTCCATGTTTTCTTTTGTCATTCGCCGAATTGACTGAGATTTTATGATAGTATTAACAGCAAACCTAATTATCAAACTCATTATTTTCTTGCATAAACAAGTTTTTGCGTAACGAACTAAATGTTTTCTTTTCGTAACAAATAATGATCTCAATACCCAAAAATAGTGAACCACTTAAAACGACATCATTATTCTTCAAAAGAAACGACCCCTGAAGCGTTTACACATGAAAGAAAAATTTACCCTACAGCGACACACACAAAGATATTGCTGCCTCCGTAAGACGTAACAACTCCATTCGAATTTGTCTGAGAAGAAAAATTGTAAGCACCTGCAACTAAATGCATTCGAGGGTGTCGGGGAGCCCCGTTTGAAGTGCGCTCATTTCACACGCGTCTGGGGGGTTGACATGTCATATCATTACGGACATGTGTCGAGGGTGGCAAGTTTGTGCGGATAATTCGGATGTTTTTAGTGCCTCGTGGATCTTTGTGCCTTTTGAAGCGCTTGGAGGGTTGAATTGCGCGCAGCTGTGCAGAAAACATTGTCAATATTTATTATGTACAGTTTAATTGACTTGGGTTTATGTTTTGTTCATTACTTTATGAAATGACCTTGAATTAATGTCATGCCATATTTTTTGTGTAGATCGTAGAGATAATTTATCATTTACTCTAGTCGTTGTTGTATGAAAGCCACCAAGTCAGTTGTTAATCCATTTGACAGCATATCATAACCAGTGTCATCATTCTCACAATAATATTAAATTCTAGTCACGATTTATGATAATAAAGTGATTAAACAACATTATCTTCAGCGTGCTAAAATAATTAAACTCGCTAATATCTTTAGACAAAGAGTTTATCCAACGAATTAATATGACATTATGCTAAAAGTTGTGCCGCTTGTTACGGTAATGACGATGCGAGTTAGCAGGAAACTCAATGCCGGAGTTTTCCCCAGTGTTTTGTCCGTGTTGTTGGCTAGACTGGCCGCTAAATTGTTTCCAACATTCAGACGATAACTTTTGCATACGTTCTTATCCTACACATGTTTACTGTAAATTCCTTTGTCCGCAGCAAAGCTCGGAATTCATGCGCTTGCTGTTATTTGTCCTTCAATCGAAATTTAAAAATGTATCTTTTATCACCAGGATGCAATAGAGGAATATTTTTGCAGCGACCGAAATGCGAGAATGATGGTCAATTGAAGACAATTGGGGACAAACATTTTATCAATCATTTTATTTGTGACAAATGATCTTGTTTTGTGAAGTGACGCAAACAAACATAACAAACATTCATCTGGGACAAGTTATTCTAATAATACCTACTGAAAGAAAAACACCAGTAATAACAAAATTTCAGAGTTCTACAATAATTTCTATTACTGCAATCCCTTTTTCGCATACGATATATATCCCGAATCCTTTTTTATCTCCCTCCAATGATATAACGGACAATGGACTGCACAAATACGAGCGAACAGCTCTCCTACCGTCACTGCACATGTGACGGATGACTAGGGTGCTCAAAAGTCCTGGGGTCCCCACGCACCCCTCGCTAAGTAGTCGCTTCTTATTGTTATTTACTTCTTCCCACTCGAAACACGTCACTACAGTGTTTGTTTTTCTCGTTTGTTTTGATTTAGAGTAGTGGAAGATAGGTGTTATTTTTTTTCGAAAACATGAAGAAATACCTACTGTTGAAGTGATGTATAAGATTTGAATATGAGACCAAGCTTGTAGATTTGGGAAAAGTCTTAATAGTTCTGACTGGTTTTATTTTCTCAATGCTAGAAACCACTTTATTCGTGCGACAAACACAAAAGAGTGAAAAAAAAAACAATTCGGCTTTTCAGTTTAAAGATCTAAATGTCAAAGACCATTTAGCTACAGAACGATTCACGTAGAACATTTACGGTCGGTTGCAGAAAGAAAATTAAATTTTAACGGAGGCATTACCCATACAATTTGTATCGTTAAAGTCTCCTTTAAAACTTAATGACCTTTTCTGCAACTCAGCGCTAGTATAAAAAAATATTTTATCTATTTCCTGACAAAACACGGTTTTTTACAGATTCACAAAACTTTAGATTTGTAGAGGGAGTTTACAAAGATTTATAGAGATTTTAAAGTGTTAAAACTCGGTATTCATATTCAATATCGATTTAAACATTAGTCGTGCCGAATTTCCAACACTTAACGTTTCCGTCGGCTTTGCTCACAATAATCTTCTTTACAGGAGTAATTTTGCTCGTTTCATTTCGGTTATTGGATTTTCCGGAGTGAGCCCCAAATTCAGTTCCGAGTTGATATTTGTAATAAATTTTTATATTCCCTTTAACGCGGTCTTCAGTTTTTATTGTCTGCTTCATTTGCATTTATTTTATAAAGATTCGACCTCCTTTGTATTTGGTTAAAGATGTAAGTTGATTATTTAAAGTCCTTGTCTTTGAATGAGCCTATTGTAGACCACATCTTTGATAGCGTCTCCAAAATGCATTAAAAATTGTTCTTAACTTTAATATAATAAAATGTATCTATAAAATACACTCCCACTCACATAAAGCGTCGGTTTGCTAAAGCTTTTAAGTTTTATATTCATACCCAATTATTTTAGATTACCACTTATCACCTATTACTTATGAGATAACCTCTGTGTCACTGTGTAGGTACCTTATTTTAATCAAACTGCGTAATACCATTAACACATTTTTTTGTTTTCTAACATTATATTATCTTCACGCATTTGATCCCAGAAAAGTCAAAGTTGCTCATATGGACATTTAAACAATAGCTTCCTTAATTTTTAATGGTCTTACTTAACGCCAAGCGGGGCTCGTAGCTAAGTGATAGCCGCGCTGATCTATTGATCTTCGAGGTTAAGCTGCACTTGCCGCGGTCAGTCCTTGGATGGGTGACCGTTCTTTACACATCGAAACCCCTCCGTGCCTCGGAGAGCACGTTAAACAGTCGGTCCTGGTTGTCATAGGAATATCTTTGACAGTCGGGTAGTCAGGAGCCCAAAAGTCTGACAACTGGTCTAACATTCGAATATCGGTATTCCCCAATAATTGGGTTGTGGAGGTCAGATGGCAGTCGCTTCATGTAAAATATTGATATTCAGCCGCAATCAGTTGACTGGAAGCCGACCCCAATCATGTTTGGGAAAAGGCTAGGCGGATGATGATGACTTAACGCCAAGCAAGACGTAACTTCACTTACTTCTTACTTCTATCGAAAGGACTGACTCGCCATTAACAGCAGTAGAAGTCCGAGGGGGGGAGGGGTGGTAGGGGTCATGACTCCCCCCTCCCTCAAATCGTACGAAAATGTTAAATAAATTAGATTAACTTCCTGATTAAATCGCCTATACAATATTAAATTACGCCTTTAATACAATTCAATTAAAATAGGTAGACCTATTCAAAATAATTTTGAAAATTGCGCGAATCACGATAATTCACGGTATAGGTATCACGTCATCGGCACTAATCGGCTGCATGTTGCGACCGCGCCATCAACAGCGAAAAGTGTTTGGAGACGAAATATCTTTGCCATGTATTAGGACAGGCTGAAAATAGGGAAGGAGCCATTAGATGCACTTTTTGTTTGATTCGAAAATAGTAGCTGAGAAGGCCAAATAAATTGCTAGCGTCTTTAGACGTGAGCAAAATATCTACCAATCTTCGCCTTCAGATAAATACTCATAACATAATTGAGTACGGTCAGTTGATATCTCTTATACTAATATTACAACCAGGAACATGTTTTCTAGTTCATAAACCAACTCATTAGGGTGCTAACCTCGGTCAGCATGCGACTTTCGCCGCTGATCTAATATCAATTAATTCTGACTCTTACTTTATGTTTATCGAACGTGTAATTGAGCCCAAGTAATTATCGACTACTACCGTAATACGCGCCACGCCTGTACACTTGCGTGCATAGTAATTAGCTATTGGTTTTATTTGACAATAAATTGGAGATTCGTTTGTTTTGAGTGTAACTAGTTTTCGCTTATATGTTTTTAGTTTGAATAAGACTAAATACCTATGTAATTTCTTGTATATTTAAGTTTCTTTCTTTACAAACTGGATGTATTGTTTTTGAATAATAATCATTTTTAGCACTAAACACTACATATTTCATAATTTAAGTGATAAAAATCTCAAGCGATAAGAAAAAAATATAAAATGATTTCACGCATATTCGTTCTTACTTTTATTGTTATTAATTAATAGGAGAAAGGCGATAGCCGACAAAGTAAAATATAAGGGCCATCAATTACCTATTAACACTCTAATTATATGTGGTTAATTATTATGAACTTCTGAAGTGAGAGAATTTGAATAACATGAGATCGGTTATTATCCAAAATCACTTTATAAATTATCAGAAACTCATCCACTATCGAGCAATAAAAATCGTGAATACATTTTAATAAATTATTATTTAACGATTACTAATAAAGTACAGTCTACAAATGACAATGTTAATGTAATGAAGTTTTGTACGATTTATGGAAATTGAAAAATGTAATTTTTAAAAACGATTTTCAAAATTGGTATGTAATTTTATTGTAATTTTCTATTACCACTGAGGTTGATTATGAGAAAATACAATGATAGTAACTGTAATTGTAATCATTTAGTCATTTAACATTATTATTAATTCGTCACTTTATTGAATTTGAAAAATGTAATTTTTAAAAACGATTTTCAAAATTGGTATGTAATTTTATTGTAATTTTCTATTACCACTGAGGTTGATTATGAGAAAATACAATGATAGTAACTGTAATTGTAATCATTTAGTCATTTAACATTATTATTAATTCGTCACTTTATTGAATTTGAACTTGTTTATGGGACATTAATAATAATAATAAAAAAATAATCATACATTCGTAGAGTGGGAGGAGTTTTACCAAAACGTTTCGTTGGTTCATAAAGAATGAAATGCACGCCAACTTAAATTTCGTTCCGTTAACCTCAATTATGTTTCACATTGCAGTGTTGCGGTATTTTCACGGTACAGAAGAGCTTTGTTTACCCACTGCTACCAATTTATAGGTAGTGGCTCTCGTTGCATTCACTGTAGTGTACTTCTCTTTGGGCATATTATGTCCATAATGGAAACTCGATACATTAGGTTTTGAGTACGGTTTTATGCTCCATTGCTTCTCTTATGTGTTCATTTGTTTCCGCGGGTGAGTCAGACTGTAAATTGTTTCCATATAGAGATAAAGCATTGTAAAAGCTCATTTAATATGTAAATCTAAATTAGAATCTTTCGGCAAAATACTGTTAAAAAGTACCTCATTAAGATTAGTTGTCGCAGAAAACACTTAGACACGATTCTATGTATAGAAGCTTACCTATCGTACCTATTTATACACGTAGGTAATCGCATAATAGCCCGTGTCTAAGGCTGAGACCTATAGACTCTATGGTAGGTATACCTAGAGCATACTAGAGTTTGCTCAGACTTAACTAACGAGTTATGAGAAATTCGTTACCTATTAATAATGCAATCTTTGGGTCCGTCTGAGTGCATGCTAAGTAATGTTTTTCGTAAGCTGTCGATTTTATGAATATAGACTTTGCTAAGCCCGCACTCAAAGGTACTCAAAGATTGCATTGTGGTTAGGGACCTCGCTTGCTAAGTCTAAGCAAAGTCTAAGACGCTTTATAGATCTTACCCTAAGTGTTTTCTATAATGTGTGCAAAGCGAGAAAGTTTCTTTCACAATCTATGCAATTTACATAAAAACAATCATACTCATATTGGCTACATTACCATTAACTAATGAGGTATTCGTACCTCTATTCATCTTGTTATGTACCTAATAGCTTCCACGAGAAAGAACTGCACACATCAATCTGTCTGCAAAATATCTCGCCGAATGGAAAAATGTGATTCGCTTATAACTCTTTCAGGTCGGGACCCGTCGGATTTATGTTCGGGGAAATCGGTTGCTTTTCCTTCTTCAACTACGTAAATCATTTTCACATCGCGAGGCTGGGCGCGGTGCTATTCGCTACACATATTTTGTACACTTTCTGCCTTGAGAAAGTGTACAGTACAGCACTGAACGGATAAAGGGCCGACAGATTAAATTAATACCGGTCTAGGTTCGTTATCTGAAGGAGTCGTTAGTCGGTTTGATTAGTGTGCTGTGTTTGGGCTGAAGTTGTTTTTTTTTTTTAATAATTTATTACTCAGCTTAGCTTGTGTTAAGCGTTAATTTAATTGGTTTATGTTATTATTATCTCAAATAAATCATTGTTTTGAAAAAAAAATATGTGGTACAATATTCGTACCGGATTTGTACACGAACACGTACGCGGGACTTATTTGCCAATTTAACGTCTGTTTCGCTAGAAAAATCTAGACGATTTGCTTTTCTGCCTGCAAAAGGTCGTGCATCAAGTAGGTACATGAATTACGTTACTCTGATTTTATTTTGTAGTAAGCGAGTTCTCGTATGGATCGTTAGCAACAGCTTTCTACGATTCGCAATTCGTAAATACTGAAGTTTGTGGTCTGGGTAATTACACTTGGCCGGATTTGTACAAGTTTTTTGGGCCTGATTATGTTAGGTCGGCTAGTACCTATTGTTGATGTAGGTCAAGTCAAACAATGTGATGAATTCTTCGTAAAGTTTTCTTTCTTTTTGCTTGTTTTTGTATTTTACAATAAAAACTCTGTTTTAGTGGTAAAAGGGATTTTTTATTTAAGGGTATTTAGTTCTACATTCTACATATTTTTGTATTTACTACCTACCAGTGGCGAAGGGTTCCTACAATACGACTCCTACCGGCTCCCTTTGAAATATAGCACAGGCAGTATTGCCTACTTTTATGAATTAGTGTTTCGTGGCCAGGTAAGCATTTGTAGCTTCGGCTTACCTTTTACAAAAACTGACCCTTCGCCACTGCTACCTACCTAACTATTTATTTCTAAAATACGTGTCAAAGAAACTGAATATCTTACGAGAGACTGAACATGGAAGTGGTAGTTCGTAACCGTTCCCTATAAAATGTTTTAGTGCTTATTAAATTATGCAAAAAAACTTCTACCTAAAAGTATTTCGTAATCCATCTTGTTCAAGTTAATGTAATTTTTTACTTGAGGCCAGACACTAATCCCATCTGCTTTTTTATTAATTTAAGCTCTTGAAGTTTAATTTAATTAAACTTTTTAGTGGTAAAGAAACAGAATTGCTAAAACTTTGATTTATCGGCATATCGGAGCGTAATTTTATTATTGGGTCAGTAAAAAAAAATCAGTTTGACTCAAAGATTTATAAACCAAAAAGTCATTGGTTTGACTAGTTTCATTTCGAAATAAAATGAGGACTTTTGCAAGAAATTATACTTTTTAGGGTTCCGTAGCAAAATGGTAAAAAGGGAACCCTTATGGTGCGACTTCGTCTGTCCGTCTGTCCGTCTGTCATAGCTGCTTATTTCAGCAACTACTAATGCTATCGACTTGAAATTTGGAACAGTTATAAAAAATACTTGCCCATCTTTATTACAAATGAAAAAAAATTAAAAATATTTTTATTTTCATTGCAAATGGGGCCGAAGTGGGGGTTCGAAATTTTGAAGTGGGGTTACTAGGTCAAGTGGTATATCATATGAAAGAATTTGATCTGCACATTTCAAAATATATTTTCATTTCTTTTTATGCCTTAGGTACCTATATGTAGTTTTCGATATATGATGAAAAATGACTGAAAAAATACCGTACCACCCCCTTAGGTATCTCCGAAGTTTGCAGAGCGAAAAATCTGAAATAAGTAATTCGGGTTGATAGAAGTTTAGCTGAATATTGCACCAAAAACAAAACGATGTTCCTAACTAGCACAGTTCTTTAAAAAATATCAAAATTCCTCCACACACAAACTTAGTTATGCGGTTCGGTTTTTTTAACTTATATACATCCAAGGATGGTACGGGACCCTCGGTGGGCGAGTACGACTCGCACTTGGCCGGTTTTTTTGTCTTGACATATAAATGACTTAACCACAAGTTCAACATTTTTATTTTCATCTTACTTAATTACTTATTAATTAATTTTGCGTGCTAGGTTGTAATTATAATTTTGTATGTTTGTACATATAAAGCTATGGAATGCCGAAATTAAACGATTGATGGATTTAACTTTTTTGAAACGATTGACAAACAACGACAATATATTTTTTATTTTAATTATTGTAGTAATAAACTCTATAGAGACGTTAAAACCTAAAATGCTACCTTTTTGAAAATCCTATACCACGAATTAATCCTAAGCTACGTATCAAAAAGAGAAAATAATCGTTCAAATTGTAGAGAGGGATTAATTAAGATAAAACGGATAAAACGATTAAATATAACTGCTGCTAAACTAGTTTTTACTTTCAGTCTGACGTTTGAACATTGGATAACTAATGGTCTATCTATACCGATTGGTTATGACAGCTCTATACAGATAACTTCGTAAAGCTCTCCACAGATAAGAAAACTTTTGATTGATCAATTACGCTCTTCACTCTTAGTGCAATACGATTGGTTTTCATGATTTATCTTTTATTCAGTTTCAGTTCGCAATAAACAGTGTACATATATCAGTAAATCTTCACATTAGAGTACTATACTCTAATGTGAAGATTTACTGATATATGTACACTGTAAATATTTTGCGATGAGCTTTTAGATATATTTTGTTGAACGAAAGGCTTTAAGGCCTCCCCCACATTGGGCGTGCGCGTTCACACGCTGCCGCTGGAGGAACGCGCACGCCCAATGTGGGGGAGGCGTAATATGTAACGTTCTTTCATCTTTTTCATAATTTTATATTTATAAAAGCCATGCAAAAAAACCGCATTACTTTAGTCAGTAGCCAGCCCCGTGAACTAGCAAACATTTTTTTTTTTTCAAAATTCATGGATGTTTTGAAATTTTGGAAATAAAACTCAAATATGTAGGTACCAGCATTTTATAATTCCGTCGTCCTTGCATAAAAAATAATCATGTCGCCAAACTCGAATATGTGCCAGTTCCTCACTATTTCCACCAAATTACAACTTAATAATTTGTCGAGTAATTTGTCCGCCCAGCTCCGCGTCAGTGGAAACGCACCCTAATAAAGCCGAGTGCAGGATGTGCGGTCCTGTGATTTATGTCAGTAGCTGTATTATAATTTTTATTTTATGACGCCTGCGCACGCCGCCCGTTACTCCGTACAATATATTATCAATACCTATATATTTATTATTATAAGCTTTATTAAATTAAGAGCCATTTTACATTTTGTCACCTCTCTCGCTCGCACAGAACCGTATTTTTAAGAATGTTAAATGAAACGATGCATTTTTCAAAAATGTAATTCATTAATGTTTTACAAAATAATATTAATTTTAATATTAAAAACTCAAATTGAATTATTAAAAACTGAGCTAAATTGATTAGATGACACAGTAGAAATGTGTTTTTAATATTTACCTGTTAAATTAATATTATCATATAGATAGAAAATTAATGAATTACATTTTTCAAAAATGCATCTTTTCATTTAACATTCTTAAAAATATGGTTTTGTGCGAGCGAGACAGGTGACAAAACGTGAAATGGCTCTTAAGCTTTCTGCCGGCCTAGCATGACCACGATAGAAACGGGTTTTGTCTACAGAAGAATAGACTAAGTGATAGATTGTAGAGACATTTCTACCGTTTTATGCATAAAACGTAGACATGTTTCTACAATCTGTCACTTTGTCTATTCTTCTGTAGACAAAACCTGTTTCTATCGTGGTTATGCTAGGCCGGCTGGTGGCCCATTGCAATATAGCAGATTAGTTCATCGGGTGCGTGAAGTTCTAGACTATATTTTAGTATTTCTTTCCGTTATGCATGATAATACCAGCGTTTAATTTATCTAGAAAAAATCTAAGACAGCTAAGTTCTAATAAAATAACCATATACAAATTGATTAATATTTATTCGAGATTTAGATTGTTATAAACATTTTTTTGAGGTGACATGCGATTTTTTTCTATAGAGTGAAAATAGTTGAATCGTGTTTTAAGCTCAAGTAGTGTCTTCAATATATGAAAGTAAAAATTGACATTATATGTATATTTTAAAAAAATGTAAACCGTATTGTAATGGTTGGGCCAACATTTTTTGCACTTTTGATTCAATCAGATGGACCGTCTGTTTTAATGCTACTCATTAACATAAATAAAACAGGTAATCTGTAATCTCAATGTTCTTTAAATAAAACACTCCTGTACCTAGGAGGTCTAAGATTCACCTTGATTACGTCATATTTCACAGCTCTTGCCTAGGCTCTCGTAAAATGCTTGCAGGCTACAAATAGATATAACCTAGAAATATGTTAGCCTCTTGTGAGACTATTATGCCTGTAAGCTTTTGTTATTAAAAACATAAAGTGGGGATCTACCTGTGTAAATTATATTAATTATTATATTATCTAAGAGCTAGCAGTCGTTTGTAAAACTATTTGTGTAATATATGAACAATGTTATTGTTGCTTTAAGTATTTATTTGATCATAAAGTGTAAGTTAAAGTTAATACCTAATAGGTCGGACCTCCACCATTAATTAAATGATAAACATACTGGGAATGACATTAAAATTACAAAGATACTACATAAAGCAAGCTTTTAATCTTCCAAATTCGTAAGTGAAACATTTGCATGTTAATTTTAGTTATTATAAAGCTGACACCGCCCAAATTAGTTTTTTGTTCACATTTTTAGGCAATGGCTATGGTTTACCCCTTAAAAAAATGTTAATTTTGACTAGGTATTATATTGAAGAGCTGCACTAAGCTCAATACACGATTGAACTATTTTTGCTCGATAGAAAAAAATAGTAGTCACTTAAAAAAATGTTTAAAATCTAAAAATCTCGTAGGTAGCTTACCAATTTAAATGGTTATTTTTTCAAGTTCTTTGATTTGAAAAAACTGATTTGTCTTAGATTTCTCAAAAAGTTTTTAATTTAGACGCAATTAAAGATTTTGTTCAATTTTAACACAATAATTATGACCTGTTTTTGAACACATTATGACAGTTTTCCGTTCACTCTATTATGAGTAATATGACCTAGACATATTGTTAGCTTTTTCGGGCGGGAATTGCGTGAATCGATAAAATTTGGTCTTGTCAGCCTCTTAAGCTGTGAAATTTTATTATGTTCCGTACATTTAAAAATATATTGCAAATAAAGTAATAAACCCCTTCCAAATGTGTTCGGATTATTACACCTGTAAATATACATTTAAATTATTACCCGCAATTATTACGCCTGTAAACATACGTCGAAATTATTACGCTTATAATATAATAACTGTAATATGTACTTATTATTATTATTCTGTTGCAGGTAAGGCATTCCCTGAATAAATCTCGTCGTGTTTGTGAGTACAATGTTCATAAATTGAGGCTCTACGTGAGGCCTTCGTTTAAATCTACATACTTATTAAAAAGTAAACGCTTGAAAATTTAACTTAGATACATACATGTGTTTGCATAAAACTGTTTAAAAATGTACATTAAAGTGATTGCGTTTTCTTTAACTTGTCGACTAATGGCCGTTTTCAACTACTAGATAGCGTTTAGGAGCATAAGGTCAAAAGCGCGAAATGACAAATGGGCGTAAATTGTCAAAAGAGCAGAATGTCAAAAGCGCAGAATGTCAAAACCGTATAAAGTCTAAAGCGCAGAATGTCAAAAGCGCAAAATGTCAAAAGCGCATAACGAGAGATCGATTTTTGACATAGGTAAGCTTTATAGATGTGATTTTTAAAATCTGTCTCTGGGAAAGAGTTGATAAATCAGTATTTGAGCACGGCGATTAGTTTCAATTGTAAGAATTCTATTTCTGTATTTTTTTATTAGTAAGTAGTTCAAGTTTTGAAGTGGAGTTTTTTCAAAAAATAAAATGTCGTAGGCTATGTGCGCACTGATGTATATTCACGACCCGGTTGGCCCCTGCGTGTCTCTAGCGGCGATTGGGCGTTTTTTCATTAGACAGCAACGTCACGGCACGGCGAAGGCTCGGCGATTGCTCGACAGCCGGGGGAAGCAAAAATGTATCAAAATGTAGGTATATACGTTTTATATTTGTAAAACCCCCATTCTGTACGAAAATCAACTACTTATTTAAGAGCCGCATGCGGCATTTTCCAAAAACTAATAGGTATCTGGTATACCTACGTCCGTGCCATGACTGTAAACTATGCTTCGCTCTACACACACACTCTAAAGATCATATTTTTCATATCTTGAATTAATTAAACGAGAACGCATAGCAATGCAATTTAATTACATTTTACATAATCACTAACAAAATCCAACTGTAGGATTTCGTCTCTTTATTAAGTCCATTCTCCCACACTCATTAGTGTCTCATTTATTAAAAATTACTACAAGACCATTTTTCGGTGGTCATATTTCATCATCGTGATATTATTTTATCAAGAATCATGAGAATCAGAAACAGGAACATTTCACCAGACAGTTTATTTAAAAAAATTGGAAAACCAACTTTTTACTGGGTGATTATTACAACGATGTTATCAACTTTTTGTAAGTACAGTAGTTCTTTTTATATTTTTTAAATCAGGTAATCGATGCGATTGCTGTACCTACCCGTACTTACGTACTACGCAAACTGATCGAAAGTCTGTAGGTATTAACAACTCAACGCTGATTACCTCGTCAATATATTGGCCTCACAACTCTTGTAATTAGCCCGCGATCAATTAGGAAGGCTTACTCGAACAACGCGAAGATATCACCTGATACTAGGGTTGCCACGTCTATTGTACATTCTGTTAGGTTAAACAAGGAATATATTGAAGAAGGAAGTATTCAGTATTTAATAGTAATTCGATTAACTATGAAACCGACCTCGAAATTACGAAAAAAATTCAACTGTTTCGTACAAAAAAAATCCACATCATTCAACTAAGTATATGGTAAAGCATTTTATTCTTACCTAGGCACACTTTACAATCTACGACAGTAATACAGTACGCTAAAATGCTCTTTTTTCTGACACCAGTCTCATTTAATCCTTAACCACTTAAAAATGAAAAATCACTTACTAAAAGTATCTAGGAGCATGAAAAATACGTGTATAAACATTAAAAATAAAAGTACTCTTTTACATCGTACCTACTTTATAATATCCCAAAACACAAAATATACTTAGGTACTTTTATTGTTTTATTTTTGTGGCAAACTTGATACTGATAATAGGGTTGACAGTAACAACAATTGATTACTAAAACAATCTGAAATGAAAAACCTTGCGTTTGTGCATAAAGTAAATACACAATTTTAATTTCAAATGTTTGTCTATGTTTTTGATAAGTTTTCACGAGTGTATCGAACGGATTTTGACGAAGCTGGGTAAGTAGTTGAGGGCCTGGACAAACGCCAAGCGGGAATCAGGCAAAGAGTTAATTGTTCCTGCAATAAAATTAAAATTAAAAATACAATTATAATCTTAGGGCTGATTTTTTCACCGTCAGGTATTTATAACCCATGAAATAAAATTGACGTTTGACAGATTTTGTGCAGAAAAACTGTCGAAATTTAAAAATGATTCCTTGGATAAACTTATCTGACGATTAAGAAATCGGCCCATATTTGAATGAAGTCCACTATAATTAACAATAATTACACTAGTATTGTACAATTATTTTACAACTACGATATTAACTTGATTTGTTGGATACTAAAACTGTAAAACCCAAGTTTGTCCAATTTATAGACAGTGGTTAGTGCTGACACTGGCGATAAAATAAGAATTATTACAGACATTCTAAGTTTTGCTTTATCTGAACTTTGCGCCATACCAACCTGGGCTAGGTTATGAAAAATCAAAGGACATATAACTACAGGTATTGCAAGGGACATAAAGATTGTGCCAATAACAGCATATTTTAATCATTAATCCATCTCCCTAGCGTATCTACAACGCTAGGGAGATGGATTAATGATTAAAATGTGCTGTTATTTATGCTATTATAGGTTCCCTTGAAGAGATCTCTGCAGTTGACATTGGGGGGTTGCTTTCTCACCCATATACAAAAAATGTCTCGTCTTAAATCAGTAAGCAAACAATATACCTATATATTATATAATCTTGATTTGCCTATAACGAAACATAACTGTACAAATATCACGTTGAACTTAGGACACAGCCCTAGATGGTCAACAATTGAAGGGAAACGAGCATATGGCAGCCCTGTGCCGCGCCAATATATTTCGAAATAAAACCCGCTACGACCATATTCGTTAGCGAAAGTCGACTCTCTCGCGATGCAAAATTTCGCTATATTTGTATTAAGAGTTGGCGTGTCATAAACTTTATATCGACACAAAGTGTTCATAAAACATGCGCCCGTTGATAAAACTTGCTGTGATAAAATTCTCGATGCGATTCCTTCAATTGTTATGTATCTCTTTTTGCAACTGGACTGGAGCGATGAAATAATGACTCCATCTTATAGGTACTAGCGGGAAGCAAGTTTTAAATTCTTATGAATGCTTTTGAAACTCGCCAATTTAATTAGCATTTTAGTTCTGGAGTAGTCACTCAATTCTACTTTAGCTGAAGTTGGTAACAACACTAACAACTAGGTATTATTAAACATGAGGTCAATTATTATCGTGTTAACCTTTGTAACTTTTGATAGATAAACTTTCGTGAACCTGCTACCATAACGGACTTGCTGAACGGGTAATTCGCTGACTAGCGATCGAGTATCGTGAGCTTAAATCCTGCTCCATTAAACTATTATGGCGATCCTAGAACAAGCATATTCATCTTAGTACGAGAAGTTGATAGGAATATTATTAATGTGTACTCGCACCACAGTTGTTCGAGATTGGAAGTGTGCCCAATAAATGGCAACTGATTTCCCTTCATTCATTCTCTATTGAGGCACCTTTGCCCTCACATTCGGCAATTACAGGCGCGGAGGTTTTATTATCTTTGATAATTACCCAATAAGATTTACTTGAATACAAATCAGGACCATAAACAATTTTATTACATTAGTGGCTATTGTCGTATTGCAATTAGAAATAAAGATAATAAAATAAGCTCAATTTATTCAAATTTTACAGTCTTCAGTAAAGAGAAAATTTGTGCCACCTCCGTTGAACTTTCCCGCCATTTCCACCTAGGCAACTGTATGCCTGCTTTCTTTTGCCGCGCATTTTTCAATTGACGCAGATTTGTTTATAGGGATTTCGTTCGGATACAAGTTTTTGAATGGTTTTTGTGCGGCCCAAGTTGGCGCGGGGATGAATAATGATTTTGTCGCTGCCGTATTGGTCCCAGGTGTGAGCTGCATGTGTGTGCGTCTTGTAGGAGTGCCAACATTTGTTAATATGAATGCGGGACGCGGACCTTTTGAAATATTAACAGCAAAACCTCTGCAACAATTACATGTACGGCTTACTGCATTGGCATTGAAATGGGGGAATTATAAAAAATTAATATGGTTTCATTTCAGGGTTCGTGCTTTTGAAATAGCAAAGACCTTAAACAATATTTAAACGCTACAACTTACGTCGCACATTGCCAACAACTTTTCTTTTTATAATGTAAAAGTTATATTTATTTTGATCACTTCTGACTGCTATTGGTAGACTGTTGAGGCTATAAATGTAATGTTATTTATAAATAATAATGTATGTACACATAGCATAAGCATAGCATAATCGGCCTATAATGTTCCCACTGCTGGGACACAGGCTTCCTCTCTGTGAGAGGGAGTGGGCCGTAGTCCACCACGCGGGCCCAGTGCGGGTTGGTGGACGTCACATGTCTTCGAATTTTTGGTTCTAGGACATGCCGGTTTCCTCACAATTCAAACTTCCTTCACCGTTAAAGCAAGTGATAATTAATTTCTAATACGCACATGACTTCGAAAAGTCAGCGGTGCGTACCTCGGAATCGAACTCGAACCATTTCATGTACATTCATTTTCATGTACACAGTTAAGCAATAAATATAATTATCTTTACCTGTATGCAACCTATGTGTTCAATCGTAAGATGTCCTGTCCACCTCAAGCAAGACGCCTGGCGTCCCCACTGAGTATATTCGTGGACATGGACGCGTTCGCTTAGGTTTTTTATCGAGTCTAAATAAATAAGGCACGGAGCAGCCGCGCCGATGAGAGAGCCCTTTTTGATTTATTTATACTTTTGCTCGGAGGGGAACGATTTCCTGATTCAATTATTATAATTGTACCGGGTCGGTGGCTTGGTTCAATCGAGAACGAGATGTCGATGACTGCTGGTGCTTTACGATTATTATCGATTATTGGCGTTTTCTTCCGCTTGTTCGCACGGTGAGAGCTGACGAGTGAGGCACTCAACCTCACAAATACTCTGACGTCACGAAAATGGCATTATTTATTATCAACATAGCCTTGCTTCTTACCGTTGCGAATTTATTTCGTTTGAGGATCAATGTACTCTGTTTATTTCGACTTATATTCTGAGTTCGTTTATTTTAAATTACGTCTGGGATCCGCTCGTATATAAGGTGCATCAGCGAAGCAGTAGTGGGAAGATGGACTTAATATTACTCAAGGTAGAGATACAATCTTCTCTAATATTATATCAAAACAGAGGAACAGCTAGTTCCCCGCGGTTTCACCCTCGTTGCTCGACACCCAAGGGTCGTAGCGTGATGTTAAATAGCCTATACTATTCCTCATGAATCTGGGTATCATATACGGAACCCTAAAAATACTTTTTCTAATTCGACTGGCAGTTCTAGAGATTAGCGCGTTCAAACAAACAAATTATTGGGCTTTATAATACCTATATCCTACCTATCATACCTATACCTATACCTATAGATAGTTCCAGACCATACCTCAAATGATAACTAATGTAATAATGTAATGACAAATAAAAAACAAATGAACAAGCCGTTTTGGTACCAAAATTCCATACGCATCAAAAGATAAATCAACCATTGATTACATAAAATTATTTAATCAAAAAACTACAATTAACCACGCAATTACGTCCCCAAAGAATGATGCACCCGTTACAACAAAAACGCATTTGGGACTCAACAAAGTACGTACCAAATAGCTCCGAACACGGTCCATTGGCAATTTGTTAGCACAATGAGCGTCTAATTCAAGTATTTTGTGTGTAGACTGTCCCGGCTGACAGCTGAATGGTATCAAATGAAAATAGCCAACAGTTTATGCTCGTTCGGCACTGAAAACGGGAAATGAGTATTGCAATGACGTCCGTAGGATGATACCAATCTATATATATGTGATAATGATGTTGGTAGACATTTTGTTTAGGTGTTAAGTGTTACTTTGTTTTGAAGATGATAATGTGAATGTAAAAAAAAATATATAATTTGTAATATGTAAAGGAGGGTCTCCTGCGACGTGTTTGAGTGTTCATTAAACATCGAACATGTTTAATTAACAAAAAAGGGGCGTGGCCTACGCGTTTTGTTTGGCAAAAACACTCGACCACGTGACAGAAAACATGTTCGATGTTTAATGAACACTCAAACACGTCGCAGGAGACCCGCCTTAACAGCGGTGTAGACGGATATCTTTGGATGAAGAGAAAACAATGCGAAAAACATTAAAATGAAAGCGTAAATAAGAGCAACATTCTAAATTCAAACTGAATTTGGAAGCATGAAGTGGCCAGTGATGAACGATTGACAGTACTTAGTAATGAAATGATGATGAAGAAGGATGACTTCGCCTTAAGTGTAAATGTCTCTAGTCTCGCTTTTTGAGGGTGAACTACGACATCGAGTTATATAAGTAGGCGGTCTACCTGATGGTAAGTGGTCACCCCAAGATCTATAATATGAACATCTGCAATACCAAAGGCATCGCAGATGGGTTGTCCACCCAGAAAGTTGAAATGTCTCATGTACCTGTAATTGCACCTGCACCCATTTTTTAAACTGGAACACACCTTAGCGGCAGAAATATATATGTACCTAGTGGTACTTCCCCGGAAGAGCTCTTTCACAAAGAGCTTTTTTTTTCAGCACTTTTATAAAGAACTCTACTTGCGCTAGGTATTACATAGAGAGACTGAATTTAGTTTCTTATTTCTCCTTGAGTTTTGAGTTCCCCTTATTGAAAATGCTTTAAATTACTAGCTCACCTGTGGCTGTATCTATTAGGTAGGTAATTCAATTTTCTTTTACATCGAAGTTGGTTCATGTGTCGTGATTCTCAGCCACTTATTGCTAGGTAACTACCATATTTATTGCCGCGGAACCGTGCATATTATATGCCGTCTACAAAGTTTACTGCTTCGTCTAGACTGAGATCATGCTGCCTTTGTGCTGCTGACTATAGCTTACGGCAAACTCTGCTGTGAGACTTCGAACATTGCCGTTCGCGAACGCCAATGTTTGTGTAAACTGCTCAAACAATAACCAACATAACTGTAAAGTTTACTTATACTTGTGGGGTCAGGTGATGGCCCGTGGGCTTGAACCTTCTCAGGTGCACACTTTGTGCAATTTATTTCAACACCAATGTTCTAAAACGGTGAAGGAAAACATCGTGACGGAACCGGCATGTCCACAGAACAAAAAAAAAGCAAAGGAATGTGACATCCACCAACCCGCAATGGGACCTCCTGATGGTGGACTATGGCCCACTTCCTCTCACAGAGAGGAAGCCTGAGTCTGAGTAGTGGGAAATTGTGGACATAATTCTCTGATTATGCTCTCCTCTTTAAATATAAAAGAAGCCTAAAAGTTGAGGCTACAGCTATACTAGGCACTACTGGGGACCTAGCAATAGTAGTTTGTAATATTTCATCATTCTGGTTTATTATAATAATGAGACTGTTGTCTTAGAAGAAAAGTTCATGTCCATTGTGAAGGTCTAATGTGAAGGTCTATAGGTTGACATAACACCAGTTAGAAAGACTGGAGCGTACCTATTCATAATAACCGACTGCTCCAGCACGGAAAATAACTTGTCATTATAGAGGTGTTGTTTAATAAATTATATAATATTGGGATGGATTAGGCAACGGATCGGAAACGGCTCGCGAACGGATCGCAAACAGCTCACTAACGGCTCGCGAACGGCTTTCTAATAGCAGCTACAACACACGACTTAAAGGTCTAATTAAAATGACAAGTTATTTGCCGTGCCGGAGCGGTACCGTTATAAAAAGTGATGACCTTAACACATAAAGATGTATCAGTGTTCGTCCTTCTTACCAGCCAACTTTAAAAGTAAAGTTACTACGTCACAACTGTACAATAACACAACCCATTTAATATTTTATTTCCATTTCTTCACAGAGCATTTCTATTTATAATTTCCTCCTTATCCGACTGCAAGCTAGGTTTTCTATTTCATATCCAGCTTACCACTATTTTCAATGGGAGAGGACGTTACAAATTGCATCTGGCGCGAAATCCGGAAGCGGACGGAGGCGGGCGGACGCGGCGGCGCCGGTGCGCTCTGACCGCGCCGTGTGTGCGCGCCCTTATGTTCTAACTAAACCATTGTAAATTAACGCGTGCACCAAATAGACGCATTTGTTTATTTTATATGTGGATTAGAATATAATTAGTGGTGTGGTTCTGCTGGTTTTTGCAACTCAGTTAATTTAAGACTACAACATTTTAATTATACTGAAATAAGATCGTAATTAGTCTAATAATGTTTCTGAGCAAAAAAGCTGAGCCATGGACTTTCACTTTGTTCTTGTCGTTCTTTTGTATTACATTGTCTAGCAGGCGTCTGGCATAAGATTGATTGCTTGTCTGACAACGATTCGTATGCGTTCGCATTTTCTGACGTATGGTCTCGGAAGCTTCCTCTGGGGCAAATAAACTGTGCCAAGTGTGCCAACTGGCTAATCTTTCTTAATTACGGTATTGGAATTGTTAAAAAAAATAAGCGATTCAAATTTTGAAAAAAAAGAAATACAAGAACACAAAACTTAAAATTAGAACGTCTTCATGTTCAAAATAAATTTAAATAAAAGAAAAACTATGCTACTAAGTTTTTCTTTTATTTTAATTTATTTTTATCATCTACATATTATTTCCATCCCTAAGAGCAGGGAAATAAGAATCCCGTGTCCCATTTCCATCGTATGCAACTGTAGTGAAATCTATACCTACTTATATTAAGAATGTAAATTCCACGTGTCTGTACATTGCATATATTTGCATAAAAATAATATGGGGGACTAAGAATAACTAATAAAGTAAATTTCTATCATTTTTAGAATTAATGTCTGTCTGTTTGTCTGTCGGTTTGTCTGTCTGTTTGTCTGTGTGTTTGACACGCATCAAATCAATACTACTGAATTGATTTTGAGAAGTTAGCAAGAAATTTATAGGCAATATCTTGAGGTAACATTTAGCTTTTATTTCATTAAAATCGGTCCACTCTATCAAAAGTTATTACAAAAAGTCTAAAGGCGTGTCTCCTGCAAGAAATTTTGAACAAAACATTGTTTTACGAACATGTTCACAAATTTAAATCATTCATTCACGCGTCTCCTGCTATGTTCGACGTTTTTGTTTTGCTAAACAAGAACATCGAACAATGTATGACTGGTATGCCTAGGGTTGCCAACTATCCTATCCTACTTCCTACTAATCCTACTAATATTATAAATGTGAAAGTTTGTGAGGATGTATGGATGGATATTTGTTACTCTTTCACGCAAAAACTACTGAACACAACATTACATCTGATAGCTTACTAAATTTTAAAAATATATATTTCTGATTTACTCTCTGTTCCCGCCACTTCAGCTTTTACTAAAAGAGTTTTTTCGGTATCGAATCTGACATGGCGAGAAGAGAGAAACAAATGGTCCATAAAAATAAAAACGAGTTATTAATTATTTATTTAAATATAAATATCGGTTGTCAAACTAGCCTTGATACTTTCAAAGACAACATACAAAATATTACGTGTGCTAAAAGTACCAACACACTTTTTTTTTATGTGAATAAAAACATACTTAAATACGAGAAATCCTTTTTTTTTTCTTCCAAATAAGTTATTTTTCTCAAAAAAAGTTGGCAACCCTAGGTATGTCATTTCAAAATGAGTTCCGAAGAATGTGAGGTCTTTCATTCATTCCATTCATTCCCCCGCAGGCGAACGCGGTGATGTTTTCCGCTGGGCTCGGCAAACATGTTTGTGAACGATAAACGAACAAAATCGTTTATCGTTCACTCTATCGTTCACTTTATAGTTCGTTCAATGTTCGTCGAACACAAAAACAGGGCGCAAGAGACCCGGCTTAACAGTCACACAAGTAACTTTGCTCACATGTATTAAGTCGGCTCTGCATATGTAGGTATTTGTTCAATCCAATCACCGTATCCGTATCGCCGACGTGTATCATGCGAGTAGTGATACGTAATCATGGTACTGATACGATACGCGATACGGCCCGTTCCATCTCGAGTAGGTTTTTGTCCGATTAAAGTCGGATCGGGCAAAATAATACATATGTGAACCCGGCATTACGTGGTCAGTGGCGCCACGAGTATTTCAAACTTTCAAATCAAGAAATGGTGACAACTGAAACGTCATTGGACAACTGTTAAAATAAATTAATGTGGTCTTTTTACTAATAAATAATGAAATGTTAGATATGTAATATTTTTTTACTTTAAATCAATGACGTATTATATAAAATATATTATTGTTTATTTATCATTGCTATAAATCATAAAACACAATCATTTTGCAAATGACGTAAGTCCAAATTGTTATTGTTGTTGCTTAGCAACAGAGACCAATCATAATTTAATCTATGCGTTGTTGTAAAAATAGATAGAACTTGTTGATGTTAAATAAATGTAACCTCCTTGATTTCAAATCAAGAAAAGTCCTTAGAGCATATGCTCTAAGGACTTTTCTTGAGCTTTTCTTTTCTCCGCAAGTGGTAGAAAATGTTATTCGGTGATTCACCGCTATACGTCTCCAGGGCTATATAGCCCTGGAGACGTATACTTTTCTTGATTTGAAATCAAGGAGGTTACATTTATTTAACATCAACAAGTTCTATCTGTTTTTGGAATTTAATTTAATTTTAATTTTTTATTGGAATCACCGAATAACATTTTTTACCACTTAGGGGGGGGCGAGGTGACATCCAAATTGTTATTGTTGTTGCTTAGCAACAGAGACCAATCATAATTTAATCTCCGGCGATATATTATAGAAATAACTTATGAACTAAAATTTAATAAGAAGACTGAATTATTTTTGTATTGTTTAAAGCCTAATTCATACAAAGATCGTGTTTAGGGACTCGAAAACTATTCCAATTTCAGCATCTAATTAGAATAATTTGAAATTTCTCACTACATCTTTAGTTATTCTACTACACGTGATTCATCTACCTCTTGATTTGTTTCTCTACTGGGTACCCTCTCTCTTGTTTTGTTCTAATCCCTAGCTGATTCTAATTTGGCTCATGTCAAGACTCCAATATGCACGCGTTTGTCCCGAAGGTTGGGCGCAAATTAGCATCACAAAGTCGTCGCGACGAAATTAACTACACGCATTGAGCCTTTGGCGTAGCTTCGCGAATAAAAGTGTTTGACACCTCTGAAATATAATGAGATATTTAATGTACAAATAAATAAATTACATAAATTAAAAGGTATTGCACCTTTTAATTGAAAAAATAAAAATCGATTTGGAAAAGACAAAAGAGTATATTCATTTCATTTTGCTTAATTATTGTGCCATGATCTGAAACAATCGCAACAAAATAGCGTGGAAATTATACTGGAATTATTGCAATTTCGAGCGTTTAAGCCGATTAGTATCAAGTCGGATCGCATCAGCCAAATTAATATCTGACACCAAATACAAATAATATAAACTCGTCAAAGGGAGATTATAATTCTGTCCAAATAGGATCATTCCACAGTTTACGTTGCCTTAAATCAATTTTCTTGACATCAAAATCTAATTTACGACATTAGGCGTTTTTAACCACATTTACTAAATGCGCGTTAGTCGCAGTGACGTAAAGAAGTCATCTTTAGTCTGTTTAGAAGTCAATTTATTATTTAAAAAGCTACGGAGGGTACGTAAGTACTATGTGTACTTAGAAGGGTGTCACTTAGTTATCTCAGAGACGGATTACATTAAAGAGATGAAAGCTGTTTTTACAGGCGTGAATTTTAAATTGCGTTTACGTAATGCGGTGTACCTTGACAACGCGGCCATTTTGGTTTAGTAAACAAAGTTGTTTGGAAAATTTGGGTGAGGCGGTGCGGTAAAATTAATTAAAGAAAATAATTTATTGTTACAATTGACGACTTGAATTATATTAGTCCTACAAGGTTTTGCATTTAGAAACATTTGGACACTTTAGTTTAAAAAAATGTTATGTTTACAAATATTGCATATTCAATTAACATGTTTATATTAGAGAGGTAGTGGCCCAGACTTACAAGTAGTGGGTCGTGAGTTCGAACCCCGTCAGGGGCACACTTAGTGCAAATTGTTTCATCACCACTGCTCTGAAAATGATGAAACCGACATGTTCTGGGGCCAAAAATTCGATGGCATGTGACGTTCACCAACCTGCGCTGGACCCGCGTGGTGGACTACGGCCCACTGCTCCTAGAGAGAGAAGGTGAATGAGTGAGTGGTGAGTCCCAGCACTGGGAACATTATAAGCTGATTATGCTTATGCTAATGCATATTAAGTAAGTATTTTCTAAAGATCAGCTTCACGACTATTTGGCCTAAATAAGGGGTACTTATACATAATTATAATAAGCGAAATTTAATATTTATTATCAGGCTTTCTTATTACCTATCTCACTTGCTTGAATACAAATGAGTAGTTTATACAACTTTATTTCATAATACAGGAAATATTTAATTTAACTAAAAGCGTTTTGCACTTACCATTACTTCAAAGAAGCTTACCAAACCAGTAGCATTTAAGAATTCTCTTGTTTAACTCATTCATTTATTTTTAACATGTCCTATTACAATCGTTTTCAATTGGCACATAAAGAAGTCCAACTTAAAAAAAAAATCTGCTGTTCCATACATTTTGTCGAGTGATATCCAGGATATTTTTGTATGGAATAGTTTTTTTTTGTGATTTCAAGGTTGGTTCCGTAGTTATTCGAACTACATAGTATCGAATACTGACCTGAATAACCTTCTTATATGTCACTTTTTAACCTTGTACCGTGTATTATCGTCTTATAGTATGTACCTAGTTATTTGAAATATTTATTTGACAAAATTTTATTACGGTGAGAACTCTAGCGCAAGGTCGTATGGTAAACATAGTACTTACCTATTGTGTGGTAAAACATTATTATGTAAATTTTATTGTCTTCAAATTCTCAGGAATCCGAACATGGCTTTTGTACACGAACAGTCCGCATGATCTTACTTGGCCGAACAGAAGTTAGTCACGAGTCTGTAATGATCCCTGACTACATAAATAGAAAAAAAGAAAGAAAATGCATATTATTTGCGTCGACATGACGTACAAAAATAATAGTAAAATATATGAAAAAAAAAAACGGCCGGCGCTCAGCATAGTGACCTATGCACGGAACAAAGCCACAGCGCTGGTTTTATATCAAGAAATAACTGAAAAAGTATAATATTGTTGTGAAAGAACCCAGTTTATTGCCCATTTTTAACCTTTTTCTTAGCAACTGTACATGCGCAAATATCTCAGTGAGCGAACTTTAGCCCGGCCACCTTGCATGGGTGGTCAACCTGCAATACTTCTGGTATTGCAGTTGACCACTTATCATCGAATGAGCCGCCTGTTTCTTTGCCGCTCAATCACTTGAACCTGTGACCTCTGCCTTACCGTGGCGGTGCTCTTATGTGGCATCGACATGGCTTTGACATGTTTAAAAATTCCCAAAAAATATAGCATAGCATAATCGGCCTATAATGTTCCCACTGCTGGGACACAGGCCTCCTCTCTGTGAGAGGAAGTGGGCCGTAGTCCACCACGCGGGCCCAGTGCGGGTTGGTGGACGTCACATGTCTTCGAATTTTTTGGTTCTAGGACATGCCGGTTTCCTCACGATGTTTTCCTTCACCGTTAAAGCAAGTGATAATTAATTTCTAATACGCATGACTTCGAAAAGTCAGCGGTGCGTGCCTCGGGATCGAACTCGAACCATTCGCCGTGGGAGGCACATGGTTAATCCACTAGGCTATCACTGCACTGCCAAAAAATATACTTAAAAATATTTTACAGAGTACCTATGTCAACCACTGATAAGCTAGTAACGCAGCACTATCAGGTACGTATCCTTCACTGTTAAGTAACCAAACTTAACTGGGCTTATCCCGATGCTCCTGATTCGCCTGTTTCCAAATCTGGCTGAAAGCCAAGGTCAATAAACCCTTTTGTTTATCCGTGCATACCTTAAACTTACACAGCCTCTGTACCGCAGCATATGAGAACACATCCCAATCGAATTTGAAACTTATAATCCAACAATTAAAGTACATTTCTGGGTGTTCCAATGTTTATGTAAATAAAGAGGGATGTATCCTAAACAAATATACAGGGTGTCGCGCGGTAGCTATCTGCAACTGCGATTGTGAGCTAACCAATTTGAATTGGTCCCTGTGACCCCTTCGTTGCTTGTCTTCAAACGTACCTTACGTGTACTCCTAGTTCTAATTACACTGGTTACAAACAAAGGTTATGATTTTTTAAACAGAACGTTTGGATTAAATGAGGATGTACCTGAATATGTTTGTTATGAATCTGTGTGTGAGCAGCCTGATAGGTAAAATTAACTGTTAGGTACTTTTCATTCATACCGAGCTTCGAAATGTTTTTAATCTGGGGTCATTTGTTGTAATGATAATTTTTCTCTTTGATTTTTCTCTTTATAATTATACCTATGTCATCGCAACTCTGGTCCCCAAGATACAGGCTTCGCCTAGTTTGGGGACCACCGTAAAGAACTTAATGATGTACATACCAATGGTTCAATAAATGATTAAATGCTCCTGCTCTACTAGCGTCGTTACACGCATTTCGATTATACATTAAATAAGTAGATAATATAATATGCCCAACACTTATTAACTAACGACATTATTATTGACATCTAACATGCGAACAACAATAATGTAGTCACTCGTTTATCGTGTTATTTTTAACGCCTTAATTAAGGCGCATTTCGACACAGGCGTTAACATAAACAAATGAGCGTTAGCAAGTGGAACAGGAACATAATATAGAGATACCTATTTCAAGCGATATTTGTGGCGATATAAGCGATATTAGGTACAGTATTAAACAGATATTGTTATACAACGAAACTTTGGTTAATAATGCTTGCATACAAGACAATACCCAACGGGCGATGTACAGAAGGCTATTAGATATGATCTTCAGATAATTGTGTACTAGCTTGGCAGCTTGACTTCTTGCAATTTAGGTTTCGGAGAGTCAACTACTCCTGGGAGTCAGCTTGTGTTACATTAAGTCTTGGACTGGATGTAATTATTTCCTCCAGTAAAACGTCCATTTAAATATATATAAATATAGGGTAAAGTGCCTATAGAATAAGTGGAATTAATAAAGAACTGAACACTGACGAGGAACAGGTCTCCCGCCTCTGGCTTGCCTTAATTGGCCGTCCAGAGTGGAGTCACTAGAGCAAAACCCCACTGCTCGAAGGGTGGATGCTGAGCGTAAGTGGTGAGTGGGCCAGTGATGCCGGCCGCTCACGTTCCTGTTGCCCCCTTGTAGCGACTCGAGCAACCATTTTCGGAGGGCCCAGTTAGTAAGTTGGCAAGTCTCTGTCTGCCATTATTACGTGTCAATATAGATTGTTCCGGCAGGCGCCATAGGTTCCCATAGTTCCCCAAAATCAATCCACTACCATCCCATCACAATAGCCCAAGTAGTTTTTCTCCACATGTTTGGACTGGTTTGTTTTACAGGTTTACAGGTTTAAATGATTTTTATTTTATTTTAGTACCTACCTTTGATTTTATTTTTTATCCTAAGGGATTTTTAAAATATCTCACATTGTTCTCACATATTAGGGCATAAATGTTAACAAAGAAATTGTATATTTGAATTAGTTGAAAAAGAGTAACCATGGAGTTTCTTGTCCGTTCTTCTCCATAGGAATCTACGTTTTGGAACGGACAACTAGCTTCAACTAACGGACAAACTGACTGACAACTATTGCTTGACTATTCAAAAGTGCCTGTAAATGGTCTAATTGAAATAAATGTTTTGACTTTGACTTTGACTTTGCAATAGTTCTGCACAGATGGGGTTTGTCCTTGGGTGCATTTATATAGTGCATACAGGGATAATCGCCAGCTGTGTCACCATTACATTTTATATATTTTAGGTTTGTTGTAAAGGGCCTCTACGTGTTGGCTTCGGCCCCACGCACGCTTTCGAAAGGTCCGGGACTTTTTAAAGTCCCGTGCAACAAAAATAATTATTAATCTGCTAGACTTTTACTGGTTTTCATTTGAATTTTTTTATCATGGGATACAATTTGTGTATGTATTTACTTACGTGCTTGTGTTAAATCATTTAGTTTCTACATCAAATTAAATAAATTATAAATCAATTATGTGTGTCAAACAACGTCCTTCATAAACAATTACCATTAAATCGATAAGCCACACCATACACAAGCATATGCATTCGATATTTATAGACACTGTTTAGGCATTTCGGGGTGAACATCACCTAACATAACACAAAATTACACACACGAAAAACACCCTTATCTTAAAGTAACACGGGTTGATATAGCATCCAACATAAAAGCGTAGTTGTAGAGCAAGTGAAGCATAAAGAGGACTATTCACGGGCCGTGAAAGCCTGTCGCATAGACAAGGGAGGCACAGGCGCCGTAAAAATGATTTATGCCCGCCTACAGGGCTTATCTAGTGTTGTCGAACTTTTAAAAATGGCTTGATCGGGCCCAAAGATAAAAGGTAGTTGGCGTAAAATTTACGTACCTACCTACATAAAATTTATAAGGTCTGGGGAATGAATGGAGAGTTCTCTGGGTAATTTATAAGTACATCATTTTCTGACTGACGCGTAGTCTAAACCACTGGAGCATGAAATGTCTTAAGAAATTTCTTGCTTCGGGTGGACGATGTATGAATAATTGTCATAACATTTTGTTCATGTGACAAAAACCATCCACACTACACTATTTTTAGGTATTTGTCACAGTCATGGTCCTTCGAAATGTCATAAATGTGGCCGCCACCTAACGTGCCAAAGGAATAGTTGAAAACACAGTTGGCAACAACTGGTCCAAAAATATCTCGAAATGTCAGTATTTCTTGACAGCATGGAGATTAAATGTCCTTTCTAGTGTCACAAACATTTTCGCAAGAATGTCACTTTCCCTGTAACGAAAGTTTCACATAAAGAAAAGATGCATCATTCGTCCCAAAAATGGTCGCTGAATAGTTTGTGAAATCCAAGATCAAGTTCCAATAGAATTTCGGAAGTATTTTTAAACTGCTAGGTGATTATATCAACATGAAAGACGTATTGTAACTCGGGCCTATCAAATTGATGTGAATTGACCCTAATAACCCTTCAAACGAAAGAATGTAGTCATTTTTACTCGATTGTCAATACATTTATGTACTTATACAGCCTCAAGCATTCGTCTTTATCATGGGAATGTGAGATTAAACGTAAATCTTATCTTTCTAATAAGAAATAAGTTCCGTTATGTAATTCTATGTAATTTATAAAGTGTGTAGAGGGTGTAAGAATTTCGTAAGATATTCTATAAATCATAGAAACTTAACAAATGGCCGTGTATTTAATATACAATGGAACAACAATGTTTTATTCAGCATTATCTTTCTGTCCATCTAGTTCTCTTTATTTGTTTTACACGCATGAGAACGAGTGAGAATTAATAAGTAATAAAAATTTTACAAAGTGTATAAATTAATTTTCAATTTTTGAGCATGGTTTCTCAAATTCCCAAAAAAGATAACAGAAAAGTTATTTAAATAAAATTATTATCCTATTCGATGTCCTTACAAACGACGATAATTATATCTACCACAATGATGATATCGTATTCATTGGATTTTTAATAGTATGAAGATTATGGATTAAAAAAAATCATAGATCAAGTACCGTAGGTACCTATTTACGTAATCCTTGTATTTTGTATGTCAGCATTGCTACCGTAAAGCTTTCAGAGAGAAAACATATAAAACAAACCTATAATTAATTTCCCTTAAATCCTATTAAGAGGGCTATTACATTTTGTCACCTGTCTCGCTCACACAAAACCGTATTTTTATGAATGTTAAATGAAAAGATGCATTTTTGAAAAATTAAATTAATATTATTATCTAAAACATTATAAGAACACATTCTTATAATGTTTTAGATAATAATATTAATTTAACAGGTAAATAATAAAAATACATTTCTACTGTGTTATCTAATCAATTTAGAACCAGTTATATGTATCTTTTCATTTAACATTCTTAAAAATATGGTACTGTGCAGGCGGGACAGATGATAAAAATGTAATAGCCCTCTTAAGCTACGATACATTGTAATTTGAGTCACTGTTTCTCAGCACTGGAACAAGTCTGCGGAGATAACTGGAACAACTAATAGGTCCCTAAACTACTCGATACATCTACAGACAGATTTGTTAAAGTAATCACACGGGAATGTCGATCAAAGATACGCGTGCCCGACTGCGGACACACGGACAAGATATTTAGCCAATATGTTGGGATTGGGAAGCTAATCTTTGTGATGGTGTAGTAGATATATTTGATGGTGATCATCTACTGCTTTAGTTTTCTGTCCAATATGGAAGATCTCTATGTTTATATTCATCGTAATTGGGAACTAAGGATGGAATCTCCTGTTAATAAAGATATGGGCGATAGGGTTGTTAAGAGACAAATCTTTTAAAAAGACATCAAAATAATGAAATCTATGCATCCTACAGCGATTTCCAATTACTGAATAGGTCTAAAGTTCATCTAACAACTTCAAATAATGCCTCCTTTTGCTACTACTTCATCTTGAGAAATTACCGATATTTTATTCTTTGAAGCTAATGTTTCATTTATGTGGCACATGTTGGACACCAACCTGCAAAACTCAACCTGGAACCCCACAATTACAATTTAAGAGTAACCAACTTGCTCGCTGACCTACCAGTTTGTGTGAAGCCAGGGGGCGGTCGAACAGTATCGACGTGATTAATGACGGTGACCCCACGGCATCGGCAGATATCGGTATCTACGTGAGCCGCGATCACTCTTGATTGCCCCGTATTGTTTGAGGTTATACTTAGCTACTCTAGCTACGAATATGCTATAAGAAATATAGGGATGTGTGTGTAGAATGGTACTACAATGAATGTGAAAGGAAGGCTCTTTAATAGGTCATAGTGAAAACATGGTCAAGACAATGCGTTGGTTACAAAAACAAGGCGATAACATGAGAAATGGATGCAGATACGGACTCGAATGAAGGAAGATAAATACAACGGTAAATAAACAACCTGCTGTAGATTTAATTACATGTTATCGGTGCACTCAAAAACGAATTACTAGAACTTTCTAAATCGTTGTTCCAACCGCTCAATCTAACATCCTCTGTTTGCTATTTATCGCAAGAGTTGCGCTTGCAACCACTGGCAGCCAAGGCCGTTAGAAGATTACGGGAATCAACCGAATATTGGTTGTCTCAACCAGCTTTTACAGGGAAGATCATTGGAATCAATTATGGTTATCTCAACCGGCTTTTACAGGATACATGTTCACATCTAGGTGATCTCTATTGACCGGTTGAACGAACCGTGTAGAATGCCTTCCACAGCTCAAACAGAATAGCAATTATTCCTGTAATTAGGACCTAAACATTAATAATAGAGACTTTGCAAAAAGGTTATAATACAAACAAAGAGGTGTCTCCCACATAGAAATTAAATGAGCCAGACACAAACACACCATGAGCTCCAACCACGAGTGAAATTACCCCCAAAAGGGGTAATGTAGTCAAATGCAAAGCCAATTAGGTACGAATTAGATGTAGCAAGTAGCAACATTACCCAAGTTCTCTGTGCATTCTTCTTTGTTAGTAATAATAGTGGCAGGTCTGGTTGTGATAACGTATTCTCGTATGAAATTGCACAGAGATGAGATTTTATACCAAAATTGTGTTGCATGTTGAATGTGATTTGTTTTGGAAAGGTATGAAAAATAATGTGATAAACTAACTCTACGGATTATAATTTAGTGACTTTGTTTACACAACAAATGAATTTCTTTTGTTTGTTTTTTTAACACCTCGAAAATAAATCTTATGTTAGGTTTTGCATTAAAATGTATATAATAAATATTATGTTTTAGCAACGATTATTTAGGATATTTCCTTCTTCTACTTTAGTTTCCGCTCTTTTTGGGGCCTTTCAGTTTGAAAAATGTATCTTATATATATCTTAGTTCATCTTATTAATAAAATAACTTCAATATTCTTTAAATATAAATCTTGACCTAAAAATTGCATTTGTTACGTTTTAATTAAAGTAAACATTAACAATGATAACAAAACGCTTTCACTAAATCACTCGCATAATTTTTCTATTTTTGCATCACTCGAGTTGGCATGTCAACGTTGGCAGAATAGGATTTTCCGTTGCGTTGGGGTGTGCTAATGATTTTTTAACGTCATAAAAATGGCGACGCTTTTGTTAGCATTGTTGAATGAAGATGAGCACGACGAAACTTAATGTGGAAAAAACGTAGTGTGAAAAATGTTTTCAGGGTTTTTCCGCAGTCGTGACGTATTGTTACGAGACCAACTTAGAAGAAGATTATTTATGCTGCCATTTCATTAAATGGTTTGTTTTTTTGGCAAGCAAGCTTTTTTTGGAAAATAAATTTCTTTATACCGAAGTTAAAAAGGTTCTTGCAGAAATGTTTTCGTTAGAAGCCTGTTAGAAGCCTTAAGACCTTTTCCACAGTATTCTGCTAGGCATTCCAGCAGGTAAAGTTAATTTCATATGTTTTCGATCAACCGGAACATATCTATCCATATCATCTTAGGATATCGTGAAACAAAGGCCGATTCTTTAAAACTATGGCTGACGGTTGAGTGAACTGAGATTAGATTTTTAATTGACTAGCAGTCGGTTTTAACTATAGAAATTGTATGGTTAAAGTCTCTTTTAAAACTTAATGACCTTTTCTGCAACTGACTGTAGGAATATTTAGTATTCTGCTTATCAGTTTTGTCGTATATTTATGCACGAGAATATATTTTTCACTATATAAGTAGGTACCAGTTCAGAATGTAAGCAGAATGTCCGCTTTGGTTCTAACAAACTTTTCGAAAATTTTCGATTTTACTGCGATTTAACTTCACGTTTGTCGTTGTTTGTTAGGAGAATAGCATTTTTGACACCGAGACTAGATCGGAACTTTAATTTTAACATTTTAATTAGGAAAATATTGCCCATCAGGTCGTTATAGAGTTTTTAGTTTATCTGGTTCTAAACTATCAAAACAAGGTCAACTTAAAACAAATGACTGCCGAAAATGACGCTACACATTGTGTCTAAATTACATCGTCATGTTCATTTGTTATTCCTTTCTCTTTCACTCTACTCAATGCACGAGGGATAGGAGTACCCAAGAGCAATACCTCCACTAATGTAGTTACCACAAAACATTGAAGTGAAGTTCGTCAGGTCAGAACGGGGCGTGGTGCCCCCCATTAGGGCAGCCGCACCTAAATCCGTACTTATTTTAATCACTTGTACCCCGCTGGCTTTTATCATGCGTGTTGTTGATGGCCTATTCTAACCACAATCAATAAACAACCCTACACGTTCGACATAAAGTTGGTTTTATACTGGAAGACCCACCCTAGCTACAGTTGAAGGAAGAAAATAAGGATATAATGTGGATAGCAAGTAAAGCTGCATCATAAGGCGAATTGTTCTTGTAGATTTTCGCGAAGAAATTGGCTAACCGCCGCTTTCCGCTCTGCTTTTTTATTTTTTATGAAAATATTTAACGCGGAAGTTGTTGTGGAAAACTTATTAAACTTTGTTTATAAACACAATATAAGTACTTCTACTTGTAGAATAAAGTTAAAAAATAATATGCTTATTATTAAAAATATACTTACAAGTAATAAATACAGACTAATCATTCAAGCAAAAGGCAAGACAAAGCGTGGCCGCCAAAGTAGACTTTTCAAAGATCGGTACTTATAGTTGGAGATCATGGACATCGGGAAACCTGGAGCCAAGTAAAACACGTAGCTCAAGTCAGCTCTGAAAGCTCACTCTACCAGGGGGTCATAGGACATTAAGTAATTCAAGCAAAAGATGGGCTAACCATGGTAGATACTCTCAAATAAATTGTGGTCTTTAATTAAGGGATTATTTGGAACTATTTCACTACTCTGTAACCCAGATTTGATATTACAAATCTCATCACCAACTTTGTCAAACCCAACGGAAATATTCGTCATACTGACACCCTTACGAAGAGCAAATAGACAAACGGAAAGTGAATATTATAAGGGGCAATATATTGCAAGGGGTCCCTTTACTGCTCAAGAAAATGACTTATTGCAAAAGTTAGGAGCCGATATGACTCAGGCAGCATCAACATCATCGCAGGGTACGCGGAGAAGGTTCACTGATATTCAATACTCTATTTCAAACAAAGATTTGATTTAAATCAATTGCAAAATTTATAATGCCACGCAGATTTTATATCTGTTGTCTTATGAAAATCAATTGTACCCGTAAGGGCGGTTCTTGAAATATCCGATCCAGTAGTTACTGATAAATTATCCCTGTCCGATAGAAATCCATAGTTAAGTATGCTCGCCGGATGTGCATGGATTTCTAAATCAGACCGATATAATTATCGGGTACCACGATCTAAGTAATAGAAAAGCACTCTAATTTGTATGTTGACTTAATATAGACGGCCATATTGAACAATAGATTGGTGGATGCATATATAAATGTGATTCTTAGCCTAAAGGAAATACAAGGTGACTATTGCCTAAACTTCCTAATTCCCTAGTTGGGGTAATCCATTTTCACTTTAACAGCTTCTTGTTGTATCCGAGGGCATTTTCGTGGATCACATATAGTGGCAATTCTGTATCACTTTATTATGACATGATCATCTGATTAATGCAGTGATTTGCGTAAGACGTGGTGTGTGTTTAGGCGTTAATATCATTTCAGATAATTGAGCGTCATTATCCACGTTATCCGCCCAGTTTTTGCTTAATCAGTCATGATATCTTGTGCTTAACATGTGTTGCTTAAGGGTTATTTTACTGTGCTTAGGACAAACATGACTAACTATGTGAAAATAATGTCTGAAATAGATTGGACAACTTGGCTAAAAAAGGTAGCGCCAAGTCTTCTTTTCCCTATGTCTATAAAGAGTGTAAAAGCAATAAACTTTCCAATTATTTAAAGTTGTCTCGGTGATAGCTATTTATAGCTAGAGCAACCTTTATTAGATTAAACATTACTTCAGAATATATTAGTATTTAGAAGTAAATTGGTTAACTAGAAACGATTTCACACGCCATTCAAACAAATTCGCCGAATCATCAAACAGATCACAAAACAATCGCTCTACAAATCCTTCGTCCGGCTAGTTTATAAGCCGGTGGTTAGCGGGGATTATCGCGCGTTCCAAAACGCACCCTTTCGGGGCGACGACCCTCGTTACTACCTACGCACTGTTAGACATGTGATGAATCTTTCCACCGAAAGATATCGTTGGAAAGATACGGAGATACTGGCGGAATGACGGGAGGTTTTCCTTTGTAATTGTGTGATGGTTTTCTTTATAGGATGTAATTTGGGATTATAATAAGAGAAATGGAATAGGTCGTATGTCTAATGAAAAAGTTTAAGGGTTTTAATCGAGTTCATCGAAACACTATTAAGATCGATGTTTTGTGCTTATAGAGCTGTGATACTTGACGTTTCCTACTAGGGTGTACTTCAATTCTTCCTGAAAACGTCCTATTAATTACTTATCCCAAGAAAGCCTTATGAGTTGAATTCACCAAAATATTGAGCAATCTGGGACCTCACGTAGAATATTTTTATCAGCCAATAAAGTTATACTAGGGTGGTGTCATTCTTACGATCCTCTTAAAACTCATGATGTTCATAGCTCGTAGAAACTGCATTAACTAAACAAATGGGCACCACGGGTGGCAACAATTTTTTACGACCAGCTCTGCGCTGTCACTAAAATTCGCTCCCGCTGTTCGTTACTAATTCGCGTATCTCGGTCAAGTCTACACGGAGGAATTCATCGCATTTAAAAATCGAATACAACGAAATTTTATCGATTTTATTAGAGTTTTCCGTTAGTCGATTTTCGATAATGCAGTTAAGTAAGCATAAAATGATCGACTAAAACATTAATGACGAATAATTTGGATTGGAATGCTATCGGAACTGCATTTTATAGTGAAAATAAACATTGTCACAATCTTTTATTTATTGGATATCAAATATTTGATCGCCCAAATTAAAACATAAATAAAATACACGTGAATATTTGTGGCGTTTAGTATAATAACATGACATAAAACTAAACACTTTTCCATTTTAATATCAACATTAAGAACACGATGTTAACATCTTCAATATCAAAAATAATAAATTCTTCGGCTTGAACATTTCAAGATGGTGGATTGTAACAAAGTTATAGTGTTATAAACTTCTATGATCAACAAAATGAATAATAAAATCTCAGCATTTTGGCGCGAATGAATACTTTGGCTTCTTTTATACATTTCTTGGGTTTGGCATTTAATATCCTTCGACAAGACTTAGTGTAATCAATTCTTCCGAGTTCATTCAACTGTCTGAGATTTTCCAATTATCTTGATATTTTCCAATCATAAAAGAAAGACTCACTATCATACTGGCTCTGCTTCATCATATTTTGTGCGCGTGTCGTTACTCAATACGAATTCAATCCCTTTTTTTCAATATCAGCTTTTCCCTTTTGTTCTATAAATCACACCGTTTATTATTTTATACATCCACATTTTATTAATTGAAACCGATCGAAAACAATTCACGAAACATGATTTAAGTCAGAGCGTCGTTAAATAATCTTCAAAATGGTATCCCTTATACACACTTAAATAAGTTTGATGATATTGCATGTTTACAGTGTCGTAAATCTGCTGACATTCGAGATTTATTGTTATAGGATGCTGGGGCCACAAATTATGTTCGACACAATTCGGCCTTTGTCTGAACAGAACGATTTTTGTGATTGCTTTCCGAGGCTGGCGTTATAAGTAAATCAAAGTGTATTGTTCGAAGAAATTCTTCTTCTAGGCGTTTTACTTCAGTAGATTGTACCTACCAAGTATTTATAAGAAATAATTTTGAGATGGTTTCCAGTGTTTTCGTATCTTATGCTCGTTTGAAATTAGATGCTTAATGCAAGCTTCTTCAGTTAGATAATTACTTGATAAACGTCGATGTCTCAATGATCAATTGATACGAAGGTCGTTTTAATTTATACTTATTGAAAAATTATTTAAAAACATTGGTCATAATATCATAGAATATTTATGCGACCTATTTTAATTGAAAATTGATAGAGTCAATATCATGTTACTAATAATTTTACATTTCTTGAATTACCTATTAATTAAATTCATCTGCATGATACTAAGATAACGTGTTTGCATGATCTGTCATCGGTTGACAATGCAAGTGAATGCTAAAATACCTAATCACTGTCATAAATAACAAACGATCTATACATCAGATCATGATGGGCGTACGTAGGAAGACGAATCTAGGAGTTTCGTAGCGTTACTAAATGGCTGACTCATCAGACAATTAAGGTTAAGGCAGATTCTCTAGACTAGATGAAGATACAATTAAACACACACAGATAAATATTTCGTCCAATACAAATATAATTGAGGTAGTAATTTTAACAAAAAGAAGCAATAAAAGCGAACAGGATACGGACTATACCGAGTCCATACTCAATACAAATTAAGTATAGTAAATCGATAATAACGGACATAAAAAATACACAACCCATGAATATCCCTGGTGTGCCAACCACATAAGTTTGTAGGCGTATCCTGACTAGGGCCAAGTTATTATCGCGCATAAATCCATAATGATTGCCCGTCCTGCGAGCAGATAAGTGCCTATTACAAGTGATCGGTGTAAATGAGGTGCGTCACTCGGAGTTAGACCTTGTTCTGGGTCTAATGCGTTGGCAGTAATGAGAGTGCTGAACTTGTAGGCAAATTAAGGTTTTAAAATCTGTTAGAAGTAGTAATTGTTCCCGTAGTGCTCTTAAAATGGATGGAAAATATAGCGTGAGAAGATTTATGGTAGTCAATTGATGGAATTTGCGGGTTGATAGCTGCAACTGTTTATAATCGGTGTTGTCAACGATGGGAAACGGGTTAGTATGGTACGCTGCGGCTATAGCCTCGCTAAACAGGCAGCACGCTATGATGGGCGATTTGACGTTAAAGTACAAATTGTTCTTTCAAAAGTAGTTGTCAATTTTTACGAAACTTTATGAGCGGACAAACTTAAAATCAGCCATCATAACGTGCCGCTTGTTTAACTGATCTTTATTGCACTATTGTAGTACAATCTATCCACTTGTAGTCGCCGTACAAACAGTACCGTGATTGACAGACAACGCACAGCATAAACCGGTGTACCTAGAGATTTGAAATTTGGAGGAAATATTCCTTGAGTATCCTTCCTAGAGGTGCAATAATGATTGATTTTTGAAAATTCCATCCCTAAAGTGGTGAAAAGGGGTGGTAATGTTTGTATGAAGAAAATAACGACATTGTGTTGTTCTTGGGCCTTTCACGCGGGGGGAGCCGCGGGCACAGCTCAACATCAGTTGAATTTGGTTGATTTTTAAAATCATTGTGATCACCAAAATCATTAATAAGCGTGATTCTAATATTTTGGTTATACCTACTTACCTTAAAATATGTACTGTTTGTCTAACAAAAACTGACTTGGCCTTGGAGGTCTTCTCGTTTAAACAATAGCATCATAATATTCACCTGTGTACTTACGATTTATATTAAATCCTGTACACTGAATATTTTTTTCAGAAATCGCCTGGTTGTATAGTTGAGGAGGCAATGGAAATAGCCCGCTAATTTGAATACTGCTTATTGTAGGCAGCGTGGCCGAGTGGTCTAAGGCGCTGGTTTTAGGCACCAGTCCGAAAGGGCGTGGGTTCGAATCCCACCGCTGTCACAAATAATTTTGATTTTGTTTAATATAATAACTAATTTATATTTCGTGTTGTTTTCTTTTTTAATTATTTTAGTTAAGTATTCTTTTGTTTAAATAATAATTATTGTAACTAATTATAAACGACCGACGTGTGATTTTTAACGTCATTTTAATTTAAAACACGTTTCCTATTGTTTCAGGTATGGTGTCATTTCATTTCGTATTCGAGACTGTCAAGCATTTAGATGGTGAAGTAAAATAAATTATCATAATATTTAACTCTCTGACAGCCCTAACCACACGACATTAAAAGTAAAAGAAAAAAATGTGCGGTCACTGAAGGGAATTTCCCAAATACCATAGATAAGTCCTGCCATTCGCGTCTACATTTTATGCAAGGGAAAATGGGTTTTAACGTTAAGTGTTAAGGTGTGGACTGAGGTATAATTAAGTTTGTCAGGACAACAAAACGGGGCCAGAAATCTGTCATTGCATTTGTCAGTGGCATGCCACGGACAGGGTGAATCGATGGGGTTTCGCCCATCCGTACCTAATGGTATATTTTTTGCTTTATTTCAATATTTATCTTGTTTTCGGTAGCCCTCGATTATATTAGCTTTTATTATTGTTATGCTATGAGTTTACGATCATCGCTATTTCTATGTTAATTTTTAGAAGTATTTTTATGGTTTTGTTATTCAATAACACTTTTTTGCTTTCACTAGCTACAATACTACTGTACTATACTACAACTAATCTAACTAATTTATGTTTTAAGATCGTCGACGCCTTTGTGACATTGAGGTTATCAGCTTTTGGCCAAAAGACGATAAACAAAACCCATGACTTCATTAACCTTATTCACTATATGTAGTATCAAATACAATATTTACGTGTATCAGATACAACAATTATTGTAACAGACAGCAACAAGTACCTACTAAATACATCGCGAAACATGTGAATCTTTTCGATACAAAATTACTTGTTTCTAAACAATATTTTTTATATCTGATCCTATGTTTCGTAGTGAATACATGGCTGTACTTTTCTTCATACATTACTTAAGTAATTTAAATTCTCCGTGAATACCTACATGAACATTTTATGTTGGTATTTACAACCAGAAATTGCTGACATGATGAAATTATACATTTTATGTTCGTCACGTCATCCTAGCGTTTGCTGTATTCATGATTAGAAAGAGTCTAGTTTTTACTGACTATTATCAGCTTTCTCTATGCCATTATTATTATGGACTAGCTGTTGACTTCGTCTAGGTATACTGATGGATGAAAAGTTCCTTTTCCAAGTCCCACGCTACCTATTTTGGCCTGATAATAATTAGCTGTAGGTAATTTATACATCATTATTTTCAAAACTTTTCCCATCCTACGAATTTCTCCTGTATCATGGGTACGTTTACAATTCTCAAATGTAGAGACTGACTCAGAATAACTAACTGATGGCCATACAATTTGTTCCGTTCGAGAATCGAACCCGCGACACGTAGCGCCGAAGCGGATTGCTCAGTCAATGCACCAACCATACCGTCTTTATGTCCATTTGTTTTGACCGTCCAACCGTCTATTACAATTCAATAAAAAATAAGTGACCCATTATTTTTAGCTCCACGTCTAAACATGTAATTAATTACACAATTTAAGAGCTTGCATCATCAATTTCCACTACATTCTTCTCAAGAACGTATACATTATACATTAGCAGCAGCAGTTGTCGGTTTTCAAGGACCTGAATCATAAGGGTCGTTGTTTCATGCTTGTTGGCCATACAAGTGTTGAATTTGACGGCCCCTTACATATGAAATTCAAATTCCTTGAATATTGGTAGGGTTAAGGTGCCTACGTCGTATGTAGATTGCGTTGTATGTACACACTTAATAAATTTCGTTAGGCACTTTATTGAGTGAAACTGATAATGAATTGGATATTGGAAATTGATGGGAAGAATTTAGAGTACGGTCTTGTTTAACACTGTTAGTAGGTATTTTTGCATGACGTGACGTCGAAATTGACACAAAATTATACGACACAGTACATCCGAGTTCTTTTTAATGTTATTGTGTTTATGTCTATACTATTATAAAATTGTAAAAATGCCGTATCTGTACATTGAAGATATTCCAGAAAAAACAGTCGGGATAGGGTACTGGGACGTAACCATAAACAAAAATATCTTTTTTTGAATTTTTGTCTGTTTGTCTGTTAGTGCGCGCATCACGCGAAAAGCACTGAACGGATTTTGATGTGGTTTTCACAGTTCGATAGCTTGGGGTCCAACTTAAAATCTAAGCCACGATTCATCTAATTCTGATGGGAGGAACCGGAGATACATCTTAACCTCTTGGTAGTACTAGCCAGCCTACACTATGGAGGTCATTTAAACTGGACATTCCACGCGGACGAAGTTGCGGGCAAAAGTCTAGTAAGATTTATAAAATGAAACTACTCGATAAGACTTTAAAATACAATAATAATAATTTGTAGGTAAAAAGCACGACTCTTAAGAAAAAAACGTCGAGAATCCAAGAGCATACATTTGAACGGTCTTCCTGAGAAAATTCTCAACAAACCTTTAAAAAAACAATTCCTACGTCCATCCACGGATTAACAACAACAGAAATCCATCCAGCTGTCACACCAACGCCGATCAGTCTCACGGCGAGAATGTCAGCCATTGATTTGCGCCGATAATTTGTATGCGAACAACGCCGCGGCGCTCTATCAGTCAGATGCACCCGAATACAAGGAATTCATAGTGCGTACTGTTAAGCTGAGGAAATACAACTCATTATGCGCTGACATACGGACGGGAGTGGAGACGAACTGAGCAAATAAATATTTTTGGAATTTACTTTAGAGTAGATCACCTTAGAGTAATATAGGATTAACTGGACTCCTATATAAAGGACAGGACAGCAGTAGACAGAGTTATTTAGAAAGAAATAAAGGCTTTGCCCTAAGCAGTGGGACGCTACAGGCTAAATAATAACTTTAAAGTAATATTCTAAAATCGTTCAACGAGCAGTCTATTTAGTTATCAAAATATGTAATATACTGTTCATGACGGTATCCCTTTTATGTAATGAGATGGTTAGGGATGATGACATAGAAGTGATTGCAATAGCTACGTAGTAGGCGTTACGCGTTGATACTTGATTGACACTAAAAAAGGCCTGAACTCTACTTATTAAAGGAAGAATGAGCCTATGACTGTTTCTATCTTTACTTTCAGATAATCTATAAATACTCGACAGCTAAACAAACGCTTCCCCTGAAAAGAGAGACGAATGACTAATTGCTATAATCATAACACTGACCATCTTTTCAGATTTGCTACATCAGATCAATCAGAATATAAGCCATCAAAATCGGCAGTTCTAGCTGTAGAATAAGTATCAATATAGTCGTAGATCTTTGTTCAAATCCATTAGACATTCAGCTTGCAAACAACATGCTTGTTGATACCCAAAACAGTGTGTGCAGCCCGCTAAGCTAAGGAAATACAAGCCATTACGAGGACTCTATATATAGCGGCGACGTTCGTCCGTCGGTCACGTTCATACCCCATTAATACTTGTAACTAAGAGCAGGCAAACACTGAACTTGCGTCTTGTTCAACATTGTGAGACGTTAAAATTAATATGTGCTTGCGAACAAATGGCGCTGGTATTGCAAACAGTTGTTAAGTTTCCATTTCAATATTGAATTGTATTTTGATTGGCTTGTGAAGCATAGCTTTTTGGTTGACAATTTAAGTGATAGCGAAACAAATATTAGATTAAACCAAACTGCTGTTCATGTATCTGAATGAGTGATGATGATGAACCATTGTCATATTTATACTTAGTAGACAAAATTGCAAAGTCCCTTTGTGAGGGATCTAAAGGTAGGTATTTTGGAAACAATGGGCCCTGGATCATAAACCACCATTTATAAGAATTGTGGTTAAGACTTGATTTAAGAGTTTCCAGTTTTCTTGAAAGATGTTAGTAGAGCATTGACCTGAGACATTACAATGTAAGGATGGTTGCACCAAATATATTTGTTAGACATGTAGGACTTGCAAAGTAAGTATATGGTTTATGGTTTAAGACATTTATTTTCTCAAAAGATTTACAAAAATCACTTACAGAGAAAATACAATATTTATAATTAAAAACTACATTAAGCCGATTGGCGTAGTTTGGATATTTGATATATATAAATCAAATATCTGAACTATTACGAACTCTAATTTCATAACACTATGAATTAACCCTACAAATAAAACGTTAAAACCTAATTGCTTATTAACCCCAAACTAACCATAAGGATCAACATTAAACCGTCAAATAACTTAAGTATGCCTTATTAGGGTTTGTTATCTCGTCACTCAAGAGACCGTCGTCATTTATAATAATAAAACGGTGCTGTCGGCTCTAAAACTGAATCGTGTGAACAGCAATCAGTGCTTCATGTAAACATGAGATCCTTGCCACATGTGTTGATAAACAGTTGTCAGTGAGGCGCAGTCGATGGCTTAAATATAGATTCCGTATGCTCCGAATTGGCGGGTTCTTGTACTAAAACTTTTATTTTCAATTTAATATTTGATTGGCTACTCTTAATTTTCAAAATCGAGCCAACGGTCGATGAAAGGGAGAAAGAGTTTGTTTTGGCATCAGAAAACCAATGCGAAACGAAACAAGTTCTGCTTGAAAGAACACGCAGTGACGTTAATAGTATGTTCAAAATAAAAATAAAATACATAGTTAACAATGGCAACGCTAAACGTGATTTTAACTTGTATGGTCTTACTTGAATTAAGTTATTCAAGTAAGACCATACAAGTTAATGATAAAAACAAACTTACTAAACCAATAAACTGAAACAAAGACAATGCAATTGAAATGAGTTTTGCAATATTCTTATTTAATTTCTCCAACAGTAAGCTTCTTGTGTCTATTTGAATCAAAAATCCAATAAGAGCTAAAGCTTTAAAGGCAATCACTATTTCCTGAAGCTGACATGTGTGTATGAAGAATTCTTTGACAAATTAGTTTCCGTTTTTATTACTCAACTACATATTTCTTTCGGGTATGCCTGACTACATAGTTTCAAACTCCAGCGGAGTTCTTAGAAATGAGAAAATTTGAAACTAGTCGGGCATACCCGAAATAGGTAAATACGTAAGTAAAAACCTTAAACATTAGTAGACATGAATTGTAAAGTTATAATATTAAAATCCTAAGGTTTAATACTTGAAGGCGTGTTCTCTAATAGCTGGAATGCCGTATAAGGTCTCAGTTAATATTAACACGTAACAAGAGACAATTCAAGGGGAGGACATGCTGTCAGAACTATTGGCGCTTTGCGATGGATTGACACGACACTATGTCAAGAATTTGAATTGATGAACTTGAGTTGCTTTTATTTGTCAATAGCAACGTATGAGCTCTTATGTTTTACATGTTTGTGTTATTGTAATAGTGTTATTTCTACGAGTTCTCAATCATTCATAACATTGTTTTCTGATTAAAATATCGCTTCCGATTCTTTCTTATGTAAGTACCTACTTATACAACATTTTTAAGGAACCATATCTTCACTAATGTCTACGTCTTGAAATATGCCATCAACACAAAATTAATAAGTGATGTAACATTTTAAGCTAATATTGTAATATATAAAAAGATGTTAATTTATTTAAGTTTAAACAGCTGCCATAGAAACTTTGTTTAGTTTTTCTACTCTAAAATATTCTTGACAAACTTACGTATTATTAGTTTTGGTTAAAATGTTATTGGAAATTTAGTTTTTGAGACAGTTTGCAATCAATTTCTGGTTGAAATTTTGAAACGCGCACAAAATCATCCATCTTTCTCAAATGTATAATTAAACTGCGCATTCTTTAGCGAATAAACAACGGTTCTTCGAAGTCCTTCATTTTGCAAACGAGTTCCCACTGAATTAATGTTTTGGGCAATTAAAATTTTAACTCCGTCGACCTTCAGGTGAGTGTATAAAAAAGCAACAATTATGGAAGGCCGTACGCTCGCAGCCCATAGTCTGTATTTCGGCGATGCATACCGTTTTAACATCAACGAATTTCGTGTTTTGAGCTTTGATCACTTTGTAATTACTCTTTTTGTCTGTCCGTGTCGTCTTTGTTGTTAGATACGGCTTTTATAATTGCTGTTTTATAAATACTGTTGTTATTTTTGCCGTGTCCGCCATGACAGATTGAATTTTCACAGGCATTCACTTATGTAAGCTGTTCATTTCTTATTTGTGAAAATATTTATGTTGAACACTTATAAACTCGGTATAGGTACTTTCATATATGAAATACAATATTGCTTTACAAAAGGAAAAGAAAAAATGCATTAGCTTGATTGACGTCAAATCAAATTAAGGGAAAGGTGTAATTTAATGAGGTTCTTCGATGACGCACTGGTAGCAGTAGCAATAGCACCTGCTTCTACATAATGCATTGTTACCTTAAAATTCAATAGGACATGGTCACTTAAAGCTTTCACCGCAAAACAAATGCATGTACAACGACTTTTAGGTCCCGTAGCTACTACAACATCATCTAAAAATCCAGCCTAAAATGAAATGAACGCAGCTTTCTTTTTTAACACCTGTACGGCTGTATCTTCAACCAATTTAATGCTGTAGTTGGTAATAAATAAAACAGTACACCGACTTTAATCCCCGTTTCATTCAGCACGTTACATTTATTTTGTCTTTCGTTTACCGGTGTTTTATTTCTATTTCCTCCATAGGAAACGGGAATGTTCGTTTGTGTCGTAAAAATAATATCCATTATTATAATTGGGGCGGCAGCGGTCGGCCCACGTGCCGTCTTCCTTTCTATAGTTTTATGTTTTCTGCCGGATTCCTTCATGTAATGGTTTTGTTCTATAGAGGCTTAATTAAGAGCGTTTTTTGGGGATTTTATTACTTCTTTCTTTGATTGTTTTAGCTTTCTTTATTTGGAAGTTTTTGTTTTGTTGCTTTTTGTGTCATCTTTTGTGGATCTTACTGACTCTTATTAAATTCGTGGTTTTACCTTTTCTTTGTCAAAAAAAGCATATTGCTGTAAAACAATGATAAGCTTATTTATTTTTTAGTTGTTTTAATTCTTCTTTAATCTTTTTCTTTTATCTTACAGTTTCGTAGTTAATGGCCAATGTATCTTATTTCTTGACAGAAATGCAATTTTCTTTCCTCTCAAATCAAATTATTATGTTGCAACAATGTAAGCGTTAGAAAATTATTAACCAACGTTATTAGGGGCCTTAATTAGTTCTTTGTAAAATGTTTCAACTAATTTAAACTCTCTTTAAGTTGCCGACACATTTAACCAAATCATTTAACTTTTTACTTAAGCAATCGTGAAATAATTAAATCACGTATAAGGCAGGTTGAGCAATAAAGACGTATCTGCTTTTAAGATTTTTGGTTTGTACTTAAATTATAAGAACAGTGAGAAATTAATTTGATGATAGAGAAAATTTTTGTATGACAAAGATGATGATTTTGGAATACCTAATCGCAGACAAAAAATAAGGTGATCACATAAATTATATTTATAATGACTGAATTGATTTGAATAACAATGTTTCAAAGTTTTATCAAGCCGTCTGCTTCATAAACAGGATGGTGATACTTATTCTAATAAGAACAATTTGATATGCGCATTACATATATCTACCAAGAAATCTCTTCACAGGTATGACCACTATTGACAGCTGCTAGTTCCAAGTGCAATAGTATCTAACTAGCCGACTCGCCCCGGCTTCGCACCTGTAGTAATGTATGGCTATGTATGGATAAATAAACAATTCTAAAGAATTAACTATCTCATGTAATAAACGATTTTCCTAGAAAGTTTAAAGTATGTAACAGTGGAAAATTAATAGCTATAGTGCTTAGCAGAAGTGCTTTATCACTACTCCATAGTGCGCTCAAACACTGCAAGTTATCACTTCAGAGCCTCGAATGGCATCATTTAGGGGAATTTACGCTTTATAACAAAGAAACTGTTCGAAAAACAGTGAGAAAAACATCGTGCGTAAACATGGCATGCCCTAGAATAAAAAAATCGGAGACATGTGACGTCCCTTTGTCAATTCACAATTATAACTTAAAGTTTGCGTTTCACGGTGACGCTTCTTGCAAAGGACATATTCTTTGTATCCTTTGTAAAGAGATTCCGAGACGATCAAGCAGCTTGAAGCAAGCATGTAGCTTGAGTCAAGCTTGTTTAATTAGGTAATTTAAATAATCTTAATTTGAATGTTATTATGGATTTTCAGGCAGGCCATGTAGGCAGACAGGTTTTTGCTGCTAACTTGTCAGTTCTAAGCAGGTTGTTAAGTCTATTAAAACCTCTATGCTACACATACCGCTAAAATAACAACTCTATCTTCGTATTTAAACTTAAAAGCATTACTTCGTTCTTTAACTTCCTTTCCGTTACGCCTATCCAAAACCCGAATAATTGCTGTTATTTTTATCACAAAACAGTCATAAATAATTCATTCAACACAAGCCATATGCCACGAAAACATTAATTATAAATTTAGATTCGGCATTACACGCTTTAGATGTATACGCGCCAGCCAAACGTGAAATTATGGGTTGTCAGGGCAAGCTCGACTTGTGTTTTTATCTCTATCATTTATTATAGTGTTAGACAAAGATGTAAAGTTGGGTGTTATGTCGTTACAGTTTGTGAGGCGGTGTTGTAGGAAATGGATAGATAAGCTGATTGTGTAAGGTACTTCATGTGAAACGCAATAAGTAACAACAGAGCCAATAGGGTTTATTCGCTTTTTGGCAGTTTTATTGTATAGAGACTGAACACTGGTTGAGCGTGATTTTGAAACCATGCTCAAACGCAACATGAAAGCAATTCCTAAAACATGCATTTTCAATACAGCGATTGAATGCACCAGATCATCAAATCGCGATGCAGTATCGTACAGCAACAGCTAAAATGCTGATCGATCACTGATGGCACTGATGCTGAAAGTATCGTGTGTGCCATGGCTATAGCGTGGCGGGCGCTGCAGATTCGATCGCACAAAAAGTCAGTAAACGCGGTAGGCGTAAATGTCATCTTGATATTCTTATTTACTAGTTGTTGCTCACGATTTCGTATTGACGCAAACATCAACGTCAATATCAACGAAAAATCCTGTTACTGGACCCTGTAAGGAGCATGATGTACCTACTCGTATTTCTGTGACTGTCACTCAGTCACAAAGGTGTTAAAGATGTATTGTATAGAAGAAAGATTCATATTAAATGAAAGTTAACATGTAGGTAGGTATAAGTTTATCGTCCGATGACGGCTGTCGATAGCTACTAGATAAATGATCTACATAATTGAATTAAATCACCAATAATTGGAATCGATCTTGATATTACCGAGATATCTGAGAATATAAATTAATATGTAATTCTAGAAAAGCTATCTTACAGTCAATTTACTTAACAAGTCAAGATTTAATTAGATAAATGGAGTAGAATGTTATCACATAAACGCTACCCCCATCTGAAAGGTTGATAAGGTCTATTAATAACTTCAATGGAATATCGATACGTTTATCAATTTATTCGAGGTAAATTTCACAGAGATGTCGTAAAGTCCCTTCGTAGAATATAAATATATTACGGTAGATTGGACCCTACCCTAAATTAATAGGCCCCTATCAATTGAGCGTTAAAATATGCAAATAAAATTGTCGAAAATAGACCCACGCTGACGGTATGACACGATGTAGGAAGACCACGACTTGTAGCATTTTTTTTATGTGACAACTAAATACTTCATTTGTACGGGGGTTATAATTTACTTATAATGTTCTATATTTAAGGGATCCAGGATAAAATGTTCAATAAACACTAGGCCGAGATTGATCACTGTCGTACAACTGTCTGTCAAACTACAAGAGCAAGATAGAGACGAGATTACATCTAAGCCAAAGCACGTGCTAGGTAACGTTTATTAATCTCGGCCTTAGTGTCAGCAATTTGCTTTGAATCAGAAGTCTATAACATCATAGATATTGGCTTGTTAAATGGTAGGTACAACATTTTATTTGTAAAGCATTTTAGGAGCCTAGAACCTACCATACCATACATAATTATTTATTTTTTCTAAATCTCCATAATTCAAAGGAACAACCGACACAAGGTTTCGCCCCCATCTATTTTAAAATCTCAACATTATCCTTAAAACGCCATAAGCAATTTACGTAAACACCAACAGTCAACATTACACCGTTTACACTCACATAACGGCCCTCAAGTTGCACAAGAGAGCTAATCTTAACACGATATGTCGCAGAAATTGTCGAAAACTCATTGTCGTCCTACTTCGTAATCCTATACTGAAGCGCTCGGCCAATTAGCGCGCGCGGGAAACTTGGTATCCAGTTACGGAGTTTTTGTGTCAAATGAGATGGAACGCTATTGGACTATAGCTTGGTACTGCAACAGTATTGGGTGACGCTGAGGAAATTTACATTAAAATACATTGTTACGTTTAGGATATTTTCCTGTGTATCTCTTTGACTGTGTTTCGTTTTATCTAGGAGTATCTGATAATGATGGCCGGGTCGAAGACGATTACCGTGTTTCTTTGAATATCTAATAGTCAAAGCCGTGTTATGACGACAGAACAATTTAGGAAAGTTTAGACGTGTGTAGCTCTTGGACTATGTTTCGTTTTATCTAGAAGTCTGATAATGATGGCCGGGTTGAAGAAGATTACCGTGTTATGACGATAGAGCAATTTAGGAAAGTTTGGGTGTGATTTAGAAGCAAGTGGCAAGTGGCGGATATGTGATGATGACAACTGTCGCTACTTGCCACTCGTGTGTCAACGCCTTATGGCCGTTCCCAATAACCGATCTATCGGCTCTGTATTCTAGGTAGGTACTAGAGATAGATTTTTTACATGAATTTGATTGAACTTATTAGATTTCTATCGCCGTCTTATGGTCTGAATCAAACTTTTGATCATTACATCCAAACATACCTTACCCAATTGATCAAAAAAGTAGGTACCTACAGTACACGTTTTGCATTTGATTAACCAAGTGTCGTCTGCATACAAATGATTGTAAGTTGTTCTATTGACAAAAACAAAATGCTTACAACCCGACATTTTTGTTCGGGTCTATGGACCACGTAAACGTAATTAAACAAGTGGGTTACTGACCGCAATATAATATTAATGATAAGTGAATGTAAATAACAAATAATTATGTCGTAAACTGGACATTTTCTCGTAATGAAGTCATCTTTAGCATGTCAACTCTTCATACTACAAAGAAGTATTTTATCATCGAAGTGTAAATAACAACGTTTGCAAGGTAGAAAGAATTCCAATAAAATATCGATACTATCATAGGGCTGCCATACGTCCCGGTACCGGGACGTGCCCCGATGTCCTGGTCAGTAAGTCACTTGTCCTGGTTTGGTAGTTATGTAGATATGCATAGTTGCATGCATACGAAAGAAAAGCAAATCTATTCAAAATATGCCAACCTCTCTTTGCAATCCCAGGCTACAATATATAAAACAGCTGTTTTCATTGATCTAATAGTACTGAACGAAAAATCGAAATGGGTCTAAAGAGGTTACTTAAAAAAGTCATTAGTTGAATTAGTTGAAAAAGAGTAACCATGGAGTTTCTTGTCCGTTCTTCTCCATAGGAATCTACGTTTTGGAACGGACAACTAGCTTCAACTAACGGACAAACTGACTGACAACTATTGCTTGACTATTCAAAAGTGCCTGTAAATGGTCTAATTAAAATAAATGTTTTGACTTTGACTTTGACTCAGAACTTCAAAAAAATATCATGAATGGGCAAAGAAAAGTTGCACTGAGAAGTAAGCCTAAGAAGATTCGGATGTCGTTTCGTCGATTGTCGATTTTCTTCGATTTTATTTAGTTTTAATAAATATTATTTTCTACTAAAATTTAAACATAGAGTAAACCTAGGTCTAAAAGAGTCTAATTCCACTTTATTTTTTCTATTTCAATTTTATTGTCCCGGTCGGCGTCTCAGCATTTACGGCAGCCCTATACTATTATCACAGTAATGATAAGGATGTAGGTATCGATCAATCATGAAGTATCGATTGTTGCTCAATATAAACAATCGGTTGTTTGCAGACGCGTTGGCACCGAGGACCGGCTTATCACTGTATTATGAAATGTTTTGTTTTTATCAAGTTTGCCTGGAGTAACACAAAGTCCAAACTGGAATAACATGCCTATTGTCAATAATAAGCTGTATTTCTTTGCTCTTTAATTCACTGAAGTCGAGCTAAGATTAAATTTATTGGCGCGAGAATCACTTATTTACTGCTACGATTTCTTTCGTTGAAAAAACAAATTTTATGTATCATTGATTTGGACAGTAAATAATTAATTATTTCTAAATAATTTCTTTACTAACATACAGGTTAAACACCATACCCTCCTTTTAGTAAAAACGCGTTTTTCTCCCCTCTATCCAGAAAGTTGTTGTGTCGTTGCTGAATGATTTTATTTTTACCGATCATCAACACTCTTGATCATGACGTAGGAGCAGGGCCGGATTTAGGACAGGGCAACAGGGGTTGTAGCCCGGGGCGTCCACAAAAAGGGGCCTCCACAAGAAAGACAACTTCATTTTCTTTAGATAAGAACAGTAAAATCTGTCTGTCAAAGAGAAAAAAGTTGACATTTACATGATATTTTTTGAAAAACATTTTTAAGCATATCCCTATGAAAATTAATGGATTATGCAAAACATGAACAGCTATTTGTTCCATTCTCCTCGTTAAGTGGATTTTTTATTGAAATAAATTGGCACCTACCTACTTTTGAAAAAGTGTAAATTTTTTATTTTTAACCGACTTCCAAAAAGGAGGAGGTTCTGCATTCGGTTGGTTTTTTTAACCGACTTCCAAAAAGGAGGAGGTTCTGCATTCGGTTGGTTTTTTTTTTTTTTTTTTTTTTTTTTTTTTTTTTCATGTATGTACACCGATTACTCCGTGGTCTATGAGCCGATTTACGTGATTCTTTTTTCATATGGTAAAAAAAGCTCGCGAGGTGGTCCCATATAAATTGTATTAACTTAGGTTCAGTAGTTTTTTAACCAGCTTCAATAAACGATATTTTTCGTGTATATCGATGACATCATGACGATAGTAAAAAAATCATATAATGTAGGTACAGGAATTCCTGATCGCAATCGATCTCGATATTATAGATACATAACATCACGCCGTTATTTCCCGCAAGGTTAGGCAGAGGTGGATAGTACACACAGTTTCTTTATGTTTAAGTCTTATTTGATAGAAAGTTAGGAACCACCCCACAAATGAAAAAACATTGTTTTCGTTTACTGATACGCTGTTATCCACCAACATTTAAGAAGGTAAGTACCTATTTAAATTGTATAATACTGCCTTTGAAACACATTTTGTATGTACTTTTACCGAGATCGATTACTATCATTAAAGTCGCTCTATCCATGATTCTATGGTACTTTTATATAGGTAAGGTATTATTAACAAAAAAAAAATGTTACACTACACTAAAATGGTAAAAATAAAAACAGGTTTAAAAAAAACCGACTTCCAAAAACTACACTAAAAACTATGAAATAAAAAGGTTAAACTTACTTAATTAAAAATCTAAATGTATATTGAAGTCGGCGGGGCCTAGCATGAAAATAAACAAAATTGCAGATTAACGAGGAATGAAAGGAAATCTTAATTTGCACGTGCACACACTGCGCACATCCTTCCTGTTCAAAGGCTGAGAGGCAAAAACCTGAAGAGGCCCCGCCGGCTTCAATATACATTTAGATTTTTAATTAAGTAAGTTTAACCTTTTTATTTCATAGTTTTTAGTGTAGTTTTTGGAAGTCGGTTTTTTTTAAACCTGTTTTTATGTCTAATTAATTATTTTTTCGGCTGATTCCTAAATCTTTCGGGTTCTCTAATTTTTTGGTTGCCCCAGGGCCTCAACATCTTTAAAACCGGCCCTGCGCAGGAGTTCATTAAACTATTAAAGGTAACATCACATAATTTAGCAACATGACACCGTTTAAAGATACTAAAAACATACAAAAACCGTGTACAAAAATCATGGCATTAAAATAAATGAAAATAATTTTAAAATTTGAAAAAAAGGGCAACAAAATCTGAGTAAATCATTACTCGCACTTATCTCCGTTTTCTGTGGACCCAAGCACAAATTTTAATAATTGGATGTTGGCAGGAAGAACGCATTTACATATGAAATACCTCCGTGTAGACAGTCCCTACAGGTGTAGGTATGTTCCGCGAATTAGCATTCAGCGGCCAACGACACACGTAATTACTTGCGCAGGCGCTCTGTACAGCTAAATGAATGGACGAGTGCGTAAATGGTTATGAAGCAGTTAGATTTTTTGTTGCTGTATTAAAGTAAGGGGTTCTCTTCTATATAGGAGGTGGACACATGTGTCCACCTCCTATATAGAGAACCCCTGCATCGGCTACATCTTCATCTATACTAATACTAGCTTCGGCCCGCGGCTTCGCTCGCGTTTTCCGGGATGTATCATACATATAAACCTTCCTCTTGAATCACTCTATCTACCTATATAAAAAAACCGCATCAAAATCCGTTGCGTAGTTTTAAAGGTCTAAGCGTACATAGGGACAGACAGCGGGAAGCGACTTTGTTTTATACTATGTAGTGATACCTAATAAAGCTGAAGTTTGTTTGCACGCGCTAATCTCTGGAATTACCAGTGGGATTCCAAAAAAAATTTTTGTATATAATAGCCAGATTTATGAGGGACTAGCTGACCCGCCCGGGCTTCGCACGGGTAAAGTTACCCTACGCCAGCTAAGCTACCCTACGCCTACCCTACGCCTACCCTACGTCTACCCTACGCCTACCCTACGCCTACCCTACGCCTACCCTACGCCTACCCTACGCCTACCCTACGCCTACCCTACGCCTACCCTACGCCTACCCTACGCCTACCCAACGCCTACCCTACGCCTACCCTACACCTACCCTACACCCCAAATCTCAAAAATAATTTTCAAGCTTCTAGCTTTAAAAATTACGTAATTTCCACACAAACTTTCATGCCCTATTTCAACCCTTTACAGCCCTTTTTTCGCATTAAAAAGTAGACTATGTCCTTTCTCAGGCTCCAGACTATCTCTGTACCGAATTTCATTTGAATCGGTTCAGTATTTTATGCGTGATTGCGTAACACACAGACAGACAGACAGACAGAGTTACTTTCACATTTATAATATTAGTAAGGATAGTATAAGCTATTCCATATCACGCTACAACCCTTAGGAGCCAAGCAACAGGGTTGAAACCGCGAGGAACAGCTAGTGTAAGTATAAATTATGCACCAACATGGCTTTATTTAAGTACAATCTTTAAGCCTGTATCTGTGCGTAATTATCAAATTTTCGTAGTGTGCTATACGTGTTCAATTCGCCCCCTGCAAAAAGTGATAGAAAATGTTATCCGGTGATTCACCGCTATAGGTACCGTTTCCAGGGCTATATGCTCTGAGATGTTACTATTTTCTTAATTTGGAATCAAGGAGGTTACATTAATTTACACTAAAAACTTAATATATTTTACTATAAATTTCTTGTTTACAACAATGCTCTATGCATTGTTGTAAACAAGAAATTTAATGATCGGTCTCTGCTGCAACAATGACAACAACAATTTAGACAATCTTACGTCATTTGCGAAAGGATTGTGTTTTATGATCATATTTTAATGATAGAATTCAGTGGTTTTATGATTTAAAAGTAATAATAATTACCTAACATATGATACGCGTCGGCGATACGGATGTACCTACGGTGATTGGATTGAACAAATACATGTTAGCAATACGGCTTAATAGTTAATACACATGTTAGCAAAGTTAGTTCTGATGGTAGACTTTTTATGATAACTTTTGATATAGTGGACCGATTTCAATGAAATAAAGACTAAATGTTACCTCAAGGTAACATTTAGCGTGCCTATACATTTCTTTCTAATTCCTCAAAATCAATTCAGTAGTATTGATTTGATGCGTGTTCAAACACACAGACAAACAGACAGACAAACCGACAGACAAACCGACAGACAAACCGACAGACAAACAGACAGACAAACAGACAGACATTAATTCTAAAAATGATAGAAATTTACTTCATTACTCATTCTTAGTCCCCCCTATTATTTTTTTGCAAATATATGCAATGTACAGACACGCGGAATTTACATTCTTATTATAAGTATAGATAGTATAGGCTATTTAACATTACGCTACGACCCTTACTAGCCGAGTAACGGGGGTGAAACCGCGGAGCATAGCTAGTTTATTTCATACGACAGTGGTGCCAAACAGCCTTAGAGCGCTTGTAGACATCCGGTTTTTTTCACCGGACAACGGACCGATTTTTACCATTGTATAATGAATCCGGCGTAATTTTTTCGCCGGACCAATGTCCGGTGCGTGTACTCACATTCATTATAAACCATACACCACCGCGAATCCGGTAAAAAACGGACGTCTACAAGCGCCCTTACCTCAGATCATAGAAACAAGGAGATATGCCATCATAGCAAATTAGTACGGGAACAACTGATGCCACTTTTAGTACATTTTTCGACACAATTACGCGCATAATTAAGCGCTCCTTGTGAATAAAAAGATCTCCCACGCATTGAACATTCCGCACACCCTCAATCTAACACTGTTAATCGTCACTCAACACTAGCACTAAACTAAAACACTGTATTTATATCATCGATCGTGTTCGGTTCGTCGCCAGCGCGTACGTTTTTAATATGAGCAATTTGCTCAAGATCAGGCATCAAGCTCGATAGCGCCTTGCCACATCTCCTTGTTTCTATGATCTGAGGCCCTTACGGTCCGCCTGATGGTAAGCGGTTACCGAAGCCTATGAAACGCTTGCAAAGTTGCAACACTGAGTATCACGTGCGCGTTACCAAATTGGTTGTGCCGATAGCATAGGGAGCAAGCAGTCCCCTGCTGGAACACAGCGGATCCTTAGCAGCTCTGGCTACCTTAGGTACCACATGAACACAGCACTACCGAAGGGTAACGTTGGCTGTGGTCTTCTATAAGGTAGAGATACTACCACAGTCGGATAATCGGGTTGCTCCAGATTTGAGCAAGGTGTTCTACTGTGTACTCTTTATTCATTTATGTATGCCGTACCGAAGCGTACGTATGGAAATTTTGAATGAACAGCCTTTTTAAAGGCTCTATTTTTTTTCTTTGATTAATAGGCTTGCGTTTGACCGCCATCTCGCCTTATGTTAAGCGATGATGTGATCTACAATGGAGCACGCTCACCTAGAAGAAACCGATTCACTCGTGACTTGAAGACACCCAGACTGTAATTGGCGATTTTCACAATGAAAGTGGAATGGCTGATTATGTGTCTACATTTATTTCTTACGACTACATTTTTTTTTACAATAACTCTTCTTCCGGTTCCGCGGAAACGGGTACAGCGTTTTAATTCCTCCACCAGCACTTTTATTTCTTGGTATAAAACAAATCAATTCGTTATAAAACGTTAATTGGCTGACACAAGAAGGATATATTAACCTGGATCTCTACGTATAAGGTCCCTCACTCCACATAAGGCGTTTTAAAACGAGCGTCCGCTCGCGCGACGTTAAGTCATTTTCGCTCAAAAACATGACATTTGCCGCGTTAAGGTTCCCGCAAAAAAAGAGAAACTGGGATTTTATGGAGTCGTGTGTGAGATCGTGTAATGGCTTATTTGAGCCTAAAAGGGACATAACAGGCTATAGGTTAAGCTAGGCTTCAGACCGGTTTGTTGGAAACCTTAACAATAATAAACATAAACCATCATAGTCGGAAAAAAAAACTAAGGTTTAATAAACTGATCTTTATTTTACAGTACAGAATCCTAAAAAAATCCAAAAGACATTTCCGCAACTAGGGAATAAGTTGTTTTAACACATCACAAGCAAATCCGCCCCTATTTCTTGGGGTATAAGCATCCATTTAAATAATATCCATTCAAAAAGCTTGGCGTATGAGTCATTATTTCTTTGAAGTTGTTAACTGTTTACTTACCGTTTCGCGAGCAATAAAGAAATAATTAAAGACTAGAAACAAAAATGAAAAATATATAAAAACAGCAGCAAGTTAATGGACGCCGAGTTAATTAATTTTAAAACAAACTTGAACTATAAAACCGCTAACTGCAAATATTATAACTACGTTGAATCATAAATAGTTAGCAACTAGCAACACGGTGGTTAGCAAGTGATTGACTGCAGTTATGACTGTATTGTTTTTATGAGAAAAAGTTGAAAGTTTTACACATAAATGGACACAAATCATCAATGATGCAGCTATCCATCGTTTTGCTTACTACAATAGAATACTGACATTACTTCTATAAAATACAGCTTTTGCCAAAATTCGATCTCAAGTAGGGAAAAGGGCCGTTTGTAAGGTTATTGAAAACAGCCAATAAACGTCAACTTTCTTTCTAGTTATTTCTTTTTTTATTGTCAAGGTGGGATACGTATAATGCCATTCATTCATCATCATCAGCTCGTCAATGAGCTTGATACTTGGCTAATCTCTCCATCCATTCCTTCATCATGTAATCTTCCAATTCCCGACTCCTAAGAACTCACGGCATTTTATGAAACAGAAAGGAGTCCTTAAGTAACCAGGACCTCACGCTTAAGTCAACATTAACTTCACCTTAGAATAATTTCCTCGTCTTTTTACAAAGCCCGTCTGTCCTCACCCATTATTACCTAATTAAATGCTAACAGAATGCCAATCAATGCAAGACCCCGTCAGATATAAAAATAAACACCATTTATTATTCCGACTGTGCAACCGGGGTACCTGCGAAGTATTAACGTGATTAGTTAAATGAGTAACGAACCGTAGATTACAAATATAATTATCAGTAGATAACTAGTGATAAAAAACATGTGTTGTATTATGTCATGTTTAATAATAAATATGATGGGCAAAAAAAAGAGGTTTTTACTTTCAATAACTTGGTTTTAGTGCTTGAAGTAATCGCCTATTGACTCGCTGAATCAATATCGTTATCCACACCATCATTTATTCCACTCATTCTCCAAATACAAAAGATAAATAAAAATGTAATTATTTTGCAATCACAGTCACAGATAGTTATTGCTGCAAATTAAAGACTTAAGTATTCAAAGTAAAATTCAATTCCTGGAGATGTATTGAACGTTCTTGAAGACCAGAAAACTCTTGGTCCTCGAATACGCACCACTAAAAAATTTAGCGATGATGTCACACCTTAAATCAGGGCGGCATTCAATGATGCCACTGTAAAACGCAGCTATTTACCAATTTAAATGCACCCATAATTAAATAAATGAGGTTGTAAGTAAATCCATTATGGACAATCAGTTGAACGAGAGATCAATTAAAAAAAGGTCGAATAAAAAATATGTGGAAAAAGTCTTGTTAATGAACATGCCGCGTCGTACATTACGGACGAACAGCTTGACGTTTTAATTATTATTTAATTTATTATATCTGTACCAGATACACATGATGCTGAAAGAGACATTTTATTGCCAGATTGCGTCTTTTCGTTTATTTGTATCGCTCGTGCACTTGTTGATAGCTTTACAATGGCTTTATTCCTCGTTAACAACTTCACTACTATTCTATTTTGTTATTCTTTTGGACGTTTTTTAAAACGTGTTGTAATTATTTGTCTTGAAGTAGAATCATTGCACTTTATAAAACACTCGTCCAGTATATAAATCATCAATATTAATCAAACTTCTTCAAGACCAAACAGTAAAATATTAAATTCATGGAAACTAAGTGGAGATTATATCGGATTCATTGGTAAAAAATATTGATTTTGCATTTTAAATGGTCGATTAGAATTCAAATGTTTAAATAATCCAGAAGAAATATGTCCGGTGCGCCGGCGCCATTTTTTGGTCTTTTATTTTTACCATATCAAGACCAGAATTTAAAATGTTAACGCCAAGGAACTTTCCGCTGGAGACAAATAGCATCAATTCTAAACGATACCCGGTCAATGTACTGATCTTGATTCTTTGTTACCCATTTGTAGTTTTGTAAAGCAGCAAACGCTATTAAAAATATAACTTCATTAACGATATGCAAGCTTGTTTCATAACCATATCGTCCACTGCTGGACATAGGCGTCTCCCAAACATCACCACAACAAAATTTTATTTGCAAGATATTTTTGAAATTACGGTCAATCTCCCACTCTTCAGTAAAATATCAATACTAGCCAGCGGATTGTTAATAAAAAGAAGGGCGCTTATTTTCTCTTCCAAAAAATATAAGAATTTTTACATACCTACAACTGTTAATTATGAGATTATCGATAAGCCACAGGCAGAAGATACCGTAAACCTGTTTTAGGACATATTACTTCATATTGCCATAATAATTTAATTAATAATCGATAACCGATTGCTGCCAGAAAAAATAATAATGATTGATGATGAATCTCCAATTTTAAATAATATAGGCATTACCAATTAATTATTTCTGTTTATGTCTTTATAGTTTATTTAAAAAATTAATTAAACGACATTTGTAAAAAATGTGGTATCAAAACGATTGTTTGTAAATAAACACCAACATACCAGTTAAAAGTGGGACAGAAATAAAATTGTACTCTATATGTCAACGAAGAGAAGCGCTGAAGACAGAATGCGTGGCCACATGACAAGTAGGGCTCCCAAGAGCGTAGGTAGACGCGATTATGAACTCAGCCGATGAAATATTATGCCGGGAGAATGAATATTGCAAAAGGAATAAGTCAGAAGAGAAAATAGAAGACCTTTTAAAATTTATACTTACTTTCAAACAACTTTGAAAAACTGCGATTCAATAAGAAGTTAGATTTTGTAGAATAGGTACCTACCTGACGTAAATCAAATCAAATACGAGGGAAGACTAAGTACATTACGAGAATTTTAATTTAATGAACTATAAACTTCGAAATGAGAAAATATGACTGACTGACAACACATGTAGAGATAATTTTATCATTAATTAATATGTTTTGCAAGTTTACGGATCAAAGTTAGATTGGTATCTGAAAGGAGCGGAAATTAAATGTCATTTATGTATTTACCTTACATCAATATGTTCTAAGATATGTCATTCATATTCATACAATGCTTTGGTATTAAATTAACTTAAAGGTACCTACATTAAACATTTCACACTGAACGAATAACAAACTTGGTTTAAAAGTACACGTACAAGTTGCAAAATTTAATATAATTTTCAATACGCGAAGGTAATTAAGCCATTCATTATACCGTTCCTTCAAGTGTTTAACTGGATAAATGACGAAAATTTTACAATTCTTTCCAAGTTTTTATCATTCGCCATCGCAATATGTAGTTTGAAAGTAGCCTCAAGTTGCAAAAATGTTCGATCCAATCTCAATCTCTCGAAACGCGTATCTCGGTCCCTTTCGACTGAGCGAGTGCACTGACCAACAACACCGGTTTTTATTAGCTAATTATCAGTTTTCGAAAGATATCCCTAAAAATGAGACTCTACACTTAAAACTGAGGCTTCACTTTCCATTCTCTCAGAATTTCAACCAGAGCAATACCGGTAGGTACCCTTAATTAATGATTGACACAGACATCAAGTTTAATAATAAGATAAATTGCAAAAGTTTTATTTTAGGAGCACAAGTTGCTGAATTAATTAGAACCCGTTTCTGTTAATTCCACACAAAATGCAAAGTTTTAATATCAACGTCTAGCTTCCATCAAACAATGTTAATAATAACGGGCGAAGTAGAATCGTGACCCATCCGACGTCCTTGAGGTCCGACCTTCCCAGAACTTATTCAGAAAATAAAACCAAAAGTAGAGAGCCCCGAGCTGATAGACGGGCTCTGATCCCAAACTAGTTTCACGATTTATCGCTTCTGTACGATCTGTGCGCCGGGATGGGATTATGTATCTAATTACTAAAGTGAAAGATTCTGTTTTAGCGTGAAAGGTAAAATTTTGGAACAAAGGGATCCTCTTGAAATTCAATTAAATTTGATATTTGAAACACAGGGTAGGTACGTTTTGATATGATTTGAAAAGAAAGCCTTATGATAGATTAATGCTTGAGGTTTTAATAACTGTCTGTGCGAAAGATGATGGCTTGTGTGCTTGAATGTAAATATACCAAAACAGCCTAATTATACAAACTATCACATATTATATTTTAGTAAAACATATTTTAGAAGTCATCTACAATTGATGGTCTTTCAAGCTCAGTGATCATTATAAGGTATGGACTTTTCAACATTAAATTGTAATCGAACGTCTTTCATCTCTAAAGCATTGAATTTTAGAAGTTCATGTCTTTCTTTTTACACGCTGACATGCTGTTTGATATTCACATCTGGAAAAATATTTTTATCGTTTGGTACGAGTATTCCACCACGTTCCACATGATGTCTATGAGATCATCTTTCACTGTGTTATGGTGGAGTGTGGTGTGTGATTTTGTCGCATCGTTATCGATGCGCTCGACCGCTGCACCGCGCCGTCGCCGAGTGCCACACGCCGGATAACGGTGTCGTATATCGATATCGTAGCGTAAATAAATTGTACAATCAGTTTATTGTACGTATTATCAAACAGACCCGTAAGGGCTACACGAGCGTATCGCGCTTCCGTCAAATCACGACCTACTCAAAGGAAATCTCCGCGTAAAAAAGGGATTTTTTTTATACAAAGGTAGGTTTCCTTCGAGTCACGACAGTGCCATCGAGCCATCATCGGATTTGTTGGATGCAGTGTTCGCGGGTTCGCCGACAGCGCGGGAAGGGGGGAGCTACCGCGCGGCAACACCGGGCCGCACCGCACCGCGTGCTTCACCCGGCCACTTGCCGGCCGCCAGTCTACCAATCGCTCAGCGCAAGGACGGACGCGCGTTTCAGTGGTGCGATTCTCAGACGAGTGTTTAATAACTTGTGACAAAACTTAGTGCACTCCTATTACGAGTGGATCGGATTAATTGCAGTGTTTGTGACGTTCGACTACGATGAATGTGTGTTTCTAGTGCTGAAACTATTTGATTAAAAAGTTGTGTAAACCGAGCCGATGGTCCTCTTGAATAGTAACATGAAAATTAATGGTAAATAAAGTCTTCCAATAAGTTTTTGCATGTGTTCTTACGGATATGTTCACTGTTACTGTTGGTATGCTGTTATTTACCTGGATGATCTGATGATCTTGGCTTGCACGACGCACGACCCATTCGTACACACATTACGTGGTGGCAGCACACGGGAGATCTGGCACGGGATAAAGGATTCGGAAAGGAGTCAGGGTTTATTTATTAAACTATTCAAATGAGCGCGGTGTTATTCCATCCGGACCACCAAAACGGCCAAAACAATGGCGGACCTTGTGTCTGTCAGGCGACATTGACTCTCCGAATGTAAATTTGAGTTAGCGCGAACAATCGAACCTAGTGAGTTTAGAAGTCAATATATGAATAAAAGCTAGTGTGTGTGACCGTGGTGCGCCTACGGGACCAGCCGCTGTGGGTGGACGGCATAGTTCCGAACCGCCTAGAACGACAGTGGGTGTTTGAATGGAGCCAGTTAATAATAATGGTGAGATTTAATCACCGCCATAGAGGTTACACAACAAAGCTATAAGCATGTCCATGGCTCGATTTGTAGATGAAAAGCCCTTTATAACATGTTCTGAATAGTCACTAACAAAGCTTTCGATAGAGTAGAAAATTTTGGCTTGTAGATTACTTAGGTACTAATAATTAATCCGAATATTGTGTTTACTTGATGAATGTAAGTATTACATTGATCAACTTCAGCAACGTCTTTATTACACTATGTTCGTGAAATGTAAACGATAAATGAATCCATCTCTGTGACATGTAGCATTAATAAAGCTATAAAAATGTCAGACGTTGAATAGATCAGGAATCCTTACAATCTCCAACATCCTGTTGCTGTTGGCGAGGGACATAAATTTCGCACATGTTACGGAATAGACCTCAGATGTCGACTGACAAAAAACAGACATCGTTCCGCACATGTGCGCGCCCAAATTCAGGGCAAAGAGACTCACACGACAACCTACCTTAATGGAATGGAAGCTTCAAAAATAAAAATAATACTAATGGTAAACAAACCGTATGACGCCTACACAGCGGAATCAAAACAAAGGGGAGAAAGAAATTTAATTAAAGAATGAATTACCCAAGGTAACCATGTTATTACCGTATGCATCTGCCCGTAAAAGATGAATGCGTCCGTTGAGAAAATAACAAAAAAAAATCCAAAGAGAAACCTGCGCGAGTGAGGGTGGCACGTGGGCAGGCAGATGTGCAAGCGCATCCCGAGGCCGATCTGTGGTACATACGATTCTTTATCTTACAATCTCGCCGAGTTTGCTTACAGCTGAGATTTAAGATCCATTATTCTGCAGTTAATACTTTTAAGGGCCTCGATATCATCTCACAAAAGAAACTGCCATGGGTCACGTTTCTCCACCTAAAAGAACTTGACACTTACCAAAAATTACGATAAGTATCTTCAAAAAATATAAAGTTGGTACAGGAGCTTTACTTATAGTAATGGGTGTCTAAGTTCCAAAGAGGTCAAGTCCGGCTCGTAGGACCGAGTTTTTCCATCGATTATGATCGCCTGTATCTCGTAGACGGTCGTCGCCTTTTACGGCAACCTGCGCTCGCGCCGACTTAGTACTGACAACTGTGGGATAGTCGACATCAGTATCTAAGATAACTATCGACTCTCTAGGTGTTTTCATAATTTCTCTATCCTTAGTCAAGGTGCGGCTATTGAGAATATTGACTGTGACCGCTTGACGGAGATAGCCTTTGATATTATAGTCCAAGAATGGAAAGCTCGTCATTCTTGGAATCCCGTAGTTCATACTGGTCACTTATAATTGTCAAGTCATTAAAGTTTTGTCTTACACGGAGAATATATTAAAGTTGTTTCTGTCTCGTTACAACTCTTTTTTAAGAAGTGTCAGTAAGTCGTTATGGCTGCGTTAAGCAAAAAAAGTGAGAACAAAAGTCTATAGATGAAAGCTATATTATTGTTGCTCATAATAACACGTTTCTTCAGAAGGAAAACAAGCAAAGCAATAAAGTATAACAATTTTACGCATCAGTGAAACATTGCAGCGCGCTTAAACATAGTTTGTAAGTGGTAAAATGTAATACAATACTTCCATTTGTTACTGTATTGGCTGTAACTTGGTATGGCAAACACATTGTTAACTTAAATAGTTCTTAGGTAAAACGTATCGAGTAAACTCAACTAAGAAGAGAACGTTTTAGGAATATTAATATGACGCAAATGTGTGTAAGCAGCAAATTAGAGTTGCTATCCGTCTTCGGACATATTTTGGCGTGGAGAAAATTAAATATGTGACTATACAAGCTTCGTAATTATCTTGGGCATGTTACTGAAAATAGCATCTGCTTTGAATAAATTACTGCACGAAAATATAGACCGTACTTTTTCGGTACACAATATTTTAACCACATATCTCTCTAAGATAGTAAATATGTAAATGACTACACCTCATGTACGAAATATTAAATCAAGAAAAGTTTCAATCATACTGCGTGATTTGTGAGACATAGAGTAGCTTGAACTAGCAATCTACAAGATGAAGAATCTGAAGTCCACTAAACAGAACTTAAATAGAAACGGACAAAAAAAACACAGCTATAACAGCAACTGAAACAAATGCATTCGTTAATCAAAACAACACAATAAAGATGTAATCTTTCAATAGCGGGCACGTTCCAGCCACCTGCCCGACAGCTGTACGAATTTACATCTGACGATGAAAAATTACTCCCCCGACTACACCCCACACCACAAGCAGATGTTTTAAAATCATGGTGTGCAAACCACGCAGACAATTCGATGTTTTTGTCTTCGAAGTACACTCTGTGCTGTTTTGTGGAAATAAACGACCTATAAATTTGGGAGTTTCACCAGAATTAAATACTCGGGTGAAATGTAGTTTAAAGCGAGGAAACACGTTTTTATAATTGTAATAATTGACGGTAGTTGGAGAATTGATCGCAGTATAGGTATTAGAGACGGTTTGGAAAGCGCAGAAAGTTGATAAGTAATGTTAATAAATGATATCAAATTGTTATGATGAAATATGTATTATTGTTGGAAAAAAGGTTGGAGGATATTTTACCATGTTCCACCTCATAAAAAATAAAAAAACACTTGAGAAAAAATTTACGAAAGTTTCATCTTTTATCAAAGAGAGAACATTAAAACCATCACAAAGGTGAAATTTGCAATAAGCTTTTCGAGAGTTGCGAACAAGAAAAAAGTATCGTAAAAACTTGATAAGAAAATAAAAATTAATAAATTCCGACCTCAGAAAGGCCTCTGACACCGTTAAGCGTCTTTATTACAGTATCTAACAGAATTTTCATTCCAACTTAATTTACTTCAAGAATCTTGACGGATTCATTTATAAAATTAATTCCTTGAAACGCACCCAAAGAAGGGACCTCTTAACCGAAAGTGCCAAAGACGAGCGGAGTCTAATATAATTAATCTCATCCTACCTTTAATCCCCTATTTCGTGCTTGATATTATTGAGACAAGGCTGCTTTCGTGTTCTTCAAAAACCGTTTATACCGTAACCTTAGCGTATCCAAATTAAGCTTGTCCATATGACTGCCACTTTTGTTTTCATTTACATGTGTGTTACTCAATTCAATGAACGTGTTTTTGCCTATTATACTGAATCCAAGCATACTATTATCAGCCTCCGTATAAAACCCACATTAACGCGACTACACGGCGTATCTATTCAGTAAAAGTGGTATCACATCTCCGCCGGTGCGTCTGGAAAGGAAATTGAGCTGAAAATAAGTCGCCCTTACAACGAACTTATACTAAAATAGTCGAACATTCGACGGCTTCCATTTCTCTGCCACCTATACCATATCCTGTGCAGCGATGTGTTGGGCTGAGTGCGCGTGCCCATAACACTAAGTTTTGAATATTTTTATATCGCTTTTATATCCTAGAAATGTGTTTTTCGTATTTGAACCCTCTCAATATTTAGTATAAATAAAATTGGAAATCCTTAAATAAAATTCGACGTTGTGAAAAATATTGGCTGTAAGTAAGCAATTGCTTAATTTTTTTTTTAGTTTAAATTCTTAAGATTAACTCATTGATTTTCTCAATGTTGTCTTACTTTAACCTAAATTTTGTATTTTTGTTTTTTATTTTTTTCGACATATTTTGTTGGTAGTTTAAACTTTCTTCGTTCAATACTAAAGTATTATGTAATAACGGTTAATTATAGTACGGAAGGTAATTTACTTCACGCCAAAGCATTACAATATTGCTATTATATAGCATGACTTGAACATTGTGGCTTGACGAGGGGCGGTCTCGGTGACATTACATCGTTAATCACTCTCATTCTTCATAAAGAAAATTTTGATTTTCAATTTGAATGGCCCACTGCGATTACCAAATCCAATACTTGTTGATAAATGACATTTTGTTAATTAAAATTTCCGATACGTTTGACGTGACGGGCTTTCTTTTATTTATTTTTCTGTAACAAGTTTATTAATAGGTAGATTGAATGTTAAGAGAGAAATTGATTACAGATCATCTTCATTTCTGCTTCTTTTGTTTACATATCATATGCCTACATCTGCGTAGTCATCGTTATCACTGCATGGATCTTGTTTATCCAATAAAATATTTATTTATGAAAACATATTGACATATCCAACCCTCTGAACCCTGAGATATCCAACCATCTGACATACTGATTATTTCATGGTTTATTCCCAGTTAGTTAGTGTTCTCCTTTGCCTTTTCAAAGTTTAAATTGAAACATGGGTAAAGGTCCGGATGTGATTATTTTTTATTTGTTACTTTCCCATAGGGTTGCGCTTTTTATCATCCTGTTTGAATAGAATTAGGTTGGATTTGGTACTAGCTACAGATGTTAGTTTTTCAATTTCCTCTGTTTTTGTTTTAACTGTTTGGGGTGTTTTTTTGTTCTGCTTGTCATTTGTATTTTTTTGTACACTTAGTTTAGTATAAACATGGTTTTTGTGGCTTTTACTCTAAACAAATGTTGATTTACTACAAACGATGTGTCTATTGGATTGGACCTTCCTTTGTTTTGCTTCACGAAGTATCTAGTTTAAAAATTGAACTAACCTGATTGCCTCTACTGAGATGAAAAGTGTTTTACTGTGTGCAATTTACTGTTACATGCACTTACTATTAACTCATCTGAGAAATTAGATTACACTTTCAACTCGTCCATTAAACTAGAATATTTTGTAATGTTATGTGTTTTCTTTTTCATCTTTTAATTCAGGCGCATCTGAATGAGTAACATAAAACATTTTTTGTGAAACAAGACACTGTTACATACATTTTTGCTTCCGTTTTTATTTTACATTACCACTACTACTACTTTTGATCATTTGCCTGCAGCAGAATGACTTCATCTTGCAAATTCTACGTACTATTATATCATCATGATTCATGTCTTAGCTCGCAATAATTTTGTAAAGTTTAAAATGAGGACTATTTAATTTATTGTACAATTATTATTTATTATTCTAGTGTTATTAGTTCATCGAGCTAGTAATTCTTATTTATATTATAATCTATTGTTAAGTCAGTCTTGAAGCAAACAAGTTTAAGTCACGACTAAGAAAGGATATTATTGAGAAAAACGGATGTTAAGCAAGACGACCTTGTATTAATATTGAAGTTAGTGTTTCACGCTATAGTTACGTCATAATCTGACATTTACTTAAAACAAAATAAAACACTTTACCCACTTTACACACACTACAGACTTTGAAATGTTTTACGTGGAGCAAAAAGTATATATTAATAAAGCATACATTAAAAGCGCTCGAGCTCTTATGAAATGTTTAGATAATAATTTTTTGACTCCTGTATCTAAGACTGAAAAAAAAAACTCTTTTGACGCAAGAAAGCAATGTTGCTTTCTTAGCAGCAAGTTCTAGACACAAATCTCGTCTAATACTGCTCTCAGTGTCATCTCGTACAGTGCTCGGGTTGAACATCTCACACCTGACGGGATGAGTGTAAATTGCAGGTGCCTCACTCTGATTAATGTACTGGCACGCTGCCAGCCTCGCTTGCAACAAGTCTGCTCCGTCTCCAATGGATTTTTACTTGGAAACGATCATGTAAACAATCTTTAGTCGTATTGAAATAAAAAAAACATGGACTTTGGACACGGACTCATAAATTGAGATGATCGCTTTTAAAAAAAAATAAGTTAGGTACCTACAGCAATTTGTTGAAGCTTTAAACGACTCTGTTGCTTGCAGAAATGCACTTGGTTAACGAAATTATAAATCAAGGTGTGAATCATTCCTCACATGTTTTCAAGTGCAGTTATCACCTGTTAACACTTCCTCCTCGCAACAAGTTATTATCATTGTTTATATATCTAGAACAAAGCCCCTTGAATCACCACTACAATGTTTGCTATCAAATATTTGAAATCTACTAAAGGCTTTAATTGTGGATCTCTAAGTAGAGCTACATTCTTACCATTGTTGTACCGAAAATAAATATCATCACAAAGCTGCTTTCTAATGTCTAAACACACAGACACTAATAGTACACTTGTACCATCACTCAGACATTTTATCTCCCCGCCAAATCCGAAGACGTTCCTTACGATTAAATCTCAGATAAAAAAACCTTGTCCATTTGCATAGCACCTAAATTAAAAAAGAAAAATGAGGTGTTTGATGGCTGATTATTATCTGTGCCACGAAATTTTTTATTGCATTAAAATAAAATGTTCTGGTTATTTTATCCAGGTTGTCGTTAAAATGCGGTAATTTTGTTAAATCATCTTTTGCCGCTGTTCCTTTGTTCCTACACTTTATCACGGATTTCCTTGGAGCTGGCAGGTTGCCGGAAGACATTGAAAATGATGCGAAGTTTGTGGTTTCCATAAAAAAATAAAACAAAAATTATTATGCAACTGCTGGCAATTTTGCTAAAATATTTTACAGTAATTTTATTATGAAGTGGCAGAAGCGTCATATAAAATAAGTGGATGTCATCACTTGATAATCGTTACACGAATTCACGTCCATGTCACAGGTGGCATGTGAAACGTTGTTGAGATTATTTAAAAAATGTTTTTTTTTTCTTTTTTATGCTCTTGTAAAGGCACAGTTAACGCGTGTAACTTTCCGACGAAGTCTCACGTACTCTTTTTAACAAAAGTGCATCTGTCGCGAGTACTTCGACCCATTTTGTTCGGTCGTGCTGCGATTAGTCAAGGTGTCCATTCCGGGCGGTGTCGTATCAAGCAAAGACACTTGGTGTAATCTGTGTACCATATTTGGCACTACAATTAGCTGTCATTTCATTTTCCTTTGTGCAAGTTTTGTTTGTGTAATTGTATGACTGATGCATTGGATTTCTTTTATTTGATGCGTATGATTGTAATATATGTTTCATTTAAGTGTCGTTCAGTGTTTGCTTGTTTGTGTACATAATGAATTTATCAGCATGAGTAAAACTTTAATCAGAACATTTCTTCTCAATTAAATTTATCAATTTACTAATTCTAATTAAATCTAATTTACTATCTTAAATACGTACTTGATATATTATATTATACCAGTTAAGTTATCTTCACCATGGGAACCGACGGCACCATAAATCCTATTATCACCTAACTCCTTTGAAGAGAATAGAAAAAAAAAAATAGAGAAGTTATGGATTAATTCAACACACGATCATTTATTCAAACCTTTCGAAATATAAGACAAGATCTTCAAACGATTTGTCAATAGTAAAATAATAAATCAAGTGCATTCGACGAATTTAAATGAGCGTCGATTAAACTGCTTCACCTGTACGATATTTATCTTAAAATATGTAAATATGTTGTTTGGCCTGTGTATGAACTTCGTAAATTAGATATTATATTACCGTTCGTTATGATGCAAATAAGTCTGTCAACCGTGTAAATAAATCGTCAAAATCATTAATTAATTCAACATACTTTAACTAATTGATCAAACAATGAATAATTTTCGGAGATAACTTTAATGTACACTTTATTAATAAAATTTTCTCTATTTTCAAGCCATTGCAATTCCTTAAAATAATCTAAATTAGCAAATTGGTATACGAATCAAAATTATTAAAACCTCAAAGATAAAAACCCACGAGATCACGCCTCTCCGATCCTTGACCTTCCAGTTCGTCTACTGCGCTCATACCGTCATAAAAACTAATTAAACTGTTAGGAACAAAGGATACGGGACAAGAACATATTATTATAGAGTTATCAGCTGAACAAAGGGCCGATGTGTCTAAGAAAGCCGTTTTAATGACTCCATAAGCTCTACGAAGCGTAAACAATGACAACGGGAAGGTAGAAACATACTTAGATGACGCTACTCCTTTTGAGGTGTATAGCCATTAGATCTGAATGAAGGAAGGTACGGTAAAGCTATAAATGTTCTAAATGCACAGAAGTAACGTTATAAGTTCAGCTATAGGTAAATGTTATACTGTTATTGCTAAAAATGTACCTAAATAACAAGATGATGATATAGATATCGATAATGTCTGGCCAACCAAAATTTACTTTTAAAGCAAATTGTTTACACCTCCTTAAAAAACAAATATAAACGTTTAGTAGTTTAGTAATCAGTTCCGTTTACGACGGAGTACAGGGACAAGCAGCTGACAACATCGACAGGACAATTTTCGATGTTGCCAGCTCTATAATAATGTGTCAGCGTATGTTAAGTATGTCGCAGCCATCACGGTGTGTGTTTCCAACGATTTATATTCACCGAGTGACAGCATGAATACTCAATTTATTTCCACCGATAATGTCAACCACTAACCAATGATTATCATCAGTCCTATCAGTAACCCCGTGGTAACGCGATACAACTATCTGTCATCGACAATACAATTGATTTTGGTTTGTTCAACTTTGGTCACCAGTGTATTTGTCATTTGGTGGAATTCCTTACGAATTTCCATGTTCTCACGGAGTCATAGACGCATTTGTCAAGTTTTCTTGCCTTGTTCAAATGGAATTTGAATTCAGTGTATAGTTATTTGTTTATTGCTTCAACAACATTGATTATTTTAACGTTATTTAGTGGAGCTATATTGCTTATTATAGCAATTAGCTGTTTCTGTATTTTACCAGAGCTATTACTTTTTGTTTTATATCTTATTTATTAAATAATAAGTAGGTACTTTAACATTCGATTACGTTATGATGATTACTAGGTACTTTCAATTTCCGATAGTGAAATTTTGATCGCTCGCATATCCAAACATGATTATTAATTGAAACTCATAATAAATATTAACTTTTAGAAATTGGATGACTATACAATAGAAACGGAGGTTACTACGCTTGACAGGCTAATCCATCATACGGCGCTTGTACTATGGGTACAGTTAAACCACCTCCGGTCCAATCAGGGTTTTCATTCGATGTCAACGGCCGCTCAATAACGAGACGAGAACAGAATCACGCCATAGACACACACAATCAAAGCAAATAAAAATTATATTAATCACTATCTTGTACAATGGAGGTTGTGAAGCGAAATCGTTTTTTTTTTCGCAACTAGAACTCGTTCGTTTTTGCACTATACGCAATTACGACTAACGACTCTAATATGAGTTCAATACGTATTCGCCATGTCTCTATTGAACGCATTTTAACGGTATTAAGAATTCAGCTTTCTAATGCGAGCTTTGTCGTGAGGCTTTGCATTTGGCTTAACATTCAATGTGTTTATCAGATTTATCGATACAATAATTATGAGCATGTCATGACGCTTCAGAAATTTCGAAACTGCATAATCATCTTTGACCTGAAGTGCGTTCGTGGAAATACAAATCGATAATGTCTCGGCTGTTTATGGCCGGTTTTCCGTTACGTATTGATGGTCACCGCGTTAACAACTGCTAACAAGCTTCACATCACTCTAAATCACGGAAATTTGCACTGTAGTGTTATTATGACGTGTTCGTTATAAATTCCACGCAACACGCTAAAAATACAACTTGACGATTCGAATATGTCTTCAAGCTTTTAAGAGGTCCTGCCACGACCTCACGTAAGGTCCCCCCTCGCCCAAATAAACAAAATATATTCACAACAAGAACAAGAGAATGTTTAAATAACTGTCAGAGCTATCGTGTTTTTGTCAGGCAAATCTCGTTAAAAATTGAGAGGAATGCACAAAAACTGGCTTTCATTTAAACAGCTGTCCGTTAAAAAGATAAAATAAAGGCCCTCACAACGTCCGTGCTCTCGAAATGCAAACGAGACGACAGAGATTGGCAAAATTCTGCAACAACGTGCGGTACGCCTGACATTCCCAATTTACGTCCTCACTCCATTTGGTATTCCAAAAGTGAAGTTAAGCCTTTTGACGATATCAATATCCTTTTCTATTTAGTTCTTCTTTGGCATTATGTCATCGTATAATAAATTGGATGCAAGCGGCCGCCCATCAATCTCGTTAGCTTCAGTAACCTGTATCTACGTCAATGTCAATGGCTCGACAAGGTGAGGTCGTTTACTATCCATTGACGAATGATTTGCAATTTCGTCGGCAGTTCCTACATTTTGTCGAGTCTTTACAGCGGGCCGGGTAACGATGGCCTTACTCGTGGCCCGGGGTAATTTAGGACTATCAGTTGGCCCCGCTTTCACTACTGATGAATGACCCGGGTCTCGCGTCCCTTCACACTTCATGACGTGCTATTGAGCGGCACAAATCGCTTCCCTTTCATCGCTGTCGCTGTCTTGTTTACATGAAATTTCATTTTAAAGGCTCTCGTTAAGGTGTCAACAGTGGTGGCGTCTGCTAGGAGGTTCCAATATGAATTTTCTTCGCTCGCAGTATCAATTTCGCAACCGGCAATTGCTCTGTCAGTTGCGAATTATCAATGCAACAATTACGGCTTTCGATGTTGATCTGTTATTACCATACGTCTGGTATCCGATGCCTGGGGGACCCGACAGATTAATCGATTGGATAGTCACTTTCTCTCGTGGCGGGGTCAGGTATTGTTGGCGCTAATGTGACTGGCGACCGCCGATGGTCACCATGCGAAAGTGGTTGTTATTTAGTGTTATCAGTTTGTGGATTTCTCTATGCCATAATATATGACCAGGAAACGTAATATAGTTATTACCCTTTGGCGCTGTCCAATTAAATATTACAATAGGATACAATATAACTAATTGGCTAGGTATATTATTTTGTACGAATTTAACGCTTGCATAATTTAATACTAAAAAGATTTATTAGAGTACCCATATCCGCAACTCATGCGATATTTTAGCGAACAGACTATAACTGTTAAGTCAAACACGGCTGTTTATTTAATCAATTATTATGGAGCTTATTTTATCACTCGCTGGCCGGCCGGCCAGGCCCCGGCCGTGAACGTTTTGTTTGCTCCGTTGATGTAATGCAAATTCGATTTGTAAGCAGGTGTTGATAAATACTTTAGTAATCAAAATCATTAAATGTACTGGGTGCAACAGCTTACAAATCTATATTTAATAACAGCTTTTACATGATGTAAAACAGTTGGTTACGGGAAAACAAATGAAAATAGCAAACTAGATAATCTCAGAATTAACCAAGAAATCTGCAGATAAACTATCAATAGTTAAGTATTTAGTTTCCCGATATAGCAAATAAGACTTGTTATGAAACTAGGTAATCTCAAACGGTAGTGAAGAAAAAGCAACATCCTACATTACCTAGTTGTTTAATACCTTGGTGTTAGTAATTGCTTCTATTTTCATCTAATTAGAGTTGGTAATTAGACGGCAATTGTAGGGTAAGCTTTCCAAGTGCTTTCTCTAGTTTAATTAATGCTATCAATTGTGAGTAGATTGGTTCTTCTTGACAATACAAGGTACAATATCAAATAAACAAAGCTTTAATACACATCAATAGATTATACCTAGACATTTTCTTATGCTATTTACTTGTGGTTTGGTTTATAGCCTATATATAGACTTTTAGTTGGAAAAGATCAGAAATATTATTACTTTTCTCTACCTTTTGTGTTCTTATTATTTCCAGGCATAGATAAATGACTGAAAATGATTGGTCTCCGCTACGCTCCGACTAAATACCGCCGACGTACCTACTAGACAAATGCGGCAACTAATACTGTGCTAGAATGGCACAGGTACTCGCGTCAGTCTCCTTAGCAACCAATGTAATTTTTTAACTACTAAAGTACTAGACTGCATAAAATATTTTTTTCCATAAATCGAGTAAAAGCTGAAAAGTTGACAATCACTGTATTTTCACGCACACAAGCTGCATCGTTGCAAATAGTCAATACACACTACGATATCGAGTTGCCGCATTCAAGGAGCCATTGTTTTTAGGTAGAGCGGAATCTAGATAATCTAAGTTTCTCGGGTTCGATCAAAAAGAGAAACCTTTATTACCAAAGCGCGTGACACCGTAATATATCCCGTGGTAATTGGCGTATTACGTAAACTGATAGCAAGTAATAGCAACCTTGCTCCCGCTTGCCATCACGAGAATTCATTCACAATTACAAACAGACTTTATCGAACTTAAGGCTTGGTATTTACATTTTGTACCAATCTTTATGGATATCAAGTAGGTTAAAGGCTGTAATAATGAACAAAGATTTAAGTTTAAAGGGGCAAGAAAACAACGGCACTCGCTCGAAATTTTGTCCTTGGAGTCTTTATCTAAATTTTATGTCGATCGAATATGGACCTGTCTGATATTTTAACTATTCTTATGGACTAAGTAATTTAGATTCATAACTTAAGATTCAAATCTTATATTTTATGACTGATACAATCCGTTTCATTAGCAAAAACGCGGCCATTTCTATTTTAGGAGTCATGATACTTCGAAATGGGTTTCCGAAAGAAATTTTATTTGCAATTCAAATACGTAGTGGTTTTCCTTGTAAGTTTCCTTTGTACATACCGACTTGTAGATAACTCAGTTTACAAACAATAATTACAATATTAATTATTTTAATAATATAGTTTAACGATAAATACTTGTCAACAGTGTTCTTTGTACGTTGATATAATTTACGTTCGAGTGTGCTAATTATTATCAGTTCCTTATTTATACCTACATACATACATGATGTTGCCCTCAATAGTTTACTGAAGGTCGTTGACCAATGATAATTGAATTCTACGGCTGTTTGATGTCAAATAGTGGGAAGTTAAACCTTTTTCCTTTTTCCTCCTTTTTATTTTCTTTTGGCTTAATGGTGTTTTCCTGGTTGGAAGCGGTTTTTAAAAAATATAAGGAAGAAAAAATAACGCTTTTTATGTTCCATTTTTATGAGCAATCAGAAAAGGATAAATTCTATATTATTTTCTTTCTTGTTAAATAAGAGAAACAAAAATAATTTTAAGGCAATCAGTTTTACTATGATTGGGTTTTGACAAAAGAGTAATAACAACAGACCATAAACTGTGTTCAGATAACGCCTAGCTTGAAATATTCTACAGGAGAAATTCTGTATTATACAGGGTGAACCTAAAAGCCGCAGAAGCCAATTAGCAATTCTAATAGAATCTGAGTCGAGCACTCGCTGAGCTGCATCGGCGATCAATATTTCCTAGTGTTAGGGTAGCAAATAATATTATGATAATGCCTGTATTGAGTATATGCCTGCGTCGAGTGTACCTCAGAGGCGGCGCAATAGTATATTCTTTTGACTGACTGACAGACAACGTCCAGAACATGTACGTATAGAACATGTTTGAAAGATTATCCCCCAGTTTCCGAAACAAAAATTATCGAAAGATTTACGTCAACAGTCTGTTAACTTCAAATTAAACGTGTTTTGGGTTGTTGAAAGAAATATGTGACAGTTTGTCAAACGTTTGTACATTCAATTGTCAATCTTCAATTAGCTCTAACTAAATCAGAGCAGTTCTGGATTTCCGGTAAGCTTTTTCGTATGTGAACAAACTGTCAACACGCATAAGTTAATTGTTGAATATTGACCAATTAACCGCGTGTTACTTATCATAGTTTTATTACAAATGCAAAATCTATGTGAATATAATATATGTTCACAGGTGTAGGATAAAACTAAAAGCTCGATATGTAAAGTAAAAGTTAACCTACGCTAATTCCAAAACCATTTGGAGATTTTAGGGTCTTATGCCTTATTTTTCTATTTTTAGCTCTTTAAATCACAAGATTGTGTTTATTTTCACAATAATACTTGTAACCATTTGACTTTCATTTGACCTCTAAATGACGTCATAACGTAGCCTGAACAGACTACTTCCTTCGTGCTTTTCAAGATAAATTAAAAAAAAAACTGTTGCCTCAGTTGTTGTCAAACCGTCAGTGTCAAAGCTAGTTATTATGGATAGATCGCGCGCTGCCATAATTTCTCTTTCTCAGTTCTCTACGTTAATTCTTTGTACAAGACAGACCTTGCTTTCCCGTTGGACTTTGATACTTACTGCAACATTAATCGACCATTGCACGCTTTACGGAACTGCCTGCCTATTGTTTGGATTAGATAAATATGGATCAATTTGTACATTTACAAACAATTTGTGTTTCTGCATGACGGTACGAAGCATTTAGCACCAGTTGTCGATGACAGATTCATTGCACGGATACGCAGCACGGATAATGGATAGAAATTAAATTATAAAACAAAAAGTTCACAGCATTTACATTTCACAACAAAATAATAGTCGTGTCTGTCAAGTGTCAACTGTTGTCAATGTCAAGTTTGAAGTTATCTATTATTGTTTTTTGTATGTACTGAAAACGTGGCAAAGACTTAAAGCTATTCAGGCTATGAAATGACGTCATTACGAATAATACTTTAAAAAATAATCAAAAAAAAACTGTTACTTGGAAAAAAAAAAGCTTAAAATTAGTTGCTTAAAATTAAATGTTTTACGAAATAAAAATATAAAAAAAATACCTGAAAAATACTTTACATACCGAATTTAAGATAAAATTAGTAATACTTTATTTTCAGTGACGGTTCAAGTTACAATATCTATATTTATTTAAACTTACCGCCTTTACATACCCCGTTCCTCTTGACAACATATCTTGTCAAAATTGACGTTTGACGTATTCTGTCAGACGAAAGAGACAACGCTATGCTCTAGACAGAATAAGAAAGACCTCTAAGTTGAATGAATGAATGAATTTTATCGGGGTTGCTTTAGAGAAATTAATTAAGTATTTAATTTCTCTGTATTTTTTTAAATATGCAAATTGTATAAAATTTCATCAAAATGTTCCAGGACTGCTGTATTTTAGATTCAAAATATGCTTACATTAACGAAACTATACGTCAAAAAAACTCACGATCGGGGTACAGTACCTGAGTACATGAGTAAGTAGTACATGAGTTTTTTTGACGTATAGTTTCGTTAGAAAGAGAGAGCTAGAACATTTTGATAAAATTTTATACAATTTGCACATTTAAAAAAATAAAAAAATACAGAGAAATTAATTAAGTATTTAATTTATATAAATGTTGTGTAGCAAACGTATATTTTCAATTCTAAATATGCTTACGTTAACGATACTACACGTCAAAAAAACTCATGATCGGGGTACCTACTGTACCCATATCATGAGTTTTTTTAACGTATAGTTTCGTTAACGATATTTAATGGAACAAATATCTAATGGAAAATTAACCGCGTTATCTACTCATGCAATGGGTGTGGCTGTTTAGGTATCTATTCGATATTACATGATGCATAATTATTATCATACAGATTGATCGTAGATAATATGCTATTTTTGTAAATTACCCACACATAGCAGTTAATTTGGGATGACAAAAGTAAGTATAGGTATATTAAAAACACCCGCTCCTTATTCTTTCAACACAGAAACAGCATCACAATAAATCAGACCTGTCCATAAAAGGATCATTACTTAACCTTTATATAAAGTGCACATAATCTCTGTATTATGCTATCTGACATATAAGTCATACATATTTATAAACGATTAGCATTTTGCTCGCGACTTCGTTCGCGTGACCCACAAGAAAAATGCATTTTTTGGGATAAAAAGTAGGAGTAAAAAGTAGCCTGTAACACTCAAAGATAATGTAGCTTCCTAATTGGTGTGCTTTTAGTGAAATAATTTTCAGAATCAGATCAGTAGTTCCGGAGATTACCTTACACATACAAACTTACAAAATTTACTGCTTTTATATTAGTATAGATTTACAATCATTATGTATCTACATGTAAACGCGCTAATTCTATACATCACGAAACGACTTGGAAAATGAAATAAGCAAGAAAACATACATTGAGTCATTTTGTTGGCAGAATGTTGCAAACTCCTTTGCCTGTATCAGATGTCAGATGTCGTTTAATGTTTAATTTAAAATCCTCTCTGCTAATGTGTGTCTATTCTAGGAAACGGCTTAGCATCTATTATAGTGCCTAGACATGTGTCGGATTAAGCCGACAAAATCCGTTAAGTATCTCTTTCCCACGATAATGTGGTGTCTAGTATAATGCATGCACATGCCAAAAGTTATCGAAATTGTAAAGCTGATTAATGTCATAAGGCCGTAAATATCAATTGATATATATCACTTTAAAAATCAATTGAGATATATTATATCACGATAATATATCATGATATAGGTATATCCACTGATATATTATACCTATCAGCGAACCCTCAATTGCAGCTATAAATTGCCATAAAACTAGCTCGTTCGGAGCGCCTTTATAACCAAACTAGATAGATAACGTAAAACGTGGATAGTAAGCCAAAAATTAAGACAAATTCAGGGAAATATCGTTTCACTCCTATTTACATGCATCTACCATAATTTGGACCACGTTACCCAACCTGAATGCATGCATCATAATACATTACAGTGTCTTGTGTATGTCGTAATCGCATGGCGTGTTTCCCCCCATTAACCCACTGGTCCCCACCATTTACAATCTGATCATTAAGAATGCTTAAATTATTTTCGTCGTTTAATGATAGTTTTTATTCGGTTATTGAAAAGGCAATTGTTTTGACGTTGAGTCGTGTATTGAAGTTTAATTGACACTTAAGATATATGTGTTGATAAGTGGTGAAGAACAGAAGTCATCGTAACTTCTCATTTTATGCGTTTATTTGCATGTAGTTTCGTTTTAATCTTCACGTTACGTATTTCTAAATAAATATTTTGCATTACTAATAAATTATTGGAGGTGCTCGTGGCTATATGACAGTCGCGCTGATCGATCGATCTGCGAGGTTAAGCTGCGCTTGCCGCGGTCACTCCTTGGATGGGTGACCGTTCTTTACACATTGAGACCCCTCCGTGCCTCGGAGAGCACGTTAAGCAGTCGGTCCCGGTTGTCATAGGAATATCTTTGACAATCGTTACGGGTAGTCAGAAGCCCTAAAAAGTCTGACAGCTGGTCTAACATTCGAATACCGGTATTACCCAATAATTGGGTTGTGGAGGTCAGATGGCAGTCGCTCCACGTAAAATATTGATATTCAGCCGAAACTAGTTAGACTGGAAGCCGACCCCAATGTAATTTGGGAAAAGGCTAGGCAGATGATGGTAATAAATTATTGAAAATTCTCAGTTTCCTTTCTCTCAAGAGTACGTCTGATATTTAAAGCAACAACAATCCTTGTCATGTAAATTTTCATAATATGATATTCACCTAAACTCTAAACCGAAGTTCTGGTTTGACTACAAAATCAAACGGGCACTCGACATCCTGTAACTGAACAATACAGTATTAGCAGCAAAAACACGGATCCCATTACACTTCACACTGTAAACACAATTAAAATTACAAAAGAGGGTTATAGTCGTACATAATCAATGGGTTTCGTAACTGACGCGACGGTTTCCGGCGCCTAAATCTTTGTTTAAAACCTCCTTCATAATTATAAGAGTCGGGTAAGTGGCACTGGCACTTAAAAACTATTTTTAACGCCCGACCGTTTCGAGTGGTACTCCAAAATGTTGGTAGCTCCCAAGTTTTTGGTTCAACAACTGATTAAATTTGCGTTAACGAAACTTTAAAAAACAACGCGATTACTAGAGTTTAAAAAAATTATATAACTTGCGAAGTGTAGATGTTTGCAAAAAGTGGGTTAGTACTTTTTTGTTTTTAAATTGTGCATTTTTTTAGCATTCTTACGTAGGTAGGTAGGTACATACGGAAAGAGTTGACTGAACTAGATTTAATTTTAAGTTTTAAACTAAGCTATATAATAATAACATTTACAGATATTCGTTTTTAATCAACAAGGTCTTCAGGCGTAAACTTCTTCTAAAATATTCTTTAACATATCTCAATTCATACCTACTCAGTCGTCAGCGAACATTGCTTGATATTTGATATTATGTTCTCAGTGTTCTCACATAATTCGCCACAGTTGACAGAGGGTAAAGATCACTGGGCTGCTCCATAACTCGCAGACTGCGAGAACAACGCAGTAATTAATTCTCTAGAAGAACTCCGTAGACTTTCTGGTGCTGTTTAAAAAATTCTCACATTACTGTCATCAGGATACGATCGCGTTTGCCAGTTGTCTGTCTGCCAGTCTGACCTTATATATAGGTCTTGACTAAAAATATTCTTAACATCTACCAACATTCTCTTCAATCCTCTTTTTTATCATTTTAAGTAGGTAACCTTTTAATTTCTTGAGTTATACTCTATACATTCTATTTCTTCAAATCAAGATGACCACCAAAAAAGTGCGAGTCGTACTCGCGCACCGAGGTTTCCGTATAATTTTTGGACGTATAAAGTGAAAAAAAAATAGTAAATTAAAAATTAAAAAAACCCGACTGCCAAAAAACAACTAAAAAGTTCAAAACAAGAGCACTTTTCAAGCAGTCTGATGCAGTTGGTGGCAATTATTTGTGTTAAATCTTAGATTTTATGCCACCAACTGCATCAGACTGCTTGAAAAGTGCTCTTGTTTTGAACTTTTTAGTTGTTTTTTGGCAGTCGGGTTTTTTTAATTTTTAATTTACTATTTTTATTTTTCACTTTTTAGTTTTTAATGTATGTTTTCGTAATCTTCTTTTCGAGCCCTTCATTTTGATACCCCACATGATAGGTTTTGAATGATTGCTTTGTTAAACAACTTTAAATCGTTATATATCCTAAACTATTATTTAAAATGAAAAATGATAAAAGGAACCTAAAGATGATTTTAAAATACCTATTCAATGACACCCCACTTGACATAGTTCATCAACTTTTTTTTTTTTCATTTTGACAATATGGCGTATGGTTGTCGCTGTGGTGAATTTTGATTACTGTTATGTCTTTAGTGACACTCGCAAGGTTAAGACGAATCGATTGACGTAAGAATTATCAAAATCGGCCTACGCATTTGGTCTCTAGAACGCCACATAGAAACAAACATACATACATACATACATACATAGACTGATAAACACATTACCCTCCGTGCGTCGCGCAGTCGGGTAAAAACCGGACAGCATAACTAAGTCTGTTTGTAAAGGAATTTTGATGATTTTGAAAAAACTGTACTAGTTAGGAACATCGTTTTATTTTTGGTCCCATATTTGGGTCAATTCCTATCAACTCTAATTATTTCAGATTTTTCGCTCCGCAAACTTCGGAGATAAGGGGGGAATGGTATTTTTTTGGACATTTTTCATCATATGTCGAAAACTGTGAGACATAAAATAAAATAAAAATATATTTTGAAATGTGCAGATCAAGCCCTTTCATATGATATATCACTTGAACTAGTAACCCCACTTTAAAATTTCGGACCCCCACTCCGGCCCCTTTTGCAATGAAAATAAAAATATTTTTGGACTTTTTTCATTTGCAATAAAGTTGAACAAGCATTCTTTATAACTGTTCCAAATTTCAAGTCGATAGCGTAAGTAGTTGCTGAAATAAGCAGGTGTGACAGACAGACAGACAGACAGACAGACGAAGTCGCACCATAAGGGTTCCTTTTTTACCATTTTGGTACGGAACCCTAAAAATGGTAAAAAATTCCCCAATTTCCATTCAATCGACTGTATCTAAATAGATTTTCAATACATTTTTTCTTTGACACTATCAAAGTGTCTTGTGCAACGATGTTGTTGTTTTCATTACAAGTGTCCGCGGTTCATTTCACGCCCGAGCGGCTTCTGCGCTTCGTTATAAAATATCTTTAGGCGATGATAGTGGAAGCTGTAACAAGGCGTGATAGGTGAAAGATGTTACTTTCATAAATGGTGAAATTAATGATTAAATTCTGTCTCTCCTAGAGTATGGTCCAAGACTGCTAGAGCTACTGGAAACAGGCCTTATGTCTAACTAAGATAACTAAGGTTGATTACATCAACAGTTTAGCAATGACGGTGTTTGATCCAGATGTGATAAAGAGTGGACCATGCACAGATTACGATATTGAGATTTTACCGAACGTTAAAAGCAGAAAAAGTTCACAAAACAATGACCGTTTCTAGAACCTATATTTATTTACTGGGGTACCCGCTTATCATTCTCTCTACGCTATGAAGCGAATTAAGATTGCAGCGATAGAAACTGTTGACCGCCCCAAGGCGCACGAGTATTTAACATTGAGTTATTGAAATATTGAACATTAATATTCAAAATTTTGTTCCAATGGCAATTTCTAATTGCTTCGAATATCAGCAAAAGTGGATTAAATTAATAGCTTTGCCCGCAGCGGCACACACGTCATTTTTGCCACTTAACAATCTTTTAATTGCTACTTTTTTAATCTACAATATGTATAATGTTCAGTACGTATCTATACGATTAACTAGTAGCAATTTCAAAAGTGAAAGTACCATCATCTAATCCCACGAGAAAGGTTTTGATACTTTCCAAATAGTTTGAACTTAAAATGAAGTTTTCCACATACAATTTTGATTTCGAATTGCTGATCTCATCGATTTATTTTTGAACAAAGATCCAGAAGCATCCAATTGTCTTGTACACGTAACAAAACCATTGTTATATTCGCCCAATCATAAACGAAACAAGACAAATGAAGAATGAATGTTGTTGGAAATACTGGTTTCAGTTAAAGTAAGATAAATTGTAGGAGGAGTACGTGGGCGAATGATGCAACCTTTTAATTTTTATCTGTTCCAGGCCTTGATAATGGGTAAATGTATTCAAGTTCATGTAATGATATGTGTTACAAATGATTGAGAAGTATATCTGGTTTAGAACTGTACAGAATAGGAGCTAGAGGGTTTCTTAAAGTGGGGTCCACGGACCCCTTGGAGGTCCATGACATGATTGCCAGGGGTCCATAGCCACCCAGTTCACTCTTAAGATATTTTAAATTAGGAAAATTATGCAGTAATTTGCGCATGTTTGACCGCTCGTTCGTTTTCTTTTCCTGAAATTTCTAGGAATTCCAAAAGTGGTCCGCGGCTACAAAAAGTTTAAGAACCACTGCTATAGAGTATGCTTACTGATGACTATTTGATAACCCAAAGAATCATCTGCCTAATATTAATTCCATAATTTTTGGGTTTACATTCGTACAATCAAGTATAAAATCTGCATCATCAAAAGAAAATGATGATTTATAAGCACATCTGTCATTCATAAAAGTCTAAGAATATTTTTGTTCGCAAGATAAGCACCAACCTTTTAATCAGCTTCCTTCATCAACCCTTATTCAATTCGTATAAGTGCAACCATCATCATTATTTATCTCGCCTCCTCTTTCTCTTCAATTACGAAGTCCTTTTCAAATGGAAAAGAGACAGCAACATCGTTAAGAATTCATTAATGAGTCTAATTGACATCACTTCATTCAGTAGCTTGATTGCCTCGTTGGGTCCGTTAATTGGTATCAAGGCTACAATGTATCTATCATTTACTTACATAATCATCAGCCACACTTTAATGGAGATATCAAGTCTTGAATTGCACTCAACGAGTTGCAAAATGTTGGGACTCTTAAAAAAATATTTTGTCAATTTTGTGTAAAAGTTCTAGTGTTAGTTTTTCATTTCACTTGACTTTGTTTTGAAGTAAGCGTAAGTTGACTGTTTTATGCAAATTAACGAACATTTTATGCAAATTTCTGTCACTTGACCTCAATGTTTCAGCTTATAAATCTTAAAACCACAAATCGTTTTTAGTTAATATTGACTGTGTTTGAACTCCAAACTTCACAAAAAATCGGAACACAAGCTTCTTAAAAGGACCTAATTCATGTCGAGTGTCCTAACAAGCAGGAAACAGTACCTAATTCGATAATTGTTCGAATTTCGTCTCACTAATCGGATAGTTTCCGAGGACAGTAGTGGACGCCAGTAGGCAGGCGAGTGCAATTGTTGGTAATTACGTGTCGGTCATTAGCCACTTGAATTGGCGGTCGACTTCCACTCCCAGTGTGTTTATCACTTGAAATTCTCTGAGTATGTTTACGTTTCTACGCGAGACTAAGCAAGTATTCAAATGTTTGGAGAATGTAGAACGAATGTGATTTCATTTACAATCTCTTGTTTTGTATATTTGTTTACAGAACCGCAATTAGAAGGTCAAAGCCAATGCTTTTTTTACTACTAGGCATTTAATAGAACTAATATTTAGAAAGGCTAAAGTTTTTACAGTAATACAAGTTTACCCAAAAAAATAAAAGAAGCGAGGAATTTTGGTAATACGGAAAGTACAAAAATAAAATCGACAAATTATTACCCGTTACAAACGTAATAAGTAAAAAGTTTTTTCCATGAAAATTAGGCCTGCAAAAGCCACCAGCGTATAAACGTTCCGTGATACTATCAATAGATTCGAGTTTACCGCGGCGTCGGGGATGGTAAACAAATTTTATGGGCATGTAGCTCACAAGGTGCACTAGTCACGGCATTGTTGTTCAACTGCTGCCTTACACGCACTTAACACTATGTGGCCAGTGGAAATTTACCCATGAAAAAAAAGCAAAATTCAAAAATGTTACTAAAAAGATTTAAAAGAAGCAAAAATAGCATATTTTTCCCATAAATGTACATAATACTTGATTGATTGTGACACTTTGTTAATTTGCATTGATTTATTGTCAATTCTCTTGATTAATTCAGGTTTACATTAAATCAATGTTCCAAAAAGGAGTTTCCATGGCTACAAGAACAGTTCTTTGACCTAACAAAGTATTTTAAATTGTTTAAAATAAAAGCCTCTTTATAAGGACTACTCGTGTTAATTTTATTACCACATATAAATAAACTATTAAATTGACCCTTATAATGAGATTCCCAATTAATTTATAGCCAGCATAACATCTGACACTACATGTGAATCATTAACATAGTCGTGATGAGTTGCTTGTACGTTCTCTGTCTGTGTGACTGCGACTTCACTGTACCTGTCGCTTGCTAAAACGTGTGCTGCACCAGTATTCAGTTCACCGAAATCACCATCACCTGTGTGAAAAACTTCGTCGTGCAAACCAGGATCAGTTTCTCGATACAATATTCAAATAGACTATTTCTTCGTCAGGTCGCTAATTGGACATCAGCTAAAAATGACGATTGACAAAGCCGGCCGGCCACCAGCCCCCAGGCGTGCTTCTTCCACTTACAGAAGCTACGATGAACTCGGGGTCATAGACCGCGCAAAACCCTTGAAGTACAGACATGGAGGTATTGAAGATCTCACAGGAATAGAACAGCTCAGAACTTACAGAACGTACGAACCGCAAGATATGGACGGTATAACTGTTATTAGCTCTGAAGAAGTTCCGAAACCGAAAAAGAAAATTGCTGAGGGTCTAGCCAATGGTTTTAGAAGAACATTTTCTGTGAGAAGCCGAAGAGAAGAACCAGAAGGAATTCCTTTGGATACTTTTAATGTGACTTGTGAGGAGAATTTTGCGACTGTTAGAGGGGCACCCTTCGGGAGGCGTCGGTCTTTGTCGAGGGATAGGGGTTCATCGCTGCTAGGCAGAAGTTCTTCAGAGGGAGATGTGAGGATGGTTCCCCCCCGCGCCCCACCCGCTTCGCCCGCGCCGCGCCTCCACCGCTGCCTACGAGCTCTTGGCGGCAGCTGGAAGAATCTTTTACTATGTGAGTCCTCGAGATATGTGGTTTAACTGCTTTCTTGATTATTTCTGTATATTACTGGCGACGGAGGATTAACCGCTAAGCAGCCACAGACCACTGTAATTAACATCATCTATTAACCGTGTCTAAAAACGTAACCAATGCGTAAACATAACTCTTAACCTTTACAAATCCGGTTTCTTCTCTCATTATTCTGCTATTTAAATGGTAGTTAACCGTTTACTGCTCTTGCCTTGTCTGGGTTAATTATTGGTGTGACGGGTACAAATGACCACTAGGAGCTTAGTTAGTTTAAACCTGTGATTAACCGCGTAGCTTAACCGAATTAAACGCTTTCTTTTATGTAAATTAACTGATTGTTTGTAGTACAAAGTAGGGTGGTAATTAATCTCGGATTAGACAGTGCAGCTATATTTTATTGGGAATGATACCGCTTAATTAAGTTCGACATAATAGCCGAATGATATCGATGGTTCATTAAAGTTTATTGTGATTTATCGCCCCCATGGCGCCTGCCCTGACTAATTGACCATAAAATTTACTACTCAAAAGAACAAATTAGGAGATTAATCTTACTTTTAGTAAACAAACCATTATTCTGTGTTATAAATCTTATTGGATACAGAGCCTGGCGCAAAACGGCGAACATGTTGCATATTCGTTCACATAATCGTTATCGCAAGTCTACGACATTCTAGGACGTTACTTCCTTTGGCCTTGACACTTAGCGTGCTCTCGACAATGTTTACTTAGCTTTATCGCGAACATTTAACTTACAAAGTATACGCTATATCATGTTCTACGTAGGTGGCAACCGTCTTTTGAATCTAATTAAAAATGCGAAAGCCTTGACTTTAACTGTACACAAGCACTTATTCTTGTATTTATCACATAAATGTACCAATCTCCTACCATATTTTGTTTTAATATTGAGGTTTACGCCTCCAGCTTCGCCTACGTACAGTGTAGGATGCATATATCACATACGAAATTGTGTATTAATGCTTTTATATGGTAAATTATTATATTGTGAGCCCATATGGTCGTGTAAATGGTCATTTTACTTCGATATTGACATTTTGTGACTTCTCATTGACAGTTCTACACACATTTCTGCTATATGGAATTCCGGCTGTTTATACTTAAGCATATAAAATATGTGAGTAGGCAGGACAATATTATAATCTGTGACAATATGCAAATCACGCCTAGAACAAACAAGCGGATTTAGTTCCGATAAAATACCGTATAGTGTAGCATTTCTTCTCAGCTTATTATTTCCCGAACAAAAATAGTAGAAAAAATAGCCTAGCAAAAACATAGCTAATATAAGCTCCCCATGAATTAAAACACATAGCCTTTATACATGTAAGCGGCTGTTATCTTTTGTAGTGTCGCTAACCCCACGCTGCGAGTGGTCTCATTAAGAAAATTGCCTTTTTAATTTTCCGTTACACGGGCCTTACAAGCCCTTGTCGAACAATGGCACGGTTAAGTGGAACTGAACGCTCTAGTTTTGTCGTGAAAACACACCGTAACGTGTGTTGAACATGAATATGCATTCCTACTTTTATTCAGTCTAAGTGATATAAAAAAACAAATTGTTTCAGCTAGCGTCGTTAAAATGTATTGAATATAAAGTTCCTCGTAGACATATTAACGTCAATAGCAATATTCAATGCAATAATTATATAATAACTGCAAAATGAATAATTTTATTACGGCTTTAAAAGAAAACTTATAATAATTACGTAAAAATGGGTTTGCCCTACATATCACCTCAAATCAAAAACATTTGGCAACAGCAAACATAATTTGTTTGTCAACCCCATACGAATAAAAAATATTAATGTCGTCTGCATAATCTGGCAGAGTTACAAATATACGATAAACCATCTTTACTTGAACATTTTTCACAATATCTTACGTAAGATTTGTTTTTTTCTTGTGACAATTGAAAGAAATGTCATTTGGGGGTCGTTTTGGAGTCTGACGGAGAATAGAAACAAGTGCATCCCAACAATACCAAAGTAATTAATCTTCCCCGTCCACAATTTGGCAACAATACAATTACCGGACGGAATACATCCCCTAATATCGGGATTCTAAATATCCCTGTCCGTATTTCCGTAATATCACGGTCAGTGTTCGAGGGTTGTCAGCCCTGTCGGCGACTATCTCCGGACGGACACCGTCGGACGGTAGCTTGTGGCATTTTAGCGAAATTACTTTTGTTTGTAGGTACATCAGTCTGTTCAGTTGTCGTTGCTATCACCTTGTTAATTAATTATTTAATTCCTATTAGGGATAAAGGGATTTGTATGATGTAGGGGATACTCAGGTTCCTGTAAATATTTTGTCTTGCTACGTAATGAAGTCTTAATTTGATTATTACCTTTTGTTGCACCTGTGTAGATAATTTTAAATACCCCATTAACTACGGCAGAGCTATTCGTATGTATGTACTTACATTTTATGTTAAACCTGTTTGCAACTCCTCCTATTATAAATAAAGGAATAAAACACAACAAAAAAGGGACCTAAATGAATATTCATTTAATACTTAGCAGTACATTTGCGGTAGTAACAGTGATAATCTATTTTTATCTACAATAGGTCTTTCGAGCCACCTCACGTAGCAGCAGGGTCATCGCAGTCACGTCGATATTGTGTGTTAGCATGACATCTGCATATTCCATGGTACTATACACAAGCTCATGACATATCGCGCCATTTTAGAATTCTTTCTAAAATTGAATTTTTAGAACGTTTTTTTTTAATGGCATTGTAAAGGCTCATGTACACGGAGAGAGTTTCTCATCTCGAAGATGCGATTATTGTAAACATATTAAAATCTTTCCTCATGTAAACTAAAGTACGATATCCGCATCAAGAAGGGCGAATATCGCCTCGCCTTTGAATATTGGAAGCCTCCATGTAAACAAAATTTTGATAAGCAATTCAAATGGCGAGTCTCGACCTCAAAACGATTCAATCCGATTTGTGCGATACTCGTATGAACTTGAGGAAATGTCATACAAGACCATGTTTAGACGAGTCGAGAAATCGTAAGCATACATCACCTTGCAGCATGGCTCGTCATGTAAACAATCACACATGGCGATTATTACCCGGCGAGTATCGCATGACATAATCGTAGGCGAGTTTTTGTTTTTCGCTTTAAATGTAAACACACGAGTGCGAGAATCACCTAAAATTGTCACCTACAATAATCGCATGCATATTCTCGCCACAAAACGTGCGAGAAACTCTGTCCATGTAAATGAGCCTTCAGTGTGGGGTCGTTGATCGAATTATTTATCATTTGAAAGTCAGTTACATATGTAACCATTTCTTATTATTTTAAATTACTGTTGTATTTCGTTTAAACAATTTCTGATTTTGTAGCTTCCGATATTGTGTATATTATTAATTATGTATTTAGTGCCGTGGACCACAACATAACTGGAGTATACAGATTACCCTCAGATTATTAGGTCAGAGCCAACGACACCGAGATTGCACCACGGCTCGTATGGCCGGTAATAAGGCCATAAACGGTGCCAATAACCGTCCACCAGGACCGCTAGGGTACGTGTCTCAATGATCTTGGACATGGTGATGGATTTTATTAAGCTCTCATTGGCTACAGTTAGTTTAGAGATAGATGTCATTTTCCAGCCAATCATATCCATGCAAAAGCTAATAGGTACGAAATAACTACTTTCGCGCGACTCCATAGATTCTTTTTGTGGGAGAAAGATTCGTCTGTGCTATTCTGGGCATATAAATGTACTTATATCTTACTTTATTTGAGTTGGTGATCTTTATAACTTCATGTATTGATAATACTAGCATGAATTTCCCATAGCCATAGCCCCCCAGTCCTCAGATTCTGCAATTACAAACAGTTAACTATACATTTATTAAAATTAATCAAACGTTAATAACAAAACCCTAGCATTTCTGTATAAAGTTTTCAACTGTGGTTACAGCGGCCTAAATTCATTACGATACCAATATACTGGAACAGGTTGAACTTCGAACCCTCGTAATTAATAATAATAACTGAGGCAGGCCGGTACCTAATTTCCGTCTTATGAATAATATGAATTTCATCCTTCTCCCTAGCAATTCATCAATTTAGGTTAGGCTGTGGCCTATATTTGAACATAAACCTGAAATTCATAAGGTATCAGTAACTGCTAGTATGCGGATGGTATTAGTTAAGACGGCGGAGACCGGACTCTTTAATTATCATTTATAGGTACTAATTTCCAGCTGGCAACATCTGTCACACTTTTATTATGTTAAACGTCAAAATTGTAGTTCAACAATGCTCATTGCGAATTTCGCTATCTGTGTTCTAAAAAGACTCTAATTATCATTTAAGGGTAGGTACTAATTTCCAGCTGGCAATATCTGTCACACTTTTAAACGTCCAAATTGTAGTTCAACAATATTCATTGCGACTTGCGCTCTAAAAATGCGTCGTCTTGCCTACTAGATATCGCGATGAATATAGTTGATCTGTCAAAAAAAACCTATTGTGATAGCATGCTGTATAGTTATGTACATTGTAAATTTCACCAGATAAGTCATTAAAATAAAATTAGGATCTTCAAAAAGGATAAACTGTAAAACAGACACTGGACCATTATTAAATGTCTTCATATTTTTAAGAATGTAGAGATTTTCACAGCTTAACAAAGCTTTTCACATTTATTAGGTATGCGTGAAATAAGAAACATTAAAATTATCTGTGGTACTTAGAAGTTGTACTAAAATTTCATGTGGGTTCCCATAACCATAGTTTAACCTTGTGTGAATACTGTGAACATTAACCTTGGTCTATTAAGATGTTGTTTCAAGTTTCCCACACTATTACCTAAACTGTTATTGTGTTTAGACTAGACATAAAGATTTTTTTGATGCTTTCCGACGATAGGTATCCTTGAACTACTTTGTTACTATCCTCGTATTTTTTATCTCGATTTTGACCATATTTTGTACTGTTTAAAAATTATATTTAATGGTAGGTACCAACCCGACCCTGTTTCTCGAAAGTGCAATCTACGAATGTGGTGACACTGGTTTATGTCAAAACATCGAGATTTCTGTGTTGTGTCTAAGTAAAATACTATTAACGTAGGTTACTAACTTAAAAAACTTCCGGAATAAATTCTCTAAATGGTGGTGAAAATTGCATTAAAATCCAATGTGGTTTTCTGATTGCGCATTTATGCGTTATATCAACACAAATATATTTTTTCTTTTTTTCTTCTTTCTAGTTCTTGTAAACTACACATTGGATTTTAATGCAATTCCAGACAGATAGACACGAAAAGCTACTTTGTTTTATTCTATTTAGAGTTTAACTGGTTTTGCTGCCCGTGGTTTTACTTGTATCTTAGGAGAATTACTTCATATAGGTACCTACCCGGATAAAAAGTATCCTATGTCCTTCCTCAGAGTTTAAGCCATCTCCATACCAAATTCCATCAAAATTGGTTTAGTTTTCAGTTTTTATATCTCTTAAACTTATTTAATAGGATTTAGAATTTAGGACTACCTACACAATTATACACATTGTCGATGTCAAAAGACGAAGCTGTATTCGAACTTTTGATGACACCAAATGAGATTTCTCGGACTTTACTATGCCACAAATCGACAAAATGTTTCACATCATACACGAAATGTCAACATTTCATGAAAAGCGTGGGGGGCATTTTTTTTTTTAAACGTTGGCCCACACTAGGATTTCTCCTGTGTCGTGGGTGCGTTCACAAACACAAATTTCACATATACAAACAGCCAGACCTATGTGCAATGCGGGAATCGAACCCGCGACACGTCGTGTTGACAACCGTGCGGTCAAAATGAAATTTGAATTGAATGAAATTTGATTTCGACATATACGAATAAAAGTAAAAGTTTGGATTTGTGCCTGGCAATAGGCTCGCCCCTATTATAATAATAATATCAGATGAGAGGGAGTATGCCATAGTCCACCACGCTGGCCAAATGCGGGTTGGCAGACTTCACACACCTTCAAGAACGTTATGGAGAACTCTCAGGCATGCATGCAGGTTTCCTCACGATGATTTCCTTCACCGTTAAAGCAATTAGTGATAGGTATATAATTTCTAATACGCACATGACTTCGAAAAACTCTGCGGTGCGTGCGGGATCGAACTCGAAATTAATCCCTATTTCAATAATCTCATTTACGACTGTCATACTGAACTACAAAGTTTCAAATACCGATGTTGTAGTAGGTTTAAAATACGAGTAGGTATTCATAAAGTTTTAAAAGTACCTACGAGTTAGAATGTATGAGTTAGAAGTTAGAGTAGGTATGAATTAGAAGATATCGCGCCATTTTTGAGAATAACTTTGAGGATCCCATGAGATTAATCATATTCTTCTAAATCAAATCAATAATAACAAATAATTGCACCAACAACATTATTAATAAATGCACTTCGCATGCACCGCAACGCATACTCCATGTAATAAGAAACAACACGATCAATTGCTCGCCGGTCGGCAAATGTCAATTACAAAGCAATCAGATATAAATAGCGTGTAATAACAGTAAATCACTGGCTTGTTACTTTAATATACAAGGATTTATATTTATTTACTGTGTGTATACAGGGTGTTTTACTAAATCGCGTAATACCGTCACACTTCGTGATCTACTACCGATATTAAAACCGGCATGATATCCAAAAAATGCGCCATCGCGTCGACTTACTTGCCATTCAATTTATTCGTGGCCTCTTTAAGTTAATTAGTGTTAAATACCAGTAATAATAATGCCTCTTGTTTATGTAATACTATCGTAGCATAAAACAAAATCATTCTACCATCAATTAAAAATTATCCTGCGCCAATGATATTAGTGCAACGTTCAACGAATTTACAAACCTCCTGTATACAAAACCTTAGGTAAGTATAGTATTTACTATACGTATGACGTAACACGCGGCCATGTTGTTTTGGACATTTCGACTAAGGGCCGGTGTTCAATGGGCGGAGTGCGGTGTTTATGCCGTTCAGCGTGAATGAAGCCGTAAATTCAGTTCGGTGGAAGTATTATCAGGTTTTACCGTATATGGGCAAAAAGAGACCGTTAATCTGCTTATGGTGAGTTAGAGCTACATATTGTTGCCATGTAGGTATTATTTATACACGCTGTTAGCCGTTAGAATTCAATTGACGCTGACGTGTATGACAACACAATTTATGCTAACGACACTTCATAATGTATAACAAACAAGTAGGTGAGCCGTCTGGTTGTAATTGGACCAAATAGTCATCGCCGCCTAAGGATAATTATCTTGCCTAAAAACTGAAAAGTTTACTTGTAAGTTTGTCCTATCAGTCAGTCAGTCTATCACTAATTAAAACAAAATGCTATCGAGTGTCGAAATAATTCAAAAATAGAGAAATCTACATTTAACTGAATTTACTTAAAAATTGTGAACGTCACCATATGTGTTCACCGTTGCATTGTTCCCAGATGTTTATCAGTGTGTCCCACTTTTAATTTCACGTGATTTCACACTGATGACGTGTCTCCAAGTCCTATTGTTCTCACACACGTATAAACTTAATTTAATTGACACATTGCATGAAAGTAACGGTCAAACAGGCAACGATTTACAATCGATATAATACTACGGTAGGTTTCAGTATGTTATCGAGTATCGAAGATGAAGTGGTCATTATTATTTTTTTATTGAGTTTTTTCTCAATAAACTCAAGTTATCAATAAACGTTCATGAGTTATTCATGCTTTTTATTTAAATAACTCAAGACTGATTCGCAAAAAATCATCTTCATTCTTTTCCGTGTAGGTACCATGCCTGGAAAATAAAACATAACATCCTTCTTTAATTTGTACAGTAAAGACCTAAACAGTTTTCAGTGAGTTTTTCAGCAATCCAAAAAAATAATCGAACATTTTTATCCTAGAGAAGAAAAACATATTAAAACCTTATTGTTTTGTATCTGTGCACAACAAAGCTTATTTAAAAAAAACACTGTAGTCGTACACTTGTACCATTGCTTCTTACTACCATTGCTTCTTATTAAAAAATATAATTAAACAATAATGCCTGCACCAATGGTCTGTAAATTCAGAACAAACGTCTGTACACATTTATCAAGACTAACAATTTCATCAAAATGCCCGTCTATCTCAATGCGACATCTCAAGCAACAAAAAGTTGACAACATTTTAATAAATGCCCACTTTTGTCCTAAAAAATCTCCCCTTGTTGCGCTCCAGACATCGGACAAAGCATTCGTGCAAACATTTATAAAAAGTTAAGCGTTTCGTTTTTCTCGGCACGATTGTCCCTCCCTTTTAGGGAGTAACAAGAGGACATTTGCATTTAATGGATAGCCTAGCAAGGATATCATTTCTGTACTGTAATAGATTTAATAAGGGAATAGTACCTATGTTGTGACGTTTTTTAAATGACGCAATTTGGGCAAGTGTAAATAATTTTATTGTTATAACGCAAAAGAAGTATGGGTATCTCCAACCTATATCCCTACCTGCAAAAAAAAAAAAAAAAAAAAAAACCTTCTTCTTCTTCTTCTTCTTCTTCTGTATGGAGCTATTCAAACATCCATATATGTATGTATTTCAAAAAAATTACATATTCTCTCTTTTTCAATCAAGGCAAAACAATAAAATCATCGACAGCAATGAGAAGAAAAGAATCATTAGAAACTAGATTCGTTTATTATATATAAATAAATGGCCATAAAATAAACGATGATAATAATATTTAAGCCTCGCTTCTATAAAATATTCAACCCAACTCTATCAAAAGCTCACTTTCAATATCGTCTATTCAAGGCGTCCACTTTTACTTTTTTTTTTGTCAAAAAATCAAACGGTTTGTTTCGCAAGACGACAACTCGCACAAAAAGTCGGACCTCGTATAAATTCTTTGGGTACGTCGACTCGGATTTTCTGAGCTATTATTTGAAAGCATGTGCCCTTTCCAGACTGCCTTCAATACCTTTATTGTTCGTCCCTATACGTTCTGGCCCTTTGTGTCTACCCTCCAAGTGAGGGCAAGCGGCAAAAGTGGTTATTAACTCTGTTTTTTAAATTTATTTGAGATAAATTGTTTTTCGACTGTAAGGCAAATTGTAGTTTAGTGTTTTTTTTTTCTGTATTTAATAAAAGCTAGGTAAATCATGCATTGCTTAACAAAATCATAAAGGAATGAATGATTGCCCTTTTCTAACACGATAGGTAACAATTATTTTCTTCTTCTTGTACTTAATACCTACTTCTTTTCCTTGAGAAAGTTCTAAAGCTTGTCATACAAAATCGTTGCTGGGGAAAACAACTTGTGGATACTAAGAAACATCTTCTAATACTCACACTTCTAAGAAACAAATTTTCTATAAATGACAAGAACGGCTTCTCGTCAAACAAAACAGTTCTAAGAAAAATGACAGAATACCTAAGTTGTCAAAATTACGATATTTGATTTACCTCATTTTGACTCTCAACGTAAATGCGTGGGTGAAAAACTTGTTTTCTTCTTTAGCGTTGTATGAATAGAGTTGATTTTCCTTTGTATTGTTATGAATACGGTTATTAGACGGAATTAGCCGAAGTTTCGCGACACACGTGCGAGCGATTACAATGGATTAAGAAACCCACCCTCTCTACACAAAATTTGATCTATTGAAGTGTGGAGTTCACAAGTTTGATAAATTGACCTATTAGATGTAAATAATATAAAGTTTATGTAGACGTTTATTTATTGTTGTTGTTTTTGTTTCAGGTAAGTACTTGGAGCAGTTTACCCGATTCTATTTTAGCACGTAAGTGGAGTTTAGCGAGTGTTGAGAACTTATTTGCTTGCTAAGTTCCCAAGTGGTTCTAAAATCTGATTAGCTCTTCGCAAAGTTATGTAAAAGCAATACTCGTTCATCGATCAATACTCGATGTCTTTTCAGCAGTACGATGTCACGAGGTCACAGTATTGTTTATTCAATAAATAAATTCCTTAAATTTCAATGTACTAAAAGTATCATCATTTATATTATAATATTCGCTTGCTGCCTGATGAATTTTGGACACAATTTTCAAACAGATCTGTGTCTATGCAACACAGATGGATACTGTTCTTCCTTATGTTAAATACTTTTTAGATCTCTTAGGACACCCACTGACAAATAAGAGTTATTCTATTCATACTGTGATTGCACCCCGGGCAAAATAATTATATGCAACATCCGGATACACCAACCAGATAACGCTAATTAATCGAAAGTAATTCAGAAAACAATTAGGTACCTGAGATTTGGGCCGCGATACCATCACGGTATCGGTCGTCAATCGCTGCCACCTGACCCGCGATGTAATCGCCGTAATTATTGTAAATATACATTATATACATAGCCCGGTTATCGGTACATCTAGTGTTTAGGAGATGTAGACGCCGGATATGATGGTGAGGAGTGGTGTAAGACATAAGCGGTTCTTACTAGCAGGAAAAAATGTTCTGGCTCAGCGTTGCCTAGAAGTGAATTGTAATGAGCTATTATATTAATGGCAATAAGCATGAAAATCCACAGGAATAGCCGAGAAATCTAAATGCCAAATTGCCAATAAACTAAATTCAAACTACAATTTGCTTGAATAACTACAACTCTGTAAAAGAGGAGGAATCCGTATTCTCTTTGAGTGGCTGTGTGTTGTATCACTGCTAAAATGGAAAACAATTAACAAACGGATTAAATCATTCGCGTAATTTTTTCTTTCTTTTGCTATAAAAAAAATATTCGCATATAACATAATCTATGACAACGTTATTTCAAGCTTACTTGCTCCGAACTATAGCGTCCAACCCACAGATTATCGCCTTACACTTATATCTTGGCCTACGACCATGATACTTGAAGCAAATGTTACCCACCCCGCCCCTGACGAGCCCCGAAGATACGGCCAGCCAGATAAACATGTCCACTCTATGAAAACTGTTTACTTTGACGCCATTGTGACGCATTCGGCACCCATGGGCTATAATTCGTAGGGACCGAATCGATCAGCACTTTGGTGTAATTTGGGACTTACTATGGATGTAGGATGCTATTGATTTGGTAATGGGACGTTATCACGGGAAAGTGGACGTTTTAAGAGTAGTGTTTGAGATTGTGATGGATTATAGGTATTGCTGCAATCAACCTTATGAAAAATAAAATAAGACATGTTGTTTCATTGGTATACAAGAAATACTTACATTGAAATAACAAGTTACCGTAGGCGAACAAACGAGGAAAGAGATTAATATCTTGAACTTTTCTTTATTAACTACTTGCAAACAGCAATATTTCTAGCTAAATGTTAGTTCTAATGCTAAAAGGCACAGAAACATTGAACATAAATAAGTTAAAATGATCATAACTCACACTTATACATAAATTACTGAGAAATATCGCTATCTACATAACACACAGCTGAATGCCATCTTACTAAATGGCCAGGACCTTTGAAAAGCGCCGAAAGACGAAAACAGATATAATCTACCTATTACGTTGGTCTTGTATGTCAGATAATACAAAATAAGCACAAGTAACTTTCCTTTGTTTGGTGCACTCCCTAATGACGGGTAATCCTACCAATCTCTTATAAAAAGGAAACGTACCCTTAATTCCTCGCAACACAAGTAATCCACAGGACTTGTTAGTAATGAATGGAGAGGAAGGAAAAATATACCTCCAGCTTTTCTTAACATATGTGAGAAGGAAAACTCGAGTAAAAATGTTTATGAGGATATAATGGGGTTAGAAGAAATAAAGTATTCATATCTTGTTCGTATTAATATTTTGGGCTAATGAAATTATGATGTCGATAAGGAATTCAATGTCTGTGTTTGTTTTTAAAAGGTGGCATTACAAGAGTTTGTATGCTACTTGAACAACAATAACAATGAAGATCTTTCAAGTTTGCTCGAATATTTAAGTCTCGAGCTTAAACCGGCGTATCTACAAATCCCAATAAAAAGTAGTGTTATCCATAAAAACTATGTAAGCAGATGAATATTTTACATTGCTGGCAGGAAAACTTGGCAATAAAATTAAAATTACAACCAAATAGAAACGTTCCAAGCAAGAGTGCATAAAATGATTAAGAGAAATCTAACTGGAATAGAGATTCACAAACAAATTTGCAACAACCAATAGATACAAGCTGAATGATTTTATAACCAATTAGCGCATTGGAAACCGCCATTAGAGATTATGTTTGAAATTCAAAGTGGTAAAGTGGACTAGTTTTTAATCTTAGGCTCCTGGTGGGACTTTATCGGCATGTAATTCTATATCTCCTGCTTTGTAAATGTCAACGGTATGGTATAAGCGTTTAGCTGGCCCTGTTAAGGGCGCTCTCGGAATTTTGTCTCCTCTCTCGCTCGCACAGAACCATTTTTAAAAATGTTGAATGAAAAGATGCATATTTGAAAAATGTAATCTGATAGTGAACTACAAAATAATATTATTTTTACAGGTAAGTAATTAAAACACATTTCTACTGTGATATCTAATAAACAAACTTAAAAAACAATTATGATCTGTTTTTGAGGTTTGTTTAACTCGTGTGTTTTTAATAATTAAATTTGAGTTTATAATATTATAATTAATACCATTTTGTAGCTCGCTATCAGATAACATTTTTCAAAAATGCATCTTTTCATTTAACATTCTTAAAATATATGGTTCTGTGCGAGCGAGAGGTGCTGAATGCGAGAGACCTCTTAAGGATGTTAAGTTAGTTGTTTTAGGTTTTTCTGCGCCAGTTTTTTCATTAACAACTGCTTTTAGATCTGTAAGGTTAAAAATGTTATTTGAAAGGCTTACGTCGAATACGGATTGTTTAATCTTTATATTATTTTTAACTAACATTTACAATCTCACGATCATTCTTCAGGTCAATATTTATTTTTCTAAAATAAATTAAATATTGACTTATACAAAAACATCTTATCTTTCATAAGTTTGTCAACCCTAGAGAAGATACCGGTGCACCGTGTGAACGTTAACTTTGCGATCGAAAATTACAATAAAAATGCGCAAAATTACATTTTTACATTTGCGTTTATAATCGTAAAGTGATGTCTTTCTCGATTTTATGACATTTTACCCGTAAATATGGAAGTGTCGACAGAAAATTTTTAGGTAAGGAGTTAAACTACCATCGAACGAATGGATACATTGAGCACGTGTCGCCTTAGTACAGGGTGTAAAATTTTATGGATATTTTGTCGATATTGCGTAATTTGAATTAATTTCGCCATAGCCTCTTGGACAAGCATGTGATTTTTGCTTTCGACATTACAATAAACATTACCTACCTTATTTGTAACCACTTGAATAACGCAAAGCAAAATAACAAACAGAGGATGTAACAGTCTTAACAATGCGTGTACCGAGAAAATTACATTTTAAGCTACACCCTCGTTTCGCTTTTACTTGTAAGTACAATAGCTCTTTTTATTATACAATGTTTATTTTATAAATTTCCTATTACATAACTCCCGAAGACCATATTAAAGTCAATTCGATTTCCACATTTTATTAAAAAAACACATTACATACAATATTACCGTTACTTTTACGTGAAACGAAAAGATCACCTTTTTAAGAAAATCAGCCAGTATATGCAACAGTTCATTGCGACATATAAATTACGGGCTGACGAATGTCCATCACATGTTTGACAGTTTTATCTCTTAATTAAAGTTTACTTTTATTTAAAGGACACGGCAGAAGCTCATTGAACACTGGGCTTCAGATTGTGTATGTCGGTACAGATATGAAATTAGTTTGGTGTGATCGAGTATTTCAAGAGTATTTAAATTCATTTTTTATTTGTTTTTGTACGTAATTGGATTAAAGAGAAATTATCGTATTTGTGACAGTAAGGTTAAGTATGGTATGAATGATCCAATGAAGTACAGCCCGACTAATGAGTTCTCAATTCAAAGGTTTTAGTTGCTGTCGACATGATATTCTGTGGAGGCACGCGCCAGCCAGCATGCACCCGTTTTTGTTTTATTGGTTTTTTCAAAATGTCAACGACATAATCATTTTATTTCTTATTTATTTCGACTTTTGATTTCAAGTCTTAATCTCTAAGATAAATTAGGCAAAGAACAATTAAAATATATTGTTATTTTTGGTTAAGCTTTTATAAACTGTACCATATCAAGCCCAAAACTGCCAATGTCCTTTCCGACGTTTTGGGTGTAGTGGGAAAGTGTCATATCGTGGCCGATCTCTTCACAGAGATCTTGATGGAGGCTGGACTTTCCCAGCTTCTTCTAAATTATTACGATGGTAAAATTAAACAGCTCTTATGTCAATTATCATCTCTATTCATTGTGAAACAAATGACAAGGATAGTTGTATATTAAATCAGTGGTTAAAGTTATGAGGTGTCTATAAGTAAGGGGATAATTAGTTGCTAGAGTATTCTTATTACCGTTATTTTTGTTTTTCCTTTATAAGCATGTCTGGAATAAATCAGTCAATTCTCAATTTAAGTACTTTACAACTTGCAAGAATTTAAAATCACGTTTACAATTGGAACTTACAAGTAGGTATTAACTTAAAATTGCACGTTTATTTATTGCATCTCGCACGTAAAATTGATAAACTGACAGCGAATATCCAATCTTACGCAAATCATTATGATTCTTTTACTGTTACAAAACAACGCGCCGGTACTTTAGTTTTACTCGCAATGAATGAAGCACAATCTGATGGCGTTCGGCACGTATAAGACAAAGTCAATTAAAAACATTTAAATACGAATTGACCTCGATAGAAGATGGATAGACACGATGCAAATGTACTGCTACTAAGAAAGCGTGGGTTAGAAGCAGCGGGCCAAGGAGAACATTATAACTGCTAAGAGGGAAAAATTAAAGAAAATAATCCTAAAAGGTAAAACTGAGTCCAATAAAACAAAAGTTTTACAAACGCGCCACTACAAAAGAGCTCTCACCTGATTCAAAGGCGTTTGGCCGTTTGGCGGTATAAATAACTCTAAACATTTATTCATTTGATTCGAACATCGTCCAAAAATCGCGCCCGCTGCCGCTGCCGCCTCAAACTTGTACATAAGCTCACGACGACAGCTGCCCAGATTTCTCATCAAGTAATTACATAACGCGAATCAGTATTGAGTTATGACTCTGTAATTGCAATTTTATCGATATACTACCGAATCCATCAGGTTTCGACCCCGCCGATAATTATAGTCGAAGTCAAAATTATGTATTCTTTGTTTATTTTAAAGGTCTTAATTAAATTTTATTTATGCCTCATAAAGTTTGGACGTAATGGATCCGTATAGAGTTACAGAAGAAGAAACAGGTGTTTAATGGGTTATTATTTGGCTAATAATGACAGGAATTAAGATAGCAAAATAACTTTCGAAATTCACTCATAAAGATGAGGCACCTATGTATTGACATTAAAGTGGCGCCTACATAGGTATTTTATTAAACTACTGGGCAAAATTTACTAATAGCCTTTACGATATCCTATACCTAAGTATTAATTCTTTTACAAATTGATCAGAATAGTCTTTACTATCATCTTTTTTAATTTAATTTAATTTACTTTAATTACTTTGTAGAAAGCATCTGCTTCGTCTTTTTTGTCAATTGTTGTCTGTCATGTCAAAGTCTATTAATTTTATTCCTTATTTTATAAAGGACGAAATACTTCTGACATCTAGAATATTAATACCAAAAATATTTTTGTTGCTATTTTATAATCTATTCTACATGTCTAGATGTATGTAAGCATATTCGTGTGCACTTGATCCACCTAGTTTAGACCTACATGCCAAACAAATAATTACTGCATAATCTCAAGCTAAATCTAAACACAGTTCACACCCAAATGATTGCTGGTTCAATCATAGTTTGACAGTTTAATACCTCTGTTTAATATCAGCTGCCAATACGACCATCTTGTATGGCAACATAGTATTAAAACGCATATTGGATACAGTAACAACCTTGTTGATATGATGAATCCGGCTGATAAGGATGATAGTGAATGACTAATTTGCCTATCAGAAGATATACTTAGTAAAGATTTGGGTTCTATTTGAGATAGTGTTGCAATTGTTTATTTACAGCTCCGAATAGATCACTCCCTACTTTTATCCTAGGTACGATTATTCCTTTGTCTATTCTAGGTAACTGAAGATGTACATCTTCAGCATCACCTAGTTCGGGGCTATCTTCCTCTCTACACATAACGATGTGACGTTCAGTAACATTAATGGAATACACGATAAAAAAACCTTTTTTACCATTTTCCATCTAGTTCCAATCCTTTATCAAATATCAGCACCAGGCCAGCTGATTTGTTTATCGTTCGTAAACTAATAAGGAACGTCGGTAGCTCCCTTATTGGCACAAATTTTGCTCCTACTGAACGACAAACACAATTTTGTGCCCCTCGCTTTACTAGTCACTTGTATCTACTTGTTTATATCAGACAGCCTTGTACACGTGCTTTATCTATATCTTGGAACGAAATGTGTACAAACAAAAGTTGTTTTTAATATTTCATGGGAAGTAGGTGCTGATCTAGAATCGAAGGTTACTGTCAGATTGAAAACAGGATGGAATGATTATCCGAATTTATAGCCCCAGATGTTTAGAATCAACTTTATAATTTCTATAATTATATCAGAAGGAAACATTCACGGCAGCCAAACTCTATCAGATGTATTGTACCTAGTATGAATATAATGAATAATCTATAAAAAAATATAAATTTTTATTTTGTGATTTTACAAACGTGGCTGTAAAAAGCATTACCTGAAGATCACAATAACCAGACAACCATGGAAACTAGTGACAGCACACACAAACACAATTGCAACGTTCATCTAACATCAAACAGCTTCACAGGCTCGCACCTACTCTAAAATCAAATAGGCAAATATTGATAAAATGCAAAGCCGATAAACTTGGCAGATGTCTCAGTGTTCAGAAGGCACCCTCCCATATAATTTAATGTCGTAGGGGGAATCACAATAGCTATCGATTCCTTTGTGCCCGAGGGAAATCGCTTCTTCATCCACGTTTTTACAATGTCACCACAAAACAAGCGAGCATCGTACAGTCGCCGGCTGGGGCTAAACTGTACAATGTCCGTATGGATTGAGGAGCCACTTTTTGTAGCGTAATGAAATTAATATACTTATTTAGTAGTAAGTTTAAAAATATTGTAGGCTCAATCCTCGAATTTGTAGTATAATAGTTCAATAGTTATATGAACATAAAGGTGGCTCCTCAATCCAAATGTTTGGATTGAGGAGCCACGTGGAAACACGGAAAGTATACAATGAATATTCTTGAAAATATTGTATCATTTAGTAGCCATTATGTAGAATGCCTACTAAAAATCTGATTCCAGTACTGTTGATATTCAAGAATGTACAATACTTTTAATGTGGCTCCTCAATCCAGATAGATGAGAGCGTGAATTTCCATAAAAGCAATTGGTAATTTTAAATTCCACTCCAAAAACATTTAGAAGTAAGTGTGTTAGAATTTGTAGTGTATGGACAAAGTAGTAAAACTGTGTGAATTTAGTAAATAAACACATTTTATTTGGCTCCTCAATCCTGACGTTACTGTATTGAGAAGATACTTTAGTTACCTGAGATCACAACGGAATAAAAAAACAAAGACACTAACATTTAGTATAAATTTCTACTAAATATATATGCACAGATCAACATTGTATGTATTCGATATCTGATAAACAAATAACTTTTCGATATTCCTTAAGAATTCGCCATTTAGGGGGACCATGTTATATGAATGAAACCAGGATAACCAGTTTTTTAAATTTTTTTTTTACAAATCAAAATATCTGAATACAGGTATGTACAGAGATACCTACTTCATATATGTTTAAGATAGGTACTTCTTACTAATCATTTTCGACATAAGTTATTGTATGATACAAAATTGGTTGGTCGGTGCTTTTACTTAATTTACCATGACAATCATAGTCGTCGTAACAAAACATCTCGTCCTTTATGGGGTAGTGACATTTATAGTGGCCCATGCCAACGTCGCTAATTGGAGGGATAAATGTATATTTTTATTTGTGAATTTCAAATGTGAATGTCAAAGCCATGTTATGCTTCTATCAAGTTATTATTAATAACTTGATAGAAGCATAACATGGCTTTAAGAAAGAAAGAATCACTTATATATTTAATAACTTATTAAATATATAAGTGATTCTCAAAAATCATATGACCCGAGCGGGATTTGAACCCGCGACCTCTGCCGTACCGTGACTAGTGCTCTGAACCAACTGAGCTACCGGGTCTCGCCCGACTCATCTGAAATTTGAGACCCCTTTGTAATACGCTTCTTAGAAGCGTTTGGCGACATCTATCGGAAAACTTATGCAGTATTTCCAACTCAATGCCAATTACTTTGCAGTTATCAGACATCGATGCGATATCACCATCTATGAGGGATAAACTCTATAACGCCTATTAATGTTTAATATGATCTATTTGATATCATTATAGATTGTGGTACCTCGTTTACTGGAAACTTTTTAACAACATTTATTTCGAATGATACTGTGTTTGACAAATTATATTTGCACACTACGCGGGGCTCCTATTTCTGTCCGCAAGGTTAAAAGTAACCTAACACGAAGGGGTTGACGTCAACCCCTTGGACCTAAACCACAGATTACTGAATAGTTACTACGCCTAAACTGTCCGTGTCGGGGTGTCGCAAGTTCCCGAGCTCGCTTCGCTCGCTCTTGGACCCTAGACAGGTGTAACCACCTGTGTAAGTTTTTGTTGTAATTAATTTTGTTGTTGCCCCGTAAAAAAAACATGATTGATTTACTGAAACTAAATACTAAACTAAAGAAAGTAAACAAAATGACGAGACCTCATTAAATTGTCTAATGTCTTATAAGTACGCCAAGTAGGTAACCTTTTGTTAAAGAAAAAATTGTCAATAGATCTTTGTCGATTAACGTATTTGTGTAAGGAAAAATTTACTAATGTTCTGTTGCAGAATTACCATTTGTGAAAGCATTAAGTACTTTATGAAATGTAAAGTTTGTTTAACATTTTTATATGGAATGATGATTTGCGAAATGATAATGTTGCGTTTCGTTGTTTGTTGAGTGAATATTTGTTTAATAACTTTGTACCATTTGATGTGTCACCACCCTAAACATAATATATTATGAAGTATCTCTGTACATAGGTACCTGTACCCCGATATTTTGATTTGTAAAAAAAAAAATTATAAAACTGGTTATCCTGGTTTCATTCATATAACATGGTCCCCCTAAATGGCGAATTCTTAAGGAATATCGAAAAGTTATTTGTTTATCAGATATCGAATACATACAATGTTGATCTGTGCATATATATTTAGTAGAAATTTATACTAAATGTTAGTGTCTTTGTTTTTTTATTCCGTTGTGATCTCAGGTAACTAAAGTATCTTCTCAATACAGTAACGTCAGGATTGAGGAGCCAAATAAAATGTGTTTATTTACTAAATTCACACAGTTTTACTACTTTGTCCATACACTACAAATTCTAACACACTTACTTCTAAATGTTTTTGGAGTGGAATTTAAAATTACCAATTGCTTTTATGGAAATTCACGCTCTCATCTATCTGGATTGAGGAGCCACATTAAAAGTATTGTACATTCTTGAATATCAACAGTACTGGAATCAGATTTTTAGTAGGCATTCTACATAATGGCTACTAAATGATACAATATTTTCAAGAATATTCATTGTATACTTTCCGTGTTTCCACGTGGCTCCTCAATCCAAACATTTGGATTGAGGAGCCACCTTTATGTTCATATAACTATTGAACTATTATACTACAAATTCGAGGATTGAGCCTACAATATTTTTAAACTTACTACTAAATAAGTATATTAATTTCATTAAGCTACAAAAAGTGGCTCCTCAATCCATACGGACATAACTGTACATTATTATGCATTAAGAAGCCGGGGAGATAAATAACTGGAATATTTACTTACGCACATACATATTTATAGCATTCGGTTTTGCGGAGGTTTGCTCAGTTTCTCTTCGCACTTTGTGAATAATTGCCTTTCTTGTTTTTTTTTCTGCTACCACAACTAGCAAAATACAACACAAAGAAACTCTCAAACGATTTTAGCGTGCCATTGAATTGTAAAAATTCTACTACCAATTAACACCGTAATTAATAATCGTGCCAGTTTTTCTTAAAGTTATTCGCATAATTAATTTCTGATGCATTTCTGAATCCAATCCAAACATTAATCTTCCAAGTAAGGAACTGAAAGACAAAAGCAATAAATTAAAGTTGGTTACATCGAATCATCACGTTTCCAAACCACATTGTTTTCACCTTCATAATTCTAATTTAGGAAAGGAAACATTTGGCGTTGATTCACAGGGAATCGGTGCTGAATAATTAATGGGGTTCTGGGAGCCGGCACGACTGAATGATCGCTGCTGGCAAATCATTGATGCTACTACAGACGGCAAACTCGACCGTCATCTGAAACAATTGAGAGACTAATGGTATACTTATGAGATGACATGCCATGCTTGATCAATTGTGCTTTTGTTTTAAAAACAAAATTAATTTTACCAAAGAGTTCGGTAGGTAAAGTAAAATTAATTTTCCTTGAAGTGAAATTATCAAGTGACGAAGATAAACATTTCGGAGAGGACGTGGGTGTTTTCGAACTTATGATATGCCCTGAAAGCGTTCTAAAGGTCACAGTGATATTCGAAGTAATCGACGATGAAATTATAGATTTTAAAACATTATTATAGGTAATTTTGTAGGAAATAAAGCTGTTAAACAAAATGATGTATCGGATCATTGGTTTTGATTGGATTCGTTGCCTGAAGCGGTTTTGTTAGATAATACAGCTGTTTATAACATCAAAAATATTCTAAAAATATTATTGATATTATAGCCAGCCAACATAAAAGAAATACGTAACTTTGTACAAAATGTAATACCTGCTCTATTTTCCAATAATGCTGAAAACAATGTTGTTCTAATCTCGTTTCTATCGACAATATTAGTCAAACATTCTGGAAATATTTTTATACAAAAAAACAGACAGAACTAGCTTCAAAACGAAAAAGATGTTATCGTATTGCTCAAAAGTTAGGTAAATATCAGACCAATTTGGTTCATAGTAGAAAATAAACGGTTTCATCGCAAAGCCCGCTACGAAGGGGTTAAATTAGTATTTCCGCCAACCTTTGTCGTACTCGACGCATGCGGACGGAATACTTAAGTTTTTCCACGTTTTATAGACCCGATTGTGGAGCGAGATTCGAGAGAATTTCTTCTACACCTTAGTACCTATATCTTCTCAGTCTGTTGAGTTCCTTACCGTGTTATTTGTCGACCGACTCGCAAATCTCTGCATAATATAAAATGCAAAGTCTTTAGAACTCTCATTTTGAACGTGAGAACTGGTGCGATCCGTTTTTTGTGTATTCGTTGTTTGGTTTTTGCTTTTGTTTGTCTTAAATTTTTGGATGTTAAATATTTCACTACAGTTATAGAAAAGATAGACCTATAATACAAGTTATTTTCGCTACCTCATTTAATATCTAAGTCTACCATCAAGTCAATGTTCTCATGTAATAAAATTCAATCCAATAGAAAACAGATATGACCCATAGTAAGGGTCGATAGAATGGACACGCTGTTTCCCACTAATTTAATCAGCACCCGTCTACAAAATCTCTTACTATGATTGATCTGCCTTCAATATGATTGCACCCAGCCCCTGTATCATTTTATGTGTCCATCTTCGTTTATCTTTTCACGTCATCCTTTAGTAAAAAATATGATTTTAGAATGTTAGAGCATCAAAACTTGAAGCTTGAAATTGAAGCTAAAATATCAAATCTAAAAACACAGAACATAACAGAACATTGGAATTCGCTAAAAAACTTAACAAAGTAATTTTAAGCCGCTTCATTTCAAATTACGAACAATTTTTTCCGAGGTGTCCCCACATATTTCGAATTTCCAATGGAGAATAATCGGAATATTTTTCCTTAATTTTTCATTCAGCTCAGTGGGGCACTGAATCCCTCGGGTTTGCTTTTACTTAACGAAAACCTTATTTAAAATAAACAGGCTGGTGTAAACGACCGACGTGCCTAAAATTCTGAACAGTCGATACCGGTGTATTATTTTCACTGGCAATAAAACGAACGCGGCCTAAAATGTGTTTTTTATTTGTTTTAACTTCTTTTTATTTATTTGCGGTGTCGATATTTAGAGGTGTGTCGATTGTATCTATTGTGTGTTGAGGTACGAATATTGACTTATCTTTTTGCTTGGCATGATATCAAGATACTCGCACTTGTTGATACAGTTTATGTCACTTTCATTTTACGTCACCCAAATGTAAACTGAATTGAAAGTTGAGTACCTACTTCATTTCTCTTTATGCCATCAAATTCGCAATTTATTGAGAACGTTTAATCAATCGTTTTTTACGTTGAACGTTTAATCGTATAAAGCTTTTATGCAACACCTTGAAGTAACACCAGGTGCCATACCCACTTATAATTCTACGACCAAGCTTAAGCAAATTGCTCTAATTCAATAATTCCTTTACGAGATTTCAGACATAAAACCAATCGATCTGTCACTAAGTATACAGAATAATACAGATGTAAACGTTCTCATGATGCAGTAAACGACGCCTACTGGCGATTCAATCGAACCAATCCAGGTTTACGACATTGTTAGAGTTACAAGTAAAATCTTTAATTTTACAACACAGTTTATGATAATAAAGACGTTACGAAACTAATTTATTGGTTGCATGCCGATAAAATTCTAAATAAATAATATTTATAAAATATGTATAAAATTTGAAATGCTTCCTTGTTTTCATTGACGATAGTTACCTTTGTGCAAAAAACTTACTGACAGCACTGTTAACTGTTTAATAATTACTATAGTTTCTAGAACAAATATTTATCAATCTCGAACATCAAGAACTTGGCATTTGCGTTGGCACCTGTTTACTACAACAAGATTATTTAGATTGTATATCTAACAGGGACCAAAAGGTATTATCTAAGGTCAGCAAGCATTTATGAGTGGGTCCACACTTGTGGCATTTCAACGGACCGAGTCCGTGACCGTGGCAGATATGCGTGACTAAAACAGAAGTGTGAACGGTGCATGACATTAGGTTGTATGTAACCTTAGAATGATTAGTCACCGCTGCTCCAACAGCGGACACCAATTTATTAATTATAATTATTGTTGTAACATTTTTCCGTGTGACGATAACCGTCAATCAAAATGTCACAGAATATTAAGAATCTGTTCAAAATAAATCTGTTGAAACTGTCACAAAATAACTGTAGTGTAGCGTTCCTAAATTCAGTCCCAGTTCTAATGCAAACTTACACAACCTTTTTCACTGCATGGTGTTCCATACAAATGATGCTGCTGTAGAGCAGACATACCATCGATCAGTCTTTTCAGTTCATATTTGAATGAACCACTCAGTTGCACCCGTTAATCTCTATGTGTCAACCACTTACTTAAGTAGCTTATCATTACGACAACTCGAGTGGGTAAACAAAACTAAGCCAGGAATGACTTAGTTGTTCCACTTAATAGTTCTAAAGTAGCAACTCTTAGCGAGTAAACAAATAGAGCTAAGCGAGAAATGTCAGAGCTGACCATTCGTATTATATGTAAAGTTATTCGTCGCAAGCGCAGGTAGTTCATCCCACACGGCGTCGTGGCGGCGCCAGTGCATAGAACAAACCTATACATTTGATCTGAAACCAATCTTAATGCTCATTAAAATTGATGAATTCTCTAAACTGTTATTTTGAGGTTACCATATTTATGTTTTACCATAAATTTCTTGGCTTATTTGTTGATAGAAGTTTGGCCATTTTAATTCAATGTTTACAGCTTGTTCCTCGTTAAACCTCTTGTTTATGTCTAGATCAAAATTTATGTAAAATATGATGTTAACGTTTATAGAACTTTTGTGTTTTGAATAAGTACTCCATCGCGTCCTTCATTTTGTTAACTTCTGTTTAGAATCATCTTCTTCGCCTTTTGTATCTTCAATAAGGAAATTAGCATCACTGCCAGTCATTCAGAACATATTCAAGCATTCTGAATTCTCAGACATCGTAAAAGATTCCAATCTTTATTTCCGCATTAAATTGAGAAAAATCTAGTACCAATTTAGAATTACTATGTCGACTAGTAGGTATGTTACCGTCGCTTTGTGTTCCTATAAATTAGTGGCGCCGACTAGCCTTTACAAGTGATTAAATGGTCAAGCAATGTAGGTACTTCACTTTTACCTAGTTAGCGTTAGGCGACGGCCGACAGACGCCATGTACTGACACGTCTCGCCGTATCAATCATGTTACGTCAGTGTTGCCATGGTTCTATCATTTTTTATAGCGGTTCCTACGCCGATAATCTTCAGAGATTTTTTTTGTGCGTTCTTAGAAAAGTTATTAAGTTAATGGAGACTGTATAATATTATTAGTCGGTAAAAGTCCACTGCAGCAATATTGACATGATCACCAAGCCGATTAGACAAATTAAATTTACAAGTAAACCGGTACCTAGACTGCTGTCTATTCCCTAATATTGACTCCAACTCTATCCTCTAAATATTTAAAGATTATCGCTTCCTAAAACTCTCACGAAAACTGTTTGACTTTTCTGTCAAAATGTTCATTTGTGCATTACTTGAATCACATAACATTTTAATTATTTTTCTGGCAACCCAGTACGCGTGCGCGGCCTCAATAGCGCGCCAATAGCCGACGATAATTGAGTCGCCGGAGCCTTATAATTGGCGCCTTTTTATTTAATAACACACCGCGTAATTGTTGTGACCAGACTATGACGGTGACTGCTAATGAAAAATGGGAAAATAATTGTACTGGCAATAATTTTACTGATATACTACATTTAGGTACAATTTACAGTAGCCTGATAGGCCACTGAACTATCATGATGTCTTACATAGTTGTTAAATTGGATTAGAAATCAGTTGCAACTGCAATGAGCAATAACAGGTTGAATTGAGTTCGCCTAATGTAAGTTGCTTACCTTAGCTGACGGTAATGATTTGCAGAACGCAGCGGTATGAGATCATTAATGAACTTAAAATGTGGTAGCATTTAATTCAAATGACAACTTGCATAGTGGAGATACTAGTAAGGCTCGTATTACAGAACGATGCTCGAGCACAGATCTCTGCTTTTAAAGCCATTTGATTGGTTGAAACTAGTTTCAATCTATGCTCAAGCAGAGGTCTGTGCTCGAGTATCGTTCTGTAATACGAGCCTAAGAATATTAAATGAACTTGACTTTTACAATTCAAATTACAAAGTAACAGTATAATTTAAAAGTCTCTTTAGTCTTTTGCTGCAAGGGACGCTGGATAACCACAAATAAATTGCCTACAGAAAAAGAATCAAAAGCGCTGACATATTTTATCCATCAAGGCTCGGCCGCTTTCGAAGCCGGTGCCTTATAAAAAATCGACTTTATAGTTCTTTATTCTCCTCAGACTAACCGTAGTCATTTCCAAGCAATAAATTCCTATTTATAGACATTTCATCCATTTTCTTGTCGACTCGCGTATTATTCTCAAATGGATTGATCGTAAATTGTGACAAATTACATATTTGTGTCAAATGTTTTGTACACTCGGAATCATGATGTTTTAGTTCTTGAAATATCTTCAATGTTAGCTTTACCTTGCCGTATTGAAAAAATATGATGACCACCTTATGTTTCTTATCCAACGTGTGTGGACTCTCCACACACGTTGGATAAGAACCATAAGCAAATGTCATTTCGTAACAGATAATTTCAGGGATGGTGTGTACAGCAGTCATAAATATAACATGGACGCCGGGTACAATGCGTGAATTTTACAACGTTTTTATTTTACGAGGCCCACTAAAACATTTTGGTCCCTTCAATAAAATAGTCCGTGTTTTTTACGACCCCTGAACGTGAATGCGCGTTTCAAAGTGATTTTGGACCAATACGGTAGAGTGTGAGGCGATAGTTGGTGTATTACTTACGAATCACCTCACGTAACTATCCGCTGCAATGTTAGAGGTTGCGGCGAGCCAGATCAGTTTTGTTTACAGCCATTAAAATTGGCCTAACTTCTCTAAACGGGGCCATACTGTTAAAGCTTGCTGTTTCGTCATGTTGGACACTATTTCGTTCAGTTGGTTATTCGCTTTCTGGGTTTTGGTGTTTGTGGGTGTTTTCTGTTTCTCCACAGAATTCAAGTTTTAGTGCCTGAGTTACGGACCATTGTTTTCTCCGACAATGTGCTCGTTTATGCCAAAACTGCACTGTGTACAACTACGTGCTTCGGAGGAACTAAAATTATATGATTCGAATATATCCAACTCAAAACACATCAATAAATAGTTGTATGTTCTACTACATGTCAATAAATAAGCTCCACAATGTAATGTTATCATTATTTCATATAAACCTCACGCTCACATCCTGCGCGGATCACATTATTGCCACGTCCAATAAGTAAGCCTTCCTGTTTAGAAACAATTGACTGCACGTTGTCGTCCGATTTGCTTCCATATCGTAACTCAACAAATCCAGGATACTGAACCCAGGGTTACATTATCCATTGAGCGGAGTAAGGACCGTTGCATCCTCCCTTACCCTACCTTACTTCTGATTAATAGGTTAATAAAATAAACTGAAGCTATGGTTTAACTTATTCGAAGATCCAAGCTAAAGAAGTATATTTTATTTCATTCTCAAACATGCATCTGTATCAAGAAAGCAAGCCTCTTAGTTTCCAGTAAGGATACCATAAAATGTGTTGGTTATCCGCGCATTCCGCTGCAGTTCGCCGATACATTCAATAACTTTAAGATACTGCATCATGCACTTAGGATATTAAACAGTCCGGAACGTTGTAAACTAGAACAACTGCTGGTCTGTTGTCAATATATTTGTCAACGGTATCACAGAAATAGCACAGAGGATTATGAAACTTGATGTTTTGTGTTCAAGTATTAGATCACAAGTCGGCGTAGGTAGCGCATTCCTGGCGGTGTGGGCCCAAATGGCATCTATTATATTGTCTCCACATTCCGAACTAAGGTTAGGCCAGAGATATTTATTACCACATGTGTATCCTTCGATTTTAACGATTTTTCCTACTTTCTGCGCCATCTTTGCCTGTAATTATCTGCCAGAGTACTGTTCTGTGTCTTGAATATAGGTTTGCTTACACATTTAATGCACGCATGAGTTCTGGGTATTCCCTGTTATGAGTTGTATGGAAATATATCGTCCCTTTTCTGATCTGTTTGATACATTTTAAAATCCTATTATTACTACAGTTCGTTTAATGTGTTATTAAAATGATGATCCGGGTTTTTTTAGTCTGATTTCTTTTCTATATTAAAAAAGTGATCTAAAGAAGTTAATTTATACTGCTTTGTTAACATTAATTTAGTTTTATGTTAACAGTAAACACTATCTAGTTGGAATACCACCGATCTTATTTTATGGAATAGGTACTTTGTCATCCAGCTTTCTAAAAGGTGTTATTTTTTTAATGATATCAGTACAATAAAGCATTATCAAACTGCGTTTAAAAAAACAGTATTGAATCGTGATAAAAACAGACTTCTGTGAAACACTTTCTTTTGCAAAAAATGTTTGCAAATAAGTACCTGCGTCGTCGTTCTGACACGTTACGTTACGTCTTTGTGACGTATTAATAGGATTTTGTCAAGCGGATTATTGAAGACTTCAACTACGTGTTAAAGCCTACGTAAGGGGGTTTAGTTTCTAGTACTCACGCATCAGTCTTTGCTACGACGAATTTCTAGATGTTTCTGACATATCTATTGCCAAATAGACTAGAATAGATTTTTTTAACATACAACTACAATATTTTCATTTTCGTCCTCACAGAACAAATTAACAAAAAACGAAAGAAAAAAATAAATATCGAAATAAAACAAAAACCTATCCCTGATAATCTTACGATACAAAACTTTTTTTCAATTGCCGCCAAACTTACTGTGGACATTCCTGGCTTTTGAGTAAAAAAAACACGCAACCTTTTGTTGAGCACAATGTCGGTTAGTGCCGTCGTCGCCGCGATGTCGGCAGATAGCCGGTTCGAGTCCCGGCTGCAAATATTTCCGTCTAATTACCTACGCTTTAGCTTGCCAAGGGATTTAAGCTTAGTATGGGATTGAGATAAGAGCCAGTGATTTTAGTTCCACTGTTTTATTTGCGTATTTGGAATTAATAGCTAATTCCTCGTTATAGGAAAGTGGTGAGCGGAGTTAGTAGGAACGGAATGGATGAAAATGTGCTATAACTGCATTGCAGTAAAAGACTCTATAATAAGTTGAAAGCAATTTCTTCTAACCGACATGGCGACAGTAAATAATAATAATAGCAGTTGGACAGATGCAGATAAATATACCTACAAGGTGGGAAAAGTGTCAAGATTGTGATTATTTCGACAATCTATACTAATATCTTAAAGCTGAAGAGTTTATTTGTTTGTTTGTTTGAACGCACTAATCTCTTTACCTACCAGTCGGATTCGAAAAATTCATTTTGTGTATGATAGCCAGATTCATGAGGAACAGTATAAACTGTTTAACATCACTCTGTGGCCTAAGGGTCACAGGCTCCTAAGGGTCACAGGCTCCTAAGGGTCACAGGCTCCTAAGGCTCCTAAGGGAGCCGAGCAAGGGGATGAAACCGCGGGGAACAGCTAGTTGTCTAATAAAATCAAAATTAGACTCCTACCAATCATTACGTTCAAGGTCCTTGAGTTAGAAACACCTTAATAATTTTATGAGTTTAGTTCCTTACTGTAATATTTTATTAATGTTTTAACATTCCGCCATTACGAATTAGTAATAACGGTGTTACTAGTGTACGCTAGTTATTCGCGCACGAATTGTGTTACGGTAGCCATGGTTAATTTTTTTTTGGGAATAGGTCTTGGCAATAAGTCTTTAAGTTAACATACTAGTGATTGTATTTGAGTCATAAATGTGTTATATCACAATAATATGTTCGGGAAAGTTATGACCACGGAAGTTTGTGTGTTTGTGCTAAAACGGCTTTACCTATACGCTGAAACGGCTGGACGGATTTGGATGAAATTTGACAAAGAGGTAGCTTGGGACCTGCAGAAGCACATGTACTACTTTTCATCCATTTTTAGGCAGACAAAGTTACGGGCAACAGCTATAGTGTCAATAATATGCAAGTACCTACAAATTTTACACTTTGACAGCAAATCATACAAGAAGAACGCACACAGGAATGAAACACAGTGTTCTGAAAAACACGTTTTTTCAGCAGGTGTTTTATATTAGTCGGTAGTCCAAACGCCATGGTTTATTATGCTCTTCCTTGAATCAAGCACGAAACATCAACATAAAAAGTTGAAATAAGTACTAAGCCGCCGCGTTACAAAAAATATCCAACATTATTCTACAATATCCGCCAAAATACAAAAAAATAACATTAACTGAACTTAAGTAAAACATAACCAAGGCATGGTTTAACTGTGCTAACCTTAAAGCCGGAGCACAAACGTCGTAAATAAAGCAATTGAATAATAAACAATAATAAAACGACTTAACGCAATGTTGGCACGACATTCTTGACGGATAGTCGCGAATCTAATATCATAACTTTATAACTACTGTTCCGCAACCTTGGGCTATTTGGGCTATTGTGTTTTATCAGCTAACCTTTAGAAAATAAGCTAGTAACATGTTGTAGCACATATTTTTAAAATACTACAGTTTTTTTCTCACCTCAGACCACTGGTTTTTGATGGCACGTAGTTGTAATAAAAAGTAAAACTCGATTACAAAAAAATCTAACTGAAAAGCATGAAACAAGAAAACATTCCTGTTGGAGTCAGTAATACGGTGGCATGCAAAACCCTTCCTTTTGGCTTTGCCGAAGTCGGATGAAATAAGCGATAGTTTTAAACCGACTACAAAAAGGGGGAAGTTTTTAATTCGACTGTATTTATCTCAGATCATAGAAACAAGAAGATGTGCCAAGGCGCTATCGAGCTTGATGCCTGATCTTGAGCAAATTGCTCATATTAAAAACGTAGGTACGCGCTGGCGACGAACTGAACACGATCGATGGTATAAATACAGTGTTTTAGTTTAGTGCTAGTGTTGAGTGACGATTAACAGTGTTAGATTAAGGGTGAGCGGAATGTTCAATGCGTGGGAAACAAGGAGCGCTTAATTATGCGGGTAATTGTGTCGAAAAATGTAGGTACTAAAAGTGGCATCAGTTGTTCCCGTTCTAATTTGCTATGATGGCATATCTCCTTGTTTCTATGATCTGAGGTATTTATTTTTGTATGTTTGTTGCTAAAGAAGGTTCGCTTAAGGTCCCGTACAAATTTTATGAACTTTAGTTGAATAGTTTTTTAAACATCTACAATAAACGGTATTTAGTTCACTTTGCCTTTGTGGATGCCGTAAATTAGGTCGAATGTTATGTTATGCTTTGTCCCACTTTCTCAGACTTTATAGTTTCTAGAACTTAGAGACCTTATACCTAATCACAGTCTATCTGTTATTTTGCCATATAGAGTCAACATGATCAATAGTCTCTTTTATGGTTGAATAATTATAGGTTATATAATCTTCTTGTCATCTCTAGACTGCCAAGACAAATATCTGGAGTTGTATCTTTTATTCATTAGGTACTTATTCATATTCATATCATTTATTTGCATTCCACTTCTAGATTTATCTTTTATTTTTATGCACATCTTTTACATTGTGCTCACATATTTTTGTGATAACTACGCCTTGAAAACAATGTAATCATGGAATTGTAGCATTTTGATTTAAAAGAGTAACCATGGAGTTTCTTGCTCGTTCTTCTCCATAGGAATCTACGTTTTGGAACGAGCATCTAGCTTCATCTTGTTTACTAACTGACTGACTCCTTGACAATTCAAAAGCACCTGTAAGTGGTCTAATTGAAATAAATGCTTTGACTTTGACTTTGAAATTGCAGTTGACAAGTTTATCAACCTAAGCTTTTAATCATGGATACCGTAAGGTTTCTGGAAGAGCCCTTTCCATGCGTCATGGGTAATCTCCTGGATAGTTTAAAGTATGCCTATTACATATTTGTTATATTGTACCTACTTAATGCAATTTTTATATTCTTTCAGGTAAGTTCCAAGTTTCCTGTAATACCTTTGTAGTAAGTAGACGCATTTGGATGCCTCAATTTCTTTTGGTAAGACGATTTTTTATTTTATTATTTTATGATATCAAACTGAAGAGTATCAACTGCAGTAGTCTGTCTGTATACCTACAGGGATGAGCAATTAAACGGCAACTTATCTATAAGATGTTTATAATATTCTTATCAAATTCTTTTAGTGTAAACAGACGTAGAGCATTCTTTCGTTATTCTATTGCGCAAAAATTTTATTTTAATTCTTGGATTTCATTTTGCTCATTGACATTTTGGTGTTATCGCTGGGAAGGAGTTTTCGTTTACACTAAAATATCGAGAAAGAATGCTCTTGTTCTATTCTAGCTCTTTAATGTTTGTTAGGTTTAAATCGACCTTTACATACAAATTAATCAGCTTACATCTAATAACTCACTATTTACAAATAACAAACAAGAGGAATCAATTCAAAACATCATCGTTATTTGTTTCTAACAACCCATTTACTATGTACGAACTATGCTCACGTCCAACACACGTCCAACACATTACTGGCCTGATCAGACTGGCCAGTGACGGCATCTGTGAACCAGGATGTCTTGACCTTCCCCACCTCCCTTGATCGCAGTAATGTGGAACACGATCAGGTGTTTAGGCTGGAGTTCAGAGGTCGGCAATAAATGGTTCTTAGTTCAAGAGTGCAACATCTCAAGGTTGGGGATTTACTAATGTAAACTTTATATGGATTTAACGTCTTACAAATTACCTGATGAAATTAACTTTGTTGAAATTGTTTTAATAAGTCGATTGTATTATTTAATTAAACAGATTAGATCAGACTTTTGACAAAAACAAAACGCATACACCCTGTATATCAAACAATATGATTAGCTTTACATTATTGTTCATAGGTTTTTAAAAAGAGGAAATAAGAAAAGTATACCTATAAAACATAATAAGACATAATTGAAGTTGACTCTGACGTCACAACTCACCGATTACAGTGACCTCACGAAAACATACGTAACTTTTTATTTTTGGAGTGTACATTAAATTCCATTTTAATGTACCTTTTAATGGCAATACTCATTATAAAAGTGGGATAATGCAATGTACCTAACACAAAACTAGTTTGTTTTGAAAAAACCGGCCAAGTGCGAGTCGTACTCGCGCACCGAGGGTTCCGTATCATTTTTGGACGTATAAAGTGAAAAAAACCGGACCGCAAAACTAAGTTTGTGAAGGAATATTGATGATTTTGAAAAATCTGTACTAGTTAGGAACATCGTTTTATTTTTAGTGCAATATTTGGGTCAATGCCTATCAGCTCTAATTATTTCAGAATATTCGCTCCGTAAACTTCGGAGATAAGGGGGGGGGAATGGTATTTTTTCAGAAATTTTTCATCATATGTCGAAAAGTGTGAGACATAAAATAAAATTAAAATATATTTTAAAATTTGCAGATCAAGCTCTTTCATATGATATGCCACTTGACCTAGTAACCCCACTTTAAAATTTCGGGCCCCCACTCCGGCCCCTTTTGCAATGAAAATAAAAATATTTTTTGACTTTTTTCATTTGCAATAAAGTTGGGCAAGCATTCTTTATAACTGTTCCAAATTTCAAGTCGATAGCATTAGTAGTTGCTGAAATAAGCAGGTGTGACAGACAGACAGACAGACAGACAGACGAAGTCGCACCATAAGGGTTCCTTTTTACCATTTTGGTACGGAACCCTAATAAAAGAGAACTTGCTTTGTTGCAGCTTTCTGTATTACGATTACGACAAATTGGTCACATATTTCTCCAAGCTTCCTGTTTTAAAATAAACATCCAAATATGTCAATATATTGCGGAATATTGACAACAAATTAATAATGTAAAAATACTTTAGTGGAGTCAAATCGCCGCTCCATTATCCGGTTCCTTAGCCGTCACGCCAACATTCCCAATTTGTCGCCATTCGCGTTTCATCTTACGATGTTTATTTAATTTTAATTCTTATCTCTTTGTTATAAAGCTTTAATTCGCGTGACGTGATGTTTCATAATATTGTAGTTAAGTCTGCGAGTGAATAACGGTGCCGCGCCATGGAGGGAAACACCAAATATGGCGTGTTCCTGACATTCGATTTGTTGCAGTTTTATCTCGCCCCTTCCTCGTCCGTACGCTGCTCAGATATTCATTTTGATAAAATCTTAAGATGCGTTCTTAAGTAAATCGTTTTTAGTAGCAAATCTTGCACCTTTCGCAAGATTTTGCACTAAACTTTGATTTACCTGTTATTAAAGTTTGAGAAATCCATTGAAACGTTCAAGTATTATTGAACTCATCGAAATGTAAATAATTCGGCCTTTGCACCGAAAACAATCAACTCGAATGAGTTCATTAAATTCAATAGCATTTAATAATCTCATTGTCAAACTAAATTAAAACGGTGTTGATCAGCGAGTACTCGGCTCGAATCAGTTTAATTTCGATTTAATCCACACGAGTACCAATATCGAATAGTACCTATTGGATCTCGTTTTATGGTCCAGCACAATATACAGAGCAGGTTTTATGACAGCTGTAAGCAACTCTATCACGTAATTGGCTTTGGAAAAGTAATTCTTGTTAGCGGCGGTTTTTGATTATCAGTTTAGTGTTAGCTTATCATGGTCCATCTTATTATACGATTAGATTAAATTGGGGATTTCAATTATTTTTTACTGATGAACCTACCTAGTTATAAGATGCACTCATTCAAGCAAATTTTGATACTAAAAGTTCGTTTAAAAAATATGTTTTCATCTTAAGGCCCCGGTATACGCCAACGGCCTTGAGTGATTTGGGCGGTATAGCTTGAGTGTTCTGCGCTGAGCTCAAGCAACGCGACATACATCCACCGAGCAATACGACTCGCCTATCAAGGAGCGCGCTGTGCAGAATTAGACGTATTATTACTTTTTAGTATCTAAAACATAAAATAAAAAAAAAGTAACAGGTATTATTATAGGTAGTAACATAGTCTTTTCACACAAAACAAATCATGAAAATATCTTAAGCGGTTTGAAAGTAATTACGTTTTTATGTTTTGGGTAGACACGAATTCATGAATTTATTTCATTAAGTATTTTACAACAATAGTTCACAGGTACGATTGATGTATATATGTTCTAGTTTAACATAAAAAAATTGCACAACTAACCTGCATTATTTGACGGCGAAATAAGAGATTTAAAACTGGCCGTTACCATTTACCTTCGCCTTAAAAATAACAATAACTTTCAAGAATAGACAAAGAACAAAACTACATTTTAAATCTACATTTGGACATGTTATGGCAGGGTGATTATTGCTTTAAATATAATGATAACCTGTCATTCATTCGAATACACACAACAATCATTTTGCAATACCAATTGTTCCGTCTCAAGGCTGTACGCGCCCGGATCATTGCCAATTAGATAAAAAATAGAATGGTTATTTATGAATGAACAGAAACCGGTTTGGAGCGAGATATCCTGATGTAACTTGTTCACTGCTTTTATGATTTAGAATTTGTTTAATGTTGTTGTAAAAACTAAAGAAGATGAATATTTAATGAGGTGGTAGCAAGTTTTTGTATTCAGAATTTAAACAAATAATAATAATAGAGTCTAACGGCAAAGGTCGCGGGTTCTACTTCCACTCGTTTCATTTGTTTTTAAATCTACATAATTATGTGTTTCTCTAAACAGTACCGTGACTGACTGACAGACAACGCACAGCCTAAACCGGTACACCGAGATTTGGTGGAAGTATTCCTTGCGTACCCTAGAAGTGCATAGTCCCATAGTCCCATGTAAAAGTTGTTCATAATTATGAGTACAATGACCCCTTTTCGTATCAAGACTGACTAAAATTACACCCAGTATACTGAATAGCGAGAACTCTTAGAATTTAAAATCTGAAAATGTAGGTACTTTCGTTAATTGTTAATTACTGTGTCATTAGAATGATTATTCGGTAAATGAAATCTCACGTCCCGCTACGGGCAAAAGTAGTACTCCAATTTGCGTATCCCATGCAAACGAAGTTGTTTACTGTAATATGATACCACTAACTTAGAAAGTCCGTGCTGATTAAATCAAATTGCTTCATCAAGTTCTAAGATTACAACAATCATCAACGTTATTAACCCGCATCTCACTCTACGGTGCATTTCATCTCAAGCTCTCACGTCTTTAAGCATTCCTAACTTATCTTCAAGAACTTCTTTAATTTCTTTAAGACTTATTCAGGAAATTGACCGTTTAATCTAATTATATCTTGTCACTGAAATAGGAGGTTTTCTCGAAAACCAATTAAGTTTCCAACTGTTATTTAAATGCCGTTGCTGCCTACATTTGTGACATTCCAATAACTAGGATACAAGAAAAATTAACATGAAAACTGTCTTCGATTTAGCTGTATACTATACTGAGTTTCACATAAGAATTCCCTTGGCTGGCCTGAATGTCAATTATGTAACAACGTTTTTGGAAGTTTTCTTTCAGCACCAAATTCTCTTTCAGGCATTACTTTAACACAGTGGTCGTCAAACTGCGGCCCGTGGATGATATTAAATATCATCCACATCCGCACAAAGGGCACTGGCAGACGCCCATAGAACGCTGGGCTTCAGATTGTGTAAGTCGGTACTCGGTACAGATATGAAATTAGTTTGGTGTGGTCGAGTATTTCAAGAGTATTTAAATTCATTTTTTATTTGTTTTCGTACGTAATTGGGTTAAAGAGAAATCTTCGTATTTGTGACAGTGAGGTTAAGTATGGTGTGAATCAGTGTGAATGATCCAGTGAAGTACAGCCCGACTAATGAGTTCTCAATTCAAAGGTTTTAGTTGCTGTCGACATGATATTCTGTGGAGGTCCAATGAAGTACAGCCCGACTAATGAGCTCTCAATTCAAAGGTTTTAGTTACTGTCGACATGATATTCTGTGGAAGCACGCGCCAGCCAGCATGCACCCGTTTATGTTTTATTGGTTTTTTCAAAATGTCAACGGCATAATCATTTTATTTCTTATTTATTTCGATTTTTGATTCCAATTCTTAATCTCTAAGATAAAATTAGGCAAAGAACAATTAAAATATATTTTATACCATTCCCCCTCTAAAAAGCTTATTTTATTCACTGAAAACAGTGAATAAAAAGCACTTTTACTCACTGTTTTGATGTTTAAAAATGGAACACACCAATGTATTCGACCACAGATTTAAAGAACCTACCTATGCTAGATGCGGCACGTTATTAGATTGTATGAAAACCGAACGTGTCATCTTTTTTATACTTACGTCTTACGATAACTTCACCCCAGCCATTTAGTGATGTGCTCAGAGTAAACAGAATTGTTTCAATCACTAAGCGTCACTGAGCTAACAGACTTTTTTTAGTACGAACAGTCGAACATGCAGGGCACGCTTGGTCGTGGCTTGCCGTATCTAGTGTAAGTGTAATCTGTGTATTCGACCTATATTGATGTGTTCTAAATTCAATTTGATTGTTCGACATTTTCGACAAGGAGTTTAGCATTAGAATAAAAACTGTTTTGTGTTCTTTGCTGTCCTTAGTAAATTGGCGCTATTTTGAATACTGTAAGTTGTACGAACACAAAGTTTAGTGTTACTTTAATCTTTAATTTTGTGTTTGTTTAGTGTTGTTCTAATCGATTAAAAATGCATTCTAGTGATGAAGATGTGTTAACACCTGAGTTTGTGAAAGAGAGGGCGGCCGATATAGTGGAAAGGTGGAAAGCTTGCTACCCAAAAAATCACGGCTGGTCAAAGCCAATTTAACTTTACTTTTTCTTCATTATATGTATATTTTCACTTAAATCTTTCTTTTTCTCGTAGTCATGGTATAAAGTATAGTATGCAACTCTTGAATAAAACGGATTTATATCGAGGGCCATGAATCGCTCGCGTCGCTCAGTATTCTAACATTTGAATCACTCGCTACGCTCGTGATTCAATCATCATGAATCACTCCCTACGGTCGTGATTCAATCGTTAGAATCCTTCACTAGCTCGTGATTCATCTATGGCCCTCGCTTTAAATCCGTCCTTTATTCACTAATTGCATAATATACTATTTATTTTTGGTTAAGCTTTTATTACTGTACCATATCAAGCCCAAAACGTCCTTTGTGGCCCGTGACATAGCAAACAATTTTAGCAGACAAAGGCAAAATCAAAACAGATTTTGCACATGAAGATAATAGTTAGAAAATTGAGTTGGCAAATACCTAAATTACTTTATAGGATTTTATTGTCATGCAAAATCTGTGGGGTATTCGCGTTTTGTCAACTCATAAAAAATATGTCAATTTATTGGTGAAGTCAACTATTCAATCCACAAATGTGAGGTCCGCGGTGATACCTAACAGTGTCCTATGTGGCCCTTGAGTGGAAAAGTGTGACAACCACTGCTTTAACACATATAAATCTACAGAAAACATATAATTTTAAGACCGAAATAGAAGTGACAGGGGAGCCAACATATTGTCGAAGGTAATAGTTACGTGAAACGCTCTATAATAGTTGCCACAATCTCGTGCTGCAACCTGCAATGGAAACGGTGTTCTAAACAGAATTGCTGAGCACGTCTCAGTTTTCTTGCCTGTCGCGGAACCCGATCTCTTCGGTTCTTGGAACGACTCTTATGTCAGCCGACCGTTTTTGCACCATTGTGATTGTGTTTGCATCTCACGTCAATGGAAAGAAATATAAAACACACACATTTCATTTGTTTTTCCTAGTGAGTAAAACTTAAATGTAATCAGGTTTAGCACTACGGACCATACAAAGCTTACAGCAGTGTCGACTCTTAAAGTTAAATAATATAATTAACATAAAAGTAAATAATGATTTGTTTTAGTTTCAAAAGTGTTTATGAATAAAAACTTGCTATTGTTATTTTGTAGATCTATAATACATAGGTGTTAAAGTATGAAGTAGCCGTTTTAACTTAGATGGCCTATACGTTAAAACTTAAAACGTATATAAATTACTTAATTTTATTTAAAATCTAAAATGGCATCAACTTTTACTGTTTATTGTACCCACTCGCTTATTTTTCTATGAGCTAAGCCATGGGGAACAAAAGGCAATACTTCATCTCTTCACGTTCACGTTGAGACCTAGGCAATAACCCACAGAGTACGGAACAAATTAAACAAACATAAATCACCATAAATAATTATTATTCATGGCTTCCTCAACAAATAAATGTTAACTACTAAAATAAATGTGGTTGTAGTTAATAAACTATTATAAATAACAATGCTGAAAGTTTAGTAGCGTGGTTCATAACCAGGTTTTAACTGTCTAGCTTTAAAGTTAGGCTACATTCTGACTAAACTTATACATATATACAAACTAGCCAGAAACCTTTTTTCTGAATTTAATCTTAACTATGAGCCTTCTGTAGTACCCACAGTCACGGAAAGGGATTCTTTAGCAAGTTTGCTATCATCCATAATTGATCGTATACCTATTCAAGCTCCGAAACAATTTCGAAACCGAATGGCTTTGAAGCTTGAATATACGACCAATTATGAATATAGTGAACCTTCTAAAGAATCCCTTTCCGTGACTTTACCTACCCGTGTAGAAAAACGAAATTATTTTTTTTTAAACAATGTTGAGTTTTATTCAAATTATGTAGTATTTCTGTTTGTTGTTCATGTAATGGTACAAACCAAAAAAATAAATTCAGTTCGCATTATTTAACATTTTAATAAGTTTTCACAATTATTTTATTTGGCGCACCAATGGAACTCCTAAAATTAAGAATGTAACAATTTTAATTAGGTAAGGCATCGCCCACCTCAATGTAAGTAGAAAGTTTATTTAGCTTTTAGCAAGATCTCAAAAGATTATAAGGTTCCTGGGATTAATGATACGTAATGTCCATCTTCCGTAAAGCGAACGCTTATTCAATTTGATCTGTACTCAATCTCATATAGGCCGAGTTGTAAAGGAAAAAGGGACGAGCGGGCATTTATTACCACGCTTGCCCATTAAGTGTGAGCGATTTCAGACATTTTCAGGTTTATTTTATAAATTAGGCTTTCGCGATGTTTTTATCCACCGTAAGGTAATGGTGTCCATGATAAACTTAAGGTAATATTACAGAACCTAATTCAAAACTCAAACATTACTTGAATCTAGTTTCAAGCCATTCGATTGGTAGAAAGTTGAAACTAGTGATAACTACATAGTCTCAAGTAAAGCTTGAGTCTTGAGTTAGGTTCTTTAATACAACCCTTATAGGCTGATTTTAATTTCCAAATTCTATAGCTCCGTAGCAGAGAAAAACAAAACACAACAATTTAATGAAACAAACTTTCCAACAACTTATTCATTGGCTCATACATAATACACCACACATAAAGTGTTCGTTTTCAATAGCAGCAAAGAACCATAACTCTTACTGAAAGACAAGCCACGCGGAATTGCAATGTCATGGCTTGAATACAGAGGTGTCCCGATACCCGACGAAGATTTATTCCTATATTGATGTTTGAGTAATTGCGTCGAACGTCTAAGGAAATTAACGTGTTCATCCTATAAGGATGGTTAGCGGCCATTGTGGTGATGTAGGTCAGGATGAGGAAGTGAGGACGACTGATTGATTTTCGTGAACGTTTCATTGTTTGGGATTGTGAGTGATTGTTTGTTTCAGGCGTAGAAAGTTCTGTTTTGCTCGTGGTGTTTTGCCTTTAAAATGTAAGTGGAGAGTTTAAGGACCAGTTTCCAAAGTCTCCGGATTGAAATTAAACACTAGATAAAGGAGGTCACCAATCTTCCAAACAATTTTGGCTAAACTTGTACCGCAAGGTACACGTGCATCAAATCGTAGAGAAAAAATAGAGGAATTAGAATATCACTGTATTTTATTCAATAATTCACTATAAACCATTTAATAATTAATTTAAAGTTTAAAAAACTTGTAACACAATTAAATCATATGGCAACATTGCATAAGCACGTGCAAGCATGGTGAAATGTATCTCGATTTAGTTCTCGATTATTGAATGTGTTTCATTTTTAGTAATTATTTAATTCAACGTTTACTGATCGCAATTGTGTATAATTTTATTACTAAAAATCATATTTTTTAAAGTAATGATTAAATTAACTACAAACACAACTATTTTTCTGTGAATCTGCAGTTGAAACTGTGACATTAGTAACAAATGTTACCTAATCGATTAATTTACTAAAAAGTCATTTCCACTTAGTGTTATCTTTGCACATCACTGATAAATGACAAAATAATGTTATTGTTTGTTTTGATTCCGTTCAATTCCGTTCGTTTCTGCGTTCCGGGGTGTTTCTGCTGTTCGTTTATGTTGTGTATATTGTTTGATAACTTGGCTATTCTTTCTGGTATGACGTTTGCATCCTCACGATTTTGTTTTGACGGGTGATCCCAAAAACTTGGGTATTCTCTCTGGACTTTTGTTTTCAACTTGATGTATGTATGTGTGTATCATTATGTGTATAGTGTATATAGTGGCGTAGTCTAAACAGCTTTAATAAAAGCCACTGGTAAGTATCTTTTGCAATGTCAATAACGAAAGCACATAGAACTCGCGGCGAATGTTTTCAAATTGTGTAATGCCGGTTTCACACACTTGACATATGCCGTAAACTACAAATCTCGACAAATGCACTGAACGTGTGGATTCATTGCAAGCGTTTTCTGCAAGCTTCTTTTGATTTGTGCACAAAACCGTAAACGGCAAACCCATTTTTAGTTTGTTTAGTAATATTAGATGTCTGTAGTTTTGTCAAGGTTTTACCTAAGTGTGGATACGGCATTAGGTAGTTGACAGATAGAGCGCCTGAGCGCCATATTGGAGTGCTTTTTCTTATTGAATTAAAAAAGTATTTTTCTCTCGTCTTCAGGTGACGATAAAAAAGAAATAAAAACACAGCATTATTCAGTATAATTTAGGGTATTTTATTCAACTGGGTGTACCTCGGTACTTCATTTAGCCAAATATTGTTGATCTCCTTTTAAAAAATATGGCGGAATTTTTGGAACGCATTTCCTTAACGCGGCTTACGGTAGAAAGTTAACTAAGAGAATTCATCACCGTCATAATTTTCGTCATCGCGTAGGTATGACGTTTTCTGCCATTTCGCTTTTATACCTATTTAATAAAGTAACACGCGCGGCGTCGGTCTATATCTATAAACTCAAAACTACTGAACAGATTTTCTTACGGTTTTCAACAATGGACACATTCCCGAGGAAGGTTTTTTTTATGTTACTTATGTCAAATTAGTTGAAATGGACCTTACTAGAAGAGGTAAAATTGGACAAACTTACTTAATGTCGTAATAATCAAAATAGATTATTTCGTCACAAAAGAAAAATAATACAATGATAAACCTACCTGAAACTTTATTTAAGATACCAATTACAAATAAATATTACAATGTCACTCATAGATACGTATGTGACGTTTTGTCGCCGACTTACCAGTCAAAGTAGTGGCTTCAAAACATCACATAGGTGTGAGTGACAGAGACGATGCGACGAGCCGAAGCTAGCCAACTCATTCTATAGCTCGATGAGTAATATTTATTGCCGGGTACCTACTGTACATTGTTGCTAACTATCGCAAAATATCTAACAACAAACAGTTATCTTTTCATATGAACAAGAATAAAATTATACACACAGTTTATGATCACAGGGAAGCGACAATAACGCATTGTGTTGGCTACATTGACAGGCGGCTGCGATCACTTCAAAGCGGCTGACAGTAAACGCGCAAGGGAACGATAAACTGCAAATTGAATAGACAATGTTATGATCGAGATGTAACTACTCAACATTGATGCTCGTGAAGTTTACAGAGATTTGGATTGTCGGATTGTTACATTGTTTGTGGTGGTTTTGAATACAGACTTTGGATTCAAAGGATATGTTTGGAACTAGCTGTTGCTTTCGGTTTCGCTCGTACAATATGAGAACTTCTTGTGTACCTACCTACTTGGATACAAATAATACAGAGTTCTTATCCAGGATTCAAGCTACCTTTATACCAAATTTAATTAAAATCGGTTCAGCGGTTAAATGTGAAAACGTCACAGACAAACAGACAGAGCTAGTTTGGCATTTATAATAACATTTCTTTAAATGTCACTCTACCGTATCTATAGAACAATAAAATTTTCTGGCTTTTAATAGCTATTATAGCTATAGCTATATATATATAGCTAGCTAATGGCTGGCAATAGACAATTTATAGTCTAAACAACCCATTGCGCATTCAAAGAATAAATTCAAATGGCTAACTTCAAAGCGAGCCAGAAAAGTTTGTTGATCTGTACCTTTAAGATACAGTAAACTTCAATTGAAGTAAAAGGTTTACCAATAACCGCCGCTATGGTCTGTCAAATGAGAAAAGAAAGAGGATGAGTATCGAATCAATGTTCTCTTTTATGCTAATAACAACACTGATTATATTAGGTATTAACCCGGCAAAAAGAAAGAAAGAAATAATTTATTGGCTCAAACAATAGTGGAGTGACAAAGAGCCAACAGGCAACAACTATATCAGATGGTACAGGTCTGTCAAACGCAGTTATAATAATACACCTTCCACCAAAATTACACAAGCGACACCATTTCTACCATTCTTACTTCATTCAACATCTCCATTGCCATTGACCTACCATCTTTATAATCTTCACCTTTAACCGCAATTGCTTCACAATGATAATCTCCATAACACCGCACTTAAGCCAAGTGTCACCTCTCACGATACTTTACACCACCGAACTATGTAATGACAATAATTTGACATCAAACTACAGTAAACACGGGACTGTTAAACTGGTCAGTGGTCACCCGTGGTCACCAGTCACCGCCCGTCGCTTAACATAATGTCCTCACTCTAAATTGAGTAGTACCTGTTTATGTACATTTTGACACTTTCTATAATAATGCTGAGGCTAAGAAGTGAGCGGGTTAGAGGAGCCAGTGGACGATAACCAGTGGGTAAAATGTTGTCCTTAGTGATGATTTCTTAATTGTTCTATTGATGATGATTGATCAGCTAAGGTCCAGGAATAGAAACAGCAATGACTATGTGTATGTATAGTGTACCTATTTAGGTTAGTACGTTATTCTTGTTGTTAAGTATTCTCTTGCTTAGCAATCTATAATCTTCACTAATGTGAGCTATTCCCCTACCTAGCCAAGTTGCTTTTCTGCTAGCGTTTACGCCGAACGCTACGTACAAATGTATGGCAGTGACATTAGTGAGGTCACGTAACTTTTCCGCTGGTAATGTCACTGTCATACATTTTGTACGTAGCGTTTCGCATAAACGCTAACAGAAAAGCAACTTGGTTAGGGCCTCTGAGCTGTTCAGTGTTCAGACTTGACGTGACGTTACCTAACAGCTTTTGCAGGTCAAAATATAACAAGGTAATTCAACATTTGTGTCATCTTAACAGTCATTTGTTGATACACACAGCAAAATAAGCTTTTTTGTGCCATCTACACCGACATTTGGCTATCGCTCAGCGATCACCGTCGCTTTCTTCGAGGCCCACCACATATTTGGAGCGCTATGTAATTCTACTTTTCCTTAACGTCTCAATATGGACACCAAAATTCAAGATTATAAAGATTAAATTAAACTGGTACCGTTACACGTAAGATTCTCGAGTTTTGTCACTTCAAAATGTGAGAAAGAGAAAATAAAATGGTTTAAAGTAGCAAAATTACCGGTTTGTTAAGTAAAGTATTAAGTTAAATGTCCATAATTTCGGATTAAGGAAAAAATAGTGAATTAAATTTAAACTAGCGTGGATTGTTCTTGTAAACGATGGGAATTATATTTAAAATAAAATGTGACTCATATTTGCCAATTCAGAAGTTCAGATTCATGAAATACCAGATTAAGATACTGAATCCGCAATTCACGGACATTGGTGTGTTTCAATATAAAAACCGGCCAAGTGCGAGTCGTACTCGCGCACCGAGGGTTCCGTATCATTTTTGAACGTATAAAGTGAAAAAAACCGGACCGCATAACTAAGTTTGTTTGTGAAGGAATTTTGATGATTTTGAAAAAAACTGTACTAGTTAGGAACATCGTTTTATTTTTGGTGCCATATTTGGGTCAATTCCTATCAACCCTAATTATTTCAGATTTTTCGCTCCGCAAACTTCGGTGATAAGGGGGGGGGAATGGTATTTTTTAAGACATTTTTCATCATATGTCGAAAACTGTGAGACATAAAATAAAATGAAAATATATTTTGAAATGTGCAGATCAAGCCCTTTCATATGATATGTCACTTGACCTAGTAACCCCACTTTGAAATTTTGGACCCCCACCCCGGCCCCTTTTGCAATGAAAATAAAAATATTTTTTGACTTTTTTCATTTGCAATATAGTTATTCCATATATATGTATAACTGTTTCAAATTTCAAGTCGATAGCATTAGTAGTTGCTAAAATAAACAGGTGTGACAGACAGACAGACAGACAGACGAAGTCGCACCATAAGGGTTCTTTTTTTACCATTTTGGTACGGAACCCTAAAAATCCTTCTCCTTTGCATCGACAGAAACATATTTTAATAAAGTTGGCAGTCTCAGCAATCTCGTAGGAGAGTAAAGGTACGATTTACGAACTACTCAACATGACACCTGGGGGGCGATCGCGCTAAAAAATACCAACCGAATCAAAACTGAACCATAACCAAAACACGACTTTATGTACTTTTCGTATCGCGCTAATGCGTTGACAGATGGTTGAACCGAAGTTGGACTAGAACTGAGCGCTTTATAAAAGGTTGTGTTACAGTTACTGCGGAGCAACTTTTTCACGACTTTTTCTGGACTGTTTTGGTGTTTTTGTGGTAAATAGTAGGTGAAAATCGTAAAATGATGTATCTAGACTTCTTGGAAACGGCCCACGAGTGTGTTGGGGCCATTGCGCGAGCCCAATAAAAAAATATCGGCCAAGTGCGAGTCGTACTCGCGCACTAAAATCTCATCCATAAGTTAATATTATTATGAAATACAAAGCTATTTTTTGCGGTTATTGAACTCAAAACTGAAAAAAGTGAATTATTCAAAAAGTTATTGACGTATCTTGTTCAAACCAATTTTAATCGAGAGTATTTATTGGATGCCATATGCTTGATTTTTTACAGATTTTTCGATAGCACGGTTGGAAAATTACACATTGTTAACGACTTTCGGAGCTCCTAGTTCACTCAATAAGCACTTAAATAAAAATGTCATTTAGAAACCTCTATGTTATTTTCAAAGACCTATCCAATGATGCCCCACATGGCGGGGTGCAGGAATATATATATTTTCATCCTTCAGTTTCATGTAGGTATGGGAGCCTCTAATTATTTTATTTTTATAATTTTACTAAATTATAAAGACGTCTACTTACGAAGTTTCATACAAATTGGTTATGAACTATAGATTTGACGAGGGTGTGACAGACAGACGGACATGACGAAACTATAAGGGTTCATAGTTTTACTACGGAACCCTAAAAACTTACCAATACAATACATATAAAAGTATTCGTAGAGTTTTTGATCTATTTAAAACACGTAGGTAGATACCTATTCACTCCCGAAATGTTGAAAGGACAATTAAAAGCTTATTATGTAACCACTTCAAACTATAACCTCGACTTTTTTTCAGTCAGCACTTCAAATTCCTTGAATATCCCACCCAAACTTAAACCTAAGTAACAAAGCTATACATAGTTCACCCAAGTGTTATCAAAACTACACGTGCCAACAAAGGAAACGCTGAATCGATGGTCGATTATACTTAAGATAATAGGCTTAAAATAACAATATTAGGTTACACCTCTAATGTTTTGATAATGACAATGGTTCAGTTTCAGTTCTACTTTGGTCAACGCTTAAACTTTAGCACGATACCGAATTTCGTTTAACCGAACCAAAACCGATTTGCAATCAAAACTGAACCAAAACTGATCTTTAGACATTTGTTCATTTTACAAAATAGCGCGATCGCCCCCCTGATCTGATGAATCTGGGGGTCTACTCTACGAAATCCGTAGTTTCGGCCTTAGTTACGGGTGTTTCTTACTCCGTATCACCTACGGACTTAAGATTAGTTCGGGGCCCGAACTAAGAATGAATGATAGCACGATTTGACAGTTGTCCCTACTCCCGATGTGTTTTTATCCATCCGAAAAATTTAATTTGACATTTGTTTTGACGGAATCTTATGTCTATTGTACTTTCGGACGGGCCCGTATCTTCGTTGACGGACTTACAGAGTAGACCCCCTGTATAGCCGATCCGGACGAGTCTGAACAGATTGGCATGTTATCATTAAGTTCTTGAACTTACTTACCTATTCATATGCCAATGTGTTGAGTGAGACTCGCCCGGAGCGGCTCTACAGTCTGTCTATTGTGTACCTACACGCTGCGTGATATCACCGCGAGATGTTTGCGAACATTCGAGGGAGAATCTCAACGTGACATTCTCCCTCGAACGTTTGCAAACAAATAGGCTGATCGGGTGTCAAGTTGGCCCGTTCGTACGCACCTTATGAGATTGCAAATAATTTGTTCAGAAATTAACTTCGAATATAATATGCAAAAGGTGTAACGCTTAGTATAAACTCCCATTGCGTGTATAAGCAACATAAAATGCAACTGCTATCAGCACTAAGTGGGTCAACGGCCTCAATTTCCGCTTATCATTACGATTGAGATCTACTCGGTCAGTTATCGCTTCTCTCTTAATCTTATCAGTCAATGCTCTCGCAATAAATTGAGTTTTCGCCTGTCTGCTTTACTTTATCTCTGAATGAACTTTATGAATTTCATGTGTAAAAGTAAAAAAAAAAGATTTTCTGTAAGTTTAAGAGCAACTAACACGTCTACGACCGTGGCGTCGCTCTTACCACCTGAGATACCGTGTCGCACCCACATCAGTCGAAATTTTAAATCTCTTGAATACGCCTCTTATCGTTGGTGACATCTATCGGAGATTAATACCAGAGTTTTTAAAACACAACATATGATGACCAAGGCTTGACATGTTTAAAATTTCATTGATAAAATATCAATACAAACCTACTTACATAATTTGTTTGTGAAATTAAAACTATGTAATTTCTGCCTCAGATTTTTATTCACACACTATCTAGTTGCCATCAATCATTTTTTCTTTTTAAGATCGCCTTAATGAACTCATAACAAAGTTCCCAGCATCTTATAAAACAATCAGGCAGTTCCTCTCGCGGCGTGTTTAAAGGAACAAGAGCAAACATGCAGGCATTTCCTCGAAGATAAACCACTCATAAACGCTATCATTAAGATAAGCTTTGTTAATTTCTTAAGAAACTATTAAGCGGTGTCTGTGATATTAAAACCTGACCTTTGTAGAGTTTATGGTTTGTTAAAGTTTTTTTTTTGTTTTCAGCTTTATTTCATCTGTTTTGAAGTGTCATGTGTCAAAGAAACCATAGAGTAGCAGTGTTCTTTATGCAAAACTCGTAAAAGTAGTTATTTGTAAAAATCTAGTGCTATTTTTGGTAGTATGATGGCTTTAAATTCAAATTAGGTTAAAATTTTACTGTTTAAATATTTCTTAGATGAATTTGAATTATTCAGTTCACAGATAACACAAAAAAGAGAGGGAGCGACTTTCTCGTTGTAGAACCATGGAACCGATCACTATCCTGTCATGTTACATCACTACGAACATGTTGTATGTAAAATGTAAATTACCTATATAGTTCCGACTGCCCTATACGGCAGTGCTGGGTTAACATGACCGTCACCAGTGGCAGGGTTGTGACTTGATGGAAAAATCATAAATTCATAGTTCCCGACGACGATAACCGATTGTTGACATTTTTATATCGACATCATTAGGTATTGCTTGAAATACTGACATCAATCATGAACTTTGACAATTACAGTTTTAAGTTAAGGAATGACAACCCTACGTTAGTTTATGGTTGCAATTACGTCATTGACATATCGCACATCGGCAAGAAAAGTTTCACAACACAATAAATGTAGTTTGTGGGAAATCACGATTTTCTTTTTATTAGATCCTAGAATTCCTTTAAAAAAATTCTGTATTAAATGCCATCTCTCAGCGAGGAATCGCACTATAATTATGATTTTTTTTCAGCAGATCAAGTTTGTAATTGCCTTTCAGATGGCATACATAACTCAATTTCGTATTATTATGTGTTGTGACACCTTTCTTGCCGATGTAAGTGCGATATAATGTGTTTGGAATAAATATTATATTACCAGTTCAATGTAATTTGTTACACGTCCAAAAGTAAACCGCAACTTGAATAATATGTAAAACATTTAACGGGAATTAATCTTTACTCTATAGTAAAACCCGTGTCGTTATAGTAATCGGCACAGAAAGTTTTATCGCCCAATAATGAATATTCCCAATTCAATTAACACCTACATAAAATAATAACGTTAACAAACCGTTGAATAACAAATCTTAATATAATAAACTATGTTGGCGCCATTAGTTGCGGCATTGACCAGCCCCCGCTGTGCATAACCGACCGAAATCACTATCGTATAAATTTTGTATAAATTAATTGACATTTATGACTTTTTATATAAATCGTATTGTAAAAATATTCGGATGAATCTGATTATGGCCATTGTCGCGGAATTAAATTTCAATTTTATTCCAATGCACGGTCAACCGTGGAAGCGCACGTCAAATGTCAAAAATGTTAGCGCCTTTTTGCTGGCACAGATAATTAATTTATTAATTGCTTTTAAATTATTCATTTCCAGAATAAAAAAAAATGGTTTTAATCAGAAACATAGCTGCTTTTTTTTTAAATAATTATTTTATTATAAATTCATATGGTGAGCTATTGTATCAAACAGGATATTATTATACCATTCATAACGTAATATACCTACCTACCGTTTAAGTTATAACATTGTAAAACAAATAAATGACGTATTTGTACCTTCAATAACTTTATGGAGTATGCATGTAAAAGTTAAGTTTACTGCATTTATTCCGTATCAAGAGCTCGCAACAATATTGTTGACATTATAATCCACATCCTACAAGCCTACAAGAAGCATAGGTAATCTAAAAATAATTTAAACATTTATTGCCCAATATAAGGCCAGGTGTACACTATTAATGCGTGTATTTATATTTAAAATTCCCTTTTTGATACCTACTTAAAGTAAAAGTCATAGCAATTCAATGTTATATTGGTTATTAAAATATTCTGCATTACGGAATATTAGTTTACAAATAAATAAACACATACATCACAATTTAAATAATTGCGCTGTCTGTCCGTTCGTTATACCGTGAAATATGATAATAAACATTGTTTTAACCTTCGCTCATAAAGAGTAACACCTGAGAATTGAGACTAAGCCTGGGGCTATTCAATTGTCACCAGCTCCTTAAACCTACAGTGGATTAGGTTAGGTATATTAATTTTCCTGTTACAATAATCTTGTGATGTGCTATAAAATTGAACATTTTTACCCGATTGCGTTATAATAATATATCTATACATTTTGATTTCATATCGTAGTCTCGCGTAGATCTACGTTCCGGCAGGCGACGGGTTAAAACGAATAAAATACATCGATTAAATAAAACAGGCATAAAACAAATGCAAAAAAAAATCAATCCTCATTTTGTTTTAGGAACCCGATAAATCCTCTCACAGTAAAGCCAGTTCTACACTAAAGTTATACCACAATCAGTGTATTGAACTCAAGTCGAGATGCGCTCACACCGCGTTATTAGCGAAACGAGAATTAAAAATAAAAGAAGTGTAAAACCAGTCCACACGCCCACGCTAGCTGGTCGAACCAGACCCTTATATCTAGAATTGCTTATTTATTACCTGCTTACTTAGCTGTATCGGAATCGTTCTGCTTTTCAAGGTTTCTATCGGGCACCGTTATTTATCATGATATGAGATGCAATTATTGTAACATTTCAACGTCAGCTTGTGTCATTTTTAAACAAAGAATTCCGACTTTTCTTTGTCACAGACTTTTTTTAAAGCACCGTTCTCGACAATTCTCATCGATTTGGAAATAAAATTCGATTCGACGCAGTCATTCCGATGTCTAACATAAATAAAAAAGAATTGTTTCGTTCCATTTATCAAAGAAATTCACGACGCTTGATTCGATTATTTAAATTTTATGTGTTTTTTTTTTAGATTTCTATAATAAAACACTTTTTGACATTTAACCTATACACCATAGACAAAATCAAGAGCATCGTTTTATTAAAATTACCTGTGCCCATATAAATTCATGAGATCTTTCTCCGCGTCATAATTTTGCTTAATAACATCCTCAGTTTCACATCCTATCATTAAATAATCATCATTAACGTGTACTTCATTTATCTAATGGTACTTATTAAATGAAACTCGATTTAAAAGCTAATTATTTAGTTCGCCTACTCGTACCGTTAACCGCGAGTTTTCCTTGAGAGGCGTAAGATTATCTAATACCCGGTCATATTTTTTTTTTATAAACAAAACCTTGAACTTCAAACGAATGTGAATGTTGTTGAGAAATATTTTCATTGTTGTCACAGAAATCTATGAATGACATCATTAGATATAGAGACTGGCCCGATTCAGATCAAGTGTAGATGGTCTAACAAATGGTACCTAATTTAATTAATTTTGCATCGATATTTAGTAGAACTAAAAGATTTTTTATAAAAAGTAATTAGTCTGTTATCAAATAGATGCTGCACTATCAAATAGAAATAAAATCAGCTTTTTGATTTCGCATATTAAATAAATTTGGTCGCCAACCCGAATGCCCAGAGTGGTGGCGACTATGGGTAATACCTTCCTATGAACATTACCTAAGTAGAGAAAAGCTGTAGTCTGATGATGATTTAATAATTTTACACAATACAACTCCAAACAAAACGCAAGAATGCAGGTATTCCTCGAAACTAGCTAAATGCATCAAACAAAAGATCGCTAAATCCTATAACGGTTTGTAACAAGCTTTGGCAAAAGCTTCTTACTAATTGCCCATTCATTGTCATTGGAAAGTTGACAATAAACTCGCTAATTTTAAATGGAGAAACCTCTGTTGGTTTGGTACTAAACAGTGTTAATTTAGCAATAGTTAGGTATATTTTCCGGAACCTCGGAATGAAACGTGAGACTTTCGAGTATTTTAAACTTTTCCTCCTAAAGGTATAAGTAATAGAGCTGCCAAGTTTATGCAATAAGAAAATTATGCAAAGGAACGTTGGATTAGCCATCAAATATGTATGTAGGTGTTCAATTAATGGTCATTAAAGTAGAAAGCTATTTAATGGTACTTAAATATAAATATTAAAGTCTACTTAACATACCTATCTACCCTCGTTAAATTAACATTAGTTTGTAGTGGGTCAAATAGAATGACCCTTACAAGTATGTATTCCTTTAACGGTTGTATAAGAACGAAATATCATTAAAACAGTCAATAAATAATTAATTAGTTATATTTTACACTCGTTCATAAACTGTGTTAGTTTATTTTACACCAACACGAGGGCCACAAATACAAAGTTTTGCATCTCCAAGGAATTAATTATGATCGCAAAGAAGATTAACATAAAACACCGTTTACACCCAACATCTTTTAGTTTCCATTTACACGTATTCCTGAACAAAATGTTTTTTTTATATGAAGGTGGTCCCAAACAGACGTACGGTAAGCGGCCTGATGGTAGGTGCCATGGTTCCCGTAGCCTATGAAACGCAACACCGGGTATCACGTGCAACATGGGCACCCTTTATTAAAATGAGGATTCGCTATGCCGACAGCTTATGGGACAACCAGGCCCACCGCTGTCAAACAGCACATCCTCGGGCATAAGCGTAGCCACGGTGGGGCAGGGTGGGGCGCTTGCCCCACCCTGGCTCTGACCTGTATATGGTACCTAACCAAACCCAAAAAATTAAATTATCTAGGTACTAACTACTAACTACAATAGGTACCTACTTAATATCCGTTAGAAAGTTCACACTTGAAAGTCGACACAAAAAATGGGGTAAGACCGCGGGTATAGTTTGCTAGTTACATATTATTTTAGACTGCTGCCCCACCCTGAGCCCATGGCTGGCTACGCCCATGTCCTCGGGAGTTCTGGCGACCTTACTCACCACAGGAACACAACACTACCGAAGAGTAGCGTTATTGGGTTGTGGTATTCTGTAAAATGGAGGTACTTCCCCAGTCGTACCTTACGTGCCCTACCTCTCTTAATTTCACCTAAGCTAAGGAACCGCTTTATGCTTTCTATTTACTTTGCGAACTACGATTATACGAAAATTTGCAATACATTGAAGTTTTTGCTTGTAGACTACGTGACGTGTAAACGGGCCCTACGTAAAGGTATAACTCATATTGTGTATTGTGGTGATAATGACCCCCTGCAGTGCGTCGCGGGGCCTCAACTTATGGGCCCCAACCCGCTGGGAGCGAACAGTCTCGCTATTATGACGGGGCTACGAACAGGTGAATCGAGGCAAGAGTAAGCTACCGAATATTTTGGGAGCCATGAAATATAATGAGAATGTGTTAACAAGATTTTGTAATTAAAATATTGGTTAATTTTGTGGATGATGTGATAATAAAAGTTACAACATCATCCATCACCCGCCTAGCCTTTTCTCAAATAGATTGGGGTCGGCTTCCAGTCTAACTAGTTGCGGCTGAATACCAATATTTTAATGCATTCATCGTCCTAATTAACATGAAGAAAATATCCAACAAACAAATGAACGCAAACTAATTGAATGACCATGATGGAAATATCCAAGAAATTAATCTTGAAGAAGACAACACGACATTTGTAAATATTTTTTCAAACAATCGTAATAATGCAGCGGTTTTATTACAAGTCAAAGTGTTTAATCAAATATGCATTGCACGGAGTAGATGTTAGCAAAGTCTATAAGAAACTCTAACAAGAACCGCTTGGGACAGAACTTCGCAATTTCTATTAACAATAATTTGCATGCGTGTCTATCAGGTCTAATCGAATGACATTAAACGTTTTCGTAACACGGGTTTAGCATTCCGGAATATTGGGTCTTTACAGTTCTAGTAGGTAAAAACACTTAATGAAGATAGACTATTTTTTGAACCGTGACAATACTATTAGATGTACGTTTTTTAGAAGATTACCAAAAAATTACACGCGGTCTTTTTAGCCCGCATTGAATGGTAAAACTGTTTTAATTCACAGCGGCCATATTTTTTCAAACTTTAAAATCATTAATGAAATAATGACACACCTCTCGTTGGTAAAACTCGACGGTAATAATAGAAAATCAATTGTGTCTCTTTAGTCTACAGTCAAAGGAATAAAAAATAGGAAATATGCAACAAGAAACTCCATGCAAAAGCAACAAAATTGATGCATTGTTTTGGCAAAACACCGTACAATTTTTGTAACCATTAATATAGCGATCTATAGGCTTATTCGCATTTAAAGTTCACTAGTTTTGTTAGCAGGCTCATTGGTAGCCCAGTCCCATGTCAGATTGTGACCAGATGGCCGACTGATAAACTGGTTGTAACCCAATAGGGACCCATTATTAGAGCAGGACTCAATACAACTGTGACTTATGTATGATCTTTACAAAACTATTGTTTGGTCAGACTAAACTTGATTTGTAACAATGGAGGGCTGTCAGAAATTAATGATGTTGAATTATGTTGTGCCAATTATTGTGCCTTGGCATTAAATTGGTCACCTACGCTTATTATGGTTATTAAGCGCCGAAATCGATTAATTACAATCGAATTTCCACAGGGTTGTACAGCAGTAGAGATTCTTTTCAAAACATCTCAGTTCTCCTCATATCATTGATCATTTTTGGTGACCAACAAAAAAAGGCCTTAATACGAGACTATCGCCATGATATCCTCCCTTTCCAATAGAAACACTATGCTATTCACTCTTCTGACATAATAATTATGTAAGATCACGTTCCTAAAGCCAAATTATTTCATCCTCGCTCGTGTCTAAGCACCGATAATGTAACTTGGGAACTAGCTCTAAAAACTAAAACTATCGACGGACGCATCCAAACTATGACACGAGATAATTCCCGTCCCGACCCGTGCCTGTCCCGTATACGGCCCGATTATGCAAATGACACGATATCAGTTCGTTAACTGGATGGAACTAGACATAGGTAGGTACTGCTACTGTATGTTAGGGTGGGTTTACATTTATAGTCGTTCCCAGTAACTGATCTATTGGCTCTCCCCTACTAGAGATAGATTTTTGACCTAAGCTCTATAGAAGTAATGTCAAAATCAATCTTTAGTAAGGTAAAGGGCCGATAGATCGATTATTGGAAACGGCCTTTAGTGTGACAAATTGTCTGAAAGGATTTGATGGAGCCGACAGATAGGCGTCAAAGTAGTCACTTACTGGTCAAAAATCATAAGCTAAGCCATTTTAATTTGCATAGGTGAAGAAGAGCAATAAAATAGGTACGGTATTTTTAGTCACTATGGCGTGTTTAACCGACTTCCAAAAAGGAGGAGGTTCTAAATTTTGGGTTTCGCGAGGGTTTTTTTTTAGGTAATAATCTTGTCTAGTTCCTATTTCAGAATGTGTACTTTGGGCTAAAAATGATATTTTTGCTTTTCAACCGGGGCAACAAAACTACGGTTTTGTGGCGACATAATCACCCACATCCCATTTGGATACCCTCAAGAAACACCTACCTACACAAAAGTGTCCTTTGGTAAACAATTTATATTTTTTCATTCATTTTAGTTTGTTTTGGACAACTTGAAAATAGCATATACTAGGTACCTGCCGATAGGCTGAGTTGATAGATTCGCTGAACCGGGCTTACTTAGACCAGGCTTACTTTAGACCTGTTACTCGATCAATGTAAACGCGCCCTATGCTAATGTGATATGTGACATACCACAGGCTTAATCGGGAAATTATATATGAAATAGCCCGGTTCGTAATTGGCGCAGAAATGGACAAGTGATCAGTAAGTACGAACAAACTTGCCGCCGCTTGAATTTTTAATAAGCATCATAATTTCAAAGGGTTTACATCCTGGGAACATTATTTTGCAATGTACAAGTAGTACAACGTGCATTAAAGGAACAAAGTCGTATTTAAGTAAAATCATCAGCAAACAACATTGATGTAAAACATTGTAATAAATGTATCGAAAAAATTCCACATTTTATTTTTTATGTAAGTACTTGTAACGTTAGTGGAACGGACATTGAAGAGATGGAAAGTGACACAGGGTCGTACTACAGAACCCAACTTAAGACTCAAGCATTACTGTCTTGAGACTAGTTTCAACCAATCAAATGGCTTGAAACTAGTCTCAAACTCTCAAGTAATGCTCGAGCCGTTAGTTAGATTGTGTAATACGACTCACAGGCTACTTTTCTTATCGGAAAATGTACGGGAACGAAACCACAGACAAAAGCCATTACTTACTATAATAATGTACGACTGACCAAACGTTTAATTTGAAAAAGCCCTTATTCTTCAAAGTTTCCTTGTTGTACCGACAAGCTTATTAGGCCAATTGTGTCTCATACGAAGTACTAGGCATACGTGTAATGTTACTGGGCTTGTAACATCTGTCAGTAATTTGCGGTGAACACGGCTGTACACTACGACCCAGGAGCTACTACACGTAGCCTTAACGTGATGATATTCGTTATTACTACTAATAAAGAAGTAACTGTGCGTTGTTTAGACGAAGTGTTGAAAATAACGGTGACTGTAGTTGAACGACTTGAGAAATAGTTGTTTTAAAAAGTCATAGGTCGGTTCTCAAGAGAATTTTAACTATGACTCGTCGTTCACAAGAAATCCTCGAGGTTACACGTTGATTTGAAACAAAAAAAAATTGTGTGAAATCATTTTTACAAGCTTTTATTTAACTTGGTCTGTTAGTATGGGGCCAAATCTTGCAACAAAATTTTAGACCAGATTGAGCTGAAATTTGGAATACTTATGTAATCTCCGTGACAATGCCATATGGTACCATGGAGGTGGTCTCATGATAAGCCCGGGAGGTGGCTAAAGGAACTCCTCAAGTTCTCAACATAACTCCGTCGTGTTTGGGCTCATTGGATTTGTCTTGACAAGTACTGTAGACCTAGATGATGTCCAGGGTCTCATGATGGAGCTGGGAAGTGGTCATTATAAAAGCTTATTTTGAAAAAATATTTTTCAACATAAAACTTATTGTATACAGAATTCTATCAACATGCGCCAATAATTATTTTCTGTTTCGCATACAAAGTTACCATTCCACCGATTTCCATTGACAATCCAATGTAACAATTCCCCCCATCCAGTATTTAAAATTCCACGATCCGAATTCCACCATTAATATTTAAAACATTTATTTCAATAATTCCCAATTAAAATGCTGCATCCCGTAAGTGCTGATTTTAATACAAATTCTCGTTTCACATAACCGCTAGGTCCCAGTATTAAATGGTTGGTCGCACCGAGTGATTCGATAATACCAGCGTTACATGCAATAATGTTCTATGTGCAACTTGTAATAATAATGTAGCTGGCAACGTCGATATGAGTGTTGCCACTTCCGATAATGATTTTGATTTAGTTATATTAGTGCATATGGGTAAAATTTAATCAAATAAGTTGCTTCGGGAGTTGTTCCCAAAATCTGGCTATTCTTAAATCTCCTTTGTAGGTATAGGTGCTTCTTAGATGGTATGCAGAAACTTGGTGAGGAAGAAAGCAATCTAAATCCTGAAATCCATCCTAGAATCATCCTAGACTTTTGCCCGCGACTCCGTCCGCGTGGATTACAATGAAATGACCAGTTTAAATTACCTCCGTAGTGTAGAGTGGCTAGTACTACCAAGAAGTCAAGCTGTATCTCTGGTTTATCCCACCGGAATTAGATGAAACGTGGCTTAGATTTTAAGTTGAACCCCAAACTATCGAACTGTGAAAACCATATCAAAATCAAAGAAAGAATCAAAAAGCCTGCAATAACCAATCATATTAAACATAAGTGTGTCATCTCACAGAATCTTTCACATAACCCTTTCGGCATTAAAGTCTGGCGGCTGTCGCGTCTGACTGGTTAATTCGATCGTTATGGCGTAACGCGCGCCCGGCATACACACCGCCGGATTATGCAAATGTGCGGATAACCGACCGCCGCTCCCGTCATGACGAGAGCCTCCATGACGGTTGAAACAGGTGCAGAAAAATTAGCTGCCGGCCTAGCATGACCACGATAGAAACGGGTTTTGTCTACAAAAGAATAGACAAGATTGTAGAACGATTTCTATTGTTTCATGCATACAATGAAGAGAAATGTTTCTATTCTTCTGTAGACAAAATTCTGATAAACCAAGCACGGGTCGCCGCGTGCTCGGGCAGTAGAGTTAACGATTTGGATAGAAAGAACTTCGTCTATTCTTTAGTAGAATAGAGATAGAATTGATCATGCTAAGCGTGCTAGTCTATTAATTGGGTTGGTAATTATAATTGGTCTTTAAAATCCAGCTTCGCATTAGGGCAACGTATCAAATGTTCATACACTAGAGGAGATTTTTGCCATAAACATATCAATGAAATGGTCGGTGCATACGACGCTACAATATTATACAGTGCATCTTTATGTCTTTACTCCTCCGTTTCCTTTACCTCCGTTTAATGCTTGACTATGATCCTGGTTATGTCTTAGGTGTCTTAACATCTATGACATCATCCGCATACCAGACGTCCATAAAGATAACCAATCGTCTAGCAATGACGCTAAAACTTGCTAACAGTGTCACTGCATCCAGAAGCAGTCAAAACAATGATTCGCACTGTCTTAAAATAACCATCGAAGATTTCTATCTCTGTAGTCTCCAGAATTATATCTACTGTATCGCTAAGCACCTCGGAGGCTGCAACAGTGTTGTCTCGTGGTATCGAGGTTTTACAATTCGCACTTTGCATTGAAAGCGGCTAGCTTGCAGTTATAGCCTGTTGTGGGATTAGGGCATTATAAATAGCAGTAACAATAGCATCTAGCCAGCCTCCGTGTTACGCCTAACTCTATTGTATTTTAAAGATATAAAAGACTTGGATTGTGGTTATCGATTGGAGTTTTATGGAGAATTGGATAGTGGAATGCTTGTTTATGAATAGTTTGGATGAAGATGGAATTTTATTTTTATAGCACAAACAAAATAATGTGTAAATTTTTGAAGAGAAACATAAGAATAATTTTCTAAGATACATAAGTTTATATCATTTATTTGTTTTTCAATAACTATTGCATTGCGCTCAGGCGCGGTTGCAGCTGAACACTTTAGGGGGGTCATACCGTAGCCGAAGTCTTTGGAGGGGGGAGGTCATACCGTTAATGCCCACATGCTATACCTACCGTGAATTACCGTGTTTCTCACATTATTGCAAGATTTTGGGGGGGTTATGACCCCTACGACCTCCCCTCCCCCTCGGACCGCCACTGATTGCACTCTCACCTAAGTTTAAAATCCTTACCCAACTAGCCATCTTTCCAATAAAGTCAAACAAAACATTCTCAAGTTGATCAGTAAAACAACATCGATGACCGTATGGTAATGAGGTTCCATTGAGCTCCAAATAGGTAACATAATTATGCGCGCTCCGTCAGGCGGCTGAATGCGGCGCATCCACCTGACTGCTGGCTATTCAAGTGACTGGACGGACTCTAGGAGACCGGTGTAAAGTATAAACGGTGGCGGATATGACAAGACTTTTTTCTAAGTTTAAAAAAATTATATTGGTCTGATTTGTATTTTGTGGGACATGATTCGATGTGCGTAGAATCCTACTCATAGTTTGTGTGTGTGTATATGTTTGTTACTTCTTCACGCTGAAATGGCTGGACAGATTTGGATGAAATTTGGCAAAGAGGTAGCCTGGGACTTGGAAAAACATATAGGTAGGCTACTTTTCATTCATTTTCACACAGAGGAAGTTACGGGCAATATTAAGTAAAAAAATTAAACTTTATGCGGATGCTTTTAGTGAATTCGGATCAGACGTTCCTGGAAAATATGTTCGGAAACCAATTTGAAAAGAAATTCAGAATCTCGTAGTAGGTATAGGTACTTTGCATGATACAAGCTTTACTTCTTACGCTTAGGCGTATAACATCAAGATCCGTTGAACCCTAAAAAAAAGGGTACATCTTTTCAAAATGTATGCATTGGACTTTATCCTCCGTTCACACTAGTCTCTTCCATCTTGGGCCATCCGGGAAGATTTCAACGATGCCACAGTGGACAATGGCCGACAAACATTGAGCAATGTGTCACTTGTCACTCACAACCGGGAACGCTAAATTGTAATTCTAAACTTACTCGCTTGATCTCGCAAACTAGAATATATCATGGAATGTTATGATCAATAAGAATAACAGTATTTTTTACTACGGGCATGTTTAGTTTTGATTTTTGTCTAATGAATAATTGACTTTATCATTGACGAGGCTTTTTTGAAGAAAGAAACTTGAAAAGAGGTTCACAAGTTTCTTTTTACCCGACTGCGCGACGCAAAGGAGGGTAATGTGTTTATCAGTCTATGTATGTATGTATGTATGTATGTATGTATGTTTGTTTCTATGTGGCGTTCTAGAGACCAAATGCGTAGGCCGATTTTGATAATTCTTACGTCAATCGATTCGTCTTAACCTTGCGAGTGTCACTAAAGACATAACAGTAATCAAAATTCACCACAGCGACAACCAGACGCCATATTGTCAAAATGAAAAAAAAAAAAGTTGATGAACTATGTCGAGTGGGGTGTCGTTGAATAGGTATTTTAAAATCATCTTTAGGTTCCTTTTATCATTTTTCATTTTAAATAATAGTTTAGGATATATAACGATTTAAAGTTGCTTAACAAAGCAATCATTCTCGCTAATTCTTACTTATTGATTTAAGTTTTTATTTCAAGTATTAACGATATACAAACAAAAAAACAGTGAAAAATTGCCGATTTTTAGCGTCTTCAAAAAGTTTGTTTTCCTCAAAACCTATCAGTCTGTGTATCATGTATCAAAATGAAGGGCTCGAAAAGAAGATTACGAAAACATATTATAAATACATTAAAAACTAAAAAGTGAAAAATAAAAATAGTAAATTAAAAATTTAAAAAACCCGACTGCCATAAAACAACTAAAAAGTTCAAAACAAGAGCACTTTTCATGTAGTCTGATGCAGTTGGTGGCATAAAATCTAAGATTTAACACAAATAATTGCCACCAACTGCATCAGACTGCTTGAAAAGTGCTCTTGTTTTGAACTTTTTAGTTGTTTTATGGCAGTCGGGTTTTTAAAATTTTTAATTTACTATTTTTTTACACGCTTTTTAGAGCTATTTTAATTGAAAGAGCTGGAGCTCTTTCAATTAAAATAGCTCTAAAAGCGTAACTAAAATTCACCGAATACGATTGGGACACAGTAGCTTAGTAGACTAGTAGTCAGAGCAATGCCTCGGTACGGTCGCGGGTTTGAGTCCCGCTCGCGTCAGGGAGTTTTAAATCACTCACAGAGATACGTAAATTCATTGATAACAAAAATCTTAACTGTGCCATGATTAATAATCACATTTAAGGGACACATTACTTATCATTGTTAACTGTCTTATTAACTAGTTACCTCTAGTGTTTACCTCGGTAATAACTTATCACGTGGCTAACTCGGTAATAGATTTACGAATTCCGATTACCCAAAAAATATTCCGTAATCAACTTATCAGTGACAATACGTTCCGAACTTTCTTCCCACAAGAGCACGTCTTACGAATATAAATCTTAGCTGCACCGGTTTCACAGAACATTACTCTTAATACATAACTTTGAGTGTTATAACAAAAGCGATACAGTATTCCACGCGACGTTCCCACAATTTTAGACCGAGGCTATAAAACAGGCGGGAATGTAATCTTAGTGACGACCGGAAGCGTTTGGCAGAAATTGGTGCGTCTGCACCAGTCTGCGGGACTTCTTTGGTGGCGCGGACTCTACGATATATCTAAGTTAAATATTACCGTTATTAAATATACAGGGTGGCAGGTTAGACAGAGGAAATATTTAAAGGGGAAAATTTATTTTTATACTCATCATTATGAACAACTTTTACTATGGGACCAACCCTGAAAACGCGAATAAAGCACATTGTGTTCACATAACTCAACAAAATGTATGGAACAGCTGATTTTTTTGACAACTGACAACTGACACAGGCCGGGTTATAATAAAAGTATCTTATACATTTAACAACATTAATTAAGCAAAAATATACATTAAATATTAGCGTAATATACACATGAACCATTCAAAATAAATTCTCTAAATGGTGGCGAAAACCGCATTAAAATCCATAGTGTAGTTTAGAAGAACTAAGCTGACAAATGGACAGACACGAAAAGCAAATTTGTTTGAATTCACTTTATTTATCTATACATAATTATATAAAGACTTTATTCGTATAAAAAGTCACTGTAAAAAAAACAATAAATTGTGGTCGCTACTTGCACCAATCACGACTGTCATTTATCATGAAAGGACAACCGCCTGTCATAACAATCCGATTACAACAATGTTTTTCACACAGTTTTTACTGCCGCATTTCATCATGAAATCCAACAAATAAACAATAAAACAACTTGAAAGGTAATCTCAGATCATTAATTAAATATTTTGGCACATTCCAGAATTATAATCACGTTCGCTAAGCTACTTACATATATATTTTTAAACGGTCTGCCAAAGATTAACCGCTGTCTTTGAAACCCATCCTTATACCGTACTGACGTAATCCATGGTGTCAGCTATAGGAAACCACACTAATCTGTTAAACAGATTATTCAGTTACGCTTACACCATACATTAATTATGTCAAATGTTTAAACTAGTGTTGCGGTCTCAGATCATAAAAACAAGGAGATGTGCCAAGGCGCTATGAGCTTGATGCCTGATCTTGAGCAAATTGCTCATATTAAAAACGTACGCGCTGGCGACGAACCGAACACGATCGATGGTATAAATACAGTGTTTTAGTTTAGTGCTAGTGTTGAGTGACGATTAACAGTGTTAGATTGAGGGTGTGCGGAATGTCTAATGCGTGGGATATCTTTTTATTCACAAGGAGCGCTTCATTATGGGCGTAATTGTGTCGGAAAATGTACTAAAAGTGGCATCAGTTGTTCCGGTACTAATTTGCTATGATGACATATCTCATTGTTTCTATGATCTGAGGTTGCGGTTCAGTTGTGTGGCTTTTAGGATCTTTGAAGCTTCACGACCTGTTAATTAAGTATGACTTGTAAGCTTAAATACAGTTTTTCGATGAAGTTTGTTTAATAAAATCTTTTAACGAATGTAGGTGGGATCGAATTTGCATCTGAATTTAAAATTCACAGCGAATTGATTTGATTTCTTGGGCAAAAAGTAATGAAATAATCCCGAATGATATACAATGATTTCAGTTTACCTTAAATTAATTTTATTACGCTAATTACGCCCACAGTTGGCAAATCACAGTTATTGAAATACAGGCAAGTTATCGCCGCCATAATGTCTGATACAGGTGTATATTTAGCCCGAATAAATTAATTCAAACGAAACAATGTCACCGCCATACCATGGCAGACATTACATGGAACCATTTACAGAAAATCAAATCAAACCGTACCGTCAAAGTGAACGCTGCGCGCGCGCATACATAATTCAAAGGACGTCGCAACTAGTCCCGTATAATTACGACGTCGAATATATTACAGAAAGCACTTTCAGAGCATCTCGTTAAATATATTATGTGCTATAAATAAGCACTAGTCGTTTGACAAATTGTACGAGAAAGTTAGGAGGCGGCGTTTTATGTCGTCAAAGTAAATGCTGTTAAAGATTGGCTATTGTTCTAATTCGCATCTAAGAAAATAACTAAAATAATGCCTTTTAGGTAGGTAGTTAAGAAACTCAAGTCTTATGATTTCACTTAACTGTTGCCCATAACTCTAGTTTTATTGCAAATAATCAGTAGCACCGACCCAAGCTTGCAACTTCCAACGTATTAATCTCCATACATTTATTAATTTCCGATGGCTAATCGTCCGGCTAATAAAATTAATTAGAGCTGATCATAAAACCGATTAATTCCGATAATTACTGTAATGCTTTCTAAAATCAAATCGACGTCAAACTTATCATCAGAGTATTAATAACACGTCTTATTAATCCAATTAATTTCAATTACAGTTAATTATAATAATTAGTTGACGGCAGGTCAAGATAAATATTTATAAAATGTAAATGATTGCTGAACCAATATCGCGAATTGGTATTATGAAATGATCAAGGTTATTAAGGTGGTCATTCACTGGGAGCATTCGCGTGTAATGTACAAAATGTGATGTTCAACTGTTAAACATTACATTACAGACTTATGTACTGACCTAGGAGCATTCGCATAGCACAAATTGCGGACGTTACACACAAGTGTACGCACTGTAAAGCTCTCCTGAAAGCATTCACTAATTCGAGCTTCGCGCATTACATATGCCAGGCGCGGTCCCAGGGCCCGGTCACAGGGGTCATGACCCCCCCAAAATCGTACAAAAATTCGCCAAACACGGTAATTCACGGTATATCACGTCGGCATTAATCGGTATGACCCCCCCTAAAGTCTTCAGCTGCGTTATGACCCCCCCCCAAAAGCGTCAGTTGGGACCGCGCCTGACATATGCTCGAATTTTAACTGTTACATTATACGCGAATGCTCCCGGTGAGTGACCACCTTTAAAGGCGTGGGAGTGAGAGAAAAAATATGTATTAAGTTGTAAAAGTTGATTGATGAAAAGGGCAAATTAAAAGAAAAGGTGCTTTGGGCCACAAATGTTGACCAAATCGTGCTCATGTGCTAGAATTGTCGTGGGAAAAAACAAATATCTCACTGCTCTCAGTAGAATATTCTTCAGATTCTTAATTAGAAATATTGCGAAAATTTTCACACGTTCCTTCGATCAAAACGTTTTGCTTTAATTGGGTAAAAATATTGCCTAACATTTACTATATTCTAACCACTTTGGTCTACGTTCAAATGAATTCGATTACTTTAAATACTAGTCTAGGTTAGTCCCTAAAACGTGTGGGCGAAATAGTCGTGAGAGCGATCCCGGGGCGCCCAATGGTTATCAGCACATTCACACCTTATTACACACTTAAACGCCTACGTAGTAAGGCCTGTTTTCGCTTATCAGGACGACAAAAATAAAATTGTTACAGATTAGGTAAATAACCTCTCTCGTTTATCCGCTCCATATCTGTATGTTTATCTGGCTATTTGATGTTTATTAGATGTAACATCCTTACATAGATTAACCAGGATATCATGAGCCAGCTAACGACCCGCTCGCTTCGGAAAAGTTGTATATGGTAGTTAAAATTACGAGGGAATTAAGGGGTCTCAGTAAAATTGTTGAGATTTACGTGTGGTCGTAATCTTTCATAAACATTATGACGTTTTATTGGTTCTGTGTGGTTGTTATTTACTTTCATGTAACAAAAGTGTAGGTGTCGTTTTTAATTTATGAGAGGATCAAATTACTTAAATGTAACAATGTATTTAGGGCTATGTTTTTTTTGGTCATGTTCAGTATGAGTAATGGAGCTTTCAAGAATGTTGAGTTGTGTTTTATTTTGAAAACAAACATCTTGAAATAAAACGTGTTGAAATTCTAAGACGAAGCAATATGTAAGGAATTACCGAAAGTATTTTAACTGCTTGTAGAATGACAATAGCCGTTCGTAACAACAACATTATGCTCATATTTCCGAGCATTAAAACGTTAAGTTATCTTAAACCGATCATAAAACGTCAGTTTGACGAAAATCTTCCAAATGACAAAGACTTGAGCAACTATCCTCTTTTACGTAACCACAGAGCACAGATAATAATAACACTATACGTACAGATGCCTCATCTCATACAAATAAATGTGACCGATTTAGCGCGGGCTATCTTCGGGCTATACATTTTTCTGCCTTAAAGGATTTTTCAAAATTTGAACAAATATTTTTCATGATGTGTTTTTTCATGTTCTCAATTTTACACAAACTTCAATAACAAATCGATACATATAACGCCATCTAATAAGAGTTATTTCAACAAATGTTCCTTTGTTCCTGATGAGACCCCGTGCACAGAGTAAGCAAATCAGCAGGTGAATTGGACACAGGTTTTCTATAAATACCACCGATTCCTTTCACTCTGTGTCGCCCACGTGGCCAGCCGGCGCCTAGCTCCGTGGGTGCGACAATCCCTACGATATGCTATGAATGTCGAATCCTAGATAAAGCCTGACTTGTAATTAAAGTGGACAACGATTGTGATTTATGGTGTTAAGGTGCGCTCGTGATTTCGTGATGCGAACTTTGGACTATAGACGAGTTTAGCGCTAAGTGTGTCATCGGCTTTATTTGTTGTTGATTTATCGGCACTATACTATTTCAACTGAACGTACAATGTTAGAAACTGAACCATATTAAACAGATTTTACGAAGGTAACCTGTTTCTTGGTCTAGCCTAGGCTAGCCTACTCAGCACTCAACAGCAAGGAATTTAAATCAATCAAAGAAGCTATAAGTATATCGCGATTTTCTAGAAACAGAATATTCTTTGTTGTTCTAAGTGTTATCGACAATCCAACCTCATTCACTAGACAATAACACATCAATTTATCTAAAGTGCTACTTACTTACATATATTTACTTTAGTTCCACACAGTACATACCTACGATTTATTTTCTTTCTGAATCTGCCCCAGTTTCAGGAACACATTATAATAATTTATTTAGAAAAAAATGAGATCACTACCTTACAAGAAATAGTTGACGCACATAAAACATTTTACTATGTTTATATGTTGTGTCATAATTTATAAAAAAAAAAACTTTAAACAAACCGAAAGGAGAGATTTATTGGTTCCTCGGTTCCTCAAATTATGAGTTTAATAAATATTTTTGTTTTATATCTGTGGTTTTGAAAATAGGTTTTATTGCCTGTCTCCAGTGGATCAGGGCTTCGGTGGGGCTTCGCCCACGATAGCACCGGCGCCCCGCCTTCGTCAATTATGCCTCTGATTTACACAAATCAACATAAACGCATAATGCTGGCAATAAAACAACTGAGCCATGATTTTGTGAGGCTATTTACCCATTCATGGTGTTAGGAAAAAATACAGTGGCAATTTCAGACGTTAGGCGAAGATTAAGATTAAGATCTACCATGTGAATATGTGAGGTGAATTACACATAAACTTATGATTTTTCCCATGGAAGGAAGGTAGAAAGGTAGAAACTACAGAACGCCATACTCATTTTTAACCGACTTCAAAAAAGGCGGTTCTGTATTCGTCCCGTATGTATGTATGTATGTATGCATGTATGTATGTATGTATGTATGTTTGTATGTGCGCGATTTTCTCAAAAACTACTGATTCGATTTTGGATTTTTGATTGATGAGATTGGATGGGGTTTTCACTAACGTAATCTACATACTTTCAGAAAGGTTTTAGTATACAGGGTGTAAGGAGAACGCTTCCGAAGCCAGAACGTAGATTATATACAACCTAAATGCAAACCAATAACCAATAACCTTTCGCTTTATATTGATTATTTTCAAGACTTCATATTTCGTAAACACGCAATGAAAACCGTACAAAGCGTGAGGTCACTGCCACGCTAGCCACAAAGCGCGCGCGGAGCTGGGGTCGTCGGCCACGCGGCTGTCGGCGAGCGCGTGTACTTTGAACTCGAGGTTATGCGCGAGCGTCAGCTGATATTATTTACGAGTACACGGCGTGTTAATGTTGCAAAGAAAAAAAATGTATTTAATCGCAATTATTGGTTTTAGTTACCTGTTCTCACAGCATAGTGTACGAACAATGTAAAAAAAATTGGTAAAATTGTAATTTTTTTTTCCCGATTTTTTGGTGGTATCGTATCGAGAATCACTAGCTCTATCACCTGTCTTCGTTTTCGGAAGCGTTTGCCTTACACCCTGTATAATACATTATGTAATCATTCCTATGTACAAAGTTATATGCATAAATGTACACAGTCCGTAGAAGATTTACTGATGAACGAATTCGTGAAAGTAATCTAACACGGGATAAAGAACTAAAAAAGGAAAAGTAAAAAAACTTTTTTAACAAAAAATAACCGACTTCAAAAATCCACTACAAAGAAAATAATAATATTGGTTTCGGAAGTCGGTGGCAAAAAAAAGCAAACAAAAACCAAGGCTGGTTGGTTGGTTTGGTTTTTGTTTGCTTTTTTTTGCCACCGACTTCCGAAACCAATATTATTATTTTCTTTGTAGTGGATTTTTGAAGTCGGTTATTTTTTGTTAAAAAAGTTTTTTTATTTTTCCTTTTTAGTTCTTTATCCCGTGTTAGATTACTTTCACGAATTCGTTCAACAGTAAATCTTCTACTACAAAAACCAAGGCTTTGGTTTTTGTTTGCTTTTTTTTGCCACCGACTTCCGAAACCAATATTATTATTTTCTTTGTAGTGGATTTTTGAAGTCGGTTATTTTTTGTTAAAAAAGTTTTTTTACTTCATCACGTTCATAATCTGCTCATAACTTTGCAAATTACAGCAAAATCACTCAAAATATATTATAACGTAACTCTGAGCTAAACAATTAAACATCAAATTAATGACTACTGTTTTAACATACATCTCTCTCCATAATGCTCATATTAACGCATTAATAATATCACTAAGCAAAATTATGGCCAACACTTTAACGTGTTAATTTTCTAACGACATTACTATTAACATTAGATTAAACATTATTAGATGATAACTCTACATACCTACTACAATAATGTAGCCAATAACTCTAACGTGTTATTTTGTAACGCCTTAATTAAGGCGCATCTGGGTGTCGACGTTCACATTAAGGCGAAGGTAAATGGTAACGGCCAGTTTTAAATCTCTTATTTCGCCGTCAAATAATGCAGGTTAGTTGTGCAATTTTTTTATGTTAAAATAAAACATATGTATTTACATCAATCGTACCTGTGAATATTTAACTATTGTAGTAAAATACTTAATGAAATAAATTCATGAATTACTGTATACCCATAACATAAAAACGTAATTACTTTCAAATCGCATAAGATATTTTCATGATTTGTTTTGTGTGAAAAGACTATAATATTGCCTGTGACTTTTTTTTTATTTTATATTTTAGATACTAAAACGTAATAATACGTCTAATTCGGCACAGCGCGCTCCTTGATAGGCGAGTCGTATTGCTCGGTGGACGTATGTCGCGTTGCTTGAGCTCAGCTCAGAACACTCAAGCTATACCACCCAAATCACTCAAGGCCGTTGGCAGTTATCAGCGCCTTAACAATAACGCAGGTGAGAAGAGCATAAAAACGATAACTAGAATTGATTAACAATACCTAGACACAATAGCTATCACTTTCCTTCCAGTAACGCTGACCCAAAAGAAACCCATAGCAGTTGTGTACACATTTCAAACATGGCCGTCCTAGCCAGTATTTTACGAGCAATTAACTTTATTTTAGTGCATCGAGGCGTCTGTCTTTATACACCTTATTAGCTGCCAAGCTCCTTGGTACACTGGCGATTTTATATCCAATTGCTTCCCTTTATATGGGTACTGGTAATATGAGCTATTGTAAAATGAAATCGTGAGTTACCGAGCGCATATATGGCAAACCTCTTATGTAAGTAGGTATGGGAACACTGGAAAGCCATAATTTTATGACTCAATTTTGGCGCATATGGGCAGATGCCGACTGAACCGGCGGTTAAGTTTGATAGAAACTATTTAGATTTAACTGCTTCAATCAGAATCATGCTAAATTGAAATACAGAAACAAAATTCTAGTTGGTTTATCTGCACGATTTTTGTGAAAGTAACTGTTTGTCTATTACCGTTTTACCGTTAAACTGCTAAGCTGATTTTGATCAATTTTGGTATGCAGATAGATTGAACCCTGGACAAGGACATAGGATACTTTTTATCCGGGAACATTTTTTATACAATCTTGGTGGTAATGTTAAGCGGGCCGAAAAGCTTGCAACACCGAGTAGCACATGCGCGTTGCCGACCAATTAAAATGAGGATTTGATATGCTGATAGCTTAGGAGACAAACAGGTCCCCGGCTGTCAACACAACGCATCCTCAGGAGCCCTGGCAAACTAACTCACCACAGGAACACAACACTACCGAAGAGTAGCGTTATTTGGCTGTGGTATTCTGTAAGGTGGAGGTACTTCCCCAGCCAGGCTACTCCAGAATAGAGCAAAATATCCCGTTGTACCCCACCTCCCTTAAAACAAACATGAACCAGTTTTCATAAGATATGAGTAAAACCGTATTCAACAATTAGTTTGAATACTAAATTCTTACACGTATAAACGCAGCTATGATCTTCTAAAACCATCTAAAGCTTCGGAGCTAGTGCGATGAAACTAGATATTATGCAGCCATCAAAATATTTTAATTGAACAATTAAATTAATTGTTAGCTAATGGTGTACTATTGAGTAGTCATTTTCCCCTGTTTTACAGCTGAATGGAGAATATAATAAGCCGGTTAGCGCACATTATACAGGCTAAACAATTTCACTCAATCAACATTAACGGACACGAGCAAAACTAATCTGTAGTTAGCAATAAATTCTATGAGTTTCCAGCACTTTAAGTAGAAATGTGGGAAGGAATGAAGGAAGCGGGTTAATGTTCATAGGATCGTAGGCGGCCAAGTGACCTGTCACAACTTAAGGTGTGTACATTTCATGTATAACGATTTGGACATACCTGATACCTGTACTGGTAGAATACTGGGTATATAGTAAGTTGACATAGTGTTTCCAAAAGGTGCTGACATTTGTTTTGTTAGTAGATAGAGATAGTTACTACTTAGTTTGATTCTATTCAAGAACTTTTTTTTACTTTTTTTATTTGGAAATAAGCTTGCGTTTGACCGCCATCTCGCCTGATCATAAGCGATGATGCGGTCTACGATGGAGCACGCTTGCCTAGAAGAAACCGATTCACTCGTGACTTGAAAGCACCCAGATAGTAACTGCCGGGGAACACCCACTCGGGCAGTGCATTCCACTGTTTGGCAGTTCTCACAATGAAAGTGGAATCAAAGCGCTTCGTTTGGGATTTTGGTATATCAACCATGAACCGATAGCGCTTTTTCGTGCTTCTGGCTGTCCGATAGAAAAAACGGCAGGAGGGAATTAGATCATGCAGATCTGAAGTACACTCTACAAAATGTATTCGATAAAAAACCGATAGACTAGCAACTTTAAGCCGATGCGCAAGACTTAGGAGCTTGGTCTGAACAAGGGAGCACGCAAACACTGTAGCATCATTAGTACCCTAACCTTGCTACAAAAATCGCTTACGAGTTCGTTATTTTTCGCGGACGTTTTCGGCAAATCGAAATGTGCCTTCACCTTTTAATGGACACATTACCAGCAAGTTATGTCCATCTTTTTTTCATTGCTATCTTTAATCCAATATTTGCGAGACATAATTCGTAAATACCTTGTTAATTGAAATTCCTTCACCCGTTTAGGGTAAGAACGTGTAACTACATAAATAAACGCTTAATATTAAGTCTAGAGTGTAATTACCTAATTCTACGATGTAGGTACCTACGTGTCAGTATGATGTTAAGTTGGTAGTCAGTCAAGTAATCAGCGAGTTGCTATCAGCTAATAGAAGCCGATTTATAGGCATCCCTCGCACTGAAGAGAGCCTGTTATGTGCACGCTAAATAGGCATAGATTAGAAAATTGGTAGATGGGTATAACTAATGTATCAAGCTACACATTTCCAGTATAAACTGGCCTCGCATTGTGTAAGCTTTCCGTACAATGCGAGGCCAGCTTTTACTGGAAATGTAGCTTGATAAATGTAGCCGTTCGTACATATAAAATTAGGTAGATTAAAATAAGTGTATACATATTAGATATTTCATTATGTTATTAAATACATAACAGATTTTCAAAAATCACTGACGCGTACCTCTGCCGTACAAGTGGCAAGTGCTCTGCCAACCAAGCTATCGCGTCCCTGCTCGCTTCAGTCGAAATATGAAATCTCTTCGAATACGCCTCTTATGAGCGAGATATGTATTGCAATACGGCCGGTTTCATCACCTCGAGATAAGTTCCATCTAACTTATTTGACAGATATTTTCATACACATTTTGTCACATTTTTTTTAAATCTAGTGGATAGCCAATCTGGTGAACCAAATTCAGATTCGACCGTCTTAAATTGAAGGTAAAATAATTATACGACAATCGCCATAAGAGCTTGAGAAAATAAATGTTAAAATTAATTATCGACTACAAACCTTGTAATTATGATTGTTTCAGTTTCAGCATCGGATTAAAAGATTAATACAGATAAGTTGACTGAAACATCATGACATTCTTGTTTATTGTTAAAAAAATACCGCTATCAGCTGATTACATCTTCCTTTAAATATGCAAATACATAATTAATTCGTGTTTAATCCTCTGAACATAATAAGTGGGATTACGCTAATAAGATTAATAGCGTGTCATCAAAACGAGCCTTAATACATATTAATGTTCGATATAATTAACATACGATCGTTATTTACGTGGTTATTATGATTCGCATATCGAAAAATATAATTTATTTAATAATTTAGCATTTTTGCAAATTCCTTTCATATCTTAGCGATCTAATCTATGATCGAGTGCGAAGTCTGCGTGCGGCGCTTGCGCAAGCGCGACTCAGTGGCGCCGTCTACCGTGATCTATTGGCGCCGGCAACCGCCCGCCTCATTATACTCTTATCGCCTCAATGCAAATCCGACAACATTTTAATCTTAGAAAAGTTCGTTTTCGTGTAAATACTCCGCGTATTTTAAAGGCTCGGGCGGAGTGTGGGCGGCCAGGATTGTGAAATTCTGTACGCTTTTTCCTTTGCGCGTGGGCAGCTAATTATACGTCTGAATATAAATTTATGTTGGATAATATCATCGAAATTAATGGTGCACTGTTTTGTGTACTCTAGCTTGATAAGAGGACGAAAATTCGTAGCGTAGTCGTAGATATGGTCACTTTGGTTCCCTTTGTTTTGTACGTTCACCACGTTTTGACAACATTAAGATTTTTATCGTTCTCTTTATTAAATGTGTATTACTTTTTGTTTTCAGGTAAGTACGAGAGTTTTCACCTCGGCTTTAGCTCCAGGTAACTAACAGTCATACCTATTTGAATTGAGCGCTGCAAAATATATTCTAGTTTCCGCTACCACCCCTCGCAGTTTCATAAAGCTTTTCGTTCTGTCCAGGTCTCGCAAACATAAAATCTCTTAACAAACTCCAATATAATTCCCCTGCCTAAAATGATAAATGAATAAATGATACCCAGTAAAACTATATCTTCACGACGCGATACGAGCGTATACAGGATTCAATTTAATAATTCAGACATAGGCAGGGGTACTACGAAACCATAAAAGCAATTCTAAAACTCGTACTTGAATCGTAAAATCGAAACGGAACGAGGAAAAACGTTTACATGCCGTTCTGGGAATCGTACATGCTATCCAAAAGGTTAAATTAAGGAGAACGCGCATTGTGCCAGTGTAAAATCGGAAAAATGAGACGCTTGTAAAGTTACAGGGGAATGATGAGACGACAGGGAAATGAGACAAGTGGCAGGGGGCCGAAGATATAAAATGTTTTGAGGTTCTGGTGATTTTAATGGAGAATAAAATTGTAAGGTAACTAACTTGGGTCTACCATAGCACCAACAATTTTATTGGATCTAATTATAAGCTGATAGTGACGTTTTTCTTGCTTGTCATGATTAGGTATACTTACACTTGACGAGATGTTACAATTATTACTAGATAAAATTAATATTATCGATGGTATTGGTGACATGTACTGTTTTGCCCTTCCACGGATTGCGCGAAGCGTTCATTGCCTAGAATAGTAGAATAGTGTGTAAAGTGATTTTACCTCGTTCCTATTGGAACCGTTCACGTGTATTGGTTTGACTGAGATGCATTTCAATTTATGGAATTATGTCTTAAATAAAAAAAAAACTTTCAACTTTTAATTATTGAACACAACCACAATTTTTATGTTAACCCTAAGTTATAAGAAAATCGCGACTATAAAAATGTTTTACTCTTTCTCACTGTACAGGTTTGCCTTTAAAAGTATGCCCCCGCAACGAATGTGTAGGTGTTCTCTAATAAGGGCCGAGCCGCCCGCCTGATTGCTAACTTCGTCATATATTTTTTTATTTTCTCTTTTAGTATTTCATGCTGTATTTCATTTTGCAGCGATACCTCTTATAATTTACTTTTTCGTTTACGTGGAAAAGGTTTATATCGAAATATGAACGTATTCATTGTTTCTTTTATTAATTAGTATGCTTGTAGTGCTACAAGCATACTAATAACTAATTAAAAAAATCAACAATAAAACAGTGCTGTTTTATTGTTGATTTTTTTAATTAGTTTCAAATTCTACAAGTATCATTGATTATACTTGTCATTAACATAAACCCAAAAATCAACTGGAATTGGGTTCAAATTCGGGCATCTCTTTCCTGAACGATCCGTCCTATTGGATAGATCGTTTAGTATTAATCTACTATCAGACAAGAGACTCCTATGATCGATAACGATATTTTAACTTGAACCATGCATTCAGGCTTTGTTCGCTTCTAAATCACCATACCTATATTATTATGCGTATGCGCAGATTAAGTTAAATTCGCCAAGATTTCTGAGAACCGTGCATAGTGCACTGCGTAGGTGGCGTGTGGCTACACATAGGTTTTGTATTTTCAATATTTACGACGTTTTTACGCCTGTCAGATTAAGTTCTCGGAACATATCCCGTGACTAGTATAAAATGTTCGTATATTATGATTTTATGTCCAACTTGTGTAATTTGAAGTAAACTAGGTGTTTAAAGTTCGCACTTTAGTGAAACTGATAGCAATCTGCCCCAGGGGCATTCTATATTAGTTACATGAAGCCCGAATAGGTCACAGTTATTATAAATATTAACATGAAACTTTTGTGTGAAATATATGTGAATTTTGCTTAAGCCCCTCAGGTATATTCGGTTTCAAAATTGCGCTTAACCTAAAATTCATAATGTAAGCTAAAGGAAATACAATTTTGAATCGCAACGCTTATAAGTAGATTTTCTCTGAGCGGTTGTGCTTTGTTGAAATTTCTAAAATTATTCAGCATGAAATATCGTCAGATACAGAAGCCTTCATTTAAATCTACATTCATTTCATTCCCCCGCGTCCATCTAAATGTTACTTCATTCCGTCGAAATTTCAAATCCTTTTCAATCCAGCCTCGATACAACAAATATTTCCTATCCCGCTTATAATACGTATGAACGAGGGAGAGGTGTGTATTTCAGAGGCCGCATTAGAAGCAATCCCCATGGAAAATCAACAAGAGAACGTAAACAGGGGAGGGACCATTCTTTTTCTCTGTATAAATTATTCAGGATCCCCCGACCGCTTGTTTGGACGACGATTTCATCAGCTGACTTACTCGCTTTGTATTCACGCTGTACGTATAAAAACGCTTTTTTTGTATATTATGCGAGAGCGAGTTGAATGATTTTTTTTTCTCGTTTTCAAATGTAAAATTAAGGGTTACGTTAAGGCTTTCACGTCACTTTATTTTTTGCTCAAGTGCTTCAGTACCTGAGGGCTTGTGGTGTTTTAAGAGCAAGTCGAACCTTATTAGGAGTAAAATTCCATTAACAATTAAATCTGCTTCAATTGCGTAATGAAGTGTTCAAAAAGCTCCAGCACCTCCTTTTGTGACAACCTGGCAAAATTATCAATTTCCCGTATTGAAAAGAAACCCTTACTCAACCTTCAGCCAACTTTCCCGCCAAATGAGAAATGTGTTCATTGGTTCAAATAAATGCGTATCTCTTATCAACATTCACACGGAAAGCAAAGCTGAATCAACTTGGCAACGGGTTTTTATCCAAGTATGGTGATCGATGCTTAATGTTATCGTGGTATTTGCAAAAAATGCCGTTTGCTCTTCTGATAGAGTGGTGTTATTTATTTTACTCATTGCCGGAATTCGTGTTTCTGTGTTTCATTTAAGGTCAACTTTCTGGTCTGCTCTTAAGTTATATTCAGAACATTCGGAATAAATGTTTTTTTTATCAATCTGTATGAACTTTCACGCTCTTTTCAATCTTGCGGGTCTACAAAAATAATTTGAAATTGAAATTATAATACATAATTATGCTACCTACCTTACCAAGGTAGCTTTGTAATATGCAGATGCTGCCTTGATTTTCGAAAGTATTTCAAACCAATTAATATTTCTAAATGTGATTCTTATTTTTTTACATAAAAATATTTAAAAATGTAATTTTATTTAATATGACAAATAAACGAGAATAAATAAATTAAAACCAAATGTTTACTTATTATAAATTAATATTCATGCGATTATTGTTTGACCGTTATTTTTATGTGATTTTGCCGCTTAATAAATTAAATATAAATTCGTTTTTTAAGAAACTTGAATATTTATAGTAGTCCTTGTTAGAAATATTATATTTCCTGGATTAATATTCCATGCCCCTTGAATTCTTCTTCTTCCGAAATAATATAAAGTTACACGCAAAAGCCAATGAGTCAAACGCCATACTTTAATGATTTATGTAAAACATCGCTAAACTTAAATTTGTAAAATGTTTTGCTACATATTGAGCTGGCATCTTATTTATTAACAAACAAAACGTCGTTTATCACAATTTAATTAAAATGAACAAGTTGACAAACATAAAATAAATATTCGTGATGGCAATGTGACCGAGTTCATTTAGACAGAAATTTACATTGAAAATCTTATTACTACGTTCGCGACCAAGAGAGATCTATCAACAATCTCATTCCCCTGCCGTGTCTCTCAAATTACGAGGGAACGGCACCATCGCTTTGTGAATTATCCTTTCAGCGAATGAATTATTTAGTAAAATAAATTGGTATTTCTAATAATGCCGAAGCATCTATTCTGCTTTATGAAGTGAAAATCTGAGAGACTGGAAAATTTTGCAGGAGTGTCATTCCCCTGGTCCGTCTTTTTTTTCAATTTAATTTTATTTGCGAAGAGACCATTCGGACAACGCTTCCAGAGAATCTCTTGAATTTTCTTCTAATACAAGAACTCACTATATTGTCACTGCAGATAAAAACTTTGGTATACTAAGTAAAATAAAGACGTCACGAAAAATGAAACCTAAACAAAGCAGATTTTTTTAAACCGACACAATATTTTCACTGAAACAGAAAATATAAAGCTGAAAAAATACTCGCTCTGCGATAAACCCTAGACATCGAGTTTCCACAGTACTGTTATACAAGTGCAGAGCATCCAAAAGTTAATTTCGTCGAAATGAAAGTGGCGACTGTACAAAGGCTGGCGCGTGTAATTTTTCTTTCATTACATGTCAAAACGGGGACTCCCCTCAGTCCTCTGACGAAGTAATATTTCACGAAGCACTCTCCCTTTCCAACGCTTTTGTGCTCAGCGACAGTTACTATAAATAAGGTTTTAATTTAAAGAAAACTTTTTCTTTTAATTTAGAACAATACCTTGCGTGCCTTTTTACGTCTGTTTTAGACAGCCAGCCCATTCTCTTTCGGTATTTTTAGTGTCACACGCTTATTTTTGCTTCGTGTGAATACTAAACCATTTTTAACCGACTTCTTCGAATCTAGGAATAGAACAATGCAGGTCTAAGCATTAATAATTTATATTGTAGGTCTAATTTATTAGCAATGCACGCGTTGAATTAATGATCATTTAAACGCTCATAACGATATTGCCGCTTGAGGCGGCATTGAATTTAGTGATGTTATTGCGTTTACAATTTTATTAGGATGAGCTAAAGTATCGTCTCTTTAAAAAAAAAGAAAAATAGCGAAAAGTTAACTTGCTTCAATACCTGCCCAGCCACAAAAGCGGTCAAGAGTCAAACGTTTCAATTTAGCGCTGCCCGTGCTTCGCTCACTGTATTGTTTCTCAAAAATTAAATTTCCGTACACAGCCTGGATTGGGTGAGCGTCGTGTTCCACTCGTGTTACGAGCATCGATTGGACGTGAGCCAAGCGATGTGTCACGCCGATCCCTGTAGCTAATGTTGCTATACGTTTTGCTAAACGACATGCTGCGATTAGGATCTCATCACGGCATTTAATTAATTCATTATTATTTAATCATTGATTGGTAGCTTCGTGTGTGGGTTACTGAAGACAGGACAATTTAATATTGCGTTATTAACAAGTCTAAATTTGTCTAAAATGCAAATTTTCTGACGATAATCATTCTTTACTCGTTGTTCGTTCGTTTCGCAAGAATTTTACTTTGTGTTCAAGTTTTATCACCTAAACGTTGATGTTTATTGGTACCTTTACTGCGTCGTGTCAGTTCGATTTTTAATCCAATCAAGTTTTATATTTATTGTGAACACGACAAATATAAATGCAATTTTATTAACTAAGTCAACTTGTTACTGCGGCCTTTTTATAGCAGGATGCGGAATCCATTTCCACGTCGCTATATTTATGCAGTATGGAGAATTATTGTCAATGCACACTATAATTATTTCCATATATATCTGATTGACAATAAACTGTGTGGTACAAAAGGTCAGTCTCTGTTAGATGCTGTGATATTGACAACGATAGGCTTGACACTTCGTTTATGGATGTGAGAACGATTGGTGGTCTCGAGATTTGAATGGAAATTCTAGGATTCCTTTTGTGATGCTCTTATCAAGATATAAGTATACTTTAGATTAAGATCTTATGCTCAGTTTATAGCTGATGATAATGCCCCAGACAAGTAGAACGAGAGAAGGGCTTTGTTGACAAAAGAAAATTAAAAAAAAGAGTTATTCTCTTATTGGAAGTATGTTATTTTTATGAACATTTAGTGTTCCTTTACAGGGGTAAAGGAACACTAAATGTTCATAAAAATAACATACTTCCAATAAGAGAATAATTCTTTTTTTTTTCCTCATATTTCTCTTAATATTTGTACGAATTAGCTCTAGAAATTATTTCTGAAACATAATTAAATAGTCATATCTAAATTATCGTAAATCTTTATTTCTAACATACTTAATGTATTTTTGACAAAACAAATAAAAATGTTATTTGGCGCTTAAGTACGTGTCAAAACAAATATAATTTTTTTTTGGCGCCTACTTTGTTTATTTTTGAGTGCGCGCCTTACCTTACCTTATCTTACCTAAAAATAATCTCATATTCTTGCGTATGTGTGTGAAGTAATTGCATCACTGTCATTTTTTAATAGCAGCAAATTAAGTAGGTATGTAAGGAGACGGCTACAGGTGTAAATTAAGTTCTGGTTCCTTCCACTTGATATTTTCCAGACGAATGGGAATTTCTTTAAGAAAAAAATAGATTCCTATGAACTCAGCTTAGTTTGTAACATAAAGTATTTACCTGTGTCGCAATCTTATCATCCTGTATCTTGTAAAGCTAAGGGAAACTAGTTATTGTTGCACGTAGGCGATGGCTGCCAGCTTTCTCTAGTTATGCGCTGTTACCCAACAGAACCTGATGTATTGTATAAAATTGTTCACTTGTTTCGCGCTCGCCACTAACTGTAACGGAACATCACTTTTGTACCCATCGTATCAACATCGATATCATGATTTTGGCGCTCACAACACTAAAAGGACGTTGGCAGTTTTGGGCTTGATATGGTACAGTAATAAAAGCTTAACCAAAAATAAAAATATATTTTAATTGTTCTTTGCCTAATTTATCTTAGAGATTAAGAATTGGAATCAAAAATCGAAATAAATAAGAAATAAAATGATTATGCCGTTGACATTTTGAAAAACCCAATAAAACAAAAACGGGTGCATGCTGGCTGGCGCGTGCTTCCACAGAATATCATGGTGACAGCAACTAAAACCTTTGAATTGAGAACTCATTAGTCGGACTGTACTTCACTGGATCATTCACACCATACTTAACCTCACTGTCAGAAATACGAAGATTTCTCTTTAACCCAATTACGTACAAAAACAAATAAAAAATGAATTTAAATACTCTTGAAATACTCGATCACACCAAACTAATTTCATATCTGTACCGACTTATACAATCTGAAGCCCAGCGTTCTATGGGCGTCTGCCAGTGCCCTTTGAATATCGAACTTTTTCAGATGATTGATAGGTGCCTTTCGTGGACTAGGCTAGGTGCCATTCGCTCAGGTGCCTTTGAGACGGATGCCGTTCGTGGACTACTTCTTTTTTTTTATTTGGATATCTACCTAGTTCGTTATAAAAAAACAAAAGAGGCTCAAGACACTATGTTATGATCTAATTCGCCGGAATCAAGCTTATAAAATTTCTCATTGATCCACTTCTGAAAAGCCACAAGGACACGCGAAACCGATTATTTTATATCATCGTCCTAGTTTATGTTCTATATTTTGTGCTAGTTTTGAAATAAATCGGTCGTTTCGGCAATTAATTAAACCGCGATACGTTAGCGGTGGGCCGAGCCGCAAAATGTTGCCATGGGTAAATAAGTTTAGTAGGTAGGTATATAATGTTACGGCTAAACGGTTTTACTGCTTCCTGATTACCGTAAGTTATGTATAAATAGATTGAACACATTTACTTAATCGGTATTCATTAGTTGACCTACCTACTTTAAAAGGAAGGTTAATACGAAAGAGGAACGTTGAGAATTTGTTGTAAAGGATTTGTCACACAAGCACAACTTAAATTTAGGGGCATTTTCACCAACCTATCAATATCTGTTCAATAAGCTAAAGATAAGATTTTTGACAGATTTTCTATACAAAATCTGTCAAAAATTTAAATTTAATTGACAGATTCCTTTATTGATAGGTTGGTGAAATAGCCCCTTAGTTTACGGAGAACTAGCAATAGCCATAACATTCATTCAGCCATGGTAGGTATAGCCCCCGACTTCGTCCGCGTGACCCACAGGAGCTGTGCATTTTCAAATTGGTGCATTTTCATTACAATTCTGTGCAAATTCAGAATCGGATCAGTAGTTCCGGAGATTATCGTCCACATATACAGGAATAGCCTTTCTATTCTGTACCGACACGGCGCGTATTATCACCGCGAGAACTGCCAATTTGTTTGGGAACGTTCGAGGGAAAATCTCACCGTGACATTCTCACTCAAACGTTCGCAAACAAATTGGCAGTTCTCGCGGTTACGTAGGTACCTAATTACCTATATCACGCACGCATCGTGTCGGTAGTCAGTACACAATAGACAAGCAAATTCGCACTCTCTCTCTCTTTAAAATCGACTGCTTATCAAGTCAAAATTATAGCGGGCCTACTTCAAAATAAAACCTCTATAATATCTACCTAGATTATAATCTTTCGAGAGAAAAGGTGTGTTAATTACCTACCCTTTCTCCTAGGATCACAAAAACAAGAATTAAATTTAGATAGTTAATTAGTAATTACTATCAGTAACCTATTTGCGAAACTATTACCACTATTACCGGCTATCAGTAAGTACTGTCTCTGTTCTACTTGGACCTTATAACTCATATCGCATATCTGACCTCCGGCGACCTCTGACGCCTCCACAAACTATTTGAAACTAACTTTGTAAGCGGTTCCGTATTTCTATAAATGTCATTTGTTACAATGAGGTTTGGAATAGATTGGATTTTGATAATAAGTAATTAACTACTATGTTGCAATGAAAAAATGAATTTATAAGACGCAGTTTAGAATTTTAAAATACAAAATGAAAAAAAAATACAAAATTTGATTTATATTTAATTCTATTTTACCATTTTACTTATTTTGACAATAAAATAGGTACCTAACTGTGAATTAATGCAAAAATAAATTACGATTTTATTTATGTTTTCATACTTTATATAGCCAAATAAAAAATACGTAAGTATTCAATAACTATGATAAATGATATTTATTTTGTAAATAGGTTAAAAATAACACTTTTACACGTCAAAACATTTTTTTAAGCTAGATGAGTTCGGTGTTTCCTATATGACTACCTTTGAGAAGAAACACCGAAACAAACTCAAAGGTTGATGTCTCTTTTATAAAGTCCAGATAATTAAGATAAATTGTGTAAGAACCATGCAGGTTAGTCTGAAATGGCCTTTAGAGGAAAGAGCCATACAGATTTGAGTGGACCTGACCTGACTGTGCACGCATGTGCCGGGTATCGTGGTAGCTCAACCCAGACTTAGGGAGCTCAACGACCCGACGAACATTACCATCAGAAAGGACATTTGGGTAGGCCCCCTAAAGTAGGTACTCAAACTGTCAGACTGAGCTTGAGATCTATAACAGTAACATAATAACCCACATAGTACTCACATTTACAATAATTATAATCAATATATTACATCATTATTATCACATTCAATGTCATTTTGTATATAAATTGTTTCAAAAGGAAACATTTAATGTCAAAGTGTATATAGAAAAAATATATAAAATCAAATAAAAGAGCAATAATTTAGTGGTTATGTCAATAGTAGTATTGGCCCATGTATGTATTGGAACAGCTCAATCCCAAGCCTTTTTGTCCTCCATATAATCTTTAACACTATAAAAAGCTTTATGACAAAGTTTTCGCTTTATTAATGATTTGAATTTATTAAGGCTTAATTTTTGAATATGGCTAGGGATTTTATTGTAAAAGCGTATACTTTGGCATTTAAATGTGCCACTTATTTTCTGGAGCCTCGTGGCAGGAACAACAAGTCTATGTTTGTTTCTAGTATTAATATTATGAATATCACTATATTTAGTGAAGAGATTAATATTTTTATGTGCATACAATAGATTTTCATAAATGTACTGAGATGGAACAGTCATTATATTAATATCTTTAAATTTCTCTCTGAGTGAATGTCTGGGACTTAACTTATAAATTGATCGAATAGCTCTTTTCTGCAAAATGAAAACAGTCTGTATGTCGGCGGCATGTCCCCACAACAGAATACCGTACGACATGACACTATGAAAATAACTGAAGTATACTAAACGGGCAGTCTCAAGATCAGTTAAATCGCGAATCTTTCTAACGGCGTATGCTGCAGAGCTAAGCTTTTTCGACAACTTATCTATGTGTGGTCCCCACTGAAGCTTAGCATCCAATGTTATACCTAAGAACACTGTGGTATCCACAAGATTCAGCTCCTCACCCTTCACTAGTACACTAGTTTTCACCTGTCTAACGTTAGGTGTCGTAAACTTAATACATTTAGTTTTCTTTTCATTCAAAAGTAAGTTGTTAACATTGAACCAGTGCACTATTTTTGAGATAGCGCTATTTACATCGTCAGTAACCAGCTGCTGACGTTTAAGTTTAAACAAAAGTGAAGTGTCATCTGCAAACAGTACTATCTCATGATTGTCCCTTATAAGGAAGGCTAAGTCATTTATATAAATAAGAAACAAAAATGGGCCAAGAATTGAGCCCTGTGGTACTCCCATTGTTACTACAGACCCGGGTGATCTTTTACCATTAACATCCACCTTCTGAATCCTATCACTTAAGTATGAAGTAAGAAGATCCAAAGATGAGTTCCTTATGCCATAGTGGTACAGTTTCCTGATTAATGTTTCATGAAGAACACAATCGAATGCCTTAGACAAGTCACAAAAAATACCCAAAGCATCGTGTGAATTCTCCCATGAATCAAAAATATGTCCTAAAAGTTCAACACCGGCGTCAGTTGTTGAACGACCCCTCGTAAAGCCAAACTGTTTGTTATGTAATAATTTATTTTTATTAAAGAATTTTTGCATCTGCTCTAAAATAAGTTTTTCGAAAATTTTACTAAATGTAGGCAGCACTGAAATTGGTCTATAATTTGTAGGGTCTGATGTGCTACCCGATTTAAATAGAGGTATTATTTTACTACTTTTCATTAGATCAGGAAACCTACCACAATCAATACAACTATTAAAAATAGAGGCTAGAGTAGGTGCTACAATGTCAATAATAGACTTAGCAACGTCCACCGAATTACCCCACAGATCTGCTGTTTTTTTTACATTTAAAGTGTGAAAAGTTTTGATTATGTCTCTACAGCTAACATGTTGAAAATAGAATTCCGAATCACAATTTTTAACATTTTCTTTAAGCAAAGTCTCTGCAACAGCAGGTGATGAGTTCAAAGATTTAGTAGTTACAACAGGAACCTTTGAAAAGAAATTTTCGAATGCTGTGGCTACTTGTAAATCCGTTTTAATTACACTGTCATCAATATTAAGGCTATATTCACTATCTCGATTACTAGACCTACCCGTTTCACTGTTAATAATATTCCAAGTCGTTTTAATTATATTATTACTGGATTTTATCTTTGTACTTAAGTAACGCGATTTGGCCATGCAACAAACTTTTTTAAATAATTTTGAATAATTTTTGACATATAAATTGAATTCGGGTGTGTTTACATATATCCTTTCATTGTACAGTTCATAAAGCCGTTTTCTACTTTTATGTATACCAATGGTAGCCCATTCACTGAAGGATGCAGTGTTGTTAACTTTAATTGCCTTTGGAATAAAAGTAGAATTAAATTGTGTACAGTACATGTTAAAAAGATCATCATATAATTTATTAGGATCATCATTACTTGATAAATAAGGTAATTTATTAATGAGCTTAGTACGGAATGTTTTCAGGCGGCCTGCAGTTTTAGGGTTAACAGTGATATCCTTTTTGACCACAGCTTTATTTTGATTTTGAATAGTGATCATCTGTCCACAATGATCTGAGTCCAGTAAATTAATAATTTTTTTTTGGTAAGGTATAACATCGGTATAAATATTATCTAAGCAAGTGGCAGTAGAGGTAGTTATTCTAGTGGGCTCCAGAAACTAAAAATTTATACTATATTATTATTTTTAACATTAAGTATTTAATTCAATTAAAATCCTACCCATCCCCGAACTACGTGGGTGTCTCACTAACTTTAATAATTATCTCTGGTAAACAACCTAGCACATAACTAACAGACATTCTACGCCCATTCGTGTTACAAATGAGCCGACGCCAAGCACTGATATTACAAATTGGTGTCGTGAACCGTAATTAAATAACACACTTAATTTATTAATAAATTGTTAATATTGCCTACGCACGGTAGTCACTGCTGTATTTATCACTACTAAAATCATAAAATGTCGGATTATTTCAAAATAGTGATGCGCTTCTGTCATTTTTACGATATAATGCGACATTTAATTTAATAAGGTAACTTAAAAACTGTCATTTTTATAAAAATGTGAATACGTCGTGAAACGTCATAGATGGAACATAGAACGCACACACGTTCTACAGTAATAATTTATAATATTCAATGTCGTGAACTCATGACTGATTTATTAAAATAAGATGTTCGATGCAATTGATGAGCACGTATCGTTAATAAGTTTGAACGCACCATAAGAAACAATTAAGGACGACTTACATACGTGCTCTCCTTTCATCTAATATCCTATTTATCCGTGACTAATAAGCATGTCACCTGGTGTATATGAATCACCTTTAACAGTTAGAGAAAGTAAGATGACGTCAAATGACAGTAACTTTAAAATAGGAATAAAAACAAACTACTGTATGGTTACGATATATCTTTTAAGCCATAAAAATCGTAAAAGGAAGCGCAAATAAATCAAACGGTCCACGAATTCATAAATTTTTATGTCTCTATCAACCCATAAGTGGAAAGTAGCCATTTTTGCATTTTTTTTCCCCACGACAAACGACATCTGTCGCCAATTAGAGCGGAATCAATATAATAGTTACATATTTAATTTACGACGTCGTAAATTTTAAAATAGGTAGTTATGTATAAGACATAAAAAATAGTAAAGAAATATAGCTTAAGATAATAACGACATCTCTTAATTTAAGAAAAAAAAACTTGAGCAAACCTTAAAACGTAGCGAACCTTTAAACGTTACATACGAAAAAATGTTGCAATCATGTTACAAGACAAAACATCTTAAAGCTAATCAAAGCCAGGGTAATGAATATTAGTTATTTATACCCATTTAGTTCACTCCCAAACGATTTAACAATTAAGAATTATTTATATCTTAATTTGGAGCTCTAGATTTGGCCATAAATTATTCTGTTTCAATAAAGAAACTCTCGTTTCTAAAATAACCGTTATTTCGGTAATGAACTCTGCTTAATAAATTCTGGTATTAAGGTGAAATTATTATACATTGAAAATTAAGAAACTAAGATTTTGCAAAATTTTGAAGATCAGACCTACAGCAAATACAATTTATCCCTGTAAAGAGCCCCTGAAACGATATTAAAATAAAACAAAAAATACTATCTGTAATTAAATACCTACTGTTAGATTTTAAAATGATCATTAGTTAATAAAATACGCAACTTAGTGTAGATCTCATAATTATTTCTTGTTTTGAGTTTATAAGCTCCCATTTTCGCTGGATTAACAGCTGAATCATAAAATATAATTAGGACTTTACTACCTAATTAGTTGTACAAAGCAAACAAATTCATTTTATAAACTTGATGCAAACGAGGTTACTGTGTCAGTTTGTATTACAGTTTTTATGATGTCTTTTTCGCATCACTGTGTGTCATGCTAAGTAAATCCGTTAGTAGCCTCTGCCTAACTCGCATTAACTGCGTAAAAAAAAAAACTAAATTCTCTTCTTCTATTTGAAATTAGAATTTGGTTGCTTTATAATGGCGACTAGCATAGCAGTTGGGCGCCAATAATTTTGCATACAAACTTCAACCCTGAGTTTTCCCGGGAGTTGCCCGATGTGTGTGGCCAGTATTACGCGTAGACTTTTTTTGTCAAATTGTCTATTTTGAATAGGTGTACGCACGAATGTATACGCGATGTGTGCGGCCACGCCATAAGTGCACATCTATCTGCACCTAATATTTCATGCTCCATCTTCTTTACTATTTTGTTCCGTCTGTTTCACATAAGTACCCCGATCATAAGTTTTTTTGACGTATAGTATCGTTAACGTAAGCATATTTTGAATTTAAAATACAGCAGTCCTGGAACATTTTGATAACATTTTATACAATTTGCACATTTTAAAAAATACAGAGAAATTAATTAAGTATTTAATTTATATAAATATTGTGTAACAAACGTGTATTTTCAATTCAAAATATGCTTACGTTAACGATACTACACATCAAAAAAACTCATGATAGGGGTAAAGAAGTCCCTTCGACGTTATGTTGGCTGCCCTGAATTTGAATATGCTACATTTTTTACGGTGTTGAAAGTTTTCTTTCAGTACCAATTTTTGTTCATCACTTTATAGTGTCCATTATTTGTGTGGGTACTTTAACACAATTTTTCAAAAAATCTAAAACGTTAAGACCTAAATAAGAGTGACATTCAGGGCAGCCAACATCCCGCCAGGGTTGCGGGAAGTTTGAAAAAGATACCGTGGCCCCTGGCAAGGCAACTGGAGGAACACGGGTGGGTTTTAGTCAGTAAAAGTCTGACACGCCCTTCCGCTCCACCCAGAGCGGAAGAAGTTATTTGATGATTTCCCAAACAAAAAAAAAAAAAAAAGCGCAGCCAACATAGCGTCGACGGGACTTCGTGAAACGCTCTATAGTCAGTCATTCAAAGAATATAGGAAAACTAAAAAAAAAATCATTAAATCGTGATTTTTTCATATAAACAGTGATTGTAACACCTTTACCTTTGGCAGTCGCAATCGTGACCGCATACTAAAATTTAATAAATCATGCCCCATACAAAAACATGCTTTCCTACTCCTCTATAGTTTTAATAATCCAAGGTACAGGTTTCTTCACATAAAACCGTATGATGTCGGAGGCACGGCGCGACCTCTGCTATGGTGAATTACCATGGGGTCCCATGGTGGCGTGCTAATGCTGTAATTTATACCCCATTGTCTACCACCATGTGACAGGGGACGTGACGAGAACGCCTAAACTTTGCACGGTTTTAACCATTTTGTATGAGAAATAAGTTTAAAAAGTTTTTTGAGAGACGTTAAATGTATTGGCTTGTTCGTGATCGTTTGTGGAAGTAGCAATGGCGTTTCTTAATTTGCAGAAACTCGGTACTTAGCTCATTTTATACCTGTGTTATGTTATATTCGTAGTTCTTAGGGACATAGACGGATTCGGTATTATCCATTTAATTAACATCTATAAGTAACTTGTGTTCACAAAATGAATAAATGAATTTGAATTTGAAATTCTTAAAATCACTTCTAAGTATTCCTTTTAAGGGTTCCGTAGTAAAACTAGGAACCCTTACAGTTTCGTCATATCCGTCTGTCTGTCCGTCTGTCACACCCTCGTCAAATCTACAGTTCATAACCCATTTGTATGAAACTCCGCAAGTAGATGTCTTGTATGTGCCGCCATAAAGACCTGTAGTGATATCACAAAAAATAAAATAATTAGGGGTGGCCCCCATACATGAAACTGAGGGATGAAAAAAAAAATTACGCGCACCCCTTGGTGTGGGGTAGGTACCTATCGTTGGATAGGTCTTTGAAAATAAAATAAAGGTTTCTAAATGACTTTTTTGTTTACAAGTTGCTCCGAAACTTGTTAAAAATGTGTCCCCCCCCTGTAATTTTCAAACCACGTTAACTAAAAATGTGAAAAAAATCAAGATTAAAATTGGTTTGAACAAGATACGTCAATAACTTTTTGAAATATTCACTATTTCCAGTTTTGAGTTTGAGGACCGCAAAAATAACAAAATAAAAATGTTATGAAGTACAAAAATATACATATATTTGCGGTCGGAAGACTAAATACTTCTTGCTACGGAATAACAGAACCCTAGACTGAGCGTGGGCCGACACGCTCTTGCCCGGTTTTTTTTAGGTCTCTCTATGTACATTATATATAGTTATTGTTATTGTTGATTTAATTGATTGGCATTAATCTTTTAATATAATTAGTTATTTCAATTACTTACAAAACCTTTATAATTCTACTATAAATTAAACTTAGTTTAATATCTAAAGCAAAGGAAATCATAAATAAATAATGGTGATATCCAATGATATCGCAATTTCATAATTGTTTAGTTCATTAGTTGTCCATAAATACGAATTTAATATTGCAACATAAACATAGCGGTTTTTTTTAATAAACCATAGAGTAGAGAATAGAGTAAAGACAACGCTGAAGGCGCGATCAAAATCTCAACGGTTATTTTAAAATTTAGTGTTGTAATAATTAGCCGTTACAGAGTTAACGAGTGTTGCGCTATTAACTATATTAACGTAGTCACAACAGTTTTAACGATTAAGGGAAGTCGTTTTAACAGGCGTGACAAGAAAGTTTTTATGACAACACTATTTAATTGACTAGTTTTCCGCTTCTTTTGGACTTTGTTTTTTGGTATTACGATGACAGTTTGAGTGTTAGTTTACAAGCTGAAGTAATTATGAATCATTCGTAGAATTACCTACCTACCTAAAAGGTGCTTTGATGTTTGATAGTGTAAAAATTCTTAGATTAACAGCCGTCAACATCAAAAGTTTCGTGCTACTGATTCGCTGGTAGAAGAATTATGTAGCAACCAAATAAAAATACAATCTACAAAAATATTCAAACTAGGTAGGTACATAGTACCTACTTATTCTCATAAATTAAAATAGGAATGTCATCCATTAGGGACGTAACAACTTCATTTTAATGATCAAGATCATTCTATAAAAATCTAAACGCAAATCAACTGAAGTCAGATTGACAGTTAAAATGTCATAATATGGCGAACAGATTCATCATTTAATTAAACATTCAAAATATCATGATGTCATAGACCACACGTTACAACAAAATCATACTTCAACACGTATTAAACATGTTCCACCCCTACACGGCTAAATCAAAACAGCAAATTTTCATGTTCGGCTTCTAAAGCCACCGTCGTTGCATGTATATGGAGTTTTTATCTTAAGGCCACGATATCCGAGTGCGATAGGCATTTAGCGCTCCCTTCCTCCCCGCGCGGCGAATTACGCGGAAGCGCAGTTCAAATGAACTCGCTGACCCCGCTGAACAAAAATTTTGCGTCACAGTATAAATTCTACCAGCCTCAAAATATTAACATTAATTTCGTTCGTTAAGAAACGAAGCCCTCAAAAATTGGGGTTTCGTTTGTAGCTAGGTTTATGTAAAACGTTGTAAATACATTTATAAAGCACCTTACACAATTTATTTTATTAATAATAATTGTTTTTTTTTATTATTTTCGACGAATCTCTCTTCTTTTATTTATGAGTATGGTCTATGGGTTATGGCTAGCTATGCGGCTATGGTGGATATTACACTATCTATATCTATCTTACAGTGGCGAAGGGTCCCTACAATACGATTCCTACCGGCTACCCTTTAAAAAATAGCATGGGCAGTATTGCCTACTATTGTCAAATATTTTTCATCCCATCTATTCGAAAAGGACGACTTGGTTCGCCTTTAAGTGCGTCCAAAGGTAGTGTTTTCTATAAGAAACTTTTAGCGGGCAGTAATGAGTTTTTAATCCTCTTTAGATGTTTCAAATTCAATAGTGCGGCGCACTTATTGAATCTGACTAATAACCAATGAACTGTAGTGTTTTTGTAAGGGGGAAAGGGGGCTAAGGGGACTAAGAGGACTGGGACTAAAGGGACTGGGACTAAGGGGACTGGGACTAAGGGGACTATGGGGACGATAGAGACTAAGGGGACTATGGGGACTATAGGACAATGGGGACTAAGGGGACTATGGGGACAAGGGGACTATGGGGATTAAGGGAACTGTGGGGACTAAGGGGACTGAGGGGGCTTTGGGGACTATGGGGACTAAGGGGACTACGGGGACGATGGGGACTATGGGGGCAATGGGGACGATGGGGACAATGAGGACTAAGGGGACTATGGGGACTTTGCTTGAAATTGTAGATACCTAATAATAATAAGCTGGGTACTCACTTAGCAGTGTAGCATGTAACGTATCAGATACTGTATCAACCTGCAAGTGGGTACGGCTCGTCCACGGTCCACCGCGTATCTAGCTACGAGCTGCCGGATCACACTGCGAGCCGCCTTCGTGTTCGCAGCAGGGACTTGAAACGTTATTCAAAATAACGTTACGATTCGTTCCAGTAACGATAATTTCTACCGTTCCACCAGAAACGTAACATAATTAATTCTTTGTATATAACGATACTTACAAACGGAACGAAATCTACAACTATTTAATAACGATATTATTAATATAACGATATAAAAACGTTATTAATATAACGATATAATATAATAACGTTTATTCATTTCGATATCATTCATTTCGATACGCAACGTTGCCAGCTAGCCTTGACCTTGAGATCTGCGGCGATTCCCCGAACGCAGTAGTGGCAACAACGGCAACCTAGCATTTCGCCGTGTTTATTTTTATTTACATCTGATTTCAATCGTATAATTTGAGTTTATTAAATCATGAGCCGTAAGAAGAAAAATTTTGTATTCAGAGATTTTTCATTGAGCGATGACAAACAATCGTCGAAGTGTGAAGTTCCAGGTTGTAATAAAACTCTTCAGGTGCCTAAATACCTACTACGAATTATTATTGATCAAGTCATCATGTCAGTTGCATATTGAAAAATAGTACCTATGTTATTTTACCACCAACGCGACTGCGAAACCGGAATACCTCTGCAAACTTTCTTCAAATAATATAGGGTAATTGTGCCTGTTCTCGACCAATTAGTGGAGTTGTCAAATCAAAATTCAAAAAATAATATTTCTGCTAACAAGTACAAAAAATAATATTAAGTAATGTATTCTTAATATACTCTTTCATATAAGTTAAAGTCTTAGTTAATTTAGAATGCTGGTTATTTTTAAAATAATTAAATGTCTCAAAATGCCGTTTCTCCCAGTTTTCGCCCGGAAAATTCAGTTTTCGACCACCTAGTACCCAGTTTTCCACCACTTACTGAAATTACTGAAAGTAAAGCATTCAGTGGAGAAAAGTAAGCATACAAAATTGAACGAGTAAATTATCAACCTCTCTTTATAATTCAAATGACAAAATCATCTAAAAATTCATGTATCAACATCTATACTAATATAATAAAGCTGAAGAGTTTGTTTGTTTGAACTCGCTAATCTCTGGAACTACTAGTCGAGTTCGATCTTTTTGTATATGATAGCCAAATTCATGGGTAGAAACCCAACTATCCTTCGAAAACAAGCAACGGGGGTGAAACCGCAGGGCACAGCTAGAATTTAATAATTCGTCGAATTTAATTAAAATGACATAAAACTTCCTAAGAATTCGCGATGATGCGGTCTACGATGGAGCACGCTTGCCTAGAAGAAATCGATTCACTCGCTATTTGACGACACCCAGATTATAACTAATGGGGAACACCCACTTCGGCAGCGCACTCCACTGTTTGGGTGGTTTTCACAATGAAAGTGGAATCAAAGCGCTTGGTTCGGGTTATTGATATGGCAACCATGAAGTTATGTCGCATTTTCGTGCTTCTGATCGTCCGATAGAAAGAAGTGCAGGAAAGAATTAAATCATGTAGATATGAAGCACACTCTCTGAAACGTATGCGATAAAAAAACCGATAGACTAGAAACTTTGCGTCGATGTTCAAGACTTTGGAGGTTAGTCTGAAAAAGGAATTTGTTGTTGATAAGCTTTTGGCACCTTTCTCAAAGGACTCCAACTCTAACGCCTCAAGCTGGTACTTGGCTGAGCCATCCCATAGTTACGCGCAGTTTTTCATGCACAAACGAACTTGTGCTTAGTAAAATAAAAGCAACTGTCCAGACGTGAAGTACCGCCGCACCATTGAGATGATACCCAGCTTTTTAGCTGCCAATTGAGCCTTGGCCTCAATATAGGTCCAGGTGGCCCAGAAGCTCAAGATGGTTAGCTATCGGTATGATACGTCTCGAAAAGTAGAAGTGGGCTGGAATGGCCTCCTTTTGGCAGAGAACAGATAGGCCTAAGTCTTAGCTGCATTTAACTTGACCACGTCGGCATCGCTCTAATCGAAAACTGCAATGTTAATATTTTGAGGCTTTAGTAGATCATTGCTATGCAGCAAGAAGAGCGTCGCAGGGAGCACTGACCCCTGGGGGACAACGGCATTAATAGCCATTCGATCGGGCGAGCAGTCCTCACTGATTACTCGAATCGAACGATTCTTCAAGAAATCCGATAGGTATCCAGTATCCACGCAATGAAAGCGGTGGACAAAAGCTTGTGTATAAGGTCGTCATGCCAAACCCGTCCAAACCCTTTGAGATGTCCAGAAGAACGGCGGGCGTACGCTAGAAGGTATCCAGTAGACTGGTTTCTGCAGAATTTATATTACAGGTCACTGAGAAGGTCATTAGTTTCTTGTTTCGCCAGAAACCTGCTGTTGAAGACACGTTCCATGCTCTTTCAGACTATGGACGTGACCGAGATGGGCCTGTAGTTAGCAGGGTCGGCACAGCTGCCTGTTTTAGGCACGGGTTGCACGTTGGCAAGCTTCCATGATTTCGGCACTTGACCAGTTTCATGTGAGACACAAAAGAGGCGTGTCAGCACAGGAGACAACTCAAGCGCATATGTCCTTAGAACTATGACTGGGATACCATTTGGGCCACAGGCCTTGTTCACATTAAGATTGCGAAGCGTTTTGCCAGCCTCCATTTGGCGAATGCTAATTTCCGACATAAATGTCGTGCTGCCAGGCGGAGTTCGAGGTATGGCACTACCAGCATCTAGACGTGAAGACTCCGCAAACAAGTTTGCTTTCTCCTTAGCGGTGTGAGCCAGCGTCCCATCAGGTTTCAGTAGGTAGTGAGGGGTGGCAGAAGTTCGATTCGACTGATTTAGCTAGGGACCAACACGCTTTACTACTCGCAAGGTACGGAACCATGTTTGTTGCCTATTCGACCAATGTGGTCAAATCGAGCCCTCTCAAGAACTTTTTGCAGGACTTGCCAGTCTTGTTAAACTCCTTCTTCCTGTTAAATAAACACATAAGTAGATAGGTATTATTATTTACCAATAAATAAGTCTAATTTGAGCATTAAATATTATTAATTTTGTAAGAAAAAACTGCGGTCGAAAATTGGCTTTATCTCTAGTGCGTGTCCAATTCTCGACATCGTGATATTTTGGGCACCTGTAATTAATTAAATCATAATAATAATGTGGACGAAAACTGGCCTTCAAAATGTTTATTGCGTGCATTAGATTCAAACTCATGAATTTAATTTTATTATTTTCCATACATTATTTTATTACCTATCTTAAACAGCCTAGGTAGACCATATTATGCCTATTTTCGACCATCCGGTCGAAAACTAGACAATTTAAAACCGTAGTTCTGTTTCTCGACCGCTTTATTTTATGATTATAATATCAAAATTGGAAGTAACAATGTCGTTTTTCATATTCAATACATGTTAAACAATGTTGTTTAACCAACAAACAAACTAAAAAGTGCTAGAAAACATTACAAACTTACTATTAATGTTACGACGCGCACTATTTTTTATTAGAAAACGACCCGTTTATTCGCGTTCGTTCGGAGCCACAGAATGATTTAATTACTTTCGATGTAAGATGCGTACAAATTACTTTGAGTGCTTGTGTATAAACTACTAATATATTAACCCGGCGTCATGGGGGTGAAAAAGTGTAACATGGACGTAGGGGGTGGGTCATACAGACCCGCTTATTAAATATGAAATAATCTAGTATTTCATAAATTAAAAAGATCAAATTTGTTCGGGTTAATTTTTTTAGGTATTCATGTATTTGTATTGTATTGTATAACGGGCTGGTGTCCGCAACTCCACGTCAAAGCGCGTATTTTGCGTGCGGGTGGGAACGGGTGGGAGACTATTCGACCCATCCCAATTCCCCGAGAAAGGCCAGCAGCGCCCCAATGTTGCTGACTATCTCGCGGAGAGTACCTGGGTTGCCAAAGTACTTTGCCCTGTATGTTGCAACCGCCGGGCAGTACAGGAGCACGTGGGCTGCTGTCTCTTCTACCTCCATGCAGGCACGACACAGGGGGCTGTCCGTGATTCCTAAGACAAAGAGGTGTTTATTAAACGAGCCGTGTCCGGTGACGGCAGCTGTAACTGTGCGCAGCTGTGGTTTAGTCAGCCGCAGCGCGCGTTTGGTGAAGCGGCCGTCGATATCAGGAAGTGCTTCCTTGGCCTGCCTACACTCGCCATGGTCCAGCCACAGCTTGTGGTGTTGTACGCTAGTTCGTTTCCTTACCAGTGTGCGTATGTATCCGAAAGGGAGTGGTGCGATAGGTTCTGGCCCTACCGCTGCCATGCTCGATCCCCTTCTAGCGAGTTCATCCGCCGCATCATTGCCACGTGAGTCGCTGTGTCCTTTGATCCATTGGATGGTTATATTATTGAGATTACCCACCTGATTTAGGCGTTGGTGACACTCGTGTATTAACCCAGAGTTCACTGAGTGGTTGTTCAGTGCTAACAGTACAGCCATGCTGTCAGAGAGTATACGAATTGAGTGGTCCACAACCTTCCTAGCTAAGATGGCAGATGCGGCCAGGCAGATGCCCATGCATTCTGCTTGAAATACCGTGTTGTGGGCCCCCAAAGGTACGGCTATGTGGATGTTGAGGTCCTCCGAGAAGACTCCAGCACCTGTGCCCATACCTGTTTTAGATCCATCTGTGAAGATCTGTAGTTCCGCCGGGTTAAGTCCCTCGCAGCGGTGGTCCTCATGGAGCTGGATTTTGTATTTCTTATCGAATACAAATTGTTTTGGTATCCGATCGTTTATTGCTTTCGCCAGGGGGAACTCGTTATAGAGTCCCTCTAGTACCGTGGTGTGCTGTGTATCTCTCTTACCCCAGAGTTGAAGTGTTTTAAGGCGTGCAGCGGTCATTGTCGCTTCCTGCTGTATGAACAGGTGGAGCGGTGGGAGTCCCAACATGGCCTCCAGGGCAGTAGTTGGAGTAGTCCTCATGCAGCCAGTGATCGCCATGCAGGCTAGTCTTTGCAAGCGTTGTAGTTTAATGGAGGCTGTCGTTAGTTTAGTGCGGGGCCACCAGACCACTGCCCCATACGTGATCATAGGTCGGATCACCGCACAGTATAACCAGAGTATTATTTTTGGGGATAAGCCCCACCTCTTACCTATCATCCTTTTGCATTGCCAGAAGGTAATGCAGGCCCTGTTTATTTTATTGTCTAAGTGGCTACTCCAGTTTAACTTACTGTCTAGGGTAACTCCCAGATATTTGACCTCATTGGCTAAATGGAGTTCAGTGTCGAAAAGTTTGGGTAGGCGATAATGGCCTAGTATACGTTTTTGGGTAAACATGACTAGTTCAGTTTTCGTGGGGTTCACTGAGAGATCGAACTCTCTGCACCATCGTTCAACGATGCGTAGTGCCTGTTGAGTGAGGTCGCAGATTGTTCCCGTCACTTTCCCCGAAATGAGGATAGCGAGGTCGTCGGCATACCCTATAGTGTAGAAGTGATTCGAGTTGAGTTTTGTGATGAGGTCATTTATAACCAAATTCCAAAGTAGCGGGGATAATACGCCACCTTGGGGGCAGCCTCTGGCTATCATGGCCATCTGCCTCTCCCCTTCAAGTCGAACCACTCGTTTGCTAAGCATATTAGTGATCCAGTCTATCAGTACCTGTTCTACTCCGTGACGAGAGAGCGCGCTGTTTATGCTGGAAAAGTTTGTTTTGTCGAAGGCTCCCTCGATGTCTATGAAAGTGCCCAGACAGGTGCCCTTCTGATGGATCGCCTCCTCTATCCGGCCGACCACTAGATGGAGGGCGGATTCCGTAGACTTACCCGAGCTGTATGCGTGTTGGTTATTATGGAGTGGGATAGTTTTCAAGGCGCCGTCCCTCAGCTCTCTCTCACACATTCTCTCCATAGTTTTTAGGAGAAAGGAGGTTAGGCTGATTGCCCGGTGGGATTTGGCGTTTGTATAGTCACTCTTACCTGGCTTAGGAATAAATATGACTTTCACTTCCCTCCATCCTTTCGGAACGTACCTGAATGCCAGACTAGCTCTCATAATGGGCACCAGTCTGCTGGCGACCGAGGGCCCGCCCCACTGCAGTAAGGCAGGAAAGATCCCGTCTAGACCGGCCGCCTTGAAAGGATGGAAGCATCGGATCGCCCATTGGAGTTTTTCCAGCGTTATGACTTTGTGTGCGTAGCGCCAGTCATTTTCTGTCGGTGTTTGTGTTACCTCTGTCCAGTCGATAGTCGGCGTGAAGGCGCAGCCTGGGAAGTGGGTTTCAGTTAGGATGCGCATCGCCTCTTCTGGTGAGGTGGTAAGTGTGTTGTCGGGTTTGCGGAGAACTGCAGGACCAGTCGTTTTCTGCTGGGCCAGGATCTTCCTTACCCTGTTAGCTTGTTGGCAGGATTCGATGCTGCCACAGTATTTTCGCCATCCAGTGGAGCTCCTGTGTCTGATACATTTTTTATAGCGCTTTTTAGCCGCGTAATACGCGTCCCAGTCGCTATCAGCACAGGTGTTCATGGCTCTGTTTAGAGCTGACCTTACCTTCCTGCGCTTGCGTTCCAGATCCGCTCCCCACCATGGTTGCTTCCCTGGTGTTGTGGGCGGAGAGGTCTCCGGGCAGGATGAGTGGTAGCTGTCTAGCATAGATTTAGTGAGATGACTTACTCGCTCGTCGATTTGCGGCGTGTCCTTGTATGTCATCCCGTAGTTTGTTTGCGCAAGTTTGATTTCGAGAGCGCGTGTGTATGCAGCACGGTCCGTGTTACGCGGATTACGTCGTGGCAGTATTGGCGTTACACAGATCTGGATGTCAAACCGGATCCACCTGTGGTCCGAGCAGGAGGCCTCATTGGAAACCTGCCAGCCAGTGGTAATGGCCGTTGTTCCCTCCGATGCCAGGGTGAGGTCTATGATTGTTTTGCTGCGTCTGTTTACGAAGGTTGGTTCAGAACCTGTGTTCAGTAGGGTTAGGTTTGTGGTAAATAAATAATCTACGAGAGCCTTACCTCTTGCATTTTGTGTGTCCATGCCCCACAGGGGATGATGAGCGTTCGTGTCAGCGCCTATGACTACTTCTAGCCCTGAGCTCTCGCAATAAGTCACGAGGCGGGCGAGGTCGTGCGGCGGCGGCTCCTCTTCCTCGGGCATGTACGCAGAGGCGAAGACCACAGCTGCCACTGTGTCCCCCCGCTGTATCAGTAGCCTGGCTGCAGAGACATCTCTGCAACAGAAATCTGTTAGTGGCTGTGTTTTGATGTTACGTGTCACATAGATGCACGATCTGGGCTTGTCGTGATCCGTACTGAATAGGAGCTTACCACCGAGGTTGGAGAGTCCTTGAATTTGGCCGGCCCTGATCCACGGCTCCTGGATCAAGGCAATGGCCGTGTGCTGAGCCTCCAGCCACTTCCGCAGCTGAGCCGTCGCGGTCTGGCTGTGGTGGAGGTTGGCCTGCAGGACCTTACAGGTCTCCGAGGGGGACGCCATCGCTGGACGCTCCTTCCTCGTCACCTGCCAGGCGCAGTCCGGCGAACAGGTCGCCAGCGTCGAAGCCATCCCCCTCCGGGTCAGAGGCCGAGGACAGGATGGTGTCCTCGAGCTCCTCCCCCGAGAGGTCGGCGCCCACGCTGGCGGCCCCAGATACGGCCGTCTCTGCTGCTGCAGGCTCTACCGCGGATGGTTCCGCGGTGCTCGTTGGCGGTGGAGCAGCCTCCGTCGCCTGTGTGCTGGCGCTGGCTTCAGCGGCAGGATATCCCTGAGGGACTTCGACAAATTTGCCGTTCGGACCCTGGAATTTTATGTACACCGTCCCTGCTCCAAATGAGGGACGGCGTCCAGCTTTCATCAGGGTCGGAATCTGGTCCTCAGGGACTCCGACCACCAAAAACCATGCCGCGACCTGCTTGTAGGCGCCCAGCATCGTCCATTCCCTCACACCAGCGGAGGGGTTTTGGTAGCACAGAGTGCGTCCAATGGTGGACGCCTCTGTGAAAATCTCCTGCTCGTCGGGGATGGAGATTCCGCACCTGACCCGGCGCCCGATGTCCGACTGCCTCTTGACCACCAGCGCAGAGCCGGCGACTGGAGGCAGTTCGGAGACCAGCTTCTTGAGCCAGTTTAGGGTGTGGTCGTTGCCGCACCACAGCTTGAGGACCCCGCTACTGAACACCGGCCTTGCGTTGAAGGCAGGTGCAGGTGAGTCCTGGTTGGGTGTAGAGGCCTCGACAATTATCCTCTTCTGGATAGCCGTGAGTACCTGGCTCGACGTGGCTTTGTTGATCTGCCCCGTCCGGTCGCAGGTGACTGCGACATCCAGGTCGGAGCAGGCAGCCTGGGCGTAGCTTTTAGTTGCGTCCCGTTTGGATTTATCAAGACGCGGCCGCTTGTGCTCTCCTCGAGGTGATGAGGTCTCGTTGAGAGCTCGCTTGGCCGCGGCCTGATCCTTCCGAACGGGTCGCTGTTTGTTTTGGGTGGCTCGCCCACACTCGCCGCTGGCTGCCGGTTGGCTGGGTCCTGGTCGGCTGGTGCCGGCCTCGTCCTGCGACCGCTTGCCTGCGGAGAAGTTTACGATGTCGCTGGTCGGTTCTACCCGGCCGGCGGCAGTCTTATTAACTTGTGGAGACTTACCCTTCCACAGTGTCTGTCGCTGTCTCTTGGACGGCCTATTCCTCCTCTTCGGATTAGCCGTCGGGGGGGCCGGGGCAGCAAGCGCTGGGGTTACCGCGCCAGGGTGCTTCCTCTTTTCCTCCCTCCTGCCCTTGTGCTTGCTCCTCTGCACCTGCCAGGTGAGTGCGAACACGTCACCTGCGGTGCTGGTCTCCACCTGATGGCCTGTGACGGCCACCGGGGGGGGAGCAGTAGGCGGGGGAGGATGTATGAGGGGAGCCCGGCCAGAGGAGTTAACCTTCGTGGCGGGCTCCATACCTGAAAGAGAGGGAGGAGCGGTACTGGTCCCGAGCAGCGCCGTCCTCCTCCGTTTATCATGGGACTTGGTTTTGGTCGAGGCAGCGGTGTTCGCCACTGCCGGACCAGTGCCCGCGCTGGAGCTCGCTGCGTTAGCAGCAGAGGATCCGGGGGCTTGAGGGGTGCTACAAGCGCCCCTCTTGGGAGAGTTCTTGGCTTTCGCCTCCTCTCCGGTGTGTTTGTGTGCAGTGTGTGTGTGTGAGTGTGTTTTCGGTGTGTGAGTTTGTGTGGTTGTTGTGTGTGTGTGTGGTGTGTGTGTGGTAATGTTGGGTTTTTGTTTGTCCATTTTGCAAGTGTATTTATCTTCATCTCTCCGGCTTCCCACCCTCCACGGAGCCCGCACCTGGGAACGTCTCGCTACAAGCTAGCTTGACCGTTAGGACTACCTTCGAGATATAGGGGCGTGAGGCTGGCTTACAGTGCGACATCGGGCGCTCGGTTAGGTTGACGACCAATCAATCCCTCCCTTACACCTTCAGCATGACCTTCGCCAACCGCTTCGGCCATCCGAGGATGACCTCCGCGGACCTCCCGCCCCTCGCCGTGACCCTCTGACGGGACACTGTGACCATTTCCCTACCCCTGGCTATTGGGTAGGGCTACCGTTTCGCTTGAAATCCAGACCAAAGAGGGCGTGTTGCGTCACGAGCGCATTACCGCCAGCGTCGCTCGGCTCAACCCTCCAGGACTCCTTCATCCCCGCTCACGGCGCTCAACTGCGCAGGCCCTAGCGCAGGTGACCAAATTTACCTACTCAGCGCCAGCTGGGTTTAGTGGCAGCCGAGCCCACGCCCACTCGGTCACGGAGGGTCATGGTTCGGTTAAAAAGCGCCTGGTGGTTTTAGTTACGTCTATTTCTTAAGGAATTAGACCAAGAACAGGGCGGCAACCACGAGAAGGTGAGCCCACCAGACTTGCCTTGAGGATCTGCACGACTGTAGCGCTCCCCCTCAAGACCCCGCCACCTTACCGCCTCTGAGGGAGGCAGTAAGGTAGGCCTGCATCTATACTACCAAGCAGAGCGTAAGCAAAGCGTGTCGTTGTGCAACCGCAAAAGCATAAATACAAGCCCCCCCAGGTATTCATGTAAATAAATAAAAGAAAAATATCGTATAATAGTAATAAACAATCAGTCTTAATGTTTTAATAGCACATTTTAATAGGAAACTAGGATATCTAAAAAAAAAAAAACACTCCGCATCATTATCATTGATACAGTCAGCATAGTATGGTAAAAGTCATATGTGAAAAATGGCGCAAAATTGTTACACTAAGTGCGGGGGTGGGTCTTAGTGACCTTTTTCAACTTTGCGCACGTGTAACTCGCAGTGCGGCTGTCGCACGACCAATGTGTTGCCTGCGACGCTTAGAACAACTCAATACCTCCAGCTACTGAGAACAACAGCAACGTCGGAAAGGTAGTAGGTAACCGAAATTCAAGCAAAATAAAATGTGCCGGGTCTCACAGACCCAACCCCCATGACGCCGGGTTAAAGTTTCTACGGAAACACAGTTTCAAAAAAGAATCGGCTTAGTTTTGCAATTTTTCGGAGTTCTGTAGCTACGTGCCGTCAAATGGTCGAAAATAGGCGGTGGTCGGCAAACAGGCGCACCTACCCTACGCACTCTCTCTTGAATACGACGGTGACTTATACCTACGGGGTGCGACGGCCGCGGCGCCGTGGTGGTCAATGAGAAAGAAAACTTCTTATGAATAACGTTACAAGTGAATCTGTAACGTTTTACCTATAACGTTATTATAGCGGATGTAAGCATAACATTACTTATAATGTTGTGCCACGAAAATGTTATTTTATAACGTTATTTTTTTATAACGTTATTGTTATTTTTCGGTTTGTAACGATACTAATCGTTACAAACTTTGGAATGTTATGAGGAAACATTTAGTGTAACGGAACGAAATTCATTTCGTTTTCAAGTCCCTGGTTCGCAGTGATACCGCCACTCGACGGGCCACGCGCGTGCGGCTCGCAGCGGGCTCGTGCCTACGTAGGTACTCACTTGATACCGTATCTGATACATTACATGCTACACTGCTAAGTGAGTACCCAGCAGTGGCGAAGGGTCCCCACAATACGATTCCTACCGACTTTCCTTTGAAAAGTAGCACAGGCAGTATTGACTATTTATTGTCAAATATTTATAATTAGCTTTTCGTGGCCAGGTAGAAGCATTTCTGGCTCCGACTTACCTCTTACAAAAATTGACCCTTCGCCACTGGTACCCAGCTATAGATAGGCTTAGCTAGTACTGTGACGAAAGCAAGTAGGTAGGTAGGTATATAAATACAACTACAATATTGCTCTGTCGTCTCAAGTATAGTTACGATCAGCAATAATACCTATTACCTATATTGTTGATTGAAGGTAGGTAGGTAGTTATAAATAGGTTAGGTACCTACCAGTAATCAAACTTACCTTATGTTTTTAGGGTTCCGTACCAAAATGGTAAAAAAGGAACCCTTATGGTGCGACTTCGTCTGTCTGTCCGTCTGTCTGTCACAGCTGGTTATTTTAGAAACTACTAATGCTATCGATTTCACATTTGGAACAATTATAAAGAATGCTTGTCCAATTTTATTGTATATCCTAACTAGTACAGTTTTTTCAATATCATCAAAATTCCTTTACAAACAAACTTAGTGCACGAGTACGACTCGCACTTGGCTGGTTTTTTTTTAAGCTTCCGTAGTTCAAATTTTGATTTTTTTTCTTTTTTCTGTTTTTATTCCCCATATTTTATTTTTATATTCTTAAATAGGTAAATACTAGATCACTATATTAACTATTTACTTACTACTTAAACTAATATTTACAATTTAATTATTAATAGGTACTAGAAACTACAATATTATTTACAGACAGATTTTTCAAACTATTGCGATCACGGAATAACGATAAACTGATATTTCGGTCGATTTATTATTCGAACGCAGCGAGCCAGCAAAAGGAACACAGGTCCTACCTCGGAGAGGCCTCGCGGGCTACTAAAGCGAGCCGCGCGCTCGCGCTCCTCCCTTTTGTTAAATAATATTGTATTAAAAAAAATTAAAACTGTTTTGAGAAAAAGTAACCATAGAATAATCTTCTAAACGTTATTGACTATTTTTTGACATAATTTTGATGAATATAAGTTTGATATTCTTTAAGTATAACCTGAAAAACGATAAAAAAATCCTTGTTTTCGTAATATTTTAAGATCGAGTGAAGTTATACATATCGTGTTTTGAACCATAGAATAATCAAGAATGTTTATGAAACTACAACATATATTTTTATCTGATCAAAACAAAGAATATTTGACTGTTTACCATTGAATCAAAAATACGTTGATTTCGGATATCCTGGCCTTAAACATGTTCGTTACGAAGCCGAAAGCCGAGGGCCGAACGCCGAAAAGGAAATGCTACTCACGATGTCATTACGTCACGGTTCCTGTCATTTTATGTATATTCATATTCATAAGTTGACAGTTCAACCTGTCTGTGGTAGGTAGGTTCATGAATAATATTGAGCAGGAATAAAAGGTATTTCCTTTGCTTCACTACTACGTAAGTGATGAAATCAAAGAGTAATGAGCCAATAACACAGAATATGATAATAGGTATGTAGGTAGGTATTATGTGTCTGTATTGTACTATTTATCATTGTTCTAAGTATACCATTCTATCGTATTTATTCAATGCTTGCAACATTGTCATGCAAGATATTTTAATAGAATCATTACGATGAAAGTTATAAATTGTATAAGGTGTTTTTTTTTATTTTATTTTGTAGTTTATTATATATCATAATAATCAAATTATTATAAAAATAGTTTTTATAGAGCACAAGGTTAAATGACATGATTTTATGACGCCGAAAAATAAATAAGGCTAAGATAACCGATTTGAGCGAAGCGATTTCGTTTGCGTTTCGAAACTATAATGAAATACAAACAAAATATTATTAGACTAAATAATACCACTAATGCTTCCTTATTTTCATAGCCTCTTCAAATATTATCGCTTGAATAATCAAACTGTCACAATAAAGTCTATTTATAAAAGTTTAAAGTCATTTAAAGTCTCGACACATCGCCGATGGAGGCGCAACGTAATAAAATTCATTGTTAGTATTATTCATAAATAAATATGACATTATTTTCATAAGGAATAGGTTATGTATATTTAAGCATTTCGTAGTTTTCTACTTAAACTACTTAATTAAATCGAAGTTCATTTCATTACATGTACCTACCTAGGTACGTATAGTATTTTATCGTAAAACTTAATGATTTCCATACTATGTGTATGTAGTAATTTCGAATTTTAAATTCCCCTACAGTTTGTCGAATATCCACATAAAGATTGCAATTTTTTTTTTTAAATAAAAAATAAATAAACCATTTTTGAACTTAGAATTAAAAAAAAAAAACATAGTGTCTTCTGACTTGGTTATTCATATTCGTTGAATGGTCGCAGTTAGGGATCGTGCCGTACGTTGGCATAAAGATCACGACCAAATAACACGATGACTTTGTATGATAATGCAAACGATTTTTTGATATTTTAAAAATACCTACTTATTTCGAATTTTATTATTATTGAGGTTGATTTTCAAGGAGCAAAAAGGCAATTTATTTGATATAGACACCTACGCTAATATTATTTTATTTATAAAAGGGTTTGGTTACAGGTAGCACTTTTTAATGCAGTTTATTGGTTTTGATTTTTCGCAAAATAAGAATTCCCTACATTAATAAGCTGCTGAATTTCCCAGCGCCGGTTCCGTTCGAATATCGAAGCTTCAAGCAAATAGGTATTGTAAGCCTAGAAACTCATTCCATATTAAACTGACTACATAAAACCTTCGTTATTCTTGCGAACTTTGACTAAGTAGGTATTATCTTCCATAAGTCTTTCACTCGAGTTTATGGTCCAAAGATGTTCTGAATTCAAATATGTATTGCAGTACACCGGTACACGTCGTATTGTAAATGACACAACATAGTATACAATAATCGAACAGTCTACAATTCTACATAATTTTAAATAAAGAACGCGATTTTTGCCAATAATAAAGAGAATTTATGCCAGTGCCATTATTGCTACAAGCAAATATTGAATTACCAAAGAGGTGAAAAGCCCGTGGCTCAACGACATAAAAGTCTAATCGATACATTATTAAGACCTCGGATAAACATTGGTCGTTTGCGGCCACTTGTGCGGTCAAAATTTGGCCTAACGATGCATATAAATATGAAATTTGCAAGCAGGCGATGTAATATATGCTGCAGGCGTTTACTGCAGGCTAAAATATTACATAAGGTTTTACTGCAAAATGTTTCATTTATGAAAAACTAGCTTCCGCCCGCGGCTTTGCCAGCGTTTTTGGGATAAAAAGTAGTCTGTGTTATTCTGATGTTTTAGCTATTACTGTAAAGTTTCATCAAAATCAGTTCAGTAGTTTTTGCGTGAAAGAGTTACAAACACCCATATATACATACATCCATCCTCACAAACTTTCATCAACTTTCATAATTATAATATTAGTAAGATAAGATATAAACAAAATTACTTCAGCACCCAATTGTTTGAAAAATTACATCAAACAAATACACCCTTACCACAAAAAAGATAAACACGTGTTAAACGCGAAAGCTCCAACTAATAATACACACTTGTTTTAGAAAAGTTGGTGCTAAAACAAGTGCGTATTATTTTTGGTAGCATTCGTGTTGAACACGCGTTTATCTTTTTTGTGGTACGGCCGATAATGTCTGACTGATATAGGTAAATGAACGCGAGTCAACTTCAATTCTTTATCATTTGAATTTAGCTTAGATATCTTAACCCTGCATCATCGCTGTCGTTTAATTTTGTCATTGTCACCGGAGCTTCTCCTTAAAACTGTATTTTTGCAACACGTTTACATTTTAAGGAAAAACATAAGTAACGTCATTATGCGCGTTGAATATTATCGTGCATATTGTGCACGCCGAGTGAGCACGTCTAAATTTCGGCGCGCCGCATAAATCCGAGACGCCCACCACACTACGAGTTGATAGGGTTGGCGACAGATGCAATCATGACACAAGGAAAACAACCAAAGATAAGATTTTTGATAGTATAAGATGCTAAAAATATGGGACAAGGAAGACTATGAAGAGATTCACGTATGAATTCTTCTAAGCAAAAACAGCAGCAAAATTCATGAAAACGCATGCCTTTTTCTGTAATGGGTACATTACACCCACATTGTCAGAGGTACATTAAGCCCACGTTTTTCCAGCTATAGGGGGCTAGCCCATTGCCATTTATCGGGCATAGTCATAAACTCTGGACTACTGAAAATTTCTTGATAGAATACTCAATAACAGTTTTTTTGTCCTGACAATCAAATCTGGGACCTCACGACATCCGCAATTACGACAAAATCGATGTAGACAATAACAAATCATAATATGTACGCTCAAATGGTTTTTGTTTTTCTAATTACTCGATCTCGTTCGCCTGTCAATGTGAAACACTTCCGCTGGCAAAATCGACAAAAAACAGCATTTAATTTAACTTTTAGACCATAACAATTACATTGCAAAAACTTCAAGAACAATCACATAAAACCTGAATATAACTTCCAAGAAAACAAAAACTAACTCAACTTCGGCATCCCTGCTGCATCTCACTGAATAGGGCTGTGCCAACTCGTTTATTTACGACAAGCCGATTACAAATTCTGCGTGTGGGTCGAGGCGTGTGCTGCATCCCTGTTGCACAATGATGCATAAAAGAATACGTGATGCTTTTGAGATGAGCCGATTTGTCGTCGGTTGCTGGCTGTGTTGACGACACTGTTAGTGCTTGTTAGGATGTGTGTATAGTGTACAATTCTGCGAAATCGTTTTATTAGTGGTTCTGTATTTGGTTTTTGCGCGATTTTTATTAGCCAGTTCTATAATTCGACGGCGAAGTGCCAATACCTCCTATCTCCTAAGTGTAATTTCTTGCGAATTTATCCTTTCAATTAAAAACCATAACATAAAAAGTGTATTTCTCGAAAAATGTCAGATAGAAGGTATTGGCACTTCGCCGTCGAATTGTGCCTAGATCACAACTCACAAGTCAATGAAGTGCGGTATCATCATATACATGGTACTTATTATTTTGTACGTATTCTCAAACTTTTCCTAAAAGTTCCAGTATATTCTAAGTTCTATTCGTCCCGAACATTTGCTTCCTCCCTGACTTTTCCTCATACGATCTCAGAAACACTCAAACAGTTCCCAAATTATATACAATCAACATTCCCCCCGAAATAACCCTTTCAATATCAAAAAAATAATACGAAAAGTTACAAGAAGTTGGAGCGCCCGCGGGCCTCAGATGACAGCATGATATATACCACGATATGATTTGTTACACGTTGTTACATGTTACATTTTGATTTGTTACACTTGTAACAGCCTTTATATTCTTTTAACCAGCATACTGAGATATATGTTGCGTAATTGTAGGTTTTAAAGGTTCCCTTGTAGTGCTAAAGACGTAACTGTCGTTAATTGATGGATGTAATGTTATAAATGTATAAAATACGGCTTAAATATGCAATGAAGACTGCACATGCAATTTTGTTAAACGGACATGTAGAGAAAAAAATGTCCCACATTATTTGGAGGATGAGTGAAAAATTTAATCAACTGCACATGAGGAGTTGCAAAAGTTATGATAACTTTCCCAATATAGAATGATAAAAACCAAATTACCTAGTATTATATATAGACATAACCAGACCCATTATAATTTAACCAAATGAATTAAGTACAAGGCTATGATTTCATTCAATATGATTATCTTTAAAGTGGAAACTAACAAGCAGTATAACTAACAATTTACTTTCACGTCACAAATCGATTTTTGCTTCAGCGAAAGTGTCCTATTGACATTTTGAGAGAGTAGCAAGCCCCCACACTAACAAGCGAGCCCACTTTGACGAAATATCGACATCATAATCAAATTACGCACGAATTATCACAAGGTTATATTCGGACGCACGACGCATAGAAAATTAATGCATGACAGCCCTAAATTAGGGCTACCGCACATCGAACTTAAAGCCATTTTCATCAACGTAATTAAAAATTCGAAAGATATGTTTATTTTCAATCTGTGACCGAAAGGCGTTAGAGAATACGCTCATCATTGACGCATGACGATTTATTTTTTAATTGGGTCTTCATTAAGGTGGAAACAAACTGGCAATGAAATGCAAATCAGGTTTATTTAAGGTAGGCATCAGGCACTATATGAGGCCAAAGAACTCTGAAACATTCAAGGACACGAGGTCCTTTAATGGGACAATATGAATAGCAGCCCTAACGTATCCGAAAGTCAATGGTGTGTAATGGGCACGGACCAATCAATTAAGATACGGCCCCGTGTCGAGACAACGCCACCCGCGCCGATGTAATCGCAGCTTTACGCCTCAATTACTTGCTGCAAGTGTGTGCCCGCCTTTATATGTTATGAATTTTGCTCGACGAGGTTGCATGCGATGACTGGTTGTGTTTTACTGTGTAAATCTAACTCCCGGGTTCTGTAAGGCTGTGTTAATAGATCTCATATTAGCTGATGCTGTTGACCATTTAATAGTTATAATAGTTAAGTAAAATAACCAGTCGAAAACGGAATTAGTAAGAATATTATTGATAATGTAAGTTGCAGGACAAACAATAGAGTAAGTTGCAGGACAAACAATAGTGTAATTTGCAGGACAAACATTGGTGTAAGTTGCAGGACAAACGAGAGTGTAAGTTGCAGGAAAACAATAGTGTAAGTTGCAGGGCAACAACAGTGTACCTATAAGTTGTAGGACAAACAATAGGTATTAGGTGTAACCCGGCTCAGCTCGTTTAATATTGTCAGATTCATTTTCAAAATATCTGCATTCCAAAATAGAATAAACATGTCTAGTCAAATGAAGTCATAATCGTAACTTTAATTGGTGCAGATAACATTTATATAAACCATTTAAACACGATTCAATACATAATGACGTACAAATGTCTTCAACATTGCGTGAAAATATTTCAACACACTTAACGGTGGTAATAGCCATAAAAGTTACACATTTTAAATGAAAATGGCTTTCAACGCATAAATTGAACTCTGTTACATACAACATGGAAATGCTAAATAAAATGGGATCGAAAAACCCTTCAACGAGACGATAACAATTATTTTTTATGATCCATTACTTGTTTGCCGATGTATTGGGTATGCCGCATGCCGCTATAACATGCGAGCGTCAATGGAAGAAACGCAATGGAACAGTTAGTAATAATTGTCGGTAACAAGCAACGAATGTCCAATTATGTAACTGCAATTGGTTTGAATAATCGCAATTATTGTCGAAAAAAATGGCAGTGCTATTCTGTGAAAACTCACTATTGACTCAAATGAGTCAATACACTTAGGTATTTTGTTTTTTTGGCATCCTAAAACCAGAGTAGGTATAGCGATGTTGCTTAGCGGCAGAAATAGGTGGCAGGACTTCCCCAGACGAGCCCATTCACAAAGAGCTCTACTAATAAGTTATTTAGGTTTATAGAAACAAGTCCGTATTTTCAAATACTGGGTACCTACTTAAATCACACCTACTCTAAATAAACGATTAAATGCTGCCTAATGTAATCACTGCATTGGCATTAATAAATTATTTTCTTGTTATTAATGAAGTGCATAAACCTCTATCTGTGATACTGGTCGGATTTATTCACACTAATATTATAAATGCGAAATTAACTCTCTGTTTGTTAGCTCATCATGACTAAACCATAGAACCTATTGTTGAAATTTGACAAAAAGGTATCCTGGGTACCTATAGATGGGCAATCTACCCGATTTGAACCCGGTGTTTTGGTAGAACACCCGATAAACACCCGTAAATACCCATGAACTCCCAATATTTGGGTGTTTACCAAAGAAACCCGGTGGATTGCCCAACTATAATCCTGGGAAATGGCTACTTTTCATCCATCAGTAGACGTCATCAGCAGACAGTCGCGGGCAACAGGTAGTTCGCTATTCTTAAGATACACTATTAGCACTGAAGCATTTGCGTATTCATCTCCTGTATCCTACCTCCACAACAGTAGCAAATAGTAAAAAATTACATTCAAAATCTCGAAAGTCTCCAATTTACACACTTTTTTTCTTCTTACTACGTACTAGGAAGAAAAACCTGCATATGTCATATTTTACTGTGAACTATCACGCAGTAACAGATGGACCAACATGACGAAATTGTAAGAAATTCTGCTCGCCAGATTTATATTAACTTCTTTGAACTCTAGTATGAAACTAGCTTTTATTATATTTCTTTTTACTCCCCTTGTAGGAAAACTTAAAAGTGGCTTCGTACTTATAAGAAAAGTTTTTTTCGTTTAGTTGACAAAGTCTTAATTCTCTAAATGCCTAATTCCAAAAAAAAATACTAACTCGTGAAATGTTCTATTCGAAAAAGGGTTAATTCGTAAAATGCCATATTCGAAAAAGGACTAATTCTTCTAGGGACTAATTCGTAAAAATTCTGGTAATGTTTGTTACGTTTTCCTATACAGCTTTGCCTTTCAGTTGTAAAGCATTCCACTTTAATTGTGTAACTTAAACGAGAACAAATGCTTTAATGTTAGTACTAAATTATGTAAACATGGTAACAAAAGCGGACAAAATATAAAGGGACAAAATTAACTGCTAACAGTGTCAGTATTTAGGGTTATTACAAACTAAGTATATTTATTTGTATTGCCCACCACAACTGCTCAATTATAGCAGTACCCGCAGTGTTTCAGTCACCGATTTCTATCATAATGACGATTTACGCAGCTCGCTGCAATAATTATAGTCCATAGCCACTGCGGTGGATCGAGGGTTTTATAGGTTCTATTACATATTATCACGTCAGCACTTACGGTTTATGTTAAACGATTCAATTTATTTTTTATAAGTAAGTACCTAGTTAAAAATATATTTTAGTGCATGTAAAATTTTATTGGGCTGGATTTAATAGTCCTACGTAGACATTTTAATGGAAGTTGCTTTTTTCATGGATTTATATCAATTGATGATGTTCAGCTGTAGAATTTCTGCTGGAGAGACTGGAGACATTTGTATCATCGGCATTTCACATTTACATTGACTAAGTATTTACCTCCCACATTGCATAGCTTAATATTTTTTTAAACATACCGTTGAATGGACCACGTATACCACGTTCATTCATCTGTGTCAAAAATAAACGGTGAAAAAAAAACAATGATAAATCGGACAGCAAAATTAGGCATCTAAAACATGACATGCACTCTTGCTTTCTACTGTTTTATTTTACTTTTTAACTCCTCATTATCATATTACACTTGACGATAAAGCAACTGCCAGTTGTCATTATCAGCACAGAATCTGTCATGTAGACTCAAACTCGACGTTTCCGGCGCCTAATTTTCTTGAACAATCCAAATTGATGGCGCCCAACACAGTAAGTTCTCATTATCGTTCATTTACAGTTCAACTAGTATCTTTGTCTTTCTTTAGCGAGTTGTAAATTATTATGGGGTTACGAAATTGTGAAGTCTGGGCCTTAGTCAGAGCTTCAGAGGTAGGTGACCGGCACAACGTTTAGACAAACGGAAATGTTTCCATTTGACTAATTTGCGGTAGATTGAAAGTTATCTATTCAGCAGGGAGTGTTAAATATGTAAAATGTTTGAATTAAAAGCAAATTTTTGTATGTAATGTAACCCTACCTTATTCAATGTATGTAGTTAGCAACACTAATGAAAGAATACATTTACTTAATTTAGTAATTAAACCAACATAAGAAACAATTTACATGAATGTCAATGGATATTTACATGTAAATCTGTATCAACGCCACAAATAGGTGTCAATAATTAATTCATTTACATACTCAATAGGTAGAACTTTTTTTGCCGCACCATGTAGATATCTCGTCGCTTTCTAGGTCTCACCTCTAGCTGTTTTGCGTAACCCTATATGGATTAATTGACTGTTTCCAGTCACTTCTTGAGTAACATGTATATCCCGAGTACAGATATAACATAATCGAGACAAGCTAATCGTTAGTGAAGAAAATGTCGGTTACATTCAAACAAGTGTGCCAACATGTCTTTCAGTTAGAAAACTTGAACATCCAAATGTGAAGGTGTGAACTAATGTAGGTTAACATGAACTAATTTAGACATGGCGTTAAATATTACGTGATAGGTAGCTAAGAGTTAAAAAGAGCAGGTAATAAAACACTTAGTATATTCATCGTATTCACTACAAACAGAAGTTAAAGCAATAAATAATGATTTATTTGAGGATCGTGTCTGAATATCAATACGTCTGTACGCTATATGCACAATAAAACGTCACATAACCATCACAATAAATCATAAATAAGCAAACATATTCATTTACCAAACAAATACTGTAAAATAGAATTGTCATTTGAATAGTAAATCCTAGCTTTCTCTTTGTATAAACAAATCATAAATCATTGTAACGAAAACCCATTAGATTGAAAGATGCTAACTCGAGATTGAACTGCAAGTCGGAACTTAGATCGCAAGAACTACTTTATCAGAAGAGATATGACGCCCACGTACACCGCGACGATACTGACAATAAATCACTTATGCACTCGCATTTTATATGCCCCCACCACTCATAGGAGCTAATGTTTAATACACACTTCTTTTACAAGTTACAAGTTCAAGTAGATTACAAAAAAAGATACCAACGTTTAATAAATGTGATATGAATTAAAATACAGCTCCATAATAAATAGGTTTATCGTGAATTGCCGCAGTATATTAGATTTAGTGAATGTCACTTCATACTCTAAGAGCTAACTGTTCACCTAATATCGTTATCCAGTGCGGACTGCGGACACATTTACGACTTCTCTTAGGTAATACATTCAGTTAGTAACGACTTATTAACACTGTTTCAGGAATTCAAACTCTAAATGTGTTTGGAGTCTTCTATTGAATTATTGTCTTCGAACTACCGACAGTTAATTTAAATATGTACCTACCTAATTTTATTAGTAGCAGTTTAGAATAGGAAAAGCGACTGTTCTACTCCAGGTGTTTGGCCATTTAAACTGTTATAAATAACAATAAACCGTTGATCTATCGTATGCTTACTTTTGTTTTCAAGTAAAGGCTTTGATACACAGCACCGACAAACCACTGACAGATCATAACATAATTCAAACCGTTTAATGGCAAGGCGGTGTAGACATAACTTATTTTTAATAAAGCATTCGATTAAATTCGTACGACTGTCGATTGAGTGCAGAACTAATAAAATTGAGGCAGGCATCATAAATCGTTCGCATATCGGTTATCGAGTGGGTTGGCGCCAAGAGGTAACATACGCTCGCCATGTTGGTGAAAAATGCGCGCGAGCTGCTGAACGCTAACAAGCTGCGTGCGCAGTGCGCCTGCGTACAACTCCGTGCAACGCACTCCCGCCATATTGAAATATGGCGCCTATACGACAATTTATCAAAATTAATACGGTTCCCGTCGTATGTTTACTTTGGTGACATAGTTATTTCCTCAACACATTACAAACCTGAGTTGTTGGCAAGACTCGTTCTATAAATAAATCTCCAATAACTAAATTAGCACCTTAAGGTGCGAATAAATGGTAATTTTGTAACACCATTGACAGTAATTGCGTATAAGACATTTAGAAACAGGACATTATTGAAGGCATTATAATGAAACCTAACCGTCTGACGACAACTTAATCAGATTTCACATGTATAAACATTAAGACGATTTAATAGACGGGCATTGGCAGCTCAGGAAGGAGTTAATTAAAGTTTACTCTACTACTGGGCACTTTATAGCGGACACATAAAACTGTAAACTGAAAGAAATTTGATCGCAATTACACAAATGAGTTTGACAATACTTTTGGGATCGTACAGTCAGTGCCCCACATTGTTTGACCCCTCCTAGAAATAGTAAGATTTCAAGAAGAATCAGACAAAGTAGAGCACAGACTGTATGGTAGGCATCAGAAAGACACCGAATAAAAAAATATTGGAAGCTATCACCCACACTCCAGATAAACAAATGCCCTTGAGACGGCGACACCAATTTAAGTGTACACATTCAACATTTAATACCGAAGCTTATATAAGCGGGTCCAGTCGACCAGGTCGTCCCACGTCCACTGAAACCTGTCCCTCTTTCATACCGGCTTGTGATAAAATTTCGCCGTAAATACCCTCAGATAGGGAGAGGAATGCCGATAGCAATCACGTGACACGTTTTATGGTCGCACCACATAAACGGACGATGGCATTCAATCTACGCTGGAAGAGGAAGAATGCATCTTTTTGCACACGATTTCTTGTGACGGTATTGAAAAGTTAATCTTTAATTGAATCATGGATAAGGTAGTCGTGGGCGCATCTTTTGGGACCGTTACTGTTTTTTTTGTTAAAAGCGGTTTTTAATGGTGCGGATGAAGCCTTAAATAGAGCATTACAGTTAAATGCTCTCCTTTAAACTTTCTTTAAAACAATACAAATCTACGGCTATACGATTATGCGGTTTCACATTAATGTCACGTAATCAAATCCCGTGGACCACCCAAACTCCTAAAACTGTCGACAAAAACAATAATATCGCATGTACCGAATATTGTCAGATATTACCGGTTTAGATAGTGGTATCATTAATAACGTTCATGTCAACGGCACAGTCAGTCGATAACATTTGTTAACATCGGCCAATACCGCGGCACAATGCGGCTAACATAGCCGGGTGGACGTTAAAATGTGTTCATGTCACTTAAATGGAGAAAAATCGGGTTGACTAAATTCTCCAGTGTGCGATTTAAAATAGAATTTGAACCTGATTCATAGTACTCTAGGTTGGCGTCAATCTTTCGTAGACATTAACAAAGTTTGTGAATCAATAGCTCTATCTAAGAAAGATGCATCAAGCATTTCCAGTTCAAGCTTAACTGAAACCTTTATAAGACCAGCAACAAGGTTGATCAAGATACCTTTGACAACAGCAAAAAGATCCTTGCCGTATTTATTAAGACAGCACCCAAAAAAAATATGGGCAGACTCTAGGTTTACAGATTTCTCTTTGAAAGTCGTAAAAGTCATCTAAAGAAAAAATATTGTTAGGCACTGAACTAGCCACCTAACAAAAGTTAGTACTCTGAAACCCTTATGTTGTCGTCAATTCAAGTAACATAACACCTCTATTTATTTCGCAAAGGTCGGTCGCAAACTTTACAAGTATTCAGCCTGCGTAACTTACGCACCTAAAATAGTGCTGGTACCTGGGAACAGCCACTTAAAGACTATCACAATTTAAATCGTACCGCACCGCCGCACCGGGAATAAACTTTAAATGGAACAATCTTGTTCATGCTACGTTTTAGGGCCCAGAAGACCGAGGTAGGATGCATACTGTTTTCGTAATCTATATATATAAAAGAAAGTCGTGTTAGTTACTTCACTTATAACTCAAGAACGGCTGAACCGATTTAGCTGAAAATTGGCAGGGAGGTAGTTTAGAGCCAGGAGAAGGACATAGGATACTTTTTAATGCGAAAAAAGGGCTGTAAAGGGTTGAAATAGGGCATGAAAGTTTGTGTGGAAATTACGTAATTTTTAAAGCTTGAAACTTATTTTTGAGATTTGGGGTGTAGGGTAGGTGTAGGGTAGATGTAGGGTAGGCGTTGGGTAGGCGTTGGGTAGGCGTAGGGTAGGCGTAGGGTAGGCGTAGGGTAGGCGTAGGGTAGGCGTAGGGTAGGCGTAGGGTAGGCGTAAGGTAGGCGTAGGGTAGGCATAGGGTAGGCGTAGGGTAGGCGTAGGGTAGGCGTAGGGTAGGCGTAGGGTAGGCGTAGGGTAGGCGTAGGGTAGGCGTAGGGTAGGCGTAGGGTAGGCGTAGGATAGGCGTAGGGTAGCCGTAGGGTAGGCGTAGGGTAGGTGTAGGGTAGATGTAGGGTAGGTGTAGGTTAGGTGTAGGGTAGCTTAGCTGGCGTAGGGTAACTTTACCCGTGCGAAGCCCGGGCGGGTCAGCTAGTAATAAAATAAAAATAAAATAAAAAAGCCTTTTATTTACCGAAACCAAACAATAGTAAAACTTTACACTATAAATATAATTATCTAAATTAACTTAACTAAATAACATGCATTTTCAATTACTTTAAGGTTTTCATTGGTTTGGACCCCTCTAGGGTAAAGGCCTCCTCTAGCTTTTTCCATTTATCTCTATCCTTTGCCTCTATTGTCCAATGTTTTTCTATTTTTTCGATGTCGTCTCTCCATCTTGCTATAGGCCTGCCGGGCTTCCTGAACCCCGATGGGCCGCTCCAAAGCGTAACTGTTTTGGTCCATCTTTCCTCCTGCATCCTGGCAATATGTCCGGCCCATCTCCATTTCAGCTTAAGTGCCTGCTGCAGGGCGTCTATTAGTTTGGTACTACTTCGAACATCAACATTTTTTATCTTGTCAGACCGTCTTATTTTTAAAATACTTCTCTCCATGCCACGCTGACATATGGCTATCTTTGATTTTACTTTTCTGGTAAAGCTCCAGGTTTGACTACCATATGTCAGACATGGCAGGATACAAGAGTCCATGATTATTTTTTTCAGTTTCATGGGTAGTTCTCCTTTTAAAAATTCTTTCATGCTCCAGTATCTCTTCCAGTATCTCTTCCTGTTTTCGTAATGCAAAACTGCATCTCGGGCCGTGCTTTGTTGGGATACAAACGACGATCCGGTTTTACGATTGCCAGATAGCTTTTTGACCCCTGCTGTGTGCCATCTAGCGAACAAAACACTAATCCCTATACTTATGTAGTAACATCGATACTTTTGCTGTTCGCACGCAGAATATCTCTATAACATAAATCTGACGACCCAATTCGCAGAGGCGATGCACCTTTTGTTGGGGTCATGGACTCAATTCCTTCATTGTTAGAAATATTTCTGTAGTAAACAGTTTGTTTGAAGTCTTACTTTGCTAAGTCGTAATTATGATCTTGTTTATCTATTAAAAGCACTTCAAAATGCCATTCTGACTACAATAGAAATCAATAATCCAATCATACCTTTAACGACTATCAACACACAGATTCCATAAAACCAGATCCATAATTATACTTCTTTACTAAGGAAATTATGTAAACCTGAACCAATCATAAACTATTAATTAATAATTACGCATTTTTCTCCATCAAAGTATTTTCAACCAGTATGATGATAAACGTTTTCCTTGGGCAATTAAAGGGAAAGATTTCTCTCTACTCACTAATAGATTGCAAGAAAGATATAGGTAGGTATAATAAATAAATAATACGGATAATAAACGTAGTAAATCAATGGGCAGTAGTTTCCAACTGATTGATTGAGGAACATATCGAGATCTGTGTTTGAATATTTATCAACTGAAGGGATATTTATTTAAGTTAAAATAACCATCATCTGTCTGATTTAATGTTCCCTAACACTTGATTGATACAAATCTTGTTTGTCTAGAATAACTAATTTGTGTTACGACTGTTATTTCAGCCGTTTCTATAGATTTGTTTTTCTAACTTTGTAGATACATACCTACATTTTATAACTAACCGATCTTAAATGATGATTTGAAAGGATGCAATGATGAATCAACAGGCAATTTTGTTAAGCCTTTATTCAAAACACATCATGAACCATACAAAGACAGTGTCTTTGTTATAAGAAGAAAACGAAAAGAATATTGTAATGGAACAAACAAAAGGAAAAGAGTTATCAGCTAATGCAAATGAACCACAATACTCAGAATTTATACCTAGAAATATCGCAACCTTGCAACGATAGGAAGGTTAGTTCGCTATCGTGGGTCTTACGTAACTTCAACAGCAATAGTGAGAGAACCACAAGATGATGTCAGAATAAAACTGGTTGGTGTTGCCAGCAGTGACTCATGAGGTTGCGATCTTTTGAAAAAACACAAAACGGAAATTGGCATCGTACGATGCAAGGAATTGTCCGCGTCATCATACCGCGAAATCGATGTTAGGCTGTATGTTGTTTCCTAAAAGGATATATAAAATAATTTATGAGCTTTATCTTGATATTTTCTGAATGAATTGGGGCAAAAGAAAAAGTAATTTTTGGTTCTAACAGTTTCTAAAACTGTCTATTTCAAATTAATTTACTGTATCATCTATAGAAATATAGAAATGTCACACAGCACCATAATTTCACAACAAGAATTCTATAATAAGTCGATAATCTGAAAATTTACTGGCAGTAAACATGTTACGTACTCAGTAATCCCATGTCATAGGCTATCAGTAGCCGTGTACCAGTAGCTTAACCTGCTACTTCTAGTTTTAGACATAACTTCTACAGGTAAAGGTGGTGTAACCACTCGTAGGCATTCCTCGAAAGCAATCAAATAGAAGAAATTGAAATGTAAAACGATGGCGGGAAAACCTTGACCATTATTAAAATAAACTGTTTGAGAAATAAGGAGATGCATCATCTGAAGTTACATTTGAAAATGTAGCTATGTGCTAAAACTGTATCTTCTTTGGAGCTACCGTAAGGGTTCATTAGGTTAATCCCAGTGAGTAAATACGACGACACTCAAACCATTTATCAAGATAAGCCCCCTCAAATAATAAAAGTATTAAAATATGGTAAATAATTAAACAACTGACACGTGCGTTGTGAATATTAATCAGTGAATCCATAAGGAGGTTACATAAATATGGAACCTGTTCCATTGGCGCCATCAGACCAGACATCATCAGACGAGACAAGTATGTCACGGAATTAAAAACAGCTTATTGGCTTTTGTTTCACATGTTTCTGTGCCAAATAGTTGCTGCAGAAGTGCAGAGTCATCATTCTCAGTACACGTGGTGCAAACAAGTTAGCTAGTATCTCACACACCCTGTCTAAATCAGGAAAGTTGGTTCATGTCATGAGTCCGTCAATATATAATCGGCTGCCTGAGTATTGTAAACGCGTCGTCTGACAATGCCTTTAAAGGTAAACTTAAAAGTTAGCTAGCCTATCAAGCTCTATATGACCTCAAAGAATGGTTTTAAAGAATGCAATGTATTTTTATACTATTTATTTGTTTTATGCTAATGAAAATTCGTATTGTTATGATGTTTCCATTTTAAGAATGACAATGTACACTCGACAACATTGACGGTCGACCACTTTTCACCCTTTTGTTCTTAGTAATAAGGGTGAAAAGTGGTCGACCGTCAATGTTGTCGAGTGTACCTACGAATGACCTGTAATTTTGAAAATTATAAATAAATAAACTAAACTAAACTATGTTGACGAAAACAAATGAAGTCATATCCTTTGTACCTAATGAATTTATCCTTACCACAGCAAGCATATTGCCATAACTGCAGTGGGATTCTGTAACCATCTCACCGTGAAAACTTAGGTGAAGTGAGCGTGGAGTGAGCTGTCAATAGTGACAATTCCTAGCAAAAACAAACTCACTTCACCTAAGTTTTCACGGTGAGATTTTTACAGAATCGACCGGCTGGACTTGCCAGTTGTCGCGGTGATATCACGCGGGTGTCGGTACAGAATAGACGTGAACGACGTGTTTGGAGTGAGTTTCCTAACTGAAAAGGAAAACTTAACAAGATCTAGAAATCAAATCTAAGACGAAGTCACGATCGTGTAGTCCAATAAGGAAACAAAACGAAGTAACCTAAATGAAAATACAAATCATCCTAACTTCAACATGACATGCATAGATCCTTTTACACGAATCCAATCCTAGAAAAGTGATTCGGAACACAAAATGTTGTCTCCAATTGTCACAAACCTTAGTTTCACAAATAAATTGCCACAATTTGCTCCAGCAATTGGCACTATTTATCCAACGGACCGAATGCACAATGATACATTCATCTCAGATTATAATCTGCCACAGACAAATCGCTATGTTACTCGTATTTGCATTTTGATACAACTTCAATTTATTTAGGGTGGAACGACTTGCTAATGTCTACAGTAACTACGTTAGTAGATACATGGAGCTCGACCATAATCGTCTTCACGATTAATTTCTAATGTGCTTGAGGTTTTGTAGTGTACTGTATTAAAATTAAGCTTGCTGACCCGTTTCAGGTGATCTTTAATTCGGTTCATCTCATTTCCTGAATAATAGCTTCTAATAAACGTGTTTGCCTTTCACAAACAATTAAGTTTGAAATGAGAAAAATATCGACATAGCTGACAGTCAATAATTGGGCATTTGGGTACCAAGGTCCATGTTGGTATTTTAATACAGCATAACTTAAGTTTAAATTATTGTTAAACGACAAACCGTGCAATCCATCATCTCAAATGTGGGTAAATGAACTTTAAGACACAAATAGAACTTCAAAGAACAAACCTGAATGGGGATTAAAAATACAACGCCGCTAATGATGTTTTAATTAGGATTTATTAACGTTTAGAAGTTAAGAGTGGAAGACGTTCACTAAATCGGGTTTTACCACTTTCGAACTAACAGTGTGCTGGCGATGAATTTGGGAATATGGCGTGCGTGTTCATAATTTCAACAGATTCTTGTTTAGAACATAGTCTTTAATCGTTTTTAAAGATCAAGTACTGGTAGTTGGTAGTGGATGGAAGTTGACACGTCACAATGACAGCAGGTGTGGAGAGAGCAAACTTTCCTTTCATTTCAAACTATTCAGAAGCAAATGCAATAATATTAGAAGATTACTATTTCCATCCAAACAGTCCTGTGAGTTTGTCAATAGTCACTAGAATTGACAAGCCATGTATTATTTCCGCATTTATTTCAGTTGACGATGATTCTGCCAATGTCAAGGTTTGATGTTATTATTTTCCATCTGCAGCAAAACATGACATTGAAAACGTAGTAAATCAAAACATTTTTATACCACATCTCAAGCACTGACATCTATCTATTCTGCCTCAGGGTCGAGACGGCACGCTTTCTCCATAAACACCTATCGTTTGGCGCCAAAATTCCTATCCTAACATTTGACTATCACCTTCCAATTTGACGTTTGTTTACTTACTTTTATTGTTTTGTCGGCTTCAAATTAAGAGAAACTGCAATAAAATAATATATTTTATGTTTTATAAACGGGTTATTGAAACTGTCATTTTAACACGATACGCTGTAAAACATGTTCAGACAACCGTAGAATTAGCAGCTAACTGAGAGACAAAATATCTATATAAGTATGGATAGCAATGGAGCGGGTTATTGCGTACGACATTTTGACGTATTGCACGACTGAAGATAAAATATAAACGTAATGAAATCTTATTCTAATATAACATAGCGTTCGTAAGTGAGGAAGTATGAAATGACACTCATCGTTTACCCGCTAAATGAGGAACAAGGTCTCCCTTTCATCTTTATGACCAGTTAAGACCTAATAGAAATAGAATACCTAGACAAAAAAATAATAAACTAGGCTAGACCTGTTTTATTGAATGCAATAATAACAAATAAGTCAATTGAAGTACCTAAGGAAATGAAACAAATTTTATTATTACCTACCTATAAGTTCTAGCAAGGCGCCATAAACATCAGCTGTGCGGATGCGGACATCCAAATAAAAAACTTTAATTGACTTTGACTTGGACCACAGATGATAAAAGAACCATAATATTTACTCTAAACTGAATTACGAATTTCGAACAACATAAAGGCCTTCTCTCACTCGCGTAGTGGACGTCCCATTATAGGCGACAGTCGTCTCCACTGGCTCCTCGACATATTTGATCTGTTGTTCCTCGAACATTCGCAAGTACGTGCTTGTCGAACAGTAAAGCATTACCATTTAATAGATCGACTTGACCCAGTGGCGAGTCACGATCGTCTGTACTCGACTCACGTATGCAGATGCACGAGTCATTGTAATTTTTTTAATTGCATTTTGTTATTATCTGTGTAGTGTTTTATTTGCTGGATTATATGTAGATTTAGTTTATTATAAAATCTGAAGAAAAATGTAACAGGATTATTGTGTAATGTTATATCAATACCATATTCTATACACTATGCAGCGGTTTTATTTTTAAGTAACATGTTATTTTTTCTAATGGCAATTTTCTTTTTCTTTACAGGTAAGACCTCATTCAGATTCACACACCGACGCAACATGGCTAAGTTTATATTTTACCAATATTATTAGCATACTTAAATCTCGATTTAGAATATTTAAAATACCTAGTTAATTAAAGCTCAGAGCTTAATTTAAATAAATAGTAAATACCTATACATCATAATTATGTTTAGATCAAATTGGACAGCTACATAAATTAACCAATCACCGTAACGCTTTAGTCCAATTAATATAGGTACACAAGTTAATGAACTCGCAAAATCATTAAAATGATTTCATTGAATTCAATAGGCAAGAATTGTTTAATCATTGTTTATTGTCGACAATAATTCATGCGATTGCCGCAAACGTAGGCAATAAAATATTAATTTAGTGTTTCGTGTTAATTAGTTACAATAGATATGTTTCAATATCTGGAATTATCTGTGGTGACGTCAGCAACAACAGATTTTGTCAATCTGTTCATAGTTAGAACAGTGCACAGCTGATATAGAGTAGGCTAGATACGGTACCGCTTGTTCACTAATATGTACTTGTACTTGTATGAAATATGAAAACCAAGCGTGTCTTCGTCGCCTAGTCTACATATTATATCTCGACTGTCGCTACGTATATTCCCCTAAGTGGTAGATACGCGATTTATGTTTTTTTTTCGTGGCCTTCAAGGCTACCTTATGCTATCCTTTAGTTTTATAAAAATAATTCTAAGTTGGCCAATTGAACATTAAAACCACGCACAATTTTTTTCTTGTAGAACATTATGAACGCGCGTTTGAATCTTTGAAGCGCTTTCCTGTAAAATTTGTCATTTGTAGTCAGGGGATTGTACTTACGGAAGGACCGTCGATGTATGAAATACCATACATGGTATTCGTAATATGCCTTGGATATTGGATATTTTCAAAAGTTCATCTCACTTTATTTGATTATGATAGGTAACTGTTAAGAAGGCCCCAAAGAATGCTCCTACAAAAATCCAAAATTAAAACTTGAGAGAAATATTTTTTACAGTAGCAACATTCTTCCTCCCTATTGTGCGACTAATAAAAAATTAAGGCATGCCATACAAATTACGAACAACACGATCTTAAGAGGCGACTTTTTTACTGCCGCATTTAATTTACCTCCAACAAAATAATGAATAAGACCATTTACAAAATTGCTAATTACCTGACCATTTAATGAGGTCGGCCCGCCCCACGGCAAGCCGGCCATTTTAATTACATTTTAAATTTTGTCGTATATTGTTACACGAATTTATTAACATCCAGTAGTTATGCGATGCGTAATTTGGGTAGGGACTTCTTAAAAATTATTGAAATTAAATAATAATTTATGAAAATTGTTACCGCTATAGGATTTTAATTGGACAGGAAGTTCGCATCGCAAATATGAGAACTTACGGCTGTTTTTGACGTAAAATGGCCAGGGAAAACACTCTTGTGGTTATCAAATTACCAATCAATTCGCATGTGTACTGGGCCCCAATTCTGCTATTTGAATAGTGTATGAATGGTGTCATAATGACACCATTACTATCAAAACCTAAGCGGTCATTGGCTTAGAGCAAGACTAACTCTTTCGTCATTGGTCAAAACGATGCCATTGAGACACTATTCTGACACGATTATAACAATTGAATTAGCAGACTTAGGGCCCTGACTGGGTGTAAGCGCTGGTTGCAGAGGAATTTGTGTTTTTCCGTGGGTGTAAGCGTGTGAGGGGCTTGTGGCTAAATGACAGCCGCGCTGATCGATCGATCTGCGAGGTTAAGTTGCGCTTGCCGCGGTCAGTCCTTGGATGGGTGACCGTTCTTTACACATCGAGACCCCTCCGTGCCTCGGAGAGCACGTTAAACAGTCGGTCCCGGTTGTCATAGGAATATCTTTGACAGTCGTTACGGGTAGTCAGGAGCCCAAAAGTCTGACAACTGGTCTAACATTCGAATACCGATATTCCCCAATAATTGGGTTGTGGTCGTTGTGGAGGTCAGATGGTAGTCGCTCCATGTAAAATATTGATATTCAGCCGCAACCAGTTAGACTGGAAGCCGACCCCAATCATGTTTGGGAAAAGGCTAGGCGGATGACTGGGTGTAAGCATGTAAAGTGACACCCTAACGAATACTACAACCATATGTTTAGTGTGTTATTCTGAACCCCTCAGCGTTATTTTGCGTCTGACTTTAAAAAAAATACGTCTTCGGAGATTTTTTAACGAACTGCAAAATCTCCAAACCAAGTCCGAGGCAACATTTTTACGCTGAGGGGTTCAGAATAAAATACTGAATCCATGGTTTCAGTTTTCATTAGGGCAGGGCCGTATTTTGGGCAGGGCAACAGGGGCCCTGTGTTTTTATTTCAGTGAATATATTTAACTAGCAACCCGCCCCGGCTTTGCACGGGTGCAATGCTGAGATATAAACCTTCCTCCTGAATCACTCTATCTATTAAAAATTCCGCATCAAAATCCGTTGCGTAGTTTTAAAGATCTAAGCATTCATATAGGGACAAACAGACAGCGGGAAGCAACTTTGTTTTATAGGCTACCTGTGTAGTGATTCTCCCATCGGGTAATTGTATAATTATATTCACTGAAACAAAATCAGCAGGTAGGTAATTCAAACAATAATGCTTGTGCTGAAAAGTTATACCTACGTCACGGGGTCTCATCAGGAACAAAGGAACATTTGTTAAAATAACTCATAATAGATGGCGTTATATGTATCGATTTGTTATTGAAGATTGTGTAAAATTGAGAACATGAAAAAATACATTATGAAAAATATTTGGTCAAATTTTGAAAAATCCTTTAAGCACGGAAAAATGTATAGCCCGAAGATAGCCCGCGCTAAATCGGTCACATTTCTTTGTATGAGATGAGGCATCTGTACGTATAGTATTATATTATCTGTGCCTACGTAAACGTCGGAAATACAATATTAATCTATTTACTTAACTATCGGATATAACTAAGTTTATGACTTTTGTAGTCACGACTCACGGATAAACTATTAACATGATATGATGGTCATTCAACAATATATTTTATACTTAAATATACATAGGTTTAGAACTTAAATTTTATTTTATTACCTGGCTTAATTGAAATTGAAATACTAAGTAGTTAGCCTCAAATAAAATATACTTAATTACGACTTTAGCTAAGTTATTCAAACATAAGTAATTGAATTTCACGAGGAATTAATTTACTAAAATAATGTTTAACATTAAAATAATAGTAAAACCTTCGTGTGTAATAATCCACATAATTTTCACGTGTGGATACTTAGGGTGGGTTGCTTCAAACCATCTGTATTCGTAAGTCAGTACGTAATCGTTAAGTCAGTATGAAATTGTCGTACAAGCTGCCATATTTGACGGTTACAGATACGTAACTGTAAGTTGAAACAACATGGCCTTAGTTGTTAACAATCCACATTCGTGTTGGAAGCCACAAACTAAATTTAAACATGTAATGCAGGGAATATTACATGTATTCCATTGGTTTATTGTAAAATAATAGGAATAGTTAGATATGTCACTTTGTTTGTAAGTTTAATTTAGAAACACGAAATCCTGAACTCAGGTCTAGGTCATATCGTTCTATGTGCTCTACGCGCAATCCAAGTTAAGTAGGCTGAAGTTAGTGCGAATTATTAAAAAGTATTTTAAACATTTTAGTTATACGTAGGTACTACTCACACTTTTGTAAAATTCTGAAGAACCTGGTATCAAGCCCATCAGGGCATTCAAGTTACTTAGAAGCATGATAGATAGATACCTACACATAGCTAGATAGGTACCCACAGTAGGTACCTACCTATCTACGCTTAAGAGAATATATAGGTACCTACATACTTTTAATCTTATAGGTTTATAGATCTAAAGAAATTCATGTTCTTTTCATGATATTAATCGAAATTCAAAAGTATAAAATTAACCGTATATTTTTTTATTGAATTTGTTTCATAAAGTTATAAAAGCAAGCAACACCGGAGTTTGTAACTATGAAGTTCGAACATGAAACTCGCTGTTTTTCGGTTAGCCATCTTCCCTAGGGGTGAATGGGGAGCGGTTACTGTAAACAAAACCGTAACTTTTACCGATCATTTTACGTTTGTTGTTTTGTACACGATTGTGAAATTGTTAAAAGGCAATTTTGGGTGAAATTGTACGTAGTCATGTTTTAGTAAATAATGTATGTATGTATTTTCAAATACGGTACCTATTGCTGTTGTTTGTTTAACAATAATTAATATTTTCTTTGTGTTCAAATTAACTTAGGTACTTAATACGACGTAGGTAATTTCATAACCTGTCCATAATTTCCGTAAGATCTACTTTCCCAATTTTAAGATCTTCCACCTAATTGAGGTCTATAAATTAAAACAAAGGATATTAAATTGTGAAACAATCCTCGCTTACAGTGGCTTTACAAAAGTGCACAATGGCAGGCAGGTAGCTTAACCCTAAAAGAGCCGCGCCTCAGTGTTACCCCAGCAATAAATAAAATAAAGCAATATTCCAGTATTACATGGCAACATAAAAACGCCGCGGATCGATGCGAGGATCCACAAATTTAATAATATCAGTTCCCCAGAAGCAATTAGAGATGAAACGAAGGGCTTCAATGGTCGTTTCTTCGAAATAATCCCGTTACTGAAGTCGACTGTATCTACTCATCCGCAATTTTGCTCCTTACTCCGCCGTAATAAAATCTTTTATACAGCGTTATCAACATTTACCTATATTCTGGAAAATTGTGATATAGGTATTATGTATTATTTGATTTAAGAAAGTGGTGAAATCGTATGTAATGTCAGGGGACAACCAATTATTATGAGCTATCGTCCACAATCTCTTAACAACGGCAACGGACCTTGTTACTGAATAACACATGGACCGAACATGTCTCAGAGAGAGAAGTGTCCGTTGGACTGTGACAGTTCCGATAAAAATATGTTACGAAACACAATATAGCAAGTAAATGAATAATAAACGAAAGCTGTCGGAAATATGTACCTATGTATGAGATGGCATGTACAGACTACAGACATTATTTTTATGGAGAAAGTGGAAGAGAGACGTATGAGAAGTTTCAGAAACTAGAAATCAATAGAGAAAAGTGGAAAGATGCACCGATATTTGCATAGTTTTCAAAAAAATATTGCTAACATAGAATGCAGGAATAAATAGCAAATAGCTTACAGGGGGGGTTTCTCGCGGGTCCGATATTGATATCGAATTCGATATAATTATATTGCAACAACTGTCAAAATCCCTACCATTTTGACATTTGTTGCGATATACAATATCGAATTCGATATCAATATATCACCCGCGAGAATCACCCCCCTGATGTCATTTTCCCCTAGTTTCTTAAATCTCATGTCAGCTAATATGATTTTTAACCGACTTCAAAAAAGGAGGTTCTGTATTCGTCCCGTATGTATGTATGTATGTTTGTATGTGCGCGATTTTCTCAAAAACTACTGATTCGATTTGGATGGGGTTTTCACTAACGTAATCTACATACTTTGAGGAAGGTTTTAGTATATTATACATTAGGTAATCATTCCTATGTACAAAGGTATATGCATAAATGTACTCACTACGTAGAAGATTTACTGTTGAACGAAGTCGTCAAAGTAATCTAACGCGAGATAAAGAACTAAAAAGGGAAAAATAAAAACTTTTTTAACAAATAATAACCGACTTCAAAAATCCACTACAAAGAAAATAATAATTTTGGTTTCGGAAGTCGGTGGCAAAAAAAAGCAAACAAAAACCAAAGCCACCGACTTCCGAAACCAAAATTATTATTTTCTTTGTAGTGGATTTTTGAAGTCGGTTATTTTTTGTTAAAAAAGTTTTTTTTATTGGCTATTGTTATTTTGGTCAACCAATGACAACAACTGAAATTTGACAGCAGATTTACTGATCAGAAACTTCTTCAGATTTTCAGAACCCTGAAAAAGTTTCTGATCAGTAAATCTGCAAGCTTATGTCATATACTTACCCCCCAGTATCTGAATACTGGGGGGTAAGTATATGACACAAGCTTGACACAATTTTAAGATCAAACTAATACAGATACAAACAGTTGTTGCTACATTTTCCTTAACATCATCTGCTACAGGTATTTCCAATCCTAAATATGTTTTAGTAGCAAAAACATGATGGGGCACACGTGTCATGTCTTCTGAGGTTCTGACAGACTTCCCAGGGTCTACCGGCGAGATGATACTCGTAGATAGTGTCGAGCAGATCTAATAACGCTCCGCTGCTGTTCGGCTGTCGTCTCGCGTGATTGGCGGAACTTTGACTGCTTGTGTTACGTGGGAAATATGTCATATCAATACGAGAAACTTATTTATATACGCTAGTACGTGTTTTTGTTGAAATAAGATATTTGTTTATGTAAAACATATTGAGTTTCTTGAAGCATGGAGTTTTGCCGCTTCCTCCTAATGGAAACGTCAAATTTGAACCATGTAGGTACCTAAAGCCTAACATTACTTGTGTGTCATTGGATTTTGTTATGAGTTCAAGAGTCCTAGAACACGTTTGTTTTTTGTTTGTTGTAAATTACAAGCCCACTTTTACCGTCTGAGTTTTGACGTGATAGGTAAAATTACGAGAGAAAATCTCTAGTTACAGCCTATAAATATGGATATAATTGTGTAGAAGAGGCACAGCAAGAATATTTGACGCACAGCTGACGATCGAGGTTGTGACGGTAAAGGTGCCTAAGAACGAGTCCAAGTCGACACCCGATTTGTAGAGCCCATCCGGGCGAGTCTAGACAGATTGGAACGTTAGTATTAGCTAAAGTTATCTATTTAAAGTCCATTTCACGAAAGAAGTCCCGCAGACGCAGCGCTGTATTCGCGCGACATAATGTAGTATAATGTAGGTAGTTCCACAATTGTCCGCGGGACTTCTTTCCTGAAATGGACTATACGTGCCAATCTTGTTAAACTCGCCCGGATTGGCTCTACAGATCGAACGTAAAGTTGGATCGTTCTTACGCACATTCACGCATCAGCTGCCATATAAAGCTCGACAGTTATTCGAGTCAGCCGGTTGTACTAGAATCTAGCACGAATATCTGCATACTTTTATGCCCCTAGCAGCTAGAATATAAAACTTAATAAAACTATCCCTGAATGCTTGAATACTAATTTACGTTTGAATATCTACAATCTCCTCAGTAAAAGACATCGCAGTCTTACGCGCCCCATCCTTTAAACAAACAGCATGAAAATATAGATATTAATAGTGTCTAGGCACCACCTGGTGCGTTAGTTATCAGTTATTACTAATCATAACTCTGTTAGAGAGGGAAAGTGGATGCCATGGCTCAAACACGACGGACGCGGCGTCCGGTCAGCGATTGGTTTCTGTTTCACTTCCTTCACGATAGTCCCACGGTTATCAATAGATCGCAAAATGGCGACATTGTGTGACGGTGTCCGATACAACTTTCTGCATATTCCCGTTTAAGGAGTTATGGTCACGGAATTCAGTTGAATGTATGGAGAAACTAAGTTGTTTGTGGTGCTAAACGGATAGCATAACATCAAGCCTTGTACGCCAAAAGAATTGCCAGAGCTGTATTACAAATAACATCGACGTTTCATCAATGAAGGTTTCAAGGTTCCATTTAATAAGGCGAGCTAGCTGACATTAACCGGGCATAGTTCCAAACCTCGGAGTCTAATGAGAATTTCCTGACAAAACTAACCTAATTCAATCATATAGGTGTGTACGAATGACTATCAACTTGACACCCGATCTGTAGAGTCTACTCTATCTGTATCTGTAGAGTATACTCGCCCAGATCGGCTCTACAGATCGGGTGTTAAGTTGGGTCGTTTGTACGCAGCTTAAGTTTGTGCAAATCAAGCTTAAGGAGCGAGTCGATTGCCATTTGCCTGGCAAACAAAATCTCGAGGTTTTAATGAGAATTTCCTGACAGAAAAACCTAATTCAATTATTTACTCGTTAATCCGACTGATCTTGTATCGAACTTGTATAAAAACTGAGCGGCCACGACTCACAGAGGGTACTAAGCTAAACTAGGGGATACTGTACAAGTAAAGTTAAACACAAATTTCACTTAGTTTTATTATATTTTATATGACAATGACAAAGAGGCAATATTCTACAAGCTACTGAACAATTCCTAAAACAAGTGTCTCGATCGACACTCCAGCAGAGAATGCGCTGCGCCCCATTTCTGGCCCGGGTGATGTCAATATCGTAAATCCTTGAGTGTTGAGTGAGATTGTTTAAACATTTAAAACCAAATCCTAACAAAGTGACTTATTTTATCCATAGTTCTTTTTAAAAATATTAGAACATATTATTACAAATATTAATATAAATAAGAACAAAACCTAACAATCGTCCGTCCTGACATCGTGTGCGTCCCTGCACACGGCCCCAGGTGGGAACCTAACACCTAACAATCGCATTCCGGGCCAGTTGTTTGAACTTATAAAATTTTTATTAATAACATTTTTCAAACTAACAACAATCAAACGATATATCTAGTGAAGACAAAATAGCATTATTGGCCCTTATTATGCACTATTGTTTTTACAAATATCAGCTACATTAGACAAATTTTACACTATGACATCAAATGAACAATAGTAAGAATGAAGGAAATAGGTATTAGCTTAAAAAAAATAATAATTCATTTCTTTATTTTCACTAAACAATATCCATCGGCGATCGATTAGCCGAATCGAAGCAAGGTGATCGAACCCAACGATCGATTAATTGGGTCATAAAACATCTAAGAGTAAGTTCACGACCGATCAATTAAGTCGTGAAACAAACCAAATCCCTGGTCCAACGATTCAACAGGGTGCCCTAATATCCTGACGATCAATTAATCAGGATGCCTAGCGACGCCCGCACGAGCCGATCAATTAAGCTCGTGGTGGCAGCCGATAGGACTTGTTTTGATACTCGTTCCACCAAGTTCCACGAACCAATCAATTCTCGTGTACTTGGCCTCTTGAACGATCTCTCAATCAGTATTCGTTCCACCAGGTTCCACGAACCAATCAATTCTCGTGTACCTGGCCTCTTGAACGATCTCTTAATCAGTATGCCTGGCGACGCCCACACGAGCCGCTCAATTAATGCTCGTGATGGCAGCCGACAGGACTTGCTTCGACGCTCTTTCTATCAAGCCGCGAACCAATCGATTCTCGCGTACTTGATCTGTAACAAAGAACAATATTCTGTAAATAGTTAAATCAATTCGACACAAGTAAGGTGTTCGTATTCTAATTCAAATCACTGCCAGTATTATTGTTGTCACTATCGCAACTATCATTGACATTATTTTTATCGGGCTCTAAGTCGGTTACACGAATCTACGGTTGTTGTGCATCTGCTTTCTGTATTGACAGTCTCGGTATCAGTGCTACAATGTAATGGTCCATGCCTAGAACCTTGCTAACGCAATACGGTCCTTTGGAAAAGGGAATAAGTTTTTTTTTTTTTTTTTTGTCCATCGTTACTAAAACAAGTTATTTTTTAATTTTCACGAACTCGCCTTCGCTGTAGGTGCGCACGGGTTTTCTGTCTTCGCGGTACCTTCCTCTTTCATCTAGATCACTATTTAGAATATTCATTATCTTACACAACTCAGAGTCGCCTAATTGAAGCGTATGAAGCACAATACTCGCTACTAATCATCATTATCACCGAAACCGATCTTTGAGAGATTCGGACGGTTCGACGAAATTTCAAAACAATGCGTCAACGTGATTCATTTTAATTCTAGCCCTATATTCGACCATAGAACTAAATAAATTTGGATCCTTTTCCTAATATAGAAACTGCAAACTTATGAAGCAAGCAAACCACACCTAAAGTTTCCAACTCATAAGAGTGGAAATTCCCTTGCTTTCGTTGTACCTACTTGTAAAATTACTAATGTAGTAGTAGAATAAACCTACCGATTCCTAACCTACTCGTATCCGTGTGGAATTCTAGTATAGCAGCATTATTATGCACCTAAAACCGGCCTATTAACCAAATTCGCTTTCAGCCTCTTGAACGCCCGCTCTTGATCTTCGTTCTACTCCCAGGCTGTCTTGCTAGAGGGAACGAAATTTAGGCAAAAGGACATTGAACAAAATGGGTCCACCTGTTTAGCGTTTGTAAAAATAAAATGTATCTGCCATATTGTTGTCATTTATATTTATACAATTATTATTTTTTTAAAAATCTAAATGATTATTATTTTTATTATTTTTATGTATTTTTCAAGATAGCGGAAATTACTAAAATATAATAAAAATATTATAAATTAACTTCTTTTCTGGTGGCACCTTTTTATATTATAGTTTGCTACTGTAATCCGATAGATGGTGTTGGTAGTGTTTTGAGTTAATAGTTTTAAAAATCTAATATGTATTTAAAAAAAAACGCTTCTATTTGCGAAAGTAGTATAAATTGATTAATGTAGTTCATAATTTTATACTTGAAATAAACCTAGGTTGTATTCAGACAGCTTAAGTTTGCCTGGGCCTAACGCCCCATACAAGCTGTTCCATGTCCTTTTCTATAAACTTACGAAAATAGTTGGCCAGGCCTAGAAATGGTTGTGCACGTTTTCGGGTCAGAGAAAATTCATCAAAGTTTGCGTTACATCTTCAGATATTCCTTCACCTACACGCACCTGACTTTCTTTCGTCAAATCCCTGTCCAACTTGTGATTCAATTAACGGTTCACTAAAAACTCGATTCACAATTTTAACTCTCTCAGCACGGCAAAAGACGACCTGTGGGCCTAGCACGAACAATTTTGACGTATCGTATCGTAAACGTAAGCGAATATCGAATCTAAAATACAACAGTCATAGAACATTTAGATAAAATTTTATACAATTTGCGCATTTTAATAAATACAGAGATTGAAATAAAGTATTTAATTGAACGGGGCACGAGCAATACGTTAATGTGTCATTGATCGAACGATGAAGTCTTCCAACGATTAAATACCTACTGACCATTAGGCTCCCCCGCTACGCTATTTTTCACAAGAATATTACCATTGAACACAGGTTGTGTTTCCATCCTAACAGATGTTGCACCATCAATCATCATACATCAATCAAAATCAAAGTGTACCTACTGGCTAGCGAAAACCTCAACATTGGTACTGTCATCAACAAGTTCAGAACGAGACATAGTATTATAGAATTATAGTTTGCTCCTATAAACCGATATGTGAGGCTGTTCCGTGAACGATTGTCCCTTAAATACAAGGACCTTTAATAGATGGTCAGCAACGACATTGCGGGCAAGTTTTGCCTCTACTTCATCGACATACATGTTAAGAATAAAGTTTCCTAGCGACTTGAATAGGCTATTGCGAAATTCTTTTATCAGTGTACTTGTGTGTTCGTTTCTCTTGGGGATACTATCATGAGATATACCCAGATCTCTGGAAGATTAGGGCGACGTCGCTTCCGAGTTCTATAGAAGCCCTAAGTGTACAATTATTGATCTTTATTTCGTTATTAATTTTAGAACCCGGGTTATTACCGAAAATGCGCGTATTCGTTGTTTATAAAATAGATTTTCATAGCCTTCTGCACTGCACCACTAGTGTTTGGTATTTTGTCATCTAACTTATTGTAACATTTTTCCGCGGTGTGACCGATCCTATTACAACATGTGCACTTCACCAGCGGCTTAATGCAGTACAAGAAACTATATCCCTGATCCTTGCAATTGTAACATCTGCTGAAGAGACTCGGTCTGGCACTGAGCCTCGCGCTCGTTGTATCAGGAATGTGAAAATTATCAAAATCCCTATTCTTAGCATGAAATCGGAACAGACCAGGTTGATTATAGTCCCTATTAATGAGTAAATACTATAACAGCTGATAGAGGTGGGTGCAACGCAGTACTAAAGCTCCTGATTAAGTTAAGTGTCTTATTTGTAATGCCGTGCATTATGCTACGCGGGTACCTATTATATCGCATTGATTCACTAGACTTAGGCCATGTTGTTTCATCTTACAGTTACATATCTATAACCGTCAAATATGGCGGCTTGTATGACAATTTCATACTGACTTAACGATTACGTACTGACTTACGAATACAGATGGTTTGAAGCAACCCGCCCTAAATGTTTCATAGTAACTTATGGATTCGTTATCTCTTATATACTTTTTCAGTTAATCATATCTTCCAAGGTCTGGCCGTAGTTCTGTTCGCATGGAAACGTATTTAGTAACTTTCAAAGTAAATTTGATAGTATTTAAGCTTTCGTACTACGTCTTGGCCAGACCTTGCAACTTTTGCATAGCAAAATGAGTGGTGGTTCTTTCATTCCAACTGTATACCGAAACGCACTTATTCACCTTTCGTAACCACACGTCCAGTCGTTGGTTTTTGGACGAGGGATCAATGTTTGACAATATATTTTATGATCAATTTTCTGTAGTGGTTGTGGTGCGCTTTGGTTCACTATAAGTGGCAATGCTAGACCATCCCTCAAGTTCTTAATGATATCAAATAAATCTCCTTTCGAAAAAGAAGTGCTACATGACCTTTCAATCTGCTCTTCGTGGTTGTGCTGCCGTGGTGCACGCTCCACACGTTGCCCTGTGCGTGGCTCAGCGTCTCGGCGCCGCGCTGACGTGGCACGTTGCTCTGCACGTGGCTCGGCGCCCCGGCGCCGCGCCATGTGGCACGTGGAACTGCACGTAGTTCGGCGTCCCGGTGCCGCGCCGATGTAGCTCGTTGCTCTCCACCTGGCTCGGCGTCCCGGCGCCGCGCCGATGTGGCTCGTTGTTCTCCACGTGGCTCGGCGTCCCAGCGCCGCGCCGATGTGGCTCGTTGCTCGGCGTCCCGTCGCCGCGCCGATGTGGAGGTGCTGCGGTGACAGCCGTCCGCTCACAGCTCGTTGGTACGACGCGACTCGTGATGCAGCTCTTCGGCGGCGCGAACACGGTTGCGTTCTCGCCGTAATTCATCCTCCAGCATTCGAAGTAGCTCACGGCCCATCTCGATGTTCGGCTCGGGGCTATCGGCTCGACCTCGCAGCCGACTTCGGCTCAGCGTGGCTGAGTGGGGTTCTCCGCGACCCGGAATCATGAGCCTTCGTTGACCCGGCGACTCCGACATAGCCTGAAATCTCGCGGCAAGAAAAAAAAAACTTGAGAGCCGTATATTGAAGTGGTAACCTGTTAGGTAGTTAGTGATTGTGGACTGAAAAAAAACTGTAAGCTTCCATTTAACCTTTCCTATACCATTGGAGAACAGAATAATTTAAGTAGATCAAAGTAATAGTATCGATTTTATAATAGAGTATAATATCTGCTTAGCAAGTTAATATTTCTTTCTCTATACACACGATTCCTTTTACAATGAATTCACTGTCGATATGTTTTTCTTTTATGTAAACCATTCAAACTTAATTCATCCTGTTCTAAAAATAAAACATAGGCACTTTTTGTTCCAAATTGTAAACATTCGAGTCCAACAGCGATAAATGTGGCGTCAAGTGCTTTGTTGTCGAGTGGCACACTGCTTGGATGCCGTCATCCCACATCGATAAGGCTAAATTCTAAAGATCTTTAACCATAAACTACAACACCACTTATTGTTGACTGTTAACTTAACAACTTAATGTTCTTTCTGTATTGCTAACTATTTTTAGATGGAGTCCCGCAATTTGAATTTATTTGTAATAATTGACCTGCTAGTATTTTAAGATTGGTTAAGTTCGAGAAAATAACTACCTAACTCGAAGTTGGTGTTTATGTCAGAAACCCGGGACTCTTTGTCATTACAAATCAAATAAACTGATTAGGTATATAAAAAAAAAACGGGTAATTGTATGAACTAAATTTGGTTGTGAGACTCCGTGCTAGGGTAGCCAAATAACCACCTTACTGACCGGAACTCGAACCCGGACCACTGCTGACCACTGATACGTCAGTTATTTGTGCCGTCATGTCGTTCACAATAACAACATGGAATGGTGTGAACGGGCTAAGGTTCAAGAAAATACGCATGTGGTAAAAACTTTTTTAATTCTTTATCCCGTGTTAGATTACTCTCACGAATTCGTTCAACAGTAAATCTTCTACGGAGTGTGTACATTTATGCATATAACTTTGTACATAGGAATGATTACATAATGTATTATATATTAAAACCTTCCTCAAAGTATGTAGATTACGTTAATGACAACCCCATCCAAATCGAATCAGTAGTTTTTGAGAAAATCGCGCACATACAAACATACATACAGGACGAATACAGAACCTCATTTTTTGAAGTCGGTTAAAAATATACTGTTGACTCTAAAAAATTTAGGTAATAATGATAAAAATGTGATTACAAGATTTCAAAAGAATAACTTTCAATAGTACCTACTGATGATAGTAAAATCTAAAAATAAACAACAGTGTATTGGTAGGTAATTTAAGACTAGTGGGTCTTGCGTTAATTTCGAGGCAAGGTCCGTAACTACGACCACATCAAAGTAGATAATAGGTATAAATAATTTGGGCGTGTACTTACTATTTTGGTTACGCTTGTCACTTCTGAAGTATAAAAACTGAGCGGCCACGACTCACAGAGGGTACTAAGCTAAACTAGGGGATACTGTACAAGTAAAGTTAAACACAAATTTCACTTAGTTTTATTATATTTTATATGACAATGACAAAGAGGCAATATTCTACAAGCTACTGAACAATTCCTAAAACAAGTGTCTCGATCGACACTCCAGCAGAGAATGCGCTGCGCCCCATTTCTGGCCCGGGTGATGTCAATATCGTAAATCCTTGAGTGTTGAGTGAGATTGTTTAAACATTTAAAACCAAATCCTAACAAAGTGACTTATTTTATCCATAGTTCTTTTTAAAAATATTAGAACATATTATTACAAATATTAATATAAATAAGAACAAAACCTAACACTTGGGAGATCACGATCACAGCACCTGCATTTGCAACTAACATAACGACGAAAGAATAATCTGAAAGTAAAAATATTTCTTTTTCAGTAGCTAGCAACACTAGCTTCTAAAAATTGTCAGACCAACCTCAAGTTAGTATCTCACAACACCACTAGATGGCGCTGTTTTCAGCTCTGTAGAAGGGGATCTAATTTTTGCGTCGGTATTCGATACGCGGCTTGGCCTCGCGGTTATGAGTACCGCCTGCCGCGCTGTAGAGCGCGGGTTCGGAACCAAGATTTACACATTATTCCCGCTGTTGTTATGGCGTCGTTTACCTATGTTGTGATGCCTGGGACTAGTGGGATAGAAAGATGGGTGAAGAGCAACAAGCAGGTATTGTCCAATGAGGCGCCGGCTTCTGTAGCAGCCCGAATATTTTTAGTTTATGTTAATTTTGAAGAATAAAATAAATAAGTGTTATAATTGAGAATACCTACAATACATAATATTAAAGCCTGTACTTTAAAATAATTGATGGATGCCTGGGGATAAGGTTGACCTATGACCAACATTGGACTGCGCAAACTCATACCGAAATGTTTTTATATGTAAAAATAAATATAAGAACAATTTAAATATCATGTAATTTTTTCTCCAAAAAATTAAATTCATTAGTGTTATTAAATATAACTTAATTAGATTACAGCATCAAAATATTCATACTTGAATTTTATATTTTTAGGGTTAAAACAATATTTAATAGTAAAATATAGAAAGCTACATTATATATCCCTGAGTCTTATGTTAACTACCTAGGTACCTATTTTTTTTAAATATCAGTTCCTGTGGGTCACACGGACGATGTCGCGGGCAAAAGTTAGTCTAATTGTAATTACTAGATATAATTAATATCGTAACGGAATAATACATCATAATAAAATATAAATATAAAATAATATGTACATAATATTATTATCTAGAAAAAAAATTGTGATCTTTGCATGTTAATCATAATATTTTTAATTAAGTTTAATTAAATATCGTGCGCAATAATTTGCACAGGTGCGCTATCATGATAAGGGTGTCTATTCTCAGACCTTCTTTTGTTAAGTTTTTTAATTAATCGTCAAGAGGTAATCTTTGTAACGACCTTTGTATCTGAAATTTATTAGACAAATAGATTTTGCGCTTATTAATTAATTATACGCTGTTTTGAGTTTTCTTTTTTTATAGAAAAAACATCAAAAAGATCGGTCACTACGACCTTGAGTTGGTTCAACAACTCTAACAAAAACAATTTTACCATTTTTAGCCGAAACTAAATTGCTCTATAAAAAATTTGAACAGCACTGATTTAATTCACAGCAACGTTGCATAGAACAGAAAATTTAGCGTGAAATGTGAATTAGCGCGTTCGCACATTAAGTTCGGCGAACGTTGAGCAAGTGAAGCTAATTGGTGTCGGTTAAGCCATTACCGTACAATGCCCCCGCGGCCCTAATTGTAGCCCTAATGAGTGATAATAGTGCTCTTTGTTTTCACTTAACGGGCGGTACGCAAGTTCATTCGGTAATTTACTATTTTCGACAGTGTTTTGGTTTTCTTGCCCGCTTACTTACCTATAAACGTTAAATAAACGTTAATTAACTTAAATAGCTCATAAGTCAATTGACATATCTATTCTTTGGTCAAGAAATGACAAGGATAGTTAGTTATATTATACATATATTTAATCAGTGGTTAAAAGTGACAAGTTTTTAAAAGTAGAGTGGCAAAAATTTGCTTAGATCGCTCGACTCTCAATATACATAGTAGTTTGTAATGACAGACATTCTTATTTAAGTTATTGATAAAACGTTACCGCTATCATAAAATAAATAAGGAGTTACGACTTTGAGTAATGGATGTGCGTATTTATTATTACTTCCTGTCATATTTAATAATATCCATATAATAATACCAAACGTTAATACATGCAAAGATCTAGATAGCGTCACTTAACTAAAAATACATCAATCAATCAATCGGGTTCGGTGATTGATTGCCTAACGAAACAATTCGGATAGTAAAACACTTTCATAATTCCTTATGTCGAGATAATAGCAATCATGCGAGTCCAACACACTTACAAACGATTAATTTCATTGATTGATCACAATAAAATTAAATCGAGATTGTGTATAAAAATAATTTACGTAATAGGACCCTAAAAGGTGAAAGTGACCAAAGATTACGATTAAAGAGTTTCCATTATGCCTTTAGGGTGTATTAAGTAATAATGTCTAGTACGGTAAGTACTTATTTATTTAATACTGCCCAGTGTCCAGTCAATAGTACCTTTAATGTAATGGAAACACAGACGATGGACGAAAGAGGGTATTCAGTATGGTAAGGTTGGTCCCGTAGTTAATCGAACTAGTATCGATACTAGTTCGATTAACTACGGGACCAACCTTGAAATTATCTACGAAAAAAAAATCAACTGTTCCATTGGATACAAAAATATCCATATTGGATATGGATCCACTCGACAAAATGGATGGAACAGCTATAAATACAAAATAATGCAACTTTAATAACATACTAAAAAAAATCACTTTAAACGTCACTTTAATAAAATATTAACTATTATTAATTTACGTAATAGTACTAATCATGCTAACTGTCATTCAAGCGAAGCCTTCATAAGCTTTTGCAGTGCTACGAAATTTAAAAATGCTTATTTATCGAACATTTCAAGCACTTTTCCAGTCATTGTCAGTTCATTTCCTAAACACCTAACGTATTTGATAAACACAAATTCCAACAGCGATTACCATTAGTATTCGCAAGCCGCTAGCTTTGTAACTCGATTCCTTTAAACAATAGTTGTAAGTTAAATCAAATAGTAGCCGTGTCCGCGCCTAAAGGTTTATTGTTACGCAAATTGTGACATTAAGATAACTGAGAGTTATTCGCGTGGTCTAATTTTGTGAAGCCAGCGATAAGCAAGTTGGAACAGTTATTGGAAATAAATTAACTAATTTGGAGTAATGATATGGAGCATTTGAAGTCATTGGTTTATTTTTAAGCTCGGAAAATAGGTGGAAAAGAGATGCATAGCCGCATAGGCTACATTAACCAGAACCTTTGCAATATTAAATAAACATTTTAGAGCTGTCGTCGTATAAAATTGAAGTTGATTATTAATTTATTATTGATTCTTTTAGATGCTTTATTACCTAGGTACTGTTGATCTCGCTTTAACATCGTACTTATGTTATACCTACGTTTGTAGGTAGGTATAGGAAAGTGTTACAGAATCAGATACAAATATTGACAGATCTGTAACAAATTAATGGCTATAATATCTACTTAAAACTTGTCAGTATCTTAAAATTCCCAAAAATAAAAGAAAAATCTCTTTTTCTATTATAAAATTGTCAAATCTACAACATAATATTGAATTAGAAATATTCACTTACCTATGAATGAATGTATCGACAAGCCACGCTTACAAGTCGCGTTTGTGACAGAAGTTTAAATCAAACTTTATATCTTAGCATAGGATTACTATTTACGACTCCGTTCAAGTGGTTAATCTCGAGTCCTTTCTAATCGTGCATCGTAAATTCAACAACTGAATATCGAGAAATATAAGACATCTTGTCTTGAGTCGAATGTCTGATTATACAGACGTAGCCTGAGGACAAATATGAGAATTTGCGCGCTCAGGTTTGAATTCAAGCATTCCTTGGCTTTTAGACCCGTATTCTAAATCGATGCTTTAGTATTATGAATCTCAATTAAAGCTTAAGACCATATACAGATGCATTCCGCGTGTAGTACAGCCCGTGCAGCAATGAGAAGCATTTGTATGTGACACTATAGAACCTTGAACTATTACAATCCGTGCAGATAAAGAATTGGATTAAGTATACCTAAATGGCGTCACCTCTATTGAACTTGTAATAAAATATAATACCTACTCTCAAAACATTATACAATCATCATTTATTTTGAATGTTGACTATAATTACTTGATTTTATTTCCAACTTTCTAGCTGTTTAACTCACAACGGAAATAGCATGAGTGTACAAGTGAGAGCATAATGAGTATCAGTCAACGAATATTTACTACGGTTGGGTAACCATCCTAGTTGCATTGGTAATTTATGTCCTGTCCACTTTGAAACATGAAGTCATGTAGCCCATGTAGGTATATCAGGGATATGGCATGCCTAGAGGCATAAATACTGGAATTTCTGTACTTGATCGTTTATGTGCCTAAGTTTATTTCTTACTTCGATCGTTTTTACATAAAATAACTGGCCGTGAAGTCTAAAATAAGCCTAACCTATGCTGCACTACTTTAATAACAATTTTGGGATCATAATGGACCACCAAGCAACAAAATGATTGATTTTATCAGGTCCTGTCCTGTGCAAAAAGTCAACTGAGTTGAGTAACTGATCCGACCAAATAAGTATCTCAAATTATCAAAGGCAGTTCGGTGGCTGGATTCGTGCACAGACCTTCTGTTTTATGGGGCTTGAGGACTATCCCAAACTACTTGTAAGTTGTGATGTTATATTTTCATGATTCAAAAGCCACAACGATTTCCTTCCTCGATCATTCCTTTGCTCCTTCTCTTTTTTGGGAGATGAATATTCCAGATACAACGCATCAATTTACCGTAACTTATGGTGTGTGTCACGGTTGCTTACCGGAAAGTCTGGAAACGCATCTCTGGTAGGTACCAGAGATGCGTTTCCAGACTTTCCGGTAAGCAACCGTAAAGCAGGGTAAGCAACCGTACATGCGCCGTGATAATAATAACAAACAAAAGTATACAATTTATGTTAGCTTATGCAATGTTTCTGTTTATCGTCATGTTTTAATAAATTTATATTTTTCTTTTGTAAATAGGTACCTGTTTGTAATTACGACAGTATAGACCCAAATACAACGTGAAATTTTAGTGGTTGTTTTCCTGCGGCAGAACGATTTGCCCTCAGAAGTACTATCGAAACATAGAGTTAAATTTTAATAATTACCAGAAAATACTACTGAGGGCAAATCGTTCTGTCGTGGGAAAACAACCACTAAAATTTCACGTTGTATATGTACAAGTACATACCATACCAATATATACTTTAAGGATGGACAATAAATACCTATCTACATTGTTTATTAGTATCATAGACAATGGTAGAAAGAGGTCTTAGTTATTTACTAAACGCAACTCTTTAATCCCATAGAGGCATAAACTTACTTGTTTAATTAGAGCAGGAAAACAACGAAAATCGTCCTAAAACATCTACTAACATTTTTACGCCAATCAAATACACTTTGTTACCGATACTGAGTGACTCAGTTAAGTAATTGATACCGGTTTTAATTGATCCCTGATTGATAACAAACTGATCATATTACGTAAAATAAACAAACTGAGAATTGCACTGGTAAACAATCCTTGCATCTTGATTTGTAGGCAAGAAAACACAGATCTTGAAATATGAAATGAGTACCTACCTACTTATACCTTTAAACAAATACAATTTCTTATTCGCTGATACTGTATTTTAATAAAGTATAGGTCAGATTATTCTTATTTTATGCAGAAAATCAATGACATTCCTTTGTAGTATTAGATCCTTATACCTATGTGCAATATTATCGTTTGGTGCAATAAATTATACAGGCTGATATTTTTTTGCAAATCTAGTTCGATTCCCGATTAAACCTGCATTTTCCAAAAAAAGTAAGTTTGGGTTTTCTTAAAAATAGGTTCATTACTCCTTTGCCCACATTGCTCTACCTTCTTATAGTTTCGGTAGTACCTAGTACCTACACGAAGTCTCATCTCAAAAACTTAATTGTAGAAAGTGCTGAGACATCAAAGTGAAGTTAATACCTACGACTAGGGCTGCCATCCGTCCGGATTTCCGGATTTGTCCTAGTTTAGAGGGCGTCCGGGGAGTGTCCGGTAGAAGTTTCAAAAAGTGTCCGGGGGACTCTTTGTGTCAGGGGAATCCTGATTGATGAAAATTATTTTTGGAGGGCGTCCGGGAAAAATACTCAATTTCACCCAAATGTCCGGGATTTTTAAAGTTTTTGTCCGGCGTCAGCAATTTAGGTGATGGCAGCCCTACCTACGACCCAACTAAGGGCCCATCCTATTCTTATTTTGATTACCTACGTAGTAGGTACCTACTAAACTTTACATCTATTATTTTAAACACCAGCAGCTTATCTGTAAGCAGTTTTTAAACGTTAGGAGTGCTTTACCACTATCAGCAAGTTAAAACGCGTTGTAATTTCTAAAACTATTTCGAAGCTGTTAGCCGTTAACACAGTGAAAGTCTAAACATGTTCCGATATCTTTACACACTGGCCCATTGTTCTCTATTCAATTAGTCAAACGTTTGATAACCAGCCGTATAAGGCTGTACGCGTAAATTCCTTCGACACGAACAAGGGCGGGTTTACGACGCTTTTTGTTGGCGGGAATGTGAAAACGTTTTGAAATTTCCTTTTAGCTAGATTACGTTTTTTTTTGTACGTAGAAGCTTATAGTGTGTGCAATTCATGCTAAGTTATAATAATAAATAATATACGCATACATAGTATAGAATTAGAAAAAGTTAAGAGCAAAGTTCCACAAAATAATGATCCAAATTAGTAATACCAACTTAATAAATTTCTATTTTTGTGTTCTCAATTTGAACTTTTAAAGTAGGTAAAGGTAAGTATTGTATCCAGTATCATGAGTTTTTTTGACGTATAGTTTCGCTAACGTAAACATATTTTGAATTTAAAATACAGCAGTCCTGGAACATTTTGATAAAAAATACAATTTGCACATTTAAAAAAATACAGAGAAATTAATTAAGCATTTAATTTATATAAATATTGTGTAACAAACGTGTATTTTCAATTCAAAATATGCTTACGTTAACGATACTACACGTCAAAAAAACTCATGATAGGGGTACAGATCTAGTGATCCACATTATAATTATATTAAAAACAAATTCTACTTTCAAAATGTGCAGTGCAGCGCCAAGTTCTGTTCAACGCTTAATAATGGTGTAATTTTAATTTACCTACACATAAATACCTAAACTGCAAATATTCTCAAGAGATACATTTTTAATTATAGAGAGAAAAGAAACTATTTCATTTCATAACGAAGTGTTTACTAGAGCATTTGAACGAGATTTCAAAACCGAAATACACCGCCTGAAATTTTATTCATCATAATAAATACCTATTAACAACTCCCAATCGATCCTATCAAGTCTTGAATTTTATTGCCATAATGAATACTATTCGTTTCAATTTCCCGTGAGAAATAAGCTGCCAATGGTAATTTTCTGTTTTATTCTGTTTATTGCATGCTTTACTTATCGTGTTTACGACTAGCCAGCTTATCATACTCATCGGGCCTTTAAAATTATGTTTCATTGGTAAGCATGCAGCCATATAACTAATATGGGCTTCTAAAAATAAACAACGCATTGATGTCGGCGCCGCATAATTGTTAATAATGTCGGGTCGCTTGCGTATGTCAATAGATACCAACATTAGCAACTTGCTTGATCCTGCAGATACCTCTAATTAATTCTATACGACGTTACTAGACGGCGTCAGTAGTGTAATACAGTAGTCTGACAGCACTTATTCCTTACTTTAACACTTATGGTAAACACATAAGGTGTACATCGAACTGCAGTTCAATAAACCAATGGCAAAAATAAGTTTGTGCCGGCTGGTAATAGTGGCTTAATCACGAGCTTAATCGTCGAGAATTAGCAGATACGCACTTATTTATTACGAGCCAGAAGTGCTACCGTTTTGCTTATTGCCAATTATTTTAACTCCCAACCTGAGGAACTATTGGCTCGGTACTTTGATAATCATAATTTATTGCGGCGCTTATTAAAGCTGTTTGTTTGTATGTCAATTATAAAACTAATAATCTTGTAGATATAATAATCAAATTTTATGGACTCGTAGTTTATTAACTTGTACTATAATAACGATAAGAAAGCTCGCTGTCAGTTTAATTTAACCTAATGGAAGATTTAATATAATGAGTAGGTACTCGATATCTTACTTTTACTTTATAATTGACACATTTTAATATTCTATACCACGCTAAGCACTTGAAAGTTTATTTTACGTCCATAAAATTATTATATGCCCATTTTAGACTAAGCCTGGGGACTTCTTTCAATAACCGAGTTACATTAAAGCAACGGTTTTATGTTAATCGGATACACAGTTTAATACGAGACTTAAACTCACTTAGATAGATTCAATGTTTAATTAAAATGAAATTGTTTTTTCAAGAGTGATTCTCAATCTCTCATTGGATCACACTTTGGACGAAGAACGATAGAGTTTTACGCCTCGCTTTTAATGGCATAAAAATACGAACTTTTTCGTGATTGGAGATAGTACCACGTCTGAATGATCCATCAAAGTATAAGCTGGCCAGGTGGGTAATCCGCCACGATAATGACAGGGTAATAAACGTAAAGTGGGTGGCAATGCTTACAGGATTACCAGCCAGTCGCTTGGATTGTTATCTGACATTCTTTGCTTATGTTTTGAGCAGTCATACTAAAACCAGCGTCAGGCCCTAGTGGCCTGACACCCATGCTGAACTGAACCTATTTGGCACAACCACTACACAGCAATTTTATTATTCTTTTTGTTTATTTTGTATGAATTTTGTCTGTGTATTATTCGTACCAAATAAACGTTTTTCTTTCTCTTTCTTTCTTTCTCTTTCTCTTTAGTTAATTCTTTTACTAATGTCTCTAAAACTTTTATTGTTACGGCAGCTATTTTCTCGAACTTGTCGATGCTCTGCCACGCATCCAAAACAATGTTTGAATGAATTTGAAAACATATGACTGCACGATTAAATCTAGAGATTATGTACTTTTGGGTCTCCTATGTTTAACTATAATTGAAATTTTAAACGTTTTACATAGAATTAGTGGGTAGGTACGAGTTCCTATTTCGTTGTTTTCACTGAACCTTGCGCATTTAAATCTTCCACAATTTTGCACGCTGTTCAATTCACATGTTCGTCGGTACTTTATTTATTTCTTGATTGAACCTTTTATTTTCCAATATTGCGTGCAAGTAATTGAAGCCATAACTTTTAGTGCCGATGAATGCCGAAGGATATAAAATAATATTTACGCTATTAAAACCAACTGTACTACATGTTCTGAGCTTGAGAGCCTTCCCTTTCACTGTATCTCTCTCATCGTCTTCATTTTGTTTTTGTTCCAAAAAGAAACTTGAAATTATCTAATGATCGATTTCTCAGCAAGTTAACAACGCTAGCTGTTTACAGAATAAAAAGTCTTTTTTAACAACACCAACCTTATTATTCAAGCGAGAAATTGTTTTTAAAAACTTCATTCTCGCATAAATTCGCCAAGGTTTCCTATCAGGGGTTTGCATCGCAATTAATTCGATGTCGATTTTTGCCGCCCATTAGTTAACGTTATCGATTCGGCACAAGCAATTAGGTGGTCGATCTGATCCGGGCCGTCCGATCTGCGCGATGGGCCAAACATGATTGATGACGTTTTTACCTTATTACCGAAGTTATCCCCACCACGGCTTATTCAGCTTACAGCGGGGGTAGTGGGCAGGGGGTTCTCATTACGAGATTGCGGTGACGTCGTGTTCAAGCCTGATAAACAGCGTTTGAACTCTTTGAAGGGTTTCATTTATTTCATTTACATCCCTTTGGATTCCTTTGCGTATTCATTATATTAGGTTTTAAGGGACTAAAGGCGAACCCTTTATTTGAATGATGATGAGATTACGTTCTGAGTAAATATTGTACAAACATGGTGAAGTAAAGTTGTGAGACATTACACCCTTAAGTTGTTAGTAAAAGCTAATTTGTTGGAAAATTGGTTAGACTTTACTAATAACAAGTGGCACAAATATAACATAACTCCAACTATCTAGGATATAGCTATCGGAAAACAGACTCCGTTAGGAAATTCCACTCATTGGCTATACCTACGCACAATGAACGTGTTCCCGAAACGTTTTGTGCGTGTAGATGGGTGGAATGTCCACCACCAAAATAGAACAATTTTCCATCTACTACCTAAACACGTCCAATGTACTTGGTTCGTTAGGGAGTTAGGGAGTTCCACTCTTTGGCTGCACGCACAATGCTCGTAATCATTGCTCCCAAAAAGTTTTGTGTGTATGGGTATTTTGTGGAATGTCCACCACCAAAATAGAACAATTTCTCATCTACCGGTATTTAGGTACCATCAGGAATCATGATCACATTTGACACGGCCCAATAGACAATAGACAGTTGACAATACGTAATAGAGTATAGTCCACTAGACGACGAGCATCGACTGACGAGCCATTCGCGTGCAGCCTCGGCGCTCCCAGTCTTCTTCATTCCGCCAAAGAGACCAAAAATCAGCTATTGTGCCGTGGACGTTTGTGATCAAGACTGGTGCCGCTAGTTATACCTAAACACGTGCACTAAACCTTGTCATTCTTTCCTCAGTGGGCGGGATGTCTCGCGGGGGTAGCGGCGCCGGCAAGACGGCGACCGCGAAGCGCGTGCCCCCGCCAGCCGTGCCGGGCGACGCGTTCGGCACCCCGCAGCACCGCCATTCGGGCTCCAGCTTCGGCTCGCAAGGGTACGCCTCCTGCGAGGAACAGCCGTACCCTCAGCCACCGGACACGCCATCACATACTAGAGGTAAGCTATTGTAAAAGTAAAACTTTTTAGTTCAGAAGTAGAATAAGGACTTTTTCCACGTAAGGAAAAACCTTCTGCTGCCTTCAGAGTGCGTAGTGGGAGTCGATCGCGTGGACGTTAGCTAAGGTCATAGTCAACGACCACTCGAACATCGGCTCGAGCTCGAAAGTGAAGACGTTAACGCATGCACGTGCTTGGTTGTTCCAATCGCGAGATGTTTAGTCGATTAACGCTATGGTTTGCAACTCGCACTAGGCACTCTGAACTGAACTTCTTTCTACAATTGAAATATTCAGATACTGCAAGCACCCTTGAATGGTAAAAGTTCATTTTCGTCCAATGGTTATCAAATATTTTAGACATGCCGAATTTTGGACTCAACCTGAGCCCATAATCTTGAACTGGTCTCGAGCTGTGCAACTGAAAACACACAGTACCGCGTAGAATGTACACTACTACCGATTCCTAACCTTTAACTAATATCTCCATTCCAGATGACCACTCTGACTATGGCAGTACAGTATCTGGCGTCTCAGGAGTGTCGGGCGCGAGCGGCAGCCTCGGCAAGAGCCCGGCAGGGGGCGGCACCTTCACGTTCCCGCCGCCCGCGCAGCCTCTCACACACAAAGCGGCAGTATACTACCACCATCAGCTAGCACTCAGCGATGATCAGGGGATCGATATGACACAGGTGAGATGTTAAAATTGATCTCTAATTTTTTGAGCCCCTTTTCTAAGTTACAAGAAAACCTCAACCCCTGACTTTGACAGCTTGATGAAGTCAGCAAATCAGTACCTAAATCTCATAAAATTATATGTAGTGAATGTTGTGATTGGTGCACCAAAACTATGATCTACTTGAGGTTCACAAATCAAAGACTAGATTCCAATTTATGCTTTTGAAAATTGCCTTTTTAAATATCTACCTACGGACAAATATCTATTCACCTACTGCAACATTAGACCTTATCCAGCACATGCCGAATCTTCCCAAAAACCGTCTACTCACCTCCTTCCTCCCCATTTCTAGAGTCCCGGTCGCGACAGCCCCGGTTCCTCGTCAGGGTCGGCAGGCTCCGGCTCCAGGCACTCCTCGGCGTCTCTGGACAGTGGGCGCGCTTCAGGCCGCATGCCCCACCACCACCACGCAGCCTGCCACTGTGGCGATCTCGCGGATAGGGTGCGAGCGATGATCGCGCAGGGTCTACCGGTGAGTATGGGAAGAATTTGGTGGTAAAGCAAGATGAATATGCAGTTTAACTGCAATATAGACAAATTGGGACCATAAAATTTGTCACAGAAACAGTGCCATGTCTGCCTGACTGGGCCGAAAGAGGCATGCACTTCGCAACCAACTAACCCAGAAACGAAAGAAAAACAAGTAAATTATTTTGGGTCTAGGTACTCTTTTTAGGGTTCCGTACCTCAAAAGGCAAAACGGAACAGTTATAGGATCACTTTGTTGTCCGTTTGTCCATATGGCAAGATTCTTAACGGGCGGAGGCATCTGCTCATAGATGGCGCCAGTAGAAGTAGATATGTATCTAATAACGGCATCTTGCTTAAAGATGGCGCTATTGCATATTTCTAGTGGAATATTTTATTTTACTATGGATCCACATACATTATTAAGTTTGTACGGAACCCTCACTTCTCCGGTTTTTTTATTTCTATGGGAAAACTTTTGATGTTATTGCCCCCACATCCACAAAAGAAATCAAGTCCGACTCGCTTATTTGACCTCCTTATAAGAGTGTCTTTAACTCCAAACCAATTTTCAACTCCTTACATTCCAGGACACAGACATAATCCACGCGTGCCTAGCGGACCTTCAGATGGAGGAGTACGCCCGTCTGTTCATAGAGGCAGGGTACGACCTGCCCACCGTCACACGGATGACGCCCGAAGACCTTACAGCCGTGGGCATCAAGAAGCCCAACCATCGCAAGAGGTTAAAGGCAGAACTCGCCAATCTGAACGTGCCTGATAACTTGCCTGATTATATTCCGGTAAGTAATGTTAGGCTAGATAAAGTAATATTTGAATGTGATATCATTAAAATTTAAAGTTGCAATTTTGGAGTATCGCTCATTCACAAATTTTTGCGCTTGAGTTAAATATTTGCTATTGTGGACATCCATAAACTTCTATAAGGCGAAAGAACGAAACCTGTGCTTATTTATTAAAATGAGGGTAGTTTAGGGGTCGCCAGGTCGCCGGCGATTATGTCTTTAGGATGGACAACGCACTTGCGATGCCTCTAGTATTGCAGATATCCATAGGCGGTGGTAATAACCTCAAATAGGTTGTCTTCTTGTTTAGCACGCTATCATTAAAAAAAATACACACAACTTTTCTGTTATCCGTCAACTTTGTTGGAACTTTAACAAGTGTGCGCAACTCTGCTTCTTTGTGCTTACAAAATAGTTGGTACCACCACAGTGTAAAGACCTTACAGTGGTTCATCACCCACACATTTGAAAGGACTTGAGAAATATCAAAAATATCCCATGCGGGGCAAGTGGGCGAAGTTTATGTTCCTAACTGCAAGTAGGCACTTGCCACGCAACCCTCCTGGGCTGTCAAAACCTAAGTCAAAACCTTCGGTCATTGGCTTATAGTAAGACTATTTCTTTGGTTATTGGTCAAAACGATGTCGTTATCAGACCATTCTGACACGATTATGACAATTGCAATAGCAGACTTGGGGCTCTGATTGACCAACGATTGAACTGCGAAAACCCTCGCGTTGAACGACTGCAATGAGTATCCAGTAGCCAGACTGTGGTACTTCTAAAACGTTTCCTTTCCTCATTCCAGGGTTCTCTAGAAGAATGGCTGCGACTACTCCGACTGGAGGAGTACGGGCCCGCCCTTGTAGCGCAGGGGTACCGCACCGTACACGACGTCACGCAGCTAGCTTGGGAGGTGAGGATACATCTGAATATCAATGTAAAGTATTTGTGCAACAATCCATCGGGTACTTTAATGTTATCAAACATAGGAAATAAAAGCATTATTTTCCCGATCAAAAGTGACCCTTTTGGATAAAAATGTTGCACCGTTGTAATACAAATTACGGGACACCATCCTAAAAATGGTTACAGTACAATACAGCAAGAGAATTTAAGTCTCCTCCAAATACACCAGGTTTGGTAATGACAAAGCCACCACAGTTGTCTGACATTGTATCTTTTCTCACCAAATCTCTTCCAAAAAGGACTTCACATCTTTTTTGAAGAGATTTGGTAAGTAATAAAGTACCTAATACGGGTGTATTACAACATATTGAACAAGTGCTTTAGAATATCTATAACAGCTCGATTCTCCATTCCCTTTTCCAGGATCTAGAAGACATGGGCATAGTCCGTCTGGGCCACCAAAAGAAAATCCTCCTTGCCATCAAGAGAGTGAAAGACATTAGAGCGGGGAAGAGGAGCATTAGCAACCAAGGGTCGTTGGACTTTACGAGAATACAACCCGGCCAGGTCGGTACCACGCACAACAGATACCATCATTGTGTTTGTAGTGATGTTTTAGAATTTAGACTCTTGATAGATTATGGGCTAATTTTGTAGCAGACTGTGGATAACTTGTATGGTTAAAATTCCAAAATTGACTTAGGGCCAATTTCACCGATAACAGTCCGTCAAATTGCGGCGTTTATCACATCTTTTTCTGTATAAAAAGTCATGTTAAACGACCGTTTTTAATTTATCGGACTGTTTTCTTGTTGGTGAACTTAGGCATTAGAATGTGTATGGAAAATTAAAATGTAATGATAAATCTTACCTGGCATGTCATGGTCTGCTATGAAAACAGCCTTATTTATGACAGCGGATATTATCCCATATAAAAGAAGTTAATTATTTATCAAATTTAAAAATCCGCTTTCGTAATAAAATTCTTAATAGACCGTGCAATAGAGAGCAAATTAGATTTCTATTCTGTCAATCAAAAGATTATTGTAATTTTCAAAGCATCACTCCAAATAAAGAATTTTATTTCATTTTGTCATAATTTTATGATTTGTTTATTTTCACATACATCTCATTTCATTCATCGGCCATCTTGATTTTTGCCGCCAAATCTTCTAACAAAAACGAAGCTATTTTAATAAAAAGTTTAATACTTACATATTTTTCTTTTTATACTAACAGCGTTATTTTAACAAAAGCGTTTTAATAGCTTCAATATTTTTACCTTTATTTTAACTAATTAAAGATTTCCGTTGGGCCAATCAAGGCTTTTGTTGTTAGATCCATATTGTGTGACCCTAGCACAGAAATGGCTGGAAAGCTTTGTTTGCTGAGCCGAAAGCTGACACATTATGGGAAAACTGATATAATTAACCGATTGGCGTAAAGTTTATATTAATATCCAATAATAAAAGAGGTGTTAAAATTTTGCAAACTTTCCCCGATGCGTTCAGAAACGTCGTTATCATTTTGCTTAGACTTTAGGTGTACGTCCATCGCCATTGCCTTCGCTGGTCGGATGTCCAGTCCTGCGATATTTATTTCCTCCATAACCATTTTTCTATCACTTTTATTTACACATTTAACAAACGAAATCAATTAACCGTTACTAAAGTAACCGTGAATTCATTTTCGTAACTTTCATAAATAAAGTGAGCACTTTCGGAAGAAATTGTTTTCCTTATAAATTATCTTCTAGTCGGACGGCATTCTTTTTACATGAACGTTAAAGAGCCAGTGGCTGCGCGTGCGCAGCCGGCCGTCAGTGAGTCAGTCAGTCGTCAGTCGCAGGGTTGTGATCCGCCAGCACACACGTCCATCCGCTGCATCCACCTCATACCACTAGCCCGAAGCAGCATGTGAATGTTTTGTTTTCTTTTCTTTTTCCAAACACAAACCGCACCTTGGACATAATCGGCTAAAGGATTTATATCCGAGGGAGCTACATTACCAGCCTTGGGAGAGACAACGGAGTTACCATAAACCCCCCGACCTAAACTTTGATGCCATACCGACGCCCCTTTGTGCCACAGATTTGGTCCCTATTCAGGTATGAGACAATCTCCTTTGGCACAGGTCTTGTCAGTTTGTTCTCGATGCACCGAGCACCCGGCTTTTATGTGCACACGATTTTATCGTTATAGTGAACGCAGTGTTTTCCATGTGTGTGTTTTATTTTTTACTTGATGCCTTTTCCCCACTACCGTAGAAACCGCTGTGATTGATTTTTCCTGCACGGTAGTTAGATGTTTCACTTTAATTTTAATTATTATATGAATTAATAAAATATTATACTAACTGCGCATGGTTTTAATAACGCTAACATTATAAATATTTTAATTGATGATTGACAAAACAAAATCTTAAACAGACAGCATGGTAAGAGGAGCGACTAACATGAATTGTAAAATAATTTGATGCCGTTGTTTGTAAATGTTTTTGGACAAACTTTCTATGTAAAATAACTTTCAATATTTAATTCGACACCATTGAATTCAAAATGGATTTAAAACGTGTAACAAATGCCAACAGATACGTCATCCGCGCGGGAAATCGCTAGAAAGTCTAGAGGATCCTTCAGAAAGAGCGTCGCATACCACGTTTTCGCCGGAAGCCGGGTTTTACTACGGGGGAGGGCAGTGGCGGCGCTCATACGATGATGGCGACATAACTCCCACCAACGACAGTTCATACGAGGGGGGTGGTACATTGCCTCGTCCGCGGGGGCTGGTCCGTCCGCGGCCGGTCGCCAAAATCGCGGCGACGCCCGCCTACCGCGACAAGTCGCCCGACTACTCGTACGACGAGCTGGCCTACTCGGCGCGGCTGCAGCGCGTGGCGTACGGCGCGAGCCCGCACGTGGCGCGCAAGCCGCCGCCCGACCCGCCCAAGCGGCAGTCTTCGCAGTACGCGCCGTTCTCCCGCTTCGGGGAGACCACGGTGGAGATCCACCCGGAGAAGTCGCTGCCGCTGTCGCTGCCGGCGTACCCCAGCTCCGACTCGCTGTCCGTGTCGCTGGACAGCACGGGGCTGCTGCCGCCGCCGCCCGCGCCCTCCAGCCCGCCGCGGCGGTACGACGACGATAAACTGCGCACTGGATCCGATGCTAGTTTTAAGGTGAGTTTAGTACATTTAACGATCATGCTGCTTTTCTAAAAGCTAAGAATTTGAGCTTTATTATAACCTAAGAAGCGTTTTTTTTTTTTAATTAAGTCGCCTGATTATTTATTTAAAGTTATTTACTTATTAGGTACTTATCAAAATGTACGGGATCCGATCCGACTTCGAAGAACCAAAGTGTACATTTTGGTCCTTCGAGCCGGATCGGATCCCGAACATTTTGGTTATGAATTGAAAATTAATGGGAAAGATGATCGAAAAACACATTAATAGTACCTAGTTTTATGTACAAAAGGAAAAAATAAAAACTTATATCATATTTAAATTCTAAAACAAACTAAATAACTAACACCTAAAAATTCCTCCGCATCGCTGACAACTGATAGCGTGCCCAAAAGACAGGCATAATTGCCACGTTGTATGGCAATGACCAAAGTAATAGCCAGGCCTTTGATCACGGCAAGCGTCAACCAATCGTTTAGCGATTGGTTAAAAGAAGCGATTTTGACTATCTCAAGCAACAACAAATAAACGTAGTTACAAATTCTTACTTCTCTTTTTTCTTTCTACAGTCAAGCTCCAGCACAGAATCGGATAGTATTCCATTCGCGAACGAGAACGCCGGGACCATAAAGCAAAATCGGGGCCAGATTGGTGGAAGGCCGCATACTGTGGACTACGGGCGTGGTGGCATCGGGCTGGCCAGCTTGCCACCACGGGCCGACCTCAAGCCGACCACACCGCACGCGATACCCGACCACAAAGACGAGAAGAGCACAGAACCAGTCGACGTACTCAACGACATCGGCAACATGCTTGCCAACCTAACGGACGAACTCGACGCCATGTTGGAAGAAGAAAAGCGCCAAGGCCTCACAGATTCCTAAAATCCATAGACTATTGTAGAATACTGTACTCGAATACTTAAAAAAAAACTTGTCAAAAATTCCAAAGAATTGGACATCGGCAAAGACTTCCACTAATTTAATGATGCTGACATTTTGATAACGCAATCTTTTAAGCAACTACATTATTTTAGGGGTATATACTTATTTGGTAACATACTTTTTGTGTACTGCATTGTTATGACGAATAAGAATTCCGAATGACGCGATTAAACTTTATTGGATTTAAGGCCAAGTTCACCGATAAGATAACAGACCGATAAATTGAAAACGACCGTTTAACATGACTTTGCCTTTGAAAAGTCTTGTTAAACGGCCTTTTTCAATTTAACGGATTGGTATCTTGTGCTTTATTGAGAAGCTTTTGACTCAGAAAATTAGGTTTTTTATAAAATATACAATCAAAACCGAGCTGTGTAAGCGTATCTTCCATTGCATAATTATATTTACCTCTATGTCAAAGGACTGAGTAAAATAGAATGTGATGTTACTTCGACTTTCGAAGTCTGGGGGGATTGAAGTCCTCCTAATTGTTATGTGACTAATCTATGAATTTTAACCAATGTTGCTTCAATACTGTGTGACCATTCCATTACTGAGCTCGCTACAAAGAAGCCACTGCTAGAGATGATAAATTGTCACTTGCCATCAAATTATTCCTACACGACAAACGGATAATACCTACGTACTATAATTATAATAGTTTTGTAGCATTTTGTACCGACGTAGTACATTTTATACATACTTGTAATTAAAAATATAGTTTGCTAAATACCCTCTGTTATTTAACTTTAGTGAGCTGTGTATTTTTGTTATTACAAATAATTAGTTCCTTGTAATATTAAAAATTGAGTTTTTATTGGGATAGTAAAGGAATTAGATGTTAGACGGATCCAAAAAACAGACAAAAATGGCTATTTTTGTAAATATTGTTTTACTTAAATTATGTCATAGATAAAATATATCCCAGTAGTTAGTTTTTCATGTACAATAATTGTAGAGTATTTGATTATGACGTAGAGATTAATGTAGCTAGAATTTATACAAAACATTAGTCTAGTGATAGTGTGAAAAATTAGGGTTTACATATTAATGTATTATAGACAATTATAAAGTTAGCTATAGACCTCATAGACCTTGTATGTTAACATTCTTGTAACGCATTAAGGACATGCCGTTTGCCCCATCATTGAAAACAATTACAAAGTTATGCTTCCACTTATAAACTCATATTCCTCCATTTAAATGCTTAGCAACACCTGCTTGCAACGGAACGCAGAATCGCCCTCGCTAAAAAATGTTTATGGTGTTACCAAATTACATTAAAAACACTTGATACTATCTACAACCTAATAGAACTCACAATATGATCTGTGATTTATTTTACAATTATCAAAGCATGTCCACTTACAACGTGATATCAAGCGGCCATAAAATGAATTGCAAATATTTTGTTATAGCAATGTTATGTAACATGATTATTATATTTTGGTGGAATTAATTTTTAAAACAACTAAAGGTTTAAACCCGACCCCAGCAACTGCGATCGACGAGTCACCCTAGAGCAGTAGTTCCTAACCTTTTCAGTTACCGCCCCCTGCCCCGCCTTTAAAATATTAGATCACAAATGATTTATAGTCTTCATTGATCACAATAAATTGCACAAAAAGTTCATAAATCAATAATATTCAGTGTGGTTCGTATTGTTTTGCATCTCTGCATGTTTATTAACGTTAGGTTTAATTATACAATTTATTATCTATTTTATTTTCCAATCTTATTACCCTCGTAGAAAAACTGTTTTACCCTCGAAGGGTTAATTACCCCCAGGTTAGGAGCCCAGGCACTAGTGGTTCCTATACATTTTCAATGAGATAGTATTTCCTATGAAGGTAAATTCTGTCCGTAGCTACGATCGGTCGCTGTCGCTGCTGGTGTCAGAATCGTACCTTAATGTTATTTTGAATTCTTGAACTAAACTAAGATTACATAACATTATGATTGTTTTAATTATTTTTTTGTTAGGTAATATGTTATACTTGTACCTACCTATCGATGTTATTTTACCTAACATTGTTTACAAAATAACGCCCATATTAAAACAATAACACTTTCAGTTACTAACACCGTGAATTTAATTAAAGATAACATCTTATTAAACGTAGAACAGTATATTTAAGCTTAACTTTGTAAATATCTTGATAGAAATCAGTGTTTCTATACAGTCTTCTTTGATATTCACTCTCAAATGTAAACATTTTGTATACCTACATGTTAATATAAACCAATTTTAGCCGCCACTCATATTTTGTAAGGTGCTAGAAAAATAAAGCGAAATGATTTACCCATCAAACTATGATTTTAGTTGAGTAATGTTCTTCGAACTAGTCAAAATTTATTTCTTTCGAGTGGCGGCAAATGAAAGCAATTTATATTATTAATAATCAGAATTGTTTATAATGTAATTTAATATTATTGAGCAGCTAATGATCCTCATTTAGTTCGTTTCTTATTTCAATAAATATATTTGTAATATCTAATCTGAGTCTCATTTTCTCTCCTAAAATATAACCGTTAAATTAAAATAACGTAGGTAGGTATCAGTGGCGAAGGGTCAGTTTTTGTAAGAGGTAAGCCGGAGCTATAAATGCTTACTAGGGATGTACCGACTAGTCGGCGACTAGTCGGTAAAGCCGACTATCCGCCCACTTTTATAGTCGGCGACTAGTCGGCAAAAAACGCCGACTAGTCGGCCATTACTTTATTGATTAAAATAGGGTGATTGAAATGAAATTCTTTCATTATATTGATTGTTTTTATTTTAGTATCAGTCTCACAATTGGCAAAATAATACAGGAATAGGAACAAAAATAAATTCTGAACAGCAAGTTTGTAATAATAACTCTGATTAAAGAACATAATATGTAACTACCTATTTATATTTATTTTAGTATCGCATTTATATCGAATAGACTCGAATATGTTTTATATTAAAAAAAAACACTAAGTAACGGCGATCGTATGTGAACGATACCTACTATGACAAAACGCAAAGTAAACAAAAACCTATTCGTTCGACTCGCGCGGCGCGGGCAAAGGATACGAGGCGCGACAAACATTACCGATTCCACCCGAATACCGCCGAAAGCAATGATCGGCTTGGCCGACTAATCGGCCTTTTCCCAGCCGACTAGTCGGCTAGTCGGCCAAACTCATAATCGGCACAACACTAATGCTTACCTAGCCACGAAAAGCTAATTAATAAAAGTAGGCAATACTGCCTATGGTATTTTTCAAAGGGAAGCCGGTAGGAATCGTATTGTAGGGACCCTTCGCCACTGGTAGGTATTAAACATAACTTGCGAAATGTGTGCTAAGTACGATATATCTCTGCCTAATCTATCGGGAAATACAGACATAAAGTTATGAAATTACGTACTATCCGTACGGATAAAGAATGGGATTGAAATTGGCGTCGCCTCTTAGTTTACCTGGTGAAAAATGAGTTGTGGTTGAGACAAAAGTCCGCGGTGACATGATAACTTGGCATTTCCCCTTGCAATAGAAATAAATGAATGAATAATTAATGAAAATTTAAAAGATTGGAAAAATAGAATGAAAATTAGAATCAAAGACTCTGGAAGTGTTTGTCTATAACATGAAGCTTTTCTTTAATCAAGTGTTTTCTTAAACAGAGTCGTTATCCTTAGGTACCTAAGTCATCAATAAATTCTCATAGGAATAAACAGACCAATTTGTACTTACTTTTGTAGTAGGTAGGTAATTAGGTTTTAGGTACAAAGTTATAAAACTAAGATAAGGAAAGAGTTAGGTAGGTACTTACAGTGATTCTACAGCAAACAATAAAATAACCATAAAGTTTAATTAACAACAGGTTAACAATTAAGTTAACAGGCCCTGTTTTTTACTTCAAAATTTCACTATGTAATTACCCTAAATTATGTAACGAAAGAGTTAATTACTATCATGACTTCACAAAAAAATGCTTGAAAAACATTACGCTAATGGATCCGAATTGACATAAATAGGTACATTTATTTCTTGAGCATAAAATATTATGGTTAGGTACTAAACCACCTAACTATTACCTACATACAAATCGTTATCACTATCTTTTATCTTATCAATTTCCTACATAAATACAAATGCCGCGCTATATTCACGAATTAATTTCCGCTTTCCTGGAAAACCGGAAGATCTCTAACCTACTTTGTCAAAACAAAGCTATCATCTTGTCAATTGTACAGCTTTCTTTTGTTAAACGTAAACGGTTAAATAGTCAAACAATTAAAGTAATAACATCATACGATAAACAAACAATAATTCCAAGTAGGTACTGTAAATAAATTGATATTTACAACACAATAATTATAGGTATTTTAGTTGACAGCCCGTTTTCTAATGTCTGTGGCATATTTTCCTGAAAATCGAAGTTTCCCGAAGCGTATTGGCAACCCTACACATGCCGTCTATTTCCGACCAATCAGAGCGCGGGTCAGCAGATCGATGCCGTAACGCGGGCATAGAGAACGCAGAAATGTCAGATTTTCCTGTTGTCATCTGTGAATTTGGTCTGCGCGATCGATAACACGAATTGCCTATTCGGAGTTACGGAGGTTGAATTCTTATTGAACCGTTTATGGACAGATAGTTAACGTCGGTGCTTCAAGTAGCAAAATTTTCATTCTAAAGTGATAAAATGGATACCAGCGGTGCGTACGGTGGTGGCAAGGCCGGGGGCGCCTTCGATCCCATGCAATTCATCCAGAGACCTCCCGTGATCGTCAGGGCGGTCTGTTGGGTAAGATCCTACTTTACAAGCAATGTACGGAGTTCATGGAAAGCGTTTATCTAGTTTTTATTTATTTTCCAGTGCAGAAAGAACTAGTTACGAAAGTTAACGTTATTAATTCCAGGAAAAACATACAATACATAATATCATTACGATCGTTGATTGTAGGAGGTACCTACTAATTTGATAAATTCAATGTTTGCTTGTTTTTCCTTTTTATGATTATAGACGACATATTTAAAAACAGATACTTAAACAGCTACTTAATTAAAAATTTTATTGAGTAGTACAGACTCGTTCAATTAATTTCTTTTTCAAATTACGAACCCTTACCACAAACAGCATGTCACCCACACTGTCTATTTTTAAATATCGAATCTATTTTTCAAACATACCATGTAGGTATATGCCAATGTGACTGGCTTTGTGTTAAGTAAAGAACTATGTTACCAAGAATACACAATTATTCACTACCTATCTGTAGCTGTACATCATATTGATAGTAGGTACCTAGTAATCGAAACTTGTGTTCCACCCACGATGCAGTGCATTGATTACAGCATAGCATGTTTTAAAACTCACTATTAAAATATTTATAGACTACAACTGGGTCATATTGAATCATTATCCAATAGAAGGATTCTCTATGTTATAAAATTCTTGTCAATATTTCTGAAACATTTGACTACCTAGGTAACCTATTCATTCATAGACAATGCTAACCTTGGCTCATTCATACTCTTTCAATAAAGCAATAAAGTTTAATATGAAATAAACCCATAAAATTATATGAATTCTTAGTACAAAAGAAAGGATGCTCTACCTAGTCATTAAACTTTTAGATAGGTATAACTAGCGGCAGCAGTTATGAGCACAAACGTCACCTGCGCATTAGCTGATTTTTCGGTCTCTTTGGCGGAATGAAGACGGGAGAGCCGAGGCTGCACGCTATTGGTTCGTCAGTCGATGCTCGTCGTCTAATTGGATAATTCTCTATTACGTATTGTCAACTGTCTATTGTCTATTGAGCCGAAAATGTACATGCGCGATCTGCGCTCATAATTCACACCGCTACCTATACCTACCTATTATATTCATGATATATTAGATAGATAAATGTTTCTGATAAAATATTGATGGTAGTCATTTGTGTAAAGGGTCAAGGTTCTTGTAATCAATATAAGGTAATAGGTATCCATTTACCCACAAGTCTTATAACTACGTACCTATTGCAAGTCATATGTGGTTATTAGCTAAAGGTGGACTGAAGAACTCCTGATTATTAAAGTTATTTTTTCTGTTTAACGTAATTAACAAATTGATTTGAAAAAAAAATTGAATAACCAAGTAATCCTACCTTACTCCATATATTTTATAGTCTTACCGCTATTTTACTAGCAGCGCACTATTTCACGGTCTTCCTCTATTTCGAAAGATCTTACCAACGTTTCTTGACCGCTGTGAAGTTAGCCGTTTGGCTGCGAAATATAACATTTACAGTTAAGTTTACACTAAAAAATCCATTGAGCATTCAAACGGCTAACTTCAGAGCGATCAAAAAACGTTGACCGATATGTATAACTGCTTCATCTTCTATAGATCGTGTCGACAATGAATCATGCTTTAGTAAAATGATTAGCCAGGCAGCAGTATGGTAATGCGCAGAGCCGGATTAACCTAAAGGCAAAGTTGCGGGTTCAGTGTTTTTGTTAAATATCTTCAAATACCTGAAGGTAGCAATTATTTAAACATAGGTACCAAATAGTAACAATTAGGTACTAAATACTGGTGGTAGGATTTTCAAAAAATAAGCTGTGATCCCGCCATTTTGACATTCACCAGCCTAGGGGCCTCGCGCTTTGTAACTTATACCGGGTTCACCACTATGGATAATATTGATTCGCGATGCTTCAATCATTGTTTAAGAAAAGTCCTTATTATGAGTCCAGCCACACATCTAAGTTCATTATTGGTCTCCGGATGACACTTACAACTAAGGGAGGCTGCACACGTCAGGTAACCCGGTCCGGTTACCGGACCCGGTAGGTGTCAATTCCATCCTACAGAACAGTGCACCGCTCACGCACGGTTACTCTCACTCTCTCGCACTCACGTAACCGGGTCCGGTAACCGGACTGGGTTACCTGACGTGTGCGGCCTCCCTAACTGCGTTACCCATGCTCCCCAGCTGTTCAGCGTCATAGTGATGGGCTGCATATCAGCCAAAGGCTGGCGCACAGCGGAGGACGGCAAGGAGTACTGCGTATACAACGATGACACGAACGCCTGCAACTACGGCGTCGGCATCTCAGTCATCGCCTTCGTGGCAGCCATTGCCTTCATCGCCGGAGAGTACCTCTTCGAGCAGATGTCCTCGGTGAAGACTAGAAAGCATTACGTACTGGCTGATATGGGATTCTCTGGTGAGTTGTTTTTTTTTTTTTTTATTAGTTGACAGATTGACTTTTGTTTCGTGGATAATTCGAAAGTACCTGTAAATGCACGGGCGTAGCCAGGGTTTAGTATTAGGGCGGAGAGGTTGATGAAGATAAAATGTATATGAAAATATGACATTATTATTTTGTTATTCATGTAAAAAATTATAATGTGAAATTACACTTTTCACATTATAATTTTTGCACATTTCGGGGGTCGAACCCGAAAACCCACAACACCAAAATGCCCATGTGTTAATGGGCTATCTGAAATAATTACGTAGACTTTGTAGTTATAGCACTTACCTACATCATTTTATACATAACTCTTATATCAATTAGAACCATAGAAATAGTAATGTAACAATGCAAAATTCGATGTCGAGCATTTCATTATAGCTAAACGTACTGACCTAGGAGCATTCCCTTTTGTAGCCGCGCAAACGTTACAAACTGCGAACGTTCGTGTTACAAGACGTATGCTCACTGTAACGCTCGCCTGGGCCTGCAGTCTCGACATGATAACCATCGCTTTACGACCGAAATCGGCCGCTAGCTATGAAAAAATCCATAGAAAAAAATAGATAGCGACCGATTTCGGTGGTAAAGCGATCGCTATCTATGTCGAGACTGCAGGCCCTGGACGTATTCACTGATGTAATGCTCGAATCTGAACTGTTACATTGCACGCGAATGCTCTCTGTGAGTGAATACCTTTAACTGCACTTATATCAAGTAGTACCTAAATGCAACTTGAGAAATACAACAGCGGCTTTGTGAACTTGGCTTTAAATCTTACACATAATTGCCTTGCTTAGAAATGTTACATGTGCACTCAAAAGGTCGAGGCTACTTTACGGCTTAGAGACTTTTTAATCTTTAAAGTCAGTTAAGTAAATATAGGTTGATATGATAAAAACTTTTTGGCGTGTTTATCAAATCGGATCTTTCGTCCAATCAAAAGTTGCTCTCTCTTTTTATCAGAACTTTTCTTATTTTAAATTATGACCTATATAGGTTGTAGAGCATCATAATTTCAGGAAAAGAAGTCCATTGCTAGACGTAAAGGTACTTCTTCCAAGAATCGCCGCAACTCGATTCATAGAAAAAAAAATCTATAGTTTCCACCGATATTTCCAGAAAAAACAGATCGTCTACTGACTAGCTCATTCGCTATGAGCTAGTCAGTAGGCGATTTTGAAAAAAAAAAAAAATTTACTGCGTTCCTTTAATTTAGGATACCATGTTACTTAGAAGGAATTAATGCTTACAGTTAACCCTTTCAATCGGCATCATAAAAATACAGGATGTTAATTTTTTCACATTTGGTCGGTTCGATTCCCAGGTGAAACAAGCAACTTTTTAAAAATCTTTGAATGCAGTATTACTTCATTTTAAAAATAAAGGATTGTTTTCTTTGAGTAAAATGTTCTATCTACAGTATTAAGAGTACTTTCCCTTCAGGTAGTATTACAGAATTCCACCCTGTATAGAAACATACATTGGGCCTGATCGTTGCGATTTCTTATTGACAATCTATCAAACTTAATGTACTTATTAGATACCATTCCGCAAAATCTTAAAAAGAACTCATTCCAAGATAAGTAGGTAGGTATGTCAATATACTCGAGATGGAGCTAAATTGAATTTGAGGTCGAATTAATTGGCCTCGTCAATGGCGGGCAGATTTATCTATTGGTTCATTCCATGTCATGAAGATCAGGAGACTATCATGTGCTCCGTAGGTACCTACTAATTACAGCAGATGTTAAAGCCGCAAATAATAGAATGATGACATAGACATAATTATTAACAACTAGCGAGTGTGCTTCGCACGGGTGCAATCTCCTGACAGATGTGGCGACATATCATAACATCAAGATTTCTGTGCTGCATCTAAGTTAAATATTAACATATTATACACATAAACCTTCCAGAATAAATTCTCTAAATGATGGTGAAAACCGCGTTAAAATTCATTGTGTAGTTTAGAAGAACTAAGCGGACAAAAAGATAGACATGAAAAGCGACTCAAATCATTAATTTTTGAGCGACGTGGGACATCCCTTGTCCCTCAAAAGTTAGCTGAAACTGTTTCACATCCCATGTATGAGTGCAGCCCTCAGATCATAGAAACAAGGGAGATGTTCCAAGGCGCTATTGAGCTAGCTATTGATGCTTTAATTTGAGCACATTGGGCATAGTACAAAAGTACACGCTGGCGACGAACCGAACACGATCGATGATATAAATAAAGTGTTTTAGTTTAGTGCTAGTGTTGAGTGACGATTAACAGTATTAGATTGAGGGTGTGTGGAATGTTTAATGCGTGGGAGATCTTTATATTCACGAGGGGCGCTTATAATTGTGTTGAAAAATGTACTAAAAGTGGCGACAGTTGTTCCCGTACTAATTTGCTATGATGGCATATCTCCTTGTTTCTATGATCTGAGGTGAAGCCCATCGAAAAACAAGAGACATTAGCGACATTTTGGGCGATATTGATTCTGAATTATGTTATTTTTATTATATTATGATTCAGAATCAATATCGCCCAAAATGTATAAGTGCATACTGAGGCACCTTGAAAAATTAGATAGAACCTGAACGTTATTTTCCGCTGAAGAAGTTTTAATACCTGAGCTAAGTATAGGTATCCTCAAAAACGAAAAATAGAATTAGAAGATCCTTAAGAAATCAGCTAGTTTTTAAATGATTTTGGACTCAGTTAAAATTAATAGTTAGAGAAGTTATGTAAGTAATTCTTCAAATCCGCTCCAAGTTTCAACGCAACATGAGTCGCCAAAATCTCTTCATTAATCGATATTCTTCAACACACGTCATGACGTAACGGTTTCAAAAGAAAATTAAACAATAACATTACGATATCTTTGTTTTCTTTTCTTTATTAGTAGGTACCTACTTTGCAGCTGGTAGCTGATATTTAAATAATATACCGATTATAGTATTTAATTCCACTTGCGTAATATTCAAAACTATTTTTACGTACTGTATAAAGCAGTGACATAACTACAGGGAGTTTGGCAAAGTGCCCGGCGCTCCGGACGCTAGGGGGCCCAGAGATGCGCGGACAACATTGTGGTGATTTTTATTTTCATGGTTAGCAGCATATACCTGAATCGGCAACAATAGGCAGGACGCAAAATGATTCCCCGCCCATTTTTTGTGGCAAAAAGGTGTTTCGAAATAGAGTTAGGACAGGCCCCAGTGAAACAATTTGCCAGGGTCTCCTATTGACTATGAAGTACTCTCAACTCTTTTATCGGCGACGCCGACCACCCCGAACGTCGTTTGTACCGAACTTGGCCACTTTTTGACATTTATGTTTTAGTTTGGATTCCTACAAAGCGGTCCGATCGGTAGAACAATTCCTCTCAATGGGTGTAAAATTTTATAGATCATAAAATTCACCCTAATTTGTTACTTACGGTTTGAAAACAGATTCACGTTTACGAGGTCGAATGCGGGCACCGTACCTACTAGGAAAGGAACGCTATTTCCTACGCATTGGGATGAACATTTCCCTGTTACATACAGGGAAATGTTCATCCCAATGCGTAGGAAATAGCGTTCCTTTCACAAGGAAATCGATAGGGAAGTTTTGGTATAGTGACGTTTTACTAACTAATAATTATGTATATACCTACTATCATTGTCACGGATATAGTTGTGTTTCAATTCCTAGTTTTATTATCAGACTTCATGAAATTTTATAATACTAGCAGTTGCCCGCGTCTTCGTCTACGTGAAAATGAATGAAAAGTCTATGTGATTCCAGGGTACCTTTTGTCAAATTGCATCCAAATCCGTCCAGCCGTTTCAGCGTGAAGAAGTAACAGACACACACATACACAAACTTTCGCATTATTTCTAACAACGTGTACCATTGTCTACCTACAGCATTCTGGGCGTTCCTCTACTTCGTCGGGTTCTGCTACCTGTCCAACGCGTGGGGCAAGACCGACAACCCGCCGGTCGGCACCGCCAACAACATGCAGGGAGCTATCGCCTTCTGCTTTTTCTCCATCTTCGCCTGGGTGAGTTGGTTGACCAGTTTCCACCATCAACAACATAGTTTTAATAGGATATCGTTGATTTTTTACGTCTACACAGTGGTCACTGACCGAGAGCATTTGTTTGTAATGTAACGATGCAAAATTCGATGTTGAGCATTACATTACAGCTCAACGTACTGACCTAGGAACATTCGATTTTGTAACTGCGCGAAGCATCGCACAAACTGCGGACGTTACAAGCTGTGAACATTCGTGTTACAAGTTTGCGCACTGTAATGCTCGCCTGGACGCATTCACTGATTTAATGCTCGAATCTGAATCTCGGTGATGACCGCCTTATCACTTTTGGAGGAAATCAATAATAAAAGAGAAGATGTAGTCTACTGTCTACTGCTTCAAATGAAAGGCTCATTATCAAAAAGTTTTATCAACAAACACTGAGTTGCAGAAAAGTTCATTAAGTTTTAAAGGAGACTTAACGATACAAATTGTATGGTTAAAGTCTCCTTTAAAATTTAATTATTTTTCTGCAAACGACCGTAAGACCTTTCAACCTAATCAAGTAATCAGCACTATGCTTATCTATCAATTGATTCTATTGGATTTTCAGTCAAACTTGGATATTCAGACTATTCTTCTCCGTTGTTCCCAGGTGGCATGCGCATTCTTCGCGTTTCAGCGGTTCCGCGTGGGCGCTGACGCGGCGTTCGCGCCCGCGTACGAGGTGGAGGGCGCGGTGGGCAGCCCGGGCGCCTTCCCCGCCTACCCCGCGGCCCCCGACCCGCAGCCCGCCTACAGCGACCCGCCCTTCTCGCAGACGCATGGCTCTGGTGAGTTACCGCTCCGCTGAAACTGTTAGGCATCGTATCAGCTGACGAACGCGTCTGTTTGCAAAAGACTCGCGAGCTACACGCTATAATTCATGGAACTCAATTAAGTCTCTGTCAAAAGCAGGTATCTTAGTCGCTACGTGTCAGACCTACAGTTGAGTTTATGCCCGGGAAAAAACCCAAAATTGGGATTTTTCCCAGGCAGAAACCCAACTGTAATCAGACCAGCTATGCTGGTTACGTAGTTCTAGAGTAGGTACTTCCGCGTGAGGAGGGCCCTCCTCACGCACTCCGCGTATTAATGTCGGGCACCCGTGCGCCTGGCCATTACCAGAAGATACTCTCAGAAGATCTTTGCTTTGCATCTTCCATTTTCGTTGTATCATAGTAGGTAATATACAGGGTGCAAAATCTAAACATGTGATTTTTTATAATATTTCATTATTTTATTACAGGAAATATCGACTACACGGCTCCAACTTATTAAGCTGTTTCACGGCATCAAGGCGATTGATTACCAAGTTTTATTTGCAATCTCACATCACTAGTTCACTACTCGGAGTAAGTAATAATAAAATTATTGTTACTGAAGCACCTACAATGCCTATGAAAATCATTGAAGCAATATATGCATACATAAAAATCAACTAATTTGTTGTATTTGATTTTGAAAAGTCGATTTTCAACGTCGATACGAACTTCAGCAACCAAAGATTATTAAACTATTCCGCACATACAAAAATGTATGTATGTAATTGATTATTGATACTATATGATAGCAATCATGTCCATTTATTTTAGTGAAGCTTATTTTTCTATTTATTTATTAAGTGTAGTCATAATCAGTCATTACATTAAAATTATACCAAAGTTCATGTATATTTTAATCAGATGATATATACATATAATATATTCAAGTATATGAAAACGTGTATCGCTTCACAGTACCTGCTTGTAGGTATATCTTGACAATATTCACGTATATAATGTAATATAACACCATATCGACGGTTGAAAGGCTATTTGATTCAAGCGACATTTTGAGCGATATTGATTCTGAATTATAAAATATTCAGAATCAGTATTGCCAAAATGTCGTTTTTAAATCAAATAGCCTTTCAACCGTCGATATATTATATTATTATGTAAATAACAATGTATTCTAAACAGATATTATTACTATAAAAATGTTTTGGGTCTCAAGCGGCGAAATAAAAATTGAATTTTACTAGTTTATAAAACCGCCGCCTAAATGGCTTTTAACGGTCTCTTACAAGCATTCAACAATATTATAGGTTTTGAAATCACGTTCGCAAAAAAAAAGTATAAATTTTTCCTTGTAGTACCTACTACTGTAGCCATCTCTGAGATGCTGCCAACTGTCGTTTGAGGCCGCAAACCCAGTATTATGTGATATTTTATTTTTAATTACTTCTTCAATGTCATCGTGCCATGTCTTTAAACTTTATAGATCGTTTATTTTTTTAATAAAAGTGTTATTTTGTCCTAATCAGCCATTTTCAAGTCACCCATACCTCATTGTAGCTACGTCGTATAGGATAATTATATAATTAAGAGCAATCCTTGAGACAGAGTGGTTACTAAGACAAAATATATCTATATTCAAGTATGTAAATGTAAAAATATTATTCTTCAAATTATCCTAGAAATCATTAAGTTGGCCTATACAAAGTAAACTAATTAGAAAAAGTATTGCACTAGCTTGTTAAAAAAAACATGACTTTTCTTGCCTTGAGAGACTACACTACCACTTAATTCCATCCTCATATTCCTTATTATAGGACAAAAACAAGCTGTGCAAAACTTTTGGGTTAGTGTACAGACCCACAGTGCATCTACTAAATATATTACAATAAGTCATATCTATCTCTAAATAAAATAGAGTATATATATCCTAAATAAATTACCAATTGTAGTGACTACCGTGTATATTGTACAATGTAACGCTTGGAAATTTTGGAAAAATCTTATAAACTAGGTCGAAATATTAATTACATTAGTTTATAGATGGGCAAAGCACCCGGGTGTTTTGCCCATCTATAGGTACATTAGTTACTATTTATTCGTAAACAGCATATCGTCATTATTTACTTTTAATATATAAAAGTAATTATAACACGATATTGGTTCTTGTGCAATACATGTATTATTAATACTTTAGACAAAAACGCTTTTGAAGTGCGTAGTTTTAATCAATGTTGGATACAGCCGGTGTTTATGAAGAAAATATACATTGTAATTTTTCAATGACCAGTTAAAGTAACAGTATCTCTTAGTAAAACTAAATATCACCGTTGATCAAAATATAATCTGCTCAAATCTCATGATTTCTAAAGGATAAGTCGACAAAATAATAACCAATCGTGCAAGTCGATGATATCAATGAATGATTATATAAGTATTGCCAAGAGATTATTTTGCAAAGCTTTAGAAAAACTGCAATTTAATCGAAATGACTTGTAACAATATTTTTATGTATAGGATGTTGATAATTTTTTTGCACACTCAGTGCAACATTGTCATAATGGACATCTACTTCAAATAGATACTGAGTCCATATACTGTACTTTATTGAAAAATCACCCTGTAAATTTCATCTGCAATGACAGTGTCCAAGGCAATTTATGTTGTTTAATTTAATCTCAATAATTCTAAGAGGTATTTCAGTCGTAAAATCTATAATATAGTGTATATTTGTCCCTCATTATCCACAAAATGTAACTTTATTGATCTAATAAATTCAGTATTAATACATAGTTTAAATATTATTATGTATGACGTAAGCGCTTTACCCAAGATCATAGTATTTTTTTAATATAAAAACTTATATTCTAGGAAATGCTATCTTATTATTAGACTATATTTAATTTCTGGGCACATTTTTATTATTACTCATGCATATTTTATAGTCCTACTGTGCTAAGCTGTCGATGTAATTTTGAGCTCTATTGAAGTACTATTTAGGTCTAAAATTGAGTACAAAAGGTTGACCCCAGGGTAATAATTGAAATGTGTCCTAGTAGGACTTCGAGGAGTCGGCTTGCTGATAGTTTGATGTTTAATAAAGGAAAACTATTTAAATATTATCTTTAAGTGTGATTGTTGTACTTGCAGTGTATAGGAAAGTACTTATTGTGTGGAAATGGTGTCCTATACAAATGTCTATGTAAGTCGACAGATATTTGTGGAAATCTCTTCTAAAAGTAGGTATCAACTCGAATATAATTTTACAGTGCGTTTCAATTAAATAGTGCACATAAAATTGAATTCGCATTTCTTAATGAAATTATAGAATGTTTAAATGTGTGCAATGATGGTTCTAAACTCTATCATTTTAAATATAAAATATATATAGCGTGATATTTATCAATGTCGGCTACATTTGTCAGCAAGCCTGTAGGTGTATTTATCACTTCCATAGCTTGCACTATTATTTATAAAGAAATCTTAGCAATAATATCGGTATTCAGATGTATTCTTCACTCAAAAAAGTATTTATTCACAATTAATGTTGGCAACACTTCGATTTTTAACGCTTGCAAGCTTGGAGTAGTGAGTACATCTGAATTGTGTAAAGTTCATATCAGTCGTATGTGTTAGGGGCATCGTCGTAATATATAAAAAAAAAAAACATTTCAGTAAAGGTACTTATATATTTAGGTAAATATATAAAAATCTAATATACATTCTGTGTCATATCTACTTTGCGATAATATATTTACACATTCCATTATAAATCACTTTAATAAGCATTTGTGAATGCCAGATAAATCAGAATTGCAGCAAACTACAGGCAACTTCGAGTTCATGTGACCAGTCAATAGAAAGAGATAGAAGATGACTTGGCCCTCTGTTATCCGAGCAAAAACATTTCCAGCAAAAATGGGACAACATATTTTCTGTCTCCTATTCATAGGATGCTTGTTATTAACTTGACTCCTGTAGTTTATAATTTGAGGTGTGAAAGGCTACTTGATCTAAGCGACATTTTGGGCGATACTGATTCTGAATAATAAAATAAATAATCTTATAATTCATAAAATAATAAATTATCCAGAATCAATAACGCCCAAAATGACGCTTAGATCAAATAGCCTTTCACCCTTCGGTAAACAAAGTTATATTAACTTTATGATGACCAAAGACATACCTAAGATAGTTAAATATTGAGTAGTTAATGCTACCACTGCGATTTCGTCTTTTAAATTATCATCAAAAAACGTAAACGCAGTGATGTCACCGACAGCAAAAAGTCTTCAATGCTGTTTTATCGTACTCTTTTTCTATAAAATTACGCATCACTACACTTCCATAAAATGCCCTTCGAGCACATGATTGATAGAAAATTGTATAATAAAAAATAATTGTTGTATTGTTTACACAATCGCTAAATGTAAACTTTCATCTGTACACTATATACGTAGATAATATTAGCCGTAGACATGTACCTTGTATGTTGGTTAGTATGTTCTGAAGATAACAAAAAAATCTACTAAACAGTAAAAAAAATATTGTAATAAGTGTTGAGTATTTTAATGCTAAAGTCGTTCAGTGTTCGGTAATACCTACTTAATGTTAAGATGAGTGTATAAAAAGAGGTTTTATTTATTTTCTTATTTTTTTTTTGTATTGTACTTAAGTATTTAAGTTACCAAAGACATTTCCTGGGAGATGGGATGTGGAAAAATAATGTATCTTGATTTACCTTGTTGATTAAAGAAAACACGACACGGGTCTATTATACGATTAGATGTATTAAAAGGTACGATAATTTATTGCCAACGTTTCGACCAAATTAGGCCAGTCGTGGTTACGGGTGGACTGATGGTGACGGGTCATCATCATACTAACGTCTTCACTCTGGCGTATAACATAATTTCGGCGGCGATGCGGCCCCGGCCAGGATTTGCTTAGGGGTGGGGCAAAAGTAAGAAAACTCGATAGTAGGTACCTACTGCTGACTTATGAAAGCTATTTTATTGATAAGCAAGTAATATTAACAGTTATTTAACCCAACTGCCTGCCCCACCGAATCGAAAAAACTTATTTCAGAAGAACATACTTCGTTTTTATTGCGCAAATTTTCAGCCTGTCTTGGCTATAAGCCAGGGTGGGTCAAGTACCCCACTTATTACTCCACTCTGCGTACGCCTTTGCCGGCGATGCTTACATTTACCAATGTGAAAACGTCGTTAGTATCTATAGTAGGTTTACATAGTGTGTAGATACCGGCACTTATCTAAATAAGATGAGGGTGGTTGAAAATACCGTCATTGTTAGTCTCGTAAACACAGTCGGTGCGATTCCGTCGAATCGACGCGTCGGGAGTATCGCGCCTTTTTATACATCTAGTCGCGTATTATACAAGTGTCTAAGTGGTTTCTACAGTGTGTGCAAAGCGCGAAAGTTTAATTTAAGAAAATGATTACCTACTCGAATTAGGTATTATATAGTTGCTATGAGAAATCAAAGGATTCCTACCTATTGTAGTTTTTGCGGAGGTAAGGCTTGATTGACAAACCTTTTTTTTTTAAATTAATATAATTATAACGCAATCGTAGGGCTACTGCGTAGAGCTGCAAAACTAACAGCAAGGGCCTGTATCTATTTTTAAGGAAAAGGTAAATAACGTTGACTACCTAACCTAAACCTACTAGCGCTCAAACGCACTAGCGGTTAACCGCGGGGGCGGATAACCGCGCGGCTAGCCGCTTTTCCAGTTTAATATGTAACCGCTTATGATTTTGTGGCGGTTTAGTGCGTACAATCATAAGCGGTTACATATTAAACTGGAAAAGCGGCTTAGCCGCCCCCGCGGTTAACCGCTAGTTCGTTTGAGCGCTATAGGTTTCGAGAAAGGGAAGTAGGTCCTTCCTAGAGCAAATCATGGGTCCTCGAATTTCTGATCTTTCTTGTTAGGAATGCATGTTTGGATATAATTCACTTCTGCATCTCATCTCGGAATAACAGAGACATTATTGTGTATTAATTTTGTTTATGTATTAATTTGGGCTCGAAGGCCGATCGTCTGTTGTTTTGTCCATTTTAAATGTAATTATCGTTTTGGATATCTAAGTACCTACCTAGCCTTCTTATGTATTATTGTATAATTAAATTAAACATACAAATACATAGTAAGTTATGACAACTTTTTGAATGCGTGCTATTTAAATATCTTGATGCTTTGGAAGAAGAAGAAAAAAAGCAAAATTAAATTACTAGTGATGCAACAGAATCTGAAATCTTTATCAAAATTAAAATGATTAAATATCAGTTTCAGTTCTCAATACCTATTATTATGCTTATCATAAAATTCAGTGACCTGATTTCTGTTAATGTAATGATAACAGTTAACAGTTTTCACAGACGACACGTAATTACAACATGACTCATGACCCGTTGGCTCAATTTTTTGAATTCACATTCTATGCTGTGATAGGTAATATTATAATAATAACCCCTACTTACCTCATTTCCTATGTAAGTCCCAATAATAGGTACCTGATTATATTGCCTATAAATGGCCTGGCCTATAAATATGTAGGTACCCTATTTAACCAATGCAGGACCTAAGAATTTAAGATCTCTACTATAATATAATTATTTAGGTCCAATTAATAGGTAACCCCTACCTAATACAGGATCTAATAATAGGTGACTCCTACCTTATTTTGCAGGACTGAATAATAGGTGACCCCTACATTATTTTACCTGTGCAGGACTTAACATGTAATAGGTGACCCCTACATTATTTTACATGTGCAGGACCTAGGACACGTTTTAGCCATATGCGTAACTATTCGATAAAATCAAGCCTGAATTCTCAATAATATTATAATTCAGCACCTAAATAATGTTGTAGGTAAACATTTGGACACCAAACGCACAAACCAAAGTGAATCCAATTCGGTAATTATATTTATTACACCTTATGTAATGTGTTTAGATGTTTGATAATAATGTGCAAATGAAATAATGGTAAATAAAAATTAATTGGAATAATAGATATTGTGCACGGAGTGTTTTATTTATTGCCCAGTCCCAGATCCGCGATTTGGCACATTGTATCTGCCTTATTTCACTATTTGGTTTAGGAGACAAATTCAATAGATTACGGTAGAGCAGAATACGGAATACGGTACCTAGAACGGGTAACTCCTATCCACCCCAGTCGTCAGTTGAGAAAAATTGTTGCATCGACCCCAGTAGTGCCAACCCCGTCGTTTAACGGTTTCATCGAGCGAGACTCACAACCGGCAACCGGTGAATAACGTAACGTTGTATGAAGTATCTACCCTACGGACAACTAAACTTGACGTTCGATCTATCTAGCCAGTCCGGCGAGTCTCGACAGATTGGCACGTAGGTACCTAAATAGGTAAATTGACTAATGGCCGTTGACGTCGTGAGCGCCGTAATCGCTGACACCGTGACTGAACGCACCGTACTTTGCGAGGCGGTAGAACGCGGGCCGGGAGAGTTGTGGTTGTGACGCGGCGGACTGGTAACAAGGGCGGTACCGATTGTACTCGGGTGCTACATGGGCTAGAGCCGGCGCTTGTTCGGTAAGTAGGTAGGAAGGAGCGCCATAGAGTGGTATTTTGTGGAAATACAAGAACATCATTCGACATTTTGGGCGATATTGATTCTGAATTATAAGATTCAGATTATTCAGAATCAATATCGATCAAAATGTCGCTTAGATCAAATAGCCTTTCACCCCTCTATCTGTAATGTAATTACCACCTATGTAGGTATAATACCTTTTTTAGAATTTTAAAGCCATGTTTAGCTTATCATATTGTTATTAATTAAATTAGAGATTTAAAAGCAACTGACACTGGTGTTATCTAAAAGGCGTATTAAAGAGCAGTGCCGTAACTAGGGCGGTGCCAGCGGTGTCCAGGCACAGGGCGCAGACCCTGGAGGGGCGCAGAAATGACCAGACTAGCACCAAGAATAGCTCAGAAATGACCAGACTAGTAAGGGAGCAGTTATAGAAATCGCAACGGGCGCACAAAGGGCTCGGTACGACACTGTTAGAGATGTAAAATTGCAACTGCTGCGGGTGTAGAAGCCGCGGTACGGCAGGGGTCGCAGGTTCAAGTCCGCCCGTGACAGTTTTTTTAAAATATCTCTAATTTACCTACTTATAGGATTTCATCCTTGGTTTCTCTCATCGTAACGGGATAACTTCATGGATAGTGGTACCCTCCGTCGAAGAGAGGCATGTCGGACTCTTACCAGACTAAAACCACAATGTGTTCCTCTGGCTGGCTGCCTAATAGGTGCCTACACCTGGGGGTGCGGCAATCGCTCACGCTTTCACCAAACGCGGATGGGTAGTTGTGGTGGTTAGTGTTAACTTTCTATCAGTCTCGGTGAAATAAGCGTCTTATTGTGAAGATCAGCAGAGATGCAAGTTACACATAATTAGATAAAGGTACCTATGTATTTAATATTCATCTGAGGTGAGGTCGAACGTCCGTGACCCCTGTGCCATGACACTGAACCCTTGCTTCACTCGCTTATTATACCCGTCGCAGGCTGCATTTCTATAGATACTTACCTACCAAAGCTAATACCTAATTTGAAGGAACCCTTACTGTCACCCGATTTTTAGATAAAGAAAATAATGTAAGTAGGTACCATTCGTACCTAGATACGTACATATTGTGGGTCACGCACGCGGACAAAGTCGCGGGCTAAGTGCTAATGCTAAAATAATACAACGAATTGCGTTCTGCATTCATTTTATTTGACACTTTCACTTACGATTAGAATTATCACAAATAAACAGTGAAAATTACTGACGATTCACAGAATCTAATAAAAAACGGCAACGGGTAGACCTTTTAATTTCTAATGCAACTTGACACAACATAAAGTGGCAAATTGTTATCAACTAAAGATGCTTACATTGCAAATTAACATTACAGAATTTAAAACAAACTTACATTAAAATACTAAAAATATCGTAGACATTGTTCAGTAGGTACTATTTCAAAAATAAGTATTTCACAATAATTTCACGAGTGTGTTCACCTCACAAGGGTGATGTAATGGCTTTGAAAGCGACATTATTTTGAGGACACCCAGCCAGCAACACGAGACATTCAACTGTTCATAGCAGTTGTTAATGAGAGCGATTAGCGTAGCAACGTAGTTTACACTCACTGATGTACCTAATTAATCTAACACCGTTGTTGAATCAGATTTTGAATGAACAATTTTATTGTGTCACGAGTATTACTGGTGAACTTTTGATTGTTCTGAAGCAACTAGACTCTAGCTAGAGTAACTTATTGATCAGAATGGAACCAGTCACAAAAATAACTTACAAAATACGAACGAAATACATTCAAGAAACTAACTACACCCTTACCACAAAAAAGATAAACACGTGTTAAACGCGAATGCTACCAAAAATAATACACACTTGTTTTAGACAAGTTAGTGCTAAAACAAGTGCGCATTATTTTTGGTAGCATTCGTGTTGAACACGTGTTTATCTTTTTTGTGGTACGGCCCCTAATGTTTAGTCTAGGTTTTTTTAGATATGCAATTACGTTTGTACATTGGATGCGGAAGTGACGAGTTTATACCACCTGAACGAGTTTGTTCTATAGAAACCAGATTGAACATTTTCTACTGAGATGACACAGCATTTAGAACAAGCTTTCATTATAGAATAATTTAACAATAACGGGCTGCCTACGCGGACCTACTTCTACACGCAATCCGTTTTAGGGCATCGCTTAATTACATTATTAGAATGAAGTTGGAGTAAAAATAATTATGACGTTATATCAATATTTCCAATTATCCAAGTTTGCTAATATTAACATGGTCATTAATATTTATAAGTAGATATTTTATACAACTTCTGTACAATACATCGATGATCAATACCACCTGTTTATTGGACTTATTAGAGGGCATTGAATAATAATTATTATTAACAACGAATAACATTTTGTTTTCGAGATGTTCGTAGGCAAACATGAACTGGAAAAGTGCGCAAAATTGCCAGTTGGCTGACTTGTCTTTACAACTAAGTCCTACTTACATTGCTAAGTTTTTGTAACAGTGTTACAGAAATTGTCGTAAACATATAAACGACGAAAGTTTAAACTTAAAAGCTAAAATAAACATGCATACTGTCAAACAGTTTCATTCATCACTGTAGAAACTTAATTAAACTTAATAATTAGTATCACTGTTACCAGTATAAAAAGGAACTAAATAAGTTGTAGAATACAGATCTAGTTTACAGTTAAAACTTTGGGATGAAAATGGTAAAAAGAGTTTATTTTAATCAACATTCCTAACAACAGGTAACCACGGAATTTCAACATGTGATAGAAAGATGTGATAGGTATTATGACGTCATAACAAAATGTTGATAAAACATTTTGAGTATTGTACCTAATTTACACAGCAGTTAAAAGGTTAAATGTCAAATAAAATATACTCATAATACCAGCGAAGTTTTATGATTAGACTGCTGGCAACTCTAAAATAGATTCATGAATTTTGTACTATATCATATCACTAGCTGTTCCTCACGGTTTCACCCCGTTGCTCGGCCCCTAAGGGTCGTAGCGTGATGTTAAATAGCTTATAGGTACTATTCCTCATGAATCTGGCTATCATAAAAGAATTTTTCGAATCAGACTGATAGTTCCAGAGATTAGCAAGTTCAAACAAACTCTCCAGCTTTATAATATTAATATAGATAATTATTCTATAATGTAAATATGTAAACTAGACTATTCATGTAAAATGTAGCTTAGAAATTGTTTTAATGTTATCATAATTACCATGATAGGCATTAGAGTTACCATTACCAGATTACAACATTACAAATAAAACATTACCATTGCCAAATATGAAAAAAATACAACTGGCAAAAATGCACAGCTCTTCAATTGTTTACAGTTAATAAACCATTATGAGGAAGGTTAGAAACCTACCTGTAATGATTTGTTAGAATCTACCACTTAAAGAGCGCAATATATGAAGTATGCAAATAGTGACATAATAAGCAGTTTGAGTCAGCTACATAAAGAATGTGTGTAATTGTTCATGAACATGATGGTTTAATGATATACACATTATCTAGTCACATTCAATGGTCCAATGAGCTATAGTATTTACAATGTAATTCATGAATTTAACTGAAACATATTGAAAAATTTGAAAGAAAATAAATCAAAACTACTGATTGAAAGCTTTGTTACGCACTTATAACCTTGTATACCTATGATTTTTTTTGTTTACAAATATTATTGTAGTTTTTAAACTTTCGCGAATTGTACACATGTTTTCAATTATATCGGGACTTTTCGCGCACAAACATAATCAAAATATAAGCATTTTGACTAACCTCGACGTTTCGATCAAGTTGCATTGACCGTGGTCACGAGAAGACTCAACGTCGAGGTTAGTCAAAATGCTTATATTTTGATTATGTTTGTGCGCGAAAAGTCCCGATATAATTGAAAACATACAAATATTATATCTTTTTTTTTATTTTATATATTTTGCCTAGTCTACTGTAACTTCCAAATGCTTTGTTATTCCTTCACTGGTTATTCTTTAGAACAAATTTAAATCTATCTCTTCTTCAACAACAAATGCTACAGAACATTTGATTTTATTTAAAGCAAATTACTTGTAACTTACCAATAATACTCTAGCAATGATCTATACACTGCATACGGTTTAAAATGTACTTTTAACATCCCATTTGAGTAACTGCAAGGAAAATGCTATGAACTTTATTCTCATTCCAAACATAATCACAAATATTTTGTGATTCAAAAACCTTTGAAATTCTCCAGATAAAAGTTTAATTAGAGTATTGTACAGGTTGTGAACACTTGGAATAATTTCTATAATAATTGTGGACAGGATTCACATCCCATACATGCTCTAAAGGCACTTTGAACCACACCAGAGCTGAACACTCAGGGATGTTAAAGTTACATTCTATTATAAACACTATACATCAGTTAACTATTAATTAGTTGTTTTAGAACAGGCCAGCACATAGAGAAAGTCCTTTGGTTGTGACTAATTGCTTTAGTATTCTCTAGGCTGTGCCTGTTAGCCTGTACTACTTTTTAGCTTTCGCTGAGTTCCCCTGTTTGTAGGGTGGTGTCCATCTTAGCGCAGACGGATCTACGGACAAGCGGGGCTTCTTGAAATGAGAGCTCGCTAACTGTTCTGCAACTATCTTCGGTGTGACACATATAACATGCTGCCCCTTCCAATACTTCACCATATTCATAGACTGTAGTGTGGATATGATGTCAGTTTGGGATATTCCTGTCATTGAACTCAGATCTTTTATACTCAATGTACCTCTGCTCACACTTAACACTTCTAATAAGACATAGGACCAGTATGACCTGTAGCTAAGCTTCCCTAAGTCTGACAATGGCTTCTCGGGACTACCCACAACATGTTCAAGCCGTGACAACTCGTAACTGAATGCTATAAGCAGCTTACCATAGCCCTGTCTCTGATATGGAGGTAGTGTCAGTATACATGCAACATTGTTCCCTTCGGGGGAATCCTTCTCTTTAGAAAAATATCCAACAAGGTGTGCTCCCTGCTTGTCAACTTCACATAGTATGTAAAATAAGAATTGCTCTATATCAAAATATAATGTTTTGTGATCTAGGAACAATTTTGCAAGTAAACAAAGATTTTGACAGTAAATTTTGTGTTCCTTGCCGTCAGCTTCAAATATAGCTATTGTTCCTTTCCTGTATATCTCGCTGCCTTGTGGTTGCCGCGCTGTGCACTCGCTCAGATGATACCGGTATGTTTTTTCCATTCTCATGTATTTTAGACAGTACTCACATATCCAGAGTTTGGACTGTTTTCCGTATTCGTCGGGGTAAGGGCTGAAGTACCACGTATCTATCTCATATTTGCCGAACTGGATCCTATCGATGTATTTAACTTTAGTGATAGCTTCGTGTTCCTTTTCGAGCGCCGCTGTCGTGGGGTCCATCTCCGCGTAAGACTTCTGAACATGATTGATTTCATCGTGTTTACGTTTTTGGTTCCTTGTTATTTTCCGGCCCGACTTGTCGGTGAGTAGGTGATCACAGTTTATGTTGTTGTTCGACTGTTCGCACATGTCGAATCTGTCTGACATAACCCTGTGGCGGGATACCCATTCATCGAGCCTTCTATCGTAGCCGACATAGTGCACATAGTACTCGTAGCAGCCCTCCGTGGCATTGTATCGCGACTGTATAATCTCAGCCGGGTGCCATGACTCATCCGAACGCCGCACCAAATAATGCTCTCCAATGTCGAGAGGCTGCTCCTGTGTCGATTCCGAGTCTTCAAGGTCCGTGCTCCGACACTCCGGATTAGGTAATTCATTATTCACTATAGGTTTTTCTAACTCTTTATCACCTTTTGCCATATTCTAACGGAAATCAACAATCGTATCACGCAATACCGCGCAACGCGATCTATCGAAGTCGCCATAATAGCATAGATAATAGAAAATCAAGCGCCCAAAAACGTGCTAAAATAGAGTAGTTATCCAAAAACCGTAAATCTGTATCTAAGTTTTCGGTTCTTAGCAACTAAAGAATATAATTATTTTGTTAATGTTAATTATTTTGTCGATAACATATGTAGGTATTTAGGTATAATTAAATATATAACGGATTTATTTAGGTTTTTTATTTCAAGAAATATTTAATATTTCAATCCTTTCCTTTTGGATTTTAAAGCTGAGATGAGTTAAAAAAAAAATGTATTGTTTATGGTATCTCAATGTGACCAGCACTATAAAATTCGTATATTTAAGGGAGATTTGCAATTTATTCTAACTTTAATTTAATTTTTTTTTGTAATAATATTATTGAAAAACACATATACATACCCACGTAAACTATATCCAGAGGGTCGACAACTCAAAAGTTCTTAAAAGTTAAAATAACCAACGACCAAAATCTAACAATAATATTAAGATTTTTTTAAGGTGGGCTCCTTCGAATAATTTGTATTTGTAAAGTTGGTTCGTAATCGAATGCTAGTTATCTGTATGAAATTGTCTACAAAACAACAACATAAATTAACGGTTTCAGACTCGTGACCGTAAGATGAACAAGTTTTTATTACCTATTTATACAAATAAAACGATCCCAATGAATAATAACGGACGATTTTTATCAATCAATTATTTTATACATCGGCACGTCATGTTTTGTCAATAATAAAATTAATGAAAATGGGCGAAACTAAATTCATCTTTGGCAACATTATTTTTACAGCCAAACCAGCCGAACGTACGTAATCGGCGAGCGAAACGAAACGTCTCCAAAGGAACGAAACGGAGGATTCGTGAACAAATTACTCTTATCGCCTTCGCCAGCGAAGAGATATGAAATTAATATTTTTATCTAAAAACTGTGCAGTTCACTCGTACAAGTGTTGATTGTGATGCGGATGTGTATTGATTGCAACTAGACGTGGAAACCAGTGCAGTTTTAGCAAATCCGGAATATCTGAAGCCATCCTTGTTATTTGTGCTTTATTAGTGACAACGGTCGAGTAGAACGCAGAAATGCAGGCGATTAAATGTGTAGTGGTCGGTGACGGGTAAGTTTTCTTTAATTACTTGAAATGCATGCTTTCCTAACGTAACAATTATTGGTAAACTGTCTGACGTCATATTTTAAATTGAATCGTCTTCATAGGAAGTTGGTTTGTGCCATATCCAGCGCGTACGATATTAGTGCTGGTTATACAACGATAACACACGTTTTATTTACTATTACCATTGTCCCATTGTGTTCTCGAGCTACGTAAGTAATGAGGTGATAAAAAATAACACGCTTAGTAACCTGTGTAGGTTGTTCTCAGCCTTGGCGACATTTGAGACATAGGCCGTCATTGCTAGGGTCACCAATAAACGGCCAGATGCTCGATTGAAGGGAAAAAGTAGAGATGGGCAAAATGTATTAGTGAACTGAAAAGAGAGATTTAATGTATCTTTTTGATCAAAAGATATGTGTTTAATATTTTGTATCATTAGTTCAGCCTGGTGTCTATCACTCATTTGTATCAGCAGTTCATCTATCTGTATTTAACTGCTGCTCAGTGTTCACATATCTATCTGTATAACTGCATCTGTGACATGCTCGGATACAAAGATACATTTCGGGAACGGCTGAACGAGAGATAGATAGGTACATAGTTAGTGTACCAATTCAATTTTAACTTTTGTTTATGAACTACCCATCTCTAGGAAAAAGCATTAGTACATAATTCATTGCTAGTCGTTTGCTGTCTATTAATTACTGATGAACTCACATATAAATGACTATTGCTTCTGTTATTGTATTCATGTCATAATTAGGGAAAAGAATCATTGATGGTCAATGTTGTTGGTCTATTTCCTTAAAGGCATCCTTTTTGGACACTCAATAGTTGCTATTAACATCCAGTAGTTGACAACGGTTTCAAAACATTTAGTAATATTTTGTGATTTACCTACCTACATAGTTTTTAGGGATCCGTACCTCAAAAGGAAAAACGGAACCCTTATAGGATCACTTTGTTGTCTGCCGTCAGTCACCGGACCATAAGTGGAGCCATCTGCTCATAGATGGCGCCATTGGAAGTATACAGTTGCGCCATCTATGATCATATTTCGGAACCCTTAGGGCGCGAGGCATACTCGCACTTGTCCGGTTTTTTTTCATACAGCACTATCATATTATCACTATCATATTAAATGATAAGAACTACTGTAAACTATACATCACATAGGTAGTTGTTTTTTTTCTGATAACCAAGCCTTTTAAAGCTATACTAGTAACACTATTATAATGATGATAAGTTTTGGTGGAATAAAGAAACTCACAGACATACATACATGAAAGCTAAAAAACATAACACTCTTTTTTTTGACCAGTTGTGTAATAATGTAAAATTAATAAATCCTTAGTTCCTTAGTTTTATCAAATTTATCATTGTTTTGGTTTACAACACTTTTTTCTAAGTTTAAAAACTGGCCACAGCTTTGTGCTTCCTTTTTCCAGTTGGGGATAGCATTTCAATTGTACTCTGACCATAGAGCCCAATTTGAATATGTAACTTTTTAAATTAGCTGCAAAGAAAGTCACTATATGAAAGTCAGGTGCCAGGAATACTAAATTGAGTTTATAAAATAGGAAGTTTATTATAATTGATATTTTGATCTTTTATTGTAACAGAATAATAAAAGTATTATTTGATATCTTATCTAGAATACTTACAGTGAAAAGATAAAAAAAATGATAAAAGTGATAAAAATCAACTAAGGTATATTTATTTATGTACCTACCTTAACTAATGCTTATTTGGCATACAAAACCTATTTCTGTGTACAAAACATGTAAATGCAAATGGGTGGAATATTTCCAAAGTATTTTAATTTGTGGTTTCACATAATTACAATGGCTCAATCTCCCAGGCTAAGTATAACTAAATGGAATGACATTGGTGCTGATTCTGTTGAACATCACACTAAACTAATTTTAATCACTCTATATCTCTTACAAATATCATTGAAAAAGGACAGAAAATATTTAGAACTGTCAAATTAGTCTATGCCCTTGTCATTTACGGGAAAATAGTCGTGTCCTTTTGCGATTAAATTGACATTAAAACTGTTCAAGCAGACTAATTTGACAGCATTAAATACTTATATTCTATCCCTTTTTCATGATCTTTATTAGAAAGAGACATAATGAGACTAAATAAGTTTAGTTCGTAAACAACACAATCGGCACCAGTAACAAAGAAATACAGTTAAAAACTTAAAAACATCAAAATGATTAGGTACTCTGTATTTTTTGTACAAATATTTAACCACTAGATACTAACTTAGTGTAATAATAACACATAGTCAAGTGTATCCAACATTCTAGTTAAGCCCTATTATCTTCATCTCTAATAATGACCTAGGTCTGGAATCTCAGATTGCATCCTAACTCCACAGATGCTGAGTAACATGATATTATGCAGTTAATTGATACTGTGATATATTGCTTTGCAATGAGAACCCGTCCTTACTGAGTCATGATATGTGCATACGGCTTTATGAGATCATACACCATGACAGATGCTGTTGTGGTAATAAATTATTAGCTCGGTAGTTTGAAGGAGTAAAAGAAAATACCTACACTAGACATGTTTGGGAAATAAACATCATAATTATTGCAACAACATTATTTGTGTGATGATGAGGCTAACATTTTATAACAAATTAAACATCATTTTACAGTCATGTTAGGTAATCTACTATATAAAAATAAGTCGGGTTTTCCTTCCTGACGATATAAGTCCATCACGGACGAACCGATTTCCACGGTTTTGCATTCGTTGGAAAGGTCTCGGGCTCCGTGAGGTTTATAGCAAAGAAAATTCAGGAAAATTTAAAGAGAAAAGCCGGAAAATCTTTTTTCACATACAGCGCCATATCTCTGATACATAGCATGTACTACGGTGGCGAAACGGAGTTCGCCGGGTTTGCTAGTATTTTATAAATAAATAAACTAATAGCTTACTCATCAGGTTAATGCCATTTTTATTCTTATTAGGGTTTTTTATATACATATTGCAACATTTTTACTTGTGTTACTTGTGTACAATTTTTCAACAATATTGTGTACAATATAATAAAATGAAATGGTTCTTATTCAGTTTTATACCTAACATTTTCATATACAAAGACAGCAAGTAGGACATTCTCAATGGCTGCTAATGTTTGACTTCCTTTTAGCACTATGTACCTAATCTCCTTACCTACAAATGCATTCTGCATTGCTTGTTCAGTCAAGCAGTTGTTTGCATTTACTATTTGAATAGCCATTTCCAATTAAGAGAGATGTCTGATGTTTTAAATACTTTATTTTTAGAAAAAGAGGAATACATCAATTATTTCAACTTAACTATGTAAGCTTTCTGTTAAAAAAAGTAGCAAATTCCTTGTCATCAACATACATAATTAGGACAACAAATTACTCAGTGAAAGCACTCAGTAATTATTATTTTCTTTGCTATAAATTATTGCTACATTTAAATATATTTGCTACAGTTATGCCTTAGTACTTCCAGTATTCGGGTATTTTCAAAGTTATCTACTTAGTTGCATGATCATTGTTACAATCAACTTTCTTTAAATTTTCTTTAAGAGCCTGCATTTGCTATTATTTTGCTAGATCAGATACAAATACAACCATACTACTGTTAATTTAGAATAACAACACAACCAAAGCTGATAGCAGCACTCAGTGGTTTTACGTCAGATCTCAATTACCTATGTCGCATGCACTCATTTTGTCGACGATCAAGCTTATAGTCCCTGCATACCCTGTGTGTAAATCAATTTACAGTACGTCCATGTTACTCTGTCATGTAAATCAATTTACAGTTCGTCCATATTACCCTGTCATGTAAAATATGTAAATCAATTTACAGTTCGTCCATGTTACCCTGTCTTGTAAATCAATTTACACTTTGTTCATGTTACCCTGTCTTGTAAATAAATTTACAGTTCGTTCATGTTACCCTGTCTTCTAAATCAATTCAGATTTACACTTCGTTCATGTTACCCTGTCATGTGAATCAATTTACAGTACGTCCATGTTACTCTGTCATGTAAATCAATTTACAGTTCGTCCATATTACCCTGTCATGTAAAATATGTAAATCAATATTTACAGTTCGTACATGTTACCCTGTCTTGTAAATCAATTTACACTTTGTTCATCTTACCCTGTCTTGTAAATAAATTTACAGTTCGTTCATGTTACCCTGTCTTCTAAATCAAATTACAGTTCGTACATGTTACCCTATATGTAAATCAATTTATAGTTTGTCCATGTTACCCTGTCTTGTAAATTAATTTGCAGTTCGTCCATGTTACCCTGTCTTTTAAATCAATTTACAGTTCGTCTATGTTACCCTGTCTTGTAAATCAATTTACAATTCGTCCATGTTACCCTGTCTTTTGTAAATCAATTTACAGTTCGTCCATGTTACCCTGTCATGTAAATTGACATCTACACACAGTCAAACAAGACTTCAAGTCTCGTGAAAGTTAGAGGATAAACTTCTCGTGTGTGACGCCCATAACATCACGCACTCGCGACCTTTGACCAATCCTCATTTCGTACACAGATTCTAGAGTGCATCATTTCTAGAGTTTACAACGAAACTCTAATTTTATTCGCACTTTAAGTACCGTACAGACTAATCTGAAGAAAATTAGGACCTAGGCTAATGTAGTCAACTTTACACTAATAATAAAAATCTATTTCTGTTTGTCCCACAATCACATACCTACTTACCTACTGATGTTTTTACAAATTCGCACGGAGCTCGAAGGTCATCTGACACAGAATTGGACGCACCTATTACTTTTAATACTATTTTACGAGTTGTTTGTTCCCTCGTACTATTTCATTCAGAATTAACGACTCCCTGGGTCTCATGAGAGGATTATTCCTTTTTTTTAACAAGACTTATCAAATATTTGGAAGTAACTAGGTACCTACCTACCTACTTACCGTATATTTTTGTCTAAGGCCTAAGGCTTCTAATTGTAATATCAGATAACCTATCTCCAATTTCCAGGAATGTTTTATAGAGCTTCGTAATTTACAGAAAGACGTCAAAGGAAAAAATAAAGGAAGGATTTTATTGCAGAACTTTCAAACCAGTTTTCGTCTGCCCCTCGAACATTTTAGATTTATTTTGCGAAGCTTCTTACCAGACCACCATCAAGTTTCCGAACGACTTTGAAAATGTATTACTCAGCGCTTTACAAGAAAGGGATTGCAAACTCCTTTCTAAAAGTGCACGATCATAAAGTTCGTTAGAGGTTTACATAACGTTACCACGTAATCAATCACGTTTATCTTAGCCCATAGAAACGAGAGTATCTTTAAAAAAAGTTCTGCTAAAGTAGGTAGGTACAACCTGAGTTACGTATTTGACAGGAGCGGTAACGATGAGCGATCTCTTTAGTCAATAGGTGGGGCTAGGGATGTTACGGAGCTTCGACTCCGACTCCGACAAGTCGGAACTTCTGATTGATATTACACCTCCGGTTCCGACTCCGGCCCCGGTTTTAATCGGAGGTCGAAGCATAATTTTAGCATAGCATAATAGCGGATTGCGGCAGCGGCAATAATTTCGATTATTTTTTAATTGAAATTAAAGAGGCTGATTGAATAATGTTTGTAGGTATTATTTTATTTGGCCTACCCTTATAACATCTCTCTTGTGCCTCCACCTCCGACTCCGCCTTCGACTCCGATTCCGACAAACTAAATTTAAAAACTCCGACTCCGACTTCGGTTCCGATAAAAACCACCTTATGAAGATCAAGGTTAATCAAGGTAATAACAAAGGTAATCCTGGGTGGAGCCTTGATCTTCACAAGGGCGATGTATTGTTAACTCATAGATAACCGATGACAGAATGAACTATTCGATCACATATGACATTTAGGCGAGGCCAATTGGTAGCTAAATGTATGAAAGAAGGTTGTTGACTCACAGTAGCTGTTGTACCTATCTGCAGTGCAAATTGCTAGAATCAACTGGACGAAACCGGGTCAAATTGTCAACATTGCGAACATTTAAAGTAACAGCAAACCTAGCTAATTCTCAAACTCAACCTATTTCGAATGTTAGTTCACCAAGATTGTAAGCAGACTTTCTATCTTTTGGCAAGTTTTCCTGTCATTGTGAATAGAAGGCGAAACAATGGGCCTTCATTTGTGTACTGCAAATAGGGCACGGCCCTAAAATACAGGCCTTTCTAAATTACAACTGTAAATCTTGGTATTATCGATGTGCTTTTGTTTTCTTGTCTTGTTGCGTTAGACGTAAAATCAATTTGGTAGTGTACCTACCTACTTCATTACAATTGAAATTAGTAATCATCGGAATAATTGTGTTCACCTGAAACAATTTAATAGATTAAAAATTTATTATTCATTACAGCCCTCCTCTTTACTTTATACTGAACTAGCCGAGCCGCCCCGGCTCCGCACGGGTAAAGTTTAGTTTACCGTCGCGCGTAATACCGTGTTGTCTCTAAACTATACGTCCAAATAAGATACAGTAAACGGCAAGCTCCATTAAATACTTGTGACGATGAAACTACTTAGTTTAAGGATATTATATTAGGTTTCGCTTATATGACGTAATTGTAGGGAATAATATTATTATTATGTATCTACAGCACAATATTCTACGAATTCTACATGCAAAGGTATATTGGAAAATATTAGTCAACCAAATGGTCTATAATAGGGTTAACACGAACGTTATATTGATTTGATATCAACTTTATCGAATTTTCATATTTTTATCATGAACAATCGACTATTTATTGAGTATTTTATTAGAATTGATAACGATAACATTTAGTAGGCTTTTGCGTTCTAAGAATCGGTCTACGTTTTACTATAGTTCATTCACTACCTAAGTTTAAATAACCTTAAGCGCCATTGAACTTGTAATTATTTAGCATCACAGCAATACGGTAGTGGACTACTATTACAAAAGTACAAATAAATTATTTTATTCCAAAGAAGGAATAGGAATAACAAAAAAAAAAAAATATCACAAAATGGAAAACATAGACGCTTTTAAAGTTTTTGGAGGGAGTATCGCTCCGTCTTTGTCGCGCGAAGCGGACATAGGTGGTGTTACGTCACTTATCATGTATGCCATTCGTGTCTAGCAAATCATTTTAAAACGCTTATAACTTTGGCAATTTTGTAGATTTCATCGTTTCATCGGTTTTTTTTGGTGTTCATTATCTTTTTTCAAATAGTTTACAGATTCACAATAAAAAAAAAATAGTCCGGTACCGTATTCTTAGCCGTTTTAGACCATTCCGTATTATTAGAGATCTCAATTTTGCACATAGAAAGCAAATAATTACCGTTTAAAAAAATTAATCTGCCGTAGTATAGCCAACAATGAGAGTCATTAGCTAGACGGTTGAAACTGACATCAGGCTACTTTCGTTTCTATTGTGTAATCAATCGAATTAGACAATTAGACTGCCTCGGGCACTGTTGCAAACGTGAAACGTTAGACCGTATGTCCCCACGCCAGCAGACAATGCACGCCCGCATACAAAACCCGCTTTATACGTAATCAAATTAGTTGGAACTGTACGAATCCCGCCTCTCAGGCTCGGCTTCAACTTGACAATCTGATTGCTTTTATTAAGTGATTGATGCTGGCGGCTAAGCAGACAGATGATTGTTTGATAAACGATTGGGTCCATGTCATGGTATTATGTAAGTCGTTGAGGTATGTTGCGGTTGTGCACTTTTATGTAACTTAGCGTTAGTGTGAAGCAAGATTAAGGATCAGAGTTATACCTATTATCAGGCATTGAGCTCCTGTTCTCTTCAGCCGGCCTAGCGTGACCACGATAGAAACGAGTTTTGTTTACAGAAGAATAGACAAAGTGACAGATTATAGAAAGATTTCTACGGTTTTTTGTATACAATGAAGAGAAGAAATGTTTTTATTCTTCAGTAGACAACATTCTGATAAGCCAAGCATGGGTCGCTGCGACCTGCGTGCTCGGGCAGAAAAGATAACGAGTTGGATAGAAAGAACTTTGTCTATTCTTTGGTAGAATAGAGATAAAATAATATTGGTCATGCTAAGTCGGCTGAAATAGTAGTGGATCGTGGAAGAAAAGATGATGAATATATTTAAATGTTGAATAGTGTCTGTTTCTGCGTTATGTCCAAACGCTAAAGCTAGTTATTAATTAAGTCTGTCCTTGCTAAAACGTTCACAACCAGTTTCTATAAGTATCGAACCTTGGCAATAGACTGAAACGGTTGAATGAAGAAAGAGGTAGATACCTACACAAGCATCGTTTTATTTCAAATCGGTTATGATTCAGCCTTCAAGTAGCCTCCAAAAATATCTAATTACACGTTCATGAATACGGTACGGATTGCTAAATCTTTAATCTAATTAAGGAGAAGCACTTGCGTCTGGTTCGTATTTTTAATCGCCAGCCTAATTGGGTTCACGGTATTTTGTTATTAACGTTTTTGGAGAGCCACGTTCTCTAAACTTAGGACTCGAGATCGTTTCTGTGTTGCCTTAATTGCCTTCTAATGATTGAGTTTTTATTTAAGACTTGTTACGAAAGGCTTTTGGCTGTTCAAAAATACCATTGCACTTTGCCTGCCAATATTATTTTGTACTAGCACTTTGCCCGCGACTTCGTCCGAGTGGCCCACAGGCACTGTGCATTTCTTCGGAATAAAAAGTAGCCTATGTGTCAAAGTGATAATCTAGCTTTGGTGAAACTGTGATAACAGGTGAAAGAATTTTTAAAATCGGTCCAGTAGTTTTCGCGTTTATCCATTACAAACATACAAACAATCAAATCTTTTCTCTTTATCTATACTTATAATAAATCTGTAGAGAGGTCAATTCTGTACTTGAAATATATTCTCAAAATAATATGAGGTGATTAGTAATCGATACTGATGCCAAAAATGTAATCAGTAACATTTTTGTGTCTGTCTGTCTGTTTGTCTGTATGTTCCTTATAGAAACTAAAACTACTCGACGGATTTTAACGAAACTTGGTACAGTTATTCTTGTTACTCCTGGGCAGGTTATAGTATACTTTTCATCACCCTATAATCAAGCCCTAAAAAGTTAGCAGTAAAAAGGTAGCAAAATCGAACGAAATTTGCTGGAGAATTTGTTGCTTTTTAGTTGCTAATTAGTTGCCAAAAAATTAATTTTGTTGCTCCAGCCGATTTCTCAAAAACGACGTTACTGCTAACTTTACATTAAGATAGCAAAAACTTTTTCGAAAACGATAATATCGAATCGTTCTATGCGGGACAATTTGTTGCTAATTAGTTGCTGATAAGTTGCATAAAAATTAATTTTGTTGCTCCAGCCAATTTCTCAAAAATGACGTTACTGCTAACTTTACATTAAGATAGCAAAAACTTTTGCAAAAACGATAATATAGAATCGTTCTATTCGGGACAATTTGTTGCTAATTTGTTGCTGATTAGTTGCCTAAAAATTAATTTTGTTGCTCCAACCGGTTTCTTAATATCGCCTTTTGCCAGTTTCGCATATGTTTTTGAATACCTTTGAGATCACTTTGAATTTGTTGCTGACCCATTTTGCTATAATACAGGCTTAAAGAGCCAGCAACAAAATAGAAACAAAAAATCGGCCATGTTACTTAAAGCAAATACCTTGAAATAGTATTCTGCCAGCTTCAAAGACATTTCTGAATGCCTTGGAGATCACTTGGAATTTGTTGCTGAAGCATTTTGCCATAATACAGACCTACAGAGTCAGCAACAAAATAGAAACAAAAAATCGGCCATGTTTCTTAATGCAAATACCTTGAAATCGTATTCTGCCAACTTTAAATACATTTTTAAATGCCTTTGAGGTCACTTTGAATTTGTTGCTGACCCATTTTGCTATAATACAGGCTTAAAGAGCCAGGAACAAAATAGAAACAAAAAATCGGCCATGTTTCTTAATGCAAATACTTTGAAATAGTATTTTGCCAGCTTCAAAGACATTTCTGAATGCCTTGGAGATCACTTTGAATTTGTTGCTGAAGCATTTTGCCATAATACAGACCTACAGAGCCAGCAACAAAATAGAAACAAAAAATCGGCGATGTTTCTTAATGCAAATATCTTGAAATCGTATTCTGCCAACTTTAAATACATTTTTAAATGCCTTTGAGGTCACTTTGAGTTTGTTGCTGACCCATTTTTCTATAATACAGGCTTAAAGTGCCAGCAACAAAATAGAAACAAAAAATCGGCCATGTTTCTTAATGCAAATACTTTGAAAATAGTATTCTGCCAGCTTCAAAGACATTTCTGAATGCCTTGGAGATCACTTTGAATTTGTTGCTGAAGCATTTTGCCATAATACAGACCTACAGAGTCAGCAACAAAATAGAAACAAAAAATCGGCCATGTTTCTTAATGCAAATACCTTGAAATAGTATTCTGCCAGCTTCAAATACATTTTTGAATGACTTAGAGATCACTTTGAATTTGTTGCTGAAGCATTTTGCCATAATACAGACCTACAGAGTCAGCAACAAAATAGAAACAAAAAATCGGCCATGTTTCTTAATGCAAATACCTTGAAATAGTATTCTGCCAGCTTCAAATACATTTCTGAATGCCTTGGAGATCACTATGAATTTGTTGCTGAAGCATTTTGCCATAATACAGACCTACAGAGTCAGCAACAAAATAGAAACATAAAATCGGCCATGTTGCTTAATGCAAATACCTTGAAATAGTATTCTGCCAGCTTCAAATACATTTCTGAATGCCTTGGAGATCACTTGGAATTTGTTGCTGAAGCATTTTGTCATAATACAGACCTACAGAGCCAGCAACAAAATAGAAACAAAAAATCGGCGATGTTTCTTAATGCAAATATCTTGAAATCGTATTCTGCCAACTTTAAATACATTTTTAAATGCCTTTGAGGTCACTTTGAATTTGTTGCTGACCCATTTTGCTATAATACAGGCTTAAAGAGCCAGCAACAAAATAGAAACAAAAAATCGGCCATGTTTCTTAATGCAAATACTTTGAAATAGTATTCTGCCAGCTTCAAAGACATTTCTGAATGCCTTGGAGACCACTTTGAATTTGTTGCTGAAGCATTTTGCCATAATACAGACCTACAGAGTCAGCAACAAAATAAAAACAAAAAATCGGCCATGTTTCTTAATGCAAATACCTTGAAATAGTATTCTGCCAGCTTCAAATACATTTCTGAATGCCTTGGAGATCACTTGGAATTTGTTGCTGAAGCATTTTGCCATAATATGGTCCTATAGAGTTAGCAACAAAATAGAAACAAAAAATTGGCCATGTTACTTAATGCAAATACCTTGAAATAGTATTCTGCCAGCTTCAAATACATTTTTGAATGCCTTGGAGATCACTATGAATTTGTTGCTGACGTATTTTGCTATAATACGGGCTTATAGAGCCAGCAAAAAAATAGAAACAAAAAATCGGCCATGTTTCTTAATGCAAATATCTTGAAAACGTATTCTGCCAGCTTTAAATACATTTTTGAATGCCTTGGAGATCACTTTGAATTTGTTGCTGAAGCATTTTGCCATAATACAGACTTACAGAGCCAGCAACAAAATAGAAACAAAAAGTCGGCCATGTTTCTTAATGCAAATACTTTGAAATAGTATTCTGCCAGCTTCAAAAACATTTCTGAATGCCTTGGAGATCACTATGAATTTGTTGCTGACGTATTTTGCTATAATACGGGCTTATAGAGCCAGCAAAAAAATAGAAACAAAAAATCGGCCATGTTTCTTAATGCAAATATCTTGAAATCGTATTCTGCCAACGTTAAATACATTTTTAAATGCCTTTGAGGTTACTTTGAATTTGTTGCTGACCCATTTTGCTATAATACAGGCTTAAAGAGCCAGCAACAAAATAGAAACAAAAAATCGGCCATGTTTCTTAATGCAAATACTTTGAAATAGTATTCTGCCAGCTTCAAAGACATTTCTGAATGCTTTGGAGATCACTTTGAATTTGTTGCTGAAGCATTTTGCCATAATACAGACCTACAGAGTCAGCAACAAAATAGAAACAAAAAATCGGCCATGTTACTTAAAGCAAATACCTTGAAATAGTATTCTGCCAGCTTCAAAGACATTTCTGAATGCCTTGGAGATCACTTTGAATTTGTTGCTGAAGCATTTTGTCATAATACAGACCTACAGAGTCAGCAACAAAATAGAAACAAAAAATCGGCCATGTTTCTTAATGCAAATACCTTGAAATAGTATTCTGCCAGCTTCAAATACATTTCTGAATGCCTTGGAGATCACTTGGAATTTGTTGCTGAAGCATTTTGCCATAATACAGACCTTCAGAGTCAGCAACAAAATAGAAACAAAAAATCGGCCATGTTTCTTAATACAAATACCTTGAAATAGTATTCTGCCAGCTTCAAAGACATTTCTGAATGCCTTGGAGATCACTTTGAATTTGTTGCTAAAGCATTTTGCCATAATACAGACCTACAGAGTCAGCAACAAAATAGAAACAAAAAATCGGCCATGTTTCTTAATGCAAATACTTTGAAATAGTATTCTGCCAGCTTCAAAGACATTTCTGAATGCCTTGGAGATCACTTTGAATTTGTTGCTGAAGCATTTTGCCATAATACAGACCTACAGAGTCAGCAACAAAATAGAAACAAAAAATCGGCCATGTTTCTTAATGCAAATACCTTGAAATAGTATTCTGCCAGCTTCAAATACATTTCTGAATGCCTTGGAGATCACTTGGAATTTGTTGCTGAAGCATTTTGCCATAATACAGACCTACAGAGTTAGCAACAAAATAGAAACAAAAAATCGGCCATGTTTCTTAATGCAAATATCTTGAAATCGTATCATGCCAACTTTAAATACATTTTTAAATGCCTTTGAGGTCACTTTGAATTTGTTGCTGACCCATTTTGCTATAATACAGGCTTAAAGAGCCAGCAACAAAATAGAAACAAAAAATCGGCCATGTTTCTTAATGCAAATACTTTGAAATAGTATTCTGCCAGCTTCAAATACATTTCTGAATGCCTTGGAGATCACTTGGAATTTGTTGCTGAAGCATTTTGCCATAATACAGACCTTCAGAGTCAGCAACAAAATAGAAACAAAAAATCGGCCATGTTTCTTAAAGCAAATACCTTGAAATAGTATTCTGCCAGCTTCAAAGACATTTCTGAATGCCTTGGAGATCACTTTGAATTTGTTGCTGAAGCATTTTGTCATAATACAGACCTACAGAGTCAGCAACAAAATAGAAACAAAAAATCGGCCATGTTTCTTAATGCAAATACCTTGAATTAGTATTCTGCTAGCTTCAAATACATTTCTGAATGCCTTGGAGATCACTTTGAATTTGTTGCTGAAGCATTTTGCCATAATACAGACCTACAGAGCCAGCAACAAAATAGAAACAAAAAATCGGCCATGTTTCTTAATGCAAATACTTTGAAATAGTATCCTGCCAGCTTTAAAGACATTTTGGAATGCCTTGGAAATCACTTGGAATTTGTTGCTGAAGCATTTTGTCATAATACAGACCTACAGAGCCAGCAACAAAATAGAAACAAAAAATCGGCGATGTTTCTTAATGCAAATATCTTGAGATCGTATTCTGCCAACTTTAAATACATTTTTAAATGCCTTTGAGGTCACTTTGAATTTGTTGCTGACCCATTTTGCTATAATACAGGCTTAAAGAGCCAGCAACAAAATAGAAACAAAAAATCGGCCATGTTTCTTAATGCAAATACTTTGAAATAGTATTCTGCCAGCTTCAAATACATTTCTGAATGCCTTGGAGATCTCCAAGGCTATACTATTTCAAGGTATTTGCATTAAGAAACATGGCCGATTTTTTGTTTCTATTTTGTTGCTGACTCTGTAGGTCTGTATTATGGCAAAATGCTTTAGCAACAAATTCAAAGTGATCTCCAAGGCATTCAGAAATGTCTTTGAAGCTGGCAGAATACTATTTCAAGGTATTTGTATTAAGAAACATGGCCGATTTTTTGTTTCTATTTTGTTGCTGGCTCTGTAGGTCTGTATTATGGCAAAATGCTTCAGCAACAAATTCAAAGTGATCTCCAAGGCATTCAGAAATGTATTTGAAGCTGGCAGAATACAATTTCAAGGTATTTGCAGTAGGAAACATGGCCGATTTTTTGTTTCTATTTTGTTGCTGACTCTGTAGGTCTGTATTATAGCAAAATGCTTCAGCAACAAATTCAAAGTGATCTCCAAGGCATTGAAAAATGTATTTGAAGCTGGCAGAATACTATTTCAAGATATTTGCAGTAAGAAACATGGCCGATTTTTTGTTTCTATTTTGTTGCTGACTCTGTAGGTCTGTATTATGGCAAAATGCTTCAGAAACAAATTCAAAATGATCTCAAAGGCATTCCAAAATGTCTTTGAAGCTGGCAGAATACTATTTCAAAGTATTTGCATTAAGAAACATGGCCGATTTTTTGTTTCTATTTCGTTGCTGGCTCTGTAGGTCTGTATTATGGCAAAATGCTTCAGCAACAAATTCCAAGTGATCTCCAAGGCATTCAGAAATGTCTTTGAAGCTGGCAGAATACTATTTCAAGGTATTTGCATTAAGTAACATGGCCGATTTTTTGTTTCTATTTTGTTGCTGACTCTGTAGGTCTGTATTATGGCAAAATGCTTCAGCAACAAATTCAAAATGATCTCAAAGGCATTCCAAAATGTCTTTGAAGGTGGCAGAATATTATTTCAAAGTACTTGCATTAAGTAACATGGCCGATTTTTTGTTTCTATTTTGTTGCTGGCTCTGTAGGTCTGTATTATGGCAAAATGCTTCAGCAACAAATTCAAAGTGATCTCCAAGGCATTCAGAAATGTCTTTGAAGCTGGCAGAATACTATTTCAAGGTACTTGCTTTAAGAAACATGGCCGATTTTTTGTTTCTATTTTGTTGCTGACTCTGTAGGTCTGTATTATGGCAAAATGTTTCAGCAACAAATTCAAAGTGATCTCCAAGGCATTCAGAAATGTATTTGAAGCTGGCAGAATACTATTTCAAGGTATTTGCATTAAGAAACATGGCCGATTTATTGTTTCTATTTTGTTGCTGACTCTGTAGGTCTGTATTATGGCAAAATGCTTCAGCAACAAATTCAAAATGATCTCAAAGGCATTCCAAAATGTCTTTGAATCTGGCAGAATACTATTTCAAAGTATTTGCATTAAGAAACATGGCCGATTTTTTGTTTCTATTTCGTTGCTGGCTCTGTAGGTCTGTATTATGGCAAAATGCTTCAGCAACAAATTCAAAGTGATCTCCAAAGCATTCAGAAATGTATTTGAAGCTGGCAGAATACAATTTCAAGGTATTTGCAGTAGGAAACATGGCCGATTTTTTGTTTCTATTTTGTTGCTGACTCTGTAGGTCTGTATTATGGCAAAATGCTTCAGCAACAAATTCAAAATGATCTCAAAGGCATTCCAAAATGTCTTTGAATCTGGCAGAATACTATTTCAAAGTATTTGCATTAAGAAACATGGCCGATTTTTTGTTTCTATTTCGTTGCTGGCTCTGTAGGTCTGTATTATGGCAAAATGCTTCAGCAACAAATTCAAAGTGATCTCCAAGGCATTCAGAAATGTATTTGAAGCTGGCAGAATACAATTTCAAGGTATTTGCAGTAGGAAACATGGCCGATTTTTTGTTTCTATTTTGTTGCTGACTCTGTAGGTCTGTATTATGGCAAAATGCTTCAGCAACAAATTCAAAGTGATCTCCAAGGCATTGAAAAATGTATTTGAAGCTGGCAGAATACTATTTCAAGATATTTGCAGTAAGAAACATGGGCGATTTTTTGTTTCTATTTTGTTGCTGACTCTGTAGGTCTGTATTATGGCAAAATGCTTCAGAAACAAATTCAAAATGATCTCAAAGGCATTCCAAAATGTCTTTGAAGCTGGCAGAATACTATTTCAAAGTATTTGCATTAAGAAACATGGCCGATTTTTTGTTTCTATTTTATTGCTGGCTCTGTAGGTCTGTAGTATGGCAAAATGCTTCAGCAACAAATTCCAAGTGATCTCCAAGGCATTCAGAAATGTATTTGAAGCTGGCAGAATACAATTTCAAGGTATTTGCATAAAGAAACATGGCCGATTTTTTGTTTCTATTTTGTTGCTAACTCTATAGGTCTGTATTATGACAAAATGCTTCAGCAACAAATTCAAAGTGATCTCCAAGGCATTCAGAAATGTCTTTGAAGCTGGCAGAATACTATTTCAAGGTATTTGCATTAAGTAACATGGCCGATTTTTTGTTTCTATTTTGTTGCTGACTCTGTAGGTCTGTATTATGGCAAAATGCTTCAGCAACAAATTCAAAATGATCTCAAAGGCATTCCAAAATGTCTTTGAAGGTGGCAGAATATTATTTCAAAGTACTTGCATTAAGTAACATGGCCGATTTTTTGTTTCTATTTTGTTGCTGGCTCTGTAGGTCTGTATTATGGCAAAATGCTTCAGTAACAAATTCAAAGTGATCTCCAAGGCATTCAGAAATGTCTTTGAAGCTGGCAGAATACTATTTCAAGGTACTTGCTTTAAGAAACATGGCCGATTTTTTGTTTCTATTTTGTTGCTGACTCTGTAGGTCTGTATTATGGCAAAATGCTTCAGCAACAAATTCAAAGTGATCTCCAAGGCATTCAGAAATGTCTTTGAAGCTGGCAGAATACTATTTCAAAGTATTTGCATTAAGAAACATAGCCGATTTTTTGTTTCTATTTTGTTGCTGGCTCTTTAAGCCTGTATTATAGCAAAATGGGTCAGCAACAAATTCAAAGTGACCTCAAAGGCATTTAAAAATGTATTTAAAGTTGGCAGAATACGATTTCAAGATATTTGCATTAAGAAACATCGCCGATTTTTTGTTTCTATTTTGTTGCTGGCTCTGTAGGTCTGTATTATGACAAAATGCTTCAGCAACAAATTCCAAGTGATCTCCAAGGCGTTCAGAAATGTATTTGAAGCTGGCAGAATACAATTTCAAGGTATTTGCATAAAGAAACATGGCCGATTTTTTGTTTCTATTTTGTTGCTGGCTCTGTAGGTCTGTATTATGGCAAAATGCTTCAGCAACAAATTTCAAGTGATCTCCAAGGCATTCAGAAATGTATTTGAAGCTGGCAGAATACGATTTTAAGGTATTTGCATTAAGAAACATCGCCGATTTTTTGTTTCTATTTTATTGCTGGCTCTGTAGGTCTGTATTATGGCAAAATGCTTCAGCAACAAATTCCAAGTGATCTCCAAGGCATTCAGAAATGTATTTGAAGCTGGCAGAATACAATTTCAAGGTATTTGCATAAAGAAACATGGCCGATTTTTTGTTTCTATTTTGTTGCTAACTCTGTAGGTCTGTATTATGGCAAAATGCTTCAGCAACAAATTCAAAATGATCTCAAAGGCATTCCAAAATGTCTTTGAAGCTGGCAGGATACTATTTCAAAGTATTTGCATTAAGAAACATGGCCGATTTTTTGTTTCTATTTTGTTGCTGGCTCTGTAAGCCTGTATTATAGCAAAAACCTCAAGGTATTCAAAAACATATGCGAAACTGGCAAAAGGCGATATTGAGAAACCGGCTGGAGCAACAAAATTAATTTTTAGGTAACTAATCAGCAACAAATTAGCAACAAATTGTCCCTAATAGAACGATTCGATATTATCGTTTTTGCAAAAGTTTTTGCTATCTTAATGTAAAGTTAGCAGTAACGTCATTTTTGAGAAATTGGCTGGAGCAACAAAATTAATTTTTATGCAACTTATTAGCAACTAATTAGCAACAAATTGTCCCGCATAGAACGATTCGATATTATCGTTTTTGAAAAAGTTTTTGCTATCTTAATGTAAAGTTAGCAGTAACGTCGTTTTTGAGAAATCGGCTGGAGCAACAAAATTAATTTTTTGGCAACTAATTAGCAACTAAAAAGCAACAAATTCTCCAGCAAATTTCGTTCGATTTTGCTGACTTTTTACTGCTAATTTTTTAGGGCTCTATAATCAATAGGAGCAGTGCAGTGAAGGGAAATGTTGGGAAAACGGGAGAAGTTACTCCATTTTTTAAGCTTCCATCGCGTGTGCAGCCTTAATGGTTAAAGCTACATAGAAATCATGTAGGACGGAAATGTTCTACATAAAATTATCAAAAAAATATCCTACAACAGCATATTATGTCTATCTTTTATGGTTGACTCACAATAACACGTGTAACTCCCGATAGCTTAGCAGTTCGGAGCTTTCTGATTGTATTACACACAAGGAGTTACACGCTAATGGAGTCGCGGGCACAGCTATTAATAATAATATTCTGCGGTTTCTTATTGCGATATTTTTCAACAGTATTGTGGATTGACATATTATATTTCCCTACTAAAATACGAAAGTTAATCTGTCTGTTACATCAAAACCATTGAACCGTGAGGAAGGACATACGCTACATTTTTACGAAAAACGTCGGAAACGCGGACGAAGTCGCGGGCAAAAGCTAGTAGGTAATATTAGTTTAGACAATATTATAATATGACTAGCTGTGCCCGCGGCTTCGCTCACGTGGTTGTTTTCTTTTGCGGCAGCGATATTGTTCAGTCCCCATAACAAATAGCGTGATAATATGTACCCTATAACCTGACCCGGCTTACAATAGACATCATGCTGAATTTCAACTAAATCTGTTCAGTAGTTTTGACGTGAAGCTCTTACATACAAACAGACAAAAATTCTAAAAACTATATTTTTGGCATCGGTATCGTTCCTAGATCACGTAGCACTTACTTTTTTTCTAAAATATTCAATGTACGTTTTTCACTTCGTTACAATTTTAATACAAACAGAAAAAAAACAGATGATTATTTTAGTGTGATAATAGGTGACGTGACTCTGGATTACAATACAAGTGATAATTATAGGCATGTCATTTATCAAATAAAAACAAACATGAGTTGTAAATTGATTATATATTTTTTCCTTCCCTTTTGATGCTGATGAGTGTGAACCATAAAATAAATTTGAACTAGGTACATTTGAGATAACATAATCGGTATTTTATCCGTACTCCATGGAGGATAATGAATATAAATAAAATGTGTCAATATAATTATTTAATTATCAGATACATAAGTGCAAAGTTTACAGAGAATTCGTAATGGATCATTTTAAAACCTTGGACAACGCCTCACTTAAAATGTAAATGAACTGCAGTTGGGTAAATTCAAAGGAAATTGGTACAAAACGACTAAAGTTCTGTCAGTAACCAAAAGCTGTGACTCGGAAAATGGATATTGCCTATACCTAGAACTTACATAAAATTTGCGACGTTAAAGCAAGTAAAGAAAATAAAGGAAACATACTAATTAAAAACTAGTTAACAAAATTCTTAACACCAGTAACTCTACCTACGTCTCATAAGTAAAATACCACTTTGTTTTAATATTTTTTTAATTTATTAGATTTTTGTGCATTCATACAAAATTGCCTCTGTAAAAATTAGCTTGTGTATATTAAAAATACAGGAAGTTCGATGTCCCCGAAATGCAACACTGAAAATTAATGTTCCCAAATATTTTTTTTGTTTTATCGCTGTCAGCCTGTCTCTGTTAATCATAAAAAGTCGTAAATTCCGTTTGTAATTAAATATTTCACTCCTCTGTTTTCTGTTTCGTTCGGACATGGGTTCCTGCGTGTATCGCTTCGTTTTTCATATGCCTGTTTTCATCAGAGCCACTTCAGTTCCGTAATTGAGTCTGGAGACTGTATATGGATATTGCGGGCTCTCGCACGCTTCTTGTGTTATCAAATTTAACAGAAGCGGGAATGTAATTTAAACCTCCTTCCACTTTGACCTGTATAATATAATCCAGAACTCAGTGTATCAATAAGCACGCAGAACTTGGTTCCTTATCTGAAATGAGGGTAATTTTAAACTCTGTAAAACTTTATGATGCGTCAGGCAATTTCAAATTGTGGGAACAGACCCATTGTTATGTAATTCTATCTACCGTTGATGTATAGATTATAGATTGTATTTCTTTACGGTTATTGTATTTTCTATGGTAACGGTTACCTACTGTATCTGATGTTACCCTTCGATCAAGCCGATCGATGTTTTATAAATCAACAAATCGTGGAAGAAACTTTTCTAGTAAAAACGCAGATATTCAACCATTATACGAAAATAATAACAGTCAGCATCGTGTCTAGTAATGCGCCTGCCTTTGAGGCCATTACGTGCAGTCAAGACGACCGTGGGAAACTCGCACCCACCATCCATAAATTATGTTTGATGATGACACGAGCTCTCAGCACTCGATTGATGTAGAAGTATGAAAGAATACATATCTTAGTTTTAAAAAAAAAACAAATATCCATATGAAATTGGAACAGTTTTCGTTCGATCACGTAGTTAGTATTGCGTCGCACGTGCGCTAAATAACGCGTAACCTTGCTCTCCCCTCGTCCTGCAGGAACCGGTCGATCCGGCGTATACCGGAATTTCACTCGGAGACAATAGTGGATCCAGTCAACTGAGCTCTCCCGATCCCCCCGTAGTACACCTCGCGACTGTTCACAGATGGGAAAGTAAATAATGTCCAGGGATCAAGGAATCTGGTTAGCTTTTGCACAGCCAGTTCTCTTTGAGAACAAACAGTAGATATGTTCGAATGGGTTAAATGCACACGCTGCGGCGCAATATTTATGAAATGGTTATGTTGCAAAAGTGTAAAAAAGTAAGCTTGAGAAAATATGGTATCTGTTGCGTAATATTATGTAGGTCCAAGAGCAAAACACGAGCAATATGATAATCTTGAATTACAAAACGTAGCCCGAGTTTTTTTTTAGAAACCTGAAGCAAGTAGATACGCGTGGGTTCTATCAAGGCTATAGGCTGACGAGTTGCAATCCAACGAACTACAATACGGTGAAGTTAAATATCCATCGCATATTTGTATACTCCTAGTAAACAAGCGTATCGCACGCAGTCGCGTACTAATTGTAAATCAAATAGAAGGCAAACAAGAACAAGACTACACAATTCTACTTTTTGTGAAAGTGTTTGCGAAGCATTTGTTTTGATTGGAGGTACTTAGTCACTCAGGCGATAATGGATATTATTGACAGGCTGTTGAATCCTATAGTGAATCACAAAGAAAAAGAGAAGCAGCCTACTTTCTTATTTCTATAGGATGTCTTAAAGCCAATAAATCCAACAAAGTAAAATAAAACAAAACAATAGTTGTTACAGAGAAGCAAGCAATAAAGAAAACAAAGGATTTACGAGTTAACCCACTTCCGTTTTACCGAGTAGCTCAACAAGCCGTAACAAGAGAGTATTTTCCTCACAAAGCCCTTTCAGCACTGCCGGTTCGACCCTAGGCCGCTGAGCGTGTAAGTGATTACTGCTGTGCTCTAATTCCTGGTGCCTCTCTGATCCCAGCTAGTCAGTCGACTGACCTGTTTGCTTCCAATGCAAACTGCATCGGTTTGTTCAATCGATAAGTTACAAGTTACAACCGATAACGTTTTATAGACGAGTTGGGTAACTGGATTGCTATGGTATGTAGGACTAACTAAGGTAATTTATGAATTGAACGGCTGGAAGATAACTGACAGACATTTCATTGTAGATAACTTCAATACTACGTAGAGTTACTTGACGGATGCGAGTAATACAATTATTGTACGTTTTGTGTCCGAACAATGGGGTCAAAATAATTACGCTATCAACGTCGGCAACTATTACGAATAAGAAATAGCATCGTGAGTCCAAACAATAAAGTTATTGTTGCCTACGGCTAGCATACGCGTTGTAGTTGCGTCATCGAATGTGCCGCGTGTTGGGATCATAAGCGTAACATTACTAGGGTTATTTATACATGGACGATACCATCTTGGATACATCAAAAGAATCTGTATTCGTTTCCAGTATCGGAAAATTTTATTTGTTGCTGAAGTATACCCCCGAAAATCTGGTTTGAAGTTTTCTTACAGAAATTCTGTTAGCGTCAGTCTTACTAAATTAGGTTCCCGGTTGAAATGTCTCATCAAAATTAAACGTTTCAACATAAAACGTTTTGCTCATGAAAATTCATAACTTGGAACTAATACTTTGTAAAGAGCGTTCTAATGAGAAGTGGTTTTGTAAATCAATGAGCTGCTGCATTTTGGAACGTGCTCTGACTTATGCAAACAGTATTACATAATGCAATTTTGACAAGTTTTACTGCTAGGTAAGACAGTTTGCTGTCGTCATGAGCGCGCTATTAATTTTCACATTTGCTATGCGCACATAAACCCTGGCTACTAGTGGCTACGTTACTGCACCATATTAGCATCTCCAGGCACTAACTAGTAAATGAGTTCACTGTGCTGTTAATAGCTGTCTGTTTGTTAATCAGACAGATACCCTTTGTTTGGTAACCATACTCAAAATAGACGAGCTTTTTGCCTAACCTGGCGTGAAGACCTAGTTTCAATTCATTTTACTACCTATAAATTAAACGGAATTGCTACGGACGGAAAAAACGTGTGGAAGCGATTATTTTTCCATGAAAAAACTCCTGAAGCTATACATATGTTGCATGTCTGTTACCTCAGATCATAGAAACAAGGAGATATGTCATCGTAGCAAATTAGTACCGGAACAATGATGCCACTTTTAGTACATTTTTCGACACAATTACGCGCATAATTAAGCGCTCTTCGTGAATAAAAAGATCTCCCACGCATTAAACATTCCGCACACCCTCAATCTAACACTGTTAATCGTCACTCAACACTAGCACTAAACTAAAACACTGTATTTATACCATCGATCGTGTTCGGTTCGTCGCCAGCGCGTACGTCAATTTGCTCAAGTTCAGGCATCAAGCTGAATAGCGCCTTGGCACATCTCCCTTGTTTCTATGATCTGAGTCTGTTACTAATATTCCTGTTGTATGTTTATTGGAATAGATTGGAAATTGAATAGATTGTTTGATGGGTCCTATTCAATGTCCTACTCATTATTTCTGCGCATCATTTTAATGTCTATGCAGATTTCTTTCATCAATAAAGATATGAGTGGTAATATTAACCTGTTGTACGTACTTTGTGCTGAATTTTGCCATTAAATTCTTGGTTATCTTGAACTTTATGACAGTATCATAATTTTGCATAGCTTTATAACGTATTAGTAATAATTCATATCTTAATCTACGTTAAGCGTTTCCACAATGGAGAACCATGTAAATGGTGCTTTGAAAACTCTAACGTTGCAGGAGTAAAATGAATTGGTTTCAGAATAGGAGCATTAAAGTAGATGTGACTGCTTTTAGGCCCCGAGTGCTAGAGTAATAGGGCTGCGATTTACTCAGTTTTAGTTATTGGTACTTGTTAGTTCCGGGATTTAGTGGGTGTTACTTGACTGTGGCTTAAAGCTGGAGTTTACTGACTTAACGCAATTTCGGAGCAATTTAAGGAGTTTTAACAGGAACAATTAAAGCGTTTTCGCCCAAGTTAAGCTCTCTGCTCAAATGTTTATTTCCCTGCAGAGACTGTTTGGTTTTTGAATCACCTGTAATCAGTATTTTTGTAACTTTGAAAACTGGCAGCCCTAGTGATGATTCTCGCTTACCCCTTTGCGTTGCGTAGCGTTTTCTGCATCCATGCCTACCACTTTACTCGATCCCATATTTTATGGCTTGAGGTTTCCCATAAAGTTACATTTATTTTACCTACGCATGGGTTTTAGCGTTGATTCTCAGTACACATTGACAATAGCATACCTATAATGTTGCGATCTTTTGCCAATTTGCAATCTTAGTAGATTTTGAAAAGGATTTCTCATTGGTGATGAATTTCCAGAAATCCTTTCTTAGTACCAAGGTGTTAACCTACGTTATAAAAGGAGTTCCTGTGTAAAATGCCATGCTTTTAGTTTCACCAGTTTTAGCTGTGCGTGTTTGTCAGTCAGTGTTAGTAATTTGATCAGGTAGATTATGCAGTTTGCGATCTATTCTTAGTTGACTCAATGCGAACTTTTCAGCTACACTTTAGTGCAATTGTTTAGAAAATGTTTGAAAAGTAAATGTTTATTGTTACTGCAATATGGCACGCGCGGGTTTCTGCTCTGTGTCACGAACGTGTGAAATAATAATGCAGTTATGTTTTAAATTTTATAATTTTGTTCCTATTGTTTCTAAATTTTTACTGCCACCTTTGTAAAATTGTTGTTTTTTTTTAGATAATTCCTCAATAAAGAAAATGTTTATTTTAAAATGTTTACTTAAGCAGGATTTTACGTGTCGTTACGTACCTACGCTGACATAATATCATAATCATCATTATAATCAGCGTGTTAATTTTATATTGCATTGGATATTTTGACTTTTGACATTGCGAACCGGTGACACGCGTCTGGCAGTAAAATGTAATGGATATTTTTTTTCTGATTTCTGTGGTGCTATAGTCTTCGAGTAAAATGATTGTGACATACGGACAGACAGACGGACAGAACGATATTATAAAGGTTCCGTTTTTGCCATTTGGCTACGGAACCCTTAAAAGGTCACTTTAAATAGGTACCGTACATAGATTCTTCAATATTACAAATGAGAAAATCACACCACAAGGTAAATGAATTCAGAGTTCAGTTTTCCTATTAGGTTGATTTTTCGCGTTCAAAATATAGGTAGGTAGGTAGCTTGCGGTCTGATAAAACGTCTACAATGAGCCAAATGACGTAACAAAAATCATTATTTTATCCTCGTTTAGTAGACATTTGCAAAACAAATAAACTTATCTCTGCTGTATACCTAGTGCTTATCACGTCCGCATAAAGCATAATATACATTGTTACTTTTGATATTTTCTATGCAAAGTAGATAGGGTTTCGCCTTTCCACGGAGTTAGTGCTCCCTAGTGCGCGCTTTGCTTTTGTTCTATTTACCCGTCTTAAAAGGGATGCGGTTTATGTGATGCCTAAAAAGGGAATTTCGCTGGCAACTAAATACGTCATAATTTCCTCGGTTTATTTATTTATTGGTTCACCAACAATTGTTACACTTTATGTTACATGTTTTCAGTGCATGCAAAATTTATAACTAAGTGCACAATATCAAGCGGTAAACACCACATGCAAAAACTTAACAAATAAAGACAAAAAGCTAGCTACAAAAAATAGTTTACATAAATCGTTCTGTTATCTGGGTGTTTCAGTACGATTATGTGTAATTTCACTTTATTTGCGTAATGACACTGTTAATTCGCAAACCACTAAGGGCCTAGTTCACCGAAAAGATAACAGTCCGTTAAATTGAAAACGGCTGTTTATTAAATCTTTTTCCATACAAAACGTCATGTAAAACGGCCGTTTATAATTTATCGGACTGTTATCTTGTCGGTGAACTTAGGGCTAAGTAGGTAATCTGTGACTAAGGGCAGAGTTCACCGACAAGATAACAATCCGATAAATTATAAACGGCCGTTTAACATGACTTTCTAGAAAAAAAAAAGTTAAACGGCCGTTTTCAATTTATCGGACTGTTATCTTGTTGGTGAACTAGGCCCTAACTATAGTAGGTATTTACCAGAGCTGGCGCAAAAACGGACAATGACACTAAGTAGGTATTATAGGTATTAGCGATTGCGCAGGCAGTCGTCATATTCTTGATAGGTCAAATCCTATATTAGTCAAACTCTTAATTGGTAAATTTCGCGATTCGTCAAATTTGTTTTTGTCAAAGCCTTAATATAGGGTTTCAACACGTCTATCTTATGCACGCTGTAATTACACGTGAGCTTTGTTTTTGACTGTACAGCTACTTTACGAATTGCGTATTTGACAAATAAAGTTTTTGACAAAAATGTAATTTGACGAATCGCGAAAATTAAGATTTTGACTAATATAGGATTTGACCTATCAAGAACTTGACGACCCCCTGCGCAATCGTATTAGCGTCTACAAAAAACGATAAGTAGGTATCGGTCTCCACTCTCCATACACTTCTCTATCGCTCACGCTTCTTACCGCGTTTCATAATGGGTAGGTTCGTGGTGGAGTGAGCGACAAAAATCGTAATTTTATTTCCTAAACAAGATCTGTGTACTCACTTTATGTCTTCTATGTTTTCATAAGATTAGACAGAAGGTAAAACAGAAACCTAAAAGTAGAGCTGGGTAAATGGCAAAATCCCTACGGTACGCTCAAAGGTCATTGTCCGTTTTTCCACCTGCTGTAGAAACAGATTTTACTAATACTTAGATACTTTAATTACTTACTATGGTCCATTTCAATAGAACTTGTAAACTTTATAAACAAACTTTCTATACAAATTCATCAAATTTGGACAGTTGGCCATACTGACATTGTTTACAAAGTTAACAAATTCAATGGAAATGGACCCTAGTTAATTACTCTACAGTACAAAATATAAAATTTTATATTTTGCCTCCAAATCGTGCATATAATACCTACCTACTCGTTGAAAAATATCTCAAGCATTTCCTTATTCAAACGAGAAAAGTCTTTCTTATTGGAAATACCTATTTACCTTTAGGATGAGGTGAGTAGCTTTTTTGTGTTGTACAAAAAAGTAGGTCAAATCAGTGATCCTAAATTCCAAAAAAACGCGGGAACTTTGGACACGGTACTGCAGATAAATGGTGCGTCTCTTGATCTCTTCACTTGCGAAATGCTAAATTATGCTATATTTGAAATACAAATGGTAAATTATGATTAATGTTAAAGAGCCTTCCGAAAATTTTCGTATGTGCTTTTGCTTTCCAAATTGGAATCAAAAACACATTTTCATAATGCCAGTTATACGCGCGCCATTTTGCAGTGAAAAGTTCCGGTTTAATGGTAAAACCATTCAGTGTGCGGTTGAGTGTTTACGGTAAAATGGGAATAAAAGTTACAATAATACCTACTTAACATATATTTTCTACATTAGTAACAGGCAGTAACGTCAATCCCTTTTAGGTTTAACTATAAACCCAGAATAGCATTGTGTGTTTGACGTAGAGTCAATTAATTGGAGACGTTAGAATTTCCTCAATTATGTAGTAGGTAGGTATACTAGCTTCCGCCCGCGGCTTCGCCCGCTAATCCGCGCTTCGAAAGATTGACGCAAAAGTCATACAATGACATAGGTAGGGTACAATATTTGGTTCCGTTCCATCTATCTCAGAGGTTCCCAAACTTTTTTTCTCGTAGACGACCTTTAAAATTTTCCTGGTTTCGGTGGACATTTTTCGGTGACACATGGTGCTGCTACATTTCTACCATCAATATTATTTTTTGGCGCTATCTGATAGAATTACATGATAACCTAGCTCTTCAAATTTTCTAGCCAAATCTCAAAATTAGAATCTTAATTCTTTACAATTTGTGAATCCCCATATTTTTTTTCACGCCAACGTAGACCCGCGTCGGACCCCTGGCGGTCCATCTGACCACTTTGGGAATCATTTATCTATCTTGACGTGTCGTCGGTGAGCCATGGAGGTTTTTACCAACGTTTTGTATTCAGGTTGGTCGATGACTCCTAGAGTAGGTGGAGAAGATACAGTCGCATTTCACTGCTACACATTTACATCATGTCAGACTCGGCACTCGTCTTGAATCAATAATAATCTGGTTTAAATTTCAATACAGTATTCATTTTTATGGGCGCCACACTCGATCAATTTTCCGTCAAAATTGTATGTGACTAGAGGCTTGATCCTCGTCATGTTCAGTTGTAATGCAAATTGTAATATACAATTATCTACTATACGGTCAAGTTTTACTTGATCGAACGTCAAGTCTCTGGAAAATTGGATAAACTTGGCGCCCATTAGACAAGGGAACCTGATGAAATTGAAAACAGAGTAAAAATGCTACAACGTGAAAATTAAATGGTACTCTAGTTTCTAACTTTGTTTAGTAGTAATATAAGCTTATTTTCCCTATCCCCTTAATCACAATCTGTATGAAATATTTAGAACCAACCAAGGTTTAAGTTTAACCGTATAACTACCTACCTAACAAACCACAGGTTACCGGACAATCGCACTTTTACGCAAATTTACGGAAATTTACAAATCGCAAAGTTACGGCTGCAGCTGGAAAAGTAGTAACCTTTCTAGCTTGTACTACTTTAAAGCAGTCTACGAGGGAAAGGTACCTACTTTATGTGTTCATACATTCAAACTTTTATTTTAGTCCCTATAGATGTTAGTATAATAAATAATAAACAACTAACATAAACCCCCAATCAACAAAAAGATTATTACAAGTTTGATGATGATGAAGGCAATAAAATTATTCCTGTCATAACTGAATCGGGTTCAGATTGAGTTATAAAAGTTATATTAAATGTGATGATAAAATGATTTTACATTCAGGTTGTCTCAGAGTTTGAGATTGCATCCAACGATTGCTTTAACGATAATTTAGAACATCGCACTAATTTTAATCACACACCCATCTCTCATCTATATTATTGAAAAGAGTTAGGTAGTATGTATGTATGTAAAATATTAAAAACGGATAAATTAGAGATGGCCTTATCATTTACGGGAAAGTAGTAGTGACCAACAATGATGGCGATTAAATTCACGTTAAAAATAAGACTCATTTGACACGACAAAATTTCTATCCCTTTCTCATGTTTCTGTTACACTAAATATTTTAGCTGTTGATGTTTATTTGAAACTTTCGTTCAACTAATGACAATTGAAGTTTATTATAGAATGCTAATTAAACATTATGAACAATGTACCTACTACCTGCATACGTTGAAATAACATTTGGGTTGTGATAAAACAGACAGATTAAATTGCTTCCACTTCCACGAATGGAACCGCTTCTCCATACAAGGGACGCGGTAATAACATTAATGTTTGAAATTCATCTCGAGAATACCTGGCGTATCAGAGAGTGTCCAAACATTTGCAGGAACGTCTGGAATACCGCAAATGTTTGCTTGCACCAACCACGCCAACTTTTAAAGTATCTCTCTGATGGAACTGGCTGTGTGGAAGTTTGTAGCGTAGTGCGGTGACTTAATCATTGTAAGTGGTAGATAATTCAATGTGGTGGATACATTTATCCCTAATTTTAATAAATTTTCAGCCCATTGCATTTAAACTTCGTTTACTATAGGTACATCCGTATTCGAACTTGAGCTTCAAGGAAACAACTTTATCGTCGTTATTTTCCATGAACATCAAAATTCCAATAGCAATTTGCTTACGCCATACCAAGGCTTGCACTCAAAATTCACTTCACACGAAATCAATTTGGACCAATAGTCGGGCTATTAGGCGATACGTGCATAGTCGCGCTGTGAGTGCCTGGCTAATGAAATTAGCATAGCACCCGTCATCATACGAGGGGAGAAAGGGTGCGGCGCACTACATTAGCCACTATTTGCACTATCTATTCTATAGGACAATCTTGCAACATGTTTTTGATTTTGCTAAGTAAGATTTCTATACTCAAGACATTAACGTGCTGAAAGATCTCTACATTGTAATATTATTTTAATACATATGATTTATTATTTTAATCACGGAACAGCGTGCTTTGAATACTAAGCAGTTTTACTTGAATAGACTTCGAAAAGAGATGCTGCACAGAATTCGAAATATGCCCGTTAGCTATGACGTAAAAACTGCATCAGAATTCATATTGGAAGCTTACGCATGATTACGCATCAGTTCTTACTATTCCAAGTAACGGTTTAAAGTGCACATTATTGCACTTAATGATATTTTAACGTTCCTTGACTCACATAGGTGTCCCGTTTATTCAATTTCGTTACCCGGCGACGACTAAGTTAATGAGAATCTCGGGTGACTCATACCTACCTATATTCATTACTCACGCTAGTCGTAATACCGTACGGTACTATAAGTGCTAAAAAGATTTAGTGTGTACTATTACCTATATCGGTTACCCAACCATTCTTTAAAGGCCGCAATACATAAGGTTTATAGCCGATTTCTTGGATACGATCACGGGCTTTGCCAACTTTTCTCATATTCTGGGGCTATCTCCGAAAAACTAGTTTTGGAGAATTTTTGGTCCCAACATTTTCGTTTGATAATAGAGTCTTTAGTAAATAATTTATCTTTTATCAACAACTGATTGGCATTCATGCTCCATAAAATACAAATAATTGAATCAATCTAAAATAGTCCTGGCCCGTAGCGAACCAAACGCATTTGTTAATTGTTTTAATGTTAATTGATGGGTTGCACGTGCAGAAAATAAACAAAGACAAAATCTACTATGCATTTTACACACATGAACTCTGTAGGTACTTTATATTATCAAGCATAGATAAAACTAATCGTTTATGTTGCAATACTTTATCTGTGAAACCTATTTATTGATTTCTAATTATGCAATAGGTTGGTACTACCTATTTTACTTATCGCTCTAATGTCTCATTAATGTCTAATGCCCGAACACTAAAACCCTATATAAAAATATCGCAAGTTGAAAGCCCGTCAAACAAGTAACTGTTGTGTTGTGATTGACCAATCTTATCGGATGACACGAGGCTTTCAAGAGAGCTTTTAGTAGGTTACCTACTAGGGAGTAAGTTGTTAACATGCTTTTTGCTAGTAAACAAATAATTTTATGTGTCCTGTCAAATTGTTGGAAACCTCTGTCATAGCAGGTCGAATTTCACTATAGAAAAAGTGTCCAGTATTACTAGGTATAGGTACCTACATGCAATTTATTCAGGACCGCTCTTTGTGGCGTGGCTGGCGATGTTTGGGGAAGCTCTTTGCCCTGTAGCGGACGCCTTTTGACTGGTATGATAATGATGTAATTTATTGTAGGATGACGATGGTTTCATAAGAGACTGAACATAGTCAATTAAAAGTAATTTATAGGGAAGGGCTTATAGAACCAATACAATGGTTCTGTTACGTATACCTTGATATTGATACGTCGATACGCCATGATACGATAATGATACGCCAAAATCAAATTTCCTTATTATGCCCTATTTATACGATACGGTACCTACCTAGGTACTACGTCATGGAACGGGCACGACCCTTATTATTGTCCAATTCAAACGTAAAAGTTAAAAGTCAAATATTTTGTATTGGAGTGTGACGAGACGTTGACGTGCCGTCCCATATAAAGGGTGGAACACACCAACTACAGGTGCAGTTCGTGTGCGGTGCGTTTGCTTGACGCACGGACTGTACGTCTATCAGTGGCGCAGACTCCCTACAATACGATTTCTTCCGGTTTTCCTTTGAAAAAAAGCACAGGCAGTACTGTTTACTATTGTCAAATAGTATGTCAAGTAGTAGTCACACTACAGGTATAAAATGCAGCAACACATTAAAACATTACAAAAACTCCTACGTTTACTTTTTCTTTTAATTCTGACAGCAAAATAAATATTGCTAATTTATAATACGACGGTGCTACGCCGGAATCTTGAACTAAAGTCTTAATGTCATGACGTCACATCAAGTCATGTAGCACCGCCACGCAAAGGGCCTCGGGAAGCCGGTATTTCGCGGATTATGACAGAGATAGGAATAGAAAAATGCGTAGGCGAGAACGAGATAGAGAGAACGAGTGTCTACGGTGAGCTAAGGTGCTACGCTGTAGCTGGCTACGGCGCGGATACGTACATACATATTTTAGTTTCGAAATAGATAGCGTTACTTTCTAAATCGCGATATGGTTGCGTTACTACGATGATGATGACGATGATGACGACGATGATGATGACGATGATGACGAGGATGATGACAATGACGACGACGACCACGACGACGACGATGATGATGCATTTATGATTTTATTTTTATGTAAGCTCAATTTATTCACTTTACTTGCTGATTATAGAATATAGACCTTAAAGTAGTGTAGAGGAGTTTCATTTGAGACCGGACCGAACCTCGAGCTTTACAGACATTTTGTTAGGTAAACAAGAATTAGGTTTCGTGACCAGAAAAAAATCACCCTTCGCCACTAACGTCTATATCGCTTACATACACACACGGACGGATTTGGAGTGGTCTAGCCTTAAATAATATATTAAGAACATACAGAACCTTTCAACAATTTCCTCCAATCGCACACGGGGCGTAATCTCGCGGGTGTTATCAGCAGACGGCATAATCACCGCACTGCAACGTAACATTATTTCTACTACAGTTAGTTTGTGCACCGAATAACGATAGGTACAAGCATTAGATAATATCTGTAGGTATGTAACTACCTACTAAGTTGATTTACTTTGTGTTCGCTCTACTTTTCACCTCGTAAAGAGTGGTAGTATAAAAGCGGTTAGTTTTGTAGATTTACAACCTCTTTGCATGAAAGAAATTAATAAAAATTAGTACCGTACCGAACATTTAAAACTATGATTGACGTCCACGCATACTGTAAGGTAGGGCTGTCCAAACCAAATAGGATCGCGGGCACAAACACGTCGAGGGCCGCACAAATTTAAGCCGGGCCGTGCGTTGGACAGCCCTGCTGTAAGGAATAAAATAAATAATTATTTCAGACGTTTTCCGGTACTATGTAATGTTTAAATAAATCGTTAATATAGTATCGTAAAGTTGTAAACGAATTACAAATAGCTACATGTAGGTAGGTATATATCGAATGATTGTCCGCCAAATTAACCTATATTCTAATCATAGGTACCTATTACCTACTATAGGTTATGTTATGTCACGGTAATAAATATGTTTACAGCGTTATCATCAGAGTTCGGAATAGGTAGAGTATATTTACCTAAAGTTCAAGGAATTTATCTAGAATGGATAATACCTACTTCCCTCTGAAATCTCTGAATAATAATTAGGTACAACTTGTCGGAAATATCTGCGAACCTCGCTGAAATGCGCTCCCCCTCTCGCTTCCCCGCACCTCTGCCCGTTTTCCTATTTATTTATTTTATTTATTAGTTTTTATTTTATTTTAATTATTATTCTCGCTTTCGTAATCGCATTATTGTTTATTGTGTATTGTTGCTCTGTTTGTGTCATCAAGCCAGGTCCGCAGATATTTCCGACGACTTGTACGACGTTTTCATCCCGGAATTTAAGAATCACGAATTATTTATTGGGCTTTCAATACATTACATAATAATTATAGTTAATATGTACTATAATTATTTACCTGTAAAAAATCAGATTGATCGAAACGATTATTTGTTATGTTACCAATGTAGGTAAGTACCTATTAAAAGTCCAATAAATAATTCGTGATTCTTCTTAAATCCCAGAGTAAAAACTTCATGATTGTTATTACGGGATTTCAGAGGGAGGTATTTACTATCCACTCTATGCTACTTACTTTCTTGAAGTTTAGGTAAATATCTCTACCTATTCCGAACTCTGGTTATCATAAACATAAAATTGTATGATACTGTAATACTGTATCCAAAACAACAAAATCCGTCTGCTAAGGGCGATGAACTCCATTGCATTGCATGTGTTCTCAAACGCATACAACTCACTTGTAAAAATATTAATAATAAAATAGGAATGCTTGAATATGTATGCAGTGCAGCGTCAGTTCATTGACTTACAAAGAAATTGAATGGGGTCATACAAGGACTTATTGACTCTATTATATTCGATAAGTCTTGTTAACTTTTGTGTGTGTCATGTTATGTCAAAGGAAACTATTTACATAATATACTTATGTAGAATTACTGTACAATTTTGTATACCACGGATTCCTGAGAGCAGAAATAAATCTTTTCCTGCTAAAAATGGAGCACGTCGAGCACGATTATTTAAGCAGATAATACCGCTAACCGATTCACGGAAATCAGGCAAACAGAAAGTTACACGAAATACATTAACTGTTGTCATGGAAATAAAACAGCAAGATAGTTTTGAGTCAGCTGTGCCTACGAAACATCTAGCTGACGATGCGTCATCCTGTTTCTTTGTTTTGTAAGGAAGTAACGTAAGTATCTGTTAATTGTACTGCGGTTCAGAAAATAAATGAGTTCAATCACTCGTAAATAGCTTTAAAATACTTAGTTCAATCAGTATTAAAATCTGCGGTTTTGTAATAAAATAACCCAAAAATTAGAAACAATGCATGCAATAAGTTTCATTTAAACTTTCCTGCTATTCTGTTCCAATTTACCCAATTAATCATCATAACCGTGTGATATCTGTACAAAATGAAACCTCAGGGATTTTTTTTGCGGTAGGTATCATTACTTCTCGTAAAGTAAATTTACTAAAGTAGCATTTTCCTTAATTAGTACGTTAGATTTCAACCTTGTTTGGGCTCGCCTTAAACACTTCCTTGATAAATTAACTATTCCGGAACAGCTAAACTAAATCTACGATGTTGTAAAAACATTTCAGCACGACTGTTCAAAGTTCAAACCACAGCATCAAACTAGAGATAAATAACAAGAAATGTTTGAAGGAAAATAGTAACAAAACTAAGACCCGAAAGGAACTAGTTTATAGCTAAAAACGGAACCACAAAACGTGAGATTAGTCAAAACACAGAAACACACTTGCGATGCGATGCTATCACAACAATGCATGGAAGTGATTAACCACTTGTCTCGACTCACAATTTTACTAGGAAAACATTGAGAAACAAAACGAAGGTTATCTTAACGTCATCGTAACCAAAAAACACCTAAATTGTTTCAAAAACTTCCGTTTGAGAATTCTTTATCGTACTTAATTCGCTGGAATATAGTTCATGGTTTTTTACCTTCAATTTCCCACAACACTTAAGTGCATCTTATCTATATTTTAAATAAACGATTAAAGGTAGATTAAATCTTAAACGATTGATATCTTCAAACTCATTTACAGTCACTTTACTCTAAGTGAAAACATGGCAACGTTAAATTATTCCAGTCTAGACAGATAACACTAAACATATTTCTTCTCGATTGGCTATTACGATGAATGACTTCATGTATTTATACAGCCATAAGTCCTCAGTTACTCAGTTTATTTATAAAGTTCGAGTAACTCTCCCGCGGTGTTTTGATTTCGCGACAGCCCTACACTCCAACTCCAGTAACTCGTCCTCATTTCGTTAAAAAACTCATATTTTTTCGTGCAAAAAATATCCTTACAATTTTTCCGTAATACAGGAAATTGTGTTAGATTCTGAAGGCTTTATTCCTTCCTTGCGGTTGTGCCTTTGCCGCTGAATTATTTTGTTGGAATTAATGACGTTTTGTCGGTCTGTTGCACGTAATTACTTTCCATGAGATTGCCAACAAATTCAAAGTGACCATAATTGCTTGAATCACCTACTGACTGAATATCTAGTAGAGGAACTTTGTACGCAAAGCACTGTTATTTCACACGGAAATACTAACTCCTGGGTGAGTTAACGCGATTATTAAGAGAGTTACACACATGGTTAACATGTCACCAGCTATAATGGAACACGTGTTTTCAACGATTCATGACGTTATCTGTGGACCAACGACTGTTGAAAAATAATAACAAGTAAGCCAAAAGTGTGGGATAGACTCCAATTGACTCGGCCACACTTGCAGATTTAATCTATTAATTCAATCATACTTTGATATTCTCTGAAAGGTGCTATAATGCAGAAGGCGAGTATTATAGCTGGAAAACTACCAGTAAAGTTGGAAAGGCAGTTGACGGATTCATAAAAAGTGAAGAGTACTTTAGAGGGGTAGGGCACAGCGCAGTATCAGCTCAAATCTGTAGCAGCCCGACTGGGGAAGTACCTCCACCTTATAGAACACCAGCCAAAAACGCTAAGCTCTTTGAATGTGTTGTATTCCTGTAGTGAGTAAGGTCGCCAGAGCTCCTGAGGATGATCTGCGTTGACAACGCCCCGACCTGCTTGTCCCCTAAGCTGTCGGCACAGCCAATCCTCAGCACTCCTCACCACAGGGTCGGCAACGCTCATGTAATACCTACTCAGTAGTGCAAGCGTTTCATAGGCTACTGTAATCACTTACCATCAGGCGCTCCGTATGCTTGTTTGCCATTGCCACCACCGCAACTTCGTATAAAAAAGTAAGAAACTACCAGTAAGAAACCATCTAAAGATAACGTAAAGTTTATATTTATTAATACATCAACCCCGGAGACCGGAAAGATTAATACGATTGTTACTTTGCCCCAGTTTTGACAAACCACTCGAGGCGAGAAAACAAACACCAATATTTAGACGGGTCGACGACGTCCCACGGTCTTTATTGCGGGAAAAAATGTTCCGAATAAATCTTGGCCGACCAAACATTTCTTATTTGCCCAATAACGTTTGCTTTCTTGACCTTCGTTGAGTCATGGATGATGAGTCAGTCACGAAGCGATGTTATCAAATCGTTACGAGTATTTACGCATCGGGTCGATTTGTTTGATATGATATCGAGGTGTCATGCTCTTTGTAATGTTTTGGGATTATTCGATTCATTTTTGTTATAATTATGTTCGTCGTTATGTCACAACTGTAAACAAATGATTGAAGCTTGCAAATACTAAATGGGGCTGTTTTCACTTGCTTAATCGTCTACTTAGTATCTGGGCCCCAAGTCTGCTAATGCAATTGTTATAATCGTGTCAGAATAGTGTCTCAATGGCATCGTTTTGACCAATGACGAAAGAGTTAGTCTTACTCTAAGCCAATGACCGCTTAGGTTTTGATAGTAATGGTGTCATTATGACTCCATTTTACACTATTCAAATAGCAGAATTGGGGCCCTGATAGAAATCTAAAACTCAACGGTTAATCGGTAGCTTCGTCGTTAATTTTACTAAAGACTTGCTATCTTATCGTTTTATTCTCTAACTTCATTCAGTTCAGACCGCAGTAGATACGACTTTGTCTAAACCCTGACATTGCGTAACTATTCGCCATAAAGCCATGGTGGGGCATGCCTCCCCATTGATTTACGATAACGTCTATCAAATGCTGATAAAAATCTTTTAGAAAAACGTAAACACAATAAAATATAATTCTGATTACTGCCATGATCATGAATTCATGAGTCATACGGATATGTCAGTAGTGATTTATTTTAGATTCTATTTGTCGGTGACTAACAATCTTAGGTCAGATGTTCCCATGTCCAATGTTTCTTTCAAGCAGCAGGTACCTATGTTATGCAACGTGATTCATTTGTGGAATGAAGAGCGATGGCTGTAGAGATGCGTACGCGCCGGGTCGTGGGTTATGGGCGGTCAGTCGACGATCTTTCCTTCTTTATAATCATTAGGGTTCGCACTGGCGCTGGCCCATTAATTTGTTCTTTATTTTATGATTGATTATAACAGTGGTATTGTAACACAATGGAAAATTCTGTGATAAAGAGTTATTGCGATTATTTGCGATAATAGTAGATCTCAGAATTGGACAAATCATGACGAATTAACATTATCTACATCGTATTTGGAAGCCATTAACATTCTTAGTCAAGATTTTAATCATTCGTATCTATGTATAATCGGTGTGCTCTAAAGCATTTTTCATTGAGATTGCTTCTAAAAATCTACACTATAAGTATTGACTAATATAATTCTGCATATTAAAACAAAAACGAGTTTATCGACATCGACATTCCCTAGCCAGGAATATCTGACAGGATGTCGTACTCGGCACGATACGAGGGCGGAATATTAGCGATCGTTATAACACGACCAATTTATGTTGTGCACTTGTGACCTCTAGACGTGGCCGAGAATAGAGGACACCACTGTTGTTTTAAACAGAGGATTTATATGCATGCACGGAGGGTATTCTCGTAGGTAGCGAAAATAGTGTTAGCTATTTTTAACGGCATTACTAACAACAGATACCGTACTGTTTGTGTGGTATTTTTAATCAGTATTGTGATTGTGTCTAATAGGATTTTAGTAATGTTTTTTCCTGCAGGCGAGCAAATGAATCAGCTGTTTATTTTTGTTTACCTTTGTGTGCGATAATTTGCCAAAACATTCTCACATAACATGCGCAAAAGGAGTTGTTTCAGAAATGTATGGAGCCTGGGAGAGGTCTACGTACGCAATTAAGTATTATAGCTATACATCATAGTAACCGGTTCCTAATGCTTATTTTCTATAATATTACTTCGTTGAATTGTAATTCATTCTTTTCTTTGTCAAGCAGAGCAACACAACACAAATATGGTGGATCAACAATCGACAAATGAATTAAGTGAAACGTCATTTTGACAACTATTGTTATGTCAATTTCAGTCAAAATGGCAACGTTCAGTCCACCACGCGTGCGACAACGACTCAAATGTCACGTCATAAAACAAAACTGTCAAACTCAACTGTCATGGCCGCTATAAAAATAGGGATATCATAGTGAAAAACTTCATCTCAAATAATTCTCTTACAATTGCACTCTTCTTCAAATGAATTTAATAATATTTTTATGTAAATCCCCTATTTTTTTCCTCGTTCTCTATGTGGCGTACGTATACCAGTTCCAAGATGAAACATCTCCTTTGGTAACGTGTATTTTGGGTAAAGCCAGAAATAGCTATTTTTCAAACCCTAAAACTGTAGCCAATGTTTCAGGGTTTATACACTCTGCATTGAGCTCTAGATTTTTTTAATTTTTTGCCGTGGCATGCATGTGGAGTCTACTCAACTTATCACATCCTTCCTCCTTCCTTGGCACGCAAGAACGTGCTCAAGTGTTGTTTTTTCTTTGGGTCAGTGTTAGGCGCCATACTACCTCATTATTTTTACCCGACTGCGCGACGCAAAGGAGGGTAATGTTTGTTTTCCTCAAAACCTATCATGGGGGGTATCAAAATGAAGGGCTCGAAAAGAAGATTACGAAAACATATATAAATACATTAAAAACTAAAAAGTGAAAAATAAAAATAGTAAATTGAAAATTAAAAAAACCTGACTGCCATAAAACAACTAAAAAGTTCAAAACAAGAGCACTTTTCAAGCAGTCTGATGCAGTTGGTGGCATAAAATCTAAAATTTAACACAAATAATTGCCACCAACTGCATCAGACTGCTTGAAAAGTGCTCTTGTTTTGAACTTTTTAGTTGTTTTATGGCAGTCGGGTATTTTTAATTTTCAATTTACTATTTTTTTAATTTTAAATAACTAATAAAATATACTGGCTGGACATTTCACCGATTTGAAGCCGTAATTAACATTCTCTCGTTGCTTTTAAAAAAAATACCTACATCATTATGATTTACAATGAAGCTGCAATTTCCAGTTAAAGTTTTGATGGATTTTGTTCCTCTTTATAATAATTTCATCCTATTTGCAAGATTTATGATGACGGTTGTCACAACGCAATTGGAACGAAACTCCTAACTTTATGTATCTTTCCTAGTGTCACCAGGAGCAATGTTTAATGTTTCCCCTTTGTTTGTCCACAGAGCCGTCGGTAAAACATGTCTGCTCATCAGTTATACCACAAATGCCTTCCCAGGAGAGTACATACCTACAGTGTAAGTACAAGGAATTTTTGAATTTTAAACAGAAATGTTGAATACTAGCAAAGTTATGCGGAGCTCGTTAGCAAAGTTTACCCAAATCAAACAAAATGTAACAAGACGTTATACGAAGATACTTTATAGTTGTTTGACCTATTTCGTATCAGAATCTCTGGCTCTCGCTTCATCATTAATGATTTATTCTTTAAACAACGTCCAATTTTGACTGTTATGTATGAGACTCGGAATTCTTCAAATTGATTTAATACCTAATTAAAGAGATGAGCTTACTATATTCGCGTAAGTTTTGGAAATATTCTTCGATACATCCAAGATTCGCTAACTTTGAATCAAAAGTACACGACATCTTTTAATCCCATTTTGTTAAAGTAGAGAGACTTTAACAAAAAGCAGAAAGCAGACTATCAAAATAATAACGAACCAATATCAACAAAAGAGATCCTGGAGCTACCTTCGGAGACACCAAAAGCTTCTAATCCTTCTAAAACAAACCTTTACAACGCCTCCAGATTCGACAACTACTCGGCGAATGTGATGGTGGACGGCAAGCCTATCAACCTGGGCCTATGGGATACGGCAGGCCAGGAGGACTACGACAGGCTGCGACCCCTCTCCTACCCACAGACCGACGTCTTCCTCATATGCTTCTCGCTCGTCAACCCAGCCTCGTTTGAAAACGTCCGGGCTAAGGTACTATCATTACTTATTTTATTTTATTCGCAATCAAGTAGGCGGCCCACCTGATGGTAACTGGTAAGTCGTCACAGCCGCCTGGACATCTGCAATATCAGACATCGCCGGAGCGTTGTCCGTCCTACAGATAAAGTTGAAATGCCTTATTATATTATGAGCCTGCAATTAGGGCTCTTTCAGTTTGGTTTCGGACTGCTGCCTGTATGGCAAAAACAACCGGCGGTGCGCAGTACGACATCCGCACGGCTACCGCACTGCAGTAGTCCGACACCAAACGACTAAATTGAAAGAGCCCTTCACTGGCAACCATATCCTACGAACCGGAACAGCAGAGCTGCTCAGCAGCAATATGTATGGTGGTAGTACTACCCAGGACAAGCTCTTTTACAAAGAGCTCTATTACTATTGTATCTACCTGTCCACTCCTGTGTCAGCATGTGTTGAATGGTAGGTAGTAGAGGAGTGCGTCAATTTATTTTATTTATTTAAAGGTGCGGTTAAACGGGCTGGTTTATTGACAAGAAATTGACAAAAAACTAGCCCGTTTAACAGCACCTTTAAAGGTACTTCCAAAGACTACTATACATATAGACGGTACTCTCAACCATATTTTCCGTCATCGTACAAGCAGCGCCATCTATCCGTGGTAGGGCCAATTCAATTCATAATCTATACCTACCTATAGCTATATAGTATACAGCTATAGCTATAGCTATACAGTAGGTACCTACATACCTATATCTTCATATATTACTTGGTAAAATTATTGTCATAGGGCGTTTGTGCAGTTATCCGTTTCCAACCCATTTTTTATGACACGTTTTTTTTTCATACATTTCAAAAACTGGTAGGTATCGAAATGAATGAAAAAAAAACACGTTGGTAAAAAAACGTGTTAGAAACGGATAAGTGCACAAACACCCTATGACAATAATTTAACCAAGTAATATAAGAGGCGTAACGTATAATGATGTAATTATTGTTTTACATAAAAATACGTCAGGACGCGTGACAAAACATCAAGTTACCTACTTCTATGTAAATGGAAATAATACAATTTATACGGAATAAAAAAACGTTTTAGATTACACACTTTTATTTTCGAACTTAGAACTTCTTTTTTAAATATTTAAGTTTGCCTGCATGTACCTGAGAGTCTTACGGCGGTAGGTATTAGGATATTTATGATGCTGGTTTAAATAATCTTCTTGAAGAGGAGTCTTGATAATAAATAATTTCAACGGCTAACTTCGCTACATCATTGATTTCCTGATCTGACCATTTCAGTGATCTTCGTCCACCGAAGGGCTATCAGGGGCTGGATAGCTTTTCCAGCTCTGAAGTCTTCTGTTCCCAGGGCTTGTAGGAGCTCTTTAGGCAAATCTTCTTCTGAAAATGTCAACATAAAAAGATATGTAATACTTGTCTATCTGCTTAGTGATAGCGCAAAAGTAATGTAATATTCCTATGTGGAAATAAACATTTTGCATTGTCTATCCGCAATGTGATAGCGCTTGCCATGTTTATATGACTCAGTGTCCACCTGCATGTGGAAGCGCAGTCATTTACATAATCTCTCATTTGGGATCCGCCAGGCGTTTGAAGTTATGACATTTAAGGTAGGTACATTATGTCTTAGGTACTATAAGTAATGAGTGTTTTACAGACCTGTATTAGGGTCTTGATCCAGATCATTTTGAGTAGGTTGGTTATGCACTGTTGGCGACGGTAGTTTGGGCAGCTGTGAAACTGGAGACAGCGGCGTTGGTGAAGTAGGTGATCGTAGGCGACGAGTCTTCTGAATCCACTTCGACCGGTATCCTCTTCAGTTTCCTCAACAATTGCCGTATCTTTTTCTTTATATACTTCCCCATTTCTAGAAACTCGCGCAGGAGAAGAAAATCCAGGGCAAAACGTTTTCAAACAAACATCTCACCTGAAAATCCGAAATCTCGAAATAAAATAAATAAAAATAACGCATTTTTCTATGTGACAGATAGGGATGTAAAAAAATAATCGATTATGGAAATAACCGTTAAAAAATCGATTTTTGAAAAGTAAAAATCGATTTAAAACATGATTTTATTTTTAGGGATCGATTAATAATCGATTTTTCTTATAATCAATCAGTTATTACCAATTTTTTTATCTGCAACGCCGACATTATGTTTGCCCCCGTATTCACAACGCTTCGATTTAATTCCGATTCGGAAAGTCGTATGTCTATCTCACTCGCTTTCGTAATGCCAAAACAAGGTAGACGTACGACTTGTCGAATCGGAATCAAATCGAAGCGTTGTGAATACGGGGGTTGGTCTTCTGGCCCGGAGCCCGGAACGCGAACTGTCATAGAATTTGCTTTTGAATCAGTTTAGTTGGTTAATTTAATCAAACATTCACTACATGGAGTCAACGAACTTGGTTGATATGTCATTCATTATTCGTTGGTGAAACTTAATTTTTCAAACGACAAGTTTATTTTTAATTAATTAATCTATTGATATAATATTTATGGCGTTTATTTTAAAACATATTGACAAATTAGGTAAAAAACAATTAATAATCAATTTTGTTAAAAATCTATTATTTTCTTAGGAAAAAACGATTATTTATTAATCGATTTTTTATGCTACAAAAAAACCGATAAATTAAAAATCTATTTTTTATGTACAATGTAACATCCCTAGTGACAGACAGTTGACAGTGTAACCGTCCCACATAATAAATACGTTTTTGTAATCGATTAAATTAATTCTTTTATATTTTCTATTTACTTCTAATAATGTAAATTAAATTAATGTGATTTATTATCCTAATTAATATATTTAATGATAATTTTGAATAAATCATAACACTGTTATAAAGTGGTAACCCAATCAGTAAATAGTTTTTTCACCACGTCGGATGGATGGAGCTAGTTTCCATACAAAAGTTTCGAACAGGCTACAATGTTCTAAGAGAGCATAGCATGGGTACTTCGAGCTCGATAAACCTTGTTTAAAAACGTGCTGCAATAGGAAGTCGTCAAATCATTCTTGTGATAACAGAGCAACATTATACAGTTGCACATGTGTTGTGTCCTTGCTTGCCGTTCTTTGTACTCGGCTTGGTGCATGACACCCATTAATCATATCTACGGAATATGAATCATATACCTAATCAAGAAATACAACCTAACAGAGCTGAACGGAAATCTTGACAAGATTTACGACTTTGTTGTTATGTTTTTATTTAGTAGTAGCTGTGCCTGCGTTGCAATGCCCGTTTTTTTATCAGATACCTTCCCTGGCTTCTCCACAACAACTGTACAAGTTTCATCACAATCTGATGGCTAGTTTAGGAACGCATACAGGACAAACATACAAATATTCATTATTATTTATAAAAAAGTACCTACTAAGTTTTCATAGTATTTAAGTAAAAATTTCGGAACATTGAAATAATCTTCGCAAGCCGCTTTCGCACTTCAACTGGCTTAGCATGACCAATTCTATCTCTATTCTACAAAAGAATAGACAAAGTTCTTTCTATCCAACTCGTTAACTCTTCTGCCCGAGCACGCGGCGGCCCGTGCTGGACTTATCAGAATTTTGTCTATTGAAGAATTGACATATTTCTTATCTTCATTGTATGCACTTTGTCTATTTTTCTGAAGACAAAACCCATTTCTATCGTGGTCATGCTAGGCAGGTGTCCAAATAAGGGCAGTTTTCTCTTGCTTACTAATCTTGTGTTTGTACCTTCCAGTGGTTCCCCGAGGTCCGGCATCACTGCCCGTCGACGCCCATCATCCTGGTCGGTACCAAGCTCGACCTCCGCGAAGACAAGGACACCATTGAGAAGCTGAAGGACAAGAAACTCGCGCCCATCACTTACACACAGGTAGACTGGTTTATTTGATAACCCTCGGCATAAGAAGCCTACAAGAAATATTGTCAGGCCGTAAAATATTTACCTTTGATTGAAACCATGTACCCAGGGGGTCTACTCTCTAAGCACGAAATCCGTAGTTTCGACCTTAGTTACGGGCGTTTCTTACTCCGTATCACCTACGGACTTAAGATTAGTTCGGGGCCCGAACTAAAAATGAATGATAGCACGATTTGACAGTTGTCCCTTCTCCCGGTGTGTTTTTATCCGTCCGAAAAATTGAATTTGACACTTGTTTCGTATCTTCGTTGACGGACTTACAGAGTAGACCCCCAGGACCGGATTTAGGACAGGGCAACAGGGGCTGTGGCCCCGGGGCCTCCACAAGAAAGGAGGCCCCTACAACTTTTTTTTAGATAAGAACAGTAAAATCTGTCTGTCAAAGAGAAATAAGTTCATAATATTATTTATATAGTATTTTTTTGAAAAACATTTCTAAGCATATTCCTATGAAAATTAATGGATTATGCAAGACATGGAACTATTTGTTTCATTCTGTTTGAAGCATTTTTTTTACTTTATATTGAAAAATGTGAAAATTTTATGTAGTCTGATTATTTTTTTTTCGTCTGAATCATAAATTCGGGGTCTCAAATTTAACGCCTCCACGCCGAATTGAGGGACATTCTGTAGAAAATACAAATAAATACAGCTAAAATATATTTAACAAAAACTTTGTACCAATGTTCGGAAATAAAAGGCTATTATTATTATAAAGTTAAGAGGCGTTTATAAATAAGGGGGTTTACCTTCAGCGCTTGCCGTAGTCAGTCCATAGATGAGTGGCTGAATATTCTTTACACATTGCGACCGTTCCCCGTCTCCGTGCCCCGGAGACAGTCGATCCCAGTTTCCATACAAATGTCAGAAGACTGAAGGGCGTGCGGCGTGGCATAACATGAGCAGTTCCATTAAACGCCACGCTGCACGCTGCAAGCACTGCTGCTCCGAATTTGCGGCCTTAGTGATTGTAACTCATTTCTAAGAATTCCACTAACTGTGTTCCATAAGCAGTGATAGCCTAGTGGTTTAACCATAATTGTGCCTCCCACGGCGAATGGTTCGAGTTCGATCCCGAGGCACGCACCGCTGACTTTTCGAAGTCATGTGCGTTTTAGAAATTAATTATCACTTGCTTTAACGGTGAAGGAAAACATCGTGAGGAAACCGGCATGTCCCAGAACCAAAAATTCGAAAAACATGTGACGTCCACCAACTCGCACTGGGCCCGCGTGGTGGACTACGGCCCACTCCCTCTTACAGAGGAGGCCTGTGTCTCAGGAGTGGAAACATTAAAGGCCGATTATGCCATGCTTATGCACTAACTGTACCAGTATAATAATGAATGTATGCTGTGTTCCAGGGCCTCGGCATGTCCAAAGAGATCAGCGCGGTGAAGTACCTGGAGTGCTCGGCGCTGACGCAGAAGGGGCTGAAGACGGTGTTCGACGAGGCGATCCGCGCGGTGCTCTGTCCCGTGCTGCCCATGAAGCCGCGGCGGAAGTGTAGCCTGCTGTAAGGATCGTGTACTGTCAGATAAGGTATGAATAGTGTTACATACATACATAATTAATTAGCTTATAACGTTCTCACTGTTGTGACTTAGGCGATTCGCACACCGCACCGCATCGCGCAGCGTAGCGCGGGAGTGCGTGATCTTCCGTTGTTGTCCGTCCGTACCTGTATTTGTATAGAAATCACGCGTAGTGCAACACACTGAAAACGCATTCACGCGCGGGGATTTTGTTCCGTCGCCACGCACCCCGCAGCGTAGCGCGGCAAGGTGTGTGATTCGCCTTAACCTGGGCCCCAAGGCTGCGGTAGCAATTGTGTAAGAATGGTCTCATAATGACATCATAATTGATCAAATGACCTTGGATGGCCATCATCTTGTACAATAAATTAATGTTTTTTATTTTTGTTTACAGATAGCGTAGTACAGAGGTCGATGCCAGTGTATACAGCATAGCTTACAATAGAGCGCACCAACATCGTATAAATGTGCATAAAACACGAGCGCTGTAACTAAATGGACTGCAATAAATGCATACATAGATGTTAATTTTTACTGTTAAAGTACGCATTATTAATTAATATGTAACGTGGGTTGGTGTGAGTGAGGTCCGTTTAATGTAACGCTTTTTTATAACGACCGGGTATTCTCGTCACTGGCAGTTTGTAAAGGCTGCACAAAGGTTGACCTTTGCCTAATGGTTGCAGAAGTTTGTCTATGGATGTCACTGGAATCTTTATTCAAATTATGCGTTTCATGTAAAAGTTCCCTTCGACGCTTTGTTGGCACCACTGAATGTCAATATGTTACAATGTTTTTAACAGTGTGGGAAGTTTCCTTCAGCACCAAATCTCGTTCACCACTTTTTAGTAGCCTAGGCATTATTTTTACACATAAATCTTAAAAAAAAACATAGAACGTTAAGACATAGACGCAGCAGACTGTTTTTAACGGTGTTGGAATGTTTCTTTCAGCACCAATTCTCGTTCACCACTTTTTAGTAGCCTAGGCATTACTTTAACACTTAAATCTAAAAAGGGGAACCAACATAGCGTCGAAGGGAACTCATAAGTGAAACGCATTATAGTTTCATTGTCTGTCAAAATATCGACACCTCTGGGTTCAAAGGGCGTAAAGGCCATTTTGGCAAAAATGAAATTTGGGCCTAAAGGTATCGATTATATGGCTCAATTTTCATTTTGGTCAAAATGGCCTTTACGCCCTTTGAACCCAAAGGTGTCGATATGTCGTGAAACTGTCGTAATACTTGTGAACTTGTACCTTTAGCCATTGTAATTCGTAGTAAATATTTGTACATTATTTGAAGCCATATACCACCGCCTGTCAGTGACTGCTAAGTAACTATCCGAGTGTAACTCATATTTGGGTGCTTTATCATAACTAGATCATCGCTATAACGAAAATGTAACTACATTCCTACATCTATGATAATTTCGGGTACAAATTGTTTAAAAATACTTCACCGTCGCTTCTAAACGGTTGTTTAAAAAAAATGGAATTGTTGAAATTTGTGTTTGCCAGAGATTATATTTTTCGATTTATTATTGCTTTTTATTCGTTTCCACATTGTTGTATATCAATGTTTACGGTCGACTCAAACTCGTATACATTTTCGTCCTTATTTTTAACGTGTTAAGGTTCAAATTGTATACGAGCTGCAATGTCGACTAAGACTAGTGGCGTAATAAGTACAGCATTCGTTCGTAAGGAAATGGTTAATCATTAAAGTTTCGTATTCATTGTATATTTAATTAATTAAAAAGGTTATAATATGTACCTCTATATGGTGTAAACTGTATTTCGTTTTGATACGCTACGCAGGTTCCGGGATAAATTGACTTCGATGTGATTTGTAGGTTATAATGTCTTTAATACTGTACTATACAAAACTTAAAATCCAAACACACAATCCTGCATTTACTAATTCAGTCGTACCATTAAATAATTTCAATTAACTCATACTAAAGTCGACTTTGATTGGAGTCAGAAACTAAATGAAAAGTCATTTGGTCAATAATATGCCATTTCATAAGAATATAGCTGTTGCATTTTATTAAGCCGCGTGATCATTGCAATTTGAACTTTATGTCGCTGTTGCACGTTGTATAATGCAATGACTATATTTCAAAAAGTTACTGCGTATTATTTCTCGAAATCGGCTAAAAGCTTAAGAGTATAAGCGCGCGTGAATGGTCAATACTTAGATACATATCGTTGGTAAAGTGTAGCTATGCTATCGTGACGTCTTTGTAATACTAGTGGCGATAGTTTTGCGATTTTAAACCTTATTTCTGTAAATATACAGTTAATTTTACAACAATGACCGGTGAGAATTTGAAAGTTTGCAGGCTCCTGCAAAATGACGAATTGAAGTATTATCGAAAATGTGTTTCTTATAGTTTGAAATCGCAGAACTATGGCCACTAGCGCAGTTTTCAATAAGCAACAAGATTGTATCGCAAATGTTTAGTCTTCTACGGCTAATGTGAAATACCGCACAACTACTTTTAGCATTAACCGACCGAATCGCGATGGACAGCATTCTGTTCTACAACGTCTCGCTCGCCGACCATCTCGATTCGGTCGCATTACTGTCACGGGAGGCATTTTTCGCAAAAAAATGTGATAAACGGGTTTAGGCTTTAATTGACTGTCTAGACATTTTTACACGGCCTCTAGGTATGAGACGCTTTTTTTACCTTATACGCCTAACTTCACGATTGTCGTAGACTCTACAGAATCGTTTCTTTAGCAAATAAAATGGCACTAAGTTAATTACTGTCTAAATCCACTCCTAAAATATAAATGTTATAATAAGAAAAACAGTACACGTAAGTTTGTGTTTAAGTGTGCAATTGTTGTTGCTTGTCACTGAACACGGCACGCCGTTTATAACTACCTAGATGCCATAAAGTTTGATTCGTTTTAAAAAAAAATATTTTACTAATGAGTTTTTAATTCTTTTTCTAAATTTAAAAAGCTCGAACAATTGCACAGAACATCTCTAGCGGTAAGATTTTAATGTATGTATTGTTCAGATGCAAATATTTAGAAGAATCAGCATGTAAATAACGGTAATTAGTATTAAATACAAAAATAAAATACACACGCCATTTTCTTTGGTGTAACATTTTTATACTAGATCCACTTTTTCACAATGTGTCTATGGACTTTCTAAAGCTAACTCAAAATTAATAATTTTACTGTGTAGTTTTATGTATTCTCGTATTGTTATAAGTTTATGGTTGAATGGACTAACTATTTAACTATATTATGTCTAGTTATAAAATATATAATTTAAATAATAGATCAACAATATAATGTACATGTCGAGGCAGCGATGGGTCGAGGTATAAAACAAATAATATTTTTAAAACTTGAAACAGATACGATAATATTATTTTGTCAAAAAAGTAATGATAAAATATTTCAAAATATTTTTTCAATGGGTGAAATGAGTGAAGGCGTCATAATAGCCAATATATCGGCAAAAGCTTTGTCAAACACATGTAATCACCACAAGACTACTGCGATTGTATAAAAAATTATATTAGTTAATAATTTAGTATGTCCGTTAGTCCAAATTTTCCGTATATAATTTGTAGTGTATGTTAGACACATTTATTTGTATTAGTGTTATGTTGTCCTCTTGTTGATTGTACCGTATTGTCGGATATGTAGTCACTTATGCCATGTACTGCATTTGCTTTCATTCAAAGTAACAGCTTGTATAATATTATTTTTATACAAAATTGTATATGTATTTGTATAGATATGCGCTGTGTCTATAATTCGATCGATATGGTAGATAACGCTGTCGAGTAATTCTTCCAAATATTGTAAAGCCTCTGAATAATTCAAAATATATTTATATTAACTGTTCAAGTATGTGTTTTATTTATATATTATCCTATTTATATACACGTGTGCCTGTCACGCGATACTTGTAAAATAGTATAATAATTATACTTTATCTTAGAACATACAGGGTAAAATTAAAACCAGTGCGGATATTTTAGGAGGTGAAAGTACTCATGAATATGATCAACTTTTATTATGGGACCGACACTGAAATATGAATAAAAAAATCAGCTGTTCCCTACAAAAATGCACTGCAACACGATCAAAATGTATGGAACAGCTGATTTTATTTTTCAGCTGGTATATTTACAAATACAATTGACCTAACACGAAGAATCGCAATTGTAAAGTAGATTGTTGTCGTCATTGAACTGTACAAACTACTGAAAGATAAAAATTACTTCAACCTTGGTAACAGATAGCAAATCCTACTAGAGATAATGAAATGAAAAACATTGTAGCTGAGTAAAGCTTAGATAAATAATGATTCACGTCACTAATGGCTAACATGTACTTTATAAGACAAACAAATAATAAAATAAAACTAAGATTGTTGCCGTTTTGGTATTACCTAGAAAACTGATGATTGTACAATTTGTAAAAATACAGTACATACAACAGGCGCGGTCACAGCCGACGATTTTGGGGGGGGTCATACCGCAGCTGAAGACTTTAGGGGGGGATAATACCGATTAATGCCGATGTGATATACCGTGAATTACCGTGTTTGGCGCATTTTTGTACGATTTGGAGGAGGGGTCATCCCCCCCCCCCCCCCCGGGACCGCGCCTGCAGTACAACACCCGCAGATAAAGAATCGAATTATAAATGGCGTCGTCGCATCTATTAACTTCTTGGTTACTGTAGCTATCTATATTACTCATATCCATGCTCATATCCGCCGGGATGCGAGCGAGAGGTGAATAGGAGCGACGCCATTTTCAATCCCATTCTTTATCTGCACGGATAGTACCTACAAATGGCGTGCGGCATCGCGTCATACAGTTAAATGCATAATAAATTACAATCAGCTGAACTCAAGGTCTTATAAACAACACAACCAATTAGGAAGCTTGGTACTAAAGTGACCGTACAGTTGTGACCAGGTATCAGTGACTAATCATTAAAAGGTCTATTGCGTATTATAAGCTATGTTATATGTATAACCGCTATAACTTGACCTCCCCCCCTCCCGAATTTAACTGCAATAAATGCAACAGCGAAATGAGTTGGAGGCGAAAAACAAAGTTCAACGTAAACTAGATACGAATATACTACCGATTAACAAGACGTTTGGTAATCAGTCGCTTGAGTGGCGCTGCCAGTGAGCAGTCCTCTGCGTCGGTCCCGCGAATTAAAAACAAGAAAATCATAAAAAAACGTGCCACCAAAAAATTAACTTTAAATCTGTAACAATAAAGTTTATTTTAAAAAATGTCGAAAGTGCTTTTGAGTAAGGAATTGCCTGATATTGAGGTTAGTTTTTACATTTATATTTACCTATTGTTTTGGTCTTAGATCATTTTATTACGTTTGAGATAAATATTTGTGTCGATAATATTGCATGGCAGCAAGGTAAACCGGTTGTTCAGTCAGATAACAAATTATGAGTAGGAGGTATAGGTAATGCCTAATAAATTATCGCATTAGGTAGATATTCGAGCAGCGGCCAGAGAACAATTACATTGTATTTGGTAATGTTCATCACTTTATTATTATAATAATTCGCCTCATTTAAATAAATTAACATAATATTTATAAACATCACACAGACTAGTAGGTACCTAATTCGGTACTTAATTCCGGGTAATTACATGTTGCAGACATAATAATATAATTAACACGGAGTTGTATGACAAGTTAAAATTTTCAACACAATGAACTGAATGAACACAGTTTAGCTTACTTAAATTATTTTCGCTAACAATGATCGAGGCAAATCTATACTGATATTATAAAGAGGTAAAGTTTGTATGTATGTATGAGGTAAACTCCGCAACAAGGTACTCATCTAATTCTGAAAATTATAATTTACGAATAGAAAGCTACAGCTATGAGTGTTTATGCTACTTTATACCACACATAAAATTGAGTTAGTACCTAAACATATGAGGCTCGCAAAATTATATGAGGCGCATAGTACCTACTGAAATCTTTGAACACTTCAGTTTTTTTATTATCTGATTACAATAGATAATATTTAAAAAAAACAGATCAAGTGTAACATTAAAAATAATACAAACTCGCGTATTATTATGGATTGTTGATTTCGTGGCAAATATAATAAATCGATAACTAAGTTACAGTATAACTTATGTCAAAGGCTATCTTTTGTTATAGATAAAATGTGTGTGAAACATTCTTTATGATCTACGCATTTCAACAAGATAGATCATCTACGTACAGTCGAAATGAAAATGCAATACCTACTTAACTAGGTAACAAATTATGACTGAATTTTCAAAGCTTTTTGAATGAAAATTATTATTATTTGGTGTAGAAAATTATGAATTTGACAATACCGATATATTATTGGTTTTCAAAATTCTGAAACATTCATCTATTTTTGTTGTTGACCACCCACACCTAAACAAATGTTTTTCAATAAGTTCCATGTTATTTTCAGAACCTGTTAAGGCTCAATCCCACGGTAAAGCAATACACTAACTTGGTTCCTTCAGCCCAAACTAAAAGGAATAAGCAGCATTGGAAGAGGAACGAAGATAGAAAATGTACCGTGAGTATCATCAAGATGTAGTACATTGTTGCATCGAGCGCAAAGTGAGTTATTATTGCACGAGTGTTATGTTGGTGCCCGAGCGCACGCGATGGCAATAAATTAACACAAGTTCATTAATTACTCACTTTAGCGAGGTGCATAATCTACTTTTCTTTCAACTACCAATCTATCTACCGTGATAAAATATACCTACTCAAAATAAAAACTCAAAGTTAATGAAAACAAAGTTTTTTTCACCAAGTCGGTTTTATTCAGTTGATTTTTATTTTCAAAGTCAAACTCAAAGTCGAAGTCGAAGACAAAGTCAATGTCAAAGTCAAAACATTTACTTCAATTAGACCATTTACAGGCACTTTTGAATTTTCAAACAATAGTTGTCAGTCAGTTTCATACAAGGCTACACGGGATTACCAAGTGTATTATCTCAAATAATGTTTAACTATTTACCTACAGTTACAATTCTTTTATCTCCGATGATAAAAGTGCATTCTACAAGTCAATTTACTTGGTGATAAAATATGATAAATTATTGTATTTATTCTTTTACAGGCGTGTCCAACTTTAACGAAGAATTTCGACGACATCAAGCACACGACTTTATCCGAGCGCGGTGCGTTGAAGGAGGCGGCGCGATGTCTCAAGTGCGCAGACGCACCTTGCCAGAAATCCTGTCCAACGCAGATAGATGTCAAGAGTTTTATCAGCAGCATTGCTACTAAGGTTGGTAGACTTATGGCCGTTCCCAATAACCGATCTATCCCTTACTAGGGATAGGTTTTTGACATAAGCTCCATAGAAGTAATGTCAAAAATCTAAGTCTCGTAGGGTAAAGAGCCCATAGATCGGTTATTGGAAACGGCCGTAAAGCAACAAGATATTTGTTCTTTTCACGTTTCTACGAAAATCTATTGTTTGCTGTAACCGGTGACAGCGGACGTAGCTCCACGAATCAAAACAATTTAGTCATAAGAACGAGGTCTATTGAACGATGTCATTGTATCGTCAGCATAGCCAGGTATAGGTTACATTTTCGCACGCACAGGTATAGGATAATCTAAAGTACCTACGCTGCAGTAAATATTACGCATCGGTCTTTAGAAACATAATCGGCTAGCTTCGGTTTTATAGAGCGTCATCTCTACCGCACGAAGCACTAACCCGAGGGCCTCGAAAACGACGCTCCAAGCGAATTCGACTTGTGCTGCAAGCGCGTCAAAAACAAATGTAGGAAAATTCGCTGCTGCTTGCATCGTCTACTTCGTGGCCTTGTAGAACATTATACATGCATTTGTTTTTGACGCTCGACGCTGACGCTTGCAGCGCAAGGCAAATTCACTTGGAGCGTCGATTTCGTGGCCGAACCATAACAGTCTGGTATCTAATTAACAAGTCAGCGATAAAACGTCACATAGGTATAACTAGCGGGATCAGTTATAATCACAAACGTCACCTCCGCACTAACTTATTTTTCTGTCGCTTTGGCGGAATCAAGAAGACGGGGGACGCCGAGGCTGCACGCGATTGTTTCGTCAGTTGATGCTCGTCGTCTATTGGACTATTCTCTATTACGTATTGTCAACTGTCTATTGTCTATTGGGCCAAAAATGTACATGCGCGATCTGTGATCAAGATCCCTGCCGATACTTATATGAGTGACGGATGCTACGCTCTACAAAGCCGAAGCTAGCCGATTAATTATCTGTTTCTTAAACTCGATGTGCACAATATTTACTGCCGGGTACTGTATTTACCTGAAACCTGTTCTAACTGCGAATGACGAAGTATCATAGTCATATTGGTAATTTGTCTTCAGAACTACTATGGAGCGGCAAAAGCGATTTTATCGGACAATCCGCTCGGCCTTACGTGCGGCATGGTGTGCCCCACTAGTGACCTCTGCGTGGGCGGGTGCAACTTACACGCGAGCGAAGAAGGCGCGATTAACATCGGTGGATTACAGCATTTCGCTGTTGATGTAAGTTAACATAATTACAAGATACTACTTCCCCGCGGTTTCACCCCCGTTGCTCGGCTCCTAAGGGTCGTAGCGTGATGTTAAATAGCCTATACTAATCCTAATGAATCTGGCTCTCATATACAAAAAGATTTTTTAGAATACGGCTGGCAGTTCCAGAAATTAGCGCGTTCAAACAAACTTTTTAGATTTATAATATTAGTATAGATTTGTCTTATCATCTGGTCCACCAGAAAGACCAGCTCCATAGAATTTCACATCTATTTGTCCTGGGCCACTCGCTTCTTCAAAACCTTCGCCAGGTCGTCTGTCTCTCTGATAGGTGCTGTTCGCTCCACTTTCCAGTTCGTGGTCGTCAATTTTCAATTTATATCTAAAGAATGTTGGAACTCCGCACTATATGGCCTGCCACTTCACTTACATTGTCATAGCAGCAAGCTAAAGTGATTCTTGAAACCCCTGAAGTACTCTACAGCCATTATATGCCAACTTCTTCCTCTTTGTGTCGATTGACCGTTTCACAAATATAAAGATAGTTGTTAACATTTCACGAGCACGCGTCAGTCATTTTAATTTAAACCTTTATGTCTTTGTCTATAAAAGTCACATGCAGCGAGCTCGTGATTTACAACATCTGTATCTAAATAGGCTTCGACCAATAGATGCCAACTAAATTCCAATTAATACCAGGTATTCATGAAGATGGGTATCCCTCAAACCCTGGACCCCAACACCAAGCCTCTCCCGAACGGCGGTGATCAGAAGATCGCGTTGATCGGAGGCGGTCCCGCCAGTATCAGTTGTGCTTGCTTCCTGGCCAGGCTCGGCTATAAGGACATCACTGTCTATGAGAAGGAGAAGTACTTGGGTGGACTTAGGTATGTATTATCGGGTGATTTTTGTGCTCCCCATACAAGATGTTGATATTTAACCGACTAACCGTGCCATATTTCAAGAGGTTGTTTGGACCAGAAATGTTACGAAGGCGGTTTTATCGGCACCGAAGTCGGAGTCGGAGTTTTTAAATTTGGTTTGTCGGAATCGGAGATGATGGCAGAAGATAGATGTGTTATGGGCAGGCCCACTAAAAAAAATAGTAAAAACATTATTTAATAAATTATTCAGTCAAATACTTTAATTAAAATTAAAAAATAATCCGCTATTCTTCGACCTCCGATTAAAACCTCCGATTTAAAAGTATCGGAGTCGAAGTTGGAATCGGAGTCGGGGCTGAAGCTCCGTAACATCCTTAGTTTGGACTCTTATTCGGAGCAACATTTGATAGGTCGGATAGTCGGCGGCGACTACCTTCCATGAGCGACTACTGCACAGCAACCCTAGCACATATTAGAATGCTTTCCCAAAATATTGCTAGCTTGGTAGACTTGTTACCCATAACGGTGATATCATTAAATTAATTGCGTGTATAAAATTTTAGTTCAGCAGAAATCCCTCAATATCGTCTCCCGTTCGACGTGGTGCAGTTTGAAGTGGATCTCGTGAAGAACCTCGGAGTTAAGTTCGTTACTGGCAGGAAACTGTCTACACAGGACATCACTGTCAATGTGAGTACCTACATGATTTAGGATCTATAGCTATATGTGGGACGGGACATAACGTCAGTACCTATTGACAAGGCCGATATTCTTGTCCAAATTAAAACCAATATACTAACCACCAGTTTCCAAAATTCTTTTTAATTTCTAATTACTGTTTATGATTGGTTGATCGAAGTCATAAGCCCCCAAAATCGTAATTTGTGACAGATTTCAGACTGACTAGATTAGTGATTTAGGTAGTGTTTTTATTTTTACCTCTTAGCCCCCCAAAAATCACATTTGGAAGACCCCTCAGCCCCCTCCCAAAAATAATTCTTGGATCCGCCACTCATCTAGCGCCTTTCATTTAAGCCAAAGCCATTGAAAATATTATACCACTATCATTGTATTTGTAGGGTCTTCTAGAGGACGGCCACTCTGCTGTGTTCCTTGGAATCGGCCTCCCAGAACCGAAAAGCATTCCAATTTTCAAAGGACTTAGCCAAGAAATGGGTTTCTACACCAGCAAGGACTTTTTGCCGCTTGTATCTAAGGGAAGCAAGAAAGGTACGCGAAGATACTTTGGCTTTTTTGGAACGAGGCTCCTTAATGCGGAGTTGATTGTTATCATAGGATAGTTGTTTGTTATCATGAGTACAACCATGTGTAAATATCGGTCACTAATTACCAGTCACCATATATTTAATAACTTTCTTATATTAGTTTAGAATTAGATATTTATAGGTCGTATTTAGCGTGATCTAACGTTTAGTGGTTCTGTGACATTAAGGCCATGTTGTTTCAACTTACAGTTACGTATCTGTAACCGTCAAATATGGCGGCTTGTACGACAATTTCATACTGACTTAACGATTACGTACTGACTTACGGATACAGATGGTTTGAAGCAACCCGCCCTAAATCATTTACAACTGCACTCAAATACAATCTCTCTTGGGTCTATCTAATGCCCCTGCCAGACTATGCTCCTTGCGCTGCTCATCGCTATGCTCCTCGCGCTGCCGTGATTTGCCGCGATGTTGCCCTCTCTGCCGGACGAGACGAGAGAGAGAGAGAGAGAGCACGAGAAGCATGACGTGTGGCATGACGAGTAATGTTGCCACACTAAGTCTCTGCCTCCTTTCCTCGCTACTTCCCAAGCCACTCGTCGAGTGTGTGGCAGGCGCATAAAGCACAAATCAAGGGCGTAGCCAGGATTTTATTCAGGGGGGACAGGCAGTAAAAACTGACATGGAGGAAAGATGGTCCTACGAGATGATCCCCTTAATACTCTTAGTTTAAACTATATCGAAATTGACGCTAAATAGACAGTACTAGCTTCCGCCCGCAGCTTCGCCCGCGTTTTTTTAGGACACAAAGTAGCCTATGTGTTATTCTGATGTATTAGCTATATGTAAGGTTTCATCAAAATCCGTTCAGTAGTTTTTGCGTGGAAGAGTAACAAACATCCATACATCCATACATCTTTACATCCTCACAAACTTTCACGTTTATAATATTAGTAGGATTAAAATGCTTTTTTCTTTCTATTTTTTTTTACTTTTCGGTTCGGGCGGCGCTAGAGGACTGTACCTGGCTATGGCCTTGTCACAAATCCTTCAAAATGGCACTTTATTCCAGGACTTTGCGCTTGCAAGGCCACTCTACCATCTCTACACGGCCACGTGATAGTCCTGGGCGCTGGTGACACGGCTTTCGACTGCGCTACCTCTGCGCTACGGTGCGGCGCTAGACGGGTGTATGTGGTGTTCAGGAAGGGGGTCACCAATATAAGAGCAGTGCCTGAAGAGGTAAGAAAGTTTTTACGACCCCTGAAATGAGAGATTCTCTCAAAAATCTAGGGTATGTTAGAAGATATACAAAGTGTTGATCATATTTTTTTAAGTAGATAGGTCGGCGTTGCCGTTCTGACTTCCTTCAAGAAGAAACACCGAAAGAACTCAAAGGTCAATGTCTCTTTTAAAGTCCAGACAATTTAGAACCATGCACGTTAAATGCACGTCTAAACCACACTTTCTTGATCCATATATCTAATTAAATGTATCGTAGAATTCGTTATAAAATGTTTGTAGACCATCTTTTATGAAAATCGTGACGTGTTGTGTGACTTTTATATCGATGGTATAAGGTTGAAATTGGAATAATTTATTTCAGGTCGACTTGGCAAAAGAAGAGAAATGCGAGTTTGTGCCGTTCATGTCTCCCAGAGAAGTTATCGTCAAGAATGGAAAGGTACATTCTGTCCTAAAGATATTTTACTAATTCATCATTTCTGCAACTCCTTCAAGCACCCTTTTATGCATGGGTAACAGTTATATTAAGTTAAAGTAGCGATAAGAAATAATTCTAAAGTTTTTTGGGACTTTGATTTATTCTATATAAAAGTACGTAAAATAATCTACAAACTGCCATGTATTAGGAAACTGTACAACAAGTTTTACTGTAGGCATTTCTTCATACAAAAATTGGCAACATTATTTATTTCTTTATTTACAGATTGCGGCCTTAAAGATGTGTCGTACAGAACAGCTGGACGATGGAGAGTGGATAGAGGATGAAGATCAAGTGATGCAGCTGAAAGCCAACTTCATCATCTCCGCTTTTGGATCCGGGCTTTACGAAAGTGACGGTAAGATAGTTATAAAACAGTCATATGACAATTATATCCTGTTCCTGGGTCACCTTATAAGTTGACTGTAAAATATCGCTTCATAATCAGCGAAGCGTAAGAAACATAAGAAAAAAAAAACTGCTGAATTGATATCTCCTCCTTTTTGAAGTCGATTAAAAATAAACGTTTGTGTATATTTTTGCAAATTTTCCTGTTGTTTTCCTGGATGCTTCATGCACTCTATCTCTAGATGAAAACGCGATCACTTTTAAGGCTAATGAAGTTTGGTGCACAGTAAAATCAGTTCAGTTATGGATATATCAGATTTTAGTGGGTCGATACCCACCAATAGGATATGACATGACTTCACGACCCAGGAAAAATGGCACAGCTAGTAGCCTAGATAATGACTAAATGATTCTTAACCTTTCAGTAAAAGAGGCGATGTCAGGAGTGAAACTAAACCGCTGGGGGTTGCCCGAGGTCGATGAAACCACTATGCAGAGTAGAAGCAACCCCAAGGTGTTCGTGGGCGGAGACTTAGCAGGCGTCGCAGACACTACGGTGGAGTCTGTCAATGACGGCAAGACTGCGGCCTGGTATATGCACTGTTATTTGCAGGTTAGTTCTGTACCCCGATCATGAGTTTTTTTGACGTGTAGTATCGTTAACGTAAGCATATTTTGAATTCAAAATACACGTTTGTTACACAATATTTATATAAATGAAATATTTAATTAATTTCTCTGTATTTTTTAATGTGTGCAAATTGTATAAAATTTTATTAAAATGTTCCAGGACTGCTGAATTTTAAATACAAAATATGCTTACGTTAACGAAACTATACGTCAAAAAAACTCATGATAGGGGTAGGTACTGTGCAGATTAGATAGGTATGGTGACGAATACGACACTGTACAAGACGAAGCTGGGTGATATTCTCTTTCTTAAGCTCGATGTGTAATATTAACGGCGGCGGCGTATTATATTTGTTTTGTCTCAAATAAATAATATTTAAAATCGTGCAAGTTAAATCTGAACACTAGAAAAGCAATGTTTGGAATGATAAAAGACAAGATAATTTTTTAAATTTAGTTTTTGGGTTACGCTAACAGAGGTGGCCTTTCCTAGATTTTCTGGCATTGGTTGAAGCGAACGGTTCCAAAAAGGAATATTCCTTTAGTTCTCATTGTTTAAAAAAAAACTGGAGATCGTTACTTGTCTATTGCCACTGTTCTAGTTAGTAGTTCTAATTACACTCATCAATTCGCACCTTCCAGGGCATACCCTTCACAGCCCCAATAGAGCTGCCCAAGTTCCACACGCCTATCGACGACGTGGACCTGTCAGTAGAGGTGTGCGGCATTAAGTTCGAGAACCCGTTCGGTCTGGCCAGCGCTCCTCCCACCACCAGCACTGCGATGATCCGCAGAGCCTTCCAACAGGGCTGGGGCTTCGCTGTCACCAAGACTTTTGGACTTGACAAGGTTTTGTAGCAAAGATTTAAATCGTAGATGCGCCCTCACCATACGTATGTACATGCCAATTTTGCGTTTTTTCGCTAGACATGACTTTTGCATACGTTTCTAGCGCAAAAGTCGCAAAATTGGCAACTGTGCTCTCTGCCAAAGAGTCTCCGAAAGAGACCACTGTTGGCAATTTTGCGACTTTTGCGCTAGAAATGTATGCAAAAGTCATTAATGTCTAGCGGAAAAATCGCAAAATTAGCAACAGTGCTTACATCGCGCGAAAATGTGTGAATGAGATGGGTGAGCTCACTCATCCCGTGTTAGTCGGAACCCGTTCAGTCTGGCCAGCGCTCCTCCCACCACCAGCACTGCGATGATCCGCCGAGCCTTCCAACAGGGCTGGGGCTTCGCTGTCACCAAAACTTTTGGACTTGATAAGGTATTGTAGCAAAGATTTAAATCGTAGATGCGTCCTCCGCGTACTTACATCACATGTGAAGTGTGTCATTAATGAGATGGGTGAGCTCACGCATCCCGTATTAGTTCGAGAACCCGTTCGGTCTGGCCAGCGGCCCTCCCACCTTGGCTTCGCTGTCACCAAGACTTTTGGACTTGACAAGGTATTGTAGCAAAGGTTTAAATCGTAGATGCGGCCTCACCATACTTACCTACATCGCGCGAAAATGTGTGAATGAGATGGGTGAGCTCACGCATCCCGTGTTAGTCGCTCACAGAAAGCAGTGCATAACACACGCTAATCATAATTATACAGGGTGGCTGGTTAGACAGTAGAAATATTTTAAGGGGTCATTGTACTCATCATTATGAACAACTTTTACTATGGGACCAACCCTGAAATCGCGAAAAAAAACAGCTGTTCCATACATTTTGTTGAGTTATGTGAAAATAAATGTACAAAACAGCTGATTTTTTTCGAGATTTCTGGGTTGTTCCAATATCTCCACTGTCTAACCTGCCACCCTGTATATTTTAGTAATAACGGCCCAAAAGTAGTGATAAAATGCCCTCTTGTGCCTTCAGGAAGTGTTACCATCAATTTTAGGGATTCCGACGCAATGTAGATATAAAATAAAATATTCCACTAGAAATATGTAATAGCGCCATCTATGAGCAGATGCCTCCCGTTAAGGGTCTTAACATACGGTCGGACTTGCCATGGACAGACTGACGACAAAATGATCCTATATGAGCTATATCTAATTAGGAAGCCAGCAGCGACGCCAAAGCGGATGTCAGACGAGATTAGTATGAAAACAAAATGAACATCGTGGCGTCCGACGCCAGCCGGGACGCCAAGCTCACTCGCTCGACACGCATACATTTCTTCCATGTTCATTTTGTTTTCATACTAATCTCGTCTGGCATCCGCTATGGCGGCCCGTTTGGCGACTCACGGACGTCACGGAAGCGCTGCTGGTGTCCTCTGGCTGGCTCTTAGGGTTCCATTTTTCCTTTTAAGGTTCGGAAACCTAAACCAAAGTTCTAACATGTCTCTTCCAGGACCTGGTAACGAACGTATCCCCTCGCATAGTCCGTGGCGTGACGTCAGGCGAGCACTACGGGCCGGGCCAGGGCTGCTTCCTCAACATCGAGCTCATCTCCGAGAAGTGCGCCGCCTACTGGTGCCAGAGCATCGCCGAGCTCAAGACAGATTTCCCACATAAAGTAAGTATAATTCACGCTAGCTACTATACAAATAGTGGCAACATTTTGATTGACGAAGGCATGTGATATTATTTAGCAGTTTACTGTTGGATATTGGATGAGGGGCTCGTGGCTAAATGACAGCCGCGCTGATCGATCGATCTGCGAGGTTAGGCTGCGCTTGCCGCGGTCAGTCCTTGGATGGGTGACCGTTCTTAACACATCGAGACCCCTCCGTGCCTCGGAGAGCACGTTAAGCAGTCGGTCCCGATTGTCATAGGAATATCTTTGACAGTCGTTACGGGTAGTCAGGAGCCCAAAAGCCTGACAGCTGGTCTAACATTCGAATACCGGTATTCCCCAATAATTGGGTTACGGAGGTCAGATGGCAGTCGCTCCATGTAAAATATCGATATTCAGCCGCAACCAGTTAGACTGGAAGCCAACCCCAATCATGTTTGGGAAAAGGCTAGGCGGATGATAATAACTGTTGGATATTGGATGTTCAAGCTAAAAGAGATTGCAAATTCGGCTCTTAGGCCAGCCGCACTTTGGATGCGTTTTCGTACAAATTCGACTCGTATGAAGACGTACGAATACGCACGATTGATCCCGATCCTCCGAGTACTTCGGCACCTCGCACACTAGGCGTGACCTAGTCGTGCGTGTACATGCATATAGTTTCGATAGTACGTGTTTATTAATGTATAGTGATCGCGAAAACTTAGACATTGTTATGTTCGTATTGCAGGTAATAATAGCGTCAATAATGTGTTCGTACAACTCGGCGGACTGGTCGGAGCTGGCGCAGAAGGCGGAGCAGGCGGGAGCCGATGCCTTAGAACTGAATCTGTCGTGTCCGCACGGGATGGGCGAATCCGGCATGGGGCTCGCCTGTGGACAGGTAATATTATATCTATGGCACAGATCACCATTTCGTGCTTTATTAGGGTAACTTCTCTTTGTTCACCTCGCCCCCCGCAAAAAGTGGTACAAAGTGTTATTCGGTGATTCGCCGCTTACCGCCTCCAGGGGTGTTTGAAAGGTGATGTGAGAATAACCACAAAAAAAGCTAAAGAAACCGTAGAGTAGGTTGATGTATTCTCACATCACCTGATCGCTGTGACTGAACCAATCTTCCAAAGAGCATATAGCCCTGGAGGCGTTAAGCGAATCACCGAATAACATTTTCTACCACTTTTTGAGGGGGGCGAGGCGAACAAAAAGAAGTTACCCTCAATAAAGCACGAAATGGTGATCTGTGCACTACGGCAATTTGAAAATCACACACATAATTATACTTACAGATTGTACTTAAATAAAACCATGTTGGTGCAATACTTACATGTGATAGGAAATTCCATGCGCTACATGTATGCCACGCAGACGAAGTCGCGGGCAAAGTGCTAGTATTTAATAAATAGGACTTTTATTGAAATCTAATGAAATGTTGTTCATGGACAGGACCCCGTGTTAGTCAAAGGCATATCACAGTGGGTGAGGAAAGCAGTCAAGATCCCGTTCTTCGTGAAACTGACGCCCAACATCACAGACATTGTCACCATCGCTGTGGCTGCCCATGAAGGTAGGAAACGCTAGACCTGTCTAAATTAATTACTATAAACGCCTAGCATAAGCATAATCGGCCTATAATGTTCCCACTGCTGGGACACAGGCCTCCTCTCTGTGAGAGGGAGTGGGCCGTAGTCCACCACGCGGGCCCAGTGCGGGTTGGTGGACGCAGTGGCGTGCAGTGCGTATAGGCAAGTAGGCAGTGCCTACCACATATGATTCTATAAAACTATTTTAACTGTTACTACATAAATAAAATATATCAATCATGACTAATTATTGATATATAAGATGTATATTGATGTAGTAATAGTTAAAATGGTTTTATTGAACCTTAAGAGGTAGTCACTGCCTACTTGCCTATATGCAATGCACGCGCCTGGGTGGACGTCACATGTCTTCGAATTTTTGGTTCTAGGACATGCCGGTTTCCTCACGATGTTTTCCTTCACCGTTAAAGCAAGTGATAATTAATTTCTAATACGCACATGACTTCGAAAAGTCAGCGGTGCGTGCCTCGGAATCGAACTCGAACCATTCGCCGTGGAAGGCACAGGTTAATCCACTAGGCTATCACTGCATTCTACACTAAACGCCTAGCCTATTAGCTAAATGGCCAGACAATCACAGACACAAACTGCACCCGCTACAAATGTATCCTTAGTGTGCGTGCTTGCGCGCTAATATACGGGGGCGTTAAATGTGTCGCGCTTCAACTGTGGCGCTAAAATTATCGCACCACAAGTTTATGTCTGGTGTGCGGCCCGGCTATTGTATAGACCGTTCCACATAAGAATTCCCTTCGAGGCTATGTTGGCTGCCCTGAATCTCAATTTATTACAACGTTTTTAACGGTGTTGGAAGTTTTCTTTCAGCACCAATTCACTTTCATCACTTTTTAACGTCCTAAATATTATTATAAAACATAAATCTACAAAAAACACAAAACGATATGACCTAAATAGGAATGACAAGCAGGGGAGCCAACATAGCGTCTAGGGGAATTCTTAAGCCTGCAATACATGTTGGCCGAGCTTAGACCAACGCAAGCCTAGACAAATTGACACAAGGCAAGCGCTACTGTCTAGACGTTCGGCAAGTTTGACGTCAACCGCATAATAGCGCGCGGACAAACATGTGAACACTATTGTCCGAGCGCGCGCAAGCGCCACAGCGAGCGCCTTTGATTTGTGCAGAAAAACCGACACCGCTCCGAAGTGAGGCAAGCGATCGCGAGCGACTGCAAGTTGTGGCAAGCTACGTCAAATGAGGTCTATACACGTTAGCGCTTGTCTATACTCAACCAACTAGGCAAGTGACACCGAGCGATAGCAAGACAAGGCAAATATACCGTCTACATGTTGGTATTGGCCTTCACTCGACAACGCTCGGCCAACATGTATTGCGGGCTTTACGTGAAACGGTCTCTAAACAAGTCTGCGACAAAACGTCACATACTAGGTATGAGTGACGGATACGACGCTCTATAAAGCCGAAGCTAGCCGATTATCTCTTTTACAAACTCGATGTACTGATGGGTATTGTAGGTAGGTATTTAACTACATGCTTATGGCAAGAACATTGTTAGTGTCAGCAGAACTAATTCTAATATCTCTATAGGTGGTGCGAGCGGTGTGTCAGCCATCAACACAGTATCTGGCTTGATGTCAGTCAAAGCTGATGCTACACCGTGGCCGGCAGTCGGTAAGTAAATCATTACCAGTAAACCATTTATTATTACCTAGATTATGGCCTCAAATAGACAGACTATTTTGTTATGTTTCCAAGACTCCTGAAATTTTAAAATCTCGACAATAACCCCCTAACTGAAAAACTATGATTAAACTAGCTACCGCCCGCGGCTTCGCCCGCGTTTTTGGGATAAAAGTAGCCTATGTGTTATTCTGATGTATAAGCTATATTACTGTAAAGTTTCATAAAAATCCGTTCAGTAGTTTTTGCGTGAAAGAGTAACAAACATCCATCCATACATCTATACATCCTCACAAACTTTCACGTTTATATTAGTAGTATTAAATAGCTCTTAAGTCAATAATTTCCATCTCTATTCATTGGCATAGAAATTACAAGGACCAGTCGGATTTGTAAATTATTTTTGTATATGATAGCCAGATTAATGAGGCATAGTATCTATAGGCTATTTAACATCACGCTATGACCCGTAGGAGTCGAGCAACGGGGGTGAAACCGCGGGGCACATATAGTATTAAGATATTATGAAATACCGTATTTAGGACTACAGGTGTAATTTCTTCTTTCTACAGGTGTAGAAAAACACACGACATACGGCGGGGTGTCAGGCAACGCGACGCGACCAATGGGCTTGAGGGCTGTGTCGGCTATTGGGAACAAGTTGCCCGGCTTCCCAATACTGGGCATCGGTGGCATAGACTCCGCTGAGTCAGCACTACAGTTCATCATGTGTGGAGCTCCAGTAGTACAGGTTAGCTACATATTCTTGTACTAACTTCTGCCCGCGGCTTCGCCCGCGTTTTTGGGATAAAAAGTAGCCTATGTGTTATTCTGATGTATAAGCTATATTACTGTAAAGTTTCATCGAAATCCGTTCAGTAGTTTTTGCGTGAAAGAGTAACAAACATCCATACATCCTCACAAACTTTCGCATTTATAATATTAAGTAGGATAACCCGCGCCAATAAAGAAGCGAATCTAAAATGGCGGCACTAATCATTCCCTCTTACTCACACGTTATTGCTGTCTTTACTCACACACGTCGGCAGTGAGTAAAGACAGCGATAACGTGCGAGTGAGAGGGAATGGTTAGTGCCACCATTTCCAATTCGTTTCTTAATTGGCGCGGGTTGTAATAGGTATTATAGAACTGTATGATATTGCAATGTAGGCTTTGTGGCCTAATAAAGGAAATTAGTTGCCCTCAATATTAGCTTACTGGTTTTCGTGACAGCTTTTTTACAAGCTTTTATTTAACCTGCCCTGTAAGTGGGGGGTGAAATCTTGCAACAGAATTTTAGTTCCCCCCAACCGATTGAGCTAAAGGACACTGGCAGACGCCCATAGAACGCTAGGCTTTAGATTGTGTATGTCGGTACAGATATGAAATTAGTTTGGTGTATCGAGTATTTCAAGAGTATTTAAATTTATTTTTTGTTTTTGTACGTAATTGGGTTAAAGAGAACTTAGTTGCTGTCGACATGATATTCTGTGGAGGCACGCGCCAGCCAGAATGCACCATTTGTTTTATTGGTTTTTTCAAAATGTCAACGGCATAATCATTTTATTTCTTATTAATTTCGATTTTTTATTTCAATTCGTAATCTATAAGTTAAATTAGGCAAAGAACAATTAAAATATATTTTTATTTTTGGTTAAGCTTTTATTACTATACCATATCAAGCCCAAAACTGCCAACGTCCTTTGGTACACATGTTATGTAACCTCGGTGACAATGCAATAATATGGTATGATGGAGGTGGTCTCATGATGAGGCCGGGAAGTGGCCATGGGAACTCCTCGATTTCTAAACGTAACTCGGTCGTGTTTGGGCTCGTTGGATTTGTCTTGACAAGTACTGTAGAACTATAGGCCGACCATTTAACTCGCGTATCGCCTGCGGTAAGAAGGGAGCGGGGGCGGGTAACGCTACACACGGAGTCAATAAGCTCTCTGCTCCGCGCACCCCTTTCACCCATCCGCTAACATCTCCCCTCGCTCCCTTCTACCCCCTTAGGCGATACGCGTATTAAATGGTCGGCCTATAGGTCCTAAATGATGTTCAGGGTCGCATGACGGAGCCGGGAAGTGGTTATTATAAAAGCTTGTTTTGAAGAAATGATTTTCAACATAAAACTTATTTCTTCTTCTCCAGATATGCAGCGCAGTCCAGAACCAAGATTTTACGGTAGTAGAGGACTACATAACAGGTCTGAAGGCGCTCCTATACTTGCGGTCTAGAGGTCTAGAAGGCTGGATAGGACAGTCCCCGCCGACATTCAAGCACCAGAAGGGAAAACCCGTTCAAACGCTATACGATGAAAATGGCAAGGTAAATTGAACCTTACGTCTTTAGTTGTAGAGTTCATTATTGTTATAGATATATTGTTAGATTCACAGACCGCACATTGAGTTTACCTGGCTAAGTAAAGTTAGCGTTTCGTTCGAATATAAACATTATTCCTATAGGGTTAAGGTTCATATTTGCATGAAACACTTGTTTGCATTTGCCTATACGAATACGAATCTTAATATCATACATAATTATAATGTTCATATTCGTATGTAACGCTTACTCTACTTAGCAAAGTCAAAGTTCAGAATGTGAATCACGTCCTAAGGCAGTAGTAGACCAAAAAATCATTTTCTGAATAATATTTTCCAGGTATTAGCCCACTTCGGTCCATACAGCAGAAAGCGTGAAGAGCTACTCCACGAAGCCAGACTAAAATCTGACTTATTAGCAGACAATAAGGTCCAAACTTATATGGCAAATGGCTCAGTCAACGGTCATCACGAAGAAACCGCAGAGGTGCCCAAAATTAAGGATGTGGTCGGCGAAGCGTTGCCCAGAGTTGGGACTTACAAACATCTGGATAACACGAAGCAAGTCGTCGCACTTATTGATGACGTAAGTGACGTTTACGCTATCTATACAAATATTATAAAGCTGAAAAGTTTGTTTGAACGCGCTAATCTCTAGAACTACCAGTCGGATTCGAAAAAATATTTTTGTATATGATAGCCAGATTCGTGAGGAATAGTATAGGCTATTTAACATCACGCTTTGACCATTAGAAACCGAGCATAGGGGGTGAAACCGCGGGGAACAGCTAGTTAATTATAATTTTGTTACTATTTTATTGTATCGGTTTCCCCTCACCCTCCGCCACTGCCATCCGGTGACCTTATCTCTGGCAAGCTGTAACTGTATTTTACTACTTATAGGAAATCCCGAATATCGGTAAGTGGTTAAACATTTGTCCTTGTAACTACATGACTAATACAATTGAAATATTATCGAGTGTGCTAAAATAATATAGCGGAAGAAACCTTGAACCTTATCGGGAAGTACGCCTCAATGTGTATCTATGTATTTAGTAAAAAAAAACTTGGATTATTTCAATACTAAACATTGGCCCGGGACTCCGTCCGTGTGAGGGTAGGTAATACTACAACAAAGAGGTCAAGTCGACTTTTTACCCGACTATCTCAAAAGGAGGGTAACGTTTTTCGATAGTATGTATTTATGTATGTTTGTATGTCTATTTTTTTTTGGCACGCTCTGTAGTCTAAACGGCTTGATGTTTTTCAACATACGAGGTGGATTTTTCTTCATTGTGGGAGAGATATGAGGTTTAATTAAAAAAAAATATTATGCAGTCATTTTGTTTTTAAAAAATGTTTATCTTGTTACAGGACATGTGTATAAATTGCGGCAAATGCTACATGGCTTGCGCAGATTCCGGATACCAAGCTATCGAGTAAGTAGAGTTACAATAGGTGCAGTAAGGGAGAATTTCTCAATATTTTTTCTTAAAGGCAACAAAGAGTTTAAATCTAGAGTAGCGTTTCTCATTTTCCGGGTCGCGACCCGGTACCGGGCCATCAAAATAAAATAGTGGGTCGAGACTAAATAGGCGATACCAAGATATTATCATTAAAACATTTTTACTATTAATAAAATATGTGTATTATTTTACCTAATGGAACCAGCTTGGGTTTAAAAGTATTAAGTGGGTCACGAAGGGGCAGTATGAAAATTACCGGGCCATGGCAGAACAATGTTTGGGAAACACTGGTTCTAGAGAATAGGCGCAGTAGCTTCCTCTTGTTCTGTGTCTTATTATTTAGCATATTATAATAGCGATCATTGGAGAGGTGTTATACGTTTTTGACGCCTATGTCTGTTTCTGTGTGTCTGTCTGTGGCTTTGCAGCTCCCAAACGGATGTGCCGATTTCAATGCATTTTTTAATATTAAAAGCTAGTTTTAATTCAGGAGATTTACGTTCGAAGCTTTTCAAAAATCGGAAATGTTTATTATTTACAGATTTGACCCCAAGACTCACATACCACTCGTGACAGACGACTGCACTGGATGCACGCTGTGTCTGTCCGTGTGTCCTATCATAGACTGCATATCGTGAGTATTTCATACATTATCTTAAGCCAAGTGTCCACTAGCAATAAAATTTGCGGAAGTTGACTTGCGCAAGCGACTTCCAACGTGTAAACGAACGCGTAAGTTGACTTGTTGTTCGAAAAGTCGTTCGAGAAGTCACTTGCGCAAGTCAACTTTCGCAAATTTTATTGCTAATGGACACTTGGCTTTAGTAGCATAGTAAATAGTTTTTTTATTGCTAAAACAAATAAAATCACATTGTGCTTCGAGAATTCTAGTTAGATTTTATTTTGTTTTATGAAATTCAACCAAATGACTGAAGTGTATTTTTTTAAATAAAGTACCTACTTTAGGTTTGCTTTTTGCTTATTTTGCAGGATGGTGCCCAAGACGATTCCTCACGTTATCAAGAGGGGTTTGCGCTACGATATACTTCCAGTTTCACCCCTAGATGGAGTGTGCCAATAAAAATATAAACTGTACAATTTGTACCAAAATTTTATATTTAAGTAATACAATAAAAAACAATACAAAAATATTAATTTCCATTAATAACACTTTCGCGGATTTTTTTAGCATCATTTCCTGCACTTTCCCAAGAATATACCCAACTATTTTCAGGATTTACATCTAAAGTTAAAGCTGATAATGGTTTAGGACAATCATAGTGACTTTTATTTACAATATTCACTTCAATTTTACCCTTCATTTTATCATGTAACTTCTGACAAATTAAACATTCGAACTCATCGATAATTTTCATACCATCCGATTGGTAGGACCTGTCGATGTACTCATTCACGAGTCTCTCGTTAGTAATTAATCGTTTCGTTTTATGTTCTAAATATTCTTCATATAAGCTATCGTTTTTCAATAATATCTGAATATGTTCATACAAAATCTTTGGTGTAGGGTAATCTTCTAGTAGGATAGCAGACTTTTTATTTGGTAACCAGTCTTTGATAGTGGGCGAACCGAAATATATGGGGACATTTCCCACTTTGATAGCGCGCCAAAATTTTTCGGTTATGTAGTCATTGCATACTCCATTCTCTATCGCCACAACGAATTTGTACCGTGCAATAAACCTTAGGAATTCGTCTTCATTCAAGTTATTTAAATAGTCTTCCTTAAATTTCGCTGGCATATCTTTATTCTTCAAGCAAGCACCGTAAGAGTCAACTTTTGTAAATTTCATCAGCTCTTTAACATACGCATCTCTTTCGGTCGAAGTTTCACAGTCACTTTGTAAATACAAAATTGGTGCAATATCTTTTAAAAAATCGTTTTTCACTGTTGTCTTGACAAAGTATTTACTGCTTTTTATATCTTCAAATGAATGCAAAAATTGCAACGGAAAGGGTACGTCGCTATATCTGCTGAATGTCGCAGAAAAATTAAACAAGCTCAATGCACTTTCATGTAAAAACTCTTCAACATTCCTTGGTGATTCTTCATGGAATAAGCCCCAGATTATATCATTAGGCCGTCTTGGTAGAGGCAGAGCCTTAAAATCTATGGAGGTTGCATAGAACAGGTATGCGCCTACATTATAATATTTGTCATTCTCTCTATCACTGTAAATATAACACTTTACATCATTCGGACAATGTTTTATATTTGTAGTGCCTGGAAAGTCCATAGTCCACCAGAGTATCACAGGATACTCTGCAGCTACTTTGATTGCACTTGTATTATTCACATCCCTAAATATCCATAGTGTCAAGAAAAATATAAAAACTAACATAAACCACACTAACACACGCACCCGCACTTTCATGAGTCTTTTAAGAATACTTGTTAACATCATTAAAGTATATGATACACTAGTCCATGTACAATGTTTTAATCTTTTACACATTATGTAGTTGGCACATCAACTATCCTTTTTATCAATATTAGTCACACGCCCACATACTTGGAAAACTACAGGATATACATTGTTGCGGCAACAGGAATTCATTATCAGTTGTCCTAAACTCGTTACTATGTTAGTAAAAATAATACAATTTATAGATAACAACAAATTTAATGTACAAATTAAAAGGTCCAGCCTCTCTCTCTATGCATGTAGAATAAATCCATTGAAAATGCTATTATTAAATCTGCATAAAACAATCCATATATGGCTCCTACTATTTTCCCAATAATAAATAGGTTGAAAAATGCTAGTACAGTGAATATTAGCTCAATGATGACGTAATATAACTCTGCCTCATATTGTACTTGGTCCACAACATATAGCACCATAAAAAGCATGGAGCACATGACAGTGGGCCCGGCCACCAGGCATTGCAACGTGTCCAGGGGGTCCACAACGTGAGGCAGTATATTGAGGAGCAGTGCCACTACCTAAAAGTAAGAGATGGACCCGCTTGTAGACTTTTATTTATGTTACAGAACTAATCTTACACTTTTATCATAAAGTACTTATTTAAAATTAAAGCTGTTACAGGTGAGGTTTGAAGTCCATGACAGTTCAATGCTTCAAAACTACTGAATAATACAATTTTTTATGCTTTCTGAAGCATTTTATTCAACTTTAACATTCACTCTTTTCTAAGTAATGCAAATCCTCTCTCTCTGATGACATAGAACTGATCTATGCACAGTGCAATAAGCAGATGACAATAGAATAGTCCATATAAAGCTCCAGATGCGCTTGCATTAACTAATACGAAAATAAAAGCAATGATATTAAAAAATATTTGGAATCCTAAGTATAGTTGTTCGGCCAGATCATGCACTTGGTCCACTAAGTATAGCACGACGAACATAATTGACAGGACGAGGGTCGGAGCGACGGCCAGGCAGTGCATGGTGTCGGGCTCCGCCAAAACAAACGGGATAATCATGAGGAGCATTGATACAACCTAAAAGTAACAATTTTCATGACACTCTTCCCTTGGTATGTTTTGGGACTTACCTAGTATAATATTTTAATCAAATACCTGGTGTATATCAGAATAATACGTAAGCGAAATTCTACCTACCTGTTACTGTTTTTTCTACTTCGCGCCCTATGAATTTAATTTCTAATTGTTACGACCTTCCTCTCAATCTCTCTCAATATTTATTTACTTAGCTGTCAATGCTGTCATCTGTCATGAATCATATGAGATATGATCAGGGTCATGAAAGGTCAAGGACGATTTCTAACATAGTGATGTTCTGTAAGTAAAGTTGCCATATTTATTAATTTGACTTGACCGTTATTCGAAGCTTATTTAATTGAGATAGGCACTATGTTTCCCGCCTTGCACATTTCTATATATCTGTCTCTTTCTAACACGTCACTTCCGCTTGGCAGTGGTAGGGAGACTCGTTAGGCGAGACCCACCATTTTGATTTCATTGGCGTCTTGATTCCCGCCGTGAACGGTCGTATCGTGCGACACTTAGTTACCTAGAATTTTTATTCTTAAAAAGTACACAGAGTGAAAAAATCCTAACGGTTTTTTTTATTCAAATAAAAGTGAACAAAGTTTAATCTTTCGAAATTCATTATGGAAAATTCGTGTAATAATGCCGGTAAGGCGGTTAGTGATGTTCTTCCAGGACCTTCTTCGTCGCAGAAGCGACGACCTAGCTCTAGTAGCTCGAGTTCTAGTAGCTCGAGTTCCAGTAGTAGCTCCTCGTCTAGCGGAAGCAACCCAAAGAGAAGTCGCCGCAACAAGAAAAAGGGGGGCAAACGTAAGCGTCGTTCCAAACGTAAGGTTCGGAAATTAGCTAAGGAAGTACGTAGCCTTCGACGACAAATGGTTTGCAAGGACAGCGATCAACGCGTGAGTACCAATTTGGATTATGATGCCATCTCACTTATGTCTGGTATTAGTGAAAATCGTTACGAACAAATGCTTGATATTGAACCTGACAATGTAAGTGCACGTGGTGATAAAGAATTTACTTTAACTTTTGAAACTAAGCTTAAGGAACCTACGATACCTAAGACTTCCGAGAACTATTTGAAATTGCTATGCGATTTGCAACATTTAGATAAAAATGACTGGAATGAAATTAGGTATTCTGACACCCAAAAATTGTACAACCACTCGCCGGGTTACACAGACATTGAAATGAACGAGGAAGTTAAATTGTATGACTCTCCTCGTCACCTTTTGCATGCTGATAAGGCTTTTGCAGCCTTGACCATGTGTGTGCTCAAACAAAGGGAGTTTTTACAAGGAACACTTCAAGAACTGTTAATATGGGCAAGGAATAGTGACTCGCTAAATTATGATACTCTGCTTCAAAAAGTAAATGACCTTTTTTCCACAGGGGACTTTAACAAGTGTTCCTCAGACTTATTACAGATCGTTTGTGGACATCGAGCTGAAATTCTCCAAATGCGGAGAGACTGTGTCACTAAACAGGCAAAGGACCCACTGATGAAGGCCAGCTTAAAGAAAATTCCACCAACATGCACTAACCTGTTCAACGCAGAGAAGTTTACTGCTGCTGTAGAAAAAGCTGGCGGCGTAAGAAAATGTTTTTGGCCATTGCAAAAGGCTAATACGTCTTCTGCCTCGCAGGTGGATGCAAAAAAGTTTCGTGGCTCCTCGCAAGGACCAAAGCCTTACAATAAATCCTCGCAGGGTTTTGCTCATACAGCTCCGGCTTGCCAACACAGTAATGTGCATACGCATTGTGCTTGCAGTAACCCACCTACGCAAGGTGGTTGCAGCAGCGGTAACCCACCTCCGCAAGGTGGCTGTAACGCTCATGGTCATGCTGCTCAATATAATTCGGTCGCACCGAATAATCGCAATTGCTTTCGAGGCCGATCGAATGCTCGACAAAACAATCAGCCAAGGTACGGGCGAAGACGTGCGGCGTCGCCTCCCCAGCAGAATAAGGACAACAAACGACGTAAGTATTGACTCGTTCAGAGCGGGCCGTCTCCTACAGTTTCGAGACCGATGGGAACAAATGAATGCACCGGACTACATTCTGAAAATAATAACCGGGTATCGCATACCCTTTTGTCAGAAGCCACCGCTTGTTCACCCAAGCGTTGTCGGAACCAACCTAAATGTTCCGGAATCTACCGAAATGACATCCGTCATAAACAAAATGATAGAACAGGGAGTTCTAGAGCGAGCTTTTGTTTCGCCAAGCTTCCTTTCATCGATGTTTCTTGTTCCCAAAGGCGACGGCTCAACTCGACCAATATTCAACTTGAAAGCACTGAATTATTACATCAAAACGGATCGGTTCAAGCTAATAAATGCGTATCGCATTCCCGATTTTCTACAACCACAGGATTGGCTATGCAAAATCGACCTCTCGCAGGCGTATTTTCATTTATCTGTGGCTCGCAGCCACAGAAGGTTTCTGCGCCTAATTTATCGCAACGAATTGCTAGAAATGACCTGCTTACCTTTTGGTCTGAGCACAGCGCCCAAGACCTTTGCTGCGCTTACAAATTGGATAGCCCAGACACTCAGGCAACGAGGTGTCAGGATAATAGTTTATCTCGACGATTTCTTGATCGCTCACCAGGACGAAAACAAGCTTCGGAGTCATGTGAACATTGTGCTCGACACTCTGGAAAAGTTAGGTTGGCTGATCAATCTCAAAAAGTCGATAATCACACCGTCGAAAGACCTAGTGTTCCTGGGAATTCATTGGGATCCATGGACGAATCGCAAGCGCCTTCCCGACGAAAAAATTCCCGCACTTTTAGACAAAATCTCCCAAATGCTGTGGAAGCAACGCACAACGCTCAAGGAGATCCAGAGCCTCGTTGGTCTATTGAATTTTGCCAGCTTTACAGTTCCGAAAGGAAGACTCAACTCTCGAGCGCTTCTGAACCTACTGAACCAAATATTGCAGTCGGATCACAGGTTACAACACACCTTAACTCGTGCTGCCATAGACAATCTGATATGGTGGCGCCAGAATTGTCAACATTCGTCGGCCATACACATGCCGCCTCCTTCTCATTTCCTCACAACAGATGCGTCGGACATCGCTTGGGGAGCTCGCCTGGACAATCTCTCTCTCTCAGGTCTGTGGTCGGAAGCCGAGAAGGATCTTCATTCCAACCAAAAGGAAATGTTAGCAATCCTAAAAGTTTTGCAAGATCATTATCAGCTCCTGAGACACAAGACAGTTTTGATACAGAGCGACAACAAGTCGGTAATCGCATATCTCCGTCACGAGGGCGGCACCAAGTCAGCCCCTCTCATGGACTTAACCTACAAGGTTTTCCAAATGACCGTTTTTTATATACCAGGTATATACAACGGCCACGCCGATCACTTGTCGAGGGTTCGCGTGACTCCAGAGTGGCATCTGTCTGCCGAATGCACGAACAAAATATTCGCCAAATGGGGAGTTCCACTGATCGACCTATTTGCGTCCAACCGAGCACATGTAGTGACGAATTACGTGTCCTTAGACCAAAACGACGACCAAGCCCTCTTTTACGACGCGTTCTCCCAGATGTGGAATTACAATCTAGCGTGGGTATTCCCTCCTCCTTTTCTGATCCCCAAGGTCCTGGGTTATCTCAATCGTGCACAGGGAACGTACCTGCTAGTAGTCCCACGATGGGAGCGAGTTTTTTGGCGACCCGACATCAAATTGCGTGCCCTAGCAGCCCCATTCACTCTATATCACCTAGACAAAGTCCTGATCGACACGACAACGGGACTGCCACCACCGAACGTCCACGACATGACTCTGGAAGTGTGGAAATGTGGGGGTGGTCTGGGATGCTGACAAACTGGAATAGTAGTCAATTAGAGCTTCTTAAGAAGTCATGGCGTCCCTCAACACGTAAAGTTTATAGTATTGCTTGGAAAAGATGGCTAGTTTGGTGTGAAACGCATCAGATTAACCCCTCAACTCCAATAGCAAACGATTTGGCTAGATTTTTATCTGATCTATATTTAATTGATAATTTATCGTACAGTTCCATTTTGTTACATAAATCGGTTGTCTCAACCCTTTGCAATCCAGAAACATCTGGCCAGTTAAGTTCGAACGCCCTAGTAAAACATGTTCTAAAATCTATTGCGTTACGTAAACCGGTGACCCATGTCAAGCCCCCGGTTTGGAACATAAACGACCTCACTAGTTTCCTAGAGAGTAAGCGCATTGATGAAAATAATATTTTTCAAGTGCAGAGACATACAGCTGCTTTACTTCTCCTATGCTCCGGGAGAAGAATCCATGATTTAACTTTGCTCAGAGTTGATTCTAATAATTATTCTAATCAAAATGATGTATTAGTCTTTTGGCCGGCTTTCGGATCGAAAACTGATTCTGTTGATTATAGACAATCTGGTTGGAAGTTAATTTCTAATAAAGATAACAAAAACTTAGACCCGGTCTACTGGGCTAAGCATACGATCTCGCTTCTTGAGAATCGTAGAAATGCTGCCAATTGTAGTCATTTGTTTATTAACATTAGAGGTGAACCTAAACCTGCATCAAAAACCTTAATTGCAGGCTGGATTAAGTCCCTATTAGTAGAAGCCGGTATTAAGGCATCTCCTGGGAGTATTAGATCAGCTGTAGCCTCAAAAAATTGGGTTGATAATTACCCCCTTGAGGAGATTCTTGCTAGGGGTAACTGGCGATCGCAAAATACGTTTTGCAAGTTTTATAAACGTGAGGTTAGGCCCACTGTAAATCGTATCTCTGTAACCGCTTTATTCAATCCAGTCGATTAGAAATTATATAATTAAGTACTTGATTTTATTATAATTAGGTATTACCTATTATTATTACCTAAGAAGTGTTTTTTGTTTGGACCAAATATAGCTATATTTTTTCTATTAATTACGCCTTCTTAATTTATTCAACTTCGATCATAATATTTGGTCGAAAAATGCCTACATCTTAGTACCTAATCTATGTATATGCATACTTACTTAAGATGTTTACTATTCATACCTACATAAGTTTTTAGCAGTAATCATGCTTTATCACATTGGCGTCTCCGTCACTTCCACCAGGCGATAACAAACACGTCTCAATTAAATAAGCTTCGAATAACGGTCAAGTCAAATTAATAGAAGCGTTTTACCTACCAATAAAACGCATATTAATTTACTTACCTTATTCGAAGCTTATGAACAAGCTCTGCCTGGTAATTAGACTCAATGAAATCAAAATGGTGGGTCTCGCCTAACGAGTCTCCCTACCACTGCCAAGCGGAAGTGACGTGTTAGAAAGAGACAGATATATAGAAATGTGCAAGGCGGGAAACATAGTGCCTATCTCAATTAAATAAGCTTCGAATAAGGTAAGTAAATTAATATGCGTTTTATTGGTAGGTAAAACGCTTCTATTTAAACTGATTGTAAGTTTTAACCTCTAGGTTGAATCAAAAGACATTTATTCAATGGAAATTGTAATAAAATACTAATTAATTATGCTTGGTACACGTAAAACTGATTAGGTTATAATGATTATCACGCACAACTAAAAGTACATCCTCTTTCGTTAGCAATCAAAAATAAATCAAGTGCTAATGCTGTTAACAATGCAAAATAAAATACACCATAAATTAACCATAGCCATACTCTAACAAGATTCAATAGGAAACATTGAATGAAAGCACCAAAGGTAAACAAAATTTGAAAAAATAAGTACATTTTTTCCATAAATAACGGCACTCTTCTTCGTAAATACAAAATTATGAATAACAACGATATTACTAGCGTAGGACCAGTTGATATGCAGTACATATGTCCCTGTGGTCTTGGAATTACCAATGGTAATATGGTAATTACAAGTGAAATTGCCTACAAGGAATGAAATAGTAACGAATATCAAGAAAATAATAAAAATATATTCAAGAATGCAACAAAAGAGAAAAAAAAATACTCACAAACTCAACAAGTTTCATAATAAAAATATTGTATCTGATTAATTCGCTCCATTTTTTATCAACTGGAACTGAATCTAAAAAACATAACATTACAGAAATAAAAACTGAATCAATAAATATTTTGTATTGATTCAAAATACCTGTAAGTTGGTAGATTTATATTGTAACGAAAAGGAAGGGCCCTTGTGCACCACATCCCGTTCCAGTAAAAAAACGAACGTTTGAAAAGAGAGAGAAGAAAAAAAGAAAGAGAATCTTCTTCTCTCTCTTTTCAAACGTTCGTTTTTTTACTGGAACGGGATGTGGTGCACAAGGGCCCGAAGAGGGCTTATCAAAGTAAGCAAAATTGTCTTGGAGCTTGGAGTTCCTGCTTACCCTAAAGGAAACGTTCAAAGTAGTTGAGGTACAAAAAATACTGTGTGCAAAATCATTGTTACCATTTATTATCATATCCGACATTTTCGAGGTAGGTAATTATATTGATTATCCCTTTTTCTTGAATTATAAGTGTATCATTTATTGTAAAATCTTAACAGCTGGTTCGGAGATAACACATATTTACAAAAATAAATTATAATAAAAATATCTTCAAAAAACAATACTTGTGACAGTAGCTAAGAAAGACATCTTTTATGTCAAAGTAAATTTATTTTATTTCAGGATGCCACTGTTATGTGGCATCTGCTACTAGCAAATTACTCTTTGAATCTCTTCTTTAATACATTAATTGAATCTCGGTTGAATCATTTTAATGATTTCCCAATGATTTTATAGGAATCAAAATCATTCTACTTAGTCGATTATTCAAAACTTAGCATCAAGTTTTGAATAATCGATAAGCGTTAGTGAGTTCAGTGACACCATTAGGCACCAGTTGGCAACACTAGTTATCAGTCAAAGTGTCAAAAATGGTGGATTTGTTCTGTCATAGTGGCGTAGCGGTATAATTTTTATAAATTTCGTTTATTTTTTCCGGTCATGTTATAGTTTTGTTTCCAGAAATACGTTGAAGCAAAATGGAAGAAGAAGATCCAGTAGTGCAGGAGGTAAAAACAGGAGTTATAATTCAATAACAACGTGGTAGTTAATTAGGTTATGTTGTTGTGTGAAAAAACGTCGCTTTTGGTAAAATTTTGCCCATTATTTGTTCCAGATACCTGTGTTTCTATCACAGGCATTATCGCAGAATCTGTATATATATCAATATCCAGTAAGACCAGCCAATAGGGACTGGAAAGACGTGAAAGTTATAAATGCATCTGTGAAGCCTAGGAACAAGATGGTGCGGCTAGAAGTAGGCTTGGACACGTACAGCGACAAGTATTGCTCGTCTAAAGGCGAGCAGATCGCGCTCAACACTGATGGCCAACAGGTATAACATAAGATTCTGATTTGTTATGTTTGATCTTGTACCCAATGTGATCTCTTGATTGCCTGTTAACATATTGCACAATATTGAATTGAATATGAACACTGAATAGAGGTTCCTCTTAATTGTTTTCAACACTGCAAGTTTCTGCTGCCATTTTTCTTGACATCATTTCTAAGATCCCTTAACAACAAAATCTATTATTAAACACACATAAACTAATATTTATAGTAACAGCAGCATAATAAAAATGTGTATTTGTCAACAGGAGTCATCATGGCACATCAAGGAGAAGGACAAGTCTCAATATTTTAGACATGGCATTATGGACAAGATTGTCTATGAAAGCAGTGCTCCCTGCAATGAGACACAGCACTACGCTGTGGCCATATTGCAGGATAAGGAGCTACATTGCACTCCCATACAAGGTATTGATACTGATGTAAAACAATTACAATAAAATTATGATTCATATAATTAAGTTTTTAAAGCTGAACTCCACTAGTACCTAGATTTTGGCTATTTTTTGCAATTCCTGTAGTACTCTACCTCACAATAATATCATATGTGATAAATGATTTCAAAACAACAATTTTCAATGATTATTTGTAATCACTGATTAGGATTTATTTTGTAAATTATAGGTATTATTCAAATGAGGCCATCTTATTCATACTTTGATAAGCAGGACAAGCGCAAGAATGATAAGAGCAAAGCAGATTCTGACGATGAAGATAAAGAGCCTGAAGCACAACAGGTAATTATTCAGTTTGGGTAGTAAATAAATTAACTGCAAAAAGATGCATTATTAATCAATACCAAATAATTACTATCACTAATAATGGTTTTGTGATCAGTTTTAAAGCACCTGTGTTTTAAAAATCTGACGGATTTTGAAAACACAGCAATGTAGATTTTCAATGATATAATGTACTTAATTTATTCTGGAATATCTGTATGAAAAAATACAGACCAAAGACAAGGTGAATGGCTAGGGATGGATGGAGTAAACACTTTTTTGACTTTTTTCCATACCTAAAGGGCACTGGCAGACGCCCATAGAACGCTGGGCTTCAGATTGTGTAAGTCGGTACAGATATGAAATTAGTTTGGTGTGATTGAGTATTTCAAGAGTATTTAAATTCATTTTTTATTTGGTTCTGTACGTAATTGGGTTAAAGAGAAATATTCGTATTTCTGACAGTGAGGTTAAGTATGGTGTGAATGATCCAGTGAAGTACAGCCCGACTAATGAGTTCTCAATTCAAAGGTTTTAGTTGCTGTCACCATGATATTCTGTGGAGGTCCAATGAAGTACAGCCCGACTAATGAGTTCTCAATTCAAAGGTTTAAGTTGCTGGCATAGTAATATTCTGTGGAAGCATGCGCCAGCCAGCATGCACCCGTTTTTGTTTTAGTGGTTTTTTCAAAATGTCAATGGCATAATCATTTTATTTCTTATTTATTTAGATTTTTGATTCCAATTCTTAATCTCTAAGATAAATTAGGCAAAGAATAATTAAAATATATTTTTATTTTTGGTTATGCTTTTATTACTGTACCATATCAAGCCCAAAACTGCCGACGTCCTTTTTTTCTATAAGCGCTTACATCTCTATGTTATAAAAAATATTCCGACGACGAATTGAGAACCTCCTCCTTTTTTTGAAGTTGGTTAATAAAATCGAAACATTCAATTATTTGATTTGTAATTAGCAATTGGACATCACTAAACTGTCGTAAGTCAGGTTAATGACTTGTTTATTTTTTCAATAAAATGGATTATGGTATAAGTTACTGTTGTTGTCTCAGACAAATAATAGAGATTTATGAATAAATTAAATATAATGATGATGTATTTTCTAAATAAATCTGGAAATTCTGACTCACAGTGAAGAAAAACAATGTGAGGATAGCAATTGGATTGCTTTTACATTTTCCCTGTAGTGGGACAAAGTGGGACCTATTGACTTATACAATTTAGTACCTACTAACTAGATTACATGTTTTTTTTTCTTGTAGGTGACGGTGAAATTCGCGCGCCAAGAGACAGAAGTATCTAAGAAGGCGCGAGAGAAATCCTTCGAGACGATATCTCAGCGCATAAACGAGGAATCGTGGTATGACGCCCTTTGGAAACCTTGCGATACAGATCATGCTGAGGTGAGTTTGAAACATCTATACTAATTTCAGTTTGTTTGAACGCGCTAATCTCTGGAACTACCAGTCTGATTTGAAAAATTCTTTTTGTATATGATAGCCAAATTCATAAGGACTAGTATGGGCTATTTAATATCACGCTATGACCCTTAGGAGCCGAGCAAAAAGCGGGCGCAGCTAGTATATTAATAATGGGCTAGCAGGCTCATGAACACGGTAGTGGAGTACTATTAAAAAAGTACAAATAAATTATTTTATACCAAAGAAGGAATAGGAATAACAAAAAAGAAAAAAAAATATCACAAAATGGAAAAAATAGACGCTTTTAAAGTTTTTGGAGGGAGTATCGCTCCGTCTTTGTCGCGCGAAGCGGACATAGGTGGTGTTACGTCACTTATCATGCATGCCGTCCGTGTCTAGCAAATCATTTTAAAACGCTTATAACTTTGCCAATTTTGTAGATGTTTCATCAGTTTTTTTGGTGTTAATTGTCTTTTTTCAAATAGTTTACAGATTCACAATAAAAAAAATATATTCAACATCCCTATTTAGTCGAATCCCAACCTAGTAATATTATAAACTAGCCTCCGCCCGCGGCTTCGCCCGCGTTTTTCGGGATAAAAAGCAGCCTATGTGCTATTCCAGACTCGAATCGTTCGTCTGTCGCACTTGAAAGACACAATTGATTTCGACTTGTATGAGGCGGATTTTTCAAATGCGACAAATGGAGGGTTAATCTATCCCTGTGCTAAATTTCATCGAAATTCGTTCAGTAGTTTTTGCGTGAAAGAGTATCAAACATCCATACATCCTCACAAACTTTCACATCCTACTATAATCCTACTTATATAATATTATAAATGCGAAAGTTTGTGCGTGTGTGTGTATGTTTGTTACTTCTTCACGCTGAAACGGCTGGATGGATTTGGATGAAATTTCGCACAGACCTAGATTGTAGCCTTTTCATCAATTTTCACGCAGACGAAGTCGCGGGGAACAGCTTGTATTTTATAAAACATTTCGCCTATATTTGGCACAGCTGGAGCGTCTGAAACTGTTCAGCGCGACGTCGTCGGACGGGTCGGCGCTGACGGTGCGCGCGCGCGAGTACGTGCGCGCGTTAGTTCCCGCGCCGCCCGAGGATGAAGCGGATATAGCGCCCGCCAAGAGACCCTCGCCGCAGGACCAGTTGAAGGAAATACTTATTAGAGGTGTGTGATGATCATTATTTTTTTTATACGTATAATTCTTCTGTACATGTGTAAGTCACTGAATTCCTCCTAAACGGCTGGACCGATTTTGTTGATAGTTTTTGGGTGTGTTTGAGTGTATCCCTGGTAATTTAGAGTCACTATTGGAACTGGTAGGTGGTGCTATGATTGGGTTTTAGGAAATTTTGCATAATCTAATATTCGGGCAGGACAACTTATGTCTAGTATTTATTTATTTAAGTATCTTGTGTTTTCTAACATTCAACAAGTTAGGTAATTTTTTATGTTCGTATACCTGGCATAGCAAAAATTTTTTGTGTATGAAATTGCACCAAGTGCGTGCCAAGTAGTTTGATTTCTGTGCCCCAAAACAGTTGCAATAGCGACACCCTAGTGTATAGTGACGAAAAAACAAAAGAAAATTCTAATAGGTATAACTAGCAGCATGATCACAAAACGTCACCTGCGCATTAGCTGGTTTTTCGGTCTCTTTGGCGGAATGAAGAAGACGGGGGGGCGCCGAGGTTGCACGCGATTGGTTCGTCAGTCGATGCTCGTCGTTTATTGGACTATTCTCTATTACGTATTGTCAACTGTCTATTGTCTATTGGGCCGAAAATGTATATGCACGATCTGTGATCATAACTCACGCCGCACACAGGCGAAAAATCGATAAAAGTTGGCATAAACCTAATGTTCATTTAATTTGCTAGGTTTGTTAATATTTTCATGAATAAATCCTAATTTAATTAGTTTAACTGGGAAATAACATGTTCAAGAGTAATAGATTGTAATTATAACGGGATATGTATTAAATAAAACATCGTTGTGAGAACATAAAGTATAATAAGAGAATATTGGTTTATGAAAAATTTTCATCTATTAGACTTAGGTCTAAAGGAGAGAAAGACGAATTTTTTTTTGATATTATTGTCCTTAATCCGGTTATATAAGGGTCTGAAGATACCATGAGTCTATGGTATGTGTCTTCCATAGCCATTTTCCTTGAAAATTTTCTTGAGAATTGCTCTCTGTACTTTCTTATGTCCTTGTTGCGACTTTCTTGCGCATCTTCACTTAGAAGTCCTATTGCTATACCCATATTTTCAACAATTTGATGACCGTGGACCAATATTTTGTGCAACGTAGTTGGCATGTTAAACCATGGATAGTTTATGACAAATGCGGACGCGGTTTGAAGGCAAAAGTGTTTAAATTTTTCTGTGCGTATTCTATAACCACACGATAAAAGTTTTAATATTGTATGCAATCGATTAATAATATTTAAATTGATGCCAGTGATTTGAGAGACTTCTTCTGCGTGCTGGAACATTATGCGTGCTGTATTGCCGTCTGTCGACGTCCCTCCTCCCTGTCTCGGTTTGTCCACATGTAGTCCAAGTTTTTCTAAGAATTCTTTCTGAATTCGTTTCTTTTCTGAAGCAACGATCTCTTTATCTCTTTTGCCTCTTGCTTGCCACTTGGCAAGTTTTAATTTATATGCCAGATGTAACACGCATTCAGCTAATCTTATCCAGGCATGGAGGGAAGAAATGCCATATTCTAAATTTTCGGTCTTCACTGGTTTTTTTAAACAAACGTTTATTTTGTTAAAATCCTTGCTTGTGGCTCCACAAAGGTAACAACGCATCGCTGAGCTGGTGTCAGTTAAAGCGTTTATCATTTTTCCGTCTACCATTGTTAATTTTAGGTCGTGTTTAATGCACCATTCCTCATTTTTTGTTGGCAAAAGGTCTGCTCTCTCTATTTGTAAATTTGCAGCTTCTTGTCTTGAGAGTTCAGATGTTTCAGGAGCCATCTGAAGCCTCAAAGGCCGGCAGTATCGTGGTGAAGAAGGCCGGGGATTTTGCCAGACAAGTACATTATTCGTAGTTATTACACGTATTGGCACTATTGTTGTAACCATCATGTGCTCGTCCGATGATTCTTGGTCTTGAAACTTTTGTTTATATTGGGAATGGCTTCCAGATCCGTCACATCCCCACTTTGAAATAAGGCACAGGTCTTGTCTCTGATTGGGATGCAAATATAAAATCACTTCTTTTAGAGAAAGCAACAGTCTTTCAGCAGTGTGGTTTAAAAGATTTTGGAGAGATACTTCAGCTTTTATTTCAGTACACTTAATACCCTCGGGGTAACACTTCTTTTTAGCTTCTGTTACAGACTCGTAATTAGGGTAAATATTGCAATTTAACTCTAATGCAGACTTACGCAATAAATTGTATTGGTGTTTTGTTAGGTGGCTTTCAATAACCAAAGACAAAGCTTTGTCTGGCGTATAGCGTGCATGTGGTTCATCAACTGATTTTAAAGTTGTACCTGCAGAAATATCTTTTATCAATTTAGATTTATTAACTTCTCCTGCTGCGCGGTATTCCATTTGTGCAGCAAAAGCTAATTCAGCAGGTGTCAAATTCTTCCTAACGTCTTCGGTCTTTTTGCGTTTCGTACGTTCAGAACAGTCTTCAAAGTCTTTAACAGGACGACCACCCGAACCACTACTTCTTTTTTGTTCTCTGCTCGGTACAGGAAATGTAACATACGTTTCAAACCAATTTTTATTAGAGTTTTTACATCGCTCAAAGTTTTTATGTGATGTTTCTAGCTTTTTTTTGTATGTGTAAACCAGTTTGCTTAAGACACTTTTTATGTCACTTGACAATTCCGGCACTCTTAGGGCATTTGCAACTTTGTTACACAAATAATGCATTCTATCAACATCCCTCTTGGACTGACACTCTCGGTAGTAACTCACAAGAGTTATTCTGTTAATACAAATTTCTTCATTGTTGGATCCTAGAAAGAAGTAAAATTTTTAAAAAAGTACATCGTTTTCACTAATAGATAGGCTCATTCATTAGGGAGATTTTAGTATACATTTTATATATCTTTTGTATAAATTAGCTCAGGTATCACGCTGCTGCCTCTCGACCCAGATGAAACAAAATCCCCCCTGGAACGCTTACTAGACGTGCATTGTTAAAATCGTTCTAGTTACATGGAAGTGATGTATCGAATTTATTATTCCTTTCTATTAAATCTAAAAAAAAGTCTTTCACACTCTATGTATATCTACAAAGACAAACCCGTGCTAAGCCGAGACGTGTAGTTAATACTTAGTTGAGTTACACAGGAGACTCAATATTAGTTCCCATTCAAACGCATATTTTGTTAAAGCGTCTAAATTGGTCGCCTTTGAAAGTTACTTTTATTAATTAAACAGTAAATAAAGAGTGCAGTGAAGGTTATTTTAAGGAATGAAATGGCAGGAAATTACACTTTTACTCTATCAGAATTCTCTGTTTAAAAAAAAAAATACTGATTTCGTAAAACAATCATAACAAATGAAAGATCTGACTTATAAATTTGGATCACTATAAAAATAAACAATTATTACCTCCTGGAAGGGCATCCATTGTTGAAACACCAATAATATCACTATAACTTACAATATTTTAGATTGAAATGTCACAAAAATTGCTTAAAACACATCCACCGCTTAGCAAGTCAAACTTTGGACTAAGATGGCGTCCGTTCGGTGACTCATAGCCGGCCGGCGAAGGCGCAGGTAGCTAGGCCCGTTCAATGAGTCGTAAGATACAACAATTAGAAAAAGTTTTATGACATTTTTATTTTTTTAGTTTATGCCAACTTTTATCGATTTTTCGCCTGTGTGCGCCGGCACCTATACCTATGTTATGTATTTCTTCCAGCAAAAGTAATGACAGTCAACGACCTCCGCGCCCACATCCTTACCGACGAAGGTCCCATCAGCGAGACAGCGCTGCTGTCAGCGCAATAAAACAAAAGAAAATTCTAACATGTTATTCATTTCTTCCAGCAAAACTAATGACATTCAACGACCTCCGCGCGCTCATCCGCACGGACGAAGGCGCTTTAAGCGAGACAGCGCTGCTGTCGGCGCTGAGCGGCGCGGCGTGCTGCGTGCGCGGCGTGTGGGCGGCGCGCTCCGCCGACCTGTTCACGCGCGCCGCGCCCGTGCCCGCGCGCCTGCTGTGCGCCGCCCGGGACCACGTCGTGAGTAGCGCGCCTTACGGCTCTAATACACCAAAGCCGTCGTCGGCCGAACTTAGCTCGTACGACGCGGCCGAACTCGAACGATTGAATCAAATAGTGTTGGGCCGACTATGAGTTTGGCCGACTAGCCGACTAGTCGGCTGGAAAGAGGCCGATTAGTCGGCCAAGCCGATCATTACTTTCGGCGGTGTTCGGGCGGAATCGGTAATGTTCGTTGCGCCTCGTATCCCTTGCCCGCGCCGCGCGAGTCGAACGAACAGGTTTTTGTTTACTTTGCATTTTGTCATAGTAGGTATCGTTCACATACGATCGCCGTTACTTAGTGTTTTTTTTTAATATAAAACAAATTCGATTCTATTCGATATAAATGCGATTCTAAAATAAATAATAAATGGATGATAACATAAATGTTCTTTAATCACAGTTATTATTAGGAACTTGCTTTCAGAATTTATTTTTTGATCCTATTCCTACGATTAATAATGAAATAATTAGAATAAAATAATGGCCGACTAGTCGGCGTTTTTTGCCGACTAGTCGCCGACTATAGAATTGACCGGATAGTCGGCGACTAGTCGGTACATCCCTAAATCAAACACATGTAAGTCATAGAGAGCGCGTACACCAACACGTCCGCCATCGGCCGACAAAATCGGTCGTGTTGGTGTACGCGCTCTCTATGATTTACATGTGTTTGATTCAATCGTCCGAGTTCGGTCGTCGTCGTACGAGCAAAGTTCGTACGATGACGGATTTGGTGTATTTGAGCCGTAGGACGACCAGAACCTGATGGCAAAAGTAGAGATTAAAATTGGTTGCTACCAGCACGGGGGTGATTGGGTGAAAGAGTTTTAGCTTGCACTAGCAATTACCTATCAGAATTTTACACAACTCGTACTTCATTTGAAAAGTGACTAGTACGCATTGCCGTGCCAAAATAAATCTTTTATTTTATTTTTTTATGCCATGAGATTCTGGTTTGCCTATATCGTCTATCATTTTTAATGCCGGCTCCACACGACCATCCACCAGTCCAACACTCCAATCTGTCCCAACTCACTGATCACTATCGATACAAAAAGAATCAACACCGTCAAACATGCTTAACTATCTCTCCACACGTGGAAGGTTGGACGATCAGTTGGACTGTTAGACGATCGTGTAGAGCCGGCGTAACACGACTTGACCTCTATGTATGAATGTAATGGAATCTTTCGATTCAATTTTCACCGACTTCTGATGGTCTTATCCATTTGAAACTTGGAAAATGTACGTAATTTCAATGACAATACAATATTATAATGAGAATGGGCTGATCTGATGATGGACTCAATAAACATTCCATGTAACATACCTCAGCAAAAAAACAATCGTAATTTTTTTAGATACATATTTTTACTGATTACCTTTGTTCTTCACAGTTGTATCTCTTCACGCAACACCCGTACGTCGATCGACGGAAGGTAGCGGCAGCAGTTCGTCTCCCCGCCGTAGAAGTCTTAGAAATCATCCGCTCCGTCGCTAAGTTCAACGCTAAGACTGGATGGGAACTCGTCATACCACCAGACGTCGCCTTCGAAATGAAATACCCCGAAGTCGTTCAGCGACAAAACTTATACTGGGAGGCCCGCCAGAGATTGTTCAACGAAATGTTGATCGGCGAAAACGTACCAAAAAGGCAAAGGAAGAAATCTCAAAGAGACTCGGTATCCTCCGACACGATGATGAGTCCGAAAACGCGGTGCAACAGTGTTACAGAAGAAGACAGTGATAGTGTGAGAAAGAGACACAAAAATAAATCCGCCACCGGCAGTGGGAAACGGACTAGGAATATAAGTTCAAGCAGTGCGCAAGATGCTACGTGATTCTCGCCCTAGTTAGGTTATCAAATTGTAGAGTAGTATCACCCACCAGTGTTTAGTGAGCATAAGTGAATTGTGAGCCTACAGCATACACGTTAATTAACATTCAACAATTTGGTGCTGCTAAGCAATATATGAACGCACATCAGTTGCTGTTGTTATACATGAATTTATAAATATTATCAATGGACTTCCGAAAATTTTGAGTTATCATGGAAACTAAGATTTTTTTTTGTCATCCAGAAAAGTTGTTTTGTATTTAAGATAATTAGTTTAACGTTCATATACATTCTTTGCTTAAGCACTTGTTAACGATTGTATAGGCCTTACCACAAAAAAGATAAACATCTGTTAAACACGAATGCTACCAAAAATAATACACACTTGTTTTAGACAAGTTAGTGCTAAAACAATTGCCTATTATTTTTGGTAGCATTCGTGTTGAACGTGTGTTGAACAGATGTTTATGTTTTTGTGGTACGGCCGTATATGTTTATATCAGAATGGTTGTTGACTAGAAAATCCGATGAAGTATGTTTTTACTAGCATTACTTATCAAAAGTATTCATTGTTAGTGTTTTGTGTTAATCACTATTGGTTCATAGTTCACGATTATCACATGTTAAGTTTAGTCAAGACTTATATTATTGTATTGACATGACTATAGAAATTAGAATCTGATAACAAAGTTACAATCATGCGTCATGGCGATAATCTGGAAGACTTAATTCCAAAGATTGGACATTATTTATCAACTTGAGCATTATTTATTAAACAAACAATATCAAATTGTTTAACAATTCTGTTGAAAATTTGTGATTTGTACTATTAAATAATTATGTTATATGTATATGCCTATTAAAGTGGCGTATTTTAATTTACCCATAAAATACAGGGTGTAAGGGAAACGCTTCCGAATACGAAGACAGGTGACAGAGCTAGTGATTCTCGATACGATACCATCAAAAAATCGGGAAAAGAAAAATTACAATTTTACCATTTTTTTTTGCATTTTTCGTACACTATGCTGTGAGAACAGGTAACTAAAACCAATAATTGCGATTAAATACATTTTTTTTCTTTGCAACATTAACACGCCATGTACTCGTAAATAATATCAGCTGACGCTCGCGCATAACCTCGAGTTCAAAGTACACGCGCTCGCCGACAGCCGCGCGGCCGACGACCCCAGCTCCGCGCGCGCTTTGTGGCTAGCGTGTCAGTGACCTCACGCTTTGTACGGTTTCCATTGCGTGTTTACGAAATATGAAGTCTTGAAAATAATCAATTTAAAGCGAAAGGTTATTGGTATCCGTTTGCATTTAGGTTGTATATAATCTACGTTCTGGCTTCGGAAGCGTTCCCCTTACATCCTGTATATGTGGCCCAGTGTTTATAACAAATTACGACATATTCATATTCACGATCATAGCTCTAATTGATATCAAATGTATGCAAAACAAATGTGCCTAAATGATGTTTTCGAATAGCTTTTATTGAATCTAAGATAATATAATGTTAATAGTATAAAATATACTAACTGACAGATAATTAACCATTAAAAACACTGCCACAATACTTTTGAAATACAACTAAGTATATGTACTCAGAAAAATCATGCAATATACATAGTAACGCCTGATAAATCAACAATAGAGTGTATGCATGCATTTTTTTCATATTTTTATTCGATTGTCTAGGTTCGTGTATTACCGAAAAAAATGTTACACTTACAAAATATTGATAATAAGCAATAAAATATTTAATTGAAAACTGCAGTCAGTTTCTGGCGGTTTAAACGCGGCCATTGTGGCGCGTCGCCTCAGTGACGTCAGAGTCCACAGCAACAACACTTAACACTTACACTTTGGCGTAAAAGTCTATATAATCATAAACAATTCACTGTCTTTTATCCTTTCAATCAATAAATTCTTAATTCCGGAAGGGCATTTCCGATGTATGTGGCCGATCTTATTTCTTGTTATTGGGGACTCTGACGGGGAATCACATGCATGTACTCTATTGATTTTGCCTATAAGGTTGACCTAAGCAAGCTTTCACATGAAATAATAATTTCATTTTAAACTCCATGAAATATTGTAGTGTACTACTACTGAACACTAGTGATCCATCAATTCAGGAATACTTGTTTCAAATGTTTTCTTGTTTTGTTAGTAAGTAATTAACAACCATCTCGTGGAAGTTTGTTTAACCCAGTAATGCCTAGCGTGTCCAAATGGACACGTATTTAGTGGTAAAATTAAATATTTGGTAAGCTAACCTAGCTTTCTTTTTTGGCAAAGTAATTCTTATAGCGTATTCACTAAAGCCTATAGTTTCTGTAAACTTTATTATGCTGCTGATATTTGCCATTATTTTGGAAATATTTGCATTGTATGTTCAATAAACTTGCGAACAGGTGAAAAAATGGATCCCAGATGAGAGTAGGTAATATTATGTCTATGTCTTGTTATTTACCTATGTTATTTTTATGATATATGATATTTTTATAAATACCCTTGGATGACGTAACGGGAAAACAAAGCTCTGCTTTCATTTTAGTTTGTTTTTTTCACAATAAATTCGATGTGTCCATATGGATACGCTAAGCATTTGTCGTAGCATCAAAGCAATTGTTATATTTCAGCTGCTTTGATTTCGATAAATTCAAGGAAACGTGTACACTAAATCAAGTTCTTTATTACCTATTTGTATAAAAAAGATAATGGCGTAGATCAGCCAATGCCTGAATCTCTTTTTATAACCCTCGGAGCCAGCTATTTTGAGTAATAAGGACTCTCCTGGCGAAGGTAATAGTGGAAGGGCGGAAAATTTGAATGATTGTCAGTTGTTTGTTGAGACAGAGATGCGTTTTCGGAATAAAAATGCCAATAGACGTTTTGATGACCTTTGTGGGAGAATTCATATAAGAGGAAAGAAATAGTACTGGTCCCTGATGACATGGATGTTAGATGCAAGCGTTCATAACGCATGACTCCAGAAATGACTGGAGCTAACGTTTTCCTATTCGATTTTCGTAAGAGATTGTCTAAAGCTGTCTTCAGACTACGCTCTACTATATAGTATACGATATACCTTATAGCATAGCGCAGTATACAAAGCCAATAATATATAGTATAGCACAGTGTGAACGTGTCCATAACAATGTATGCTGCGCGATATTGTTGTGCTATGAGCTATATGCTATAATGCTATATAGTATAGCGTAGTCTGAAGACAGCTTTACAGTACCTCAACAAACATCGGACGGTTGTCAAAAGTCCAGGAAAACCTAGTACTACGACATCTGCACTAACAGGTTCATCGAGATATGAAAGGACTGATCACTACGTCCAAAAAAAAAAGGGCAATATGTGGGGCCATCGTGTAAAAACAAATTTTCAGCAGATAGAATTGAATTCATAAAATGCAATGTGGGCTTATGTGTTTCTTGCTTTTATCATATAAAATCACACTTTTACAATTTACCTACAAATACTTTTTTGCTACTGATAATGCTTAGCGTGTCCACATGGACACATAGTTTTTTTCTATTTTGCAATATATTTATTCAAACCAAAATTGTATATTTCATTTACGTACCCTATAATGAACCCTAATTTATAAAAAAAACATTAAAAACTAAAAAAATACAAATTCGGGCATTACTGGGTTAAGCTTAAACAATATCATATGTAAACAAATCTAATCTTCCATTGGTAATTTCAAGTGCTTCTACGTAACTACCCTTAAAGTTGAGTTGAACATAAACAAAACAAGTACCATAATGTTAATATAGAAGCTGCTATCATCTTTATGTGAAAAATGATATATCGCATTTGTACATAAATGTCGTTTGTATATAAAACAATTGTATGCTATCATAATGTAAAATTGTGTATGAGCAATTTGTGATTTTATCGATAAGTTGTTAATTTTTGTAAACGAAATAAATACCGTTTATTATTTATTCGATCTTTTGATTGTTTGCACTAAACTAACAGTCTGACAACACGCTCTTTATTGTTCCAAGAAAACTGTTATTTATACTATGTACAAGTAGGTATAAAAGACTAAAAGAAACTAAAAGAAACTTAAATTATTTATACTATGTACAAGTAGGTATAAAAAATAAAATAAAAAAGAGCTCATAGGGCATCAAAAAATTCGTCCGCATCGCTGTCAGCGGGAAAAGTGCCCAAAAGACTGGCAGCATTGCCACGCTGGATGGCAATGCTAATTCTTTGGGCTAAAAAAAGGCCAGCTCTCTGGTCCCGTGTGGAGTCGACCAACCGCTTGGCGATGTCCCGAAATACTCGATGAGCACTCGGACCCCACGGCCCTAGTGTTTCAACCCCAAACGGCTCAAACAAATAGCTTCCAATAAGTTTGTTATATTTGCGCCGTTTGAGGTTTTCTGCACCTGCAGCAGCCGCTCCAACGCAGCACGCCGTGCTAGGAAGATGGGATGGCGCGAGGGTGTCGACACAGGTTGCATCCCACACCAAAGGCCTACCCAACTTCCAAGGCATTATGGTCATTCCGTCTGGTCTCTTCCCATCGTCGCGAGCCAGGCCATTAGGTTCTAAAACAGCTGGCACCCCGGCGGTGACAAGAGCCCGACGGATGATGTCGTTAATGCTGGCGTGCCGTGCAATCCGGCCAGCACTTTTACTGCAGGATAGGCCATGGTGTCCGAGGCAGTCGACTCCTTCACCGCACTGACAGCGGTGCGGAGCCCCGCAAGGAGCCCCCAAACGCAAACATGTAGCGAGCCGGAATGTGGTGTCACTCAGCATAGTGCCTATGTTGGGTGACGGTAGTGCCTGAAGCCAGAGGCCCGATTCCCATTCACCCACAGCCAGTAGGCGGGCACGCTCTGCAGTATTGGTGGACGTATTAATAAGATTATACCGTACCAACCTACAGAGCGGCTCATCCCACTGTCTCTGGGAAGACGGGTTCTCTGGCTGAACCGTATCCGGGCAAGCCACTTTCCAGGCGTTCACCGCATCGGACACACACGGCACGTCAGAGTCAACCTGAGAAGAGGCTAAGATTTTTGTGGTTAACTCTTCGGTGCTGTGGACCGAGGACAGGAACGCCGGTAAGCTTACACTAGAAATTTTGCGGACGCCGAGCCCACCAAAACGAATGGGTAGTGTGGCTTGCAGCCACGCGCGGTCGTCCAATGTCACATTTAAAATTGATGTAAGGGTACTTCGAATAATATGATCAATTTTGTCTAAAAGGTATGGCTGCTTCCATAAAGAGGAAGAGCGGAGAAAATACATAAAATTTGGACCGAAACAGCAATATCTGATAAGTGTGAATGCAGAGTGTAAATTAATTTTAGAAAGTCTATCCGAAATATCGTTAAAATGTTTAATTTTATCATCGACGAATGCTGAAAAACTGTCTTCTAAAATTGGGGAACCTAGGAGGTACAGTGAACTGTTATCCAAAACTTTAATATCTGGGGCTATTAAATTGAACTTCTGTATAGTTGATTGTCTGTCGGTATTGTCACAAAGGTAAATTTCGCATTTGGAGTTGTTGAGCTCAAGGCCGATAGATTGGAACTGTTGCTTTAGGAACTGAAAATCTTTTAGAACGGTGTCTACGTCACCTCCTAGTGTTCCATCATCTAAATACCACACATTAAATTTTGAATTTAGTTTTTGTATTATGGGATGGATAGCTAGACTGAAAATGACTGGCCCGAGAGGATCCCCTTGTTGGCATCCGACTGCAGATTCCAAAACGTTATCTTTATATAATAATTTTGAAGGGTGCCTATAGCACTGCCACATGAAACCAAAAATTTCTGGTAACTCCTTTTTTACTTCGGCCAACAAAGTGTCCCTGTTAACGGTATTGAAAGCGTTCTTAACGTCAACCTTGAGGATGATCTCACCTTTCCCGGCATTTAAAAAACTGGAAAGGGCATGTACGGCAGCCTCGCAGCCCCCTTTGGATCCAAAGCCAAGCTGTAGGGGCTGGAACTTATTTGTCAAGATTTCGCTATATAATTTACAGCATATTTTGGCTGCCGTACGCCTGTAGGTGCACCCAACGGCAATAGGACGAATGCCGCCGTCCCTCTTGCGCAGGGCGCATAAGTTGGCCCCGTACAAGACATCGACGACGGCATCATTCACACCGCCGTTGAGCATCAAGTTAATTAGAGCCGCAAGCTCCTTCAAAAGCGACTCACCAGCTTCCCCGGCGCCTGAACTCAATAAATCTTTTAAATGCTGAGGAGTCAGGCCGTCGAGGCCGCCGGCGGAACCACTTCTAAAGGAGCTCACGGCTGCAGTCAGCTGGGGGGCAGAAACATTAAAGGGAGTTGAATTCGGATCGGGAGGGAGGGGAGGGTCGGGAAATGTGAGACCAACCGCAGGCGCTGGATGTTTGCTCTCCAGGGCTAAAAGAGTTTCTGGAGAGTATGGCGCCACCACATCGCTACTGAAAAGTAGCCTGGCCGCTCCCCTGATATCACCTTCACTTATTTTAGATTCTACATATGAACATAAGCCTCGTCGAGAATTTTTACTGAAATCAGGTAATTTTGGATCTAAAATAAGAGTCGAATTGTTGCAGTTGTCTTTAATTTGGTTTGTCAATGTTTTTTTTGTTGCCAAATTTTTTTGAACATGTAATATCCTATAAGGGAAGGTGAGTAGTTGCTCCCAGGCGCTATAAGAATTCTCCTGGGTCACAAGGCGGAGACATCGCGTCAAAGCTAGAGCAACAGACCGCCTTGCGCCCCGGGGAACTCGCTTTAAAACAGGGGTAGTATTTTTTAAATTGGAAAGAGTTTTCCATAGATCCTGTTCTGAAGGTATTGTAGTTGGGGGGGGGCAAAGAGGTACACTATGAGGTTTGTGAACCTTGCCATAGTGTATTCGAAGCCCCCGTTCACCTTTAAAGAAGCGTGCCTGGGAGCAATGGGGACATCTTACCTGGACATCAAGCGATGTGGCAGGTTGACTGGCACTAATAATTCCGGCGTCGCTACAGCCGGCATTAATCATATATTATATAAAAATACGCTTACCTAAAAGACTCGCACAGTACACAGCAAACAGAAAAAATTACATATTATTTACACTTATTTACACACATAAAAACACTAGAAAACGAAAGCAACAGGAATATAAATTATTATTTTTCAAAACAAAAAAAAAAAAAAAAAGACAAACTGCTGTGTCACTTAGTGACAGCTGGTGACAACTTGCCGACTGTGGCGCAGACGCGCGGGCCTAGGGCGCCGCTGCACCGCGCGTGTGTAGCGCGGCCTCCTTGATCATCAGATTATTGTCGTTGTCTACGTATTATCTTGGTGCAATATTTGAAATGAGCTCCTTAAATTCCGAGTTGAGCTGCTATTATTAACACGATTACTGATAAATGCGTGCACTGGTTTAAGGATAACTTGTACGATGCTTGTTTTGTTGAGGAATATACGACATAAAAAGCAATCAGACTACAACAAAGGTTCCTTCAGAAAACACTGTATCACTGTATCACTGTATTCGGTGTATGTATATAATATTTATAATTTATTAAAATATTGCAGTGAAAATTTCAACATGTCACCTTGACCATGACATGACAATGAAACTAACAGTCTTATTCATAAAAGATATTGAACCGTTATAAGTCCCTTAAAGCAGCTTTATATCATGATCATAAAAAATACTATTCATAAACACACGATAACTCTCTAATAGTGAGCAAATAATAAAGAGACGTATAAGCAGTCCATAAACCTCTCATAAACCTATTATAGTAAAAAAAATTATTCATAAACGTTCAATAACAGTCCAATAGAGCTAAAGTGTTCTATAAAGTTACAGAAGGCTGACGCCTATAAACCTCTTATAAGGAGTATAAATCTATGGAGTACTATCTCGTGTGGGTGACAAGTTGAAAAGTGTCTAGCTCTATTTAGTAATTAATAACTAAAAAAACCTTCCATATGTAGTGGCGCTAGCTTAAAAAAGGGTATGTTTTGAATGTAGCACGGTAGCGCCACGCTAATTTAACGCATAATTCTGTTGCAGAACACGGCACGTAAGTTGAACATTGACCTCGACTGCGCAATAGTCGATTTTGTGCATTTTTATCCATAACGCATGAATGTGTACGTGCCTAGAGTTTCCCCCACTACGCTGAAAAAGTCAAGTTCTAGTTATTTGCCGGGTATTCTGTCGTCCTCAAGGTAAAATGCCGTTATCCCGTATCTGGTCGATTTTAGTTATTTGATGGCATAATAATCAGCAAGAAATTCTCTACCTGTTTAAACAGATAAAGAATTTCTTGGTGATTATATCTGTATACTTAGATAGACAATTTCTTGCTGATTATGGTGGCATCAAAAAAAATAAAATCGAACAGCATTATAGCTTGAGAACAGCAGTATTGTAGTAATAGTAGTGTAGTATGGTTCGGTATAGCGAGCAAATCCGCAAATCCACGTCTGCGTAAGGTACGGGTGGAAATAAAATCATTTGATCCATATCAACTCCTACAGAAAAGCCAACAAGTAATTATGTTGCAGACGATCTCGGAGAATTATGTGGCGACTTCATGGCATTTATATAGCACGTGAGCCGCCGTCTATACCTCCATCATCCATGCATACAGGCATAGCATCAACCTAGAGTCAAAGTACACCGAGCTCAATTAAAACACATGATTTACTTAAAACATTTTATTTCAACTATTACATAGTTCTATTTGGTGCGAGTTACAACAACAATATTATATTCTCAAACATCAACATTAAGCGTTTACTTAGTAACAACTTGTGTAAAATTATTGTACTTAAACTTATACATAAATAGAAGTTTAAATTAGATTGAATACATAATAAGTAGGTACCTAAGTAGGTATATTATATTGAAAAATAAGTACATCCTCTAAGGCTAAACTCTCCACGGAAGGTATTAATTGCTGCACTCTCTAGAACATTCTCAAGACTTCACGTTATAAAAGTAAGAATAATACTGGCCTAAGAATGTAAACTTGATTTATAAACACGAGATTCATTAAAACTATGTTATGCATCACTTTATAGCTTGCACTACTCGCGAGGCTACAGTAGCCCTACTTTCGTACATTTAAATCCCTTGATACAGTTTTTAATACATTTTTTCCATTAAATTGTATTGAATACTAAATAAAGACATCCGTTTCTCCTTATGACGTTGCACTTGTACATGATGTATTTAGGAGTCATATGCGTACCAAGAACGTCTATTTATACATCTAGGTCTAAATACATATCTCTGTTAAATATTATTATTTAAAGCAATTATGATTATGATGATGCAAAATTATCATGCTGAGGTGCGACAGAAACATAATTATATTATAATTGCGTGCATTTTATTAATTAAGGGTGGTTGGAAATTTAAGTCGCCGACTCTGCTTTTTCTCAGACTTCAATGTCAATGACCTCAATACTACCATCATGAGGTGGTAACGTCCAACGACGTTACCTGTATAATCAAACAATAAATATTTCTTCCATGATGAAATCTATGATTTTCATGAATAACTTATATTAGGTAATAATAACTAAGTTATGACTGACATTTCTATTACTTACCTAAAAGTGCAATGTTTCTATACATAATAATAATTGTGTGTATGGTGCATAATGTTGACAAATAGTTAAAGTTCCTGGTGATATAATATCACATTTAGCTGCTGAGCTGATGTTATCTATCGGATTTTATCTTATTTTATTTATTAGTGACAAAAAACAGTTATACGTACTTATACAGGGTGGCAGGTTAGACAGTGGAAATATTTTAAAGGGTCATTGTACTCATCATTATGAACAACTTTTACTATGGGACCAACCCAGAAATCGCAAAAAAAAAATCTGCTGTTCCATACATTTTGTTGAGTTATGTGAACATAAATGTATGGAAAAATATTTAAATATTTCCACTGTCTAACCTGCCATCCTGTATGTGCTGATACAATATGAGTCTTACAGTCCGTTGCAGAAAAGGTTTTAAAGGAGCCTTTAACCATATAGTTTCTATGGTGTCTCCTTTAAAACTTAATTACCTTTTCTGTAACTGACTGTTAGATACTTAAATTAATTGGGTCAAACAATTAATGATGGCTTAGAAAACCTAGCTGTTAAATGTACCATATACGTTATCAAGGCACCTAAAATGATTGCAAAAGAGAACAAATCCATATAGGTATAGCTTTTTCAAACTGTTTACTGGAATCAGAGACACAATAATGATTCACCATTTAAAGTTGATTATTTTGTTCTAGTCTTCTTGCTAAACACTCACACTTAAACTTCACTGATGACAGCATACCTCACAATGAAGGCTATTGCAGCAAAACTAATTGCACTCATACTCTTCAAACTGTTGGCAGTATTACAGAAGTTGAGGTCGCAGTTCTTCGTGAGCTCTCCGAACCGGTTCTTGACGAGCGACCAGTCGCAGAGACCTACCCTACAGCCCGGCAGGTACATAGGTCTCTCATTCTCTAGGAATAAGACCTGGTACTGCTCGTTTACTTGGAAGTTACCGTTTTGGGTGCATCTGGAATAGAGAAAATTGTACTTATTAGGTAGTATCCGATAGATGTCACCATTGCTTTTAAGAGGATTCTCAGAGATTTAAAATTCCAACTGATGCGACAAGACACGATAGCTCAGTGGTTAAAGCGACGCCACGGTACGGTCGAGGTCACGGGTTCAATTCCCGCCCGTATTAGTTATTTTTAAATCCTATCCTACTAATATTATAAATGCGAAGGTTTGTGAGGATAGATGTTTGTTACTCTTTCACGCAAAAACTACTGAACGAATTTTGATGAAACTGTACTACAGTAATATAGCTTATACCTAGGTACCTACATCAGAATAACACATAGGCTATTTCGATTGAATAACCTATGTAGGTAAGTTTAGGTACCTACCTATCTACTCACTACATTGTGATTTGTGGTAAATTTAAACAAGGCATTACGCACGTAGGTACTTGTCTAATGTAGAAATATTAATACTGAGTAGTTATAGTTGCCGGCATTTATCTTGAGCTATCGGCGGAGTGGTGGGGGTTTGTGTGCGCATCGTATTGTCTTAAATCGCTTAAAGTAATTAGGAACCAGAGCTCAAGATTCGTGCCGGATAATTTTATGTATGATGGTGACTATTTCTGAGCAAGTTATTTTAAGATATTATTATGACAGTTAGAGGAATAATTATTATAATAATATTATTGTTTGCTCGTACTTGGCACAGTTTAAGATCGTAAACTTTCCTGTAAACGTAAGTTCAAGGATAATTTGTTGTTTCATAGTGGCGAAGACTTTGTTGCTATTTCAGTTCAAAATATTAATACCTATACTTATAACTATCTTGTATTTTAAAACAGGAGGCGCTGGCAGCACACCTATCTAGGTACCCAATTAGGTAGGTACCCATATGGAGATCAATTGGTAGGTACACTTTTCTCCTATGTATGTACCTCAGATCATAGAAACAAGGGAGATGTGCCAAGGCGCTACCGAGCTTGATGCCTGATTTTGAGCAAGTTGCTCATACTTAAAACACGCGCTGGCGACGAACTGAACACGATCGACGGTATAAATACAGTGTTTTAGTTTAGTGCTAGTGTTGAGTGACGATTAACAGTGTTAGATTGAGGGTGTGCGGAATGTTTAATGCGTGGGAGATTTTTTTATTCACAAGGAGCGCTTAATTATGCGCGTAATTGTGTCTAAAAATGTACTAAAACTGGCATCACTTGTTCCCGTACTAATTTGCTATGATGGCATATCTCCTTGTTTCTATGATCTGAGGTAGGTACCTACCTACTAGTACTTACCTACTTATATTTTTGTTTTTCTTGCCTACCCCACCTGAACAAAATTTTGCCCTTGGCTAAACCATTTTTGTTTTTATTTGGTACCTGGCTTGCGTTTGACCGCTATATCGCCTGATGTTAAGCGATGATGCGGTCTACGGTGGGGCACGCTTGCCTAGAAGAAACCGATTCACTCGTGACTTGAACAGGCGCAGTCGCAGCCGACGGTTTTGGGGGAGGGTCATACCGCAGCTGAAGACTTTAGAGGGGGTCATACTGATTAATACCAACGTGCTATGCCGTGTTTTACCGTATTTGGCGCATTTTTGTACGATTTTGGGGGGGTCATGACCCCCGTGACCCCCCCCTGGGACCGCACCTGGACTTGAAGACAGTCTACAATTTCCAAGTTTTAAAACTCAACACTTACTTGTACAACACAGCGGCGAGGTTAGCATTGAACGGCGTCATGGTAGAGGTGGTCCATTTCCGGGACTGCATGATGGCGGAGTGGTAGTTGTCGCCGGTGAGGGGGGCGGAGTCCTGGTGGGCGCCCATCGCGGTAAGAGTCATGAGCAGCATGGCCGGCTCCGTGAAGTGGATCATAGCGTGCGGCGGGTCGGGCTGGTCGTCTGGAATGGTAGGCGTTAGAAATGTTAATCGACTAGGTACAATAAGATTCACGAAAGATGACCACTGCGCAGAAGGCATATTTTAGGTCCCTTTGGAGGTGCGAGGTGAGGCGCGGGCGGAATGCGTCAAGACCGGAGCGACGCCATTGGTCCGCGCCAGTGTACGTGCGCAGACGGCCGCCATTTGTGGTCATCTATCGTGAATCGTACTGTACTGCGCACTCAAGGTCGATGTTTAAGTTATTTGCCGATAAATTTGTTTTGATATTTTATAAGTTTAAATGATTTTTATTTTAGTACCATTGATTTTATTTTTTATCCTAAGGGATTTTTAAAATATCTCACATTGTTCTCACATACTAGGGCATAAATGTAAACAAAGAAATTGTATTTTTGAATTAGTTGAAAAAGAGTAACCATGGAGTTTCTTGTCCGTTCTTCTCCATAGGAATCTACGTCTTGGAACGGACAACTAGCTTCAACTAACGGACAAACTGACTGACAACTATTGCTTGACTATTCAAAAGTGCCTGTAAATGGTCTAATTGAAATAAATGTTTTGACTTTGACTTTGAGGGTTCCGTACATCAGGGCCCTAATTCTGCTATTGCAATTGTGTATCAATGGTGTCATAATGACACCATAACGGTCAAAACCTAAGCGCTCATTGGCTTAGAGTAAGACTATTATGTTTCGTCATTGGTCAAAACGATGTCATTGAGACACCATTCTGACACGATTATGACAATTGCATTAGCAGACTTGGGCCCCTGAAGGAAAGAATGGCCCGCACGCGGCTTGCGCTCTTGATCCTATGGCCGTATCTTTTGATTGTAAGTACACCAAAGACCTTAGTATTTAATTCATATTAATTTGAAATTGATACCTTATCTACCTGTTCCTAAGAAAAAGGGTCATAATCATAAACGACGGACAGACGGACAACAAAGTACCTAATCCTATAATAATTCAGGGGTGTGAAACTCGATTTTCTAAAGGTCTAATCTACAAAATTAAGGGTAAGCTAGCGGGCCACACTCAAAATAAATGTATCTACTTAGGTACGCAAGATAAATATAGGAAGGAAGATAATAGGAATCATAATTAGGAATTTTATTGAGTTTGCGGGCCGCTTGATAAATGATAATATAGTAACTTTGCAATTAATTACATAACGACATAGGTACCTACCTACCTAATATTTTGTTTTCTTATGTCAACAAAAATGTATGTCGTCATAATTAACGTTAATTAGGATACGGGATGTTGTTCAAGGTTAATCAATTTATTTAATAATAAACTGGGTGGATAATAATAGTTAATAAAAACTTTAATTAGTGGCTCTATTAGTACGGCGCTAGGAGGTATGGTCAAGTGGTCATTCATCCTATCGTAGCTGGGCATAACCGCAATAGAATCGCCATTTGATTCTACAGGACCAAGGCATTTCCACATTTATTAATTATCATTATATTTTCAACATACAATATTTTCCGAAGGTGTTTTTTTTTAATTTGAATACTTTTAGATAATGTAAGTATTTTAGGGTTGTAACGGATGTCATAACGGATGAGAATATAATTATATTATTGACATTATCGATTCAAAGGATGTAGATAAGGATTCGTATATAAGAAAAATGTCGTCTTGAGGATGCGGACGAGGGTTCAAATAATTCAAATGCGGATGAGGATGCGTCTATCATTGAACAGCGGTTCAATGAAGAAGAGCAATGAAGAATTCAAATGCGGTTAACCGCATCATCATAATTTCGATGATTTGATGATTCGATTTCGATGATTCGATGATTTTCGATTTATAAAAATCCGGATCTTAAGATCCGGATTTTTATAAATCGAAAATGAGAATATTTAAACTGACGCGGTTGCTCCGCAGTTGCGGTTAGGGTTACGGATATCCGTTACAACATCGATTAAAGCCTTATTAACTTAGGTACTTATTCCAATTTTCTCAATACTTTGTACCGTTACAAAAGTAGCTTTACCGTTTCCTGTTAGGGATTTGGTTGACAAATGGCTGCAATGTTTGCGCAAGAGATGTAGATTGAGTTTTTTAAGAAAGAAGAGATAGAGACTGCGAGTTGTGACCGAAGTCTTATCGCTATTATAGATTTCCCTATCTAGGGATGTTTGAATTGTGTAGGCTTCGATATATGATGATTGTATTAGATGCTGGTATTAAGAATAATAAATGAAGGCGCTTGTTATTGACGTTCGTTTTTTTTTACGGATAACGGACCGTGTTTTTTACCGGACTTGCAGTGTGTTATCCGATAAAAAAAACGGACGTCTACAAGTGCACACGCACTTGACGCACTATTACAATGAAATCATGAAAAGTGTGAAGTTTTTCAGACAATGCCGTACATAAATAGGTCCTAGATTTTCAAAGTAGGTATATGAACTTACTGTTCCCCGCATGTCTCTCGAAGAAGGTCATCATGTCCTTGACCAGAGTGCAACCGATGTCTTTGTTGAGCGGAGATCCGTATCCGTATTTGTAGTACGTTTCCAAGTCTTCAGCGTACTCCAGGCGCTTCAGATCCTCGCGGGTGAAGGCCTATTGAAGAATAGGGATTTTAGTATTTTGTTTGTCAGCATAATATGGCCATATATTGCAGAAATGTGCAGAACATTTTAAAAATAAAATATACCGTACTCATCTATACTGTATACAGGGTGGCAGGTTAGACAGTGGAAATATTTTAAAGGGTCATTGTACTCATCATTATGAACAACTTTTACTATGAGACCAACCCTGAAATCGCGAAAAAAATATCTGCTGTTCCATACATTTTGTTGAGTTATGTGAACATAAATGTATGAAACAGCTGATTTTTTTTTCGCGGTTTCAGGGTTGGTCCCATAGTAAAAGTTTTTCATATTGATGAGTACAATGACCCCTTAAAATATTTCCACTGTCTTACCGCCACCCTGTATATGTATAGAAATTATGGAAAATTAAGAATTTTGTAGTCAGTTCAACTCTTTTATCAAAGTTAGCTTCAGACAGTGTTGGGGTAAGACAAAATCGAAAGTGGGTAAGTTACTTTTGGTTTTTTTTTTTTAACGTGTTCCCTCGCTCTAGGTTGCGTTTACAAACACTAATACTTAGTGAGACTCGAAACAATTCTATGGTTTTCAGATTTTCGAACTTCTGAAATATAGATTCTTTCATAGAAAATTCATTAAAGTAAAACATGTAGGGAGGTACTCACAGCGCACCAAGGCGATATCTTGGCGACGTCCCACGCCTTGTTGTACCGGCAGATCTGGTACATGCGGAGCACGATCTCCTTCTGCACGTCGTAGTTGAAGCCCAGCCGCCGGGAGACGTTGCTTATCATCTGATAGCGATCATTGAAACTTTACATACTAATACTAATAAGTTTTATGTTAAAAAACATTTTTTCAAATCAAGCTTTTATAATGACCACTTCCCAGCTTCAGCATGAGACCCTGCACATCATCTAGGTTTACAGTACTTGTCAAGACAAATCCAACGAGCCCAAACACGACGGAGTTATGTTGAGTAGTTGAGGAGTTCCCATGGCCACCTCCCGGCCTGATCATGAGACCACCTCCATGGTGCCATATAAATTGCATTTTCAGTATTGTCACGGAGGTTAAATAATTATGTGTTCCAAATTTCAGCCTAATCGGTTGTGTGGAACTGGTCTAAAATTCTGTTGCAAGATTTTGCCCCCCACTAACAGGGCAATTTATATAAAAGCTTGTAATAATAATAGTGATGAGACGCCTTTTTTTTTTTTGAGGATGGGAAATCATCAAGTGGCCCCTCCCGCTCTGGGTGGAGCGGAAGGGAGTGTCAGACTCTTACTGACTAAAACCCACCTGTGTTCCTTCCTTAGCCCTTTATGTTCCGGGTCAGCGGTACCCCTTTCGGAAAATCCCGCTTTCCCGGCAAATCCCGCTTTGTGATGAGACGCCTGTGCTTTACTTTAGGTGTAGGATAATAAAACTACATTATAAGCTGTTAAGCAAAAATACTTGTGTGGTAGGTACCTAGTGTTTTTACTTGAAGAAAATGCAGCTAAGTATCTATGAGTGTAGAACTAGAACTCGGATCACAGAAAAGGTATAGAAGATTTAATATATAATAATTTAATTAAAAAACCTTGTTTACATTTCGCGTAAGTTTATATACTATACTATGTTACCTACATTAGTTATTTAAATAAAAAAGAAAATAAAAGGGAAATGCCCTGTTGTTTCGGAATGGACCCGCTTTAAAGCTTTTTATACAAGGGTGGAAAGAAATCAATTCCCATACGAGGTATTTAGACGCACGAGCGAAGCGAGGGCGGCTATAGTCCGAGTGGGAATTGATGACTTTCACCCGTGTTAAACACTCTACTTTTCATTTCAAATATAAGGAAAGTAAAAAATAGTAGTTTTCTTTAACGGAATTGGGGGTCGACATTTCAGAATCACTTGAACTCATTTTTAATCAAATAATTTCGGTACAGAGTTAGTATCCCGCCAAATTATACATAAATAGTCTTTTTTAATTTAAATTTCAAATATGGAACACACCGCCCGCGTCACCGCCGCGAGCCATCCCACTTTAATAGGTATTTTTTTTAATTCACATTGGCCGTATACACTCACAAGACCGCAGCATTTTTTTTTAATCGATATTTTTCTTAATTATGTAAAAAAAATTATAGCCGACTAAATAACCAATATTAGTTCTATTTTTAAAATTCATTCCCGCCCTAGGGAGGGAAGCAATTACTATGAGTCTTTCCCGCACAAGGGAGGGAAGCATCGTTTTCGACCCGCTGCTCTGATCAAACAAACACTACTTTCCGAGTATGAGAAATGAAAATACTTTTTGTACTAACTAATCTCTAATTCTTTTAGTAATGTATTTCTGCCCGTACCTACCTATCAAGAATTAAATTCAGACTAATTAGCGTACATCCGATCTGTTAAACAACACACATAAAAAGCGTTTTTTCCGTGAAATCTACTTTAATTAAAGCTTCGGCCAAGGTCATCACGGCTCTGTTAAAATCTTTGTTCATTTGTATTAATTTGTACTGGAAGGTTTTTGTAATTAGCAAATTGAAGGTAGGTAGGTATTTTATACGCACTATTTGGGCTTATAGGGTCATAAACGTTAGCCCCTAGTCACTTATGTAAATTAAATAATACCTAGGTATAATTATAATGCAGTCGTATTCTTTTTACCCGACTGCACCAGAGGGAGGGTAATGATTTTCGAGTGTATGTATGTATGTATATGGGTATGTCAATAGACATACCTACCTATATACATAATTATGTTGAAATCCATCAAGTCATTTAGGCTACAGAGCGCTGTAGCTTAAACGACTTAATGGATTTCAACACATGAGGAGGTGTCGTTAGATTTGTCTTCATTGTGGAAGTGACGTAAGGCATAAAATTTGACTAGTATGCAGTCGGGTTTTTTGTTTTTTCTAATAATTCCCCCTTACTTATAAACGCCTCTTAATTTAATCACTGATTAATCACTGACTATCCTTATCATTTGTATGACAATGAATAGTGATGATAATTGACATAAGAGCTATTTAATTTAATCATCATTTATGTGTAAGTGGGATTTTGTTTATCTTGGTCCGTAGAATTTTAGGTTCTATTTATAAGTAGGTACGTTATACTATTCGTAGCGATTCTCACCTCTCGGTATTCCCTTTTAGATTCGAAGATGGCCAGTTGTGACGTGGTATCATTGTTCTCGCCAACATCCTTGGTCCACGCTGGGCAGAACTTGAACGGCTACAAGAAACAAAAATATTGGTGTGTTAGGTACAATAAATAAACATTATTTGCAAGATGGATTGATCAGCACTTAACAATCGAAAGTTCTAAAGTGCCCTAAAAATAAGCGAATGTTTCAGGGATCCTCTCCGTTTCGCCCCTTTAAAAGTAAAGGGGCGAAACGGAGAGGATTCCTAAAAAATTATGAATAAATTTTAGGTCCATTATTCTTATAGAAAGTGCAAGCTGCTGTACTTACCCTAAGCAATTTTTCGTCATTTTCTTTGGGTATATCGACGCTCTCAGCCTGATCTCCAAACAACCCCTCCGTGAATGCCTTGAAAGTGTTGCTCGATCGCTGATCGTTCACGAACTTGAACTGTAAATTACAAACACGTGTAACGTTTGGTGTCAAGTCAATTAACGAGAAATCCCCGATACAAGAATGGACTGTGCTTTAGGAACATTATAATATCTTAGATAATCCTAGGTATTAAAGTAAATTAACCAGAACTTGTAATTTATGCAGCGCCCTGTCACTACCCCCGTATTCTTTATAATTATTTCTTCACCTTTATTTTTCAACTCGGTGTTGACACCAGAAGAGGGTTCAAAAAAGATATCCTAACCATGCTGCTTTTATTTCTATTTTTAGTGACGAATTCAAAATAGCAATTACAAAAAATTGCATTTCCGCCAACTGAAACTCTAATAGCGGAATTGAAAATAGGTACATAAATTGCAATTTTAAATAATATGAATTGCCATAAAGTAATGCCAATTCCATTATTTATAGTAAATAACGAAGTAGATCAAACGAAAAGAATCCAAGAAAAATTATGAAAACCAACAAGTAGGTATTTTCGTTGGCAGCAACAAAGAATATTTGCTGCAACGCCCAAGGTCCTGCGGTTTTTGCCAATGATAGCAGAATAAGGTGACCTTAATAAAATAGTCCTTTAAGCTCCTGCTCCACCTGCGTCAATTTGTGTCCAAATTCGCCTTATGTGCAGACGAGGCCGTGGAGTAGGACCAGTACACTAAATTCTAACATTTAGTGTAAAGGACTATAAATAACACAAGTTCACAATACAAACCAGTGTAATGTCACGCATATATAATATGAATGCACTGACGTCACTATACCAACAAAGCGTGACTCACTCCGTAGAATACGTAATGTCACTGAAAATGTAATGCACCTCCTTGAAACTAATGGGTCATGGAGCGGAGAATAGCGGTGCAGTTGTTAGACATCTAGGACAACTATAAAAGAACTGTCTGAATGCCTAGGTTAATGATACGTGGCTTTCAATTGCAACATCCCGAGACAATGCAGGAAGTGAATTTGAACGAGGATCTTAAATATTTGTGTCTGATTGTTCTAGATTACAAGCGATTATAAACAGAAATTAAGTGAATCACTTAGCCCGCATACCAGTGGTTCCCCAAACAACATACACGCTTATCGTAACAACGACTCGAGTTAACGCTATGTTTTCAGAATATAATAGCTTATTGTTGAGGTGCATTGTTGACAAAACCGCAAATTACATCAAGGCAATGATTCTGGAGACTAATGCGACATGAACAGTGGGGATACAGATATAAAGTATTTTATCTACTCAGTCATATAACTTAACATCATGCTTGTATTCCCCAAGGATTAATAGAAGGCAGAGACGTATAGTATACCCATATTTCGCCAGTTTGTTTCGCCATGTTTATGTCCCATTTAAGCCTTTATTGCCATCAATCGTGAAGACCCCTTGATTCATAAAGAGATTCAATTCAATTTGTGTTTATAGACACATCCTCATGGAAATTATGAGGAAGCTGATTCCGGATGTTTAAAATCGAAAATGAGGATACGAATGCGGATATTTAAATCTCTGCAATCCGCAGTTGTGGATAGGGATACCTACAAATATTCGTTAAAAAATGTTAGAACACTTACAACCCTGAATTATTGTGAAACCACTAGATGACATATATTATACCAATTATACGTAATGAAATTCCAGCGCAATTCCTTATTGTATACCGAATAGGATATGGAATGAAGGGTATAGAGACCAATTGCTTTTCCTCTACCCACTTATGAAAGTCAATTGAATCGCAGGCATTGTTTTGTTTTATTTGTAGGTGTGGAATGGGCCGTAGTTACGTAAGTATTGAGTACCTATACCTACGAGCCCGTAGGTTTTATCATTAGACTCGCAGATCACGTACGTAATAACGTAACGTTTGCCTTTGGAAAATGTTTGTCTCGAAGCCGTAATCGAAGTGTAGGTTAGGATAGAAAACAGTTGGTATGGACAGGAAGTCAATTTTGTCGTCAAACAAATCATACTTACTTTCGATTACACACACAAATATACTAAAAAATGTTTTAAAATACCAGTATGGTTTTGTAAACGGAGAAAATAATTTTTTTTTTTGAGTTAGGTACTAACTTCAGAGCGGGCCAGATAAGTTTTTTGATCTGTATCTAAACCGAATTGTGGATGATTAGAAGTAAATAAGCAAAAGACTAACTTACCAAATAATTATTCCGTTTTGAAGTGGCAACTGTGAGAAGTCCAGGGAACCTCTGCTTCCAGGCCTGCGCTAACTGCTGCGTGGTCATGTACCCGTCGACGGTGAGGTCTCCGGCGAACGTCTGGTTGTGACGGCTGTTCCATTGCCATTGCTCCAGGATGTTCAGGTCCGAAGAGCAGATACGTTGCTGTGAAGAAAATTTAAAGTTGAAAAAATTTCGTAATATCTTTACCCACCAAAAACATTTTCATGTAAAATGATGCCAAGAAGAGACCATATATGGCTAGGAATGTCAAAAAGTTATTATTTCTCATGTAGAGCCAGCTTCTAACTCTACATGTCCTGTAAGTCCTAACTGTACATGCCCTAACTTCACAAACTCGACACCTTAGTCAAAATATGTGTCTCTATCTATGTCTAATGTCTCTCTCTGCAACTCGGCATACTTAATTTACGGGCTTAATTATTCCATGCTGCTACTAAGAATTAGCTAGATATATTGTGAATTTGTGATCGTTAATGTGATAAAAAAGATGAAGTCTATTCGGAGGAGGCTTTTTTCAGCAGTGATCATATCGCAAAGATATGATAGCCTTCATACCTAATTAAAATGAAGTGAGAAATCTTAAGGCACTGTAGTACTACCTACCTACAAGGTGCTAATAATAAGACAACTCATGGAACTTTACCTAAACCGTGCACAGAATTTGAGTAGATTTCCATAGCTTTACAAACAAACACCCAACGTAAGTAAGGCGAGCAAACTATTATATTTGCGCAATGTCGTCGAAACCAAACATTTGGGACGTACAACTTCGTTTCTTATCCGGACAGCTATTTACTTAAATTCTTCCGTCGTCTATACCACATTTTGCTGTCAGAAAGTAGTTGCGATGATGTTACCGCAGATACGCTTCCCAAAATATACTTAGATAGATAGGTACCTATTGATGTGACCCCCTAGTTTGAGGGCCACAGCACCTAAAATCTGCTGCCCTTTTTTGCCCAAGAAGTGCCTAAGTAATGGCCGTTTCTAATAACCATCGGCTCTTTCGACAGAGATCGAATTTTGACCTAAGCTATAAAGAAGATGTCAGAATTCTATCTGTAGTAGGAATCAAAACGACGAATAGATACGGCGATAAGGCAGAGGGGCATCCTAATCAGAAATCTGAAAGCCCCCTTTTTATGCGCAGAGAAAGACTACCGTTTATCGATTATTAAAGTTGGATAAAGCACAGATTATAGTTAAAGGCCGACATTTCCATTGCCTGTCCCCCATTTAATATTCCACTTGTATATTAGGCTCTAGACAGACGGACTGCATTTCAACTGCAATCTGCATTCAAACTGACCGACTTCAATCGAACTGCAATTTGCGGTTGGATTGCAGTTGAAATGCAGTCCGTCTGTCTAGAGCCTTAGAACTTTTCTATAAATCCGAACTATGGATTTTTTATATGACCACATCCTACCACTAAAAAAGTACTACTACTAAAGCAGTCCTGTGTTGGTCTTATCAAGTTCCATTTTATTCTTAGATTTTCAGCACGTTGATTGGTAAGTATAGGTATTAATGTTACTTACATTAGTGTCCCTAAAGTTGCCATTCTTGTAGTTGGTAACTATGTTGTTCTTGAGGTCTCCGAGTTTCTGCAGCTCAACGATTTCATGAGCCTCAGGGTTGTGGGAGCCGTGTCGGTTTAGCAACCAGAAGGCAGTGGGCTGACAACCTGATAGATGTGAAAATATTTTTTAATATAAACGAGAGACCCGCAATTGAAAGTCAGGTTAGTTGTACACACCTAGCTCCCCTGCAACTCAACCAATTTAAGTGGGCAAGGGTTCAAATGAGTGCTTATCCCAGTGAGTGTTCTTAGATCAAAACAAACCGCGTACCTCAGTTAGAACCGGAGCTATAGAGAAAACATCACGTTTGATTATAACTTGAGAAGGTTAGATTGTATTAGCTTCAATGGAAATTATCATATTCAACCAGTCGAACATCGTCTGAAATGTCACAATTTCACAAATGACCAAAATTACTACGATAAATAGTTGATACCAGCATGAATAATATCTAATTGCAAAGTGGGATAGAATTACTAAAAGCATATGAATACGGGAAACGTACACCTCTTCATAATGTCTCTGTGCTTTTCCAGATTGAAAACATCCCACTTATCGTATCGTATCAATTAAAATAGTACCTAATCTAGGAAATGGTTATTTATTTTATTGTACCTACCTAACTAACTTTAAGTGAGTAGGTATTATGAATATCGATTTCTCAGATTTATAAACACTAAAATTGTTTATTAGATGTAATTTCAGTACACATTGATGTGCAATCATTTTCTGCCTAGAGTAATTTATTTTTATTGCTTTAGCATGACTCAATGGCAAGAGAAATTGTTTCTATTGAGTTTGACACGTAGGTTGATTACCTAGAACCACACAAAGCCTCTAGACCCTTGGTTCCTAACCTGGGGGTAATTACCCCCTCGGGGGTAAAACAGATTTTTTGCGGGGGTAATAGGACTGGTAATGGATAATAAGTTTTTGTGCAATTTATTTTGATCAATGAAGACTAGATGTATTTTCATATGATAAGATTTTAAAGGCGTGGGCAGGGGGGGAAAATGAGTTTCTTTATTGTCATAGGGGTGACGAGATTGAAAAGTTTAGGAACCACTGCTCTAGACGACACAGTTTTTTCCTTATTAGAATCAATTCACACATGAACGTGAACCGTAGGTATGATAAATCTTGAATTAACAAATAAAAATTTTTGTCTGTTTGTGCTCGCATCACGCGAAAAGTAGGTACTAAACGGATTTTGATGTGGATTTCACAGTTCGATAGCTTTGGGTCCAACTTGAAATCTAAGCCACGTTTAATCTAATTCCGGTGGGATAAACCAGAGATACAGCTCGTCCTTTTGATAGTACTAGCTACCCTACACTACAGAGGTCATTTAAACTGGTCATTTCATTGTAGTCCACGCGGATAGAGTCGCGACTGTCGCGAGCAAAAGACTAGTAAGTATTTACATAAAGATGCTTTAGTAGGTAAGTACCTACCTATCGGAAAGAACGAATAATTATTTTGCATGAAACTAATGCTAAGGAATGATCTTTATTCAAGCTCAAAACTAAATGCATCAATGAGAGGAATATAGGTAGAGTCGTCTTAGTTGCATACCATGATGATAAATAATAATTATTTACAAAAATACGATCTCTAAGTCCAATTTATCATGTGAGGAAGCATTCTATAGTCCAAGTGACCTTACGAGGACCTTGGAGGACAAGAAATAAAAACATCAAAATTATTAATTAATTTACTAGGGTCCCCACGATAGAGGCATAATGCCTAGTGAGGGGACCACAATGACGGTGACAATGAAACAACAAATTCGCGTAGGTTTTAAGTTCCTATTGATCTCTAAGAATGTGTAATGTTTATAAATGTTAATTACTTATAATTTGAAATAAAACTTTTTTCATTTTCAATATTCTCATCGCTAAAAATTCAAACATTACATTTGGTTAAAAAATAAGTTAAAACCCGTCACCGATGCATTTCTAAAAATGGGTCACTATTTTTACACACGTCTATTACATCAATACATCCGGCGTGTATAGGTACCTTCTAGCATTTCATCCATAAAACTAATTCTAAGACTGTCTGTATGTAGTTACACTGCATCTTTCTCAGTTTTATCCCACGTTCCCGGAACAAAGCGGTAACGTTCCTTGGAATATCTAGGCATTATAAATAGATTACCATGTAGTATAGGTAGGTACATTAGGTACCTACACATTCCCATCCAGAACTTTATCTTTGCTGATGTGGTAGTAAATAAAAACATTGAGATGTTCTCTTGTTTCTCAAGTTTGAGGTAGGTCATCTGCCTTGATGTCAGAATTGGGTCTATCTAGATCTATCTTTTTTTTTTATTCAATGATAGGCTTGCGTTTGACTTTCATCTCCCGGTCTACCATGGAGCACGTAGATTCGTTGTTATTGCCGTAACATGTATACATAGGTACCTACTTTCCTAATTATTAAATTAGCATTATAAAATGTATACATAGGTACCTACTTTCCTAATTATTAAATTAGCATTATAAAATTTTCTGCATTAGTATAATAACGTCCATATTTAAACTGCGATATTATTATTATATTATCTATTATTGCGATCCAACAGACAAACTATATATATAGTTTTGTTGGACATTATATTATTTTATAGACCTTAATATGTACCTTTATAATAAATAAATAAATGCTGTTTAACTCTGGACATAATCTTGCTTGACCCTGCAGTTTGTAGCAATTGTTCTGATTAACCTATGAGCTGGGAGCGAGATCTTTACGCGAGTGATGTAGATTGCATTATAAATGGAGATCAAGTTAGTCATATCAAGGAGACGTAATAGATGCAGAATTGCAGATATATTAGATATGATCATTCTAGAAAACACTCAGTGCAGTCACTGCAGCTACTGACTAGGTATATTAAAAAAACAGCATTTGTTATGGCAATACACTATAGCTATACTAACTTTTGTCCGCGATTCCTTCCGTGTGGATCCTATCTTGTGAGAATTTTCGAAAAATCCGGTCTTATTAGGGAATTTCTATACAAAATTTCAGCTGAATTTTTGTATTGATACCTGACGATTAATGATGATTACAAGATACTAACACATTGCATGCTTTCCTAATAAATTGCTCATAATAGTAACAATGGCAGGTCGACCTCATAACGAAGATTGATCGACCTATTAGTGACCATTTGTCAATCGAACGAGCTCGCCTGTTTAGATCGATATTTGCTACTATTGCTTAACTTAATTTGGATTATTAGGCGAAACATGCTTTAGTTATTTTAATTAAGTATTTGGAGAAATTTAATGTAGCGAACTGTCTATTATTAGATATGATTTCAGTAATATGATGTTGATGTCGTAATGAGACCCGCTTGCGGGCAATACAATATGGCATGCTGATGTTGTTATGCGTGACAATTACTGATGTTTTTTTCTGATTTATCGTAAGCTAGCTGTTGTCAGCGACTTCGTTTGCGTGAAAATGTGTGAAAAGTAAACGTGCTTCTCCAGCTCTTAGGCTATCTCTTTGTCAAATTTCATCCAAATCCGTCCAGCCGTTTCAGGGTGAAAGAGTAGGTAAATGGTTTCAATAATTTGTGTGAAACAAAGTGGAAACTACTAGGGTTTACCTTGTTGAAATAACCAAATAGTTGGAAACAATCTTTAGAAAAGATGTACCGACGTTGAAATATAGGGTCGTATAAGCGTCTAGTCACATAATTGGTTTCTTCTTTATCACCCTTGATACATAGCTATATTTAACAATAGCCTGTAAAAGTGTGTCATGCAACGTACCTACCTCCCACCCTCGCTGCTATCCCACACAGAGCATCGGAGGTCGGATAAACTTAGCTATGCAGATAGGCCTTGTTCCAGCTTGTTAACTCTGAAGCTTTATGGATTAAATTATAATAGCTAGATTAGTTTTATTAAAACTACTTATATAGGTACCAAATAATTACTATAGGTTAAATTAAAACTATAGGTTAAATTAAAACTATAGGTTAAATTCAAGTAATTACTTTGCGAACGTATTTTAGTCGTTTAGTAGAAGCTTAGGTATCCTAACGTAAGCCAAGATGATGGGAAATTCGTGATTTGTTTTTACGGCTCAAATACACCAAATCCGTCATCGTACGAACTTTGCTCGTACGACGACGGCCGAACTCGGACGACTGAATCAAACACTTGTAAATCATAGAGAGCGCGTATAGGGAGTAGGGATATCGTAGCATTGGACGTTTTGGTTCTAAGTCCAATATTAAAGCTGAAGATTTTAACAAAATATCTTAATGTTTAACACACGCGTTTTAGGTAAACGGTTCACGCGGTGTTAACTTTCAAAGGCCCATCGTTACTCGGTAATGAAGGCACTGACGTTATTGGACCAACTCCAAATATTAGATACAGATCAAAATTAAAATAGGGCATCGCGTCATACACAATGATACTCTAAATATCTATGACACTATCAATAAACATTGGCAAGATTAAAGAGATCGGAAAATTAACAGTCCGCAGTTAATTGAGTTGGGAAAACTAGCAAAATGTTTTGGCTTAGCAATCTGCAGTAGATAATGAAGTTATAAAAATTCAAATAGCGATCGAAATGTTTGAAACCACATACTATCTATACATAGAATGAATAATGCAAAAATAATATAGGTACAGAAATGTGTTTTTCATGTTATATAATAGGTCTTTACCTATGAAATTGCCGTTTTGTATGAAAAAATTTAAACGAATTTTTTTCATGTATTTTTTATTTGTATTAATCGAAGTAATCACCCATGCAATCAATGCATCTTTGCCAATGCAGTGGCAGTTTATTGATGCCCTTCTTAAGGAAATCAGCTGGACGGGAGGCAACAAAAGCTTCAAAGGCATTTTGTACTGCCTCTCGGGTATTGAATTTTTTTCCCGCCAAGAAGTTATCCAAATTCTGGAAAAAGTAGTAGTCTGTAGGCGCAAGGTCTGGTGAGTAGGGCGGATGACGGAGAGCTTCCAACCCCAGTTCTTGCAACTTGGAGACCGTCTGCTGTGCAGTATCAGGTCGCGCGTTGTCGTGCAGGAGCAGTGGAGACGAGCGATTGACCAATGCTGGTTGGAGATGTGCCAGCTTCTTCATCATTGTGTTCAGTTCTTCACAGTACACATCTGCAGTAATGCTCACCCCGTTTGGTAAGAAGCTGTGATGAATCACACCGGCGCTAGACCACCAAACAGTGACCATCACTTTTCTAGGGGTAAGTTTTCGTTTAGGGCATTGTTTAGGTGCTGAAGCAGGATCCAACCAACTTGCTGAGCGCTTGCGGTTATCAAACAGAATCCATTTCTCTTCGCAGGTAACAATGTGGTTCAAAATTCCTTCATTTGTGTGTCTGTTGAGCAGTGCAAGGCACGTCTCGACGCGTACTTCGCGCTGGCGATCATTGAGTTCGTGGGGCACCCATTTGTCAAGCTTTTTTACCTTGCCAATTTGACGCAAATGGACCAATATTGTTTTGACGCTAACGTCGAAAGCTGCTGCTAATTCAGCCGTAGATTGTGTATCATCAGCTTCCACAATCACCTTTAATTCGTCATTGTCAACCAAAGTCTTCGGACGACCGCGAGGTTCATTTTTCAGGTCGAAATTTCCAGAACGGAAGCGAGCAAACCAATAACAGGTGGTGCGTTGGTTTGTAGTGTTAGCTCCGTAAACGTCGTTGATGTTGCGTGCCGCTTGTGCGCGTTGCTGCCACGACGGTACTCGTATTCCATAATTACTCGAATTTTTAACGTATCCATGATGACGAAAAAGATTGAAATGCGATGAAAATGTAACACTAATCAATAAACAAATGACTACTTTTGGAAAAAAAAAAACATGTTTTTAAAATAAAATTAATTTGAAATTAGAATTCTTAGCCAAACAAAAATTATTTTGATTTGAAATGGCCAGTACTGCAGAACGGCAATTTCATAGGTAAAGACCTAATATCAATGAATAATGAGCAAAATAATGGAGCAGTTTTGTTAGAACAGTTGACTTCGCGCCAATCTGCGTCAAGCATGGGTCTTCGTCAAATTCACAGAATACTTTGTCAAATTATTTTATACTTATCGCAAAGAAATCGCAATATCTAGGAAATAGAAGCCTGACATAGGCACCTATAAAGATTTTTAACTTTTTGATAACTTTTGCCGACTTTTGAGTCCAAGGCTTAGGCTCACCTACTTACACATAATAATTTTACAAGTCAAAAACGCAAACTACTTAAGGTGTTTAACGTTCGTGGCCAAGAATGCACATTATACAGATTTTTTAAAAAACAGCTAAGTAGCTGGAACTACATATTTTTTGCGGCAATGATTTTATTTTCCTAATAATCTCAGTGTTACGAATCCGCGATGTTATCTAAGGCACTTTATGTCAGGTTAACGTACTCTGTTTTTGTTCATGAAATGTTACACAATACGCGTCGTCGGTGTGAGAATAAATCACATATTGTATTACAGGGGTGAATGCGCCAATTGTGCACACGTCTGGTGCGAGAAAAATGGTAATAAGTAGGTACCTAGGAATACATTAGCCATGATTGTTAGATACTATATTATTATTATCCTTAAGAAAGCTAACAACACAAAAAGACAAAGAGGGTTTCAGTGTGGCTAATGATAGCTCAGAGAGAATGTTTGAAACAAGAAATGGACAACAATGAAGATGAAAGCTGGGTAACTCCCATCCACCCCGGATGTCTCATGAAATGAAGCCTATAGACAGAAATCACATATTTCTTCACACTAATCCCACTATCACACTTATCCCACTATCACACTATCCCACTATATCACACTAATATTACAAATGCGATAGTTTGTGTGTGTGTGGGTGTGTCGGCCGGACGGCCGGACAGATTTCCAAATCCGTCCAGCCGTTTCAGTGTGAAGAAGTAACAAACATACACACACACCCACACACACACACACACACGCACGCACAAACTTTCACATTTATAATATTAGTGTGATACCAACCTATCTTATTCCTATATATCCTATCTGGCATTATTCTCTTCCAATAATATAGTAGCACGCTTCAAATTCTATTCAATCTGTTGATTAGCTAAGTTTCATGGTCTGCCCGAAACAAAAGGTACCTACTGTTAGTCACGCCTGGCTACACCCATGCAGGTAGTCAGGCTATTAGTTAGCAGTCCAGTCACATACGATCCAGCAATCGTGAATCCTAGGTTGTAGAACAAAGCTGCCGACATATAAGCCGCTTTACGTGCCACGGTGTGTGGAGATAAGGCGTCTTATGCGTAGAAGGTATAAGATGCCAAGTTCATTAGCAAGGTGTTAGTTCAGTGTTGTAAATATCTGAACCCAGAATACTCTTATCATCGTCCTTCAAATATTTTGCGTGTTCCTAGAGATTTTTCAAAATGAGGTCAATCAAACCTTGACCGGCCGGTCTACATTGTCGTCAATTTTTCTTGTACTACGAATTACATCTGTTTTACGTTTTCTTAAAGTTACTCTATCATCATCTTCATCATATCAATCGAAATACCTTCCTCAAGCATCGCCAGCCCTCATTTATCTGTTTCATGACCACATAGGTATACCTACACGTAATCTTAATCTTAGTTAAATCTCTAAGACATTCTGCACCAATCTAGTTGAGATGCAGTGCTGGTGAAAATTATGTGGCCTCTACTCTATCCATGTTTGTAGTAGGTGTAGTATCGTCTGTATCGTCTATGCATTCAATTAAGTTTTTTCATACCATCACCAAATAATTTAATTTCGGAAAAATTCCAATATTCGCCAGAGAAAAGGCAGTTACTGCTAGGCACTCGTATCTTTAGGTATATTTTCTGTTTATCTCAATGGTTAACCCTAGAGTACTAATATAAATTTATTACTGCTTAATACTAATGATCGCCTGGGAGGCTACTTTCTAAATAAAACGTAATTTTGGTATGAACCTTTTGATAGAACTTAAAAAAACTTATAACTAAATAACAAGCATGTCTTTTGCCTTACTTAAATGCAAAAAAAGTTCCTGAGTAACTCTTAATTTGTCTTAAAATCAGGCTCAAGAGTAACACTAAACTTTGTAACAAAGACTTGAGGATATATTTTATAAAAAATAAAATAATCATCTAGGATCACTATTTTGGTATTCAAACTAAAGTATAATATATAAACTATGAAAAACATAACTAATAACTATTATAACCATCATATTGTTTACAGCAGTATGAAATAAGTCAACAGTAAAAAACTTACTTTAAATACTAATGATCGCATCCCAGGCGATCACATAGGCAATATCTCGACAACGCTGTGTCCCACCGGGCACCGGGTAGGCAAGCACTGTTCCTTCGCGTTACAGGCTATACTGAGTTGGCGTGAATGCACAACGCGATACGTCCCCGCAATTTTAAGATAATCAGAAAAAATCTACTTGGGGCGGACTCTCAGGCGATGATTAGTATTCTAGGGTTAAATCTACTGCCTTGTCCATTTAAAAAGAGTCATGTCTTGCACTTAGAGAACAATTAATTGGTCGTTTATTTTTAGTTTCTTATGTGATGTTAGATCACAAGATTAAATTAATTTTTTCATGTATTTTATTTTGGTCTGTTAGATAATAAATGTTCTTAGAAACTTCGCACACTTTGTTTGTTGTATTTTAATTGTGATGGAACATAGAAACCAGCTGTTACCGTATCAAAGTTTATTTTACGTTAGACAAAGATAAATATCGTTTCTATTTTCCTTGATTCGTTAATTGTTAGATTGATATTAGTTAATTGATGGTTACATGCCTACAAATGTAGGTATCTGCTCGTATTGTAGCCATTGCAGGAGGGAAACAATTCTTGGGATTGAATAATTAGATGTCTACAGTATGATAAGTTTTAAATTAATGTAGTAAAATTAAGTCCAAATCAAACAACACCCACATCGGTTATTTTGAGGTGAATCAGTTCGTTGCAAATGGGACTGAGCGCTGCAAACAAGGATACCAATTTTGGCACAGTTAGGTTCATAATGTATTCCAATGGCAAAGCCAATTTTTCTGCCTATCTGTTCGTGTTTGTCGGTAAACAAAAGTTGCAAATTGACCGCAGTCCACAGTTTACACTTGTGATTGAAAATCCCGTTACCTAGCTCTCTCTCGCGTAACCAATCCAATCGCAATAAGAAATCAAAATATGTAGGCTGAGGGACATGCAACATTATGTAGTATTTACAGAAAACACGTAGAATATTATTGATAAACTTGAGTAAAAAAAGGCTTTGAAATTGATTGAAAATTATAGCTATTATAAAAGCTGAGGAGTGTGTTTGTTTGAACGCGCTAATCTTTGGAACTAGGTACCAGTCGGATTCAAAAAAATATTTTTGTGTAAGATAGTCAGATGCATGAGGAATACTATAGGCTATTTAACATCACTCTACGACCCTTAGGAGCCGAGAACGGGGGTGAATCCGGGGGGAACAGCTAGTGCTGCGCTGTATAAAAAGAAAAGTTCTGACTCACTCAATGATTGACTCATCATTGGCCAGCCCAAACCTTTAGATCTAGAAACCTGATCTTGCAAAGAGGCTACCTTTATAGGGTCACACCTCAGATCATAGAAACAAGGGAGATGTGCCACGGCGCTATTGAGTTGACGCTTAAATTCTGATCAATGTGACCATGCTGCTGACGGAACGAACGCGATCGATGATATAGGTAGGTACTAACAGTGTTTAAGTTTAGTGTGAGTAATGAACTGATGAGTTTTAATGTGCGGAATTTTAATGTGTGGGATATCTCTATGTTCACAAAGGAGCTTTTATAATTTTGACGCAACTGCTTTAAAAGTGGTGACAGTGGTTTCCATACTAATTTGCTATGGTGGCATTTCTCCTGGTTTCTATGATCGAGGTCCACACGGACGGAGTCGCGGTCAAAAGTTACTTTTAATAAATATTATTGTAACACTTATAAATGTTATTTACTCGTAGAAAAGTCTAAGCGCTTAGTAATTTTTTTTTATGTTTTACATATTTTCTGATTTCTGTACCTACTTAATGTTAATGTCAGCAATTTATCATAATGTCGATTTTAATCATATGATTAATGTCTTGCGTATAAAGCTAAATGAAAGAGGAATGGACAATTTTCGAAGTATTTAATAAAACAGTAAATTGTTAAATTCAATAGATACCTACCTTTATATTGTTCTTTGTTTTTATCTACTTTGTAATCCATACAGATACACGATGGAAGACCATATGGATGGTTGCATTATGTATGACCTTAACTTGATGCTAAGTTTAGAATAGTGAAGAGGTAGGTAATTAATTTCTTGTAAGATGTGATATGTATCTTACTTTCTACACTTTGTATTGATATAATTATCCTAAACTGTAATGTTAACAGTGTCTTTTCTTTGTGCTTATAAAATCCTATGATCTTTTATGATGTGTGTTACTAACATAGCTTATAAGTAGTGTGTCTTACTAACATAAATTTTTGGATTAAGGTCTGAAATAAAGTATTTTTATTTATTTATAAACATAATTATCTTTCATAATTAGTAGGTACCTAAGTAGCCTACCAATAAATATTTACCAACAAGTTTTTGTAGAAGCATAAATTATTTACCTATTTAACTATGGACATCAGACTAGGCAGGTACTACATTATGTCCTTAATAATTGCAGGTCCTTGCATATAACTATACATTAAATCTTTGTGTAATAAATGAATAATGCACTTGATATTAGAATACCTACAATTTCAATTAAATTCTCGTCAAGTTAGGTACCTACCTACCTACCTAGTGTTTCTGATTTTATGTGTGTCTTATGCGTGTGTTATATGTGTGTCTTATGGTGGTATGTACCTGCTTACTATGCAGTATGCACCCATTATCTCAACCTGCGCAGATAAAGAATGGTGGATATGAGTATAGAGAGCGATAGTGTGACAGTGAGAGGTCGACGCCATTTTCAATCCCATTCCTTATCTGCGTAACTAACTAGCTATACTTAGTTTATTTTTTGCGATAAACATGGAAATGGATTTTGCAAGATTGCTACTAGGTTACTTACCATTAGGTAGGTAGTTAAAATTACGTACTATTACAACAAGGTGACGATGGTCTAAGGTACTTCTCGGTGACATTTCATTGTGGGCCATCGGATTAGAAAATCATAATTGAGTGAGACCAGAAGCAAAAATTTGGCAGGGGAATCAGTTCACCTGGGCGAAATGCATTACAAACTATTTTATTCATTTTGCAACACGGAGTTACACACCTTTTCGAAAGTCTGAAAACGTCTCCTCTCTATACATCACGACTGTGTAGTTATTGACAATGGTGAACTGCAAAATCGTAAAAGTCTTTTGAGTGAAAGGAACTTGTACGGGCTTTTGTTAATGGAGACAGGCTATAATTATGGTTCTTATTTGAGTACTACTTTCTCAGCATTATTGTATTTGTTTTTATTATTACCTATTCATTATACATATACTGCGTTATTCTTTTTTTTTATTAACCTCTCAGGCGTCGCATTGCGAAAATACATTAATTAATCCGGCGTCAAGTCCCCTCTCCCCTGCGAATTCCTCATATTTTCGCAGATTTTTTTTTCAATTTTTTTTTCAAACAGTTTTCCGCGATTTTCGCGATATTTTTCTATGGAACCAGTATGAAATTGCTTTTGTTTCATAATCTAGACAATATTCCCTATTAGATTACATATCCTACTTATTTTCATATTCATATCGATGATGAAGTCTAATAGAGCACGGATTTTTCATTAACCTCTCAGGCGTCACATAGGGACATATGTTCAATATGCAGCCAGTATTTTTTTCAATTTTTTTTTATATCTATTAGGTGCTATATCTATAGCACTTTATCTGCACAATTAAGTAAGGGATTAATTCCTCATAATTCCAGAAACCTTTACATTTAGGTCAACAGGTCAACTATACCTACAGGTGCGTAAAATTATTTAGAAAGCCTTGGTGTTTTGACTTTTTTATGCATCCAAGTCACGTAATTCTATTATTATTTTAGACAGTTTTCTGCTTAGTATACCTAAAGGTAAAGATGGAAAAGGTTTCATTTTTTTCTGTTTTATAGGTACCTATAGAGTTTAACCACGAAGATAATTAACGACTCTACGAAGAACGGGCGTGGGGGAAAATGGCCATACATGGATTTGGTGATTCATTCCCCATTTTTTTGAAAAATTTAGTGATAATGTGAATAGCCGATCCAGACACAAAAACAGATTACGCATGCCGCCAATACATTTAGAAATATTTAAAAGAAACGTGTATGTGTATTAGAATATTTAATCACCTTCCTCAAAGCCTTGCTCAACAACGCCTCACATTGTTCAAAAAACAGTTACATAACCTATTACTAAACAAAACTTATTATAGTGTTAAAGAATTTATTGACGACAAGATATAATAATAAAAAATATATAATATAAGATAATAACATTTTTTTGTAATTGAGTATTAATTTAAGTATAATATTAATTGAATTGTTTCTAACTTCATAATTACTCGCATTTTGCACGCCGCATGTGGCAGAATATGTCGGAACTTATAAAACTGTAAGACAAAAGTACATACCATGTTCTAGCAAATAAATTATTTGAATTGAATTGAATTGAATGGATTGGTTGCAGTTTCAGTTGTTTACCTACATTTATTTTGAATGCGCAGTCTACTACGCATTCAAAAGCCTAGGATACTATAATAGTAATAAAAGGTAAATATCTACTGTGTATCCTATATCTGGAGTAATATAATAAGTAGGTAAGTAATCCCATAGAACACCTTTGGTAGTGAGAAACCTCATACCTATTTAGTGATAAACTATTCATTTTCAACCACAGCCCACAGCCTAGCACTACAGTAAAGACGCAAGGTTCACAGCCAGCCAAATAACGCTAAGTACTCTTCGGTAGTGTTGTGTTCCTGTGGGGACTTGGGGAGTAAGATCGCCAGAGCTCCTGAGGATACGTTGTGTTGACAGCAGGGGAGCTGCTTGTTCCCCCCTAAGCTGTCGGCACAGCGAATCCTCATTTGAAAGGCTCGGCAAGGCGCATTATGTGATACTACCTACTTCGCAGTGGCAGTACGGAGTTTGGATTTGCGTCGATTAATGGATTTGTGCTCGATTACATCTCGCCATATGCCAGAACGTAGATCCACGCGAGACACAATGACATTTTTAATGTGTCTGGAATTGCGGCATACGGAAGGTTAATGGCAACATAGGTTTGCCTACCTTATTATTGAGACAAAGAGAAATATGGCCTCTGTGTACCTACCTATCCTCTCTACCTCTTCGGATAATACAGTGATGTTTTAAATAAAGTAGGTAATCTAAAAACTTACCAGGCACATCATGAACTCTCGTGGCAGGAATGTCCTTGTTAGCGAATATGTAAGCAGTCTTCGTGCCGAACAGGAGGTAAGGGTCATCTAGCACCGAGAGACACGTCTCTTCACCACTGGCGAAGGCCAGCACCAAGAGAAGGAACCACCAACTCATCTTCTAGAAAAATTTGAGATTTTTTCTATTTACAGTCAGTGCCCCACATTGTCTGACCCCTCCTAGAATTATAGTAGGTACAGATTCTTTAAGGGGTCAGCCAGTATGGGGCACTGACTGACTGAAGTTGTTATTCTGCTGTGTAATTTATGCATGAAATCCTGTTGTTTTAATTACTTTCTTTACTTTAGATAAGCTGCATCTTTTATTAAATTTGTACCTACTCCTGTACTTATTGATTAATTTGATATTTGTATCTGGGTAGGTACCTATCCTAACTTCGAATATAATCCTAAAAACGATATCAGTAGCTGAGTCAGTTATTAGTTTAACGACACTTATATCAATACTGGTTAAGTGCAGTATTGATATACAGTGATATACAGTGCATTGATTAGGTAGGTACCTACACGTGTTAGTTTTGTTTTAATTTAACATAATGTAACTTAAATATTGTAAATACATTATACCTACATGATAGAACAACATTTATATAATATTTTAATAATTATTATTATGCAAATGTAAGATTTATTATTTGTTCTTGCAAATATCTATATCTATTATCACATGATGTAAGACGCATCTACCTACTAAGTATGAAGTATGAACTAAGTAAGTAGGTACCTAGGTAGGTAGAAGAAATAATTCATTTGGTCGACGCCAAGACTCAATGATCGTTATTTTAATAAAAAAAACTTGCTAAACTAGTGTACCTACCTACTAACAACAACTTGAAATCTAACGTATCTATAAATAGTTGGCTACTATTAAATAAATAGAGTAGGTATTTGCATTTATTATCTTTCATGGGAGGGAGACAGTCTTTTTTACTTCCGGTGATTTTAGACCATCGAGAATTACCTGCATGTTTTATAACAAAATAAAACAAAAAAAAAATACTTCACTATCTTATGAACGGCAGATCAACAATCTTAAATTGCAAATCAGATAATTTGTGTTACTTATTACATAATATACCTACTTTACAACTACAGCATATCATTGCTATTAGATACCTACATAATGTTGGGAACTATTTGGATAGCACAAAAAAAATGTGGGCATAAGTTCAAACTCAAAGCAAACAAATAACAAAAGCCGCACAATGGGCGTGAACCTGCACTAATGTGACACACTTCAACACTTCACAAAAAAGTATATAACACGGAATAATTAAACGAACGGTACAGTGATTATTACCTTTGTGCGGGAAGATTCGGGATACACAATGTTGTCTGTGGTTCAAATACGCGGGAAACGCGGCGGGCCGCGGGCGTTATGGCAGAGGTACTGACTGGACTGGGTTTGGTGTTCGAATACCCGACCGAACGGTAGTACGCTTACCTCACAACACAACTATGGAGTATGGGCCCTCGCGTAGTGTGCTTACAACCTCAAAACATTAGAGCTATTCACAATGAAGTTGAAGTTACGGCTAAGATTATAATCGAGTTAATAGCTATGCAAAATATTTTTTCATTCAATGTGAGTCAGTGTTTTAACAGCTGATTTAGCTTGTTTTTATGTGCAGTTGTAGATATTGAATGTAGGCACTCATATGATCAGCACATAAGTGAGCAACACAAAGTCAAAGGTACTTTTAAATACTTAATTAAAGATTTGTCCTACTTAAGACGCTTGGAAGTAGACTCTACGTTCAAATTCTAAACTTACTTGCAACAACATTCATGTAGTTTCTACGTTTGGGTCAGTTTAGGACCCAGACTAGGTAGGTATGTATCCAGAAACTTTTAGGTAATATGGCCCTATTGTTAGTTCAGTTTACGAATTCCCAGTGTGGTCCCTCAGTTCACACGCACATGATGTACTACCTTCGGTCGTACCCTGTAGGAATTTATGCTTATTTGTTGGACATCTCTACTACCTATGTACTCGTATAATTAACAATGAAAATCTCATCCCATCTTTTTTATTTTGTATGTAAGTAGGTACTTATAGCTTTTCCGAAATTTTCCTAGATCAGTACATGTCATAAAACACGTTAATTAAAGGTAGATATTGATAGTTTTTGTGTCACGCATGGTCCGGCGCGGGTGACATCACGGCTTTGTTGAGAAAATAGCGTGTGAACTGTGAGGAAATCTGTACCAAAAGATACGCAGATTTATTAGAGGCCTATGTTAACTGCGAACTTTATCTACATTAGTAAACCCTGATTGGAGTCATGGCCATGACCAGAAACCCATTTTGGTTTTGCTATTTGCAGCCGTTGAAACTAAATGGGTACATAAGCAAGTAATTAAGCTTCTGATATGTTTTTCTTATTCCTTGCCTATTAGAAATCTAACGACTAATCTGTTTAATATCAAGCTGTTCGATGCTCTGTAATTACCGATCTGAAAAGGGGTGCCCAATTTCCATACTCTTTTCTTTGACCTTCTCTTAATTTTTCGTCACAAGAAAACTTGCTAGGTCCGCTTAATCAAAAATTGTAGTTTAGTTCAAAGTTTTCCCAGCATCCCGCAAAACCACCGTAAGAAAATGACGTAAACCGTACGCCCTATTTTTCGGCCGTTTGTCTTGTTATTTGATTGTTCCGAGAGAATAATCGCATGGGAACATTTCTCTTATACGCATCATTGTGCACTGCCACTGATCGATCATTGTATCAATTTGTAGCCGTAGGTAATCGATGTCTGCAGAACATAATATTGATGTGTAAAAAGGTTTCTTGAATTTATCCTGACTTTAGGGAGGTAGGTACAGTACTTGATAAGACTTGTAATATTCAAAATTATTGTGTTTAACAAAACAATCATTTTGAAAGTGATTTTAATAATATAATTTGGAGAGTAATTTTAAAAGTGAAACGCATAATAAAAAACATTTTATTGTGTGTACTTCGACTCTATATTGATTCCCCTATCAGTCACTCTATCTAGACCTAGATAGAGTGACTGATAGGGGTGTCCTAGTCCTAGGCTCATTAACGAGTGTTAATGAGCCTAGGACACTAAAAAGTGGTGAACGAGAATAGATGCTGAAAAAAAAACTTCTAACGGGAACAGCAGTAAACAGGTGATTTTGACTGTAGAAATTACAATGTTCAAAGGCGAGTTCTCGTAACGTTTTATGCAAGCATTAATCACTGGTTTATTTCAGTGAGTAATGTTTGTTGTAGAGGCAGAAGGTGAAAATAATAACATGTGTGTCAGTCGTAAAAATCATATTGCATAGATTAAGACCGGAATCCGAACTTCATGACTATGGCTATGGCAGTGTGGCTGCTCCACGGGATCGCTGATCCAGTATTCGGAAATAGAAAACTAATGGTCGTTTTCTTACAATTATTTTGCTACAAATAACATTCTCACTTTACTTCTAGATAGTTTTTAAATTAAAATTCTATCTCTAGGAGGTAAACAAGAGGATACGTTATTGAAAAGGTGAGTGCGTAAATCATCGCTTCGATTCCTAAATTCGATAAGGATTAATTTCCTACCTACCTACTTGAATTTAATCCTCATCGAATTTAAACCCTACAGTAAGTAGAATTGTATTGAGTAGGTACCTAGTTGCTCTTTCTAAGACCATAGAGGAAAAAGGTTCCATGAAAGTTATGCTACTACGACAGCTACAACGGTAGGTATCAATTAAGTGCCGGTAGCATCTATTAAAATGAGTTAAATAATTAATTATTGACCAACGAAATTCCTTTCAAAAGTTTGAATTCTAAAATGAACTTTTAATGGTAGGGTACGCAAAACATGTCTTAACTCAACACATGCATACAATGCAAACTTAGCAAAAAATCGAGTTAGAAAAAGAAGAAACACTCTAATCATACTTAGTATCTACTAGGGTCCATTTCAATTGAATTTTTAACTTTGTAAACAATGTTAGTATGGCCAACTGTCAAAATTTGATGAATTTGTATAGAAAGTTTGTTTACATAGTTTACAAGTTCTATTGAAATGGACCATACCTACCTACCTGTGCCTACATGCAACTCATGCAAGCCTCAATCAACATCGGTCAGTAGCACCGGCTGTGACGAAAGAAGTAAGTGGCTAAGTATTAAAACCTGAGTCGACTCGCGACCTCTTTGCAAGCCCGAAGTCCGTAGAAAGCGATGCCGGTGAGCTTATATTTGTATGTACACTCGACTCATGCTTCAGATAAGAGTTATGAAATGGCTTGATAAGGGGATTAGTGTTCTGCTTGCTATTTATGGAATGTTAGATGCTGGGTGCGTTTAAATGGCTCTATTAAGCTGAGCCGGTCAGTTTGTAGTTGTGTAGAGATATCTTTTGAGTACCAACTGAGTTAACTATGTAAATTAATAGTTTGATTCGTTTTGTCGCTAGTGGAACTTGGGAAGACTTTAATTTCTATGCAGTGTAAGTGGATTTTCTTCTTACTTAGCTTAGCCAAAAAGCTCGCAATTCAGCAGCTGCAGCAGTGACCGTAAATAATGTCTTTGAAGGTATTCTTAATTTAGCTCTAGCCATTAGGCTAGAGCTAAATTAACGGCCAGTAGGCCGTTCTTAATAACTGAACCATCGGCTTTATCCCCTACTAGGTACTTAGAGATAGATTTTTTTTACCTTTTTACCCGACTACGGCAAAACCAAAAGGAAAAGTTATGGTTTTTTGACATATGCCATAAAGAAGTAGGTAGGTAATGTGAAAAATCGATACCCCTAAGTAGGGAAAAGAGCCGATATCTAGGTAGGTACCTACCTAGTTACCAAACGGCCATAAATGTACAAAAACACGGTCCTATCACTTGATACGTCATGCGGTCATGCCGCCTGCCGCCTCCTTGTCATTCAAGAATAACGGCGCTTTCAGAGTATGATTTTAGTAATATTATTACCAACCACACACAGCTCAAATTGCTATGTAGATACAGTAGGTAGGATGTGTCTGTGATTTGATGTGTGTAACCCATCCTTTACGTTCTTCTTTTGTCTAAGTTATTTTATGAGTACCTACATAACTACCTAATTAATTTATGGAATGATTATGGGCTCTGTGATCAGGACAAGAATGCTGCTATTCTCTATCTTCATGTCTTAAGGAATTATGACAAAGGAACTGCTCGCTGCATCCTTCTATAACAAATTAATAAATAATAACAAGTTATCAACCCGCTAAAGTCTAAACGTGATCATCACGTGCTTATTTTTATAACAGCAGCAACAAAACTGTCTACTGCTTAATCGTCGAAACATTCAGACATAAATTGTCAATTAATCGAAACACGTCTGGTTCGCATACCTTCGCGTTTTACATAACTGTAACAGTCTACAACGATACCTACCTATAGCTACACCTCAGATCAGAAACAAGGAGATATGCCATCATAGCAAATTAGTACGGGAAACAACTGTCGCCACTTTTCGAACATTTTTCGACACAATTACAAGCGCTTCTAGTGAATAAAAAGATCTCCCACACATAAAAAATTCCGCACACCCTCAATCTAACACTGTTAATCGTCACTCAACACTAGCACTAAACTAAAACCACTGTATTTATATCATCGATCGTGTTCGGTTCGTCGCCATCGTGTACGTTTTATATACGGTCAATGTAACTATATCAAAGCGTCAATTTCAGTGGCGCCTTGACACATATCCCTTGTTTCTATGATCTGAGGTCTACAACGATACCCACCTACAGCTACACTCTATCTATACGCGGTGCATGCGGTGTGACCTCAATTTTCGTGTGCGGTGACCCGTCAGCTGTCCATAAATGCCACCTCATCTGTTATACGGATGAGATGCGTGTCATGTATAGTAGCCCTTAACAGAGCGTTGGCTTTATGAGGTAATATTTATGAGCCTTATTGGATATTATACGTATTCTAGGAAGGTTGTATTTTGCGTGGATATATTTTTTTGACTAGATAGGTAGAAAGTTAGAGTGTACATCAATAGACCGAGATCAAATAAACATTTCGATGGATTCATTAAAAATATATACCTTACTAGACTTTTGCTCGCGACTCCGCCTGCGTGGACTACAGTGAATTGACCATTTTAAATAAACACTTTAGTGTAGGGTCAGGGTGGTTAGTACAGTCTTATTTTTTTTAAGAGGGGTCAGACAATGTGGGGCACTGACTGTACTACGAAGAGGTCAGGCTTAATCTCTGCTTTATCCCACCGGAATTAGATGAAATGTGGCTTAGATTTTAAGTTGAACGGGTTTAACCCCAAGCTACTAAAGAACGGTGAAAATACTTTCAGTAGGTACTTTTTGCGTGATGCGCGCACAGACAAAAATAAACTAAGGTACCTACCCAAAAAGTTTATTTAGGTGGGTAGGTTATTTAGGTGTAGGTCTTAGCTAGTACCCTATCTTCCTGACTATTTTTTTCTAAGTAGGTACGGCTAGGCAAAACTACTTACATGGGAAGAATCTATACAGAGGACAACACCGCAAAGTCTTTTATTTAAGGTTTTGTTTTTGTTCTTATACATCTGAATCATAATAAAATAAGTTCATGCAAAATTAAAGTAGGTACCTATTCATTTGAAAATTTAATTTTCCCGCCATGTTTTGTATTGTCTATGACAAGTTGACAATTATTAACGTTTTGTTGTTACTCTATTAACTGCTGGGACTACTTAATTTTGGAATATGTAATTGATAACATTAGAAGCGCGTGAAATATTGGTTGGGAACACTACATAATCAGTTGGAATTTAAATAATTTAAATAATATAATGCTAAAGGTGATTTTCTTTTTATCTTGACTGTGTTACAATGGAATTTATTCCATTTTATTTGACTTTTCTGTTTAGGTACACCGTACACCTTTCTTTATTAATTTCCATTACTAATGTTCAATATGTAATGCATTTAACCTACTAATACTTTAATAGTGCAACTTGTCAAGTGCTATCAAAACGCAACTAGTCCATTTTGAGTGAAAGTCAAAAATTCGTACTCTATGCTCAGTCACTAATGGCGTGTCTTCCTGTTACACACGTTAAATCGTCAAAATGGCTAAGAAAAAAGGCGACGAAAAAGTGAACCAAACACCTCAAAGTGATAATGAGGAGCCGAATTTTGACGAGGAGCCCGATTTCGATGATCCAGAGGGTTTCGTTGACGATATACCCGATGAAGGTGGGCATTTTTCTGTGACAAGTTTGACCGGCCATATGCGTCACCCACGCATTTTACAACTTTTCATTCATGTTGTTACTATTTTTAACATAATTGTGAGGCTTACTGTGCGCTAACAAGTGTAGTAAATTCAAATGTTGAACTTTTCCAGTGTGTTTAGCAGTGTAATGAAAGTCATAAAAACCTAACCTAACTTTGACGTTGCAGAATTGTTGGCCGACCTTTTAGAACAGAAACCGAAGGAATCTGACAGTTATGAGAACGTGGTGGTGGTCGACGGGTGTCCGCAGGTCGGCCCCGAGCGCCTGGAGAAGCTTCAGAGTGTCATAAACAAGATATTCAGCAAGTTCGGCAAGATCGTCAACGAATATTACCCAACCAGCGAGAATGGAAACACGACTGGATACATTTTCCTGGAGTACAACAACCCTCAGACCGCCGCCGAAGCCGTGAAGGCGACAAATAACTGTAAATTAGATAAGCAGCACACATTCTTGGTGAATTTGTTCACTGACTTTAAGAAGTAAGTACCCCTACCTTAAACATCTTTATCAAAAAATCCCAGGTGCTAATTGTTCAAGGATAAGAGTGTTACCATGTAAAGTTCATTGAGCTCCATATTAGTAACTTTACCGAAATATTGCTGATCACTATTAATTAAAATTTATTTGATGTTTTCCTGCTCGCACTGTCATAGTCACTAATAGACATAATTACTAAAATTGCACTATAAATTAATAAATGTGTTAAACTTCAACATATTTTCATATTCTTTTATGTAGTCATGTAGTCAATTTGCAACTTGGTAAATTTTTCCTTATTGCAAATTCAAATAATATGTTTAACTTCCTAACAGAAAATCACTGGCATTATGTTTTACTTGTGTTGCATAATTATTAGCTATTTGTGACTGGTTCACAAAAAAACCATATCTAACTTTCTACACCTTAGCATAATAATTTATGTAACTAAACTACCAATAATCGTGTTTAAAAACATAAATTTATTCTTCATCAGATATTCAGATATCCCTAAAGAATGGGAGCCTCCTGCACCTCAGCCGTTCAAGGTCCAGTCAGACTTACAATGGTACCTGATGGACCCCGAGGCGTTTGACCAGTTCCTGGTGGGCATCGGCACTGGTGTTGCACTTCAGGTGTGGCAGAATGCCCTGCCTGAACCTACACTTATGCAGGAGAGACCGGTAAGCTGTTTTTCTATCAATATTTTAAAGGTTTTTGTTGCTATATCAGTCATACAATATTGAAGTCTACCTCATAATATGAATGACTCCACAAAGTTAGTAACTAGCAACTCTTGCAAGAATGCAATAAAGTGTAATTCAGTTCACACAGCATTGCATGCCTAAAATTAAATTAATCTACAAGGCAATGGTGCTGATTCTGTTGAACATCGCACAAAACTAATTTATTTATTAATTTAAATTTATTTAATTTATTAATCACACTATATCTCTTTCTTACAAATATAATTGAAAAAGGACAGAACATATTTAGAACTGTCAAATTAGTTTACGCCCTTGTCATTTACAGGAAAATAGTCATGACCTTTTGCAATTTCGACTAATTACATATTACATTACATTAAAAATATTCAAGTGGACTAATTTGACAGGATTAAATATCTGCCATCCCTCTCTCATGTTTTTTATTAGAAAGAGACATAACAAGACTAAATTAGTTTAGTTCGTAAACAACAGAATCGGCACCAAAATATTTTTACTATCTCTTCTGTTCTGAGGCTTTGTAAACACATTGAATTGGACTTCTCTTCTTGGGAAGGCCCTTTGGTGTACTTGTAGCTTTTTACTTGCACCAGGATAGGGTCTGATATTGCCAGTGATTAGAGTTTTGTAAACTAAAATTATACAAACTTTTATATTAATCAAACTAAATGTTTTGTTGATGTTGTGATGCATTTTAGAACTTCTTTTAAAATATTGGCACATCCTGCTTGTATAGTTTGTAAATTGTTGCTACATAGAAGCACTGTTGCCAGAGAGTCTCTGGAAGAGACCACTGTTGCCAATTTTGCGCTAGAAATGTATGCAAAAGTCATAAATGTCTAGCTCAAAAATCGCAAAATTGGCAACAGCATAGAAGCGCATAGTATCATAAACAAATGTTATTACTTGATAATCTTGAGTCATTCTAGTTTCATTGAACATATAAAGTTCCTATCATTATTATATCATTTGCCTGTTTTCACAGAACTGGACGGAGACTTACGCCTCGTGGTCGCCGCTGGGCACGTACCTGGCGACGTTCCACTGGAGGGGCGTGGCCCTATGGGCCGGCCCCAAGTTCTCACAGTTCCAGAAGTTCTTCCATCCGGAAGCTCGGTTCATCTCCTTCTCACCGTGTGAAAACTATGTTGTTACGTTCTCACCGACAGGCGATAGGGGCGAAGATAAGAAGCTCATTATTTGGGATATCAGGTTAGTAGCCGATGGCTGTTTTGTGTCCAAAACTTTTATTTGTGACTAGTTCTTCCCCGCGGTTTCACCCCCGTTTAAGGGTCGTAGCGTGATTTTATATAGCCTACTATTCCTCATGAATCTGGCTATCATATAATTAATTAGGTATACAAAAAATTTTTTTCGAATCCGACTGGTAGTTCCAGAGATTAGCGCGTTCAAACAAACTCTTCAGATTTATAATATTGGAATAGATTACTTACCAATGCTAAAAAAGCGTATTATGTTGTAAATTAGTGTTAACAACATTCTATTATCGCTAGATTAGCGACCCGCTCATGCTTCGGACGGGTGCATTATGCTGATGTGGCGACATGTCGAAACATCGAGATTTCTGTGCCGTATCTAGGTTAAATATTAACATTAACATACACATGATACACATAAATCTTCAAACTAAGTGGTGATGGAAACTGCATTAAAATCCAATAAGCAGACAAAAAGGGACTTTGTTTTGTACTATTTAAAGATGAATATTTGTGAATATTGGCGAATTTTTAGAACCTTGTATTTTTCGATAGAAATATTATTTTACTAGAGTTCAAGCAGCATAAAAATGAGGTCTTGAGGTATTGGAAAGTTTTCTCATAGTTATCATTTTAGATTTGTTCTTTTTTTATCTAATACAGAGATTAATCACGCCATGTTTCGCTTCAAGCTGCATTGGTCTATAAATGATAATGGACATGCACATAAGATAGCACCTAATGCGCCTGCCACACACTCGACGAGTGGCATGGGAAGTAGCGAGGAAAGGAGGCAGAGACATAGTGTGGCAACATTACTCGTCATGCCACACGTCATGCTCCTCGTCCTCTCTCTCTCGTCTCGTCCGGCAGAGAGGGCAACATCGCGGCAAATCAGGGCAGCGCGAGGAGCATAGCGATGAGCAGCGCAAGGAGCATAGTCTGGCAGGCGCATAATGAAGTGGTTCATTTACAGTTGCTTGGTACACTTAGCTCTGAATAGCTGCATAACCAGTTGTGTTAGACTAGACAAATGTTGGATAGACAACTAATTCTATGTGCCAAGTGACATTCCAATACCTAGCATACAGTGGCGTGCCTACAGGGCAAGCCCGAGGGTGTTTCGCGTAATTTTTCATGATTGTAAGTGTTTTTTATTGTACGCTACTCACTTACATTCATGTAAAATTTAGAGATATACCCTCGGGCTTGCCCTGTAGGCAAGCCACTGCTAGCATAAGCGACAGTTTGACAAACTAGTAACAATAGTTGCAGAGAAATGTGTATTGTTTCTAAGCTGTACATAAGATCACATTAGTGCATTGTTCAAACTCACGCAAACTTGTTTGATAATTACGTATTCACCTCGCGTGAGCTGAGACAGAATACCAACATGTATCAGCACCGAAAGATAAATTGTGTATTACAAGTTTACATATTAATAAAAACTTCTCTCAGTGAGGATACACATCTATAAATAAATAGTATAAATAGAAACCAAAATCGCAAATAGATCATTTCCATTTTTGGCACTAACCTGGATTTTCGAAATTTCGTCACTGATAAAGAAATGAATAGTTACAGCCTTACAGCTTCATGCAACTCGAAACGTCATTTTGCTATCAATGCAGGTCATCGAAGGTTCCGAAATTAAAGCGACAGACAACCTATCTGTCGCTTTAATTTAGGCAACATTTATGATTATAATCATTGACATAGTATTATTTGCCTCCTTAGTTGATGACTCCTTACTATTATTATTAAATATTTAAGACATTTATTAACAACTGATCTTTCCTTTTATTTAAATTCACTATATTTCTTTAGGACGGGTCAAGAGAAGCGTAGTTTCCCGCCGCCCGACGAGTATGTGACGTGGCCGGTGTTCCGTTGGAGCAAGGACGACAGGTACTTCGCGAGGCTCGGCCAGGACATGCTCTCTGTGTACGAGACGCCGAGCTTCGGCCTGCTCGACAAGAAGTCCATCAAAATACCAGGAATCAGGTGAGAATTTTATTTTTACATGTCTGATGATGATGTTGGTTCAGTATGCACTGCAGTGGCGAAGGGTCAGTTTTTGTAAGAGGTAAGCCGGAGCTACAAATGCTTACCTGGCCTCGAAAAGCTAATTAATAAAAGTAGGCAATACTGTGCTATTTTTCAAAGGGAAGCTGGTAGGAATCGTATTGTAGGGACCCTTCGCCACTGATGTATTGCATTGGTTAGGTATGCATTGCTCACTCACTGTCCTGAATCCATAAGTATGCAGAAGTGAGCTATAAGTTGTAAGGCGTCCATTACACGGTAGGTTTTGCTGTAAGTTTAACCACTGTCAAGATGTGACTGACGGATAACCTACCGTGTAATGTGATGATTGACGATTGCGTGACGAAAATCTGGATACTTTGTACGTTGATCATGCAACCATCAATCATGATTGATGGTTTTCATGATCAACTATCAAAGTATCCAGATTTTCGTCATGATGGATGGTTTTGTTTGAGCGTCTAATGGACGCCTAAGATGTGGCTAAAAAAATCAATTTTCAGATGTCTTTAGTAACACATAGAAGTGGTTTGGCCCGAGAAAAACGAATTTTTCGTCTTTGTTTAAATATTGCTGTGTCAATAGTGTATTTCTATACTATGTATTGCGTTACTTATTTTCTTGTTATTGTAATAACGACGCGTAGGAGCAATTTTTATTTAACTCTAGTAAGTTTTAAGATTTCCACCCACTTGGGATTTCCAACTTCTAGGAAGCGCTAATTTCTATACAATATTACGTTTTATTGGTAAACTTGCAACATAACATTAACAATTGCCTATTACCATTCACAGAGACTTCAGTTGGTCGCCCACAGACAACATCTTAGCGTATTGGGTGGCGGAGGACAAAGATGTACCAGCTAGGGTAACACTTCTAGAAATCCCCAACCGCACCGAAATACGTTCCAAGAACCTGTTCTCAGTAGCCGACTGTAAGATCCACTGGCAGAAGAGCGGAGACTACCTATGCGTCAAAGTAGACCGCTACTCCAAAGTGAAGAAAGACAAAAATGAAATCAAGTACTCAGGAATGTACTACAACTTTGAAATATTCCACATGAGGGAAAAGGAGATTCCCGTTGACTCGGTAGAAATTAAGGAATCTATTCAAGCGTTTGCTTGGGAACCTGTTGGGTCTAAGTTCGCCATCATCCATGGGGATCCTGCTAATATCTGCATTAGTTTCTACCAAGTGAACACGGGCCAGGCTCCGACTTTGCTGAAGAAGTTTGAGAGGCAGCCGTTCAACCACTTGTTCTGGTCTCCGTCTGGACAGTTCATTGTGCTCGCTAACCTTGGACTGACCGGTGGAGCTCTGGAGTTCTTGGACACTAATGATTTCACTATCATGAATGTCTCTGACCATTATCAGGTGTGTAATCAATGTTTACTTCATATATTAAAACTAGCTGTTCCCCGCGGTTTCACCCCTTTGATCGGCTCCTAAGGGTCGTAGCGTGATGTTAAATGGCCTATACTATCTGGTAGTGTTGGGCCGACTATGAGTTTGGCCGACTAGTCGGCTGGAAAAAGGCCGATTAGTCGGCCGACTAGTCGGCCAAGCCGATCATTGCTTTCGGCGGTGTTCGGGTGGAATTAAATATATATGGAATACATTACTGTAAAGTTTCATCAAAATCTGTTCAGTAGTTTTTGCGTGAAAGAGTAACAAACATCCATCCATACATCCTCACAAACTTTCACGTTTATAATATTAGTATGATACTGAGGTCTATTTAAAACTATTTAAGGCTGTTCTTTGAGAGTTAAAATTTAGTTACAGTGTTACACAGTGTTGTACAGTGTACACGCGATTCTAGTTGTCCGGACTGCTAGTACTTACTCCGTAATGACGTCGTAGCGTAGCGTAGCGACATATTATGTGTATGTCAATTAATAAGTGAGTTTTAATTTCACAGATGTCTGGCATCGAATGGGATCCGACCGGTCGTTTCGTGGTGACTGGCGTGTCTTCACTTAAGAGCAAGATCGATACTGGTTACTACATCTGGTCCTTCCAGGGCAAAATATTAAGAAGGTTAGTAATTATCATACATTCAATTGGCTTTGAGACAAAACGTAGACAATGCCCCCCTTACTTATAGAGGATGATTAAATTAAACAGCTCTTAAGTCTATTGTCATCTCTATTCATTGTCATAGAAATGACAAGGATAGTTGTATATTTGGTTATAGTTAAGAGGCGTCTGTAAGGGGGTGGAAGTCTAAACCCTACTGAATTTAAAATCACGCGATGCACCGTAATTTGTTGATGTTTTGGTTCATCTTAAACTGTGGGTATAATCTCAAACAATCTAAGCAGCTATTATTATTTTACTGTACAGATAAGTTAGATACACCATGAAAATCAAAGATTTATCATTAGCCCAATTTATCTATTCATGTGCCAATATGTATTGGCCGGATTGACTCTACAGATCGGGCGTCAAATTGGGTCTTACGTAGGCCTATGTTATGTAGTCCTCATAATTGTTCTGATAATGTATGCTAACACCGGTTATTTCCTACAGAGTGATGAAAGAAGCCTTTGCTCAGTTCAACTGGCGGCCGCGGCCCCCGACGTTGCTCTCAGAGAAACAGCAGAAGGAAATCAAGAAGAACCTCAAGAAATACTACTCACAGTTCGAGTCTAAGGACCGCATGCGCAGTAGCAAAGCTAGCAAGGTACAATAAGTTATTACAATGATCTACTTTAACACTCAGATAATGTACTAATCTATAGTTCAATATAATTAGGGCCAAGTTCACCGAAAAAAAAAACAGTCGGTTATATTGAAAACGGCCGTATAACATGACTTTTTCTATAAAAAAAACTTTTTTAACAAAAAATAACCGACTTAAAAAATCCACTACAAAGAAAATAATAATTTTGGTTTCGGAAGTCGGTGGCTTTGGTTTTTGTTTGCTTTTTTTTGCCACCGACTTCCGAAACCAAAATTATTATTTTCTTTGTAGTGGATTTTTGAAGTCGGTTATTTTTTGTTAAAAAAGTTTTTTATTTTACCCTTTTTAGTTCTTTATCCCGTGTTAGATTACTTTCACGAATTCGTTCAACAGTAAATCTTCTACGGAGTGTGTACATTAAGCCTATAACTTTGTACATAGGAATGATTACATAATGTATTATATACTAAAACCTTCCTGAAAGTATGTAGATTACGTTAGTGAAAACCCCATCCAAATCGAATCAGTAGTTTTTGAGAAAATCGCGCACATACAAACATACATACATACATACTTACATACATACTTACATACATACTTACATACATACTTACATACATACTTACATACATACTTACATACATACTTACATACATACATACGGGACGAATACAGAACCTCCTTTTTTGAAGTCGGTTAAAAAAGATACGATAAACGGCCGTTTTCAATTTATCGGACTGTTATCTTTTCGGTGAACTCGGCCCTTATTATGTTTAAAACAAATTTTTGTTTAAATGTTTATTTTGTTTGTAGGAATTGGTGGCGAAGCGTACTGAGCAGATGAAGAAGCACGTGGAGTACCGCGAGGCCAAGGTGCAGGAGTGGAACGAGCAGAAGCCGCGCCGGCTGGAGCTCAGGAATTGTACGTACCCCTTTATTTCTGTGTAGTGCAGCTTTGCAGGTATCCACTCCATGTAAAATATTGATATTCAGCCGCAAGCAGTTAGACTGGAAGCCGACCCCAATCATGTTTGGGAAAAGGCTAGGCGGATGATGAGTGCAGCTTTGTAGGTAGGGCTGCCGCCATCACCCTAATTTGCTGACGCCGGACAAAAACTTTATAAACCCTGGACATTTGGGTGAATTTGAGTATTTTTCCCGGAAGCCCCCGAAAAAAGTATTTCATTAATCAGTATTCCCCTGACATAAAGTGTTTGAAACTCCTACCGGACGCCCTCTAAACTAGGACAAATCCGGGGAACCCCGGACGGATGGCAGCCCTGTTTTAGGTCACAGTGAAGGAATTTCCAAAAACTTGTTTGGAACTTGGGTAACGATTTCTGTTGCCAAACGAATTCTGTCAACAAACAAGGAGAACAACTCTTTGTTTGTCTCTCAACAAACAAAGAGTTGTTCTGCTTGTTTGTTGACTTCATAAGAATAATAAAGAATATAGAAATGAAACTCGCGCCAGACGCGTTCCAGCCGAGCTAGGATGCGCGCCGCGACAAAATTTTGTCGACGGTTTTCTCGTGCATTTGTCTCATATTCGCACGAGAAAGAGCTAGACAAAACAATCGAACATCGACATCCATACATCCTATCATTACAAATGTGAAAGTTTGTGAGGATGTATGTATGGATATACATACATCCTCACAAAGTTTCACATTTATTTAGTAAGACTTACGCCACGATTTGGTACTGTCCTATAATATTGATTTTAATCTTTCAATGATCACACGTTAATAAAATGAGTAATCAACTCCCTTTTTGTCTTACAGATGTTGACACAGACGGTATCGACACCGACTCGACAACAACGACGGTAGAGGAAGTTGTAGAATTTTTGGTGAAAGAAGAACAAACGGTCATCGAGTAGTCACCATTCCGGTCGAACGTTGGAGGTCGGTGCGAACACTGGCCTCGGATACAGTCCGGATACGGATATAAACACATTTTTAATAAACAGACCACAAAGTATACAGTTGTTTTATACCTCCATCCCCGCTAAAGTCACAAAAGCGTTTTATACGAGAGTTGCATTATGTTCAGTGTAAGATTTCGGTTTATAGATTATACAATAGGTAATGTTTATAGAAATCATATTAAATTGAAATGTTTCAAATGGAAAACGGCCTTTTAATACCTGTTTGTATTTATTTTTGTTACGTTTATTTATAAGATGATGGTATGAAATAAACAATTTGATAAACATCCGATATGGGAGAATTATTTATGAACAGTCAATTGAAGTTTGTTTTCATTTTAGAGCGAAAGTTTTGACGTTTGAAGCTTTAATTGCTTTTTACCCGACTGCGGCGAAGCCCAAAAGGAGGGTATAGTGTTTCACCTGTATGTTAGTATCTATGTATGTATGTGGGTATGTCTTTTCCGTTTCTGTGTTCCCTCCTATAGATTAAACAAGCGAACGGATTTTAACATATGACATATTATCATTAGATTCGTATCGACGTCGCGAGTAACAAAGGCTATATAGATTTTGAAAAAAACCAACATGGCGGATTTTAATCACCATTCATAAAAAAAAAAAACTGACTTGGTCATGTGGGGTATCAAAATGAAGGGCTCAAAGAGACTATTATGAAAATATATCTTATACATTAAAATAATTTTCATCTAAAAAAACAGAATTATTTTTATTTTGTTATATCATCATGTGGGGTATCAAAATGAAGGGCTTAAAAAGACGATTACGAAAATATTTATTATATATCATGGACATCAAAAACTAAAAAGTGAAAAATAAAAATAGAAAATTAAAAATTTTATAAAAACTCGACCGCGGTTTGCCCTGGGAACACTGGGTCCCGACTGCAATGTCTTGTTTACCTTTTCTTTTTTTGGTGGTTCTATAACCAGATGCGACATAGGGCAAACCGCGGTCGGTTTTTCATAAAATTTTTAATTTTCTATTTTTTTAACAATTTATCGGAAGGATGGTTGGATGTGAATACATCGGTAAATGATGGGTAAAATGGTTTTCTTGCCAGTAAATTATTATGGTATTACGATTTTATAGTCGTGGAAATTGTACCCAGGAACAAAATATTAAATAATAGTGGTATTGAAATTCGATTGCGATTGAGATACACCCTTTGTCTTGTAATAATTTGGTACTGATGAATGCGTGCGCGTAGTCTTGGGTTCGATTCCCTGTTTGAAAACGCGGGATTGCAACTTTATTCACACTGTTTAGGTACTATGGGTGGTGCCACCACTGTCAGACATTGGTCGAATGAGAGTAGCTCTAGCTAGCCAGACCACCAAGCTATCGACCCTGTCCTTGGTAGACGTTGAGCATATTATGAGCGACGGCTCATTTACATTTTCACCTAGGCCGACTGCTTGCTGCTGTTCTCTGACGAAAGCTGCAATTGCTAATCCGGTGCATCTGAAGTGCTCTACAGCAGTGGTTCTTAAACTTTTTGAATTCACGGACCACTCAGAGTTTCAAAAATTCCACGGACCCCTGTCGAAGAAAATTTTAGGAACGAAAAACAGGATATTACAAAAATTTTATTGGTAGGTAAGTTTACAGTGATTTTTAATACGAGCGAGCAATCAAACACGATGTGTGAATTACTGCATAATATTTTCCTATTAAATAATTAAGTATATTATGAGTAAACTGAGTGGTTGCGGACCCCTGGCACCTCAGATCATAGAAACAAGGAGATATGCCATCATAGCAAATTAGTACGGGAACAATTGATGCCACTTTTAGTACATTTTTCGACACAATTACGCGCATAATTAAGCGTTCCTTGTGAATAAAAAGATCTTCCACGCATTAAACATTCCGCACACCCTCAATCTAACACTGTTAATCGTCACTCAACACTAACACTAAACTAAAACAATGTTTTTATATCATCGATCGTGTTCGGTTCGTCGCCAGCGCGTACATTTTTAACCGACTTCCTTAATATGAGCAATTTGCTCAAGTTCAGGCATCAAGCTCGATAGCGCCTTGGCACATCTCCCTTGTTTCTATGATCTGAGCCTGGCACTCATATCACGGACCCGCAAGGGATCCATGGACAGCTTCACCCACAGATATCTCAATAATAGTCAGTAGAAGTCGCAAGGGCGCATGACCTTGTCGCTACTTTCGAGCAAATTATGTAAGGCAGGCAGCTGGTGTCTTACACGACACCACTACATCGAGATGGCGCCTTAAAAATTTAACGTGTCGTGTGTGACTGTGAACGCAATTATTTTTTTGTATTGCATTGGATGCTTTGACATTGCGAACCGGCGACACACACAGGCGCGGTCGCAGCCGACGATTTTGGGAGGGGGTCATACCGCAGCTGAAGACTTTAGGGGGGGTCATACCGATTAATGCCAACGTGCTATACCGTGAATTAGCGTGTTTGGTGCAGCTTTGTACGATTTTGGGGGGGGGGTGATGACCCTCGTGACCCCCCCCGCCCCTGGACATCTGGGAATAAAATGTAAGTAGTAAGTAGATCACATTTTTCTATTGACATAGATTTCTGTCGAACCCGACATGAGATCTCGGCACTCGGATATTGGAGGATTCGGTGTGTAGAGCGCACAAACGTTTAACGTTTGACGAAACTGATATCGAGAAGGCCTGGATTAATTATTGTCAGCAATAGATAGATAGATCTAAGCAATAGGCATTGAGCGTGTCAACGAGGTAGTACGTGCGTAGCCCTCTGGACCAGCTAGCTGGGTGAGATTTAATGCTAAGGCAAGCTCACGCAGTTTTCTCCCAGCGTGGTCAATGTCCCGGTATGGGAATAGCCACTCCTGGTGGTCGTTAAAATCCTCTAGTAGCACTAATTGGGTTTTAGGGTACTTCAGTTGATCCGCATCCGCTACTTCGCTTAGATATTCTGTGAGCCTGGTTGTCTCCTCATCTGCGCTGTGCGACCAGTAGACATGCATTGAGAATTTTCTATATACCTGTATCTACCAGTAACCAAAACACAGAGAATTAGGGATTTTCAAACTGACCGAGACGCCGATATGAGATGTCGTCACGGGCTTAAATAGGCACCAGCTCGAGGCTTAAAATTGTACTCCAGGGTATAGCCTGGGTATGAGTTATTTGTGAGATTGAGGATTGTGACAGAGAAATTCAATTTTGGTGCCACTGATTTTCAATTTTGGTGGGTACCTACTTTCAAGTTTGGTGGACGATTTTCAATTTTGGTGGCCACACTAGACTTTGAACTCAAATATCTTCAAAACTTATCATGATATTCTCAGACCTCTTGAAGATCCTTATAGCTAGGACCTTTTACTCCTATACCAGGTCCTTTTTTTTCACGAAAACTGAAGAAAAAATTTCGCCACCAAAATTGACAAAAAATGCACCTTGTTGATATTGACCCATTTATACTATCGCTCGTGTTCGGTTCGTCGCCAGCGCGTACGTTTTTAGTACGACCAATTTGCTCTAAATCAGGCATCAAGCTCGATAGCACCTTGGCACATCTCCCTTGTTTCTATGATCTGAGATCTACTGAGATTCTATGATCACTCTACACTTCTACAGTCCTGTCAAGAAATGTATGGTAGAAATGAAATAGGCCGCGGCCGCACCGGTACGGCGATTGCAACGCGACGGCGAACAAACTCATATAAATATATGTCGATGGCCGCACTGCAGCAGTGCGGCTACCGACATATATGTTTATATGAGTTTGTTTTTCACGAAATCGCCGACGCGTCGCGATCGCCTTACCGGTGCGGCCGCGGCCTAGTCTTCGTCGTTCATGTGTTGATTTTTAATAACACTAACAAATTGACGCATGTTGTTTACTTATAATTTCCAGGAAAATGCACTCAGTGTTGAATGTGTTGATCACAAGATCCATCTGAAAGGAAAAACAAAAAGGCATCGATAGGGTTAATTTTAATATGTAAGGAAAATAAAAAATCTAGGTAGATACACCATAAAGGTGCTGTTAGGTAATACCTATAGATAATAGATTGTGAAAATGTAAATAGTTACAATACAATAGACAATGACTAATGTGTTTATACTATATTGGAAGCAACTCATTGCCGGATGGGTTCGAATGTCATGCTCACTTAAATGTTCTGCTGTAGGTGGCGTTGTGCGTTGGGTTGTTCCGTTCCCTATAAAATGGTTGATCGGAGCGACGCTGATGCATACGTCATGCTCGTGAACGGGTGCCTTCAGTTGGAACTGGTCCATTCGATCCACCATGGCAATGCGTTGTTTCTGTTTGTTTTATTAATTATGTTACAACAATGACAAAAATTAACTAGTGGTAAATGTAGTAGTATGTAAAACAGTTGAATAATATAAGAATAAGAAAAATGTAAAATCACTAACATTAAAAGGGCATGGACGAAAAGTCTGTGGTGTAAAATAAATGACAATAAAAAAAATAAAATAGGTGCTGTTAAACGGGCTAGTTTTTTGACAATTTCTTGCTGCAATTGTATAGCCGTCAGTCAACTCACGGCTGTCGGGCTGTACGATAAAGATCACGCGGTACAACTGCTGTACGATAAAGATCTCAAGATCTTTATCGTACAGCAGTTGTTGTGATGTACCATCATTTCATTTCAATATCGCCGGGCTATACTGCAAGATTGCGGCAATTGTTCTACTGAGTGGCACGATAAAGATCTCAACTCACGGCTATACAGCCGTGAGTTGAGATCTTTATCGTGCGAATCTTTATTTGCGAATTGCAGCAACGAATTGCAGCAAGAAATTGACAAAAAACTAGCCCGTTTAACCGCATCTTTATAATTCTACAACATTGCATTAAAAGTTGTACAATACGCCATAAAATTTGGCCGCGCCGGAATGGTGAAAGGGGACTAACAGCGCAGCAAGAGATTACAAGTTTCCCTTCATTAGATCCGTTGCTGCTACCTTACGTTACAAGCGAGCGTACAGAATTTCCCTCGCTTTTAGAACAAACCCCCGGGCGCCCAGTGCACTTAAAGACGAAAATATATTTTCCAGCTAAAGCGTGAAAAAGCTTAAAGTCCGTTGGAAAAACATTTGTTGTAGCTAACATGAGAGCGCATGAGCGTGGTCGCGACGCGTCCATTCAGAAGCGCCGCCCTTCAGTTCGACTCAAATTTTCTTCTGAACGCACGCCCGGGGACATTTTCCCGCGCTTTTCGAAATCCGAACTAATTTGAATTCTTAATAGTTAACTTCGCGCGCCTAAGTGGCCAGTAACGAGTGTTAAAGTGTGGGTACGTGTAAAAAGTTTCAATTTTAACAAGTTTTAATATTATTTATTGAGTGTTGGTTACGGTAATAATAAAGTTTTATTTTTTGTTTGCGGATTTTTTTGGTTGCAGTCCGATCGTCGTTTTTATTCGGTAAGTATTTACAGAATTAAGTTTCATATTTTTTATTAAAATTAATCAATCACCCTTGTGTTTACATAAACATGAATTAAGGCATACAATAATTCTCTTGTAATTGTATACCTTCACAAGTTTTTTACTCTTATTTCGTAAGATGTTTACTTTATTCTACAGTTTGAAGAAGGGCTTTTACGGGCACCAGCAAGACGTGTTTAATTAAAAAGAAACCATCAGACTGTCCATCACTTGCCAAGCGCAAAGCGACACCAAATAAATTTATTTCACATGTTGTTAACTAAAAACAGCTATGTTGGTCGGTTGGGAAATCTGTCACAAAATATACTAGTAGGCAGGCAGGCACTAAAAATACTAATAAAATGATCAAAGGAATCAGTTTAGAGTTTTGTTTTAAATTTACGTTTAACGTGTAAGATAAACCGGTCAATGTGATCGATGAAATTTTATGAGTTTTTTTTATGTAGGTACTTTTATAATCTATCTCTCATAATCAATTTATATTTGTCATCCTAAATGGCTTATATAAATTTGATTTTGGTGGATTAAATATATGTTAAGTATCCATATGAGAAAAATGAAAATACCAGTATTTTCATTTTTCTCATCTGTGGATATTTCAATTCGTAAACGTTAGCAGTTGGTTAAAATAATAACCAAAGTAATCTTTGTTAAGCTTATTAATTATTAATGTAATTACGAATACTTAATGTACAGGTATGTACACATCGTTCAATAAACTCATTACCTGTAAATATTTAACATAATATTAACGTATTTTACATGTATGATGTATTTTATGCTGTATTGTATTTAACAATAACCCTGGCTTGCCCTTACATGCATCGAGATCAATAATATTTGTAAGAGTTCAAAGCTTGCACTTTATACTTACAATAATATTTACTGATCTTTAAATCACTTTGTGGATTTTTATTAAAAAAAATGTTTAGCAAACACTATCAAGCAGTTCTTCAACTTTTATCTTTTTGCCAAATGCTTAGTTACATTATAATTAACTAAAGTGGGTATTGGCCTTTATAATTATCTTCTGACCTTTCCAACACTTGTTAGCATGATTTTAATTTCATATCATCTAAGATCATAAAGGAATTACTTAAGCTTTATGTAAGATTTTGGAATTTAAATATTTTATCATTTCGAAACACAATTTGACCTTTATAAATCGTTTCACGTGCCCAGCAGTTTAAAAAATTACTGGCTGCATGAAAATTCAGAAGCTATTTTGTTAAAAGAGTAAAATAGGTAGGTACCTACCATAAACATTCGTTATCGGAGTTCTGAATTAAAAAAATACATTTTGTATATTTTCATGTTCCGATTTTCCAAATTGGGTAATTGTTGTTGTTTGATTTCAAAGCTGGCAGACAACTATTAATCTGCGTGTGGTTAACGGTATCAAATTTGCTTTATTAACTGTAAACAATGTTTTACAGTGATTTTTTTGTGTTCTCCCGTTATTTATCTAAACTGTAAAGTTTGTGTCCCTCAATCAAGGAGGGCAAAATAAGAAACATTTTTTTTTTAATTCATTTTTATCTATTTTATTAATTAATTATTTTGTAAGTATATTTTATTTGACACATTTTATTATTTTACAGTAATTGTTACGTGATTTTATGATTTATACCACGAAAACAAAAACTAAAAAAACCGGGCAAGAGCGTGTTGGACCACGCACAGTGTAGGGTTCCGTAGCAAGAAGCATTTCAGTCTTCCGACCGCAAATATAAGTTTTTTTGCGGTTGTCGAACTCAAAACTGAAAAAAGTGAATTTTTCAAAAAGTTACTGACGTATTTTTCAATTTTAATCGAGAGTATTTATTGAATGCCATAAGCTTGATTTTTTCCAGATTTTTCGATAGCGCGGTTGGAAAATTACAGGGGCGGGGACACATTGTTAACGACTTTCAGAGCTCCTAGTTCACTTAATATGCACTTAAATAAAAAAGTCATTCAAAAACCTCGATGTTATTTTCAAATACCTATCCAATGATACCCCACATGACGGGTGCAGGAAAATATTTTTTGTCATCCTTCAGTTTCATGTATGGGAGCCCCCTGATTATTTCATTTTTCATAATTTCACTACAGGCCTTTATAGCGGCTTATAAAAGACTTTGGAATTTAACTACCTACGAAGTTTCATTCAAATTGCTTATGAACTGTAGATTTTACGAGGGTGTGACAGACGGACATGACGAAACGATAAGGGTTCCTAGTTTTACTACGGAACCCTAAAAACCATTGTTTGCCGACCGCAGGAGGACTTTTATGGTCATAAATTAATAGGTATGCTTTGCTGCAGTTAGGTACCTACTCAACAATGGTTTGGTATTTCATGCTCTATAGGTATTATTGGGTTTATTTATTACGGTAAATATTTATATCTGATTTACTTTAAATACCTACCTTACCTACTAATTAGGTACTTAAGTACTAAATATTGAGTTTTATGTAACGCGCGTCATGTCCGTGAACGGGCGCTGTCAGTTGGACATCTCTTGACTGCCCAAGAAATATTTTGACATTTTATAGGTTTAAATGATTTTTATTTTATTTTAGTACCATTGATTTTATTTTATCCTAAGGGATTTTTAAAATATCTCACATTGTTCTCACATACTAGGGCATAAATGTAAACAAAGAAATTGTATATTTGAATTAGTTGAAAAAGAGTAACCATGGAGTTTCGTGTCCGTTCTTCTCCATAGGAATCTACGTTTTGGAACGGACAACTAGCTTCAACTAACGGACAAACTGACTGACAACTATTGCTATTCAAAAGTGCCTGTAAATGGTCTAATTGAAATAAATGTTTTGACTTTGACTTTGACTTTGCGCTGGATTTGCTGGAAGCCTTTAGAGACTAGACTTCACTAGACCTATCATGAAACACACAAGAGCGCTGTAGATATCCTAAAACCAAAATAATTAACTGTTGCTTTTAATAACGTTTAAGATGTGGTTGTAACTACAGGCGCGGTCCCAGCCGACGATTTTGGGGGGGTCATACCACAGCTGAAGACTTTAGGGGGGGGGGGGTCATACCGATTAATGCCGACATAATGTACCGTGAATTACCGTGTTTGGCGAATTTTTGTACGATTTTGGGGGGGGGGGGTGTCAAACCCCCGTGACCCCCCCCCTGGGACCGCGCCTGTGTAACTAAGTAAATAAATAAGCAAAAAAATTTTGTTGGGTTAAATATGTGGTCCATACAAAGCCAATAACTACTAATTTGGAACTTTACCACGTTCGCTAAGAAATTAGGTACAATTAATTCTTCGTACCGTGAAAACCAATTTAAACTTCAGTCTTGATTTATTGGTAAAAGAAAATCTATCAATTAATGGATCCCTGCGACGGACGGATTATAGTCTGCTGTAATCAGCCCAGTCGGATTCAATCGTACTGCGGTTACAAACAACATGGCTGACGATTCGGGATACTTACCTGTCTTAATGAGACATTCATTAATTTTAACTGATTCTATAAAATCTTGTGATGCGTCAATAGGTTATAATTCATGCATTTTTTTAAATATTTTTATTCGATTGTCTAGGTTCGTGTATTACCGAAAAAAATGTTACACTTACAAAATATTGATAATAAGCAATAAAATATTTAATTGAAAACTGCAGTCAGTTTCTGGCGGGTGGCGTGTCGCCTCAGTGACGTCACGTCACGTGAGTCCACAGCAACAACACTTATCACTTACACTTTGGCGTAAAAGTCTATATAATCATAAACAATTCACTGTCTCTTTTCCTTTCAATCAATAAATTCTTAATTCTGGAAGGGCATTTCGGATGTATGTGGCCGGCCGTATTACTTGTTATTGTGGACTCTGACGTCAGTCACGCAACGCTATTGGTTGATATTTTGAATTTCCCTCGCATTTTTTCCACTTGTAATTAATTAAATTAAAATATTAAAAGGCTCATAATAAAAATAAATAAAGATATAGGTTTAATTCTATGATAATAAAGATAACAAATAAAAATACTTGAAGTATATTTGAATCACATGCATGTACCCTCAGATCATAGAAGCAAGGAGATATGCCATCATAGCAAATTAGTACCGGAACAACTGATGCCACTTTTAGTACATTTTTCGACACAATTACGCGCATAATTAAGCGCTCCTTGTGAATAAAAAGATCTCCCACGCATTAAGCATTCCGCACTCCCTCAATCTAACACTGTTAATCGTCACTCAACACTATCACTAAACTAAAACACTGTATTTATACCGTCGATCGTGTACGGTTCGTCGCCAGCGCGTACGTTTTTAATATGAGCAATTTGCTCAAGTTCAGGCATCAAGCTCGATAGCGCCTTGGCACATCTCCCTTGTTTCTATAATCTGAGCATGTACCCTATTGTGTTCGATCTGCCTCTCTATTCTGTACCGACACGCGCCGCGTGATATCACCCGAAGAACTGCCAATTTGTTTGCGAACGTTCGAGGGAGAATCTCACGGTGACATTGTCCCTCGAACGCAAACAAATTGGCAGTTCTCGTAGTGATCACGCGGCATGTCGGTACAGAATAGAGTGGCTGTCAAAACCAACAATAACGATGTCAATGTGAGACCATTCTGATACAATTTATGACACATGCAATATTTAGCAGCAAGTCTGCTAAATATTGCATGTGTCCGGAGTTTAGAATTGTATCCGGTAAATGGAAATAATTGGTTTACCTGCTATTATGGAATCCAATCTCGCGGTCTGTGAGGCCTACATAGCTACTAGCCTATTCATTTCAAGAGTATGACGTAACATAACATCTAATTCTAATGCAAATTCCCGCGTTTTCAAACGCCATGCGACACAGAGAATAGAGTTGGCACAGTTAATTTAGTCGATAATTATGAATTAATTCGATCATTCGAATTCATTTGCGACCGTTAACTTTTGCAATCAATGTTAAATGGGTAGATATTAACGTTCCTATTAATTTAATGGTATCCCATTCAATGAACGGTTATGAAATTGTGAAGTTACGAATTTGATTTGGCAAACTTTGGTGATTATTTAGCTAAATATAAGTAGGTAATAATCATTTGGATTTTGCAATCACTGGTAATCTTAAATTAATGCCACAGTCTATAAATCCATACAGTCGTCCGATGAAGCCGTCTAGACAGATCAATCGTGCGGGGCGTGAGGGACGAGAAGCGGGAAGGGCGCACCCGAACTGCTAACATCAAAATGTTTGCAGTTCGGGTGATAACTTTCAGGGCTAACGCGTGTTTGGTTTTGTTATTATTTAATTTGGGCCTAATTAAAATGGTGCATACCATGGCCGAAGATCGAGTTAAGTAGCGTGCAGTTGGAGAGGCCTAACACTGAGTTGCAGAAAAGGTCTTTAAGTTTAAAGTTAATGTCTCCTTTAAAATTTTATTATCTTTCTGCAACCGACCGTATGTCTAGCAGTGGACTGCTATAGGCTGATGATGATGATGATAGTGGTGATGATGATGGTGGTGATATTAGTGATGATGGTGATAATGATGATGACGGTGATGATGATGATGGTGGTGGTGACGTTTGTGGTGATGTTGGTGATGATGGTGATTATGATGATGGTGATGATGATGATGATGATGATGGTGATAATGGTGGTGATGGTGATAATGGTGGTGATGGTGATGATGATGACGTCAATTTCGAGCTTTATTGGGGTGATGATTACGAAAATGGGATCCATTTTTAAATCCAATAAATCTAGTAATCTATTATTGTTTTTAATAATAATATTTGTGACGATGTTGATGTGAAATAAATAAATAATTTAATAAATACTTGTGACAACCCTAGCCTCCAGACGCTTGTCGCGAAACTGTCTAGACGTTGCCGGCATTTACCGCAAGATCAAAGGCGTCGTCCTACTGTATGTTTCTTTATACTGTCTTAATACCATGCTTTACTAGTCGTACCTACTGATGACTTTTAGGACTTCTTTATAATTTTTCTGTTTGTTTTTTTTTTTACTTTTTTACCAGCCTTAGTTACATACTTATACATAAGTAGGTGCTTATTATTCTGTAAAAAACACAGATCTTAGAAACAAGGGAAATGTGCCAAGACGCTATTGAGCTTGAAGTTTCGACATGATCAATGTGGTCATGTTGCTGATTGACGATATATAGTGTTTTAGTTTAGTGCGACGAATAATACTGTCAGATTGAGGGTGTGCGGCATTTTTAATGTGATCTCTATATTTAGGTACAAAGGAGGTTTAATGTTAGTAGTTGTGACTAAATGACGGTGACAACAAATCTCCTTGTTTCTATACTCTGAGATAGAAACTTATTATCGAGTGCATTTTTACATCCGTAGTACCCTCAGATCATAGAAACAAGGGAGATGTGCCAAGGCGCTATCGAGCTTGATGCCTGTAATAAAAACGTACGCGCTGGCGACGAACCGAACACGATCGATGGTATAAATACAGTGTTTCAGTTTAGTGTTAGTGTTGAGTGGCGATTAACAGTGTTAGATTGAGGGTGTGGAATGTTTAATGCGTGGGAGATCTGTTTATTCACAAGGAGCGCTTAATTATGCGCGTAATTGTGTCGAAAAATGTACTAAAAGTGGCATCAGTTGTTCCCGTACTAATTTGCTATGATGGCATATCTCCTTGTTTCTATGATCTGAGGTAGCACCACTGCAATAAATTTTGTTTTCATTGTAAATGCAAACGTTTTTCGCATGTGCGTTTTCACAGAATAGTTGGTAAAACTGTAGTGTTATTAAAGCGTCACAATGTTATCTTATACGACGATGGTGGCAGTCGCGACTTGAAAACACCTAGATTTCTGCATATAGGTAAATAGCAGTGGTGAAGGGTGGAGGAGGGCCGGTACAATAAATAGTAACTAAATTATAAGTAATTCCGTTTTTCTTATGTCATACCTACCTATTTGCGTATTCAAAATATATGAATACAGTGAATAAACGAATAGGTAAGACAAAGTAAAACGATTTGTTTTAATAATTTTGTCACTATTATTTATTGTACCGGTTTCCTCATAACTTTCGGCACCCCGTAGAGTACTCTTTATTGTACACCAGGATAAAGAAAATATAATTTATTCTCTAAGGTTTTCCTCAAATTCTTCCACAGTAAGTTTACCTACGCAGTTTACTCCATATTTTCCGGTTACCCTGCCACACAAACAGCCGCCTGGAACTAATTTTTCACCCAGTTTTTTCCTGTCCTTATTTCTTTTGCGGGCCACGTTGAATCTGTCTTCATTAACCCTGGATTAAGGGAAGGGATTTTTATCATTCGGCGGATCTCTAGAATGAAAATTAAATACTATTAACTGTTAAACTATGGACAACAAGATACAAAGAACTAACCATTCCCGGTTAGTTCTTTGTATCTTGTCTCGAGTCATTATGTCTCACAATCCCAAAGATCCATTGCTTCTTGTCTTTGAAAAGTTCGTCTATCTGACAACTCTATCAACGCAATGTACTTCTACTTATATCGTTGAATTGTTAAAATGAAAGCAATTGTCAAGTGGAGTGTGTTACGCAAAAAACCTGCAATTAGTTAAGTTTACCTAGTTACTGAATTGCAAAATGTATGTGACATGATGTGCTTGTTAAATGTAGCCTTGTTAAGGAAGAAATTGTATAACTCTACCTGTGTTTTGTTGAGACTGAGACAAGTTTAACCTTTTGAGCGCCATGGTCACATATACGTGACAAGCGAAAACTGTCCCTGGACGCCAACGACACAAATACGTGACAGAAAAAGCGGGAAATTTATAGCTTGGCGTACAGGGCACGGCGATGCGTTTATGCCGCAACGAAGGCATTTGAGATTTCCATTAAACTACGAGTACATATAGTTCAACGGAGATTTCTATGCTTAATAGTACCTACGCGTTTATTTTACGAATCATTGTAAGAAATAAAAATCCTTATTTATACCTACCTAGATCCTATACCTAGTACCTAACATCTATGGAACCATCCGAATTTTTTCAATATTTTTAACCCCCTATTTCATTCCCTTAGGGGATGAATTTTCAAAAATCCTTTCTTAGTGCTCACTGACGTTACATAAGCAACGCCTGCGCAGAATTTCTTGTTTCTAGAGCTGTGCGTTGTCTGTCAGTCAGTGTTAATCATTTTGGTAGATTACTTATTATTATCTCATTCTTCGCTCACACATACAGTATGTTCGAATATATCCATAGTTTTACCAATAGTAGGTAGATACTTACGTAGGCATACCTATCTCATATCTATTCTGGACAGTACGACCTAGGCGATCGTATCTCCCGTTTGCGGTCACAAATACGCTTCATTGCGTAACTATTTTATACTACAACATATTGCCTTATATTTCAGGTAGGTAGTACCTATAAATAGTATAGTATTGACTCAAAAATAGCTAATTACAATGTTACGTTTTTTTTTCTAATTAATAAAGAGGTGTCTCTAAATTGATAAAGAGGTAAAATAGCCGTATTTTACAAAATACGGCTATTTTACCTCTTTATCAATTTAGACACACAAAACACAAAAAAAGCTTGCTGAAGCAAGCTTTTTTTGTGTCTCAATTACCGATTAGATCGTTCTTCAAGCATATTTCTTTGTGATTTTTGTGTCTCAATTACCGATTCGATCGTTCTTCAAGCATATTTCTTTGTGATTCAAAGACGTCGACTAATCAGGTTGTCATACGCATTCATATGACACTAAGTTATGAGCAGCCAGAAAAAAGTTTGTAAATCAGTCTTGCGTTAGAAAGAAATAAAGAAAATAAGGTAAGGTAGAGTCCGTAGAGTACCTACAGGTAGGTATCTCTATTATATTTGGGTTACACATTTATCGCAATAACAGTCGCAATTACATCGCTCCTTGTAACATTCTATTTCTCAGCTCTCTCTGATTAGATAATATCATTAGCACTTTGCCCGCGACTTACACGTAGTGCCATCTTGCGTCCTGACTGTGATCTCCCTCGGGAACAGTACTTTTTTTCTGTATGAAAGGTCCCCTTTGTCGTTTTCTGTACCCCTAACAACGTAATTATATGCACGTATTTCATGATGATCGATTCAGTGGTGTAGGCGTGAAAAGGTTACAAACAAACTTACTTTAGCAATTAAAATATTAGTTAGGATTAGATTAGACACACTCTCATTACATAGTTTCCCAGCAAACTAGAATTTAATAGAACCAAATATATGCCATATATAGGTACCTACTTATGTAGTTCTATTGAAACGGCATGACTATTATTAGTCAACTGATTATATTGATTAAAGTGCTTAATTATAATAATTATCTAAATGCCCAAATTACCCCAATACCATTTATTTCTGCAATTTTAATGTAGATATTAATTGACGCTTTTAATTTTAATATTTTTCTTCAAAACAACTAAGTCTTTGAATAATATCGTCTAAGTATAAGTCTATAAATAATTTTTGGTGAACTCATTTAGAGTGGTCTTCTCGTTAAAAAAGTAATTTATTTTATGTTTATTTTCGTTAGCGATTACTAAAGTGCTTATTTGTGATTTCAGTTTAGAAATATTCATAATATTTTTCGTAGAATAACACGTAGATGCTAAAATAAATTCTTAGCTTTTTCAAGTAGGTATTATACTCAAGTAGGTACTTGAGTCTGGATTGACTTTATGCACCATGGTAGAAATATCAACACGTTCGATGATATTATTTTTACATGACACGTTTACTTATGAATTACTCTGTTAGTATTTTATATTGTGCATTGTCCAAACAAGCGATTGTTTTCATACAACGTTGAATACTTTTGTTATTAATTGGAATATGAATTACAATGTTTGGATACAAATGTTCATGTATTATTTTTACTTAGTAGGTATATCGACAATGTGAAATAATACAATTTGTTGATATTGGAAAGTAGCGACTTAGGAAACAAAAAGTATATAGGATTTGATGACATTTTGACTATAATGTTTACCGCTATCTTTAATTGCTCACCGAACTTTAGGCAGGTAATTTTATATCAATACCTAAGATATTATGTGCTACGCTACGTTTGTCGATTTCAAATCTTCACCTTCTCCAACTTCTCCATTGGCCATCGGTCCAGATATCTCAGATCATAGAAAAAAGGTTATATGCTATCATAGCAAATTAGTACGGGAACCACTGTCGCCGTTTTTAGAACAGTTTGCGACACAATTACAAGCGCAAATGTGAATTTATAGATCTTCCACACATTAAAAAATCCGCACAACCTCAATCTAACACTGTTATTCGTCATTCAGCACTAGTACTAAACTGAAACTCTGTATTTATATCATCGATCGCGTTCGGTCCGTCGCCAGCGCCTTGGCACATCTCCCTTGTTTCTATGATCTGAGGTCAGCCCACTGCAACTCCGGCTTGTTTGCAGTTGCACGTAAGCCAGATACACAGAACGACGTAATTATATCGTCTTGTGTAATATTGCCTCAGATTAATGATTGCAATATGACGTTATTATAGTATCAAGATAATCCATTAGTCGCCTTTTACGATGTATCGGGAAAAGATGAAAATTCTCATTCAACGTCAAGAATCGTAAAGCAGAAAGTCAAACAATTTTATACTTCCATTCATCTTGATAAAATACAAACTGTACACAGAGAAATCGCCGAAAACGCTCCATTATTTGATCAAAATTAGCTCGTTTGTTGGAATCGAAGTAAATTGTATTTGTTCGTGAAATAAATTATATCTGAAATGACATCTATTCAATCAAGAGCTCGAGGGGGTACGGCGAACGGACAAATTGTCATTTGCTGGACACAGGGACGGAGTCAGACCCTAGTTTGGACTATACTATGCGATCTAAATAAGAATAGGACTATGCGCAACCTTGCGCCATATTGTGACGTTTTGTATTGAAAATTGAGCTGTTTTGTAATAAAAAATCTATTACATTGGATCTGGTAACTCAGACTCTTTTAAAAATAGTGAAACAAAAAAAGTTATTGATTTGCAAACTGATTTTCTTTCTAAGACTTACTTTTCAAGTGATAGTTACTTTGACAGTTTGAAGTCATTGACGTTCCTATTCTTATCGTGATCGCATAGAACTTTGTTTAACGTAGGATCTGATTGTAGTGATCTGATAATGTTACTGAAGCGATTTTTTATAAAAGACGGCGGCAGATAATACAACATGTTGCTTGGCCTTGGATATGCATAACAAATCAATCTCGCGAAGATAAAATTACGTTCAGCTGACTGATTTTTAGATAGACCTGTTAGTAAATCTAATCTCTTGATCAAAATTCCATCAGCCTATCTGGGTAACGAGTCTAACTAATAACGTGGATTTCAGATAAAAACAAATGCCTACTTAAGTATTACCTATACTTAAGTGTGCCAAATGCACACTTAAGTTTTTTTAATTTAATTAATCTAAGTATTAACTCAGCATTTCCCAAACTATGAGTGGCGAACTGGCGACCCACTGGTGGGTCGCGAGCGAATATTGGGTGGGCCTTGAAAAATAGGTCGATACATCGACCGACAGAGTAAACAGGACGTATCAAACTCCTTGCGATTAAAAGTAGCTAAAATTCAAGTTGATGCTAAAGCTATAATGACAGAAAATGGAAACAAATACATCCAATTCATTGAAATAGTTTCGGAGAGTGTGCTTCAGATCTGCATGATCTAATTCCCTCCTGCCCTTTCTTCTATCGGACGGTCAGAAGCACGACAAAGCGCCATCGGTTCATGGTAGATACACCAAGAACCCGGACAAGGCGCTTTGATTCCACTTACATTGTGAAAACCGCCAAGCAGTGGAATGCGCTGCCCAAGTGGGTGTTTCCCAGCAGTTACAATCTGGGTATCTTCAAGTCACAAGTAAATCGGTTTCTTCTAGGCAAGCGTGCTCCATCGTAGACCGCATCATCGCTTAACATCAGGCGAGATGGCGGTCAAGCGCAAGCCTATGACAGAATAAACAAAAAAAAAATAGCACTCTTTATTGTTGTTTTGAACAGTTCTTCATTCATACAGTTATCACCTTTTTTTCTCCATGACAGCCAAGAGGTGAGTCCCGAATTTGGAAGTTTTTGTTAGGTGGGTCGCGGTCCAGTCAACTTTGGGAACCACTGTATTAACAATTTTTTTTTTATAAAAACTTTGCCCCACACTAGGATTTCTCCTGTGTCGTGGGTGCGTTTACAAACACTTTCACATACACAAACAGCCAACAACATACCTATGTGCAATGCGGGAATCGAACCCGCGACACGTCGCGCAGCAGCCAATCTCTCTCGAGATTGGCTCATTTCTACCTACTATTTTTAATTCGTTGGGAGTCCATTACCTGAGTCCGGTCCTCTAACCGAGTCCTTAGTTATCGCGGTCCCTACATGTCGGCCATAACATAATTTCTGTCCGTGACAGGTGGGTACTCGGAGGTACACACAGGTTTATGTACCCTGTGTTTGTGTACTTGTGTTTTTATTTACCTAATTGATGGAAGGGATACTAAATCCTCTGATGGGCTTATCGAACGAGCTTTTCGTTTTTTCGAACGATATTTCTTTCTATATTCTTCATTTGTTATTATTATATTCATTTTTAGGGTTCCGTACCAAAATGGTAAAAAAGGAACCCTTACCATAAGGGTTCCTTTTTTAGGAAGGGCGACTTCGTCTGTCTGTTTGTCTGTCTGTCACACCTGCTTATTTCAGCAACTACTTATGCTATCGACTTGAAATTTGGAACAGTTATAAAGAATGCTTGTTCAACTTTATTGCAAATGAAAAAAATCTAAAAATATTTTTATTTTCATTGCAAAAGGAGTGGGGGTCCGAAATTTTAAAGTGAGGTTACTAGATCAAGTGACATATCATATGAAAGGGCTTGATCTGCACATTTCAAAATATATTTTTATTTTATTTTATGTCTCACAGTTTTCGACATATGATGGAAAATGTCCAAAAAAAATACTATTCCCCTCCCCTTATCTCCGAAGTTTGCGGGGCGAAAAATCTGAAATAATTAGAGTTGATAGGAATTGATCCAAATATGGCACCAAAAATAAAACGATGTTCCTAACTAGTACAGTTTTTTTAAAATCATCAATTTTTTTTTACAAACAAACTTAGTTATGTGGTCCGGTTTTTTTCACTTTATACGTCCTAAAATGATACGGAACCCTCGGTGCGCGAGTACGACTCGCACTTGGCCGGTTTTTTTTTTATTTTGAGCCGCCGGGAATAAAATTATGGAGCGCCTGGGAATAAGCCTTCTGATATTATTGATGGTAGGTGTATTTATTATGGGTGATTTAGGAGTACCTAATGGATTGAGTAGGTATTATTTCTGTACCTAAATGTAAGTATATTTTTTTTATTTTATTACTACTTAAGTAGATCTATACAAGCCAATTTAAATTAAATCCACGTGTTGGTAAACTAGCTCATATTTTAATTTAAAAAAAGTAGACTCAGTATATCACTGTCACAGTACACTTAATTTAATAAAGGTTTTTTCTTTTTGACGTCACGGGGGGAGTGGGGTGTAAGGGGGGTGGCGGCAAGACATTTATATACCGGTAGAGATTGTTTCCTCCGTAATTGAAATATATAGTTACGTACTTTTTATTCATCTCTTCAGTTTATCTGACTCTTAGCTGGACTGACAAGGCTGAAGTTTTTAGGACAAACAATAAATCTAATACATAGCTAAAAGTGTTTGGATAAGAAGTGTTACGATTGTAACTGAGAGCGCCATTATTTCGTAATTTTGGATAAGATTAAACAGCATTAAACAGCAGAGGGGCTCGTGGCTAAATGACGGCCGCGCTGATCGATCGATCTGCGAGGTTAAGCTGCGCTTGCCGCGGTCAGTTCTTGGATGGGTGACCGTTCTTTACACATCGAGACCCCTCCGTGCCTCGGAGAGCACGTTAAGCAGTCGGTCCCGGTTGTCATAGGAATATCTTTGACAATCGTTACGGGTAGTCAGAAGCCCTAAAAGTCTGACAGCTGGTTTAACATTCGAATACCGGTATTACCCATTAATTGGGTTGTGGAGGTCAGATGGCAGTCGCTCCACGTAAAATATTGATATTCAGCCAAAACTAGACTGGATGCCGACCCCAATATAATTTGGGAAAAGGTTAGGCAGATGATGATGGATAAGATTAAACGGCATCCAAGGATGCCGACCAGAGTATCTCACCGTGAAATTCTCCCTCGAACGTTCGCAAACAAATTGGCAGTTCTCGCGGTGATATCACGCGGCGTGTCGGTACAGAATAGACATGCAGCTCTAAAAATAATCAACCGATTTTTGTCGGCAAAAAATGAAACACGTGTGCATTTCAATATTGAAATGCACACGTGTTTGTGTACGTGTAATAAAAAACTTTGTAGACTATGCTTCGGAATGATACAAGGAATGGAGGAATGTCCTATTAAACTTCTTCTTTTGTAATTACGAGTATATCCTTTTATAAGTATTATTAGCAAAGTTCACTAAAAGGAAACTTAACATAACTTTTTCGTTTCAATATTGAAATGCACATGTTCTACAAAAAGTTGGTCACAAAATCAGTGATAAAAATCAGCAAAAACTTCGGCCGGATTGCCTAAAAGATAAAACGTTGCCTGAAATGTGATTGGTAAGGATTGAAATTCCCATAAACAAGGATCACGAGTTAAAAGTGCGGTTACTGGGGTTTTTTGTTTGAATCTCAAACTCATTCGCCAGTCATCATTACAATCATTAAATGAAGCAGTGCGTAGAGACGTATAATTTTATTCAACTGTTTGTTAATTGGCCAAGCAAATCAGGCACATCAAAAGGCATAAGTTATTTTGACACAAATGGCCAGATTTTTATCAAAGTTACAAAAGTAAGCTTAAAATAAATATTTTCTTTGGAAAAACTTTCTAGACTATGCTTCGGAATGATACAAAGAATGGAGGAATGTCCTATTAAACTTCTTCTCTTGTAATTACGAGTATATCCTTTTGTAAGTATTAATAGCAAAGTTCACTAAAAAGGAAACTTCACATAACTTTTTCGTTTAATAGTATGAGCTAAGGAGAACTATCTCATAAGGGAGACTAGTTGGAAAAGTATCTAGTTTTAGGCAGTAAATAACAGTTCAAAAACCCTCCTAAGTGGCGCTAGCATAGGCAGAGGGTATGGTCTATGAATGTAGAAGTTGTTGACAGATTGAATTTATTGATTGGATGGCACTTTTTGCGCTTTCTTTGAAATTTACCCTCTTACTACTGTAGCGCCCGCCTAATTTAACGCATTTTGACATTTTTTTTATTGAACACAGAACCAACATTGAAATCACGGAAAACAAAATCATCTATTCCATACATTTTCTCGTGTTAAATGGAGCTTTAAGTATCACAGACTTCATCTCTCTTTATCCAATAAAATAATTACTGATCCGAAACGGATGGTATCCTTATAATCCTCTTTGTGCCGACCGATACTTTTCCCAACAAAATTCTGAATAACATTAAAGAAAAGGGGTCAAAGGCTTTGTGCGTGAGCAATCAAAGGTGTGGATTCAATGAAAGCCGAATGAGGTTATGAGTGTTGTTAACCTTAAGATCTTCGCTTGTCAACTGCCCTCCTTTGTGATTGTGGGCAATACTTTTTTTATTACTGCAGTAACTTTAGCTATGATTGGCTTTGAAAATGTTATTGGGACTATGTATTTTGGCGAATAGTTTCTTTGGAACTTGCATGATTCGTCTATTAGTTTTGACATAAGTAAATTACTATTTTTAATAAGTAAATATTATTTTATTCGCATTAGTACCAAAATATGATTTTCTCATCTGGAAGTCTTTTATTAACTCTTTAAAATATTATAATTTTGCAACAATGTTTTCCTATCCGTTATACATAGACTAGTAAATTTTATGCGTCCTTTTGGCGTCATCTAAGTAATTAACATTCATACCCTACTTCAAATACTACGAACATAGTGTACAAATTATGTTTTCCTAGAATTTTGTTCAAATAGAATTCAACTTCCCGTAGTTTATTTGCGTGGCATAAAGACACGCTAGTACCTATCAGGTCCGATGTATTATGTACATAAGCCCAACTTGGAAAATCTCTTAAAAACACCTGCAACTACACTTTGTCCCACCTGGGATTCAAACTTTAAAACTCTCGCTTAACAAGTGCGCTGACTCTAATAAGACTAATGAGTTTAAAATGAGCGTCATTTTTAATATCTCTTGTACAGGGCGGTAGGTGAAACGAGAGGATATTCCGTATTCGCATCTCGTTCGATTTAAAACAAGAACATTACCGAAATCGCGAAAAAAATATCAGCGTTCCATACGTCTAGTCGATTGATATGGATTTTCATGTACGGGATTGTTGATATTGAATACCTTCCTTCGATAAGTCTCTAATAACTAGTCAGCCTGTGTATTTTTTTTTTCTTATACATCGGAACTAACAATTATGAAAAACTAGCTTCCGCCCGTGGATTAGTCCACGTTTTTTGGCTAAAAGTAGCCTATGTGTTATTTTGACGCATAAGCTTTAACTATTACGTACTGTAAAGTTTCATCAAAATTCGTTCAGTATTTTTGCGTGAAAAAGAAACACACATCCATACATCTGTAGCGACATCTGCCGACAACAGCGAAGACTACCTACACAGCTACACAGCTGACAGTGACAACTTGTCAAATGTCACTACATGACGTATAACGTCAAAATCTCGCATGCAGAGTTTGCGACACAATCAGCATAAATATACAATAAAGAAACCCGACATCAACTGTCGGGGCAGTGGCCCGCCAGACAATAACACCCGGTCTGGTGGGAGGATCCTCCCTTTTCAATAGAGGGATATTCCACCACGTTCTTCTATTCCCCCCAAACATCCATCCATATTATCCTCACAAATTTTTGTTATATACGGTTTTCGACACACTGAAGAAAGTATCTCGTCTTTCCTCATGTTTTCGCAGAAATCTGTCTAAACTGAAATATTGTGCTAATTCCGCGCCAATAGATCAAAATATAACAAAATCACCGATGGTTATGGGATGGATGTTGCGCCTACGCAGCTCATAGAGTCGTTACAAAGATTTTTATCTATGCCACACTATCCGTTTAGGTAAATAGTGTTGGATAGTAGCCAAATAACTGAGTAAAGACGTAAACACATGCTATTGATAATGATAAGTTAGATATCTACACTGGCCTGCAAAAATAAGTACCTACTACACTTTCTGACTGCTTCGTACTAAGTGTGATACTTACTTAATTTTGCAGGCCAGTGTACGTCTTGAAGAATTGAGGAAAATTGATAATAAAAAAAATGTCGGTGTTTTGTTTATTTGTGACGAATTAAAGGAGTTGTACTTTATCTACTTATATCATTTTGTGAGTATGGACGAGTATCTACCGATTGACAAAATGATAATCTTATGTCATGCTCACTTTACCAATTTATTGGTAAAGCTTTAACTAAGTGAGTGTTACTTTATTTATTATGGTCGATAATATCGCAAGAGTTGTTGTAATATTTGGTATTAGTACATTTTGTATTATGACGCATGCGATCTTAATGACGCGACGAATCGATAATAATGACGCGATTACCGACGCATTATTATCGCAGCAATATACACACGTTAAAAATATCAGACGATAAAAACGCACGCAATAACGCATGCGATATTATTGACCGATATTATCGCACATGTGTGGTAGGCTTAAAGCTGTATCCGGCAACTGCAGTCGCAGCGACAATGTCAAACACCGATCACTCACTATCTAAAAGCAGTAAACGACTTTGAAGTTTAAATCTGGTTTTATTGGTCGATGTATAAATTTGGTCGAGGCCATAAACAGTACATTGTTGGTCCTGTATGAAGTTATGCTCAAGATGCGTCAGTGGTTCTAAAATAAATCATGTTCCGCGTTGGTGCTCGCCACGGGGATTTATGTACGACATATAGGTGAAAATTGTCTGCCTGTACCTACTTATGTTCTAGAATTTCTGCATTGAAGTAAATCGAATCTCGAATTTAGGCGACGTCACGTCTACGGAGAATAAAGAACTGTTTTATTAAAGAACAAAAGAGATAATATTCTTTCGATAAAAAATAAAGCTATCTTTTATGCAAAGGTCGTCATAAAGATAATAAAAGGGACCATAGTAAACTTTAAATGATCTTGTCAGGATCTAACACAAAAAACCGGCCAAGTGCGAGTCGTACTCGCGCACCGAGGGTTCCGTATCAGTTTTGGAGGTATAAAGTGAAAAAAACCGGACCGCAAAACTAAGTTTGTTTGTGAAAGAATTTTGATGATTTTGAAAAAACTGTACTAGTTAGAAACATCGTTTTATTTTTGGTGCAATATTTGGGTCAATTCCTATCAACTCTAATTATTTCAGATTTTTCACTCCGCAAACTTCGGAGATAAGGGGAGGGAATGGTATTTTTTCAGACATTTTTCATCATATGTCGAAAACTGTGAAACATAAAATTTAATAAAAATATATTTTGAAATGTGCAGATCAAGCTCTTTCATATGATATCTCACTTGACTTAGTAACCCCACTTTGAAATTTTGGACCCCCACTCCGGCCTCTTTTGCAATGAAAATAAAAATATTTTTTTAATTTTTTCAATTGCAATAAAGTTGGACAAGCATTATTTTTAATAGTTTCAAATTTCAAGTCGATAGCAGTAGTAGTTGCTGAAATAAGCAGATCTGACAGACAGACAGACAGACAGACGAAGTCGCACCATAAGGTTTCCTTTTTTACCATTTTGGTACGGAACCCTAAAAAATAACAAAACAATTCTGAAATTCTACTTTAATACTTAAGCAGGGCTCAATGTGATCATGCTGCCGACGGACCGAATGCCATCAATGATTATAAATATAGTGTTTTAGTTTAGCGTGAGTGATGAGTGATGAATAACAGTTTAAGACAGAGGGTGTGCGAAATTTTTTATGTGTGGGTGATCTTTTTATTCACAAAGAAGCGTTTGTAATTGTGACCCACGCTGCTTTCAAAGTGGCGACAGAGGTTCCCGTACTAATTTGCTTTGATGGCATACAGTGGTGTGCAGGGCAAGCGTTGTGCCAGGGCTTTTTAGAGAGTATTTAAGTTAGTTTTCCATTAATGTAAGTGATTTTAAATGTACGTATTGCTTAAATAACGACAATAACTCACTTAAATTCATGAAAAATTTACATAAATACTCTAAAACCAAAAAAAGAAGTGTCGGATTGCTCCCTAGGCACGCCCGCCACTGTCAGGATCTAACACTAAAAATGATCAAATTGGTTTTACTTTAATACGCATAGCTACAATGTATCGTTAATGTAAGACTTTACCAGCCTTATTCGTGGTAAGACATCCAATCCGAAAACCGCAGCCGGTTCGATGTAAGGGCATCGGCCCCATTGGATTTATCGGCTGTTACTAGATTTCATTCACTAGCTCATGACGTCACACCGATATGTGGCGCTTAACGGCAGCTGACCCAATATCTCATAGCCAACGATATATTGAGATAGTATTTCACGCTAATCTTAAATAGTGTTATAATCTGGCAATCCCCACTCACATCATACTCGAACTATATAAAGCTGAAGAGTGTTTCTGTTTGTTTGAACGCGCTAATCTCGAACTACCAGTCGGATTAGAAAAAATCTTTTTGTATAATATATATTATGATAGCCAGATTCATTCCTAGTTGTAAATGCAAGTGTGTTTATTGATTTGTCCCTTTTTCACGCAGCAACGCAGCAACAGATCGCCATGACTTTTTGCACAGAGATTAAGGACCGAAAAAAGACATAGGCTACTTTTTATCCCGATAGTAAGTTTCCGTGGGTTAATTCCCGACCTCGAAGCGAAGCCGGGAACAATAGCTAGTGCATAAGATAAAATAGAAACACCGCATCTACTTGGGTGTTCGATTGCTTACCGAAGGCCAGACATTGAGTTGTGATCCGTTGAATAAACGTTCGGAAATCCAGTTATTAGATTTCCGCTTTTATGTTCGCTGGTTAGATGCGGAATATCAATATTATGAAAGCCCGCCAGAGGTGGAATTACTGGCTATAGAATTTTTTTAGCTCGAAGAAAAATCGAGTCTAGGTTTCGACTGTATTCATAACGTGCTAAGGAATTGAATGCGGTTCAAAGACGGATGGATTACTCCATCATTTGATAACCTACAAGTAAATGTATATTTTGTGAATGTTAAACAAGTCAAAGCCATGTTATGCTTATCTTTATCTTATTTTATTATTAAATAAGATAAAGAGATTTCAAAAACGACTGATGTGGGTGGGACTTGAACCTGCGACCTCTGCCCCACCGTGGCGCCGCTCTAACCAACTGAGCTACCGCGTCTTACCCGCATGAGTCGAAATTTTGAATCTCTTTAAATACGCCTCTTATGTGCCCGCGCCCGCGTCAGTCGTTTTTGACATAAATATTTAATAAAAAATGTATTACATATTTGAATAGACTTTTATTATTCGTGGTAGAATCTACAATCCACATTGATACATGATTGTTACATAAAGCTTTATGAAGTTATTAGTGTCGTGGCTAAATCTGGTTTGTTGTGAGTAGAACATTTGAACCAATAGATCAATTCTATTTCTGTACAAAATTAGTTTATTTGATACGAGATCGAACAGTAAACGTGATTTGCGGCTGTATCAATGATATTGTTCCTTATATATAGTGTGTATATCCTTATTATATAGATATTGTCCTAGTGGTTTAATCATGTGCCTCCCACGGCGAATGGTTCGAGTTCGATCCCGAGGCACGCACAGCTGACTTTTCGAAGTCATGTGCGTATTAGAAATTAATTGCTTTAACGGTGAAGGAGAACATCTATTCGGATTGGTGCGATCTCACTGCTGGTGTGCCTCAGGGTGGCGTTCTCTCTCCTCTACTTTTCTCTATCTTCATCAACACAGTTACTAAAGTTATTTCTTCTAATTTCCATCTTTATGCAGACGATTTGCAGCTGTATCGACATTTCTCCCTGGCTGATGCGGACTCTGCTATTGGTGCCATGAACAGTGACTTGGACCACATCAGTAAATGGGCAAGGTCTTATGGCCTGCAGATAAACCCGACCAAGTCCCAGGCCATGATCATAGGTAGCAGACACGTCCGCAATGCTCTAGACCTATCTTGTCTGATGCCTTTAACATTAAACGGCTCATCCATCGCCTATACCGACACGGCTAAGGATCTCGGTATATTGATTGACTGTAATCTTTCGTGGCGTGCCCAAGTGAATGAAGTTAGTCGTAAAGTTCACTTTTCTTTTCATTCGTTAAAATGCCTTCAGAGTTTCTTGCCCTTTAAAACTAAAATCTCTCTTGCTCAACCCCTCATTCAGCCGATTATTGATTACGCTGATGCCTGCTATTTGGATGCCACGGAGGAGCTCTTAAATAAGCTGGAACGTCTGCAAAACTTATGCATTCGTTTTGTTTTTGGCCTGAGAAAGTACGACCATGTTTCTCACTTGCGTAAAGAACTTAAGTGGCTCCCTATCCGGCTTCGCAGGAACACTCGAATATTATGTCTCCTTTTCAATATCCTTCACAATCCTATCTATCCTGAATATCTGCGTGGCCGTTTTTCTTATACTCGTCCTTCCAATACTCCATGCAGATCTCATCTCAGAACTCTTCTTAAATTTCCATCTCATAAATCTGATTTCTACTCTTATTCCTTCTCTGTTCATGCAGTACGATTGTGGAACTCACTTCCGCCTGACATACGGGATTCTAGAACCATTTCCGTATTTAAAAAGCGTGTCAAAGAACATTACCTCTCCTTATAACTGTTATCTGATTATCTACACTGATTATCCACACATTTATAATATATATTTATGTATAGGTATGTATGTATGTATGGATTTTAATATGGTATATATATATATATATTGGTAGATATGTATCTAGTTTATTAATATTAAGTTATTGTAGTTGCATTTTAGTTTATTTTATCAAATTACACACTGTGTCTACATGTCTAATCCAACTCTCCTGTCGCAGGTCTGCTGGAAGAAATTTCTTATGAAATAAGCAGTACCTTTGTGCTCAATTATCTGTCTTACTCTCATACTTTTATATGTGTTTTGTGTGTACATAAATAAATAAATAAATAAATAAATAAACATCGTGAGGAAACCGGCATGTCCTACAACCAAAAATTCGAAGACATGTGACGTCCACCAACCCGCACTGGGCCCGCGTGGTGGACTACGGCCCACTCCCTCTCACAGAGAGGAGGCCTGTGTCCCAGCAGTGGGAACATTATAGGCCGATTATGCTATGCTTATGCAATGATATTGTTGATAGTATTGTCACGGTAATAAAATATACAGTATTTTATCTTCATACAAACCTGGATCATACCTACGCGCCTCGAGTTGGGTACGCATGTAGTACCCGTTTAGTCGCGAATGCGCCGCAGTAGAGAACGGACGGTATGATGGCTTCGGTAAGCGTGCGTTTCGTGATAATTAATCATTGAAATAAGTACAAGTAATTAATATGGCGAAGAGAAATAATAGACTACATTGTGCTGTTTTTGGGTGCTTGAATTCGTCAATAACGCACCCAGACACTTAATAATAAAGCTTTTCGTACGTGTCAGTCGAGGCGCAAATATTTTTAGTACCTATCAAATTTATAAGAGCGTTTTTTATTTGTATTAAATCTACTAATAAAAAAACACAATATGTTTTTTTTATTTAACACTTCCTATTTCATTCACAACGAATTTCATTTTTATAAATAAAAATATAATATTTGCAATCGGCTGTAGGTAATTATTTCAAGGACACGGACGAGTTAAAGTACTGTATATTATTATACTGTGGTATTGTCTTTTGTCAACACTGTCTTTTGTTTCATGTCCGTTTGTGAAATTGTGTATCAATAGATTGTTTAGAATTTTCTCATTAATATATTATAAGGAATTTGATTAATACATAACATAGCATCATGCCAGTACTTATTCCCTGAAGGCAGGCAGAAATGTATAGTATTGTATAGTATACCCATATTTTGCCGGTTATGTGCAGGTCCGTCACGCTGTTTTTCGGAGCGGAGCGTAAAAAAACGGGATTTTGGTTTTCGAATCGGACACCTAAAAAAGTAACATTATATTCAATATATTTTATTTATTAAAAAAATATAAATAATGGGTGAGACTGATATTCTGTAAAATAATTTATTGGTGAGTGCGACGTAACATATCCGCGCTCGCCTTGAGTTTGTATTTTTTGATGACCAAAGCATCCAAAATCGGGACATTCGGCGTCACGATCAAGGAAGAATCAGGACGTGTATACGCGGGTTCAAGTCCCGCCTGTGTCAATTGTTTTTGGAATGTCTTAATATTTAATAACATTAAGATAAGCATAACATGGCTTTAACATGTTTAAAATTCGCAAAAATATACATTTATAATGTATAGTAGGTGATATCGTATCGATGTTCTTCCAAACTGCAAAAGATTGGAAACATTGAGTTGGAGTTTGTAACTATTCTCCGATAGATGTCGCTGACGCTCGGAAGAGGCGTATTGAAGGGATTCCAAATTTCAATTGATTCAGGCGAAGACACAGTAGCTCAGTTGGTGAGAGTGCTAGCCACGGTTCGGCAGAGGTCGCGGGTTCAAGTCCCGCCTGTGTCAATTGTTTTTGGAATGTCTTAATATTTAATAACACGTGTATACGAACCCATGAAAATCGAGACGTCCTCCGCGCAAATCAGTACACCTGGTAAAGGTTGTTATAAGTGTCATAGGCATAATAGCGGGTGAGCCTAGTGCCTTTAACCGGGCACAAACCGCTACTGAAATTAATATCCTAAAGGAAAAAACAACAATAATTTGATGAATGTTTCAAAATAAATGTGTTGTCTATAGTTTAACGTTTGACAGCCAAATCTATCTTTCGGCTATAAAACCATCTTTCTTTTCCTACTCGAATTTATTGCTATTCAACATTTGTGTTTTGAACAATGTAGCAAACGTTTTCGTGAGTTTTTTGTTTACAAAGTAAACACCATTTATATTCCTAAAAGAGGAAAAACTACGAACCTCACGTTTTTAATAAAAACTGTGACGCAGGGGAGGCCGATAAAGAACGCTACTTTCAGGGGGTCATCTATTAAATGACTTGGGTGCTTAAGGGGTGAAACACCATAATATAACGAACTCTTGGCGGGTTCAGGGCCATATACGGAATATTTCTGTAAATTTTTGCTGTTTTCAATGAGCCTTTTTCGACTCTAGATAGTTTGATAGTCGATTGTAGATAATTATCTACAATCGACTATCAAACTATCTAGAGTCGAAAAAACTTCATCCTGTGACTATAGACTAGTCTATAGTCACAGGATGAAGTTTTTAGGACAAACTAGTTTGTCCTAGGATATACAAGTTTATCCTGACACTCGTAGGATAAACCAGTTTGGCCTAGGACGAACTAGTTTGTCCTGAAATCGGGTTTGCCCGGTAACATCTAAGTATGTTATTAAAACCTACAAAACCACTCAACTGATTTGGGACAAACTTTTAGTGATGAAAGCTTACGAGTACCTACATCTGAAATCTCATATTACACGTAGGTACTTATAAAATTTGTGATAGCATAATAAGTAATCTGATACGCTGTTGATATACCTATGTTTTGTGGGTAAAAGCTGAGTGGAAATCTCTTGGTAAAAAAAAAAGAAAAATTAACAAATAACTAAAAAATGGTTCTTATCAATCATTATTGTCTAAAATAAAAGGCAAAATTGTCTATTTTATTAAGTGTGCAAAACCGATCACGCCAGTAAAAACAATCCTGCCTGTCCAAAGTGAGGACGTATCACTGTCTTTGTGTCACTCACTTTATAAATTATTTTTCACTTTATCACAATCAGAGAACAAAACGTCCAAAATGAGTGGTTTGGTGGGACGCGGACGGCCTCTAGATAAAACATTTTTTGTGGTATTCTTGGAAATATAAAAGAAAACAGGTTGCTTGGACTTCCTGCCAATTTCCTCTTCAAGTATAGGCATCGAGACGCAACATAATTCAGCTATCTTCTCAAAAAAAGAAATGGAATTTTTGAAAAAATGGTATATCTAGCGGCAGTAGTTACAAACAACAAACGTCACATGCGCATTAGCTGATTTTTCGGTCTCTTTGGCGGAATGAAGAAGACGGGGGGCACCGAGGCTGCACGGGATTCGCCAGCTTATTCTCGTCGTCTAATTGAACCATTCTCTATTACGTATTGTCAACTGTCTATTGTCTATTGGGCTGAAAATGTATGCGCAATCTGTGCTCAAGATTAGTGCCGGTACCTAATTTTGATGTAAGTAAATAATCGGACCTTAAAATATCCGCATATTGGTAATTTGAAAGCACCTTTGGAAGCTGCAAGTACTCGTAGGCGTAAGTCAAACGAATCTCTGAAGTCAACCTATTGAAGTCTCCTGAAACGAATTATATGCTAATTTTCGGTCCTGCCTTCGTTTTCATGCGGAAATCGGGTTACTTATTGTCCATTCTTATAAGGAGGGTTGAAAGAGGAAAAAAATTGCATTGGATGTCAAGTCGTTCAAGAAAAGCGACGCCTGAAAGTGACAGGACGGTGAAAAACGGAATAACAATACGGTACGGTAACATAAAATATGATGTCGAGTTTTATAGTTTCCATGACCTACATAAATAAGCTTTCATTTTAATATGACGTGGTACATAGTACATACGTGTAGACAGTCGGGATTTTCAGGTAAAATATAGCGTGCATTTCAGACTTATATTAAATTTTCATCATGGATTCGCTGAAAATCTATTTTCGTTGGAAACAAAGGTGAATGACACTGTTAAGTAAAGTTCGTGATGGTGATTTATGCTTGAAGTTTGTTAGTAATATGTAAGAAAAATATTGTGGTTTCTCATCTGCGAGTGTTTGCGAGAAATAAGTCTGTACTTCACAAGATTTATTTTATACAGACAGCATAAAAACTAATAAAGGAGATGTTTTATCCTGGAACTGGTATAAGTACGCCACATGGAAAAATAGGAAAAAAATAGGGGATTTACATAAAAATATTATTAAATTCATTTGAAGAAGAGTACAATTGTAAGAGAATTATTTGAGATGAAGTTTTTCACTATGATATCCCTATTTTTAGGGCGGCCATGACAGTTGAGTTTGACAGTTTTGTTTTATGACGTGACGTTTGAGTCGTGCGCACGCGTGGTGGATTGAACGTTGCCATTTTGACTGACATTAACATAACAACAGTTGTCAAAATGACGTTTCACTTAATTCATTTGTCGATTGTTGATCCACCATATTTGTGTTGTGTTGCTCTCCTTGACAAAGAAAAGAATGAATTACAATTCAACGAAGTAATATTATAGAAAATAAGCATTAGGAACCGGTTAATATCATGTATAGCTATAATACTTCATTGCGTACCTATATCGGATTCAGAGAATTTTAATCTTGTATTTCATTAATTATTTTATAAATATAAGCATTTTTAGAAGAAAGATTTAATTGCCGAACGAAACCTATATTGTGATTTAGCCAAAATAAAATATAAAAACTTATTTGACTGTGTCATTAAGTTTAATTATATTATTTGATTAATAATTGCAGTTAAATATTTCTCAGATTTAATATCCTATTTTGATATCATTATTTGTTTCAAATGATAAATATAGCAAACTCAGTTGATGTTATGTTTTATCGAATTTACTTAAAGATAACAGATATATTGATTTAAAAATACATTAATTATCCTTTAATGTTTTAAAACATTTCTAACAAATTAGATTTCATTAAGTTTATCAATATTAAATGTTATTCAGTAAAAATATATGATTGGTTCAAAAGGGCGGCACAATGTTTGACGCCATTAGTAATGTGGGTAGGGTATAAAAGCCAGGTGATCGGCTAGTTGAGGACCTTTATTCTAATCTTTTAATCTTTTGACTTTTTACCGATCGTTTTGTGAAGTAGTGTCTACGAGGTGCCACTTGAGTTAAGTAGGTTTAGGTTAGGTTTAAAGACATTTATTCTCATATAAGATATACATATACATCACTTCCATGAGAACATAGTTTATACAAAAATAGAAACAAAAAAAAGAAAAATTAGTACAAAGTTCGTCGTCACAAGATCGTAAAACAATAAAAGTTACAAACAGTTTTGTTCGTAGAAAAAGCATGATGACACATAATTATAGCTAGATATTGTGCGTGTTTAGACGCATTCACTTACAATATTGCTATGGTAATGATAAAGATGAATGGTTGGTGATTATAAGTCGAGCAAGTTGCTTTTTGAATATGTTGAGGGAGTTTGATTTTTTTATATGTGAGGGTATTTTGTTATAACAGCGCGCTCCTTCGTAGGTAATCATCGTTTTGCCGTAGTTGGTGCGAATTCTCGGCAGTGTAAGTACAGTGTTATTATTCTCCAAAATTATGTTAATTTAATATCTTTATATCTGTGTTGCTATGCTTTGTGTATCCTCATTTTATAATTGCTAATTTAAATGAAAATGATTGTCTAAATAATCTAAGTTATATTATGTAGGAATATTCTTGTTTTTCTACCAACATGTTTTACAATGATTATGACTAAATTTAATTTGTGTATATCATGATGAAAACAATAAGTATAAAATAAACCATGGAGTTTCTTGCTCATTCTTCTCCATCGGTAATTTCTTTTGGAATGAGCAACTAGTTTTTCGAGTCACAAAAATAAAAGTCTAGTCTTGCCTAATTGTGTTATTTTATAATAAAATCGCTTTTGTGTTGGACACCTACCTACACATATTCATAAATACTTGATAAACCACAAATAATCTCTAACATATATCTATAACAATGTAACCACCACTATAATTTTCTCACACGTACGTAGACCCCTCCCAGGCTCCATACATTTCTGAAACAACTCCTTTGTACAAAATATTTAAGTGTTTTAAAAATTGTCGAAGATGAAAATAAAATACAGTATCGGTTAAAAAAACTTTACAGAATTAATTCAAAGATAGCAGTGATGTCCTGTGGTATTATAATTACGTTCTGTGCTGGTTCATGATATAAATACAACAACATTTACTTTATACAATTAAAAAATCCATAATATTTGTAGACTTACGTTGCTCACTGTACAACCCACGCAACTGTTTTTATAGATTCTGTGACAAGAATAACTTTTCTGGGTTTACGTTTACTTTTATAACTGTTTTAGTCGATTTTCTTTCGGAAGTTTGAAAGTAACAAACAAATTAGGGTTTGGCGAATAAAGTTTTATTTGTCTCTATTCAATTAAAGTTGGGAAAAAGTATGCTAATCTTTGGTACAACGCGGGTTTGTACCAAACTTTTACGGTTAAAGTAATCATTATTCGTCTACAGGGTGTTGTTAATATGTTAATTTCGCTTTTGACACTCGATTGTAGCGATAACCGTTGGCGTTCTTGTGTTCTAGCGATTCGTTTAGCTGATCTAAAGATACTATACAGGGTGGCAGATTAAACAGTGGAAATATTTTAAGGGGTCATTGTACTCATCATTATGAACAACTTTTACTTCGGGACCAACCCTGAAATCGCGAAAAAAAAATGAGCTGTTCCATACATTTTGTTGAGTTATGTGAACATAAATGTATGGAACAGCTGATTTTTTATTCGCGATTTCAGGGTTGGTCTTATAGTAAAAGTTGTTCATAATGATGAGTACAATGACCCCTTAAAATATTTCCACTGTCTAACCTGCCACCCTGTATATTGTGCAAAAATTCTAGTTCTTGGTTCTCATTTTCGCTCGTTGATATTTTGGTGTAAACGCTTTTGTTTACACTAAAAGATCGAGAGAGAATGCTCTTGTTCTACTCTAGCTCTTTGTTCGTTTGGTTTAAATCGACCTTTACATGACGGGACCTATAAGGTTCCTTACCACTGTACCTACTGAAGCTATTAGATGACATTAGTTAGATAAAGGTTAGTTTAGTTAGTGTTAAGTGCTTTTACAAGCGTGAATGACAATCTATGAATAAATTATTGGGTTACAACGCGAGGCACAAATTTATTCAAGCCGGTAAATGGATATACGATAGTCGTGTATAGGTACTAAAGCTATTTGAGACGGTGGAAAATCCACACAAAAATTATTTTTGCAATGCTACTTGCAATTGAGTACTAGCTACCGAAATATTCTGAATCAAAACCAATGTATTCATTCGGAATATGATTTTTTGGAATCAACTAGTTTGTGTAAAACAAAACCTTTAAAGTGACAAAATCAACATTATTTTTTTATGAACGGATACGGTTTTATTCATGTGTATATTTCTGAATAGTTTCGGAACGGACAGGTTAGAATAGACTAGATTTATAAATCCCAGTAGGAATTTATAAAAATAACAAAAAGCGAATAGGAATACTGGCACGCGATAATACAACGTCCGTCTGTCTCTTGAGTCGAGGCTAAATGTGAAGTTCACGACCAACGTAGGCACTGTCCTAGCCGTCACACACCCCACCAACCCCGCTCTCTACTGCTCGGAAGTGATGTTAGCAGACTCCGCCCATTAGCAAGGATTTTTATGCTAATTCTAGTTTATTTATTGTTTTCCAGCTTTTTGGCGGCGATGGCGTGGTCTCGTGGATTTTAGTATCGCATATTAATTATTAATTGTAAGTACCTACATTAAAAAGCGTTAATATACCTATAATATCACTTTGACAGGGACAAGCTTCAGTCTAATTAATTTGCTCTCATGAGGTAACCGAGCGAAATATCAAAACAACTTTCCTTAAAATGATTAAAAACTACATGAAAAATAAAACAAAGAAAATATCACAACTTAATCCCGTTACAAAAATTATAAAATTAAACTGAGCATGTCGGCTAATTATATCACTTACCCTACGTCCTACTTTCGCGCAATTAATATTAAAACTTCAACGTGGAGCACTTAAAAGTTAATCTTCTTACTTTTATAATTATTTTTATACTAGCTAAGACCCACGAATCCTTCCGCGTGAAAATATTTTAATTTTCCGCGATAAAACGTATTTTACGTCCTTCTTCAGGTTAACAAAGTACTCCTAGTAATAAGAAGAGATATGGCACAGCAGGATACTTTTTTCAAATCTGGAGCAGACTGGGGAAGTAGCTCCATGTTGGTATTTTGTCAATTTTACATTGAAAAAATTAATCGATTTTATTTTCTTAGCACTGGCAACACGGTCACTAAACAATCATTAAATAAGTTTTATGTTGAAAAATCATTTTTTCAAAACAAGCTTTTATAATGACCACTTCCCAGCTCCATCATGAGACCCTGGACATCATCTAGGTCTACAGTACATGTCAAGACAAATCCAATGAGCCCAAACACGACAGAGTTATGTTGAGAAGTTGAGGAGTTCCTTAAGCCACCTCCCAGCCTCATCCTGAAACCACCTCCATGATACCATATCATTGCATTCACGGAGGTTACTCTTCTATCTTCACCTTGATCTTCACTGGGATATAACATACGTTATAACCTTCCTTGTGGCCATATTAAATTTAAATAATCGATTAAACACTCGATTTGTATTCTGCGAGGCACCAGATATTGCTGGCTTTGCCATCCTTCGGTCTTATTAAATTGGAATGCTTTGCTGTGAGCTAATAATCAACAATGGATGACAAACTGCAGATCTTTCTCCTTTTTGACACAAATATTTGGCACCCGTATACATAATCGGCCTATAATGTTCCCACTGCTGGGACACAGGCCTCCTCTCTGTGAGAGGGAGTGGGCCGTAGTCCACCACGCGGGCCCAGTGCGGGTTGGTGGACGTCACATGTCTTCGAATTTTTGGTTCTAGGACATGCCGGTTTCCTCACGATGTTTTCCTTCACCGTTAAAGCAAGTGATAATTAATTTCTAATACGCACATGACTTCGAAAAGTTAGCGGTACGTGCCTCGGGATCGAACTCGAACCATTTGCCGTGGGAGGTACATGGTTAGACCACTAGGCTATCACTGCTTTATTACAAATATTTGGCACCCGTATTACATGCGAATACGGCGTTTACATACCCACTTATAGGATGTAATTATAAACCTATACGAGGATATTACTGTACCTAAGTCCCACACGCAAACCTAAGAGGTTTAAGTGGTACTTTTAAACCAACTTGTCTAAGTAAATTTGTGTTTGATAATAAAAAATAAAATAAAAATAAACCTAACATTATATCGTCTATTAGTTTTGCTGTGGGTAATTGATAGTGTTTGTTTTAGTTTTCCAATAGATCCTCGGGTTTGAGTCAACCACAAATTCGTAGCCCGTTTGAATTAAGCTTAGTTCTCTCAATACAGATGGTAACACTGTCGAACTCTTTGGGCCAATATCTGGAACATTCAGCCAATCGCGGCCCGAATCGAATTCCTGTCAAAACTGCGTTTTAAAGTTTCAATTGGTTACTAAAATGGCAGGCCGCAAAAGTTTGCAATTGATGTTTTGGGGTGTATAGACTTATCTAACGTTTTTAGGTGTATGAAAGTTTTTGGGCCTGCGTATTGCTAACTACACCTGGGCCCTATCTCACAAAACTTTACAATTACAAGTGACAAGTTACAAGTTTGTAAATTTTGCAAGAGAAACTAGTAATTCTGATAATGTAATTTTTGTGTTACATTATTTTTTTTTTTTTATAAAACGTTGCCCCACATTAGGATTTCTCCTGTATCGTGGGTGCATTTACAAACACCAATTTCACATACACAAACAGCCAGACCTATGTGCAATGCGGGAATCGAACCCGCGACACGTTGCGCAGCAGCCAATCTCTCAGCCACTGCGACAACCGTGCGGTCACATTATTTGGTCTGCAATTTAACAATTTTGTCGACAACTTGTAATATTTGCACGATAGGGCCCTGTCGCTAGAATTTGGGACTGTAGGCGAAAAATTATCGTGTCGTTAACCACTCTATTTATTGTGTCTATTCTGTACCGACACGCCGTGTGATATCACCGCGAGAACTGCCAATTTCTTTGCGAACGTTCGAGGGAGAATGTCACGGTGAGATTCTGGACTTTTGGTCAGACATGCTTTCTCACGATATTTTCAATGACCGTTTTTAGGGCAGTAGTAATTTTTCATTTTACCTAAGGAAATAAATTTATTCTATAATAGCTACGTAAATAAACGCGATAAACCACCAAATATGTCATCTTGATTACATACTTACAACTGAAGTATTAATCCATATATTATAATGTCAGTTCTGGGTTGCTAATAAATATTCATCAATATGCTAATGTTTTCATATTTAGTTTATACAGTGTATACAATATAATAAAGTATACTTATGGTTTACGTGATGCAGTGATAGCCTAGTGGTTTAACCATGTGCCTCCCACGGCGAATGGTTCGAGTTCGATCCCGAGGCACGCACCGCTGACTTTTCGTAGTCATGTGCGTATTAGAAATTAATTAATTATTAATTATCACTTGCTTTAACGGTGAAGGAAAACATCGTGAGGAAACCGGCATGTCCTAGAACCAAAAATTCGAAGACATGTGACGTCCACCAAACCGCACTGGGCCCGCGTGGTGGACTACGGCCCACTCCCTCTCACAGAGGAGGCCTGTGTCCCAGCAGTGGGAACATTATAGGCCGATTATGCTATGCTTATGCTATGGTTTACGTATGGTTTTCCCTGTGGAAAGCAGGTTTATTTTCAGGTTATTTGTGACTGCATACTCTTTACTAACTTCTGAATGCTTGGTTCAATGTTACTCAAAGCCAAACATACTTGTTTTTAATTATCAGAAGCGCCGAGAACCCGATATGGTTGATTTATGATGGCTTCGCGGACCACACTGGTGTTTCCAGGGACCACCAGTGGTCCACGGACCACCGGTTAAGAACCACTGATCTAGATGATAGATAGATAAATTGTTTTTTTGGAAGAACACAAGAAACTATACCTACTTAAAATGCGCCATTTTATAAACGTTCACGGCCGTATGTACCACAAAAAAATAAACATCTGTTCAACACACGTTCAACACGAATGCTACCAAAAATAATAGGCAATTGTTTTAGCACTATAACTTGTCTAAAACAAGTGTGTATTATTTTTGGTAGCATTCGTGTTTAACAGATGTTTATCTTTTTTGTGGTAAGGCCTTCAATGTTTTATTTCCACAGCTTTACATTTTCAGGCCAGTGACTTTCCAATACTGTCTAAAAGCGTTTCAAAATGTCTGGTTCGAAAACCCAAGTGTTGAGCATAGCCCGATAGCAAATCCGGCTGTCATGTCAATCGTTATGGCCGAGACACAAAAAGGGCTGCTTTAAATTCAATGAATCTTCAAAGTTCTGTTTGCGCATTTAGCAGCTTTTCGAAACGTAGGGCTGCCGACGTTGCCATAAGTCCTCAATGCCTTACTCTTAGAATTTTTCCCGTATCGTAAGTTGGTGCGTTTACAAACACAAATCTCAATAGGATGTTAACTACTTTTTTTTATTGTGAATCTGTAAACTATTAGAAAAAAGACAACACCAAATAAACCGATGAAACATCTACAAAATTGGCAAAGTTATGAGCGTTTTAAAATGATTTGCTAGACACGGACGGCACTACCTACTAGTGACGTAACACCACCTACGTCCGCTTCGCGCGACAAAGACGGAGCGATACTCCCTCCAAAAACTTTAAAAGCGTCTATGTTTTCCATTTTGTGATAAATTATTATTTTTGCTTTTACTTTTCTGTTGTTCCTATTCCTTCTTTGAAATAAAATAATTTATTTGTACTTTTTTAATAGTAGGCCACTACCGTATTATCCTAGCGGTGATTTTATTGAAATCGTTTTTTACGAACAATGAATTTTTATTACTCTTCACTAAGTAAATTTGATTATATTTATTCCTGTATCTTATACTAGCTGTTCCCCGCGGCTTCAACCCCGTTCTCGGCTCCTAAGGGGTTAAATTGCCTATACTATTTCTTTTTTATTTATCTCTGCATCACCTTATGGGAGACTGACATAAAATGCCTAATAAGGCATTAAGTCCACCTTTATGCCATCCGGGTTTTCCCATATTCATTCTATTCTATATATCCGGGGTTTTTGAGCTTCTTGTCCTGGCGTATTGATTATATATGACAACCCTATGCGAAAGAAACATTCGTTTGTGCTACATATACTAAGCTTAACGGATTGTTAAAATTGACAGTGTTTGCTTCTGCCTAGGTTTAGAAAATTCTGTTGTTTTTACTGAAAAATTCTAAGCGTGAAGTTGTTTTAAGATTTTGTTCGTGAATGTTTTTGTTTGTACTATTTTTTAAAGGAATAAAAGTGTCACCGTTTCTGTTTTGTTTTATAACAAATTCGCTGTTCTATAAAGCAGACACCATAATTAAACAATCGCCATTAATCCTGTGGGTCTTACAAATATACACGGAATAAAGTTTTTTCGGCATCTTCTATATTTTTACAGGTAGGTAATATTCTCGTAAATAGGTACTATATATATTTTTTTTAAACTTGTTTTTTATGTACAAGTTCTCCTAGATGCAATTACAAAGCAAACAGATGATAGCCGAAGTAGTAGTAAGAACTATCCAACAAACACTTAAATGGTTCAGTCTCCTTTGAAGGCTACCAAAAGGCTCAATAAAATAAAGTCTTTTGTGTTAACATTTAGCTTAAGAGCATAATTTGGAGGCTTACTCATCTTTCAGAATATGGCACATAGACCATTTTCTTAATCAGCTATCGCTTTCAAATTGCTTTCGAACAATTGTGACAATTGGCCGCTGTAATCGCATTTTTATCGCTGACAATCTACGTTATTTTTTTAGATTTTGCTGTTGACTTTAGCGTTATATTTTTAAATCTTTTGAATAGATTTAAGTAATAGTTACAAAACTTTACTTAGTCTTACTCAAAGAAAGAATGCTTAGTTATGCGTAAAGTACTTAAATTTTCTTACAGTCATCTTAATTTACCTAGCACAGAAAAGGTTCAAGATTTTTTTAAATTTAAATTTAGATGTAGAATGAAAGTAGATTATGTCACCTACGTGTGATTGGTTTAGAGGTGCACCGTCAAATCAAACTCATCAATTTATTAAAAAAATATAAATCAAAATGTAAACCAATTGGATTTTTCTAAGTTTGCTGTCTCATGTTCACTGATGTGCATTTTATTTTGAAATTGTAGGGACACAATGTAGGTATAGGTATGTTGGGACAAACTGCTGACGCATTAATTTTGAATATTTGGCAAAATGTATGGAACAACTGAATATTTTGTCGCGTTTCGAATATTTAATACCTCTACTCTTCTTTAATAATATGTTCCTCGTTGGTACCATGGTGGCTTCGGAGGTTTATGGAGCTTTTCAAGTACCTACAAAGTTGGCGCAAAATTTAGCTCTTACGGTTTTAACTTATACGAAATCGAAGTTTCTCAACAGAACCTATGTTTTCTTTGCAATGTTTTTCTTCAAAACAAGAACATTGTGAAAAAACCTGGGTTCTGTTTATCATTAGTTACAAGTTTTGTTTTCTCTTGTAAATTAATGCAATTTGCATGAGATATCGTTTGTTATCGATATTGTAAAATATTGGTATTCAGCCGCAACTAGTTAGACTGGAAGCCGACCCCAATCTAGTTTGGGAAAAGGCTAGGCGCAAAAAAAATCGTTTGTTATCAATATTAATAGTATAATAATTAATCTGAATAGTTTTTTGCTTGATTGTTTGTTTAAATGCACTAATATCTGGAACTACATACCAGTCAGATAAAAAAAAATATTTTTTTGTATAATTGCAAGATTTATGAGAAATAAGTAGTATACTATTTAAAATTACGCTACCAACTTTAGGAGCTGAGACAAAAAAAAGTCAGAAAGAACGCCAAGCGAAAACGAAGTATAAGTAATAACGCGGGCGGGTAAATAATGTGATTTCTTTTAAATTAAACGAAATCTATACTATTATAAAATTTTAAAAAAGCCATGTCTGTACATTGAAGATATTCCAGAAAAAAACAATTGTGATGGGGTACTGCACGGAATATATTCCGTGGGGTACTGGGACGTAACCTCAGATCATAGAAACAAGGAGATATGCCATCATAGCAAATTAGTACCGGAACAACTGATGCTACTTTTAGTACGTTTCGACACAATTACGCGCATAATTAAGCGCTCCTTGTGAATAAAAAGATCTCCCACGCATTTAACATTCCGCACACCCTCAATCTAACACTGTTAATCGTCACTCAACACTAGCACTAAACTAAAACACTGTATTTATACCATCGATCGTGTTCGGTTCGTCGCCAGCGCGTACGTTTTTAATATGAGCAATTTGCTCAAAATCAGGCATCAAGCTCGATAGCGCCTTGGCACATCTCCCTTGTTTCTATGATCTGAGGACGTAACCATACCCAAAAATATTTTTTTTTTAATTTTTGTCTTTTTATCTGTTTGTCTGTTCGTCCGCGCATCACGTAAAAAGTACTGAACGGATATTGATGCGGTTTTTACAATTCGATAGTTTGGAGTCCAACTTAAAATATAAGCTATGTTTCATCTAATTCCGGTGAGATAAATAATAAATAAATAATACTTTATTAATACAAATCCTTACAATATGCTTAATATCTAGCTAAAGTTCACAATAATTATTATGGGATAAACCAATGATACAGTTTGTCGTCGTCGACAAACTGGTCGTTTAAACTAGTCAGTTCATACAATGAAATTACCAGTTTCCAGTCCACGCGGACGGAGTCGCGGGCAAAAGTCTAGTATAATATAAGACTTTAGCTTTTGATAAATATGCTCTGGTATAATGTTCTAAATTCGCTAACACGCGTGAAGTTTCTAATTAATGGCTGTATGCGAAAACACCTTTGCCCTTTGGGTGAAAAATTTCACGCTTATATTTTAAATTCTTATGTTAAAACGAGACTCCTTAACACCTTTTTTAAATCATGTCAAAATACAGTGACTTTATATTTATAAGAAGCACCACAATATTATCTGAGAGAAACTGCGGTGAAATCTTACAGATGCTTTGTGTAAACTTTTAGCGATGAAACTAAATAACCTTGGTATAAGAATTTCTCTTGTCATACTTTTATAAAGAATAGAATTGTTAGAAAACTCACAATGGCTGTGGCATGTTTATTAGAATATGATTGTAATTTATATTCCACTCATGAAACTTTAAAAAATGTAATCACATTTTTTTATAAGAGCAAAGGTATTCCCAAATGCCGATCTACGCAACTATAATCAATAAAACCTACGTAATGGAGAATAATATCGCTAAAGCATATTTTTTCCGACATTATACATATAACATTATTTAAGACCGCTTCTACATTGACGCGAAAATCTTGCGAGAAAGCGCGAATGACACGGGAAAAGCGAGATTGACATGAGAAACGTGTATGTGCGATAGATCGGAGATGTCAATCGGCCCCACAGGCCACATTAACGTTTCTCGTGTTCTCGCGAGATTTGTGAGTGAATGTCCGCTCCTCATTCACTGGCGAATCTCGCGAGAACGCGAGAGAGCCGTGAGTTGAGATCTATATCGTGCGAATCCGTAGAACAATTGCCGCAACCTTGCAGTATAGCCCGGTGATATTGCAATGAAATTAAATTATGGTACATAACAATAACTGCTGTATGATGTAGATCTCAACTCACGGCTATACAATTGCAGCAATAAATTGTCAAAAAACTAGCCCGTACAACAGCACCTTTACTTACTTATTTTTACAAGATAAACCCAAACCACAGATAATATAATACTATACGTACAGATGCCTTATCTCATACAAAGAAATGTGACCAATTTAGCGCGGGCTATCTTCGGGCTATACATTTTTCCGTGCTTAAAGGATTTTTCAAAATTTGAACAAATATTTTTCATGATGTATTTTTTCATGTTCTCAATTTTACACAAACTTAAATAACAAATCGATACATATAACGCCATCTATTATGAGTTATTTCAACAAATGTTCCCTTGTTCCTGATGAGACCCCGTGCCCAAACTAACAAGAGATACCTTCTACGGGTAGGTACCTAAACTTGCGCATGTTAAATGTATCCTATTATACAAACTCTATTAGATCAGTTTGAATAATTTTATTTATTCACAAAGCCTTTAATGGTAAAGAGTATAGGAAACTTTTATAATTGAGTTTTGTTTATATTACTTTAAGAATACGGAGATTATCGTTTTACGAAGGAAGTAATGTTATTATAATACTTTCCTTTTTATGCTTTTAGTGTAAGCATGCGTAGGACGACATAAAACTCTTATGAACTCTGACATAACTTAATATATTTTCGGGAGTTGGAGAAATATCTACATTACCTACTTTTAATATCGTTATTACTTAAGTGTTTTATATTTAGCTCGGGAGCAGCGTCCTCATTATCTCTACTAAAATAGTACCTATACTATGAATGACCATCAATTTGGGTGTATCCCACTATTTCCATGGAAATACAAAATAGAAAAAGTGGGACCAGCGGTTTTTACAAATTATATCCCATTATTTCTATTGCGACAAAAAATGCAGTTATGTTATTTGAAAAGATTACCACTTTTAATGAATAGATTAAAATTAAAACACGACTTCTCGGTATTCAAAAAAAAGAGGTGATGCAGCGTTTTTTTTGTCGCAGCCGACAGCAATAGTGGGACAATCAGTCTGAATCAGGCCCAGTATTTCTATCAATAGAAATACCTTATAGAAATAGTGGGATACACCCATCAATTTCGCTGCTTATTTGTCTTTTTGAGTACCTACTACTTTTGTGAAAATTACTTGAGTGGTGACCGTGTATCGAAAAGTACAGTGTGGGTTGGCTTCCAAAAAGGTGGACCGACGACCGCGTAAAGATCGCGGGAATTCTACTGGATGAGGGCAGCATAAAACCTATTTTGTAGCGATGCTTGGCGGACTTGGCCAATGGTCAGAAATGGACGTCTTTCGGCTGACATATAATGTTCAGCAATTTACAGACTTACAAAAAAAGTGTTTATTCATTATAATTACATAAACATTTTTCTTAATGGTTGTTCTCCCGGCTACGTTCGATAAATAACTCAACAAGGACCCAAAGAAAAATATTTCCACGAATTTCTGATAGCTCTTAGTAAAATTTTAATTACCTACAAAAAATAAGGCCATTTAAGTACTACGAGGCTAATTGGAGTCTGGCTAACAAATATTTAATTATTTTTCTTAACTGGAAAGCTTTGTTTACGAAGCTTGAGCTCATAGACAAGCAAACATTTTTGTTTTGCATAACATCATGGCTGTATTACCGTGAGGAATAATTCCTAGTGTTGGTCAACGTTTTTATATAAAATCGCAAAGTATAGTTTGTTCAGAATCGGCAGTAGAGTCTATTCCTATATAACTACGTACATATGAATATTTTGTACGTAAGTTTGCGTGCAACTTTGTCAGTTTTCATTATTTACTTTTTTAAATGTTTTACATAGACTGTTTTAATTAAAATCTTTGTGGGGTGTTACGGCTTTTGCATTAACGAAAAATAGTGTATGTATACAGGGTGGCAGGTTAGACAGTTGAAATATTTAAAGGGGTCATTGTACTCATCATTATGAACAAATTTTACTATGGAACCAACCCTGAAATTGCAAAAATAAATCAGCTGTTCCATACATTTATGTTCACATAACTCAACAAAATGTATGGAACAGCTGTTTTTTTTTTCGCGATTTCAGGGTTGTTCCCATAGTAAAAGTTGTTCATAATGATGAGTACAATGACCCCTTAAAATATTTCCACTGTTTAACCTGCCACCCTGTATAATGTAGTAGGTATTCCTATTACCATCTCTAACTAGGTAAGATAAATTCTTGTAACAGAAGTGGCTTTGCGTAGCGAGGTTTTTGCACCTACGATACTGAAAAACCGAATAGTTGATTTTTTGATTGTTGGTTCCCTTTTGGTTGAGTTGACATTAAATTGTGTTAAAAAAAACTGTTCCATGACGTTTGTTTTGACAAAAATAAAATTGAAAACAATTTTAATTTTGTTGATTTAACAATTAATCATGTCGGTAGGTGCTATATATTAACCCAAAATATATGTTAAAAAAAGGTTAAATCAACTTCAAAAAGTTTTTCAGTGGGGTAAAGGTCGCCACTGATCGTCGGGGGAGTCCCCAAAAACTTCACATGTTATTTTATCTCAAGCCGAGCTTTAACATAGAAAAGCAATCAGAGTTTAAAGTTCGTTGAACCGAGACAGGTTCATTTATCTTTATTTGGTTAAAAATGGAAGAAATTGAATCTGTGATTTATTTTGCTCACGTGAAACAGAGCTCAAAATATGGATTAACGATCTGATAAACGAGCAGACACATACCTCCTTACTTATTATAACGCATCTTAGCTTATCCACTGATTAAATACAACTATCCTTGTATGATAATTGACTTAAGAGCTGTTTAATTTAATCATCGTCTATCAGTAAGGGGGTAATGTGTGCTTATGTGCAATATTGGATATCTAACCCCGGTAGGTACACTAAAATCTTAAGCTGTCTTCAGACTACGCTATACTATATAGCGTATGCTATATAGCAGCGGTCGGCAACCCGCGGCCCGCGGGCCCCAGCTTGCCAACTGCGTGGTTCCTTCTTGCGGTATCAAACACCGCTCTTTAGGAAACCATGTCATCTTGTTTCTATATACAACGTTGTAGTAACGTCATTGGACGCTACATTGCGACCGCTGTGTGACGTCACCGTTTTCTAGAAAACCGTAGGTTTAAAGGTTGCCGACCCTTGTTATATAGTACTTATAGCGCGCCATACAAAGCCATACTATATAGAATAGCACAATGTGAACGTGTCCATAACAATGTATGGTGCGCGATATGGTCGTGCTATGAGCTATATGCTATAATGCTATATAGTATAGCGTAGTCTGAAGACAGCTCGTTGTTTGCTCGACCATCTACACAGCAACATTGACATTGAGTTCTCAGTGTTCAGTTCATCTTATTCATATGTACAATGAGAACAATTTTCATTTAAGTAAATGTGCTTTTCGTTTGTTATTCAAAATTGTGGGATACCAGTAATTGGCCAGATTGTTCATTGGCAAACAATGTATCTTTCTGAAATACGAGGTGTTAAAAAATTACTCTACATTAAAAAAAAAAAATTATCACGAAGAAATAAGTAAAATTTTTACTACGCACAAATTATTCAGTGTGCGCACTGCAGTACAACGTAGCTACTTAGGCCGCCGGGGGCTCGAAACATTGTACTTATACAGTGAACATTAAAAATCATTTACCAGATACCTATCTACTTTTTTTTCCACCAAATACTAAAAAAATAGTTTTATCGCAATATCTACCTATTATTATTAATTGTTTTTCAATACCGAGCAATTTCACGCAATTCCTAATTTTTTTTTTAACACTATATTTAATGAAATCATGTTTTACTCTTCGTTTGAAGATAATATCTGCAGTAATATAACCAAAATAAATGTTATAATTTTTAATCAATCTGTAACAGCTTAATATATTTCTAATTATCTCCGCTCGATTACTTGGCTTAACTCACGGGCTTAACTAGATTTTAGAATGAATATTTCAAGAAACCGTTAATAAATTGTCTTTACTCACTGATTAATGTAATCTACGAACTGCTACGGAACGCCTACGCCGCGTAGCAATTCGTAGCGCTACGAATCACTTTAAATGATATTTCCCGTTTCAGAAACAATTAATTGTTGGTAATAAGATTTGGTCCTGATCTTGAGGGTAAATTAAGTAATTCTGTCTTTCAGTTTATATAGATAAGAAAGATGCTTTAATATTCATTAATGTTAGTGTCAAATATGATAAAATAATTAAATAATAGTTTGTGCAGTACCGTATGTGCCGAAACTGTGGCGAACAAGCTATAATATCCAAAGGGCATTCTTTAAACCGGGGAGCCCCCAGGTAAAGAGATATACCCCTTTATCCGGGGGCTCCCCGGCTATCGGCGGCAACATTTGCTCGTTGATACAAAAACCTCACTACGTAAAAGCCACTTCTATTACAAGAATATCTAGCTTAGAGGTGGTAACAGAAATATTACTTAACAAGCTGTTTCCTTCGGTTTCACCCCCGCTGCTCGGCTCATAAGGGTCGTAGCGTGATGTTAAATAGCCTATACTATTCTCATGAATCTGGCTATCATATGCAAGAAAATTTTTTCGAATCCGACTGGTAGTTCCAGAGATTAGCGCGTTCAAACCAACAAACAAACTCTTCAGCTTTTAATATTAGTATAGCTAACGGGCATTGTGCATCCCACATAGAAAAAATAATAATTGAAGGACGTGTGAGGATTAATTGTGCGTTCCATGTGCAAAGGCTTTGTCGAGCATTAAAGCGACAATACCATAACAGATGGTATGTCCACAAAGGTTCAACCCCGTTGAACTATAAATATTGTGGTGGAACTATTCCTGACAAACATACGTTCTTAGTTTTTTGTATTCTGGAGCTTTCCCTCCTTTTTAGGGTTCCGTATCTCAAGAGAATCACTTCGTTTTCTCTCTGTCTGTTTGTCAAGAACCTTTTTCTCAGGAACGCGTGGCGGTATCACGTTGAAATTAATATCAAATACTTAGGATACCAGTTGTAATGGCCCTGAATTACGATTCGTAGGCAATGGGTTCGACCCCAAGCGTGCACATTGTGCAATTTATTTGATCACAACTTCTGTAAAAACTATGAAAAAAAACACCGTAAGAAAACCTGACACTTTTAACAACCCGGGGGTGGAACCTAGGACCTCACGTTTACCAGTCATGCTTGCGACCACTATAAACCAGTGAGGAAAAATAAGAAAAAAAAAACTACAAACGAATATTTAAATTGTTTAAAAGCTAATTTACTGCACAATTTCGTAGCGTGGTAGCTGCTGGCAGCAGTATTAAATATCAAGATATAATCGTGTACCGCGCTCAGATGAATGGGCGAAACACGAGCAATTAAGTATTGTCCTCAGAGACTGAAAAATTAAAATCTGTGAATGTGTTAAATGTACGTTCTCACTACAATATAATGTGTTGATGAAAACATTCTTGCCTATTTTTTTTGTAAAATTTTTCATTTTATTTTTGTGTGGTTAGTTTATTGTAGAACTAGCTTTGGTGGTGAGAGATTTTTTCAAATAGGTGTCCACTACACCTTCCGGAGATTATCCTGCAAATATTAACAAACTCACAAAATCTTCACTCTCTTTACAATGCTAATATAACTACGGTACTAAAATGTTAGATTGTTTAACATGAGTGCTACTTGTATGTATAATAATTATATATATAGTTATTTCTGTCACTCTGAGGTAAAACCTAAGCTTTACCGAGTGTATGGTGGTAAAAGTTCGAAATGAACGATGATCACAGAACAGTTTGGACATTTACCTCTAAGGGTTGGTAAATCTTAGGTTTTACTGGTAAATCTTAAGATTTGCCTAAGTGCGGGCTTTTACAGTAACAGGTGTTCAGAATGTACATACTCTTACACTAATAAATGAACATTTGCCTTTATTTCTATAGATTTCTTAAAGTTTCAAATATTGCGGCGGGAGATTGGTTTAAAAGTTACAAGTAATATAAGAAGAAATCTATCTTCAGCAACCTTTCCTTAACTTCCCACATCCGTAGAGATTACCTGGCACCAGCGAGGTCCTTGATTAATCTCAGGGGGAATAGTAAACGCCGGGGATGATCCTGAATCCCCCATTTCCCATTAAGATTGCAAAATGAAGCGAGTAATTGCCGATATCGGTTTTGTAATTTTAGTGTGTGCGTGGTTTAATACTCTCTCTCATATTAGAAATTTTGTGATTTGTCATAGCAAGCTTTCGATGTTTCATACATCGCACTTTTGAACTTTATGAATACAGTACATCGGTAGGTACACTGTTGGCAATTTTGCGACTTTTGTGCTAGACTTTTAAGCCCGGTTTCCACTGCGAGTGGAACGGAGCCATTAAGGACTCCGTTTAACTCGCAAGAGTAAACTGCATACTTGTATTTCCAACAAATAGTCGGTAAGTATTGGACTTAAGCTATATGAAACCACATACGTATAAACAACTACTTAGTTGTCCTGGATTCATGTGAACAAGCATGCAGTTTACTCTTGCGAGTTAAACGGAGTCCTTAATGGGTCCGTTCCGCTCGCAATGGAAATCGGGCTATGTGACTAGTGTGAAATGTATGCAAAAGTCATAAATATCTAGCGCAAAAGTCGTAAAATTGGCAACTGAAAGTGTACCGATGTACTGTATTCATAAAGTTCAAAAGTGCGATGTATGAAACATCGAAAGCTTGCCAATTTTGCGACTTTTGCGCTAGACTTTTATGATTTTTGTGAAATGTATGCAAAAGTCATAAATATCTAGCGCAAAAGTTGCAAAATTGGCAACAGTGCATCGGTATTTCCGAAGTTCAGTAAGACAGTCATTGTATAGGTTTCCAAAATTGAAAATCATAATGAAGTATCTAGATTACTAGCTCAATAGCTTGTGACACACTTTTTTTTATTATATTAGCCTAAAGTGTCCCACTGCAAGGCAAAGGCCTCCCTTCCCTCATTCCACGCGTCTCTATCCAATGCTGTCATATACTTTACTTATCATAATTAACGCATATACCTATAACAAATATTAATTCCCCTAATCCAAGAAAAAATCTAGCAAAAAAGGCTACAGAATAAAAATACTAGGCAACAAAAGCTTAAGGTCAGGAACATATGTGTCTCATAACACAAATGATCAGGGTTGACCCCAAATAAATTGGAACTATTAATTACGCGGCCGCGCCGAAACAAAGTAGGTTTTAGGCTATTGTGTGTGGCTTGCGTGCGGCGTCCTTTGTTGTACTGGCTTTTTTATTCCTAAGATTTTCGTGGTCTATTGTGTGTGAACTGAAAATATTGTGGTTTTTAGGCGTAGAATAGTGCGACTAACACAATGGATATAATTAATCTACGTCGACTTCTGCCGGTAAATTAAATAAACAGATTTGGTTGCATAATTCCATCGTTTTAACTGATATTGCTTGTATCATTTGAGCTGGGTCTGATTTATATAGGTAATAGATTTATAAATAAAGTGTTTCACATCGAAATAATATATCGAAATAAAGCATTTCACAAGAATCCCTTTCCCTGACCGTACCTACAGGTAGGTACGCATTTTAATAATAGAAATAGAAATAGTTCTTCTACTCGTACATACATAGACAATAGGGAAATCATTATTTTTCATTCTCAGTGGATTTACAATTATTCGGATTTGTTAGTTTTGCTATAAATGATTATTATCATCCAAAAGAGCGTACACATCGAATGCTTTGTTCTGAAAACCCTGCTAAGAAAATAAGGCTACACGCTGACAAAATAAGAGCCAAACCACACAGTGCGGTGCGGCGCCGCACCGGCAAGATTTCACCCTATCCGCGGTATCGGCGGCCGCTCGTTTGCCCGCCGCCCGGTTGGGTGAAATCTTGCCGGTGCGGCGCCACACCGCACCGTGTGGTTTGGCTCTAAGGCGACACGCCGCGTGATATCACCGCGAGAACTGCCAATTTGTTTGCGAACGTTCGAGGGAGAATCTCACCGTGACACTCTCCCTTGAGTGTTCGCAAAAAAATTATCAGTTCTCGCAGTGATATCACGGCGGCGTGTAGACAGGCAGGACGTATAAAATAACCACACATTCACACAATAGCGCCCACGTAAATATTCACACATAAATGTGTGGCATTGAGATTTTCCCTTATCATGTTTATGTCGTAAATCACCACGAGAGCGCGACGCGTTGGTGCTGAAAATTGAGCCGCCTCACCACAGAATAGCCTATTGTGATCGAGCGTTAAATTGATTTTTATTCAGCGTCTCATTTACGTTTCCTGCGGAGTCTACAAATACATTGAAAATGATTTCGTTTAATATATGAGGAAAATAAATAGTTTTTTTTTTATTATGTTGATTTTTGTGGTTTCGAATTTTATTTGGATAAAACGCCTTTTTAAAATTAAGTTCTACCTACATATCTAATAAAAAAGATCCAAGACCAATAAATTGTTCTCGTAACCAAACCGAAACGGGTCATTAACATAATTAAAATAACATTAACATTAACATGATATATTATAACGTTAAAAAAACCGATATTTATTGACTTTTTGAATATTTTATGAACATTCTATTCTAATATAAAAAGTTAACCCTTTTGGCGTCGCGTTCTAAAATCAAATTCTGGGCTGCCAGTTACAGAAATGGCGACAACTCGATATCGAAATTCGTTGACATCCGTCCTCTTTCTAATATTAAACCCGCGGCTAGATATTTATTGCCACTTTTATTTTTACGGCTACAACACCGCGATTTCATCAAACATTCGGAAATCAAATGTCGTTCGTTTTTTGTTTTACAAGTTCGTTTTTGACGTCCAATTTGAATATATTATATATTGAATATATAATATATAATAATTTAATAGGAGTAATATTCAAATTCAACATTTTCATTCGGCTGCAGAATAATTTGGGATGACAGACATTTCTTAGAATAGTTTTCTGAATTTAATCTGTGTTATGTAAATGTGAAACAGCTGTGCTGTGAAGATTCCATTTAGCATTTAATATTACTTACCAGGATTTGAATTTGAAATACAAAATTCATTATTATGACAGTTCCGCAATAAAAACTGAATGCTTTATTAATTTCAAAAGTAAGTGATCCCTAGAAAATATGACATGAAATAGCATCAATTTGAGAGATCAAATCTAAACTGCTTTACACATTTTATCTGTTTTTAATAGCGATACTACGATGAAAATTAATTCGAAACTGATAAAATATTCAGATAGGTATAACCATAATAGCTACGTGCCGCCTCAAACCGAAATTAAATTAAATGGGTCAAGCTTCAATTTACTAAGCACTTAGTGCTTGACACATCTACGCTCCAAATTACAGAACAAAATTTCTAGATAGACAATTTGGACGTCGAAATTGTCCGGCTGCAAGTATGCTAGTAATGTTGTGCCCTCGTCCTGGCCCTGCATTCTGGTCCGCAAATCTAAAACGGTGAAGTGAACGAATGTCCAGAATGTTCACAATAATAATTTGGCCTCTTAATTATTTCTGGTGTCTGATGAAGTGAGCGCCAAAAGAGGTTATTATCCATTAAACAGGTGTTCGCAATATGTTGCGTACATTGCATTGTACAGCCGGCAAATCAAAATTGGTATGTTTGCCATATTATGCAATGCAATGCATTTCCTTTATTTCCTTCCTCCTTTCTCATTCGTCGGGGTACGCCGATTTTATTGCACGCAAGTGTAATATAATATTACATGATGTGTTTATGTGTTTGTGATAATGACAAAAAAATAAAATTGATTTGCGAAAACCCTCGCGTTGAACGACAGTAAATAGCTGACATATTTTATTAGCTGACTTTTGTCAGTAATTACTGTACCTATCCATTCCGACTTTATTTGGGTCACCGTCCATTAACTACAAGTGACAACAGAGTCTGATTTAACTCGATTAGAAACAAAAAAAGTAACTGCCAATCTCCCTTCTCGCGCAATTTGCTCTTAACGTAAATTGATTCATTTTTCAAGGCGGTAGCTCCAACGGGCTCTATTGCTATCACATCGCCGAATAATCAACCTTATCTCCATGTAATAAGGCTGTTGTAATGATGGTATTGCAGACTGAAACGTAAGCGGTTCTGTTTTTTCATCGGATGTGATTAGAGGAGTGCTTGTTTAATTTCCTTGTGCTCTTTTGTTGAGATAAATCTTTGTATTATTGTAATGAAAATTTGAGTTTTAATTAAAAATAATTTTGATAGACGGACTCCAAAGTCGACTTGTTTTCTCATTACATGTTAAGGAAAACGAAGTAAATGTTCTTCTACGCAAATTAATTCTTGTTTTTTCTTTGTCAACAGGTAAGTCAACGGCTTCAAAGTGTATATTCAAAGCTTTCTCACAATACCAGGTATGATTGCACTTATGGCAAGAAGCTGGCACGCTGATCACGTTCACAAGATTAGGGTTGCCAACTTTCTGAACGATAAATAAAGTATATTAAGGTCGGAGAAGGAAAAAAAATAACAGTAGGTATTCATATTTTTAATTTTATTCATATTTTGTACCATCAATTTAGTACCATATAAAAAAGCTTTGTAAAGTACTGTTTTATGTATTTATATGTTCGCAGGTTTTATTTATGGCTCTATACCAGAAATTATGGAAACAGTATTTGGTATACTTTATTTTTATTGAACAGTAAACGGTATTTTACAGTGAAATAAAGTATAATACTGTTTTTAACACTATGTTGGCAACCCTAGACAAGATCAACATAGAAATAAAGAGTACAAATAAGACAATTTCTGCGAGGAGTACGAAGTGGGAGTTTGTCGTAATCCCCAGGATATTACGTCACACGTTTTCGTCCACGTGATCACGACAAATGCAATATTGACGCTGCTGATATTGTATTATCGGATTTTGCATCGTCTTAACATTTATCATGACCTTATTGTTATTATTTACTTACATAATTAATTATCATTTTTGCTGGCACGTATTAACTATTGTGTCTACTTCGCGGACAGCGAACTCTGTGACATACAGACAGACGGACGGACGGGCTGACGGACAAACGACATAGGTTTAATTTATCACTTTTTACATGCCACCAGACACAATCTATACTATCTACACTAATATTATAAATGCGAAAGATTTGATGGATGCATGGATGTTTGTAACTCAATCACTCCACAACGGCTGAACGAATCTAGATGAAGCTAGTAGAAAATAAATAGAAAATGTATATTGTTCCTCGGTCACCGGTGACCGACACGGCGTTCAAAGACTTTAATCTCGCGTGGATCTACGTTCCGATATGACGGGTTAAAGTTTGATAAATCATATATATTGATTTATTATTATTTTATCTTGACTGATTATCTTGTATGATCTTTTATGATGATTATTATTTCATCTTGACTGATTTATTTTATCTTATTTATGCGTACTGATGAGGAGATTTAAAGTGAATGAATTGGAGGAAATTGTAGCGATAATAAACGCCTAACGCATTCACGATAAGAGGCGGGCAAAACGAACAGTGTAAGTATCTATACTTATCAAAACCCATTTACTACGTTGCGTATTGTAAACTTTAATTAAAAGTAGTATTTTTTGCCTTCATAGTTGGATCGTGCTCTCTACGCTCCGTCCATGTTGTCCCTGCACTTTAATGTTTTACTTCAGTCATAAAAATAAATAAGATAGCTCCGTTTAAGAGCCGGAACTACAGTTTAACTGTTTATTACCCCTTAGGGAAATAAAACAAAAAGTTTATATACTTGGCAAGCAGCTTGACAGATTCAAATTACACAATTCAGAAGCGTCGGAGGTTAAATCGCTACATTATCATAAAACAAAGTGCCTTCGCGCGTCTGTCTGTCTGAATGCGAGAAACTCAAAAACTACGAAACGAATTTTTATACAGTTTTCACCAATGGACGGAGTGATTCATAAGGAAGGTTTATGTGTATAATTTACAAATCTGTTATTTATTTTAGCCGAGCTGTCATGGTTTTTATCAAGGCAGTCGGAAAAAATATCGGTTTGAAAGGCCTGTTTGCGCGTACGCAGCCTAAGCTGTTTGATACTTATAAATGTGAAAACAATTGACCTGTTAACCTTAAATATGTCTATAAAAAAGTCTGCGACAAAAACAATTAGGTAATGGGACAAAATCAATAAAATATTAATCCTTCTCAAAATCAGTTGTTCCCTCGTTACAAATTTAATAGAGATGTTTTTTGCGGTTTACTGAATGTTATTTGGACTTAAGAGGTAACACGATATTATCAACGCGTGACGAAGTGATTTTATAATTTATGAGGTTGCTTCATAGGAGCGAATTTTCATAAGATTTCATAAACTAAACTAAATTTTATCCGTATAAAGTGAGGCAGGTCAGCTAGTAAACATATAAATCTAGCTCCAATGACAATTTGTAAAGGAAAAATGAGAAAGATATAGAATTTAGACTATATATTCTAGACAGATTGACCTTTCATGTTTCGCTAATGGGGTACCCTAGACTGTGTTATTGTTATGGCCAGACGTGCAGACGGGCAGATGATGCTGGGTGCTTTAATGTGCACGATTTGTAATTGCACACCGGTTTCGTGTGGTCAAAGTGTAGTTCGGATTTTGAAGTTGTTAAAGAAATTGAATTTTATGTTATTTAATTTTTATGATTTTATATTGCATTCACTTGAGGCTTAAGTTATTTTATTAAAACGTCTCGGGATATAGTCTCGGGAGCAATAAAAAGCGTAGGTTTCAGGGACAATTAAATAATACTCTCTTTCACTTTTTGCCATCAGACTTTTCATTTACCAAATTGGGTCCGATGAGTCTATTTTTGTAACCTTTTATGAATATCAATATTAATTTGGGCTCGTGGCTAAATGACAGTCGCGCTGATCGATCGATCTGCGAGGTTAAGCTGCGCTTGCCGCGGGCAGTCCTTGGATGGGTGACCGTTCTTAAAACATCGAGACCCCTCCGTGCCTCGGATAGTACGTTAAACAGTCGGTCCCGGTTGTCATAAGAATATCTTTGACAGTCGTTACGGGTAGTCAGCAGCCCAAAAGTCTGACAACTGGTCTAACATTCGAATACCGGTATTCCCCAATAATTGGGTTGTGGAGGTCAGATGGCAGTCGCTCCATGTAAAATATTGATATTTAGCCGCAACCAGTTAGACTGGAAGCCGACCCCAATCATGTTTGGAAAAAGGCTAGGCGGATGAACTATATCAACATGAATTTATCAATTTCAAATCATTGAGACACGTCTGTAGTAATAGGTATCAAAACTTGATTTTGAGTGAGCTCCCCGATTTAATGAAATCAGTCTGCCTATTCTGTACCGACACGCATGATATCTCACCGTGACATTCTCCCTCGGACGTTCGCAAACAAATTGGCAGTTCTCGCGGCGATAATATTACGGGGCGTGTCGGTATACACAAAGACAGGCAGTTAATTCATTCGTGTCAATCTGCCTGGTTGATTTCTATTTGCGCTGTCGGGTTAGAGTCAGCTTCAAAAGTATATTGGTTGTAAGTTTAGTCAGTCGAAATACGAAAAGGGGTCATTGCACTCATCATTATGAACAACTTTTCCTATGGGACTAACCCTGAACTCGCGAAAAAATAATCGGCTGTTCCATGCATTTTGTCGATTTATATGTGAACAAAAATGTACGGAACTACTGAGTTTTTATCGCAATTTCAGGGTTGGTCCCATAGTAAAAGTTGTTCATATTTATGATGAGTAAGTACAATGATCCTTTTCAGCTTTTGCATAAACTAATAATATCGTTGTATACAGGATGTTTTTTTAAAATATTTTTGAGACTGACTGTACCTTCTAAAATTGACACGTGGCGAAACTCTCGCGGTTCTCGAACATTACACACGTTTTAACTCGCCATTACATTATCACGCCCTCCCTTGCTGTCTGATTTAATTAATTAATGGGAAGCCTCGGTTTTCCGTGCTGGAGATGTTAAAATACCTACCTACTTTGTTAGATCTATGTAACCATGTAACATAGCGAGTACACATACATACAAACCAGTGGCGAAGGGTCAGATTTTTTAAGAGATAAGCTGAGTTACAAAATCTTACCTGGCCACGAAAAGCTGATTAATAAAAGTAGGCAATACTGCCTGAGCTATTTTTCAAAGGAAAGCCGGTAGGAATCGTATTGTAGGGACCCTTCGCCACTGGTACACACATCTTTTGATTCAAATTAACTTAATACCTATTTCGACAGTCTTGTGCAGCGCAGTAAGCGGCAAAAAGTAAAAATATTAAATTTAAAACAACAAAATTAGTCAACAATGAAAAAAGTTTATGTCAATATCTACAACAAAAATAATGTACAAATAAGCACGGAATAAAGTCAATGAATAACGTCAGTATAACCCTCGTATAACCATATTTTTTTATGTATAAACTTGTCATTTATTCCGTTTATTCCGTATTTATTTGTGCCAGCCGTTGTTTCTAATTTACGAACAGTCTATATAGGTACTTAAAATAGAAAAATAAAAGTCCTGCGCAATACACCCGTATACAAAGCGTATCACTAATTCAAATTAAATTGTTTTGCGTCATCGGCTTATCGTGTTAATCAAGAGATAAGCTGGATTCTGTGAGGGTTAACACCGTAACCGAACATAGGATAATGCACGATAACAACGCCCTTTGCCATATCTATACCATTGTTGCAAAAATTCGTTATGAAAAGAACAGTGGCCAAATCGTTGTTTGAAAAATTTAAGCGTATAAAAATGTGATCTTCATTAATCTAAATAAAATTATTTTCTAAAATTTCTCAGCACATTAATTTACGAGTTGTAACTTTCTGTTTAAAATAATGGTATTTAAACAATTTGTTTGACTTACTTAGTTCCGTTTTAACAAAATGGAGGCACAAACATGACAAAAGAGCAGAGGCTCTTTTGTCATGTTTGTGCCACCACTCATAGAGATGAGTGGTGTCTTGAACGAATCTGTATATGTGAAGAACAAGAAAATCATTGCCATTGTAATTCATTATATTAATTATTAGATACTAATGAACTGTTTTATCAAAAATGACTAAAAAGTTGCTAAGACAACACAAGTAGGTGGCGTATCGTTTTTGTAATTTGCATCTTTACTAAGATTCCCCCCTGATTTAAAAACTAAAATGTCAGACAAACGTCAATATTGCATCAAAACTCGACATAATTAAAATGCAATATCTTAATTCTTACAGATTCTCAATAAATAATCATAATACAAAAGTTGCTCAGTAAGTAATGCTGAATAGTTTTAGATATTTTAGATTTATATACGCTACATGTTTACCTCAACAAAAATTATGTACGGGAATCTGCCATGGTTCTTTCAATTCGAATTTTCTGCGTTGTTTTTTACAGAATCAATTGATTCTGGACAAACCAATTGTTTATGCTGGGCAGAAATTGGTTCTGTTCGATAACAACTGCAACACAAAAGTTGTCGAGAGCTAACAAATGTGCTGTCCATCTTAGATGTTGTATAAAAGCACCATTTTCACAGAACAGGAGAAAAGTGCAGGTGATTGATGACCATCCTGAAACTTTCTTCCTGTCAATATTTTTACACTAGTCGACTTTTTTTTTATTTTTTTTTTATTCTATGATAGGCTTGTGCTTGACCGCCATCTCGCCTGATGTTAAGCGATGATGCGGCCTACGATGGAGCACGCTTGCCTAAAAGAAACCGATTCACTCGTGACTTGAAGATAGTGAAGGTTGTTTAGTAGCAACTAGCTTCCGCCCGCGGCTTCGCCCGCGTCTTTGGGATAAAAAGTAGCCTATGTGTTATTCTGATGTATAAGCTATAGTACTGTAAAGTTTCATCAAAATCCGTTCAGTAGTTTTTGGGTGAAAGAGTAACAAATATCCATACATCCATCCATCCATCCATCCATCCATACATCCTCAGAAACTTTCACGTTTATAATATTAGTAGGATAGTAGGATTATAATTAGTACCTGGGCGACCAAACTTTGCTTGGCGTCTTTGAGCGTTCTGATAATCTTAAATGATAGGAATAATAAAATATCGGATCCATTTAGATTTGTCACCAACCACTTAAAATATTTAACATACCAGGACAGTAGGACTATCATTAATATCAACGGTTGTTTAATAAAAAGAAAATAAAATACACATTAATGTGTACCAACAAATTTATAGCTTTGTCATTTTCGAAATATCTAAGTAATGAACTGTTATTTAGATCATTTTGTTAACTATTTTTCAAGTCTTATTGACTATAAATTTTGAAGAAATATGTGAACAGTTTATTCTTAGCTGACAAGACAAATTCATTACACAACTGTTGGCCAGGACGGAGTGAGAAAATCTATACTACCTAAAATTATAAAGAGAAATTGTGAATTTTGTGAGTTTGTGTATATGTGAAGGGTAATCTCCGGAACAACTGATCCGATTTTGAAAATTCATTAATAGAAAGCTACATTATTTCTGAGTGATATAAGGTATTTTTTACCCAGAAAAATGCAAAGTTCCTGTGGATCACGCGGAGGAACTCGCGGGCAAAGTACTAGTAATAAATAGTAAATATATCATCTAAAAAAAACCGGACAAGTGCGAGTATGCCTCGCGCCCTAAGGGTTCCGAAATATCATCATAGATGGCGCTACTGTATACTTCCAATGGCGCCATCTATGAGCAGATGGCTTCACTTATGGTCCGGTGACTGACGGCGGACAACAAAGTGATCCTATAAGGGTTCCGTTTTTCCTTTTGAGGTACGGAACCCTAAAAACGATAGGTAATATTAGAATTACTGATGGAACGATTACTATTCATCGTAATCGACGATTATTGGCATTTAGCGATTAATCGTAATCATCGATTTATTTTCGCGTAATCGCAACGATTATTCAAGACATTTTTTTTTCTAATTTTAATCATGTAATTTATCTCACACCTAAAGATATAAAAGTATGTGTTTGAACACCTGATAAATTCAAGAATGTACTTTCGGAGAAAAACACTTTTGAGTTTCAGTGTAGGTTCTATCTTTTGACGGTGACTGTACCTACCATCTCCTTTTTCAAGTTATGTTCAACACTCTCTTCACAACACTAGGGCGACAGTAACAATTAAGGGCAAGGAGTTACAATTAACGGCGGCAGGTCGGTTTTATTGTTACCTATAAAACTTACCTTGTAAACGATCGTGGTTTTGGTAGAGCTTTTGGGGGCTATTCTAAGGTCGACCACCTTTGGAAGCTGAGACTGAAGGTACGGTACTTTCATTCTTGTTGTCAAATTTTCTTTTTTTTTCTTTTTAATGGGAACAAACAATATTATTTTAGTTTGATTTGATAATACGCATTTTGAGTGTATATTAATTAATAGATACACAAACTAAACATCTAGGTACTCACACATTCACATAGTAGAAATAAGTTAGTAGGTAAGACTGACAATGTATCCGGTGCACGAGCACGGAAACTGAAAACTTAAATAAAAATCTCCGAACAAAAACAAGCAAAAATAGACGAAGGCGCGGACTTCCATGACTGCGGTAGTTGTTTGATGTAAGAAAAATACATCTAGGTACTCATCAAGGGCGCAAACATTCAGGAACTTAGTCCAGGAGTGCTAAGTTAGTCTTTATTCAGCAGATCTCAGCTTAACCCATTTACTTCTTCGGAGCGGGTGTGAAAGTTTGAGGGCTCACGCTCGCTCAGATTATCATAATCCGGGTTGACCCGTCCGTAATACTTTATTTAAAGTAGGGCCGGATTCTGCAATAACTATGAATGTAATTTGCAATTTAAAATAATATTTTTAATGCTAATAAATGCGATAGAATTGCGGTTGTAAAATTCGTGTTGTTGAATGAATACACTAATAGGCTTCCGGTCTATTCCCGAAGGTGTCTTGGTAGTCTTGGTGGTTCTGCATGGTCTCACAGATTTCTTCCGTGTAACTACTTGGGTATTAAATTGAAAATCGATGTTAAAGATAAGAAAAAACTTTAGTACAAAAAAACTACTGACTTGGAAAGACCACTATAAAGTAAATAATTATTAATTTATTTTATTTCGGATGTCGGTGGAAAAAAAGCAAACAAAAATAACCGAAACTCTAAATTATTTACTTTGTAGTGTAATTTTTGAAATCGGAAGTTTTTTGCTATTTTATACTTTTTATCCCGAATTCGATTCACAAAATCTTCTACGTAGTGTGTACATTTATGCATATAACTTCGTACCTACCTACATAGTAATGGCACAGTCTATAAATCCATTTCTTTATACTGTGGTAATGGTTATCTAATATATTATTATATCTACAAAAACTGTCCTGAAAGTAACATTACGTTAATGAAAAAATCATCAAAATATTGGTTCAGTAGTTTTTGAGAAAATCACGGACAAACGGGTCGAATACAGAACCTCATAAATCCCATGTAATATGAGGCGGGGAAGAACACGGCCGGATATCTTTATTATCTTAAAAGTAACACATGATTCTGCCATTATATCACAAAACCTTATCATTTTTATCAGTGCCGATATTATTTTAAGGTCTAATCGATTTGATAAGGAACTAATCCATTACACTGATGTCAGATTAGAGGAAACCTGTCGAAGGTAACTGATAGTATTTCAAGTTCCTGATAAAAGAACCATGGGTTAAAACGGGCTAAGTAATCAATAGCAATGAGATTCATGTTTTCGTAGTGGGAAATCTAAATAAAGGCCAAGTTCACCGACAATATAATTTAACAGTCCGTTAAATTGAAAACGGCCGTTTAACTAGTCTTTTAAAGTTATTTTTGCCTTTACCTTTGCTGTGAGACCTTGCTTCTTGCCAAATTTCATAATTCTAAGTCAACGGGAAGCACTCATAGGAGTGAGTTTGCGAGTATTAATTATTTGACATATTAAGTGATCGTATCTTTTGATTGCGTTGATTTAGAAGTTTGAATTTTTCGCACCTCTAAGGGACTGTTAGACTTTCATATTTGATATCAATTTCAACTTAATACCTCTACCTGTTCTTGAGATAAAGAATCTTGACAGACGGACAACAAAGTGATCCTATAAGGGTGTTATTTCTTTCGGAACCCTAAGAAACTTCATTCATTCATAACTTCATTCATATCATAACAATATAAGTTTCCTCTAATATCGAGTGTAGCAGTAGTTTCAAGTTTATATAGAAAGACGTCATCAGCATACGTACAAAATGTATGCTGTATGCTGTTAGTTTACTGGCCTGAAATAATCTACTAATCGCCTTGCAATATCTTACGTTATGGTTAAGACGTAGGTAGGACATTAAGCCTAATTGCAAGACCCTTTGATTTAATTTAACATCCTATTTAGGTTGATTTCATAGTCGTACTGACCCTCAGATCATAGAAACAAGGAGATATGCCATCGTAGCAAATTAGTACGGTAATATCTGTCGCCACATTGAGAACATTTTTCGATACAATTACAAGCGCTCCTTGTAAATATAAAGATCTCCCACACATTAAAAATTCCGCACAACCTCAATCTAACACTTAATCGTCACTCAACACTAGCACTAAACAAAACACTGTATTTATATCATAGATCGTGTTCGGTTCATCGCCAGCATGTACGTTTTTATTACGATCAATGTGATCAAATCCTTAAGCTCAATAACGCCTTGGCATATCTCCCTTGTTTCTATGATTTGAGATCAACGCCGAGTAATTTTTTCATGAAATATTCTATTTTAGTTTCGATGAAGTACTAAGAATCTCTGACAAAGTTCAATAGCATCTAAAATAATCCACTTTGCCGACCACTCTATCAATTTCAAAGTTTCAAACATAATTCTCTATTTTAATCTGTTATCTTCTCCTATAATTAAGTTCTGAAACCGAGGCGTCATGATATATTAACAATAGGTACCTAAATTCTCCTCTAATTGACGAACAGACACCTACATTTCACGCATTAAAATTAACGTAAATAAAACCACTGTAAATTACAAAACCCGACCAAATGTTGAAGGTACTAGAGTTGACTTTTCAACAGCAAACACTCGAATACATTTCATACCATCCCACTACAAAATTGAACTCTGTTTGTTAGTCGATAGAGCTGCAATTACCTGGGTATTCCGTAATGAATATAAATAGATATGTCCCAACATGCAATATTAATTCCTTCAGCAGGATTATGTCACGTTCAGGGATTTTTATTGCTTCCTGTGAGGACTGAGAAAAAGTAATTAAGGACCGCTTAATGGTTTGGCTTATGATTAATTAGGTAAAGTAGACATTATGTCGGGTTTTATTTATTTTTTGTCTCTGGATAGATTTTTATGAGTGTTAAAATGACCAGCCGGCCTAGCATGACCACGATAGAAACGGGTTTTGTCTACATAGAAATAGACAAAGTGACAGATTGTAGAAACATTTCTACGTTTTATGAATGAAAAGGTAGAAATGTTTCTACAATCTGTCACTTTCTCTATTTCTATGTAGACAAAACCCGTTTCTATCGTGGTCATGCTAGGCCGGCTGATTGAGAAACAGGAATATATTTGTTATCTTTATGACTCTATTTTTCCATGATAGAGGAACAGGAATATAAAGGTCTTTATAACTTAATTTTTTTTTCTACTTATTAAAATGTTCTAGTTGGAAAAAATATACATAAATAAATATAGTTATGTGATATTATCGTGTCAATCTATACTACACTATAAAGCTGAAGACTTTGTTTGTTTGAACGCGCTCATCTCTGGAGCTACCAGTTGGATTCGAAAAAATCTTTTTTGTAAATGATAGGTAGATTAATGAGGAATAGCATACAGTACTCCCAAATTAATAATGCGCATGCAGATCTTCGTTAATTGTCGTATTCCTGGAAACAAAAAAGTATATAGAGTGGTTAAGTGCATTTTCTTCATGCATAATTTAGGGCTCTTACGATTCAATGATTCGGTGTTTCCGGGAATACGACAATTAGCGATTCTGCATGCGCATTATTAATTTGGGAATACTGTAGGTTATTTAACATCACGCTGCGACCCTTAGGAGCCGAGCGACGGGGGTGAAACCGCGAGGCACAACTAGTGTTCTTATAACTGCAAAGTTGTAGGCATTGAGTTGGAGTCTTGTACTAGTTACCGATAGATATCACCAACACCTTTATGAGGCGTATTAAAGATATTTAAAATTTTAAGTGACGCCACGGTACGCCAGACGCCACGGGTTGAAGTCCCACCTGTGTTAGTTGCTTTTAAATCTCTTATACAGAGTAAAATTAAAACCAGAGCGTATATTTTAGGAGGTGAAAGTACTCATGAATATGATCAACTTTTATTATGGGACCGACACTGAAATATGAAAAAAAAAATCAGCTGTTCCTTACTCAAATGCACTACAACACGATCAAAATGTATGGAACAGCTGATTTTTTTTTTCATATTTCAGTGTCGGTCCCATAATAAAAGTTGTTCATATTCATGAGTACTTTCAACTCCTAAAATATCCGCACTGGTTTTAATTTTACCCTGTATAACGATAAGTTAAGCGGAACATGGCCACATATTGTTTGGTCTTTTTCGTTTAATATTAAAGTTAGAATACTGACGTCCATGTGCTAATTACTCAGTTTATATAATTATTAAATATGGCCTACTTTCTAAGAACTTGTGTAGAGTACAAGTATGTTGAAATATATATATTTTAGTTTAACATCAGTTTTTGTGGGATACATCGCTCGCTATAATCGGTGCTCGTACTTATTAGAATTACCTTGTTTTGACATTGGAAAAACATTGTTAATTTAAACAAATTATGTATGATGTAATTATATAAATATATTAAGTTACAAAGAAAACTTCAAAATTAAAAATGAAAGCCAAGTACCTACCTACATGGTTAAATTACGGCAACAGCCATTAATTTAATTAATGGCGGCCAAAAGCCAGCTCTTAGTTGTAATTAAAAAATAACACCCTAAAGCATTTCCTTTTAATTTCTTTGGGGAGAGAATTCGGGGTAAATATTTAGTATAATTGCTTAGCATGGTTACCGAGTAGGTATCCCATGGGAGTAGTATAATGAAGTAATATGTCAGGAAATTAAGGCGCTGATAACTGCCAACGGCCTTGAGTGATTTGGGTGGTATAGCTTGATTGTTCTGTGCTGAGCTCTAGCAACGCGACATACGTCCACCGAGCAATACGACTCGCCTATTAAGGAGCGCGCTGTGCCGAATTAGACGTATTATTACTTTTTAGTATCTCAAATATAAAATAAAAACAAGTAACAGGCAATATTATAGGTAGTAACATAGTCTTTTCACACAAAACAAATCATGAAAATATCTTAAGCGATTTGAAAGTAATTACGTTTTTATATTTTGGGTAGACAGTAATTCATGAATTTATTTCATTAAGTATTTTACTACAATAGTTAAATATTCACAGGTACGATTGAGGTAATTATGTTCTAGTTTAACATACAAAAATTGCACAACTAACCTGCATTATTTGACGGCGAAATAAGAGATTTAAAACTTGAGATTTACGGCCGTTACCATTTACCGTCGCCTTAATTGATGGGAATACCCTCAGATCATAGAAACAAGGGAGTTGTGCCAAGGCGCTATTGCTAGAGCTTGACGCTTTGATGTGGTCACATTGACCGTAATTACTAATTTACTATGATGGCATATCTCCTCGTTTCTGATCTAAGGGAATGTTTGTAAGTAGATATGGAGGGGCTCGTGGCTAAATGACAGCAGCGCTTATCGATTGATCTGCTAGGTTAAGCTGCGCTTATCGATTGATCTGCTAGGTTAAGCTGCGCTTGCCGCGGTCAGTTCATGGATGGGTGACTGTTCTTTACACTTGTCCGAGACCCCTCCGTGCCTCGAAGAGCACGTTAAACAGTCGGTCCCAGTTTTCATAGGAATATTTTGATAGTCGTTACGGATAGTCAGGAGTCCGAAAGTCTGACTACTGATCTAATATTCGAATACCGGTATTACCCAATAATTGGGTTGTGTAGGTCAGATGGAAGTCGCTCTACGTAAAATATTGATATTAGCCGCTACTAGTTAGACTGGAAGTCAAAATGTTAACAGCGCCTTGGCACATCTCCCTTGTTTCTATGATCTGAGGTGTAGAACTTTTGAAGAAATAACGTTCTCCCTACATTGTTCATTGCCTATGTGCCCACGTGACATTTGCAAAGTCAAATAATAAGGAAAAATGACCATAAACACCAGGCCTGAAGGAAACGGCAATTTATCATCGCTCACCACTTGTAACATTTCTTGAAAGAAACGTATTTCAGTGGGCGACAGTTGACAATGTGCCGGAAAGCCTTTGTTGCAATATCTAATGGTTGAGATGCTGCCACAATATTGCTGAAAAGAATACCGAGTTCCGCTTGAATGGAGAATTTTGACGATTCATAAATTTGAATAAAAAATATGATGAGTAATTTCCTAGACTGTTGTTGCGTGTTTGATTGGTTCGTTGGTCTAGTACTAGACTCGAGTGGGCGCAAGTGCAACCGCTAATAATACTTAGTATAGTTTTTCTCGTGACTGTACAAAATGCATAAGTTTGAAATCGCATTTTTATGTGATATCGGTACAGAAGTCTAAAAAAAGAATAAAGAACTTCGTTCCAAAAATTTGGTTGTGTACTTAAACAAAGAGCCAACAAAGTGAGGATTTAAGAGCCTTTGCACACGGCGTATTTTAGCAATAGAACGCCTAGCAAACGCAGGGAGATACGCCTAGCATACACGCTGACGCGCTGAGGACGTACTGATAATAAATACGCCGTGTGCAAGGCCCTAAACTCTAAACAGAGACTTGACCAAAGAATACTGGAATGATTTAATTCAAAATCTCACAAAATCCATGCTTCCCTCGAAGTTGTGGTCATTCTTCACGAGTTAATTTCGGTCGGTACCTATAGAGGTGAAAGCTTCCGTGGCCATTAACGAGTGAGGGTTAACTCACGGTAGTTGGTCGATATGATTTGTGTAGCTTTGCAAAACTAGGCAAAACCCAAGACGAAGGTTTTTATAGGAGTTAAAGGAGATGTTACAGAAAGGGCACTGGCAGACGCCCATAGAACGCTGGGCTTCAGATTGTGTAAGTCGGTACAGATATGAAATTAGTTTGGTGTGGTCGAGTATTTCAAGAGTATTTAAATTCAATTTTTTTTTGTTTTTGTACGCAATTGGGTTAAAGAGAAATCTTCGTATATGTGACAGTGAGGTTAAGTATGGTGTGAATGATCCAGTGAAGTACAGCCCGACTAATGAGTTCTCAATTCAAAGGTTTTAGTTGCTGTCACCATGATATTCTGTGGAGGTCCAATGAAGTACAGCCCGACTAATGAGTTCTTCATTCAAAGGTTTTAGTTGCTGTCGATATGATATTCTGTGGAGGCACGCGCCAGCCAGCATGCACCCGTTTATGTTTTATTGGTTTTTTCAAAATGTCAACGGCATAATCATTTTAATTCTTATTATTTCGATTTTTTATTCCAATTCTTAATCTCTAAGATAAATTAGGCAAAGAACAATTAAAATATATTTTTATTTTTGGTTAAGCTTTTATTACTGTACCATATCAAGCCCAAAACTGCCGACGTCCTTTATGGGTTCTGGGCCAGCACTATGTACACTATAGGTATAAATATAGCTATACATTAATATAGTAACCGTTTTTGTAAGTTTATGTTCTATAATTTTACTTCATTTCATTGTACATTCAAAATGTCTTGATCAACGAGAGGAGCAACACAACACATTTAATACGGTGGATTGATTTTACGTGAAGCGTCAAAAATGTCATGTTACGAATAGCTAGACAACTCAAAATGACGCAAACTAAGAAAGACGTCGTGTCACGAAACAAAACTGTCCAACTCATATCAAATTGTCAAATATGACTGTCATGGATGCCTTAAAAAACCGGCCAAGTGCGAGTCGTACTCACGCACCGAGGGTTTCGTATCATTTTTGGACGTATAAAGTGAAAAAATCCGGACCGCATAACTAATTTTGTTTGTGAAGGAATTTTGATGATTTTGAAAAAACTGTACTAGTTGGGAACATCGTTTTATTTTTGGTGCCATATTTGGGTCAATTCCTATCAACTGTAATTATTTCAGATTTTTTGCCCAGTAAACTTCGGAGATAAGGGGGGGGGGATGGTATTTTTTTGGACATTTTTCATCATATGTCGAAAACTGTGAGACATAAAATAAAATAAAAATATATTTTGAAATGTGCAGATCAAGTCCTTTCATATGATATGTCACTTGACCTAGTAACCCCACTTTAAAATTTTGGACCCCCACTCCGGCCCCTTTTGCAATGAAAATAAAAATATTTTTGGACTTTTTTCATTTGCAATAAAGTTGAACAAGTATTTTTTATAACTGTTCCAAATTTCAAGTCGATAGCATAAGTAGTTGCTGAAATAATCAGGTGTGACAGACAGACAGACGAAGTCGCACCATAAGGGTTCCTTTTTTATCATTTTGATACGGAACCCTAAAAAGGAATATCATGTTAAAAAAAAAACCCAAATATTATGACTGCCTACTCGTCTTCAAATAAATTTATTTTTGTTTATATGAAAATCCCCTATTTTTCTGTGTAGTGCTGAATACCTGATTAGTGCTGACCCAAAATGAAACATCTCCTTTGGAAGATTAAAATAAGAAAAGCTTTATGGCTTTTCTTTTAAGCTTGCTAAATACGAATATTCAATGTGAAAGGTTTCTGAAGAGTTTGGGCAATAAAATTAAGCTAAGCTTCTTAGCTTTTTTTACTGAATAAAGTAATTTACAATGTATATTTCAGAATAGTTTGCATTAATATAAATTGGAAATGGTCAATGAAGTAGTAATAACTTAATTGTAAAAAGGTCTAAAAAGTTTGTAACTTAATAGCTGTTTTAGTAAGACAAACTTTTCTTGTGCGGTATTGATAGATTGGTACTTATATAATTATATTTTTTAAATGATGTAGTTTCTGGGCTATGGTCAAACAAACATTCATACATTGATACAACACCCTTAGGCCGCGGCCGCACCGGTACGGCGATTGCGATGCGACGGCGATTTCGTGAAAACAAACTCATATAAACATATGTCAGTGGCCGCACTGCTGCAGTGCGGCCATCGACATAATATGTTTATATAAGTTTGATCGCCGTCGCGTCGCAATCGCCGTATCGGTGCGGCCGCGGCCTTAAAGATAAATACAGGGTAAAATTAAAACCAGTGCGGATATTTTAGGAGGTGAAAGTACTCATGAATATGATCAACTTTTAAACAACTTAAAAAAAAAAACAGCTGTTCCATACATTTTGATCGTGTTGTAGTGCATTTTTGTAGGGAACAGCTGATTTTTTTTTTATATTTCCGGTCCGTCCCATAATAAAAGTTGATCATATTCATGAGTACTTTCACCTCCTAAAATATCCGCACTTGTTTTAATTTTATCCTGTATAATGTTGAAATAACTTCTTTCTTTACTGCGCTATACTTTAATCGAGTTAAAAGAGTTAATAATGTGGTAGGTACTACAATTAATGCCTTATATTCCTAGCTGTGCCTCGCAGTTTCACCCCCGCTGCTCGGCTCCTAAGGGTCGTAGCGTGATGTTAAATAGCCTATACTATACCTCATGAATCTGGCTATCATAAACAAATATTTTTTTGAATCCGATGTTTCTTTTCCAGAGATTAGCGGGTTCAAACAAACAAAAAAACTCTTCAGCTTAGCATAAGCATGCATGCATAGCATAATCGGCCTATAATGTTCCCACTGCTGGGACACAGGCCTCCTCTGTGAGAGGGAGTGGGCCGTAGTCCACCACGCGGGCCCAGTGCGGGTTGGTGGACGTCACATGTCTTCGAATTTTTGGTTCTAGGACATGCCGGTTTCCTCAGGATGTTTTCCTTCACCGTTAAAGCAAGTGATAATTAATTTCTAATACGCACATGACTTCGAAAAGTCAGCGGTGCGAGCCTCGGAACCGAACTCGAACCATTCGCCGTGGAAGGCACAGGTTAATCCACTAGGCTATCACTGCACTCTTCAGCTTGTATAGATTTAATAGGTAAGTACCTAATGTGTGTTAGAATTAGTCCAGACAAACAGATAATCGTCAATACGTTGTGCCCAAAAAAATACATTTAGAAAGAACATGAAAAGTATTTACCAAATAAGCACGCACCGCGCCGTCTAATGCTGAGAAAAAAATTGTACTTGTAAAATAAATAATGATTGTGGATAAAGGAATTCTATTGAAAACAGACAAAATTGTCAACAGCACAAAGGAGTTCGTTAGTTCTTCTGGTACGTCTCTGATTGTGGTAATTTTATATTCTTGTGACTTCTTCGAACACTGTAAGGTTTGTGACTTTGTGTGTTTTATTTTTCAACACAGTGAAAATACCTACTGAACCCGACTCCGACAGACGTCTGTCGTCTTTTGACGTTTTTCAGGGTCGTTACTCACGTAATAAATTGGTGAAATTAATCTAAAATTGTGTCATACATCATTTATTTGCAGTTGTATTTTTCTTTATACCGTCTAAACGAGGGACATATTGGGGGCATTCTGTACCTATTCAATACTAGTTCGAATAACTACGGGACCGACCTTGAGATCAATACAGTCAAAATATCCATAATATATCATTCGACAAAATGAATGAACCTAGTATCGAATACTGAATATCGATATCGAATATTGGGGAAGGACATATAATATTATTACAGGGACTTTGTTATGTCCCTCGTTGACCTAACAGACAAAATGATTTTTTCTGTAAGGTGGACGCGTTTACAAACATACATCTCGCATGCACAAACACCGGAATAATAAGCCATGAAAATATTTACTTCGCGCGGGAATCGAACTCACGTCACGGAGCGTAGCAGCTATAATCGCACAAGGAAACATCGGGAAAATAATGTTTTAGCAGCTGATTATTTCGCTCGAGCTATTGGGAATAAAAAAATCTATCAAAAATTAATTAATTAATTTGGAAATTAATTAATTTGACAAAATTATAAAACAACAAAGTCTATTTAAAAAAAACTTTGCTACAAAATTAATTACATAATAATGTAGCTTACAATATAATTGAGGCATTTAAATTATTATATTACCTCAGTTTTATGTAATACAAAATCCGCTAACTAATCCTATTAGGTAGTAATGAAAAAAAGTTGCTTATTAAGCAGTTATAAGGCAGCTTCCACCGTTTATCAAATTCTATCCAAAAAACCTAAAAACAAGGTCTTAATTAATCTAGTCCTAACCCTTTCTTACTTGATAGCTTAATACGAAAATCTCGTACCTAGGTATATTTTTTATGCTTTCACATTTTCTCCTCACGATATAATTGTTTTATCAAGGGACCCGCGTCAAACTTGACATTTTACATGCAGGGTACAAATTGTAATTGGAAACTGTAACATTTGTCTTTGTTACAGATTTTAATGATGTCAGCTTCAATAAAATGTCGAGTGTGAAAAAAATATATTTTATTTTTATAAAATTTTGAATTGTACCACTCATGTTCTGTCAGGTCATTTTATATTTTTAGATGACAGAATTAAGTAAATGAGTTTATTGTAGCGTGAGGCATAAAAAGTAGATGAGTTGTTGTTATGTTAAAGTTTATTCACTAAAATAAATTTAACAATAGTTCGGATGGTAGAACAAAAAAACCGGCCAAGTGCGAGTCGGACTCGCGCAGGAATGTTCCGTACCATTATCTATACAACATTACACATTAATTATAACCATTATTAAGAGCGAGAAAAAAACAGCAAAAAAATCACGTTTGTTGTATGGGAGCCCCCTTAAATATTTATTTTATTTGTTGTTATAGCGGCAACAGAAATACATCATCTGTCAAAATTTCAACTGTCTAGCTATCACGGTTCATGAGATACAGCCTGGAGACACACAGACAGACAGACAGACAGACAGACAGACAGACGGACAGCGAAGTCTCAGTAATAGGGTTCCGTTTTTACCCTTTGAGTACGGAACCCTAAAAACTAATCAGAATAATATAGGTACAACTTCAATAAATTCTTAAATAACGAAAAATACCAATAGACAACAATTTTAAAAGAAATAAAAAAATGTGTACAATTTATTTTATTTTCAATGTTACAGTTTATTAATATCATGAGTGTTTGCTGCAGTAGCTCAACTCACCCCTAATTTATAAACAAACTTTCGCAAACAGTATCTATTTAATTATACACCTATGTTTTATTAGAATTGTAAAATGAAGGTATTATACTCTCCAGAGGTATAATATACTCTATAATAATTATACTAAAAGATAATTAGAAATAAAGTTTAACAATTAGAGTAAGAAATAAGTAGTTACTATTATTTGAAATAACTAGTTTCCAAAATTACCTTGAATATAGCTATTGTAACATTTGTAACTACAGAATATTGCCTTTAACACCTTTGGCGTTGAAAGTGTTAGTTCTGTACTTTAGGTACGAAAACAAACTCCTAATTTTTACGTTGGTTTTCTAAAATAATGGACAGATTATTATATATATATATTATTATATTATTAGATTATTATATATTATATTATTATATATATACATAGAATAAATAGTACCAATAAAAGGTAGAAACATATTGCTTAGTTCAGAAAATAAAAGAAAAGTTTACCTAGGTCGAGATAAATAGACGCTACCTAGTACCTACGTGCTTTAGCTAATATAAAGTAAGCTGGAACTGTCGCGTAAATTGTCAAACTTTAAGTGCAAGACAGAGACGGGAACTTAGTCAAACAGGGACATCTTACCCAAAGCTCATTCTAAGTAATGTATATGTCGTAGTCCGATCGTATAATTGGGTAAAAACTAAGTAACATTTTGTCAGATCGATCAAAACTTACGTTTGTCGATTTGGCTGGCAAGTTAGCTGTCAAATCATGAAATGTCGGCATTTCATGAAATGCCGAGGAGTTTCATGATCTGCCCAGTACGATTGGACCACGGCATTTAACACGTTTCCGGCGCTGCGGGAAGTGCAGCCCCTCCGCCCTTGCGTAACAAATAAAAAACAACACAAAACTCTCCATCCGCGCCTCCGGGTTTACAAAAAAACTCTAGGGGCAGATAAGACCACGTAGAGTCGGGGTTGGCCAATTCGGTTCTGTCACTAATGTCCAAACATAATATTGTGTTCGTTTTCTGTAGAATGACAGCAGCCTAATTGCGTAACTTCATTTCTATCATTTTCAACACCATGGTGATGGCAATTGAGTTACGTAATTCGATATGCCCAAACATCGCGCTATTCGCTAGGCAAATCGTCAAAGATGAGTTTTGAACGATATGGCGGGTGTTATCTGGCCAAATCATGAAATGGCGGCGTTTCATGAATTTCACGAATTATACGATCGGACTACGACAAAACTTCGTAGGTAGATATCTTGTATAAGCTGCCATAAAGACCTTCACTGAAATTATAAAAAATAAAATAATTGATATCCCTAGACTGTGCGTGCCGTTTCGTTTTGTTTATTTTCATCAATGCTATGTAGTGTATAATGTACTAAAACACATAGATATCTCATTAGGTTCATATATTTTTATATTCCCTGTAGTTCCCTAACACTTCAGATTATTTATTTTGATTCTCGAATCTTCCGAATTGATAAAAAAAGAATACCTAACCCCAGTCCGCTCGTTGGCAGAATTTATTTCTCGTATCTAAAGTCGATTGCACCCATCGTGTGTCTCATGAGAGAAGATTTCAGTTATTTTATTCAAATTGCATACTTTTATCGGATTGCACTGAGGGTTATGTGTTATGACGTTGAAGCTGTACGTTGCGTTTGCAATCAGATAAAATGGCGTCTCTAGATATTGTATAGAAAGTTTTTATAGTCTTATCCTTGCGAAGTAATTGGGTGGTTTGTCCTGATCTGAATAATAAATGAGTTCAATCTATAGGTGTTACAAATATTTCTAAACTCACAGCAAAGAAAATTAAAGGCAAATCTACTGCGCTGCGCCGTTATATTGGACATTTGTGACAAAATTCATTAGGTCGTTTGCCCCGTACGGTGAACTCGTGATGTACCGCTCTTACAACCCCCTATTTCTCGGCAATCCCTTGACCGATTTGGTTCAGGTTCGAATTTAAAAAGTCTTTTTGTCTCATTAATTTACTTACCAAACACGACATTCCGATCAATGATAATCTAGTTATCGTCAAACAAACATTTATACATACATACATCCAGTTGACTGGGAGAATTTGCTCGTTTCGCACGCTCGTTCAATAAAACCTATTTGATGCCTGCTTATTTTATTTATTTCCAATCTATTAAAGTAAAATTAATCAACCTTCCACATAATACAAAAAACCGCATAGAAATTGGTTAATCTGTTTTGGAGCTCCGATGTTTTTAATCGTTTTCAAACGATCGAATTTTCAACGAACTCAGCAAAATATCTGTCTGTTTATCAAACTAAATATGATTAACTAAGTCTGTGAGGAACCTCAAAGCCCGAGGGTTCACGTGAGGTGTTATATTTGAGCAGGATTATTTGCTTGTCGTTAAATAAATTATCACTTAGACGAGACTAACTTAAACGTGGAGTAATTTACAATTTCACATGTAATTTTGAAATCAAATTATTTTAAGTTATTCTATATAAAATCTTCTATTCATTTAAAAGTACCGTGGACCTAGAGATTTGAAATTAGCAGGAAATATTCCTTGAGTAGGTACTCTAGAGGTGCCCTAAGAAAGAACTTTTTGAAATTCAAAATTCGCACTCTCTCTTTATAATATTAGCTGGTATAGATAACCGTTAAAAATAAGAACTGTTTAGCGATAGCCTTGTAATAACTAGTTAACGAGGAGCAGGTAAAATAAATATAGGGCCTAAAACATAGTAGACAAAACTATCATCAAAAGTTTTTGAGCGTGGCGTACAAAAGGAAAATTGAAAATAGCACAACGGTCATCGGAATTCTTAACCCTTCGGAAGCAATATCAGCTATCGGGGGTCTAAGTGGCCCTTGCAAGGGTTGGAATCGAAGGCAATTGCTCTCCGTCGGTCAGATTAAACCTAAGATATTTAGGGCCTACGTCGTAAGTGATACCTACTCTTCTACTTATTGCTATTCGTTCGTTCGGTTTTGCTAATTGGCCGTTCGGCAATTTCCGGAGGTAACGTTTAATTCAGAATTTCAGAAGCTATTACGCATTAAAATGGGATGAAATAACGAATATTGTAATAAGCATTTTGCATATTTATGGCGCGAATGTCGTTTAATATTTTATTATGGTTACTGTATAATTGGATTCATGGTACGGTACCAAATTTTATCAAATTCGTAATTTAATTTTCCAAGTATGGATGGCCAAATTCGAAACTATAAACAATTGCGAAAAATACTCAAAAGAGTCTCAGGGCCGATTTTGATGAAAACTAAAGCGGTAACATTAGATTTTTGAAAAATCTATTTTACTAGTCAGGCATCGAACCCGTTGATTGAAAAAAAAACACACTGTATTATGGCACCATCCGATAGTGTCGCTAGGATCAATTCTGGAAAGCAATGACATACGGCAAACTGTTGATTTTTAGTAAATTGATTCATATAATTATTAACTATTCACACCATAACTATACAAAATCTAATGATGCAGTTTTAATTTTCATCGAATAAGGCCTCGAGGCTCCTTTGAGTATTTTTCGCTATTTCTTATAGTTTCGGATTTGGGTGAACACGCACACTAGGAAAATTCATTCTACATACAGGGTGGCAGGTTAGACAGTAGAAATATTTAAAGGGGACATTGTACTCATCATTATGAACAACTTTTACTATGGGACCAACCCCGAAATCGCGAAAAAAAAATCAGCTGTTCCATACATTTATGTAAAAAAATGTATGGAACAGCTGATTTATTGAATGATGAGTACAATGACCCTTTTAAATATTTCCACTGTCTAACCTGCCACCCTGTATAGTGCGTTCCCTCAGAGATCCCAAAGTGTCAAGAGTTGTTTCATGGCTGTTTTCCTTCGAAAGTTAGTCGATAAGAATTTCATGCATTTTTCTAAAGTCCCGAAACCCTTTACCCGACCGCAATCAGAAAAATGTTGATGGTTTTCCTCTCTTGAAAGAAAAGTGTTGAAGTACGGTCAACATTTTTCCGTATGGGAATTTGATTTCTTATCAAAACAAAATCATCAGTTTTTAGGGTTCCGTACCAAAATGGTAAAAAAGGAACCCTTATGGTGCGACTTCGTCTGTCTGTCTGTCTGTCACACCTGCTTATTTCAGCAACTAATGCTATTGACTTGAAATATGATGAAACATAACGACATATGATGAAAAATGTCCAAAAAAATACCATTCCCCCCCCCTTATCTCCGAAGTTTTCGGGGTGAAAAATCTGAAATAATTAGAGTTGATAGGAATTGACCCAAATATGGCACCGATGTTTCTAACTAGTACAGTTTTTTCAAAATCATCAAAATTCCTTCACAAACAAACTTAGTTATGCGGTTCGGATTTTTTCAAAAGTGAAAAAATCCGGACCGGATAACTAAGTTTGTCGTCGTCATTTTTGGACGTATAAAGATACGTCCAAAAATGATACGGAACCCTCGGTGCGCGAGTACGACTCGCACTTGGCCGGTTTTTTATAATTTTTTACGCTCCGGAATTATGTATTAGGATTCGTGACCCTGATTCAGTAGCGATGCTTGTATTTGGGCTGTCTGTATAGTCAGATTGTTTTTTTGGATAGACGTTAAATCGTCGTTAAGTTGACGTAACATGGTGTGAATGAAAAAGCTTTTTCCTTTTCATAAATAAATATGACGGCATGTCTTTTTCATGGCGGTACTTTCTTATTTAATTTTATATGCCTTACACATGTATACATTTGATAGATCATATAAAAAAATCGGTCAAAAATTTTGGGCTCTCCATACAAATTGACCTGATCAACTAATACCATTTGTATTGAGAGTTGAAAAAAAAGTGTGTTTTTTGGTTTCCCCAGTAAAAAACTGTTGCTCTGATTAATAAAAGTCCAAAAACCTCCCAGGAAATATGGCACGGTTATAGATCAACATCTTGTATTTCTCACACTAAGAAAGAAATTGCCGCAAAAAAAATGTAATACCATGTTTCAAATCTCGTAAAACTCGTATGGAATAAGAAATATGATGTAATCAAGAGTCAGTCGCGGCATGAATGAATGCTCATGAATGAGTTGTATTCGCGCCGCAACTCGGGCTACTAGGGTTGTGAAACATAATATTCGCTCCTTTGAGAACGGTTACTTTTATTTTTCGAGCGTGTATTTTAAATTATTTGTCACACAAATATTATAAAAATATAAATGCGAGTACTATGTGTATGTCTGTTACTTCTTCACGCTGAAACGGCTGGACGGATTTGGATGCAACTTGATAACCTGCACCCTAATTGCGTAACTCAATTGCTATCACCATGGCATTGTTTTTGACATTCATTACGCCGTGTGATTGCTATCCGTGCTTCCGTAACTACCTCAACGCCGCGATGGATGTTATTGAACTCTCAAAATGAAAGCCATGGCGAAAGAAATTGAGTTACGCAATTAGGCTGCTGGGACCTTAAAAAGCACATAGGCTACTTTTCATCCATTTTCACGCAGAACAAGTTGCGGGCAATAGCCACCGTACCTGCAGAGATATATTGCATACATAACTACACACCTGATTTTTCCCGAATTTGTCGATTTCGGAACCCAGGGATTTTTACGATCGATATAAAAGTGTATTCCATATTAGCCAACATCTCAACTTTAGGTAAATAATGTACATCCGAATATCCGATCTCTGCTCATCACTAGCACTAAAAGAAAACACTGTATTTATATCATCGATCGCGTTCGGTCCGTCAGTAGCATGGCGCTTTAAATTCTGATCATTGTGTCTTGTCTCAATAGCGCCTTGACACTCTCTCTTGTTTCTATGATCTGAGGTCGAAGAAAACGCACTATAAAGCCTGCAATACATGTTGGCGGAGCTTAGACCAACGCGAGTCTAGACAAATTGACACAAGGCAAGCGCTACCGTCTACACGTTCGGCAAGTTTGACGTCAACCGCATAATAGCGCGCGGACAAAAATGTGAACACTATTATTGTACGAACGCGCGCGAGCGCCTTTGATTTGTGCAGAAAAACCGACACCGCTCCGAAGTGAGGCAAGTGATCGCGAGCGACTGCAAGTTGTGGCAAGCTACGTCAAATGAGGTCTATACACGTTGGCGCTTGTCTATAGGTACTCAACCAACTAGGCAAGTGACACCGAGCGATAGCAAGACAAGGCAAATATACCGTCTACATGTTGGTATTGGCCTTCACTCAACAACGCTCGGCCAACATGTATTGCAGGCTTAACAATCATAGCACCAACACCAAATATTAAAAATTTTGTCAGAATAATCTCTTGGTTACCACGAATTGGTTCCGTACACCCAACTTTGCTAATATAGCTGAGTTGCGGTCTAACAATACAAATTATATTAACCTAATACAAAATGATGTTCTCAACTTTACAATTTCAATTTCAAGTTTTGATTACAAAAGGCGAATAACAAATTATTTCAACCACAGCGTTAAAATGAGAAATGATAACTGTCAAAATAAATGTAATTTTCATACTTTATTGAAAAATATTATTCTACATTTATAGGTAGTAAAATGTTTGCCCTTATAATTATTATTCAAGTGGTTATTCATTATAATAATTAAAATTGAAGCGAATTTTCAAATTATGTTACGTGCCATTTATCTATACTATCTATACTAATATTATAAAGAGGAAAGATTTTTATGTTTGTACCGAATAGGCTCTGAAACTACTAGACCGATTTTAACCATTTTTTCACCAATAGATAGCTATATTATCACTTAGTAACATAGGCTACTTTTTATCCCGAAAAATGTAGTTCCTGTGGACCATGCGGGCGAAGTCGCGGGAAAAGTGTTAGTAAAATACACTTTTTCAATCTATTATATTTTGTAGTATTAATTTTTAGTGCACCTGGTCTATATTGTTTAAAGTCATAGTCATAATCATATAATTCGCATATTGTTTTAAGAAAAAAAGTATGCAATTATTTTTATTTTATTTTAAACTAAAAATAATTATATACGTGAAAGATTTGTCACTACATCTACATGGTTATTTTATAATTAATATTAATATATTTGGGATCAATATTTATGTCAGGATTAAGTTCAGACTAGGAATAGTTTATGAAAAACATTCTGAAAGTCACTTCTTGAATACGGGGAATTTATAAATATTTTCTGAGTTTTAGATTTTAGCTAAACTTTTCTGAGAGGTAGTTTAAACTTTTTGATTAAACTAAGGTTAGTCTGCAGTAGTTTTTTAAAACTCATTACCATTTCTCATTTATTTTAATAGGTCTTTACCTATGAAATTGCCGTTTTGGATGAAAAAATTTAAACGAATTTTTTTCATGTATTTTCTATTTGTATTAATCGAAGTAATCACCCATGCAATCAATGCATCTTTGCCAACGCAGTGGCAGTTTATTGATGCCCTTCTTAAAGTAATTAGCTGGACGGGAGGCAACAAATTCTTCAAAGGGATTTTGTACTGCCTCTCGGGTATTGATTTTTTTTCCCGCCAAGAAGTTATCCAAATTCTGGAAAAAGTTAGTAGTCTGTAGGCGCAAGGTCTGGTGAGTAGGGCGGATGACGGAGAGCTTCCAACCCCAGTTCTTGCAACTTGGAGACCGTCTGCTGTGCAGTATGAGGTCGCGCGTTGTCGTGCAGGAGCAGTGGAGACGAGCGATTGACCAATGCTGGTTGGAGATGTGCCAGCTTCTTCATCATTGTGTTCAGTTCTTCACAGTACACATCTGCAGTAATGCTCACCCCGTTTGGTAAGAAGCTGTGATGAATCACACCGGCGCTAGACCACCAAACAGTGACCATCACTTTTCTAGGGGTAAGTTTTCGTTTAGGGCATTGTTTAGGTGCTGAACCAGGATCCAACCAACTTGCTGAGCGCTTGCGGTTATCAAACAGAATCCATTTCTCATCGCAGGTAACAATGCGGTTCAAAATTCCTTCATTTGTGTGTCTGTTGAGCAGTGCAAGGCACGTCTCGACGCGTACTTCGCGCTGGCGATCATTGAGTTCGTGGGGCACCCATTTGTCAAGCTTTTTTACCTTGCCAATTTGACGCAAATGGACCAATATTGTTTTGACGCTAACGTCGAAAGCTGCTGCTAATTCAGCCGTAGATTGTGTATCATCAGCTTCCACAATCACCTTTAATTCGTCATTGTCAACCAAAGTGTTCGGACGACCGCGAGGTTCATTTTTCAGGTTGAAATTTCCAGAACGGTAGCGAGCAAACCAATAACAGGTGGTGCGTTGGTTTGTAGTGTTAGCTCCGTAAACGTCGTTGATGTTGCGTGCCGCTTGTGGCGCGTTGCTGCTACGACGGTACTCGTATTCCATAATTACTCGAATTTTTAACGTATCCATGATGACGAAAAAGATTGAAATGCGATGAAAATGTAACACTAATCAATAAACAAATGACTACTTTTGGAAAAAAAAAACCATGTTTTTAAAATAAAATTAATTTGAAATTGGAATTCTTAGCCAAACAAAAATTATTTTGTTTTGAAATGGCCAGTACTGCAGAACGGCAATTTCATAGGTAAAGACCTAATATAAAGAGGTGACGTTGGCTACCGCTGGGTGCTATTGGATGATGCTTCGAAATGATTTTAATAAAAAATATTATTTCAATAAAGGCTGGGATGAAATGAATGTGCCGAAAATCGGATTATACGTAAATCCAATTTGGAGTTCGATATTTGTGGATGCGGATAATGTTATAGGTATCATTCTGAATGTTTGATGGTGTTAAAAATTATTTTTATTTTTATATCTATTGACTTTTGACCGCCATGGGCTTCTAGAATGGCATTATAGGAGACATACATTGTCGTGCCCTCAACGCTGTCTTTATTGAAAAACTTGCATCATTAAAAAAAATACCTACTACTTAACTTTTGTTCTGTTTATTGTGTACTGTAGCATTGCGGAAAGATCTACATATAAAGCTGTCTTCAGACTACGCTACATTATGTATATGCTATAATGCTATATATAGCGTATTAGCTCATAGCACGACAATATCGCGCACCATACATTGTTATGGACACGTTCACACTATGCTATACTACCTATATAGTATGGCTTTGTATGGCGCGCTATACTTTATAGCATAGCATAGTCTGAAGACAGCTTTAGTATCATTTTAGTAAAATAAATGCGACGTGTCGTAGCGAAATAAGTAATTTTCCAGCACGCAGTCTGCTGAAATGCATCCCGCTTCAATTGTAGGAGACGCAATTGAAGCGTGAACAGTTGTCTTTGTTGCAGTGCACCTCTTGTTGAGCTGTCTACCAAGTGGAGTGCTAATATGTTTAGTGCCTAGTGAACATTAGACGCCTGTTATAATTTAATTTAATTCAGGTTTTTATTTCCCAGAATTGACAAAAAAATCAGTAATGACAAAGATGTCGATGAAATGTTGTGGCATACTATAAAATGACACGGCAATATATACATTTTGACATAACTGCGAGTTTTATAAACTGACGACGCCGTATGTTAACGGTTGAATCATACAAATCTGACCGCACGGTTGTCGCAGTGGCTGAGAGATTGGCTGCTGTGCGACGTGTCGCGGGTTCGATTCCCGCATTGCACATTGGTCTGGCTGTTTGTGTATGTGAAATTTGTGTTTGTAAACGCACCCACGACACAGGAGAAATCTTAGTGTGGGGCAAAGTTTAAAAAAAATTGTCTGCGACATATACACGTTTTCTTATGACTTATAGTCGCTATAAGAAAACGTTCATCGCTACATGTTCCTTTATAAAATACGTGACGTATGTATTCTTTCAGACTCTTTAATTAAAAAAGAAAGTTGTACAAAAACTTCAATTTTCTAGCTTAACGCACGCCGTGGAAATGCATCGCAATCACAAGCGGAGCGTGAATAGACACAGACACAGACAGGGTATGGTCACGACACGAAGTGACGACGGAGCCCCGTCTAAGTTGCATTTTATGGAAAGCTTAGCTAAATGGGGCGTGATTTTTTTATAAATCTGTACTAATATTATAAAGCTGAAGAGTTTGTTTGTTTTGAACGCGCTAATCTGTAGAACTACCAATCGAATTTATTTATTTGTTTATTCACAAAATCCACAGCTCTTAATTTTAGACAGCAAACATAAAGATTAATCTTACAGCCAATTACGAATTTATAATTTACCAGTTTAACTTAGTTCATGCAGCAAGAAAGGGATGATGTAAGTTATGCCAACCACCATACGCATGTACTGTAAGTGTGTGTGGGTGAGGGTGAATGTGCGTGTTTGATGTGTGGAGTGTGTATACAGGGTGGCAGGTTAGACAGTGGAAATATTTTAAGGGGTCATTATACTCATCATTATGAACAACTTTTACTATGGGACCAACCCTGAAATCGCGAAAAAAAAAATCAGCTGTTCCATACATTTATGTTCACATAACTCAACAAAATGTATGGAACAGCTGATTTTATTTTCGCTATTTCATGGTTGGTCTCATAGTAAAAGTTGTTCATAATGATGAGTACAATGACCCCTTAAAATATTTCCACTGTTTAACCTGCCACCCTGTATATGTATGTGTATTTGGATTTGAAAAAAATCTTTCTGTAGGTATATGATAGCCAGATTCAAGAGGAATAGTATAGGTTATTTAAAATCACGCTACTACCCTTACGTGCCGGACAACGGGGGTGAAATCGCGAGGAACACCTAGTGTTAGTTATATTTAAAGCTAGCTATGCTCGCGACTCCGTCCGCATCATCGAATCGTAAGTGGTTTTATTATCGAGCGAGCGTACAACTAAACGGAGCACAAAAACGTACAAATTGTTTCTTTATAATTATGTAGGTATATTAATGGTTTTTTGGCAGCATTTATTAGCAGTTCCAACTGAGCGTGAATTAGCAGGCGCCGACATATGGGCAGTTTTTAGGGTTCCGTACCAAAATGGTAAAAATGGAACCCTTATGGTGCGACTTCGTCTGTCTGTCTGTCTGTCTGTCTGTCACACCTGTTTATTTCAGCAACTACTAATGCTATTGACTTGAAATTTGGAACAGTTATAAATAAAGAATGCTTGTACAACTATATTGCAAATGAAAAAAGTCAAAAAATAATTTTATTTTCATTGCAAAAGGGGCCGGAGTGGGGGTCCTAAATTTCAAAGTGGAGTTACTAGGTCATGTGATGTATCATATGAAAGGGCTTAATCTGCACATTTCAAAATATATTTTCATTTTATTTTATGTCTCACAGTTTTTGACATATGATGAAAAATGTCTGAAAAAATACCATTCCCCTTATCTCCGAAGTTTGCGGAGCGAAAAATCTGAAATAATTAGGGTTGATAGGAATTGACCCAAATATGGCACCAAAAATAAAACGATGTTCCTAACTAGTACAGTTTTTTCAAAATCATCAAAATTCCTTCACAAACAAACTTAGTTATGCGGTCCGGTTTTTTCACTTTATACGTCCAAAAATGATACGGAACCCTCGGTACGCGAGTACGACTCGCACTTGGCCGGTTTTTTTATCGAGCGTTTTATAAATAAATATTTTATTTACGTGAAAATAAAATGCAGTCGCAATCGGAGCATACAATGATATATCGGTGCAGGTGACGTGAAGACGTCTTTCACGTTTTTATTGAGAGTGTTTTCTTTCTTTTATTTTATAAAAGCGTTGCCCCGCACTAGGAATTTCTCCTCTATAGAGAGTGCGGTCACAAACACAAATATGTCATGCACAAACTCCAAAAACAACTATCTCACGAGGAATTTGTAGGAGTATTAGTAGTATTTTGTATGTAAACATAGTAAGTATGTATACAATAATATTATTATAGCAGAAATAAGTAATTGTTGTATCGTAAACATTTATGTGTTTCGAATACAATACGCGATGTTTAATTATTTTTCAAATAATGTACTGTACTTATCCAAAGGTAAAATTGTAATTGACACTAAAATTCGACATTTGAGTTAAACAGACGAATTAAGCTCTTGAGGAACTAAAAGAAATTAAGGATTCTTAGAGAACTGCTTAGTAACATTATTAGTAGTGAGTAGTTGAACTCTTTGATAATGAGCTCATCCGGGGTCTGCCCCGGCTCTTTAACAAAGATTTCAACTACTATTACATCCATACACATTACAGTAATAAGTACTACACACCTATTTCTGCCTCTAAGCAGCATTGCTGTATTCCAGTTTGAAGGGTACGTGTAATTACAGGCACATGAGACATTACAACTTTGTCTCTAGGGTGGATAACGCATCTGTGATGACTCTGGTATTGCAGATGTCTATAGGCAGCGGTGATCACTTACCATCAGGTGGGCCGCCTGTTTGTTTGCCACTCAATCTCATAAAAAAATGCGAAATTATATATTAAGCATAAATTAAAAGTTATAAGTAGGACATTTCGTTTTTCAAAACCGCTACACGTAAATCCAAAGATTCACTAACTTTTTTCGGAAATAAAATCGAGTTTTAAGAATAATTACTGACTAATTTTGTCATTTATCAACCGCCTATGAAAATCTCTTTACACATAGTTCAAAACCAAAGCAACATTTTCCTTATATTTTACTAGCCAATTCTATTTTAGAAGCCAAACTATTGTTTTATTGAATAGTTTTCATGCCATTAAGACAATTTATAGTTTAAGATTTTTATGACCGATTCGTATTCATTCCTCGGGAGTGTACACACCCACGTATTTCAGTTGCGCTCAACATTTTGTCAATGTCAATGGCAATAATAAAAATCAGATTTATACGTTGTAGTTGGAAAGCTTGAGAATTTATACGTCATTTTATCTTTGTTGAATAGAAGATCCTGAAAAGGAAACCTTGGTTTGAGGACGAGGAGCCAATAAAGAAAGCCTTAATAGTAAAATGAAGGTCCGTTCAGATATGGACCTTCTTTTTACAAGCTTTTATTTAACTTGCTCTGTTAGTGGGAGCCATATCTTGCAACAGAATTTTAGACCAGCACCCTAATTGCGTAACTCAATTGCTATCACCATGGCATTGTTTTTGACATTCATTACGTCGTATGATTGTTAATCTGTGCTCCCGTAACTAGCTCAACGCCGCAATGGATGTTGTTAACTGTCAAAATGAAAGCCATGGCGAAAGAAATTGAGTTACACAATTAGGCTGCAGTTCCCCCAAACCGATTGAGCTGAAATTTGGAACACATTATGTAACCTCCGTCACAATGCAATAATATGGTACCTACCATGATGGTGGTCTCATGATGAGACCGGGAGGTGGTCATGGGAACACTGAACTTCTCAACGTAACTCCGTCGTGTTTGGGCTCATTGGATTTATCCTGGCAAGTACTGTAGACCTAGATGATGTCCAGGGTCTCATGATGGAGCTGGGAAGTGGTCATTATAAAAGCTTGTTTTGAAAAAAATGTTTTTCAACTTAAAACTTATTATGAGTTAAGTTCAGTCCTTAGTTAGACTTTAATCGTATTATAACAAAACATGGTTTAACTATATTTTGTATTCCCAAAATCCACACAGCCGAAGACGTGGGAAAATTCTAGTTAATTTCACATTATGCTATATTAGTACAGATAAATCTAGCGATATCTCGGTGTTCGATTGAAAGCTTTCGTTGGTTGCAGATGGCAATCAGCTATGTTCTCTCATTATCTCCGTTGTTATTTTCATTCAGAACTTTGAAAAGGTTTTTCATCCATTGTGTTTTATCATTTGATATGTGTGGTGAAACATTTTTAGTCGCTCGTATGTTGGAGAGGTATTATTGTTCGCGCAATGTTATGGTATTACTATGTTACTACATTAAGGGCCAAGTTTACCGACAAGATAAGTCCGTTCAATTGAAAACGGCGAATTTTTCTAAACAAGAAGTTATGTTGAACGGCCGTCTTCAATTTATCAGACTGTTATCTTGTCGGTGAACGTAGCCCTAAGTTTATAGAAGTCAACAAAGATTATACACAATTTCAGGGTGACCTTGTTTGGGACTTTATTTGGGAGCAATGCGAAAATATCCATATTCTGCTAACCTAAATATCCTGGCGATAAATTGAGCTTGATGCAACTAAGTATTAATCTAGGTATTTAAGTATTAAAAGAATTTGTAAAATTTATTACGAGTTCGGTTTAACTATGTGCCTCCCACGGCGAATGGTTCGATCCCGAGGCACGCACCGCTGACTTCTCAAAGTCATGTGCGTATTAGAAATTAATTATCACTTGCTATAACGGTGAAGGAAAACATCGTGAGAAAACCGGCATGTGCTAGAACCAAAAATTCGAAAACATTGTGACGTCCACCAACCCGCATTGGGCCCGCGTGGTGGACTACGGCCTACTCCCTCTCACAGAGGAGGCCTGTGTCCCAGTAGTGGGAACATTATAGGCCGATTATGCATATTACGAGTTCGTCCAGCCATTCTATCCAACTGATTTGCTTGATTTTTTTTAAATGAAAGGTATTTATGGACAGATTCATCATCAAGCGTTGGAAATCACCAAATTTTCACCCTTCTCAAGTTATACTAAAACGCGATTTCTTCCTAGATACCTCCGGTTCTAATTGAGGTACGTGGTATGTTTTGCTATAGGATCACTCGTTAGAACGAGTTCTTTCATTTGAGCTTATGCCCGCTTAAAATGGTTGAGTTAGAAGGGAGCTAGGTGTGTACAACTAACTGGACTTTCAATATGCGTTTCAAATAGGTTTCAATAACTCATCATATTATAAGAGCGTTATTTTTGAAGTATATATTATCAACACAATGCTGCGGAGCAGCACAGGTCTCTTGTACGTTATTATTTAACTTACATGCAGCACAGAATCACGATGTTTCGACATGTCCTCAGTAGATTGTACTTAAAAATATATGCTCTAAAAGCTTGCACGTGTTTGTGTTATTTTAATGTCAGTCATCTATTCCGATATTTTTAGGGTTCCGTACCTTAAATGAAAAAAATGGAAAGGATGACTTTGTGGTATGTTCGTCTTTCCATCTGTCAAGACCCTTTTTCTCAGGAACAGGTAAAGTTACAAGTTACAATTAATATCATATACCTACTTACTAAAGTCTAAGAACTTGTGAAGGTGTAAAAATTCAAGTTTCTTAGTCAACACAATAAAAAAATACGGTCATTTATCTCACATATTTTGACTCTCGCAAACTCACTCAGCATAACCCGTTGACCTAGAATCATGAAATTTGGCAAGAATCGTTTCATAGCACAAATAAAGGAAAAGTAATCGCAGTAGGCTTTTAATACTGTATAAAAGGGGGCAATTCAACTAAAATCATTATTCGCTACTATATCAGTGAATTTGTGCAAATAAAATTACAATATTACTAATCAAAATAACAAAAGTTTTAACATCTCCGTAAAGTTTGTTTAGGAATTTCCAAAGCAGATTTCTTAATAAACTAAAACTATTTATGTACTGAGAAGAGGCTAATTTGAAATTCTATTAGAAGACAAATATTGGTGGGTTGTGAAAGTGAATTTTAATTGAATATTTTAATTTTATAGGTGAGATTGAATGACGTAAGAAATCTTCTCATCACCAGGTATTTTAACAGACTTCAACAAGCAGGATCACTTGTTTTCAATGTTTCTGTTTATAAATCGTAAAATATAAAATATTAACCACCATTATCAATATTCAAGTTTATAGGTACTACTAGCTGTTCCCCGCGGTTTCACCCCCGTTGCACAGCTCCTAAGGGTTGTAGCGTGATGTTAAATAGCCTATACTATTTCTCGTGAATCTGGTTATCATATTCAAAAATATTTTTTAGAATCCGACTGGTAGTTCCAGAAAGTAGCGCGTTCAAACAAACAAACAAACTCTTTAGCCTTATAATATTAAGTATAGATTGCAACATCATTTATAAAGTTTTTTTTTTTAATTTGAAAGTTACCGAAACAATGTGTGCCGTGCAGATTATATGGCTGCATAAACTACAATACGATAGTGATGTGACACAATGCCTCGTGCACCTAGGGTTCCCAACCATACTGTTAAAAACAGCAGTGGCGACCTTTGTCATTGCGAGGCCCCAGGGCGGCAGATCATTGCGAGGCCCTAGTTCTTAGATTATATAAATTGAAAGTAGGTTTTTTTGATAATGATTGACGAGAATTTCAAAAGGTATAAATAAATAAATGTACCTTGTTTGAAAATTTACCATTATATTGCACTTGGCCGGTTTTGTTTTTATAACTCATGGCTCGTGGCTAAACGACAGCCGTGCTGATCAATCAATCTGCGAGGTTAGCCTCGCAGATCGACTAGATCGACTAGCACGGCTGACTATTCTTTACACATCGAGACTGCTTCGTACCTTGGAGAACATGTTAAATAGTCGGACCTGGTTGTCATGCGTAGGTATATCTTTTGACAGTCTTTAGGGTAGTCAGAAACCTGAAAGTCTGATAACTGGTCTTACTTTCGAATTTCAGTATTACTAAATAATCGGGTTGTGGAACGCAGATGGCAGTCGCTCCACGTAAAATATTGGTATTCAACCGCATCTAATTAGACTCGGAGCCGTCCCCCCAATCTACTCGTAGTTTAGAAAAAGGCAAACTCTTTTAACAAGCAATTTATTTTTGCGCTCTAGATTGATACATTTTTAATTTTAAGTCGGCCGTACATGCACGGTTTCCTGATTCGATTTCCAGGAATACAGATTCGGAATTCATGAACGTACGCAGACAATACCATACGTTTTTGTTTCGTTCGGTATTATGAATGCATGGGCTAGCTTCCGAAATGAACGCCAGGAATCGTTTCCGAATGGATGCACTTGATAACACTTTGTATGAAATGCGTGCATTCCAGTGCCCGAATAGGAAAAATCAGGAAACCGTACGTGTGCGGTTAGCCTTAAACTTACTCCATTCTGAAAAAAAAAAACTGAAAAATTAAAATAATTCCCCTCATCAACATTACCTACAGTAAGAAATATTGTAAGATTTTTTCACACGAAGCGCCAAAAGGTGTTGAAACAATGCTTTGAGAAAAATGTATAGTGTGCAATAAATCCGACTACGCTGGGATTAAATGGCGGCCATTTCCCTTAAGAATCTTATCTCATGGACGCCATTTTCTTCAGATATATACTGGTAATTGAATTTGCTGTTTTTAATTTTTCAGCTTTCATTGTCTGGTTAGTGAACCCTGGAGATGGTCAATTGTGCACGTCTTATGATTAAAATTATTGTCTTTCAACTCAACTCTGTCTATTCCGGTCCACTTTGCAGTACGTTAAAAAATCTCCAAATTAAATTGTTTTTTTTTATAGTCCTATGCAAAATTTTTACGCTGGGAGGTTCAGAATATAGGGGCCGTCCATTAATCACGTGAGGTTTTTTTAGCAACTTTTTGACCCTCCCCTTCCCTCTGGTGATACGTGGTGAGGTTTTGAACTAACCCCTCCCCCCCTAGCCAAGATCACGTGTATTTTTTTGGTACATATTATCTTAATTTTTTTCAGAATATTATCTTTAAATAGAACAATTTTTTTTCGGTTTAGCAATCTCGCGTTCAACGAAAAAATAAATACACGTGATATCTCACTACACCCCCCCTCCCCCCTTGTGATATTTCGTGATTTTTCCGAACCCCCTCCCCCCCTTTCGAGCCTCACGTGATTAATGGACGGCTCCTAAGGTACTGAACCCATGGTTTCGTTACGATGTCCTTACACCCAGTAAAAAGTATGTACCTACGTGGTAATATTTTATCATGTTTCAAGTGTAAGGCTCATGCATATTGATATAAACACTGCTTAAGGGTGCATTACGGCAAATCGTGTTATGGGATTTCAATAAGTTTATATAGAAAACGTAAAGTAGTAGCCACGAAAAAAAACGTCTGATAAGCTGAAGAGTTTGACTGTTCTTTAAAAAAATCGGTTTAAGGATAAACCTTGTAGATGAATGTAAAAAAAAAATTGAAAATCTCTAAAAACGTGCAAAAAAGCCCTGCCATACTTTCATAACTTTGAAATGAAAATTTTATGAATTTGACACAATAAAGAACAGAGAACCCGCAATTTTTTTCTGTTTTACATAACAATGTTTCCGTTTAGTGTAAAAAAATCGCAATTCTTTTGACTTTTTTTCCCGAAATATCAATAAAAATTATAATTCAGAAAAATTCAGCAAGTTTGCGATTTTTTACCCGACTGCGAGACGCAAAGGAGGGTAATGTGTTTATCAGTCTATGTATGTATGTATGTATGTATGTATGTATGTATGTTTGTTTCTATGTGGCGTTCTAGAGACCAAATGCGTAGGCCGATTTTGATAATTCTTGCGTCAATCGATTCGTCTTAACCTTGCGAGTGTCACTAAAGACATAACAGTAATCAAAATTCACCACAGCGACAACCAGACGCCATTTTGTCAAAATGAAAAAAAAAAAAGTTGATGAACTATATCAAGTGGGGTGTCGTTGAATAGGTATTTTTAAATCATCTTTAGGTTCCTTTTATCATTTTTCATTTTAAATAATAACGATTTAAAGTTGTTTAACAAAGCAATCATTCTCGCTAATTCTTACTTATTGATTTAAGTTTTTATTTCAAGTATTAACGATATACAAACAAAAAAGAAGATTACGAAAACATACATTAAAAACTAAAAAGTGAAAAATAAAAATAGTAAATTAAAAATTAAAAAAACCCGACTGCCAAAAAACAACAAAAAAGTTCAAAACAAGAGCACTTTTCAAGCAGTCTGATGCAGTTGGTGGCATAAAATCTAAGATTTAACACAAATAATTGCCACCAACTGCATCAGACTGCTTGAAAAGTGCTCTTGTTTTGAACTTTTTAGTTGTTTTTTGGCAGTCGGGTTTTTTTAATTTTTAATTTACTATTTTTTTACATAAAACAGAAGTATTGATATGGAAAAAAAAACCATCAGCTACTACTCTGTTCTTTGTAGCCTATAATTAAGTTAATTTCATCAAGTGTTTGTTCTTATTTACGCTAAAGTTATGGTTCTACGGCAGTGCTTGTTCCACTTTTTCAATATTTTTTTTAAATTAATCTAATGTTTATTCTCAACACGATTTCATTAGCCACTAGTGAAACTCTTTAGCTAGTCAGATCTTTTTTTTCGTAGCTACTACTTTACCTTTTCTATATAAAGTTATGGTTTTCCCGTAAGCCTTTTACATGGTGCTGACCCTTAACAATTATATGTTACACATTTCTTAATAAAATATTACTTTTCATAGCCACCATAGTAGGAAAATTAAATCCTTCAAATTATGATCTAACAGATCTTTGAAGAATTTCATTTTTGAAATATTCCGTATTGGGATAAAAAAATCTTCAAAGAGGAAAAATATAATGAAGACAAAAGTTGCTCGATAAGCAAATTGGTGAGAATCTTTTTTAATGAGCCACCACGCCATCGTAACTGCAAACTGGTAATTTTTGTCTGAAGATAGATTGTTTAAACGGATGAATAAAAGTGTGGAAATGAAATGATGATGAAATTATATTTTATTCTGTAAATAGGTTACAGGTAACACTTTTACACGTCAAAAATTGTTTTGATTTTTAAGCTAGATGAGGTCGGTGTTTCCTATCTGACTACCTTTAAGAAGAAACACCGAAACAAACTCAAAGGTCAGTCTCTTTTAAAGTCCAGACAAATTAAAATGAAACTATGCAAGGACCATGCAGGTTAGTCTGGAATGGCCTTTAAAGGAAAGAGCCATACAGATTTGAGTGGACCTATCCTGACTGTGCACGCATGTGCTGAGTATCGTGGTAGCTCAACCCTGCGACCCTGCGACCCAGCGAACATTACTATCAGAAAGGACATTTGGGTAGGTCGCATAAAGTACTCAAACTGTCAGACTGAACTTGAGATCTATACCTATATTATGTGACATAGAAACCCACACGTACGTGGAGTCAAATTGACATGGTTCAGCTGTCATCTATCGTATTGACCAACTGCCTAATATTATGTATACAGGATAAAATTAAAACCAGTGCGGATATTTTAGGTGGTGAAAGTACTCATGAATATGATCAACTTTTATTATGGGACCGACACTGAAATATGAAAAAAAAATCAGCTGTTCCATACATTTTGATCGTGTTGTAGTGCATTTTTGTAGGGAACAGCTGATTTTTTTTTCAAATTTTAGTGTCGGTCCCATAATAAAAGTTGATCATATTCATGAGTACTTTCACCTCCTAAAATATCCGCACTGGTTTTAATTTTACCCTGTATACTTTACTAGCTGTTCCCCGCGGTTTTAGCCACATTGCTCGGCTCCTAAAGTTTGTAGCGTGATGTCATATAGCCTATACTATTCCTCATGAATCTGGCTATCATATCCAAAAATATTTTTTCAAATCCAACTGTTAGTTTCAGAGATTGGCACGTTCAAACAAACTCTTCAGCTTTTTAATATTAGTATAGAACTATAAATGTTACTCCTTCAATGAAGACGAATTTAACGACATCTCTTATGATAAAATATGAAATGCATTAAGCCGTTTAGGCTATGTTAGCTGAAATATCCTGGCCATTTTTTTTTATTCTTAATCTACGTCAAATTCAGAGTTTTTTCTTGTTTCGTGGCCATAGTGTTGAGTCGAATATCTCTCTCTATTTTCAAAGTAAACAACCATTTGCTAAGGTTCATTCATGCTCACATTACTATTTATTGAAGCAACAAGTTGCTTGCACGCGAAATATGAAAATCTTTTCAGAATTTACGGTACCTATACAGCCATTTTGTTGACATCTCAAGTTCAAAAGTTACTACGTCTTCTATAATAGGCTCGCGTTTGACCGCCATCTCGCCTGATGTTAAGTGATGATGCGGTCTACGATGGAGCACGCTTGCCTAGAAGAAACCGATTCACTCTCGACTTGAAGATACCTAGATTGTAACTGTCGGGGAACACCCACTCCGGCAGCGAATTCCATTGTTTTGCGGTTTTCACAATGAAAGTGGAATCAAAGCGCTTCGTTCGGGTTTTTGGTACATCAACCATGAACCGATGGCGCTTTTTCGTGCTTCTGGCCGTCCGATAGAAAAAAGGGCAGGAGGGAATTAGATCATGCAGATCTGAAGCACACCCTGCACACGTTGCCTGTTTAAAATATACACACAGAAAAGCAAAGACGAAGACTTGACTACTTAGCACACGTACAACATGGGTTAGAAACATACATAAATACAAACAAACATACATACAAGATACGCGCGAAAAACATTACCCTTCCTTGGTAGTCGGGTAAAAAGAAGTTGAAGTTAGCTGCCTATATACTTATCTATTTTGTTGACTGTACTACCTATATTTTAAATAGCACAAGTTTTTCATAAAAAGGCGTGGGTTGTGAGCCGTTTGTCGTACTTACAGAGGTATTATTACTTTTATAATCTTTTAGTTTTTTTGCGATAATAGTTTTCTGCAGGTAAGTTATGGGGTAGGTAGCGATGAAAAGTCTTGTACATTTTCGATTTTAGGGCGTGGTTAATAACTTTTTTTAATTGGGATAAGAGTTCATTTTTTTCAAATAATTTTCGTAACAATTTACGCATTCATAATAAAATTTATATCTAATAGCTGCTTTGTGTATTTTTAGTTGATTATATTTTTTGTTAGTTATATTATTCGTTGTCGGTATTTAACATAATTATTTTAGTCTAGACAGTAAATAAATATTTAAATTGTAGCGTGACTTTGTGTAACAGATATTTTTTTTTGCCTATTAAATATAAATTGAATTTGCGGTTTTATAATGGTTTTTATGTTTATTTTACACAACATGAACTTTTAATAATACTTTTAATATTAGAAGCTAAAATATAATTTGAAAGTAATCGAAAAACCTTTTTTCGTTAAAATTTAAGTGTTCTTTCTCAAAGTTACTTAATTGTATAGACTTTTTTATCTAATCAAATATTAATATCAAAATGTTAAATTAAATGTCGCTTACTCCTATATCAACATTTTAATTATAATTAATTAAATACAATAATGAATAAATCATTATTATTTCTTGCATTTCAGAAACACAAAAATATTATTTCAACAACTGGTTAAAAAATTTTAAATTATTGTGATAATAGTACTTTTCCAACAAACTTATAATGTACCTACATCACATTTTCGATACTTGCACATTAAAGCCTCAATTTGTTGAAAATGACAGTCGCCATAAAAAGTTTATTCGATAGCATCGAAAGTTCGACAAACGATCAAAATTGACTCACAGAAAAATCGCTTATTATTCGCTTTGTTTGTTGCTGCCATTATTTTAACAAAGTTTTCAGTGCATTTGACGGGAGAAAAACAACGGAAGGCAATTTATACGCAACTGTGACGTGACTTGTTTTTAGAAGGAGTTTTAATGCAAGTTTTACAAATTGTTTAGGAATGAAAAACTTAAATATAAAAAATGATTTCTCACGAATTATTAAAGAAAATAAGAGACTGGTTTAAACAAAAGTCGTAGCAAATAATTCGGAAATTTTTATTATTGAAATGCGAACGTGTTTTTTTGGTTTTTTGCATAGAAGTATTTTATGAGGCGAATGACATAATATCCCGGTATCCGATTTTTATCCCGGTAGTAGGTACGTTCCTCTGAGACAACTTCCGACCTCCATGCGGGCGAAGCCTTGTGCAAAAACTAGTGTAAAATATAACCAGTCGTATATTACACCCTACTAGGACTATCATTGTCCTACCGAAGCGAAAGATCCCATTTCAGACAAGGAACGGGCAGATTTAAACGCTTACTCACTGTGTCTTAGCAATTTCAGAACATTGTTTATTCATGAGGTCACAACCAGAGTAGCTCGATTCACGTAATCAAAACCGCAACGATATCATAGCGACTCAGTCGTTGAATACCTTTTCGTCGATCGAACTTGAACGGCACCGATTTTAAAGTCGTTCGATCGAAGTGTCGTTGACGCGTATTCAGGTAATTATGATAATCGTCCTTTTACATTTTACGCTTATTGATATCATTTTAAATTAAATTTATTTGACCATAATGACGTAAATCACCGAATTTTGATTAAAAGATGTGTTTCATTAACTTGGTAGAATACAAAAAAATGTAACTGGCAATAAGTCGTTCAGAAATCGTTTAGTTTCGATTCTATTGAGTGGAAGTGCTATTGAACTACGTTCAAGAAATACGTGAATACCAAATATGGGTAGGACTTCGATCGAACGACTTTCAAACTTCAGCGATATTTGGATTGTTTGTAATTACGTGAATCGGGCTACAGGTCAGTCTACAAGTCCAGGTTTATTCACGAGGTATTGAAATATCACGTATTAGGTATAAAAAATAAATAATTGATACTACTATACTAAATGGCATTATTAGGACCATAATCCTAACTTAATATTAGAAATGCGAAAGTAAGTTTGTTTGTTTCTTACCTTTTCACGCCTAAACCACTGAAGCGAACATCATGAAATTTTGCATATACGTTGTCAGGGGTACAGAAAAGGACATAGGGTACCTTTTATTCCGAAAAAAGATACTGTTCTCGTGGGAAAGGAAGGACAATAATGTTCGACGGTCACAATTGCTTTAGGACGCTAGATGACGCTTCGCTCATCGGCAAGAAGGGTGTCACAACACATAATAATACGAAATTGAGTTATGTATGCCATCTGAAAGGCAATTACAAACTTGATCTGCTAAAAAAAATTCACAATTATAGTGCGATTCCTCGCTGAGATATGGCATTTAATACAGATTTTTTTTAATGGAATTCTAGGATCTAAAAAAAAGGAAATCGTGATTTCCCAAAAACTTAATTTATTGTGTTGTGACACTCTTCTTGCCGATGTGCGATGTAGGTATATCACGCGGACGAAGTCGCGGGCAAAGTGCTAGTAATTAATATTTTAGTCACGGAACATTTTTGTTTTAATATTTAACAACATCATGTAGATGCGTAGAAATATCACCAGTATATAACGAGGTTATCTAACTTAATACAAATCAAATGCACAAATTCATTTTGTAGCTTAAAATATATCTTACTACAAGATCCTTCGCTGCAAGGTTGAAACAATAGCAAAGATGCTTAACTTCATTAGTCCTTAATTAGTGCCGTCTTTAATAGCTAGTGGAGCATACTTCGCTGGAACAGTGCTAAAGGGTTCCATTGTGACGTCACGTACCGCTATTGTTCTCGATGGCTGATACTCGTCGTGTTCTTACTTGCAAATTAAAGAATGTTTTGGTGGAACAGAATAAAAGATGATGCACTATTCACTAATCGTAATTAATTTATAATAACACTAGCTTCCGCCCGCTGCTTCGCCCGCATTTTCCGGGATAAAAGGTAGCCTGTGTGTTATTCCAGACTATAATCTATCTGTGTGCCAAATTTCATCCAAATCCGTCCAGTCGTTTCAGTGTGAAGAAGTAACAAACACACAAACACACGCACAAACTTTCGCATTTATAATATTAGTAGGATTAAAAACGAAATTATTCATCCTTTTAATACTACAAAGGTTTGTTAATAGTTGTACGACAGTTGACCAGCTAACGTGACCTCTGCAACCCGCATTGTGTCACAAAATTTCTATGCAAAGTGAAACGTTACTGAAGGCTACATGTGTCACGATAAGATAGTTTTTGTAGTTAACAAAATTATGAATTCCTTTGTTTTAATAACACATGAGAAAATCTTGTTTAAACGATAATTTACAAACAAACAAGGTTTTAGTTGCATTCTAAATTATACGTAGTTTGAAATGAGTGAATAAAGTCGAAATTAGTTTTGGAAAGTTCGTTTCGCACTGAATAAATTAACGACACGCGCTGAAGTTTGTTTCATTACTATTTACCAAAGTTTATTTTATGGTAGATCGTCGAAATGTTTTAATGAGAATATTCACTACAGAAACTAGTGCAAAATTATTTGGTAACAGATTGCGGTAATCCAAGTGTGGTTATGTGAGCATTCAATTAACAGAAAAGCGGCCAAAATAGATTAGTTACTGGATTTAAGTGGTAATTCCATTTGTATGGTCTAGCCTGGGTAGGTACATGTTATTTACCTACTAAAGCAATCCTAGCTAGTACCTATGTCCCCCCTTCTAAATGCACTTATAGGCAGAACTCATTCTTAAGGCCCCGGTATACGCCAACGGCCTTGAGTGATTTGGGCGGTATAGCTTGAGTGTTCTGCGCTGAGCTCAAGCAACGCGACATACATCCACCGAGCAATACGACTCGCCTATCAAGGAGCGCGCTGTGCAGAATTAGACGTATTATTACTTTTTAGTATCTAAAACATAAAATAAAAAAAAGTAACAGGTATTATTATAGGTAGTAACATAGTCTTTTCACACAAAACAAATCATGAAAATATCTTAAGCGGTTTGAAAGTAATTACGTTTTTATGTTTTGGGTAGACACGAATTCATGAATTTATTTCATTAAGTATTTTACAACAATAGTTAAATATTCACAGGTACGATTGATGTATATATGTTCTAGTTTAACATAAAAAAATTGCACAACTAACCTGCATTATTTGACGGCGAAATAAGAGATTCAAAACTGGCCGTTACCATTTACCTTCGCCTTAATACGTGTGAGCAGAGGGTTTAATAGACTTTTCTGAACATAACTTAGGTATATTCAATACCAGTGTTTCTCAGCTAAAAAAAATACTAGTGGAAAGTTTCTTTTTAGAGAAATAAGCCTTGTACCTACAACTATTATGTTGTTTATTGTGTTGTGTGTTTTTGGGTATTTTGTTTACCGCTCTTTATTTTGATTGTAATTAAGTATTTACATGTGAAAACTTGTAAATGGCCCTCACTTTTGTACCATTAACAAACATTGTGAGTATACTAGCTGTAAGTTTTCCGAATAAAATAAAATAAAGGGTTTTGTTACACATAATTATGATAGTTCAGCAGGTACTGTTTGATTTGGAAAACTTAGATGTCATTTCCAGTTCTCTAAGTAATCGTTTTACATCAAATTAAAGCGTTCACAGCTAAACATTGGTTCCAAATGTATCTCTATAATATAAATGCATATTTTTGCCAATTTTAAACAGGTTAAAGCCATGATATGCTTTAATGTTATTAAACATCTCGATAGTATGTTGTATCATTTGAGCGGTGGTGGTCGTCGGCAGCGTACTGTACCTTGTATCTTTATAGATACATTAGGGTAATATGCATTATTACCCTTTTATAAAATTAAGGGTAAGAAGCGTAATCAAAATACAACTTTATTACAGAGGTATGTTCAAAATAATAATTTGAAAGTGCAACTGGCCATAAAAACGCCATAAAAGTGGCTGGTTCAATATGTTATTTAACGATCTCATATTTGGGTAACGACTCATAGGGATGTGACGAGTAGGTATTTGATATTTGTTGTCGATTTTTATAGCATCTGAGTTATTACGAGAGAAATACTCTGCAATTATTATGACGTTGTGCGAAATAAATCTTTAATGAACATGAGCTTTGAAACTCTAAAGATCTTGATATTATTCTACATGTTTGAAACTTACGTTGGAAATTAATAAGTAGTTAAGATTTTAATAACCACATAAATTATGTCGATTTATTTTATCGATACAAAGTTTGTTGTAAGTTATAAAATTTAAATTATATTAAAGGATTCGGGTTATTGGAATATTTATGATAAATCATAAACTGTTGCGTCCCTAAATTGTAATAAAGGAAGTTTTGGATATTCTATTTTACGACACCGCCAACTGTCGTTAGAAATATCGATTAAAATTATATTATCTCGCGTGGCCCTATTTTTTTTTATGTAATATCTCATAAAAATATTATTTTTTTACTCTTTGTCAGTTTTGAATCATAAATTATACCTACTTTTTTAAATGTACCCTATTAATCATAGAATATAATTATTTATTAGAACAAAAAAAGAATGCTCTAGGTACGTCTGTTTACACTAAAATAATTTGATAGAGTGGGGATAGAATGCGCTCGTCTGATGTAAATCGGCCATTATAATAACAATTTCCAGGCATTGGCAAAATTGTAACAAGTTCAACAAGCTGCAAGTTATTCAACAGGAATATTTCTTTATTTGCACGATAACATGCATCGGGGACATTATCTATGCAATATAAGTTGCGAGCTGGGATCAACACAAATCGGCGTTTATGCGCTCCAATGAACGTTGAAGCTGAAATATAACGTTTGCACAATGTTGTAGTAGGTATTAATTGAACCGTACAATGTCGGGTCGTGCTGCTAGTGTAGGTATTTTATGGGGGATCATGAATGTTGGGATGGGATTCTAAGGGCACTATCCATAAAATGTGCGGTTGGGGAACCCCCGCGGCCCCGTCAGGAACGAAGTTTCTTTTCGTTCCTTCCTCCTCCGTATTTAATAGAAAGAGACAAAGAGAGAGAGAGAGGAAGTCACATGCAGGGGGCATAACGTTTCCTTACCTGACAATTTCTACCAGTCAAGTCCTACGGAAATTGGTTCCAAAAATCAAAACATAGAAATATAGCAGTTGTAGATATAGTATGGCATAAAAATATTCGCTCTCATGCCATTATCATTGCCAATTAAAATATAAAGCTGAAGAGTTTTTGTATATGATAGCCAGATTCCCTCCCTAAGTCTGGGTTGAGCTACTACGATACTCGGCACATGCGTGCACAATAAGGACAGGTCCACTCAAATCTGTATGGCTCTTTCCTCTAAAGGCCATTCCAGACTAACCTGCATGGTTCTTACATAGTTTAATTTTTTATTGTCTGAACTTTAAAAGAGACCTTGACCTTTAAGTTTGTTTCGGTGTTTCTTCTCAAAGGTAGTCAGATAGGAAACACCGACCTCATCTAGTTTTAAAAGAAAAACTCAATTGACTTGTAAAAGTGTTATTAGTGACCTATTTGCAGAATAAATGATTTCAATTTCAGATTCATGAGGAATAGTATCATTTAACATCACGCTGTCAACCTTAGGAGCCGAGCAAAAAGAAAAAAGTCAAAAAGAACGCTATTATAAGCGAAAACAAAGTAATGGTGCGGGTAGTTGTCTGTTGTGTGAAAAATTAAACGGCGCGGGTAAAACCGCGGGGCACAGTTATATTCAGGGATAAAACAGGAATAAGTTTGGACTAATCACCGCCCGAGTTTCCTCTTAAGAATTCCACTCATCATAAAAACGTTTGGTAACGGCCCAAATGCTCAGAATTCCTAAACACGTAATAACAAAGAAGTAAAAAGGCACTCAAATGTATATGGTTCATAAGTCAGATAGCTGTTTTAATTATGAAGGTTCCTCCTAACTTTAGTTATGACCACTTTTATTAGCTTTGTGGAGGTTCAAAGTTACTTTGTCGGTATCATAAAAATTGTACGGAACCGTAATTATGGTTAGGTAAGCTTTGAAAAGCCTATGTCCAGGACTGGATGTTTTTCGGCTTAGGTATAATATGACTAGCTTCCTAGCTAGGTTTTAACGATGGAAGGATTTGATTTAATAAACTGTCGTCTGTCGCATTTGAAAAATCAACCTCCTGGAAGTCAAAATCAATTGTCTTTTTTTGCGATTGCGACAGAAGAAGGCATAATGCGTGAATCGTTACTCTGTAACTGGTCATATGACATAGTAGCTTCCGCCCGCGACTTTTTTGGGATAAAATGTAGCCTATATGTTATTTTGATGTATAAGCTATATTACTGTAAAGTTTCATCAAAATCCGTTCAGTAGTTTTTGCGTGAAAGAGTAAGAAACAGCCAACGTTTATAATATTAGTAGGAAGTAGGAAATAGGATGTTAGGTTTGGAAAATGTTTTTCCCCTGTTTTTCTGTACTAAATATTTACAGGTAAGTACCGTGAATTGTCCAATTACAGTGTTCGAAATCTCCACTCCGCATCAGTGGAAACAGTGTGATTGACCAATTCGCGGTCCGCTCCTCTCCACTCCGCCCAGCTCCACGTCAGTGGAAACGCACCTTTAAATATGCCCTGGAGAGGGTAATTTAAGGCCTGCGCTGCAATTAAGCTGGAATGGAAATCTTGGAATGGAATGGAAAGCTTTTTGACGTATAGTTTCGTTAACGTAAGCATATTTTGAATTGAAAATACAACAGTCCTAGAACATTTTGATACAATTTTATACAATTTGCACATTTAAAAAAATACAGAGAAATTAATTAAGTATTTAATTTATATAAATATTGTGTAGCATATATATTGTGTAACGTATATTTTAAATTCAAAATATGCTTACGTTAACGAAACTATACGTAAAAAAAACTCAAGATAGGGGTACAGATCTCTGCTTTAGCATAGATTTAAAGCCATTTGATTGGTTGAAACTAGTTTTAAACAGAGATAGACACTCGAGTTTTGTTCTGTAGGTAATACGGGCCTCTTGTCACGGTAGCTGCTGCGTCCTCTAACATTAAACATTAATAAACTTCAAACTTCTAATTCCCTTCGACTTCGGGAAACTTTGTGGGAACGAAATTGGGTGCACTGTCTGTCAAGATCGATTTAGTACGGCGTCGTAACAAAGTTTCGTAAGAACTGACACGGGCGACCGTGTTTTATTGAGAACTTTGAGGAGCACTGTACTTTCAGAAAACAATATATGTAGTTAGAAATAAAGTGGTTTGGAAGATGTCGGTGAACTTAGCAGATCATTTCCCAGCAGATCAAAAAAAAATGTGAGTTCTTTTCGCATGCAGCTGAGTTCTACAGTTCCTGATACTTTTTAGAAATAGTTCTGGCGATTTAACCCAAAAAAAACTCGGTTAAAAATATGATCTGCCAACTTCCCGTAGCAGATCATTTTTGGCGGATCGACATAAAAACTGAAATCTCAGCACATGGAGCTTAGTTCTATAGTTCCTGATACTTTTTAGTCATAGTTCTGTCGATTTTACCTAAAAAAAAAATTGTCAAAGAAATAATCTGCACCAAGATAAAATTAAAATATTTTAAATTAAAAAAACACTGTAAGACATTCGTCAGGACTCAGAACTCGTTTGTTTATTATAAACGTGAGCCTAACCTATAATTTAAAATACAAAACAAACCCAGCACTCACTTTAGAGTATCAGCAGAGCAGGTAATAAAGTGAAAAATATAGAAATAATAGAGCTAAATTTCATTAAAGCTTAAATATGTATTGTGTACCTATTCGACAAGAGCTAGAACTCTTTTGCATATCATAGTCCCAAACGTTAGCTAAAATCTAAACTACAAAATAAACCCAGAACTCACATTCAAGTATCAGCAGAGCAGGGTAAGTATGAAAATACTGATGAAAAAATTATAAGTTTGATTCATTTGAAAAAAAAAAAATAGTTCTGAACTAGCCAAGGGTGGGAACTCTTCTGTTTATCATAGAACAATACCTCAGCTGAAATCAAGATCACAAAGTATACCTAGAACACTCTTAAAAATATCAGCAGAGCAGGGTAGTATGAAAATACTGATAAAAAAACTATATTTTCAATTCATTTGGAAAAAATAAATAGTTCTGAACTAGCCACGGGCGGGAACTCGTTTGTTTATCATAGAACAATACCTCAGCTAAAATATAGACCACAAAGTAAACCTAGAACACTCTTCAAAATATCAGCAGAGCAGGGTAGTATGAAAATACTGATAAAAATATTATAAGTTTGATTCATATGAAAAAAAAATAGTTCTGAACTAGCCACGGGCGGGAACTCTTTTGTTTATCATAGAACAATACCTCAGCTGAAATATAGACCACAAAGTAAACCTAGAACACTTTTAAAAATATCAGCAGAGCAGGGTAGTATGAAAATACTAATAAAAAACTATATTTTCAATTCATTTGGACAAAATAAATAGTTCTGAACCAGCCAGGGACGAGAACTCTTTTGATTATAATAAACCAATACCTTGACTATATTCTTAATCACAAAATAAACCATAAACTCTATTAAAAATATCAGCAGAGCAGGGTTGTATGATAATAATGTTGAAAAAACTATAAGTTCAATTCATTTGGAAAAAAAAAATAGTTCTGAACTAGCCACAGGCGGGAACTCTTCTGTTTATCATAGAACAATACCTCAGCTAAAATCTAGACCACAATGTTAACCTAGAACACTCTTAAAAATATCAGCAGAGCAGGGTAGTATGATAATAATGTTGAAAAAACTATAAGTTCAATTCATTTGGAAAAAAAAAAATAGTTCTGAACTAGCCACAGGCGAGAACTTTTCTGTTTATCATAGAACAATACCTCAGCTAAAATGAAGACCACAAAGTTAACCTAGAACACTCTTAAAAATATCAGCAGAGCAGGCTAGTATGATAATAATGTTGAAAAAACTATAAGTTCAATTCATTTGGAAAAAAAAAATAGTTCTGAACTAGCCACAAGCGGGAACTCTTCTGTTTATCATAGTACAATACCTCAGCTAAAATCAAGATCACAAAGTATACCTAGAACACTCTTAAAAATATCAGCAGAGCAGGGTAGTATGAAAATACTGATAAAAAAACTATATTTTCAATTCATTTGGAAAAAATAAATAGTTCTGACTAGCCACGGGCGGGAACTCTTTTGTTTATCATAGAACGATACCTCAGCTGAAATCTAGACCACAAAGTAAATCTAGAACACTCTTAAAAATATCAGCAGAGCAGGGTTGTATGAAAATATTGTTGAAAAAACTATAAGTGCAATGTATTTGAAAAAAAAAAATAGTTCTGATCTAGCCACGGACGGGAACTCTTTTGATTATAATAGACAAATACCTTGACTAAATGCTTGACCACAAAATAAACCGGGAACTCTGTTAAAAATATCAGCAGAGCAGGGTTGTATGATAATAATGTTGAAAAAACTATAAGTTCAATTCATTTGGAAAAAAAAAATAGTTCTGAACTAGCCACAGGCGGGAACTCTTCTGTTTATCATAGAATAATACCTCAGCTAAAATCTAAACCACAAAGTTTACCTAGAACACTCTTAAAAATATCAGCAGAGCAGGGTAGTATGATAATAATGTTGAAAAAACTATAAGTTCAATTCATTTGGAAAAAAAAATAGTTCTGAACTAGCCACAGGCGGGAACTCTTCTGTTTATCATAGAACAATACCTCAGCTAAAATCTAAACTACAAAGTTAACCTAGAACACTCTTAAAAATATCAGCAGAGCAGGGTAGTATGATAATAATGTTGAAAAAACTATAAGTTCAATTCATTTGGAAAAAAAAAATAGTTCTGATCTAGCCACGGACGGGAACTCTTTTGATTATAATAGACAAATACCTTGACTAAATGCTTGACCACAAAATAAACCGGGAACTCTGTTAAAAATATCAGCAGAGCAGGGTAGTATGAAAATACTGATGAAAATATTATAAGTTTGATTCATTTGAAAAAAAATATAGTTCTGAACTAGCCACGGGCGGGAACTCTCTTGTTTATCATAGAACGATACCTCAGCTAAAATACAGACCACAAAATAAACCGGGAACTCTGTTAAAAATATCAGCAGAGCAGGGTAGTATGAAAATACTGATGAAAATATTATAAGTTTGATTCATTTGAAAAAAAAAATAGTTCTGAACTAGCCACGGGCGGGAACTCTTTTGTTTATCATAGAACGATACCTCAGCTAAAATACAGACCACAAAGTAAACCTAGAACACTCTTAAAATATCAGCAGAGCAGGGTAGTATGAAAATACTAATGAAAAAACTATATTTTCAATTCATTTGGAAAAAATAAATAGTTCTGAACCAGCCAGGGACGAGAACTCTTTTGATTATAATGTACCAATACCTTGACTATATTCTTAATCACAAAATAAACCAGAAACTCTATTAAAAATATCAGCAGAGCAGGGTAGTATGAAAATACTGATGAAAAAATTATAAATTTTATTCATTTGAAAAAAATAATAGTTCTGAACTAGCCACAGGCGGGAACTCTTCTGTTTATCATAGAACAATACCTCAGCTAAAATATAGACCACAAAGTTAACCTAGAACACTCTTAAAAATATCAGCAGAGCAGGGTAGTATGATAATAATGTTGAAAAAACTATAAGTTCAATTCATTTAGAAAAAAAAAATTGTTCTGATCTAGCCACGGACGGCAACTCTTTTGATTATAATAGACAAATACCTTGACTAAATGCTTGACCACAAAATAAACCGGGAACTCTGTTAAAAATATCAGCAGAGCAGGGTAGTATGAAAATACTGATGAAAATATTATAAGTTTGATTCATTTGAAAAAAAATATAGTTCTGAACTAGCCACGGGCGGGAACTCTCTTGTTTATCATAGAACGATACCTCAGCTAAAATACAGACCACAAACTAAACCTAGAACACTTTTAAAAATATCAGCAGAGCAGGGTAGTATGAAAATACTGATGAAAATATTATAAGTTTGATTCATTTGAAAAAAAAAATAGTTCTGAACTAGCCACGGGCGGGAACTCTTTTGTTTATCATAGAACGATACCTCAGCTAAAATACAGACCACAAAGTAAACCTAGAACACTCTTAAAAATATCAGCAGAGCAGGGTAGTATGAAAATACTAATGAAAAAACTATATTTTCAATTCATTTGGAAAAAATAAATAGTTCTGAACCAGCCAGGGACGAGAACTCTTTTGATTATAATGTACCAATACCTTGACTATATTCTTAATCACAAAATAAACCAGAAACTCTATTAAAAATATCAGCAGAGCAGGGTAGTATGAAAATACTGATGAAAAAATTATAAGTTTTATTCATTTGAAAAAAAATAATAGTTCTGAACTAGCCACAGGCGGGAACTCTTCTGTTTATCATAGAACAATACCTCAGCTAAAATATAGACCACAAAGTTAACCTAGAACACTCTTAAAAATATCAGCAGAGCAGGGTAGTATGATAATAATGTTGAAAAAACTATAAGTTCAATTCATTTGGAAAAAAAAAATAGTTCTGATCTAGCCACGGACGGCAACTCTTTTGATTATAATAGACAAATACCTTGACTAAATGCTTGACCACAAAATAAACCGGGAACTCTGTTAAAAATATCAGCAGAGCAGGGTAGTATGAAAATACTGATGAAAATATTATAAGTTTGATTCATTTGAAAAAAAATATAGTTCTGAACTAGCCACGGCCGGGAACTCTCTTGTTTATCATAGAACGATACCTCAGCTAAAATACAGACCACAAACTAAACCTAGAACACTTTTAAAAATATCAGCAGAGCAGGGTAGTATGAAAATACTGATGAAAAAATTATAAGTTTGATTCATTTGAAAAAAAAAAATAGTTCTGAACAAGCCAGGGGCGGGAACTCTTTTGTTTATCATAGAACAATACCTCAGCTGAAATCTAGACCACAAAGTAAATCTAGAACACTCTTAAAAATATCAGCAGAGCAGGGTTGTATGAAAATATTGTTGAAAAAACTATAAGTGCAATGTATTTGAAAAAAAAATAGTTCTGATCTAGCCACGGACGGGAACTCTTTTGATTATAATAGACAAATACCTTGACTAAATGCTTGACCACAAAATAAACCTGGAACTCTGTTAAAAATATCAGCAGAGCAGGGTTGTATGATAATAATGTTGAAAAAACTATAAGTTCAATTCATTTGGAAAAAAAAAATAGTTCTGAACTAGCCACAGGCGGGAACTCTTCTGTTTATCATAGAACAATACCTCAGCTAAAATCTGAACCACAAAGTTTACCTAGAACACTCTTAAAAATATCAGCAGAGCAGGGTAGTATGATAATAATGTTGAAAAAACTATAAGTTCAATTCATTTGGAAAAAAAAAATAGTTCTGATCTAGCCACGGACGGGAACTCTTTTGATTATAATAGACAAATACCTTGACTAAATGCTTGACCACAAAATAAACCGGGAACTCTGTTAAAAATATCAGCAGAGCAGGGTAGTATGAAAATACTGATGAAAATATTATAAGTTTGATTCATTTGAAAAAAAAAATAGTTCTGAACTAGCCACGGGCGGGAACTCTTTTGTTTATCATAGAACGATAGCTCAGCTAAAATACAGACCACAAAGTAAACCTAGAACACTCTTAAAAATATCAGCAGAGCAGGGTAGTATGAAAATACAAATGAAAAAACTATATTTTCAATTCATTTGGAAAAAATAAATAGTTCTGAACCAGCCAGGGACGAGAACTCTTTTGATTATAATGTACCAATACCTTGACTATATTCTTAATCACAAAATAAACCAGAAACTCTATTAAAAATATCAGCAGAGCAGGGTAGTATGAAAATACTGATGAAAAAATTATAAGTTTTATTCATTTGAAAAAAAATAATAGTTCTGAACTAGCCACAGGCGGGAACTCTTCTGTTTATCATAGAACAATACCTCAGCTAAAATATAGACCACAAAGTTAACCTAGAACACTCTTAAAAATATCAGCAGAGCAGGGTAGTATGATAATAATGTTGAAAAAACTATAAGTTCAATTCATTTGGAAAAAAAAAATAGTTCTGATCTAGCCACGGACGGCAACTCTTTTGATTATAATAGACAAATACCTTGACTAAATGATTGACCACAAAATAAACCAGGAACTCTGTTAAAAATATCAGCAGAGCAGAGTTGTATGATAATAATGTTGAAAAAACTATAAGTTCAATTCATTTGGAAAAAAAAAATAGTTCTGAACTAGCCACAGGCGGGAACTCTTCTGTTTATCATAGAACAATACCTCAGATAAAATCTAGACCACAAAGTAAACCTAGAACACTCTTAAAAATATCAGCAGAGCAGGGTAGTATGAAAATACTGATGAAAATATTATAAGTTTGATTCATTTGAAAAAAAATATAGTTCTGAACTAGCCACGGGCGGGAACTCTCTTGTTTATAATAGAACGATACCTCAGCTAAAATACAGACCACAAACTAAACCTAGAACACTTTTAAAAATATCAGCAGAGCAGGGTTGTATGATAATAATGTTGAAAAAACTATAAGTTCAATTCATTTGGAAAAAAAAAATAGTTCTGAACTAGCCACAGGCGGGAACTCTTCTGTTTATCATAGAACAATACCTCAGCTAAAATCTAAACCACAAAGTTTACCTAGAACACTCTTAAAAATACCAGCAGAGCAGGGTAGTTTGATAATAATGTTGAAAAAACTATAAGTTCAATTCATTTGGAAAAAAAAAATAGTTCTGAACTAGCCACAGGCGGGAACTCTTCTGTTTATCATAGAACAATACCTCAGCTAAAATGTAAACCACAAAGTTAACCTAGAACACTCTTAAAAATATCAGCAGAGCAGGGTAGTATCATAATAATGTTGAAAAAACTATAAGTTCAATTCATTTGGAAAAAAAAAATAGTTCTGATCTAGCCACGGACGGGAACTCTTTTGATTATAATAGACAAATACCTTGACTAAATGCTTGACCACAAAATAAACCGGAAACTCTGTTAAAAATATCAGCAGAGCAGGGTAGTATGAAAATACTGATGAAAATATTATAAGTTTGATTCATTTGAAAAAAAAAATAGTTCTGAACTAGCCACGGGCGGGAACTCTTTTGTTTATCATAGAACGATACCTCAGCTAAAATACAGACCACAAACTAAACCAAGAACACTTTTAAAAATATCAGCAGAGCAGGGTAGTATGAAAATACTGATGAAAAAATTATAAGTTTGATTCATTTGAAAAAAAAAATAGTTCTGAACTAGCCAGGGGCGGGAACTCTTTTGTTTATCATAGAACAATACTTCAGCTGAAATCTAGACCACAAAGTATACCTAGAACACTTTTAAAAATATCAGCAGAGCAGGGTAGTATGAAAATACTAATGAAAAAACTATATTTTCAATTCAATTGGAAAAAATAAATAGTTCTGAACCAGCCAGGGACGAGAACTCTTTTGATTATAATAAACCAATATCTTGACTATATTCTTAATCACAAAATAAACCATAAACTCTATTAAATATATCAGCAGAGTAGGGTTGTATGATAATAATGTTGAAAAAACTATAAGTTCAATTCATTTGGAAAAAAAAAATAGTTCTGAACTAGCCACAGGCGGGAACTCTTCTGTTTATCATAGAACAATACCTCAGCTAAAATCTAGACCACAAAGTAAACCTAGAACACTCTTAAAAATATCAGCAGAGCAGGGTAGTATGAAAATACTGATGAAAATATTATAAGTTTGATTCATTTGAAAAAAAAAATAGTTTTGAACTAGCCAGGGGCGGGAACTCTTTTGTTTATCATAAAACAATACCTCAGCTGAAATCTAGATCACAAAGTATACCTAGAACACTCTTAAAAATATCAGCAGAGCAGGGTAGTATGAAAATACTGATAAAAAAACTATATTTTTAATTCATTTGGAAAAAATAAATAGTTCTGAACTAGCCACGGGCGGGAACTCTTCTGTTTATCATAGAACTATACCTCAGCTGAAATCTGGACCACATAATAAACCTAGAACACTCTTAAAAATATCAGCAGAGCAGGGTAGTATGAAAATACTGATGAAAAAATTATACGTTTCTTTCAATTGAAAAAAAAAATTGTTCTGAACTAGCCAGGGGCGGAAACTCTTTTATTTATCATAAAACAATACCTCAGCTGAAATCTAGACCACAAAGTAAATCTAGAACACTCTTAAAAATATCAGCAGAGCAGGGTTGTATGAAAATATTGTTGAAAAAACTATAAGTGCAATGTATTGGAAAAAAAAAATAGTTCTGATCTAGCCACGGACGGGAACTCTTTTGATTATAATAGACAAATACCTTGACTAAATGATTGACCACAAAATAAACCGGGAACTCTGTTAAAAATATCAGCAGAGCAGAGTTGTATGATAATAATGTTGAAAAAACTATAAGTTCAATTCATTTGGAAAAAAAAAATAGTTCTGAACTAGCCACAGGCGGAAACTCTTCTGTTTATCATACAACAATACCTCAGCTAAAATAAAGATCACAAAGTAAACCTAGAACACTCTTAAAAATATCAGCAGAGCAGGGTAGTATGAAAATACTGATGAAAAAATTATAAGTTTGATTCATTTGAAAAAAAATATAGTTCTGAACTAGCCACGGGCGAGAACTCTCTTGTTTATAATAGAACGATACCTCAGCTAAAATCTAGATCACAAAGTATACCTAGAACACTCTTAAAAATATCAGCAGAGCAGGGTAGTATGAAAATACTGATAAAAAAACTATATTTTCAATTCATTTGGAAAAAATAAATAGTTCTGAACTAGCCACGGGCGGGAACTCTTTTGTTTATCATAGAACGATACCTCAGCTAAAATCTAGACCACAAAGTAAATCTAGAACACTCTTAAAATATCAGCAGAGCAGGGTTGTATGAAAATATTGTTGAAAAAACTATAAGTGCAATGTATTTGAAAAAAAAAATTGTTCTGATCTAGCCACGGACGGGAACTCTTTTGATTATAATAGACAAATACCTTGACTAAATGCTTGATCACAAAATAAACCGGGAACTCTGTTAAAAATATCAGCAGAGCAGGGTTGTATGATAATAATGTTGAAAAAACTATAAGTTCAATTCATTTGGAAAAAAAAATAGTTCTGAATTAGCCACAGGCGGGAACTCTTCCGTTTATCATAGAACGATATCTCAGCTAAAATAAAAATCACAAAGTAAACCTAGAACACTCTTAAAAATATCAGCAGAGCAGGGTAGTATGAAAATACTGATGAAAATATTATAAGTTTGATTCATATGAAAAAAAAAAAATAGTTCTGAACTAGCCACGGCCGGGAACTCTTTTGTTTATCATAGAACAATACCTCAGCTGAAATAAAAACCACAAAGTAAACCTAGAACACTTTTAAAAATATCAGCAGAGCAGGGTAGTATGAAAATACTAATGAAAAAACTATATTATCAATTCATTTGGAAAAAATAAATAGTTCTGAACTAGCCACGGGCGGGAACTCTTTTGTTTATCATAGAAAGATACCTCAGCTAAAATCTATACCACAAAATAAACCTAGAACACTCTTAAAAATATCAGCAGAGCAGGGTAGTATGAAAATACTGATAAAAAAACTATATTTTTAATTCATTTGGAAAAAATAAATAGTTCTGAACTAGCCACGGGCGGGAACTCTTCTGTTTATCATAGAACTATACCTCAGCTGAAATCTGGACCACATAATAAACCTAGAACACTCTTAAAAATATCAGCAGAGCAGGGTAGTATGAAAATACTGATGAAAAAATTATACGTTTGATTCATTTGAAAAAAAAAATTGTTCTGAACTAGCCAGGGGCGGGAACTCTTTTATTTATCATAAAACAATACCTCAGCTGAAATCTAGACCACAAAGTAAATCTAGAACACTCTTAAAAATATCAGCAGAGCAGGGTTGTATGAAAATATTGTTGAAAAAACTATAAGTGCAATGTATTGGAAAAAAAATTAGTTCTGATCTAGCCACGGACGGGAACTCTTTTGATTATAATAGACAAATACCTTGACTAAATGCTTGACCACAAAATAAACCGGGAACTCTGTTAAAAATATCAGCAGAGCAGAGTTGTATGATAATAATGTTGAAAAAACTATAAGTTCAATTCATTTGGAAAAAAAAAATAGTTCTGAACTAGCCACAGGCGGAAACTCTTCTGTTTATCATAGAAAAATACCTCAGCTGAAATCTATACCACAAAGTAAACCTAGAACACTCTTAAAAATATCAGCAGAGCAGGGTAGTATGAAAATACTGATAAAAAAATTATAAGTTTGATTCATTTGAAAAAAAATAATAGTTCTGAACTAGCCACAGGCGGGAACTCTTCTGTTTATCATAGAACAATACCTCAACTAAAATAAAGATCACAAAGTAAACCTAGAACACTCTTAAAAATATCAGCAGAGCAGGGTAGTATGAAAATACTGATTAAAAAATTATAAGTTTGATTCATTTGAAAAAAAAAAAATAGTTCTGAACTAGCCAGGGGCGGGAACTCTTTTGTTTATCATAGATCAATACCTCAGCTGAAATCTAGATCACAAAGTATACCTAGAACACTCTTAAAAATATCAGCAGAGCAGGGTAGTATGAAAATACTGATAAAAAAACTATATTTTCAATTCATTTGGAAAAAATAAATAGTTCTGAACTAGCCACGGGCTAGAACTCTTTTGTTTATCATAGAACGATACCTCAGCTAAAATCTAGACCACAAAGTAAATCTAGAACACTCTTAAAAATATCAGCAGAGCAGGGTTGTATGAAAATATTGTTGAAAAAACTATAAGTGCAATGTATTTGAAAAAAAAAATTGTTCTGATCTAGCCACGGACGGGAACTCTTTTGATTATAATAGACAAATACCTTGACTAAATGCTTGATCACAAAATAAACCGGGAACTCTGTTAAAAATATCAGCAGAGCAGGGTTGTATGATAATAATGTTGAAAAAACTATAAGTTCAATTCATTTGGAAAAAAAAATAGTTCTGAATTAGCCACAGGCGGGAACTCTTCCGTTTATCATAGAACGATATCTCAGCTAAAATAAAAATCACAAAGTAAACCTAGAACACTCTTAAAAATATCAGCAGAGCAGGGTAGTATGAAAATACTGATGAAAATATTATAAGTTTGATTCATATGAAAAAAAAAAATAGTTCTGAACTAGCCACGGCCGGGAACTCTTTTGTTTATCATAGAACAATACCTCAGCTGAAATAAAAACCACAAAGTAAACCTAGAACACTTTTAAAAATATCAGCAGAGCAGGGTAGTATGAAAATACTAATGAAAAAACTATATTATCAATTCATTTGGAAAAAATAAATAGTTCTGAACTAGCCACGGGCGGGAACTCTTTTGTTTATCATAGAAAGATACCTCAGCTAAAATCTATACCACAAAATAAACCTAGAACACTCTTAAAAATATCAGCAGAGCAGGGTAGTATGAAAATACTGATAAAAAAACTATATTTTTAATTCATTTGGAAAAAATAAATAGTTCTGAACTAGCCACGGGCGGAAACTCTTCTGTTTATCATAGAACTATACCTCAGCTGAAATCTGGACCACATAATAAACCTAGAACACTCTTAAAAATATCAGCAGAGCAGGGTAGTATGAAAATACTGATGAAAAAATTATACGTTTGATTCATTTGAAAAAAAAATTGTTCTGAACTAGCCAGGGGCGGAAACTCTTTTATTTATCATAAAACAATACCTCAGCTGAAATCTAGACCACAAAGTAAATCTAGAACACTCTTAAAAATATCAGCAGAGCAGGGTTGTATGAAAATATTGTTGAAAAAACTATAAGTGCAATGTATTGGAAAAAAAAAATAGTTCTGATCTAGCCACGGACGGGAACTCTTTTGATTATAATAGACAAATACCTTGACTAAATGCTTGACCACAAAATAAACCGGGAACTCTGTTAAAAATATCAGCAGAGCAGAGTTGTATGATAATAATGTTGAAAAAACTATAAGTTCAATTCATTTGGAAAAAAAAAATAGTTCTGAACTAGCCACAGGCGGAAACTTTTCTGTTTATCATAGAACGATACCTCAGCTGAAATCTATACCACAAAGTAAACCTAGAACACTCTTCAAAATATCAGCAGAGCAGGGTAGTATGAAAATACTGATAAAAAAATTATAAGTTTGATTCATTTGAAAAAAAATAATAGTTCTGAACTAGCCACAGGCGGGAACTCTTCTGTTTATCATAGAACAATACCTCAGCTAAAATAAAGATCACAAAGTAAACCTAGAACACTCTTAAAAATATCAGCAGAGCAGGGTAGTATGAAAATATTGATGAAAATATTATAAGTTTGATTCATATGAAAAAAAAAAATAGTTCTGAACTAGCCACGGCCGGGAACTCTTTTGTTTATCATAGAACAATACCTCAGCTGAAATAAAAACCACAAAGTAAACCTAGAACACTTTTAAAAATATCAGCAGAGCAGGGTAGTATGAAAATACTAATGAAAAAACTATATTATCAATTCATTTGGAAAAAATAAATAGTTCTGAACTAGCCACGGGCGGGAACTCTTTTGTTTATCATAGAACGATACCTCAGCTAAAATCTATACCACAAAATAAACCTAGAACACTCTTAAAAATATCAGCAGAGCAGGGTAGTATGAAAATACTGATGAAAAAATTATAAGTTTGATTCATATGAAAAAAAAAATAGTTCTGAACTAGCCACGGCCGGGAACTCTTTTGTTTATCATAGAACAATACCTCAGCTGAAATAAAAACCACAAAGTAAACCTAGAACACTTTTAAAAATATCAGCAGAGCAGGGTAGTATGAAAATACTAATGAAAAAACTATATTTTCAATTCATTTGGAAAAAATAAATAGTTCTGAACCAGCCACGGGCGGAAACTCTTCTGTTTATTATAGAACTATACCTCAGCTGAAATCTGGACCACATAATAAACCTATAACACTCTTAAAAATATCAGCAGAGCAGGGTAGTATGAAAATACTGATGAAAAAATTATAAGTTTGATTCATTTGAAAAAAAAAATAGTCTGAACAAGCCAGGGGCGGGAACTCTTTTGTTTATCATAGAACAATACCTCAGCTGAAATCTAGACCACAAAGTATACCTAGAACACTCTTAAAAATATCAGCAGAGCAGGGTAGTATGAAAATACTGATGAAAAAACTATATTTTCAATTCATTTGGAAAAAATAAATAGTTCTGAACTAGCCACGGGCAGAAACTCTTTTGTTTATCATAAAACAATACCTCAGCTGAAATCTAGACCAAAAAGTATACCTAGAACACTCTTAAAAATATCAGCAGAGCAGGGTAGTATGAAAATACTGATGAAAAAATTATAAGTTTGATTCATTTGAAAAAAAATAATAGTTCTGAACTAGCCACAGGCGGGAACTCTTCTGTTTGTCATAGAACAATACTTCAGCCAAAATCTAGACCACAAAGTAAACTTAGAACACTCTTAAAAATATCAGCAGAGCAGGGTAGTATGAAAATACTGATGAAAATATTATAAGTTTGATTCATATGAAAAAAAAAATAGTTCTGAACTAGCCACGGGCGGGAACTCCATTGTTTATCATAAAAAAATACCTCAGCTGAAATCTATACCACAAAGTAAACCTAGAACACTCTTAAAAATATCAGCAGAGCAGGGTAGTATGAAAATACTGAGTTCCCGCCTGTGGCTAGTTCAGAACTATTTTTTTTTTCCAAATGAATTGAACTTATAGTTCTTCCAACATTATTATCATACAACCCTGCTCTGCTGATATTTTTAACAGAGTTCCCGGTTTATTTTGTGGTCAAGCATTTAGTCAAGGTATTTGTCTATTATAATCAAAAGAGCTCCCGTCCGTGGCTAGATCAGAACTATTTTTTTTTTCAAATACATTGCACTTATAGTTTTTTCAACAATATTTTCATTCAACCCTGCTCTGCTGATATTTTTAATAGAGTTCCTGGTTTATTTTGTGATTAAGAATATAGTCAAGGTATTGGTTTATTATAATCAAAAGAGTTCTCGTCCCTGGCTGGTTCAGAACTATTATTTTTTTCCAAATAAATTGAAAATATAGTTTTTTCATCAGTATTTTCATACTACCCTGCTCTGCTGATATTTTTAAAAGTGTTCTAGGTTTACTTTGTGGTTTTTATTTCAGCTGAGGTATTGTTCTATGATAAACAGAAGAGTTCCCGCCTGTGGCTAGTTCAGAACTATTATTTTTTTTCAAATGAATCAAACTTATAATTTTTTCATCAGTATTTTCATACTACCCTGCTCTGCTGATATTTTTAATAGAGTTTGTGGTTTATTTTGTGATTAGGAATATAGTAAATATATTCATTTATTATAATCAAAAGCGTTCTCGTCCCTGGCTGGTTCAGAACTATTCATTTTTTCCAAATGAATTGAAAATATAGTTTTTTCATTAGTATTTTCATACTACCCTGCTCTGCTGATATTTTTAAGAGTGTTCTAGGTTTCCTTTGTGATCTATATTTTAGCTGAGGTATTGTTCTATGACAAACAGAAGAGTTCCCGCCTGTGGCTAGTTCAGAACTATTATTTTTTTTCAAATGAATCAAACTTATAATTTTTTTATCAGTATTTTCATACTACCCTGCTCTGCTGATATTTTTAAGAGTGTTCTAGGTTTACTTTGTGGTATAGATTTCAGCTAAGGTATCGTTCTATGATAAACAGAAGAGTTCCCGCCTGTGGCTAGTTCAGAACTATTTTTTTTTTCCAAATGAATTGAACTTATAGTTTTTTCAACATTTTTATCATACAACCCTGCTCTGCTGATATTTTTAACAGAGTTCCCGGTTTATTTTGTGGTCAAGCATTTAGTCAAGGTATTTGTCTATTATAATCAAAAGAGTTCCCGTCCGTGGCTAGATCAGAACTATTTTTTTTTTCAAATACATTGCACTTATAGTTTTTTCAACAATATTTTCATACAACCCTGCTCTGCTGATATTTTTAAGAGTGTTCTAGATTTACTTTGTGGTCTAGATTTCAGCTGAGGAATCGTTCTATGATAAACAAAAGAGTTCCCGCCCGTGGCTAGTTCAGAACTATTTATTTTTTCCAAATGAATTGTAAATATAGTTTTTTTATCAGTATTTTCATACTACCCTGCTCTGCTGATATTTTTAAGAGTGTTCTAGGTATAGTTTGTAATCTAGATTTTAGCTGAGGTATTGTTCTATGATAAACAAAAGAGTTCCCGCCCCTGGCTAGTTCAGAACTATTTTTTTTTTTCAAATGAATCAAACTTATAATTTTTTCATCAGTATTTTCATACTACCCTGCTCTGCTGATATTTTTAAGAGTGTTCTAGGTTTACTTTGTGATCTATATTTTAGCTGAGGTATTGTTCTATGACAAACAGAAGAGTTCCCGCCTGTGGCTAGTTCAGAACTATTATTTTTTTCCAAATGAATTGAACTTATAGTTCTTCCAACATTATTATCATACAACCCTGCTCTGCTGATATTTTTAACAGAGTTCCCGGTTTATTTTGTGGTCAAGCATTTAGTCAAGGTATTTGTCTATTATAATCAAAAGAGCTCCCGTCCGTGGCTAGATCAGAACTATTTTTTTTTTCAAATACATTGCACTTATAGTTTTTTCAACAATATTTTCATTCAACCCTGCTCTGCTGATATTTTTAATAGAGTTCCCGGTTTATTTTGTGGTCAAGCATTTAGTCAAGGTATTTGTCTATTATAATCAAAAGAGCTCCCGTCCGTGGCTAGATCAGAACTATTTTTTTTTTCAAATACATTGCACTTATAGTTTTTTCAACAATATTTTCATACAACCCTGCTCTGCTGATATTTTTAAGAGTGTTCTAGATTTACTTTGTGGTCTAGATTTCAGCTGAGGAATCGTTCTATGATAAACAAAAGAGTTCCCGCCCGTGGCTAGTTCAGAACTATTTATTTTTTCCAAATGAATTGTAAATATAGTTTTTTTATCAGTATTTTCATACTACCCTGCTCTGCTGATATTTTTAAGAGTGTTCTAGGTATAGTTTGTAATCTAGATTTTAGCTGAGGTATTGTTCTATGATAAACAAAAGAGTTCCCGCCCCTGGCTAGTTCAGAACTATTTTTTTTTTTCAAATGAATCAAACTTATAATTTTTTCATCAGTATTTTCATACTACCCTGCTCTGCTGATATTTTTAAGAGTGTTCTAGGTTTACTTTGTGATCTATATTTTAGCTGAGGTATTGTTCTATGACAAACAGAAGAGTTCCCGCCTGTGGCTAGTTCAGAACTATTATTTTTTTCCAAATGAATTGAACTTATAGTTCTTCCAACATTATTATCATACAACCCTGCTCTGCTGATATTTTTAACAGAGTTCCCGGTTTATTTTGTGGTCAAGCATTTAGTCAAGGTATTTGTCTATTATAATCAAAAGAGCTCCCGTCCGTGGCTAGATCAGAACTATTTTTTTTTTTCAAATACATTGCACTTATAGTTTTTTCAACAATATTTTCATTCAACCCTGCTCTGCTGATATTTTTAATAGAGTTCCTGGTTTATTTTGTGATTAAGAATATAGTCAAGGTATTGGTTTATTATAATCAAAAGAGTTCTCGTCCCTGGCTGGTTCAGAACTATTATTTTTTTCCAAATAAATTGAAAATATAGTTTTTTCATCAGTATTTTCATACTACCCTGCTCTGCTGATATTTTTAAAAGTGTTCTAGGTTTACTTTGTGGTTTTTATTTCAGCTGAGGTATTGTTCTATGATAAACAGAAGAGTTCCCGCCTGTGGCTAGTTCAGAACTATTATTTTTTTTCAAATGAATCAAACTTATAATTTTTTCATCAGTATTTTCATACTACCCTGCTCTGCTGATATTTTTAATAGAGTTTGTGGTTTATTTTGTGATTAGGAATATAGTAAATATATTCATTTATTATAATCAAAAGCGTTCTCGTCCCTGGCTGGTTCAGAACTATTCATTTTTTCCAAATGAATTGAAAATATAGTTTTTTCATTAGTATTTTCATACTACCCTGCTCTGCTGATATTTTTAAGAGTGTTCTAGGTTTACTTTGTGATCTATATTTTAGCTGAGGTATTGTTCTATGACAAACAGAAGAGTTCCCGCCTGTGGCTAGTTCAGAACTATTATTTTTTTTCAAATGAATCAAACTTATAATTTTTTTATCAGTATTTTCATACTACCCTGCTCTGCTGATATTTTTAAGAGTGTTCTAGGTTTACTTTGTGGTATAGATTTCAGCTGAGGTATCGTTCTATGATAAACAGAAGAGTTCCCGCCTGTGGCTAGTTCAGAACTATTTTTTTTTTCCAAATGAATTGAACTTATAGTTTTTTCAACATTATTATCATACAACCCTGCTCTGCTGATATTTTTAACAGAGTTCCCGGTTTATTTTGTGGTCAAGCATTTAGTCAAGGTATTTGTCTATTATAATCAAAAGAGTTCCCGTCCGTGGCTAGATCAGAACTATTTTTTTTTTCAAATACATTGCACTTATAGTTTTTTCAACAATATTTTCATACAACCCTGCTCTGCTGATATTTTTAAGAGTGTTCTAGATTTACTTTGTGGTCTAGATTTCAGCTGAGGTATCGTTCTATGATAAACAAAAGAGTTCCCGCCCGTGGCTAGTTCAGAACTATTTATTTTTTCCAAATGAATTGTAAATATAGTTTTTTTATCAGTATTTTCATACTACCCTGCTCTGCTGATATTTTTAAGAGTTTTCTAGGTATAGTTTGTAATCTAGATTTTAGCTGAGGTATTGTTCTATGATAAACAAAAGAGTTCTCGCCCCTGGCTAGTTCAGAACTATTTTTTTTTTCAAATGAATCAAACTTATAATTTTTTCATCAGTATTTTCATACTACCCTGCTCTGCTGATATTTTTAAGAGTGTTCTAGGTTTACTTTGTGATCTATATTTTAGCTGAGGTATTGTTCTATGACAAACAGAAGAGTTCCCGCCTGTGGCTAGTTCAGAACTATTATTTTTTTTCAAATGAATCAAACTTATAATTTTTTTATCAGTATTTTCATACTACCCTGCTCTGCTGATATTTTTAAGAGTGTTATAGGTTTACTTTGTGGTATAGATTTCAGCTGAGGTATCGTTCTATGATAAACAGAAGAGTTCCCGCCTGTGGCTAGTTCAGAACTATTTTTTTTTTCCAAATGAATTGAACTTATAGTTTTTTCAACATTTTTATCATACAACCCTGCTCTGCTGATATTTTTAATAGAGTTCCTGGTTTATTTTGTGATTAAGAATATAGTCAAGGTATTGGTTTATTATAATCAAAAGAGTTCTCGTCCCTGGCTGGTTCAGAACTATTATTTTTTTCCAAATAAATTGAAAATATAGTTTTTTCATCAGTATTTTCATACTACCCTGCTCTGCTGATATTTTTAAGAGTGTTCTAGATTTACTTTGTGGTCTAGATTTCAGCTGAGGTATCGTTCTATGATAAACAAAAGAGTTCCCGCCCGTGGCTAGTTCAGAACTATTTATTTTTTCCAAATGAATTGTAAATATAGTTTTTTTATCAGTATTTTCATACTACCCTGCTCTGCTGATATTTTTAAGAGTGTTCTAGGTATAGTTTGTAATCTAGATTTTAGCTGAGGTATTGTTTTATGATAAACAGAAGAGTTCCCGCCTGTGGCTAGTTCAGAACTATTTTTTTTTTCCAAATGAATTGAACTTATAGTTTTTTCAACATTATTATCATACAACCCTGCTCTGCTGATATTTTTAACAGAGTTCCCGGTTTATTTTGTGGTCAAGCATTTAGTCAAGGTATTTGTCTATTATAATCAAAAGAGTTCCCGTCCGTGGCTAGATCAGAACTATTTTTTTTTTCAAATACATTGCACTTATAGTTTTTTCAACAATATTTTCATACAACCCTGCTCTGCTGATATTTTTAAGAGTGTTCTAGATTTATTTTGTGGTCTAGATTTCAGCTGAGGTATCGTTCTATGATAAACAAAAGAGTTCCCGCCCGTGGCTAGTTCAGAACTATTTATTTTTTCCAAATGAATTGTAAATATAGTTTTTTTATCAGTATTTTCATACTACCCTGCTCTGCTGATATTTTTAAGAGTGTTCTAGGTATAGTTTGTAATCTAGATTTTAGCTGAGGTATTGTTCTATGATAAACAAAAGAGTTCTCGCCCCTGGCTAGTTCAGAACTATTTTTTTTTTCAAATGAATCAAACTTATAATTTTTTCATCAGTATTTTCATACTACCCTGCTCTGCTGATATTTTTAAGAGTGTTCTAGGTTTACTTTGTGATCTATATTTTAGCTGAGGTATTGTTCTATGACAAACAGAAGAGTTCCCGCCTGTGGCTAGTTCAGAACTATTATTTTTTTTCAAATGAATCAAACTTATAATTTTTTTATCAGTATTTTCATACTACCCTGCTCTGCTGATATTTTTAAGAGTGTTCTAGGTTTACTTTGTGGTATAGATTTCAGCTGAGGTATCGTTCTATGATAAACAGAAGAGTTCCCGCCTGTGGCTAGTTCAGAACTATTTTTTTTTTCCAAATGAATTGAACTTATAGTTTTTTCAACATTATTATCATACAACCCTGCTCTGCTGATATTTTTAATAGAGTTCCTGGTTTATTTTGTGATTAAGAATATAGTCAAGGTATTGGTTTATTATAATCAAAAGAGTTCTCGTCCCTGGCTGGTTCAGAACTATTATGTTTTTCCAAATAAATTGAAAATATAGTTTTTTATTAGTATTTTCATACTACCCTGCTCTGCTGATATTTTTAAGAGTGTTCTAGGTTTACTTTGTGGTATAGATTTCAGCTGAGGTATCGTTCTATGATAAACAGAAGAGTTCCCGCCTGTGGCTAGTTCAGAACTATTTTTTTTTTCCAAATGAATTGAACTTATAGTTTTTTCAACATTTTTATCATACAACCCTGCTCTGCTGATATTTTTAATAGAGTTCCTGGTTTATTTTGTGATTAAGAATATAGTCAAGGTATTGGTTTATTATAATCAAAAGAGTTCTCGTCCCTGGCTGGTTCAGAACTATTATTTTTTTCCAAATAAATTAAAAAAATAGTTTTTTCATCAGTATTTTCATACTACCCTGCTCTGCTGATATTTTTAAGAGTGTTCTAGATTTACTTTGTGGTCTAGATTTCAGCTGAGGTATCGTTCTATGATAAACAAAAGAGTTCCCGCCCGTGGCTAGTTCAGAACTATTTATTTTTTCCAAATGAATTGTAAATATAGTTTTTTTATCAGTATTTTCATACTACCCTGCTCTGCTGATATTTTTAAGAGTGTTCTAGGTATAGTTTGTAATCTAGATTTTAGCTGAGGTATTGTTTTATGATAAACAAAAGAGTTCCCGCCCCTGACTAGTTCAGAACTATTTTTTTTTTTCAAATGAATCAAACTTATAATTTTTTCATCAGTATTTTCATACTACCCTGCTCTGCTGATATTTTTAAGAGTGTTCTAGGTTTACTTTGTGATCTATATTTTAGCTGAGGTATTGTTCTATGACAAACAGAAGAGTTCCCGCCTGTGGCTAGTTCAGAACTATTATTTTTTTTCAAATGAATCAAACTTATAATTTTTTTATCAGTATTTTCATACTACCCTGCTCTGCTGATATTTTTAAGAGTGTTCTAGGTTTACTTTGTGGTATAGATTTCAGCTGAGGTATCGTTCTATGATAAACAGAAGAGTTCCCGCCTGTGGCTAGTTCAGAACTATTTTTTTTTTCCAAATGAATTGAACTTATAGTTTTTTCAACATTATTATCATACAACCCTGCTCTGCTGATATTTTTAACAGAGTTCCCGGTTTATTTTGTGGTCAAGCATTTAGTCAAGGTATTTGTCTATTATAATCAAAAGAGTTCCCGTCCGTGGCTAGATCAGAACTATTTTTTTTTTCAAATACATTGCACTTATAGTTTTTTCAACAATATTTTCATACAACCCTGCTCTGCTGATATTTTTAAGAGTGTTCTAGATTTACTTTGTGGTCTAGATTTCAGCTGAGGTATCGTTCTATGATAAACAAAAGAGTTCCCGCCCGTGGCTAGTTCAGAACTATTTATTTTTTCCAAATGAATTGTAAATATAGTTTTTTTATCAGTATTTTCATACTACCCTGCTCTGCTGATATTTTTAAGAGTTTTCTAGGTATAGTTTGTAATCTTGATTTTAGCTGAGGTATTGTTCTATGATAAACAAAAGAGTTCTCGCCCCTGGCTAGTTCAGAACTATTTTTTTTTTCAAATGAATCAAACTTATAATTTTTTCATCAGTATTTTCATACTACCCTGCTCTGCTGATATTTTTAAGAGTGTTCTAGGTTTACTTTGTGATCTATATTTTAGCTGAGGTATTGTTCTATGACAAACAGAAGAGTTCCCGCCTGTGGCTAGTTCAGAACTATTATTTTTTTTCAAATGAATCAAACTTATAATTTTTTTATCAGTATTTTCATACTACCCTGCTCTGCTGATATTTTTAAGAGTGTTCTAGGTTTACTTTGTGGTATAGATTTCAGCTGAGGTATCGTTCTATGATAAACAGTAGAGTTCCCGCCTGTGGCTAGTTCAGAACTATTTTTTTTTTCCAAATGAATTGAACTTATAGTTTTTTCAACATTTTTATCATACAACCCTGCTCTGCTGATATTTTTAATAGAGTTCCTGGTTTATTTTGTGATTAAGAATATAGTCAAGGTATTGGTTTATTATAATCAAAAGAGTTCTCGTCCCTGGCTGGTTCAGAACTATTATTTTTTTCCAAATAAATTGAAAATATAGTTTTTTCATCAGTATTTTCATACTACCCTGCTCTGCTGATATTTTTAAGAGTGTTCTAGATTTACTTTGTGGTCTAGATTTCAGCTGAGGTATCGTTCTATGATAAACAAAAGAGTTCCCGCCCGTGGCTAGTTCAGAACTATTTATTTTTTCCAAATGAATTGTAAATATAGTTTTTTTATCAGTATTTTCATACTACCCTGCTCTGCTGATATTTTTAAGAGTGTTCTAGGTTTACTTTGTGGTATAGATTTCAGCTGAGGTATCGTTCTATGATAAACAGAAGAGTTCCCGCCTGTGGCTAGTTCAGAACTATTTTTTTTTCCAAATGAATTGAACTTATAGTTTTTTCAACATTTTTATCATACAACCCTGCTCTGCTGATATTTTTAATAGAGTTCCTGGTTTATTTTGTGATTAAGAATATAGTCAAGGTATTGGTTTATTATAATCAAAAGAGTTCTCGTCCCTGGCTGGTTCAGAACTATTATTTTTTTCCAAATAAATTGAAAATATAGTTTTTTCATCAGTATTTTCATACTACCCTGCTCTGCTGATATTTTTAAGAGTGTTCTAGATTTACTTTGTGGTCTAGATTTCAGCTGAGGTATCGTTCTATGATAAACAAAAGAGTTCCCGCCCGTGGCTAGTTCAGAACTATTTATTTTTTCCAAATGAATTGTAAATATAGTTTTTTTATCAGTATTTTCATACTACCCTGCTCTGCTGATATTTTTAAGAGTGTTCTAGGTATAGTTTGTAATCTAGATTTTAGCTGAGGTATTGTTTTATGATAAACAAAAGAGTTCCCGCCCCTGGCTAGTTCAGAACTATTTTTTTTTTTCAAATGAATCAAACTTATAATTTTTTCATCAGTATTTTCATACTACCCTGCTCTGCTGATATTTTTAAGAGTGTTCTAGGTTTACTTTGTGATCTATATTTTAGCTGAGGTATTGTTCTATGACAAACAGAAGAGTTCCCGCCTGTGGCTAGTTCAGAACTATTATTTTTTTTCAAATGAATCAAACTTATAATTTTTTTATCAGTATTTTCATACTACCCTGCTCTGCTGATATTTTTAAGAGTGTTCTAGGTTTACTTTGTGGTATAGATTTCAGCTGAGGTATCGTTCTATGATAAACAGAAGAGTTCCCGCCTGTGGCTAGTTCAGAACTATTTTTTTTTTCCAAATGAATTGAACTTATAGTTTTTTCAACATTATTATCATACAACCCTGCTCTGCTGATATTTTTAACAGAGTTCCCGGTTTATTTTGTGGTCAAGCATTTAGTCAAGGTATTTGTCTATTATAATCAAAAGAGTTCCCGTCCGTGGCTAGATCAGAACTATTTTTTTTTTCAAATACATTGCACTTATAGTTTTTTCAACAATATTTTCATACAACCCTGCTCTGCTGATATTTTTAAGAGTGTTCTAGATTTACTTTGTGGTCTAGATTTCAGCTGAGGTATCGTTCTATGATAAACAAAAGAGTTCCCGCCCGTGGCTAGTTCAGAACTATTTATTTTTTCCAAATGAATTGTAAATATAGTTTTTTTATCAGTATTTTCATACTACCCTGCTCTGCTGATATTTTTAAGAGTTTTCTAGGTATAGTTTGTAATCTTGATTTTAGCTGAGGTATTGTTCTATGATAAACAAAAGAGTTCTCGCCCCTGGCTAGTTCAGAACTATTTTTTTTTTCAAATGAATCAAACTTATAATTTTTTCATCAGTATTTTCATACTACCCTGCTCTGCTGATATTTTTAAGAGTGTTCTAGGTTTACTTTGTGATCTATATTTTAGCTGAGGTATTGTTCTATGACAAACAGAAGAGTTCCCGCCTGTGGCTAGTTCAGAACTATTATTTTTTTTCAAATGAATCAAACTTATAATTTTTTTATCAGTATTTTCATACTACCCTGCTCTGCTGATATTTTTAAGAGTGTTCTAGGTTTACTTTGTGGTATAGATTTCAGCTGAGGTATCGTTCTATGATAAACAGTAGAGTTCCCGCCTGTGGCTAGTTCAGAACTATTTTTTTTTTCCAAATGAATTGAACTTATAGTTTTTTCAACATTTTTATCATACAACCCTGCTCTGCTGATATTTTTAATAGAGTTCCTGGTTTATTTTGTGATTAAGAATATAGTCAAGGTATTGGTTTATTATAATCAAAAGAGTTCTCGTCCCTGGCTGGTTCAGAACTATTATTTTTTTCCAAATAAATTGAAAATATAGTTTTTTCATCAGTATTTTCATACTACCCTGCTCTGCTGATATTTTTAAGAGTGTTCTAGATTTACTTTGTGGTCTAGATTTCAGCTGAGGTATCGTTCTATGATAAACAAAAGAGTTCCCGCCCGTGGCTAGTTCAGAACTATTTATTTTTTCCAAATGAATTGTAAATATAGTTTTTTTATCAGTATTTTCATACTACCCTGCTCTGCTGATATTTTTAAGAGTGTTCTAGGTATAGTTTGTAATCTAGATTTTAGCTGAGGTATTGTTTTATGATAAACAGAAGAGTTCCCGCCTGTGGCTAGTTCAGAACTATTTTTTTTTTCCAAATGAATTGAACTTATAGTTTTTTCAACATTATTATCATACAACCCTGCTCTGCTGATATTTTTAACAGAGTTCCCGGTTTATTTTGTGGTCAAGCATTTAGTCAAGGTATTTGTCTATTATAATCAAAAGAGTTCCCGTCCGTGGCTAGATCAGAACTATTTTTTTTTTCAAATACATTGCACTTATAGTTTTTTCAACAATATTTTCATACAACCCTGCTCTGCTGATATTTTTAAGAGTGTTCTAGATTTATTTTGTGGTCTAGATTTCAGCTGAGGTATCGTTCTATGATAAACAAAAGAGTTCCCGCCCGTGGCTAGTTCAGAACTATTTATTTTTTCCAAATGAATTGTAAATATAGTTTTTTTATCAGTATTTTCATACTACCCTGCTCTGCTGATATTTTTAAGAGTGTTCTAGGTATAGTTTGTAATCTAGATTTTAGCTGAGGTATTGTTCTATGATAAACAAAAGAGTTCTCGCCCCTGGCTAGTTCAGAACTATTTTTTTTTTCAAATGAATCAAACTTATAATTTTTTCATCAGTATTTTCATACTACCCTGCTCTGCTGATATTTTTAAGAGTGTTCTAGGTTTACTTTGTGATCTATATTTTAGCTGAGGTATTGTTCTATGACAAACAGAAGAGTTCCCGCCTGTGGCTAGTTCAGAACTATTATTTTTTTTCAAATGAATCAAACTTATAATTTTTTTATCAGTATTTTCATACTACCCTGCTCTGCTGATATTTTTAAGAGTGTTCTAGGTTTACTTTGTGGTATAGATTTCAGCTGAGGTATCGTTCTATGATAAACAGAAGAGTTCCCGCCTGTGGCTAGTTCAGAACTATTTTTTTTTTCCAAATGAATTGAACTTATAGTTTTTTCAACATTATTATCATACAACCCTGCTCTGCTGATATTTTTAATAGAGTTCCTGGTTTATTTTGTGATTAAGAATATAGTCAAGGTATTGGTTTATTATAATCAAAAGAGTTCTCGTCCCTGGCTGGTTCAGAACTATTATGTTTTTCCAAATAAATTGAAAATATAGTTTTTTATTAGTATTTTCATACTACCCTGCTCTGCTGATATTTTTAAGAGTGTTCTAGGTTTACTTTGTGGTATAGATTTCAGCTGAGGTATCGTTCTATGATAAACAGAAGAGTTCCCGCCTGTGGCTAGTTCAGAACTATTTTTTTTTTCCAAATGAATTGAACTTATAGTTTTTTCAACATTTTTATCATACAACCCTGCTCTGCTGATATTTTTAATAGAGTTCCTGGTTTATTTTGTGATTAAGAATATAGTCAAGGTATTGGTTTATTATAATCAAAAGAGTTCTCGTCCCTGGCTGGTTCAGAACTATTATTTTTTTCCAAATAAATTGAAAATATAGTTTTTTCATCAGTATTTTCATACTACCCTGCTCTGCTGATATTTTTAAGAGTGTTCTAGATTTACTTTGTGGTCTAGATTTCAGCTGAGGTATCGTTCTATGATAAACAAAAGAGTTCCCGCCCGTGGCTAGTTCAGAACTATTTATTTTTTCCAAATGAATTGTAAATATAGTTTTTTTATCAGTATTTTCATACTACCCTGCTCTGCTGATATTTTTAAGAGTGTTCTAGGTATAGTTTGTAATCTAGATTTTAGCTGAGGTATTGTTTTATGATAAACAAAAGAGTTCCCGCCCCTGGCTAGTTCAGAACTATTTTTTTTTTTCAAATGAATCAAACTTATAATTTTTTCATCAGTATTTTCATACTACCCTGCTCTGCTGATATTTTTAAGAGTGTTCTAGGTTTACTTTGTGATCTATATTTTAGCTGAGGTATTGTTCTATGACAAACAGAAGAGTTCCCGCCTGTGGCTAGTTCAGAACTATTATTTTTTTTCAAATGAATCAAACTTATAATTTTTTTATCAGTATTTTCATACTACCCTGCTCTGCTGATATTTTTAAGAGTGTTCTAGGTTTACTTTGTGATATAGATTTCAGCTGTGATATCGTTCTATGATAAACAGAAGAGTTCCCGCCTGTGGCTAGTTCAAAACTATTTTTTTTTTCCAAATGAATTGAACTTATAGTTTTTTCAACATTATTATCATACAACCCTGCTCTGCTGATATTTTTAACAGAGTTCCCGGTTTATTTTGTGGTCAAGCATTTAGTCAAGGTATTTGTCTATTATAATCAAAAGAGTTCCCGTCCGTGGCTAGATCAGAACTATTTTTTTTTTTCAAATACATTGCACTTATTGTTTTTTCAACAATATTTTCATACAACCCTGCTCTGCTGATATTTTTAAGTGTGTTCTAGATTTACTTTGTGGTCTAGATTTCAGCTGAGGTATTGTTCTATGATAAACAAAAGAGTTCCCGCCCGTGGCTAGTTCAGAATTATTTATTTTTTCCAAATGAATTGAAAATATAGTTTTTTTATCAGTATTTTCATACTACCCTGCTCTGCTGATATTTTTAAGAGTGTTCTAGGTATACTTTGTGATCTAGATTTCAGCTGAGGTATTGTTCTATGATAAACAAAAGAGTTCCCGCCCCTGGCTAGTTCAGAACTATTTTTTTTTTTCAAATGAATCAAACTTATAATTTTTTCATCAGTATTTTCATACTACCCTGCTCTGCTGATATTTTTAAGAGTGTTCTAGGTTTACTTTGTGATCTATATTTTAGCTGAGGTATTGTTCTATGACAAACAGAAGAGTTCCCGCCTGTGGCTAGTTCAGAACTATTATTTTTTTTCAAATGAATCAAACTTATAATTTTTTTATCAGTATTTTCATACTACCCTGCTCTGCTGATATTTTTAAGAGTGTTCTAGGTTTACTTTGTGGTCTAGATTTCAGCTGAGGTATTGTTCTATGATAAACAAAAGAGTTCCCGCCCGTGGCTAGTTCAGAACTATTTATTTTTTCCAAATGAATTGAAAATATAGTTTTTTTATCAGTATTTTCATACTACCCTGCTCTGCTGATATTTTTAAGAGTGTTCTAGGTATACTTTGTGATCTAGATTTCAGCTGAGGTATTGTTCTATGATAAACAAAAGAGTTCCCGCCCCTGGCTAGTTCAGAACTATTTTTTTTTTTCACATGAATCAAACTTATAATTTTTTCATCAGTATTTTCATACTACCCTGCTCTGCTGATATTTTTAAGAGTGTTCTAGGTTTACTTTGTGATCTATATTTTATCTGAGGTATTGTTCTATGACAAACAGAAGAGTTCCCGCCTGTGGCTAGTTCAGAACTATTATTTTTTTTCAAATGAATCAAACTTATAATTTTTTTATCAGTATTTTCATACTACCCTGCTCTGCTGATATTTTTAAGAGTGTTCTAGGTTTACTTTGTGGTATAGATTTCAGCTGAGGTATCGTTCTATGATAAACAGAAGAGTTCCCGCCTGTGGCTAGTTCAGAACTATTTTTTTTTTCCAAATGAATTGAACTTATAGTTTTTTCAACATTATTATCATACAACCCTGCTCTGCTGATATTTTTAACAGAGTTCCCGGTTTTTTTTTTGGTCAAGCATTTAGTCAAGGTATTTGTCTATTATAATCAAAAGAGTTCCCGCCCGTGGCTAGTTCAGAACTATTTATTTTTTCCAAATGAATTGAAAATATAGTTTTTTCATTAGTATTTTCATACTACCCTGCTCTGCTGATATTTTTAAAAGTGTTCTAGGTTTACTTTGTGGTTTTTATTTCAGCTGAGGTATTGTTCTATGATAAACAAAAGAGTTCCCGGCCGTGGCTAGTTCAGAACTATTTTTTTTTTCATATGAATCAAACTTATAATATTTTCATCAGTATTTTCATACTACCCTGCTCTGCTGATATTTTTAAGAGTGTTCTTGGTATACTTTGTGGTCTAGATTTTAGCTGAAGTATTGTTCTATGATAAACAGAAGAGTTCCCGCCTGTGGCTAGTTCAGAACAATTTTTTTTTCCAAATGAATTGAACTTATAGTTTTTTCAACATTATTATCATACAACCCTGCTCTGCTGATATTTTTAACAGAGTTCCCGGTTTATTTTGTGGTCAAGCATTTAGTCAAGGTATTTGTCTATTATAATCAAAAGAGTTCCCGCCCGTGGCTAGTTCAGAACTATTTATTTTTTCCAAATGAATTGAAAATATAGTTTTTTCATTAGTATTTTCATACTACCCTGCTCTGCTGATATTTTTAAAAGTGCTCTAGGTTTACTTTGTGGTTTTTATTTCAGCTGAGGTATTGTTCTATGATAAACAAAAGAGTTCCCGGCCGTGGCTAGTTCAGAACTATTTTTTTTTTCATATGAATCAAACTTATAATATTTTCATCAGTATTTTCATACAACCCTGCTCTGCTGATATTTTTAAGAGTGTTCTAGGTTTACTTTGTGGTCTAGATTTTAGCTGAAGTATTGTTCTATGATAAACAGTAGAGTTCCCGCCTGTGGCTAGTTCAGAACTATTTTTTTTTTTCAAATGAATCAAACTTATAATTTTTTCATCAGTATTTTCATACCACCCTGCTCTGCTGATATTTTTGAGAGTGTTCTAGGTAAAATTTGTGATCTAGATTTCAGCTGAGGTATTGTTTTATGATAAACAAAAGAGTTCCCGCCCCTGGCTAGTTCAGAACAATTTTTTTTTTTCAAATGATTCAAACTAGTAATTTTTTCATCAGTATTTTCATACTACCCTGCTCTGCTGATATTTTTAAGAGTGTTCTAGGTTTACTTTGTGATCTATATTTTAGCTGAGGTATTTTTCTATAATAAACAGAAGAGTTCCCGCCTGTGGCTAGTTCAGAACTATTTTTTTTTCAAATGAATCAAACTTATAATTTTTTCATCAGTATTTTCATACCACCCTGCTCTGCTGATATTTTTGAGAGTGTTCTAGGTAAAATTTGTGATCTAGATTTCAGCTGAGGTATTGTTTTATGATAAACAAAAGAGTTCCCGCCCCTGGCTAGTTCAGAACAATTTTTTTTTTTCAAATGATTCAAACTAGTAATTTTTTCATCAGTATTTTCATACTACCCTGCTCTGCTGATATTTTTAAGAGTGTTCTAGGTTTACTTTGTGATCTATATTTTAGCTGAGGTATTTTTCTATAATAAACAGAAGAGTTCCCGCCTGTGGCTAGTTCAGAACTATTTTTTTTTCAAATGAATCAAACTTATAATTTTTTTATCAATATTTTCATACTACCCTGCTCTGCTCATATTTTTAAGAGTGTTCTAGGTTTACTTTGTGATATAGATTTCAGCTGAGATATCGTTCTATGATAAACAGAAGAGTTCCCGCCTGTGGCTAGTTCAGAACTATTTTTTTTTTCCAAATGAATTGAACTTATAGTTTTTTCAACATTATTATCATACAACCCTGCTCTGCTGATATTTTTAACAGAGTTCCCGGTTTATTTTGTGGTCAAGCATTTAGTCAAGGTATTTGTCTATTATAATCAAAAGAGTTCCCGTCCGTGGCTAGATCAGAACTATTTTTTTTTTCAAATACATTGCACTTATAGTTTTTTCAACAATATTTTCATACAACCCTGCTCTGCTGATATTTTTAAGAGTGTTCTAGATTTACTTTGTGGTCTAGATTTCAGCTGAGGTATCGTTCTATGATAAACAAAAGAGTTCCCGCCCGTGGCTAGTTCAGAACTATTTATTTTTTCCAAATGAATTGAAAATATAGTTTTTTTATCAGTATTTTCATACTACCCTGCTCTGCTGATATTTTTAAGAGTGTTCTAGGTTTACTTTGTGATATAGATTTCAGCTGTGATATCGTTCTATGATAAACAGAAGAGTTCCCGCCTGTGGCTAGTTCAAAACTATTTTTTTTTTCCAAATGAATTGAACTTATAGTTTTTTCAACATTATTATCATACAACCCTGCTCTGCTGATATTTTTAACAGAGTTCCCGGTTTATTTTGTGGTCAAGCATTTAGTCAAGGTATTTGTCTATTATAATCAAAAGAGTTCCCGTCCGTGGCTAGATCAGAACTATTTTTTTTTTTCAAATACATTGCACTTATTGTTTTTTCAACAATATTTTCATACAACCCTGCTCTGCTGATATTTTTAAGTGTGTTCTAGATTTACTTTGTGGTCTAGATTTCAGCTGAGGTATTGTTCTATGATAAACAAAAGAGTTCCCGCCCGTGGCTAGTTCAGAATTATTTATTTTTTCCAAATGAATTGAAAATATAGTTTTTTTATCAGTATTTTCATACTACCCTGCTCTGCTGATATTTTTAAGAGTGTTCTAGGTATACTTTGTGATCTAGATTTCAGCTGAGGTATTGTTCTATGATAAACAAAAGAGTTCCCGCCCCTGGCTAGTTCAGAACTATTTTTTTTTTTCAAATGAATCAAACTTATAATTTTTTCATCAGTATTTTCATACTACCCTGCTCTGCTGATATTTTTAAGAGTGTTCTAGGTTTACTTTGTGATCTATATTTTAGCTGAGGTATTGTTCTATGACAAACAGAAGAGTTCCCGCCTGTGGCTAGTTCAGAACTATTATTTTTTTTCAAATGAATCAAACTTATAATTTTTTTATCAGTATTTTCATACTACCCTGCTCTGCTGATATTTTTAAGAGTGTTCTAGGTTTACTTTGTGGTCTAGATTTCAGCTGAGGTATTGTTCTATGATAAACAAAAGAGTTCCCGCCCGTGGCTAGTTCAGAACTATTTATTTTTTCCAAATGAATTGAAAATATAGTTTTTTTATCAGTATTTTCATACTACCCTGCTCTGCTGATATTTTTAAGAGTGTTCTAGGTATACTTTGTGATCTAGATTTCAGCTGAGGTATTGTTCTATGATAAACAAAAGAGTTCCCGCCCCTGGCTAGTTCAGAACTATTTTTTTTTTTCACATGAATCAAACTTATAATTTTTTCATCAGTATTTTCATACTACCCTGCTCTGCTGATATTTTTAAGAGTGTTCTAGGTTTACTTTGTGATCTATATTTTATCTGAGGTATTGTTCTATGACAAACAGAAGAGTTCCCGCCTGTGGCTAGTTCAGAACTATTATTTTTTTTCAAATGAATCAAACTTATAATTTTTTTATCAGTATTTTCATACTACCCTGCTCTGCTGATATTTTTAAGAGTGTTCTAGGTTTACTTTGTGGTATAGATTTCAGCTGAGGTATCGTTCTATGATAAACAGAAGAGTTCCCGCCTGTGGCTAGTTCAGAACTATTTTTTTTTTCCAAATGAATTGAACTTATAGTTTTTTCAACATTATTATCATACAACCCTGCTCTGCTGATATTTTTAACAGAGTTCCCGGTTTTTTTTTTGGTCAAGCATTTAGTCAAGGTATTTGTCTATTATAATCAAAAGAGTTCCCGCCCGTGGCTAGTTCAAAACTATTTATTTTTTCCAAATGAATTGAAAATATAGTTTTTTCATTAGTATTTTCATACTACCCTGCTCTGCTGATATTTTTAAAAGTGTTCTAGGTTTACTTTGTGGTTTTTATTTCAGCTGAGGTATTGTTCTATGATAAACAAAAGAGTTCCCGGCCGTGGCTAGTTCAGAACTATTTTTTTTTTCATATGAATCAAACTTATAATATTTTCATCAGTATTTTCATACTACCCTGCTCTGCTGATATTTTTAAGAGTGTTCTTGGTATACTTTGTGGTCTAGATTTTAGCTGAAGTATTGTTCTATGATAAACAGAAGAGTTCCCGCCTGTGGCTAGTTCAGAACAATTTTTTTTTCCAAATGAATTGAACTTATAGTTTTTTCAACATTATTATCATACAACCCTGCTCTGCTGATATTTTTAACAGAGTTCCCGGTTTATTTTGTGGTCAAGCATTTAGTCAAGGTATTTGTCTATTATAATCAAAAGAGTTCCCGCCCGTGGCTAGTTCAGAACTATTTATTTTTTCCAAATGAATTGAAAATATAGTTTTTTCATTAGTATTTTCATACTACCCTGCTCTGCTGATATTTTTAAAAGTGCTCTAGGTTTACTTTGTGGTTTTTATTTCAGCTGAGGTATTGTTCTATGATAAACAAAAGAGTTCCCGGCCGTGGCTAGTTCAGAACTATTTTTTTTTTCATATGAATCAAACTTATAATATTTTCATCAGTATTTTCATACAACCCTGCTCTGCTGATATTTTTAAGAGTGTTCTAGGTTTACTTTGTGGTCTAGATTTTAGCTGAAGTATTGTTCTATGATAAACAGTAGAGTTCCCGCCTGTGGCTAGTTCAGAACTATTTTTTTTTTTCAAATGAATCAAACTTATAATTTTTTCATCAGTATTTTCATACCACCCTGCTCTGCTGATATTTTTGAGAGTGTTCTAGGTAAAATTTGTGATCTAGATTTCAGCTGAGGTATTGTTTTATGATAAACAAAAGAGTTCCCGCCCCTGGCTAGTTCAGAACAATTTTTTTTTTTCAAATGATTCAAACTAGTAATTTTTTCATCAGTATTTTCATACTACCCTGCTCTGCTGATATTTTTAAGAGTGTTCTAGGTTTACTTTGTGATCTATATTTTAGCTGAGGTATTTTTCTATAATAAACAGAAGAGTTCCCGCCTGTGGCTAGTTCAGAACTATTTTTTTTTCAAATGAATCAAACTTATAATTTTTTCATCAGTATTTTCATACCACCCTGCTCTGCTGATATTTTTGAGAGTGTTCTAGGTAAAATTTGTGATCTAGATTTCAGCTGAGGTATTGTTTTATGATAAACAAAAGAGTTCCCGCCCCTGGCTAGTTCAGAACAATTTTTTTTTTTCAAATGATTCAAACTAGTAATTTTTTCATCAGTATTTTCATACTACCCTGCTCTGCTGATATTTTTAAGAGTGTTCTAGGTTTACTTTGTGATCTATATTTTAGCTGAGGTATTTTTCTATAATAAACAGAAGAGTTCCCGCCTGTGGCTAGTTCAGAACTATTTTTTTTTCAAATGAATCAAACTTATAATTTTTTTATCAATATTTTCATACTACCCTGCTCTGCTCATATTTTTAAGAGTGTTCTAGGTTTACTTTGTGATATAGATTTCAGCTGAGATATCGTTCTATGATAAACAGAAGAGTTCCCGCCTGTGGCTAGTTCAGAACTATTTTTTTTTTCCAAATGAATTGAACTTATAGTTTTTTCAACATTATTATCATACAACCCTGCTCTGCTGATATTTTTAACAGAGTTCCCGGTTTATTTTGTGGTCAAGCATTTAGTCAAGGTATTTGTCTATTATAATCAAAAGAGTTCCCGTCCGTGGCTAGATCAGAACTATTTTTTTTTTCAAATACATTGCACTTATAGTTTTTTCAACAATATTTTCATACAACCCTGCTCTGCTGATATTTTTAAGAGTGTTCTAGATTTACTTTGTGGTCTAGATTTCAGCTGAGGTATCGTTCTATGATAAACAAAAGAGTTCCCGCCCGTGGCTAGTTCAGAACTATTTATTTTTTCCAAATGAATTGAAAATATAGTTTTTTTATCAGTATTTTCATACTACCCTGCTCTGCTGATATTTTTAAGAGTGTTCTAGGTATACTTTGTGATCTAGATTTCAGCTGAGGTATTGTTCTATGATAAACAAAAGAGTTCCCGCCCCTGGCTAGTTCTGAACTATTTTTTTTTTCAAATGAATCAAACTTATAATTTTTTCATCAGTATTTTCATACTACCCTGCTCTGCTGATATTTTTAAGAGTGTTCTAGGTATACTTTGTGATCTAGATTTCAGCTGAGGTATTGTTCTATGATAAACAAAAGAGTTCCCGCCCCTGGCTAGTTCAGAACTATTTTTTTTTTTCACATGAATCAAACTTATAATTTTTTCATCAGTATTTTCATACTACCCTGCTCTGCTGATATTTTTAAGAGTGTTCTAGGTTTACTTTGTGATCTATATTTTATCTGAGGTATTGTTCTATGACAAACAGAAGAGTTCCCGCCTGTGGCTAGTTCAGAACTATTATTTTTTTTCAAATGAATCAAACTTATAATTTTTTTATCAGTATTTTCATACTACCCTGCTCTGCTGATATTTTTAAGAGTGTTCTAGGTTTACTTTGTGGTATAGATTTCAGCTGAAGTATCGTTCTATGATAAACAGAAGAGTTCCCGCCTGTGGCTAGTTCAGAACTATTTTTTTTTTCCAAATGAATTGAACTTATAGTTTTTTCAACATTATTATCATACAACCCTGCTCTGCTGATATTTTTAACAGAGTTCCCGGTTTTTTTTGTGGTCAAGCATTTAGTCAAGGTATTTGTCTATTATAATCAAAAGAGTTCCCGCCCGTGGCTAGTTCAGAACTATTTATTTTTTCCAAATGAATTGAAAATATAGTTTTTTCATTAGTATTTTCATACTACCCTGCTCTGCTGATATTTTTAAAAGTGTTCTAGGTTTACTTTGTGGTTTTTATTTCAGCTGAGGTATTGTTCTATGATAAACAAAAGAGTTCCCGGCCGTGGCTAGTTCAGAACTATTTTTTTTTTCATATGAATCAAACTTATAATATTTTCATCAGTATTTTCATACTACCCTGCTCTGCTGATATTTTTAAGAGTGTTCTAGGTATACTTTGTGGTCTAGATTTTAGCTGAAGTATTGTTCTATGATAAACAGAAGAGCTCCCGCCTGTGGCTAGTTCAGAACTATTTTTTTTTTCAAATGAAAAATTATTATATAATATTATATTATTATAATTTTTTCATCAGTATTTTCGTACCACCCTGCTCTGCTGATATTTTTAAGAGTGTTCTTGGTAAACTTTGTGATCTAGATTTTAGCTGAGGTATTGTTTTATGATAAACAAAAGAGTTCCCGCGCCTGGCTAGTTCAGAACTATTTTTTTTTTCATATGAATCAAACTTATAATATTTTCATCAGTATTTTCATACTACCCTGCTCTGCTGATATTTTTAAGAGTGTTCTAGGTTTACTTTGTGATCTTTATTTTAGCTGAGGTATTTTTCTATTATAAACAGAAGAGTTCCCGCCTGTGGCTAGTTCAGAACTATTTTTTTTTTCAAATGAATCAAACTTATAATTTTTTTATCAGTATTTTCATACTACCCTGCTCTGCTCATATTTTTAAGAGTGTTCTAGGTTTACTTTGTGATATAGATTTCAGCTGAGATATCGTTCTATGATAAACAGAAGAGTTCCCGCCTGTGGCTAGTTCAGAACTATTTTTTATTTCCAAATGAATTGAACTTATAGTTTTTTCAACATTATTATCATACAACCCTGCTCTGCTGATATTTTTAACAGAGTTCCCGGTTTATTTTGTGGTCAAGCATTTAGTCAAGGTATTTGTCTATTATAATCAAAAGAGTTCCCGTCCGTGGCTAGATCAGAACTATTTTTTTTTTCAAATACATTGCACTTATAGTTTTTTCAACAATATTTTCATACAACCCTGCTCTGCTGATATTTTTAAGAGTGTTCTAGATTTATTTTGTGGTCTAGATTTCAGCTGAGGTATCGTTCTATGATAAACAAAAGAGTTCCCGCACGTGGCTAGTTCAGAACTATTTATTTTTTCCAAATGAATTGTAAATATAGTTTTTTTATCAGTATTTTCATACTACCCTGCTCTGCTGATATTTTTAAGAGTGTTCTAGGTATACTTTGTGATCTAGATTTCAGCTGAGGTATTGTTCTATGATAAACAAAAGAGTTCCCGCCCCTGGCTAGTTCAGAACTATTTTTTTTTTTCAAATGAATCAAACTTATAATTTTTTCATCAGTATTTTCATACTACCCTGCTCTGCTGATATTTTTAAGAGTGTTCTAGGTTTACTTTGTGATCTATATTTTAGCTGAGGTATTGTTCTATGACAAACAGAAGAGTTCCCGTTTGTGGCTAGTTCAGAACTATTATTTTTTTTCAAATGAATCAAACTTATAATTTTTTTATCAGTATTTTCATACTACCCTGCTCTGCTGATATTTTTAAGTGTTCTAGGTTTACTTTGTGGTATAGATTTCAGCTGAGGTATCGTTCTATGATAAACAGAAGAGTTCCCGCCTGTGGCTAGTTCAGAACAATTTTTTTTTCCAAATGAATTGAACTTATAGTTTTTTCAACATTATTATCATACAACCCTGCTCTGCTGATATTTTTAACAGAGTTCCCGGTTTATTTTGTGGTCAAGCATTTAGTCAAGGTATTTGTCTATTATAATCAAAAGAGTTCCCGCCCGTGGCTAGTTCAGAACTATTTATTTTTTCCAAATGAATTGAAAATATAGTTTTTTCATTAGTATTTTCATACTACCCTGCTCTGCTGATATTTTTAAAAGTGCTCTAGGTTTACTTTGTGGTTTTTATTTCAGCTGAGGTATTGTTCTATGATAAACAAAAGAGTTCCCGGCCGTGGCTAGTTCAGAACTATTTTTTTTTTCATATGAATCAAACTTATAATATTTTCATCAGTATTTTCATACAACCCTGCTCTGCTGATATTTTTAAGAGTGTTCTAGGTTTACTTTGTGGTCTAGATTTTAGCTGAAGTATTGTTCTATGATAAACAGTAGAGTTCCCGCCTGTGGCTAGTTCAGAACTATTTTTTTTTTTCAAATGAATCAAACTTATAATTTTTTCATCAGTATTTTCATACCACCCTGCTCTGCTGATATTTTTAAGAGTGTTCTAGGTAAAATTTGTGATCTAGATTTCAGCTGAGGTATTGTTTTATGATAAACAAAAGAGTTCCCGCCCCTGGCTAGTTCAGAACAATTTTTTTTTTTCAAATGATTCAAACTAGTAATTTTTTCATCAGTATTTTCATACTACCCTGCTCTGCTGATATTTTTAAGAGTGTTCTAGGTTTACTTTGTGATCTATATTTTAGCTGAGGTATTTTTCTATGATAAACAGAAGAGTTCCCGCCTGTGGCTAGTTCAGAACTATTTTTTTTTCAAATGAATCAAACTTATAATTTTTTTATCAATATTTTCATACTACCCTGCTCTGCTCATATTTTTAAGAGTGTTCTAGGTTTACTTTGTGATATAGATTTCAGCTGAGATATCGTTCTATGATAAACAGAAGAGTTCCCGCCTGTGGCTAGTTCAGAACTATTTTTTTTTTCCAAATGAATTGAACTTATAGTTTTTTCAACATTATTATCATACAACCCTGCTCTGCTGATATTTTTAACAGAGTTCCCGGTTTATTTTGTGGTCAAGCATTTAGTCAAGGTATTTGTCTATTATAATCAAAAGAGTTCCCGTCCGTGGCTAGATCAGAACTATTTTTTTTTCAAATACATTGCACTTATAGTTTTTTCAACAATATTTTCATACAACCCTGCTCTGCTGATATTTTTAAGAGTGTTCTAGATTTACTTTGTGGTCTAGATTTCAGCTGAGGTATCGTTCTATGATAAACAAAAGAGTTCCCGCCCGTGGCTAGTTCAGAACTATTTATTTTTTCCAAATGAATTGAAAATATAGTTTTTTTATCAGTATTTTCATACTACCCTGCTCTGCTGATATTTTTAAGAGTGTTCTAGGTATACTTTGTGATCTAGATTTCAGCTGAGGTATTGTTCTATGATAAACAAAAGAGTTCCCGCCCCTGGCTAGTTCTGAACTATTTTTTTTTTCAAATGAATCAAACTTATAATTTTTTCATCAGTATTTTCATACTACCCTGCTCTGCTGATATTTTTAAGAGTGTTCTAGGTTTATTAAGTGATCCAGATTTCAGCTGAGGTATAGTTCTATTATAATCAAAAGAGTTCCCGTCCGTGGCTAGATCAGAACTATTTTTTTTTTTCAAATACATTGCACTTATAGTTTTTTCAACAATATTTTCATACAACCCTGCTCTGCTGATATTTTTAAGAGTGTTCTAGATTTACTTTGTGGTCTAGATTTCAGCTGAGGTATCGTTCTATGATAAACAAAAGAGTTCCCGCCCGTGGCTAGTTCAGAACTATTTATTTTTTCCAAATGAATTGAAAATATAGTTTTTTTATCAGTATTTTCATACTAGGGTAGTATGAAATTACTGATAAAAAAACTATATTTTCAATTCATTTATACTAGGGTAGTATGAAAATACTGATAAAAAAACTATATTTTCAATTCATGAATCAAACTTATAATTTTTTCATCAGTATTTTCATACTACCCTGCTCTGCTGATATTTTTAAGAGTGTTCTAGGTATACTTTGTGATCTAGATTTCAGCTGAGGTATTGTTTTATGATAAACAAAAGAGTTCCCGCCCCTGGCTAGTTCAGAACTATTTTTTTTTTTCAAATGAATCAAACTTATAATTTTTTCATCAGTATTTTCATACTACCCTGCTCTGCTGATATTTTTAAGAGTGTTCTAGGTTTATTATGTGGTCCAGATTTCAGCTGAGGTATAGTTCTATGATAAACAGAAGAGTTCCCGCCTGTGGCTAGTTCAGAACTATTTTTTTTTCAAATGAATCAAACTTATAATTTTTTTATCAGTATTTTCATACTACCCTGCTCTGCTCATATTTTTAAGAGTGTTCTAGGTTTACTTTGTGATATAGATTTCAGCTGAGATATCGTTCTATGATAAACAGAAGAGTTCCCGCCTGTGGCTAGTTCAGAACTATTTTTTTTTCCAAATGAATTGAACTTATAGTTTTTTCAACATTATTATCATACAACCCTGCTCTGCTGATATTTTTAACAGAGTTCCCGGTTTATTTTGTGGTCAAGCATTTAGTCAAGGTATTTGTCTATTATAATCAAAAGAGTTCCCGTCCGTGGCTAGATCAGAACTATTTTTTTTTCAAATACATTGCACTTATAGTTTTTTCAACAATATTTTCATACAACCCTGCTCTGCTGATATTTTTAAGAGTGTTCTAGATTTACTTTGTGGTCTAGATTTCAGCTGAGGTATCGTTCTATGATAAACAAAAGAGTTCCCGCCCGTGGCTAGTTCAGAACTATTTATTTTTTCCAAATGAATTGTAAATATAGTTTTTTTATCAGTATTTTCATACTACCCTGCTCTGCTGATATTTTTAAGAGTGTTCTAGGTATACTTTGTGATCTAGATTTCAGCTGAGGTATTGTTCTATGATAAACAAAAGAGTTCCCGCCCCTGGCTAGTTCTGAACTATTTTTTTTTTTCAAATGAATCAAACTTATAATTTTTTCATCAGTATTTTGATACTACCCTGCTCTGCTGATATTTTTAAGAGTATTCTAGGTTTATTAAGTGGTCCAGATTTCAGCTGAGGTATAGTTCTATTATAATCAAAAGAGTTCCCGTCCGTGGCTAGATCAGAACTATTTTTTTTTTTCAAATACATTGCACTTATAGTTTTTTCAACAATATTTTCATACAACCCTGCTCTGCTGATATTTTTAAGAGTGTTCTAGATTTACTTTGTGGTCTAGATTTCAGCTGAGGTATCGTTCTATGATAAACAAAAGAGTTCCCGCCCGTGGCTAGTTCAGAACTATTTATTTTTTCCAAATGAATTGAAAATATAGTTTTTTTATCAGTATTTTCATACTAGGGTAGTATGAAATTACTGATAAAAAAACTATATTTTCAATTCATTTATACTAGGGTAGTATGAAAATACTGATAAAAAAACTATATTTTCAATTCATGAATCAAACTTATAATTTTTTCATCAGTATTTTCATACTACCCTGCTCTGCTGATATTTTTAAGAGTGTTCTAGGTATACTTTGTGATCTAGATTTCAGCTGAGATATCGTTCTATGATAAACAGAAGAGTTCCCGCCTGTGGCTAGTTCAGAACTATTTTTTTTTTCCAAATGAATTGAACTTATAGTTTTTTCAACATTATTATCATACAACCCTGCTCTGCTGATATTTTTAACAGAGTTCCCGGTTTATTTTGTGGTCAAGCATTTAGTCAAGGTATTTGTCTATTATAATCAAAAGAGTTCCCGTCCGTGGCTAGATCAGAACTATTTTTTTTTTCAAATACATTGCACTTATAGTTTTTTCAACAATATTTTCATACAACCCTGCTCTGCTGATATTTTTAAGAGTGTTCTAGATTTACTTTGTGGTCTAGATTTCAGCTGAGGTATCGTTCTATGATAAACAAAAGAGTTCCCGCCCGTGGCTAGTTCAGAACTATTTATTTTTTCCAAATGAATTGAAAATATAGTTTTTTTATCAGTATTTTCATACTACCCTGCTCTGCTGATATTTTTAAGAGTGTTCTAGGTATACTTTGTGATCTAGATTTCAGCTGAGGTATTGTTCTATGATAAACAAAAGAGTTCCCGCCCCTGGCTAGTTCTGAACTATTTTTTTTTTCAAATGAATCAAACTTATAATTTTTTCATCAGTATTTTCATACTACCCTGCTCTGCTGATATTTTTAAGAGTGTTCTAGGTTTATTAAGTGATCCAGATTTCAGCTGAGGTATAGTTCTATTATAATCAAAAGAGTTCCCGTCCGTGGCTAGATCAGAACTATTTTTTTTTTTCAAATACATTGCACTTATAGTTTTTTCAACAATATTTTCATACAACCCTGCTCTGCTGATATTTTTAAGAGTGTTCTAGATTTACTTTGTGGTCTAGATTTCAGCTGAGGTATCGTTCTATGATAAACAAAAGAGTTCCCGCCCGTGGCTAGTTCAGAACTATTTATTTTTTCCAAATGAATTGAAAATATAGTTTTTTTATCAGTATTTTCATACTAGGGTAGTATGAAATTACTGATAAAATAACTATATTTTCAATTGATTTATACTAGGGTAGTATGAAAATACTGATAAAAAAACTATATTTTCAATTCATGAATCAAACTTATAATTTTTTCATCAGTATTTTCATACTACCCTGCTCTGCTGATATTTTTAAGAGTGTTCTAGGTATACTTTGTGATCTAGATTTCAGCTGAGGTATTGTTTTATGATAAACAAAAGAGTTCCCGCCCCTGGCTAGTTCAGAACTATTTTTTTTTTTCAAATGAATCAAACTTATAATTTTTTCATCAGTATTTTCATACTACCCTGCTCTGCTGATATTTTTAAGAGTGTTCTAGGTTTATTATGTGGTCCAGATTTCAGCTGAGGTATAGTTCTATGATAAACAGAAGAGTTCCCGCCTGTGGCTAGTTCAGAACTATTTTTTTTTCAAATGAATCAAACTTATAATTTTTTTATCAGTATTTTCATACTACCCTGCTCTGCTCATATTTTTAAGAGTGTTCTAGGTTTACTTTGTGATATAGATTTCAGCTGAGATATCGTTCTATGATAAACAGAAGAGTTCCCGCCTGTGGCTAGTTCAGAACTATTTTTTTTTCCAAATGAATTGAACTTATAGTTTTTTCAACATTATTATCATACAACCCTGCTCTGCTGATATTTTTAACAGAGTTCCCGGTTTATTTTGTGGTCAAGCATTTAGTCAAGGTATTTGTCTATTATAATCAAAAGAGTTCCCGTCCGTGGCTAGATCAGAACTATTTTTTTTTCAAATACATTGCACTTATAGTTTTTTCAACAATATTTTCATACAACCCTGCTCTGCTGATATTTTTAAGAGTGTTCTAGATTTACTTTGTGGTCTAGATTTCAGCTGAGGTATCGTTCTATGATAAACAAAAGAGTTCCCGCCCGTGGCTAGTTCAGAACTATTTATTTTTTCCAAATGAATTGTAAATATAGTTTTTTTATCAGTATTTTCATACTACCCTGCTCTGCTGATATTTTTAAGAGTGTTCTAGGTATACTTTGTGATCTAGATTTCAGCTGAGGTATTGTTCTATGATAAACAAAAGAGTTCCCGCCCCTGGCTAGTTCTGAACTATTTTTTTTTTTCAAATGAATCAAACTTATAATTTTTTCATCAGTATTTTGATACTACCCTGCTCTGCTGATATTTTTAAGAGTATTCTAGGTTTATTAAGTGGTCCAGATTTCAGCTGAGGTATAGTTCTATTATAATCAAAAGAGTTCCCGTCCGTGGCTAGATCAGAACTATTTTTTTTTTTCAAATACATTGCACTTATAGTTTTTTCAACAATATTTTCATACAACCCTGCTCTGCTGATATTTTTAAGAGTGTTCTAGATTTACTTTGTGGTCTAGATTTCAGCTGAGGTATCGTTCTATGATAAACAAAAGAGTTCCCGCCCGTGGCTAGTTCAGAACTATTTATTTTTTCCAAATGAATTGAAAATATAGTTTTTTTATCAGTATTTTCATACTAGGGTAGTATGAAATTACTGATAAAAAAACTATATTTTCAATTCATTTATACTAGGGTAGTATGAAAATACTGATAAAAAAACTATATTTTCAATTCATGAATCAAACTTATAATTTTTTCATCAGTATTTTCATACTACCCTGCTCTGCTGATATTTTTAAGAGTGTTCTAGGTATACTTTGTGATCTAGATTTCAGCTGAGGTATTGTTTTATGATAAACAAAAGAGTTCCCGCCCCTGGCTAGTTCAGAACTATTTTTTTTTTCAAATGAATCAAACTTATAATTTTTTCATCAGTATTTTCATACTACCCTGCTCTGCTGATATTTTTAAGAGTGTTCTAGGTTTATTATGTGGTCCAGATTTCAGCTGAGGTATAGTTCTATGATAAACAGAAGAGTTCCCGCCTGTGGCTAGTTCAGAACTATTTTTTTTTCAAATGAATCAAACTTATAATTTTTTTATCAGTATTTTCATACTACCCTGCTCTGCTCATATTTTTAAGAGTGTTCTAGGTTTACTTTGTGATATAGATTTCAGCTGAGATATCGTTCTATGATAAACAGAAGAGTTCCCGCCTGTGGCTAGTTCAGAACTATTTTTTTTTCCAAATGAATTGAACTTATAGTTTTTTCAACATTATTATCATACAACCCTGCTCTGCTGATATTTTTAACAGAGTTCCCGGTTTATTTTGTGGTCAAGCATTTAGTCAAGGTATTTGTCTATTATAATCAAAAGAGTTCCCGTCCGTGGCTAGATCAGAACTATTTTTTTTTTCAAATACATTGCACTTATAGTTTTTTCAACAATATTTTCATACAACCCTGCTCTGCTGATATTTTTAAGAGTGTTCTAGATTTACTTTGTGGTCTAGATTTCAGCTGAGGTATCGTTCTATGATAAACAAAAGAGTTCCCGCCCGTGGCTAGTTCAGAACTATTTATTTTTTCCAAATGAATTGTAAATATAGTTTTTTTATCAGTATTTTCATACTACCCTGCTCTGCTGATATTTTTAAGAGTGTTCTAGGTATACTTTGTTATCTAGATTTCAGCTGAGGTATTGTTCTATGATAAACAAAAGAGTTCCCGCCCCTGGCTAGTTCTGAACTATTTTTTTTTTTCAAATAAATCAAACTTATAATTTTTTCATCAGTATTTTGATACTACCCTGCTCTGCTGATATTTTTAAGAGTATTCTAGGTTTATTAAGTGGTCCAGATTTCAGCTGAGGTATAGTTCTATTATAATCAAAAGAGTTCCCGTCCGTGGCTAGATCAGAACTATTTTTTTTTTTCAAATACATTGCACTTATAGTTTTTTCAACAATATTTTCATACAACCCTGCTCTGCTGATATTTTTAAGAGTGTTCTAGATTTACTTTGTGGTCTAGATTTCAGCTGAGGTATCGTTCTATGATAAACAAAAGAGTTCCCGCCCGTGGCTAGTTCAGAACTATTTATTTTTTCCAAATGAATTGAAAATATAGTTTTTTTATCAGTATTTTCATACTAGGGTAGTATGAAATTACTGATAAAAAAACTATATTTTCAATTCATTTATACTAGGGTAGTATGAAAATACTGATAAAAAAACTATATTTTCAATTCATGAATCAAACTTATAATTTTTTCATCAGTATTTTCATACTACCCTGCTCTGCTGATATTTTTAAGAGTGTTCTAGGTATACTTTGTGATCTAGATTTCAGCTGAGGTATTGTTTTATGATAAACAAAAGAGTTCCCGCCCCTGGCTAGTTCAGAACTATTTTTTTTTTCAAATGAATCAAACTTATAATTTTTTCATCAGTATTTTCATACTACCCTGCTCTGCTGATATTTTTAAGAGTGTTCTAGGTTTACTTTGTGGTCTAGATTTTAGCTGAGGTATTGTTCTATGATAAACAGAAGAGTTCCCGCCTGTGGCTAGTTCAGAACTATTTTTTTTTTCCAAATGAATTGAACTTATAGTTTTTTCAACATTATTATCATACAACCCTGCTCTGCTGATATTTTTAATAGAGTTTATGGTTTATTTTGTGATTAAGAATATAGTCAAGGTATTGGTTTATTATAATCAAAAGAGTTCTCGTCTCTGGCTGGTTCAGAACTATTTATTTTTTCCAATTGAATTGAAAATATAGTTTTTTCATTAGTATTTTCATACTACCCTGCTCTGCTGATATTTTTAAAAGTGTTCTAGATTTACTTTGTAGTCTATATTTCAGCTGAGGTATTGTTCTATGATAAACAAAAGAGTTCCCGCCCGTGGCTAGTTCAGAACTATTTTTTTTTTCATATGAATCAAACTTATAATATTTTTATCAGTATTTTCATACTACCCTGCTCTGCTGATATTTTTAAGAGTGTTCTAGGTTTACTTTGTGGTCTATATTTTAGCTGAGGTATTGTTCTATGATAAACAGAAGAGGTCCCGCCCGTGGCTAGTTCAGAACTATTTATTTTTTCCAAATGAATTGAAAATATAGTTTTTTTATCAGTATTTTTATACAACCCTGCTCTGCTGATATTTTTAACAGAGTTCCCGGTTTATTTTGTAGTCAAGCATTTAGTCAAGGTATTTGTCTATTATAATCAAAAGAGTTCCCGTCCGTGGCTAGATCAGAACTATTTTTTTTTTCCAAATGAATTGAACTTATAGTTTTTTCAACATTATTATCATACTACCCTGCTCTGCTGATATTTTTAAGAGTGTTCTAGGTTAACTTTGTGGTTTAGATTTTAGCTGAGGTATTTTTCTATGATAAACAGAAGAGTTCCCGCCTGTGGCTAGTTCAGAACTATTTTTTTTTTCCAAATGAATTGAACTTATAGTTTTTTCAACATTATTATCATACAACCCTGCTCTGCTGATATTTTTAACAGAGTTCCCGGTTTATTTTGTGGTCAAGCATTTAGTCAAGGTATTCGTCTATTATAATCAAAAGAGTTCCCGTCCGTGGCTAGATCAGAACTATTTTTTTTTTTAAATACATTGCACTTATAGTTTTTTCAACAATATTTTCATACAACCCTGCTCTGCTGATATTTTTAAGAGTGTTCTAGATTTACTTTGTGGTCTAGATTTCAGCTGAGGTATTTTTCTATGATAAACAAAAGAGTTCCCGCCCGTGGCTAGTTCATAACTATTTATTTTTTCCAAATGAATTGAAAATATAGTTTTTTTATCAGTATTTTCATACTACCCTGCTCTGCTGATATTTTTAAGAGTGTTCTAGGTATACTTTGTGATCTAGATTTCAGCTGAGGTATTGTTCTATGATAAACAGAAGAGTTCCCGCCCCTGGCTAGTTCAGAACTATTTTTTTTTTCCAAATGAATCAAACTTATAATTTTTTCATCAGTATTTTCATACTAACCCTGCTCTGCTGATACTTGAATGTGAGTTCTGGGTTTATTTTGTAGTTTAGATTTTAGCTAACGTTTGGGACTATGATATGCAAAAGAGTTCTAGCTCTTGTCGAATAGGTACACAATACATATAAGCTTTAATGAAATTTAGCTCTATTATTTCAATATTTTTCACTTTATTACCTGCTCTGCTGATACTCTAAAGTGAGTGCTGGGTTTGTTTTGTATTTTAAATTATAGGTTAGGCTCACGTTTATAATAAACAAACGAGTTCTGAGTCCTGACGAATGTCTTACAGTGTTTTTTTAATTTAAAATATTTTAATTTTATCTTGGTGCAGATTATTTCTTTGACAATTTTTTTTTTAGGTAAAATTTACAGAACTATGACTAAAAAGTATCAGGAACTATATAACTAAGCTCCATGTGCTGAGATTTCAGTTTTTATGTCGATCCGCCAAAAATGATCTGCTACGGGAAGTTGGCAGATCATATTTTTAACCGAGTTTTTTTTGGGTTAAAACGCCAGAACTATTTCTAAAAAATATCAGGAACTGTAGAACTCAGCTGCATGCGAAAAGAACTCACATTTTTTTTTGATCTGCTGGGAAATGATCTGCTAAGTTCACACCGACGTTTGGAAGTACTTTTATTTTATTTGGATTTTAGTTTGTGGAAGTTTAGTTTATATAAGTCTGTTATGACTAGTTATGAGTGTCTTTTAGTGTATGAGATTTGGGTACGGCGACACACGGAGATAAAAAAGTGGATGGACTAAATTGAGACTATTGTACATTACAGCGATTCGCACACTGTACCGTATCACGCAGCGTAGCGCGGGAGCGCGTGATCTTCCCTTTTTTTTTGAAGGGCCTCTCGCAGTTGGCTTCTAACAGCCGTCACTGCTTAACCGGTCATCTGGTGAGGACTTACAAAATGCTCCAGCCAGGCTTAAAACTAAGGTAAACTACAAACTAAGCGACTACACGCGCTGGGGGGAGGACAACTAGAGGGAGGGGCTACTAGCTGGAACGGAATAATATGATTTAGGGACATATTTAAATCTACAGGCTCAGCGCGGGCTGGCTCGAGCAAGGGTCGGTTAGGGGACTGAGTCATACGCGGCGGCGGACTCGGGTCATGATGGGGACGTCGCGACGGGCCTCTTCGGCGAGGTCGGAATGGATCTTCCGTTGTTTGCAAGTACCTGTATTTGTATCGAAATCACGCGTAGTACAACACACTGAAAACGCATTCCCGCGCGGGTTTTTTGTTCCATCGCCACGCACCCCGCAGCGTAGCGCGGGGCGGTGTGTGATTCGCCTAAATACTGTAGTCTATTTTGACTATTTAAAAAGTCTTTTACTAAACTATACTGTACTATTAGTTTGTAGTATACTATTATGCTTCCATAGAGTCTATGGTAAGTATTTTAATTTGGTATAAAGGTTTTAGGTTGTGTGAAAATCCTGTCAAATCCTTTCCGCGTCAGTTGATTTTTGAAATATCTTATATGAAATAATATAATGTGAAAGTTTAGTACCTACATCTGCACCACAGATAATATAAGTCTGCACGTAAGCACAAAAACAAAGAAAAACAAACAAGAATTTTCCAAACACATTGAACTGTATTATGTTCAAAATATAAAAGCAATATAAAAACGGTATACAGCATTTAGCGAACAAAGTGGGTTAATATGTAAGTTGTCCTCGGATGTACCGGAACTCAGGACAGAGTGGCTTTGTTCGTCCGGTTAATACATTCAGCTGGCTAGCTAGCCAGACTGAAATACTTTAAACTATATTGAGAAGTTTATTATTGGACAACATGTCCTGAAATTAAAGTTTATAATATAATGCACTCATAGTTATCATACTACACAACTCTTTAAAAAAAAGAATTACAATAAAGAAAGAAAAAAATATTTCTGAAAGTAGGTATGTAGATTATGATACTGAAAGAGTAATAAAAATTGGTTCATTAGGTTTTGAAAAATTGTGATCAAACATACATACATATTAGGTAGGTACAGATTGAACTTTTCAGAAAAAATATTTTTCCTAGCTGGGAATCGAACCCGTTGATTTGTTGAATAAAAAACACAGCATTAGATAGTCTTGCTATTATGGATCAAATTCTGGGAAGTAGTGTCAAAAGGAAAACAGAAGGAAAGGGCAATTTTTTATCAAAAACTATTTTATTTTCTTACGGGTAATATTAGAATACTTGAAAATATGAATCAGTTTATTAATAAAAATAAACACTTTTAGTTTGCCGTATGCTACAGTGTGTATGTTTTTTTTTGTCCAAAATCAACGGGTTCGATTCCTGGCTAGGAAAATAAATTTTTCAAAAATCTAATGATGCAATTTAAAGGACACGGCAGACGCCCATAGAACGCTGGGCCTCAGATTGTGTATGTCGGTACAGATATGAAATTAGTTTGGTGTGATCGAGTATTTCAATAGTATTTAAATAAATTTTTTATTTGTTTTTGTACGTAATTGGGTTAAAGAGAAATCTTCGTATTTGTGACAGTAAGGTTAAGTATGGTGTGAATGATGCAATGAAGTACAGCCCGACTAATGAGTTCTCAATTCAAAGGTTTTAGTTGCTGTCGACATGATACTCTATGGAGGCACGCGTCAGGGCGCATGCACCCGTTTTTGTTTTATTATTTTTTTCAAAATGTCAACGCCATAATCATTTTATTTCGTATTTATTTCCATTTTTTGTTTCAATTCTTAATCTCTAAGATAAATTAGGCAAAGAACAATTAAAATATATCTTTATTTTTGGTTAAGCTTTTATTAGTGTACCAGATCAAGCCCAAAACTGCCGACGTCCTTTTTATCCAAATCTGCCACGAGAGTCCTTCGAATGTTTTTCGCTATTTGTAAACTAGCATTCGAAAGAATATTTTTTTTTTCATATTCTGTGAAATGTTTAGCCAGCATTAAAGCTTTTATACAAAAAGGTTCATGTAAATAAAAATAATTTGACCGCCTAAATATTATCATTACGCACAATAACCTGGTCAATGTAACACATTTACCGGGTATTTATTGATTTGCCCACGTGCAAGCGAACAATGAGCCGTTAATCATCTCTCTATTTACAATTACTGATATTTATGCTATTCATGCATAATTTTGCCGGGAATTCGACGAATCAGATTATTTGGTAATGCACTGCATGTAATTTGTAAATGAATTTACGGCTGGTTTACTTGTGGTAATATGATAAGACTTTCACGACGTTATTTTCAACTAGCGCTCTACAAATTGTATAATGCGGGCATAAAGGTACATATTTGAATAACTTTTATACCGCCTTGGGCATCAGGCACAGTCTGTCTTAGGGGACACCTCGAAAACATTCACGGTCGACTGAAATGACAGTGACGCAATAACTTAAATGTAGGTACCACCTACGCAAAACGAGATGGCTATACTGAGCGCGCGCTCGGAAATAAACCGCCAAACAACATTTTTATTTGTTTTGACGATATTATATACATTATGTGTAAAAAAAATATAATTTATCTATACTATATAATATAAAATTGTAAAAAAGTCGTGTCTGTACATTGAAGATATTCCAGAAAAAACAGTCGGGATAGGGTTAGGGTTATCCCGACTGTTTTTTCTGGAATATCTTCTACCTTCCTACTGGTACGTAACCATACCCAAAAAGATTTTTTTTAGAATTTTTGTCTGTTTATCTGTTTATCTTTTGTCTGTTTGTGCGCGCATCACGCAAAAAGTACTGAACGGATTTTGATGTGGTTTTCACAGTTCGACAGCTTATGGTCCTTAAAATCTAAGCCACGTTTCATCTGATTCCGCTGAAAAAAACCAGAGATACCGCTTGACCTCTTGGTAGTACTACACTACGGAGGTCATTTAATCTGGTCCTTCATTGTAGTCTACGCGGACGGAGTCGCGGGCAAAAGTCTAGTAAAGAATAATTTCGTGGGATGATTCTTACAATTATCGCGGTCGCAAGGAAAAATGTGAATAATCAAAGACTTGGTACCTTTTTTTTCTATCGAGATTTAAATTTGTCGTGTTTTTCTTATAACAGATTCTAGATCATACTTCAATCAATAAAAAAAATATACTTACCTAAAAATTGGGTTCATCTATACTAATATTATAAAGCTGAAGTTTTTTGTTTGCTTGAACGCGCTAATCTGTGGAACTACTGTCAGTTTCATGAGGTATCAGGCTATTTAACATCACGCTACGATCCTTAGGAGCCGGGCAACGGGGGTCAAACCGCAGGGAACAGCTAGTACCTACTCTATAAACTGAAAGAAATACCTAAAATATAAAATCACATCCGAGGTATCGCCTTAATCTTAATCACAAATGTATTCCAAATATACGTTGCGTGGAAAATTATGTCACATAAAAACGGCTTCACATTTAGTCTGCTGGTACAATATGGTACATTATAATACATCTTTATGGCCGCCACACGAAATGGATGATCCATGTTGCCAAATATTTCACTTAATAAAACTCAGTGTAACACTCCGTATTGCGTGTTACATGTATTGTCTGTTATGAATATTACACTTTTTGGTGTTTATTTTTAAAATTCAGGTCGTATTATGTTTATGAGAATTTGTTGGATATTTACTTACATAAGGATTTATGGAAGCTATTTTCATTATTTCACTTGTCAGCAAGCAACGATAGTATTGCCAGGATGTAGAGGCCTCTAGACAATGAAAGTATCTGTGGGGAGACTTATAAATAAATACTTTTGTTATTGTTTTTTTTAATCACAAAATAGGTACCTACCTCCACGGAATAAAGAAATAAGGGGAAATGCCCTTAAACTTCTCTTCTCTTCTCACACATTGTAAATTAAATTGTATATTGCAATACACAGAAAACAATGATATGATTGGCTACAATATTTTAAGCAACTTTGGCGAAAATCTAATTTATTGTTCTTCAAAATTAAGTCGTATTACAACGGCAGAATGTTGTTATTACTTTACATGTCAAAATCATTAAAGATGTCTTTTATTTATTAATCAAGTTCGACCAAGATCAACAACGAGTTCAACTACTCAGCGCTAGACGGCGCTGAAACTAAAAAAGATGTCATGGGGTAAACAGTATAGTTAATGGCCAGTTAAGCTACCTTATGACACTCTTTTTATTACACAAACATACAACGGGTAGATATACTAGATATAGTACTTGGCCTAGGCCAATAACTGTTTACACAGCCCTAAAAATAGTGACAAACGACTATAATAAGTATTTTGTAAATAAGTTTAAATAACGTTTTTACAAGTCAATTATTTTAAACAAGATGAGGTCGGTGTTTCTTATCTACCTTTGAGAAGAAACCCCGAAACAAACTTAAAGGTCAATGTCTCCAATTAATGACAAAATGTTGTTAGAACAATGTAGGTTAGCGTTAGCCTGAAATGGCCTTTGGAGGAAAGAGTTCTTAAGTCAATTGCCATCTATCCCTATTCTTCATTGTCATATAGAATGACAAGGATAGTTGTATATTTAATCAGTGGTTAAATTAAGAGGCATTTATAAGTAGATGTCTGGTGTTCCTCTTCTTGACCAAAATATATGTTCAAGTCAGTAAGCAAATTGATTTAGACTTTGATGTATAGACTTAAGGTAGTTTTTAGTTTGCTTCAAAGCAATAAATATAATGAAAAAAAAACGATTATATTAAAATACACCATAGTTATATACTTACTGGTGATACGATACACCCCCGTGAGATACATTTTTTGTTTTGCTATGGTGTTTACACGTTAAAATTGTGCAAGACGGCATGATTTTAATATTTCACGTCTGGGATCGAAACGTCGTAACACAGCAAGTAGGTAATCACGACTGAGCCAGTGCTGTATGACTTCCCATAATATTGTAACCACACGCGCGTATGCTGCGTGGCATTTCCCCCTTGTTTTTATTATTCCGTGGGTACCTCCAATTTTAATCAATAATATTAGTTCAAGGTTTAAATTAAATAACATCAAGTTTTAGAACAGCCTTTGTAAAATGAATGCATGAAGTTAAATAACGCTGAGGAATGTTGTATATTAATAATAAAAATTCATTGATAGTCGTAGAGTGGTTATAGTAGGTAGGTATAAAGGTATTATGTCCATTATAGTCGCATTTTCCAAAAACAGCAGCGAATAACTTCTTTAAATGTAATTAAATACTAACAGGAAAATGGTTCTGTATTAACCCTTAATTATTTTTTTTGGTGATTAAAATTTGGTCGTGTATAAAGAAATTCCGAATTTCACTTTCAGGGGCCCATGTCTTTGAGCTTATAATTAGTCTTAAAAAGGGCCTTTTTAAAGGGCATATATATCCCAGGGGTCTGCAAAGGCTTATATAAGCAAAGTTACAGTGTATCGTGTCTTTCTTTTTAAGCCCCGTATGGCCCCAGGGGAGGGGAATATGTAATTTTAAACATCAAGACTAGAAACGGGGACTTAATTACGTTTAAATTATAACTAGCTTCTGCCCGCGACACCGTTCGCATGGACTTTAGTATCCCGCAGGAATACAAGAAATCAGACCTTGTCTACATATTTTAATATTTATACTTACATTTTTTTTTATATTAGGTATATTATTTTTCATTAATTTCAATATTTCGAAGCCTTGAGTTCCTAGAACACTGAATAAACAGAGCTACTGTGATTTAAGTTGTTTATCAACTTAGTTAATCATTTTAGTAAAAGAGACCGTATTATTATTGACTAGTTAGGGTGTTTTTAAATCTTTCAAACACTACAATACTAAAACACATTTTTCTTTGTTGCAGGTGATTTCCATACATTAGTGAATTAAATATTAAGTGCAAAGTGTTAATTATTAGTGTAAATAAAATCAAGTGTTGTGTACAAATCGCGAATTAAGTAGATTCAAATTACAAATAAAATGCTATAGAAGCGTGCGTTCGTTAATACACGTGTGTTCCCCGCTGCGTCACCACGAGGACTGCGACTAAACAGCGATGGCTTGGCCTGAGGTTGTGCGATGAGCCGGCCGAAGAGGGGATGGACGAGCCCAGCGCCGCCAAGCGGCCGTCAGTACTAACTATAGACAGAGCTGCCTTCTTACTACTGAGGGTCAAGAGAGCCTTCAAGAAGAAGCGGCAGCAGCGCAAAGAGAAACAGTAAGTATTAAACGAGCATAGAAAATAAATACAATTATTATTAGTGAAGTAGAAAATGTGGGTAGATGATTTTCAAAATGGCTTTAATATACTTACTAGCTATTTTACCTTTACCTAATAAAAGGTGTTTAGAACTTTAATGGCCGGCTTTACTATCTCTGAATAAATTCTGCTTATTTGACAAATAATTTCATACAAATTCCGACAAGTTTTTGAATTGATCTAGTGGATAGTGCCAATCTGGAGACTGGAATTTGCTCTCTGAGTTTTGAGTGCGGCTAATTAAGGCTCCTAAAAATCCTAAACATTTCTGTCCAGACTTTTCGAAGCTTAAATTTTGGGTACAAAACACGGTACTAGCACAAAAAGTTTGGGACCGTTTTGCAAACTTGATGAAACGCATCCCTCAGGCCTTTTACTTTATACGTTTACCCACATATTTATAAGGATGTTTCATATTACTTAATTGTTCTGTAGGATGTAACACATTTAATAAGAAGAACTTAGTAAAGTTTATTAATGATTGCGTACACATAAAGTTGGAAAAAAAAGATGGCCTTGTGCCTGATCCGATATTAATCAGACAGGTCCATCTACCCAACTTCCTAAGATAAGAACTTCAATTTGCTTCTACGTATAATAAAAACAGCCCACAAAAAGGGCCTAATTACTCTGACCCCAATCAACCATTGTGAGCTCTCATTACACATTACCTGCAAATAATTCCTTTTGCTTATACAAATGCAAATGAGGGTAGTTGGCATTAAAGACACGTACCACGTTTACTGAGCCCACGATCTGCCTACGTAAATGGGACATTCCGCGAACATATTGACGAAGGCGACGTACACTGCTTGTTTACAATGCTGATATTCTTTGACGAGCGAGTGTGGTAAGCATTGAATAGAAAGTATTGCGTAATTGCACGAATAAATAAATGTCAGGGGTACAAAACAGCTTCATTACGCTCCGGTCGTTTGACCCGAGCGGTCGTGTTTGCTGTTCGACTTATGATTATCGCTCTTTTAGTTGGACATTGGTGTAAACACTATAGCAGCTTTTACTATAGTTACTATTAATTCGACTTGTATGTGAACTTATTGTATTTATTCTTTCTTGATAATAAAACAACATACTTACTATATTTTAAGATAGATTAGAGCCTAAACAGACATCAACGACTAAATCGTTCTACTGAAACAAATTCTAAAATCAAGATCTTTTTAGTATTCTGATCTTGCTTGGGTAATTTCTCTGGCCCAATGGTAGAATGAAACTTCGTTTAGGTAAATTTTGCAAATTTGGCGAATCTTATATTTTGATTTAGCTGACCTAGGTATATTATTATTATTGAAATACAATTTTTCAACTGGATGCTTTTACTTGGTTTTTACGCGATATAGTTCAGATTTAATGTTCATCAATTTTTTTAGTTAGGTAATTCTAGATCAAATGTTAGTAGGTACCAGTTTTCATCTAAAGAAGATCTACAGTTCTGTGTATAGCCTACATTAAGCTGGGCTATGTGAGGTCGGCTAAAACGCTATTTTAATCCACTTTCTATTTTATTTACTATAGGTATTTCTCATTTACACTTCATTAGGCTTGCTTGCAGGCTCGATTTTAATCTTAACTCCATCATCTGCGGGTTTCTCATTTTCATTTTCTTTTGTGTTTTTCTCTTGAACGCTCAAATCTTTCTTTACTGGAGGAATTGGTTTGAACAAATTAATATTATTTTCCAATTTTTTATCACCAACCACTGTGATTCCTTCTTTGAAAACGGCTTCTTTTTTCTTTGACTTTGCTATGTCAAAGGTATTTATCACATTTGACATATCCTTTTTTTTCGGGAACAAGAATATTTCTATTCCATTTGTCTTCAGGGGAGGTAACATTGACTTGTTAGGGATAACGCTATCGAATAGAAAAGGCATCATAGGCAGAGGATTCGAGGATTTTACAGGGCTTGGTTTCAAAGGTTTTTGGTTAGGAGGGAATTCGAAAACAACTGTTCCTTCTTGTACATGCTCGTGAGAGTCACAACATAACGTAGAAGAGATTGGATCTTTGTTGAAGGAGGACAGATCGTTATTCATAAGAATTTTGTTGAGGAGTCCAGTGGGGTTGGTGAGGAAATTATCTTTGACGTTACGGAGACTAGAGCAAGGACATGGCTCCTCAATAATTGGTTCATTTTTTGGGAAGAAAGGTAAAGGAGGCATTTGACCATGATCTGGTATGCGATGAGATGGTGGATCTGAAAAGCATAATAAAAGAAAAGAAAAACAAATTGGCTAACTTTCGTCATTTAAATAAATAAAAGAAAAAATCTCTCTGTCTGTCTGATGATTTTATATAAGCACTTAATTCCAGAATATCTGCTGTAAAGCAAATATTACTAAATCCTCGAAGGCCTTTTGAGACCTTAAATGTATTTGTATGATTTACTTATACTTTTCTCTTTTGGGACAGCATCTTATTTCATACAAATCTTACCACGACCGTTACCGTTGAAATAAAATGAGATATCCATTTTTCCGAGATTCACAAGGGAGTTGGTTATGGTAGGCATAGGTCGAATCGTCTCCCTAGAGGCAGCGACTGCTAGATACCCCACCAGTACAGTCAACGCATGCGAAAACATAGTCTGCGAATAAATAAAATTTTATTTTACTGATGATTAAGGCAATTCGCAATTTCCTGCAACGCTTTTGTTGCAATAAAACTATTTTGTGTGAGGTATAGAGAATGAATAGATTATGATGATTATGATTATGGAACCTGCTTATTGGTACATATTTATCAATGACGTCCAGCCGGCCTAGCATGACCACGATAGAAACGGGTTTTGTCTACATAGAAATAGACAAAGTGACAGATTTCATTCATAAAACGTAGAAATGTTTCTACAATCTGTCACTTTGTCTATTTCTATGTAGACAAAACCCGTTTCTATCGTGGTCATGCTAGGCCGGCTGAAAAGAAAAACATCCCAACACTAAGCTAGGTTATCTCCGTGGACAAAAATGTAAAAATAAATTTGGATCCACGAAGAGCACCTGCCAAAAATATTGATAGGCACCTGAGCGAATGGCACCTAGCCTAGTCCACGGACTAGGCTAGGTGCCATTCGCTCAGGTGCCATTGAGATGGGTGCTCTTCGTGGACTACGTCATCAGTGACCTATTTAGTTTTGATGAATAAATAAATATGGGGGAGAGGGATTTTGTCGAGACTTTAATGACGCGTGGAATGATATAAGTCTGTTATTTTTGGGTCTATATCGTTTTTTAGTAAAACGATTTGTTAATTAAACAAATTTAATTAACAAGTCGTTTAATTGCATTTTAAATAAGTTGCAACTGGTGCAACATTTCCGCATTCTATGTCAGTGTAAGCAAACGCTTTAATGGATTAGTTCCTGATTGTGTACTAACAGTCCGGTACACTAACAGTACTACCTCAGATCATAGAAACAAGGAGATGTGCCAAGGCGCTATCGAGCTTGATGCCTGATCTTGAGCAAATTGCTCATATTATAAACGTACGCGCTGGCGACGAATCGAACACGATCGATGGTATAAATACAGTGTTTTAGTTTAGTGATAATGTTGAGTGACGATTAACAGTGTTAGATTAAGGGTGTGCGGAATGTTCAATGCGTGGGAGATCTTTTTGTTCACAAGGAGCGCTTAATTATGCGCGTAATAGAGTCGAATCGCGTAAAATGTACTAAAAGTGGCATCAGTTGTTCCCGTACTAATTTGCTATAATGGCATATCTCCTTGTTTCTATGATCTGAGGGTACTACAGTACCTACATTCAATTATATTAAAGGTAGACCATGACATAAATCGAGTATATTCATTATTCAAGCTAGACAAACGAAAATCGTAGTAGACTCAATTATTATCTTTTCAACTTAAGACTAACGATAAAAACCAAAAAAATAAATAAAAGATAGGCTTCAATTAAAGCAACATAAACACTAAAGGAACAAATAAAACCGAAAGCTAAGATTCAAAAAAAGAAACAAGCTTTTAAAGGGAATAATTTAAGTTCAGGTTTGCTTACCGTTTGTCCTATTGCGCCAGCAATAACGAATTGATTGAAATTCTGTTCAAATCAAATTCTTTTTGTTTCGCAACTTCCATTTCGGCTTTATTGGTTTTCCATTTTATTGTTACGATTGAGAAATAGGAATTGTTGGCAAATTGTCGGTTGGATTGAGATTATGAATGCGATGTTACTGGCTGTCTTATAACGTGTTGTGAAATATCTTTTATGAGGCTTTTGGTGGGATATTATTTTAATGGCGGCTGCAGTGATAGCCTAGTGGATTAACCTCCTTGTTTCTATGATCTGAGGGTTTAACCATGTGCCTCCCACCGCGAATGGTTTGAGTTCGATCCCGAGGCACGCACCGCTGACTTTTCGAAGTCATGTGCGTATTAGAAATTAATTATCACTTGCTTTAACGGTGAAGGAAAACATCGTGAGGAAACCGGCATGTCCTAGAACCAAAAATTCGAAGACATGTGACGTCCGCCGACCCGCACTGGGCCCGCGTGGTGTAGTCCACCACAGTGGGAACATTATAGGCCGATTATGCTTATGCATGCTTATGCTTCTGTATAGTTGCTTTAACGTGTGGAAGTCTACCCATATAATTATATTTATACCATTCCCCCTCTAAAAAGCTTATTTTTTTCACTGAAAACAGTGAATAAAAAGCACTTTTACTCACTGTTTTGATGTTTGAAAATGGAACACACCAATGTATTCGACCACAGATTTAAAGAACCTATGCTAGATGCGGCACGTTATTAGATTGTATGAAAACCGAACGTGTCATCTTTTTTATACCTACGATAACTTCACCCCAGCCATTTAGTGATGTGCTCAGAGTAAACAGAATTGTTTCAATCACTAAGCGTCACTGAGCTAACAGACTTTTTTTAGTACGAACAGTCGAACATGCAGGGCACGCTTGGTCGTGGCTTGCCGTATCTAGTGTAAGTGTAATCTGTGTATTCGACCTATATTGATGTGTTCTAAATTCAATTTGATTGGTCGACATTTTCGACAAGGAGTTTAGCATTAGAATAAAAACTGTTTTGTGTTCTTTGCTGTCCTTAGTAAATTGGCGCTATTTTGAATACTGTAAGTTGTACGAACACAAAGTTTAGTGTTACTTTAATCTTTAATTTTGTGTTTGTTTAGTGTTGTTCTAATCGATTAAAAATGCATTCTAGTGATGAAGATGTGTTAACACCTGAGTTTGTGAAAGAGAGGGCGGCCGATATACTTAGTGGAAAGGTGGAAAGCTTGCTACCCAAAAAATCACGGCTGGTTTACATCAAAGCCAATTTAACTTTACTTTCTCTTCATTATATGTATAGCATAATCGGCCTATAATGTTCCCACTGCTGGGACACAGGCCTCCTCTGTGAGAGGGAGTGGGCCGTAGTCCACCACGCGGGCTTAGTGCGGGTTGGCGTACGTCACATGTCTTCGAATTTTTGGTTCTAGGACATGCCGGTTTCCTCACGATGTTTTCCTTCACCGTTAAAGCAAGTGATAATTAATTTCTAATACGCACATGACTTCGAAAAGTCAGCGGTGCGTGCCTCGGGATCGAACTCGAACCATTCGCCGTGGGAGACACATGGTTAATCCTCTAGGCTACCACTGCACTTGCACTTGCATTATATGTATATTTTCACTTAAATCTTTCTTTTTCTCGTAGTCATGGTATAAAGTATAGTATGCAACTCTTGAATAAAACGGATTTATATCGAGGGCCATGAATCGCTCGCGTCGCTCAGGATTCTAACACTTGAATCACTCGCTACGCTCGTGATTCAATCGTTAAAATCCTTCACTACAAGTAGGTACCTACTCACTTTAAACGAACTTCCCATTTAATTTGTCTAATTACTTATACCTAAACTTCACGAAAAAAATTACGTCCCGACGCCGACGCGTCGTTTCAAATGGCGATGATATAAAGATAGAAATGATACATTGTTCTCTACAAGTCGTATAATGGAACCTAACTTAAGCCTCAATAATTATTTAAAACTAGTTTCAACCAATCAAATGGCTTGACGTTAGTTTTGAGTGATGCTTCGTCTTGATCTTAATATCATTCCTATTTGAAACAACTGTAGCTTTCTACAATAGTAAAACTGTCTTATACTAGTAATTTCACTATCGTACATGCGCTACACAGATAATTAAGCAATTATAAAGAAAAGATATACCTAGATGGTACAATATATTCAATTATTCATAACCTCGTTAATAACGAAGTAAATATTAATAAGACCGCTGATAGAGACGAATGAAAAATAATAATTTATATTAGAAAGGAATCTGTAGTGGAGGTGATCAATAACAGATGATTGATCACCTCTAAAGATTTCCTTCATTAAAATTATAGATTAATACAGGGTAAAATTAAAACCAGTGCGAATATTTTAGGAGGTGAAAGTACTCATGAATATGATCAACTTTTATTATGGGACCGACACTGAAATATAAAAAAAAAATCTGCTGTTCCCTACAAAAATGCACTACAACACGATCAAAATGTATGGAACAGCTGATGTTTTTTTTTCATAATTCAGTTACGGTTATTGGCATTGGTAAAGCAGTATCAAAAGCTAAAAGCTGCTACTAAAAATTTTGGTAACAGATACAGTTAGGTACAATCTGGGTATCATCACGAGTGAATCGGTTTCGTCTTTTTAAAAAAAAAAAAAAAAAACCTTGCCCCACACTAGGATTTCTCCTGTGTCGTGGGTGCGTTTATAAACAGAAATTTCACATACACAAACAGCCAGACCAGTGTGCAATGCGGGAATCGAACCCGCGACACGTCGCGCAGCAGCCAATCTCTCAGCCACTGCGACAACCATGCGGTTCTAGGCAAGCGTGCTCCATTGTAGACCGCATCATCGCTTAACATCAGGCGAGATTGCGGTCAAATGTAATCTAATATTGAATAAAAAACATATAAATCTAAAATCACAATACCTCTGTAGACAGGGAGTTTCAAAATACCCCTCTTCGGTGCACCTCTAGGGTAGAGTCAAAGAAAATTTACTCCTAATTAGAAATCTCTAGGTACACCAGTTTAGGCTGTGAATTGTCTGTCAGTCATATATCACGTCAGTCCTTTATTCACGGTACTATTTTATTGTATAGATGATCATGCTAGTTCAGTGTGAAAAATAAAGACCAAAAAGATGAAAGCAAATACAAATATTTCAGAGAATCGTTCATTTTATTTACATCATCGGTGAAGGAACTCTGCGTAAGCCTACACTGGAGTGTCGTTTTATTTATTCCTATTTCGATCCGAATGCATTTCAGCATCACGTATGCAAGCAATAAAATCCGCTTAAATTGTATTTATTTATAAACGTCGATTTCTGAAACTGGTCGTAAAATTTCGCACGTTTTGTGTTGCTAGTGTTGGTATAGTTCCGCAATTTTCGGGAGATTTTGGTGCGAATTTTGGTGGTAGTTCTTAACGACAAATTATATAGAAATGAGTTCTTTATCTTATTTATTCTTTATCTTATTAATGAGTTCTTTATCTTAGTTATTTATCTTTCTAATATGTGACTGCAAGATTATAATATACAGGGTGGCTGGTTAAACAGTGGAAATATTTCCATACATTTTGATGAGTTATGTGAACATAAATGTATGGAACTGCTGATTTTTTTTTCGCGATTTCAGGATTGGTCCTATAGTAAAAGTTGTTCATAATGATGAGTACAATGACCCCTTAAAATATTTCCTTTGTTTAACCTGCCACCCTGTATATTCTTCGTTTTGTGGTCCTCTTCCAGTCATGCTAATTCTTTTTTTTCTGGTGTGATAATTCTCATGGAGATCGTCTCCAGATTCACTCGCTGAACACTAGTTTTAACGTATAGCGGTCGGAGTGTCCTATGCTAGATGCTTTTGATATACTTATCCTATTTATTACCGTTGTCTTCAAAGTATGAAGAACCAATTTGAATTGCTGATAGTCCATGATGTTCTTCATTAGACACCTATTCATTCGGTGGTTCAGCATTCTGTCAACTTGAGTGACTGGATTTCACAGCATAGTTACTGTTATCATCACACTTAGCTAATGCATTCGTAAGAGGATCTAAGTTCATATTAAAGCAAATCAGAAGTTAAGGATCTTCGTAACTTCTTTAGAAAGTATTTAGTTACTTTAGTAGTCGTACTATGATGTGCTAGAGAGAGATGGATCTATACCTACTGGATGAATAGCACTATCTCTTTTTCGCCATAAAACATTGCTGGCTTTACCATTCATTAAACGACCTTAAATGGCTTCCACGCACAGGTGATTATTCTTTTGCAAGAAACCACACTGGCAAAAAAAAACTAAATCCCAATTTGGCGAAATTTTCTTCCTTTAACTGGCAACCCCGTACACTGCCGGCTTATTGGTTCGTTTCACGTCAACAGTAAAACGCAATGGCGGGAGCACATTTGGCATTCACGTTACTGGTACGTACTGTGGAATAGGATTTTGTTGAGCGCCTCCCGAATCGCATTGTTTTGGTATTTATTAGTCATGCCATATATCAATTGGCTGTCTAGTTTCGTTTGTAGTTTTTTCATATAAATAGTTGATTGTAGGATTTCAGAAAAATCTACATCTAGATACAAGTCAGCTTTTATGTCTGCTATTGGACGAGACCTTTTATCGTATTCTTTTTCAGTATAAAACGGTTTTTTGATTGGTTGGTTGGACGCAGACGACAGCGGTACGATACAAGTTAAATCCGATGCACAATAGTATTGCGATATGAATGCAATCAATGTCCCAAAATTCACGCAAGAAGTATTTTTTTATAGAAAACACAAGTTTTTAATTTTAAATTGTATTTTTTTATTGACTCATACAGTTTATGGTTATGTATCGAATAGTGAATGGCCTCCACAGCTTTATATTTATTTATTTATTTATTTATTAATTAATTATAACGGTATACACCAATTACAATAATTATTAAGAAGCCTGCCTACTTATTTATAGAGACTTAACTACAAATAAACCATAAATACCAACTTACCTACTTTAAAAGAAAAAAAAAAAATTCAAACAGGACTTAAAAAAAAAAAAAAAAAAAAAAAAAAACAATTCAAACACGCAGTCATTCATTCTTCTCAGAGAACCGCAAACACTCTCGCAAAATATCCTGCCATCCATCCGCAAACAGATCACATTCAGGATTGGCGCACAGGAGGGCGTTGAGTGCGGAGAGGGTGCGTGGTATTGGCGACGTTGAGCGCGCTACGGTGCGACACGACGGCACTGCAAACAACAAATGCTTTCGGCTCCGACAATAGTTGTATGGTACAAAAAATCGACACAACTCATCATGCAGATCAGGTGCATCAATTCTCCCTCGGAGAATTTTGCACATGACTGCAAGTTGGTTCCACTCCCGCCTGACCTCCAATGAATTATACCCAAGACAGCCTAAAAGAAATTTAGTGGGATATAGGTATGGATAATATCCGTTGATATGTCTGTATAAGTACCGGAGGAAGGCTTTTTGAACCTTTTCAAGAAGAAGTGAGTAAGTGCTCTCATGCGGATTCCACACACACATAGCACTTTCGAGTCTGCAGCGTACCAACGCCCCAAAAATTAACCGTATCACATGGTGGTTACGAAAGTCACGAGAATTTCTAAGGATGAAACCCAAACGCCTAAAAGACTCTTTAGCCAGCGCAATTATGTGGTCATGAAATGTTAATTTAGGGTCAAATGTGACACCCAAGTCCTTCATGGTTGTTGGACGTGTTACGCTGATGCCATTTATCTTGTAGTCGTACTCTATTGGGTGCCGCATGCGACCGAATGTCATTACATAACATTTAGAGGCATTGAATTCCATCCTGTTCTCAAGACTCCAATGATACACAGCATCAATGTCCTGCTGCAGACCTATACAGTCTGCGTCAGAACTCACCTCTGCGAAGAGTTTGAGGTCATCGGCGTACAGCAAACATCGGGTACGCTGAAGAACGGTGGGAAGGTCGTTAACCATAACAAGAAATAATAAAGGTCCCAGAATTGAGCCCTGACTTACTCCGGAACGCGTGTGATAGGGCTTGGACTCGTAGACGCCGAGTCTGACAAACTGCTGGCGATCGCGGAGATAGTCTGCGAAAAGCCGGAGAAGTCCAGGGGCAAAGCCCATGGTGCTAAGTTTTGCCAGCAGTATGTCGTTATTAACCCTATCGAAGGCCTTCCGGAAGTCAAAGTAAAGTACATCTACTTGAGAGCCTTGGTCCAGCCTAGCCGAAATAAACTCTACAAGAGTCAGTAGGTTGGAATCCACGGACCTCTTTGGTCTAAAGCCATGTTGCTCGTTACAAAGGAACTTGTCCACCTGTGAGAGTATGTATTTGTAGATGACTATCTCAAACACCTTTGCTGGAGTTGACAATACCGCAATCGGCCGGTATTCATCCACCTTTGACTTGTCAGAGCTTTTAGGTATGGGGGTAACCCTTGATAGTTTCCATTGACGTGGGTATTGTCCAGTTTCTAATGCCAGGTTGAAAATATGACATAAGGGAATGCAAAAGTCTTCATATGATTGCTTGACCACCACTGACGGTATATTGTCAGGGCCGCTAGAGCTACTCAGTTTTAACTTATTTATTGCACACATGACATCCCTGGGCGTGATTTGAAAAATATAATTACTGCATTAGTAATTTTCTGCCCGTTTTGGTAAACCGAAATGGCCGTCCAGATCAGCATGTAACTCAACGATGCTGAACTTTTTTCTTTGGGGTATTTTGACGAGGGAGCTATACCTATTGTTTGTCTTACCTACTCCAATCATAGCGCTGTTACTGTCTTAGACTGAGTTAAACTGACAAGACTTCTGACCACAATTCGTGGTAGGCAAAGCGATGGAGCGGAAAAGCGAACATCATCGTATTTCAAGTCCCATGGTTAATATGTGTATGATTCATGGACATATATAAATGGACAGATTTGAACAGATTAAATAAAATTGTCAACACTTGTTCGAGAATTATCTTTATTACGCTGTAAGTATCCGATTTGCTAGAAAAGAAACCTGTTACATAAGTTGTACGAAGCCATTGCACGTGCCAATCGTACGTGCGTCACTTCAGATTCGGTAAGCTAAGTTTTTTTCAAGACTTCTATACCTACGCGGACTTTCAGTTGGATTTTTTTCTTATTGTGTGACAAACAGAATCGGATCGAGGCTTCAGCTTTTTCGTAACTATGATAATGTGACTGAAATGTGATGGCTATCAAATAAATACGAGATTTGAAAGGATTTCGTGAAAAATGGATAGGACTACTTCTTAAAATGTATCTAGAATTTTGCTTATATTAAAAAATCTATTAAACGAAAACGATCGAGATACGAGTTAACAAAATCATAGAATTAATAAAAAAATATAGGGGCTACACGCTTTAGAAGTTTTGAGGGGTAATTATTCGTCTTTTATCTTTTCGGTAGATTCAGGATTTCTAATAAAAAAATACAGTCCCATGCTCTATTATTATTTATTGTATATATTTCATTTCTAAGTATCTACTAGTCATATTTGTTCAGCAATACCAATAATATTATGGACGTAAAGATATTATAGTTTATATCAAACATAAATCATGTTTGACCTTTTAACCACCAGGGGCTAACGTTGTCGCTGAATCATCAATTTATTATTCCATTTCGAAAAGTCGATAAATAAAAAGTTAACGTTGTTTGTTGTAAGCCCTCGTTCGCACGGGAGCTTTTTTGCGCGCGTTATAAAAATCGTCGTAAGCGTTCAACATGGCACATTCGATTCAACGCCTAGCGCCGAGCGTTGAAAATCCGAAAAGCGTTGTCGTGCGAGCGAACAGATGTAGGTATCGTTTCTCATTTGTTTGATTCGGGAGCTTTTTTTAACGCGCGTAAATAGCGCCCGTACGAACGAGGGCTAAGTGTTGTAACGACTGGCAGGTGGTAGTTTGTTGTGTGTGGTGGATGAAAGTGTAATTTTATTAGTGCCTGCTGGGGTAAGGGTACGCGGCGTAGGTAAGGGTAACTCCGATGATTGATCGATTTATTATTATACACGCAATTAAGTGGTTGTGTGTTTTTTTATTTCTTTAGTATTTTTACCGCTAAGCAGCATTGCTGAGTTTCGGTTTAAAGGGTATGGGTGCCTGTAATAATTAAAGGCACATAAGATATTTCAATTTTGGTATTGTAGATGTCCTTGAACGATGATCACTTACTATAAGGTGGGCCGCTTGCTTGTTCGAGCATATAAATGAACATGGCCTGCAATTAAACACACTTTAGGCTATAAGTATAACTTTGGACGTTTGTAATCTAAAAATAGTTCAGATTCGTTTAGTGGTTACAAGCGCGGTTGCTACGCTGTAGGTTTTAGATTTGATTGCTAGTTAGGATTAAATATTATAATTATTCTGTTATAAAAATTCTGAGTTATCTGTCTATTTTAAGCGTTTCAAGAAAAAAGGCACACTTTCCTTATATTTGTCTTAATATCACTATCCTGTTTTGGAGAAGTGTACATCAGCCGAAATCTATACTAAGTAATATTGCTGAAGTTAAAGCTGAAGAGTTGAGTTGTTTGAACGCGCTAATCTCTGGAACTACCAGTTGGATTTGAAAAATACTTTTTGTGTATGATAGACTGGTTCATGAGGAATCGTATAAGCTATTTAACATCACGCTATGACCCTTAGGAGCCCAGCATCGGGAGTGAAACCGCAGGGCATGGCTAGTACTTAATATCCGTTTAAAATTATTATACAATTTTAACAAAAGTTTAACGTGAGCTAATTTGTTTTGAAAATAATACTGATACTTGTTAAAACAGTTTAAATGGAGCGTGACGGTATAAGAGTTATATTTATAGACAGATCGTGCCTTCACGTCAAGTTGAGTAGTCGAAGACTAAAAATAGACTTCGCCATCTCTTCTTGAAGGGGCTGTAAGAGGCTAAAAGGGTTTATCAGATAAGTGAGCAGCATCAGCATTTATTGTTTCAATAATGATATTATGTATTGACTAAATCATTGCGAGGCATACGCCTCGCAACGCACGCTTCAATATACATTTGCACATGCCTCACCACAGTCACCACGAATATGAACGTCCACACATTACGAGGCATGTGATGAGCGCCGTGCGCTGCACATGCCTCGCACTGTCTGTATCCACCCTGAGCGTCATGGATTGGACATAGACGAAGCATGGACATGACGTCATCAATACACATACGTCTGTATCCAAAACGCCCCTTTGTGCATCGTGCTTTAGATTTGATCTCAGATCATAGAAACAAGGAGATATGCCATCATAGCAAATAAGTACCAGAACAACTGATGCCACTTTTAGTACATTTTTCGACACAATTACGCGCATAATTAAGCGATCCTTGTGAATAAAAAGATCTCCCACGCATTAAACATTCCGCACACCCTCAATCTAACACTGTTAATCGTCATTCAACACTGGCACTAAACTAAAACACTGTATTTATACCATCGATCGTGTTCGGTTCGTCGCCAGCGCGTACGTTTTTAATATGAGCAATTTGCTCAAGTTCAGGCATCAAGCTCGATAGTGCCTTGGCACATCTCCCTTGTTTCTATGAGCTGAGGATTTGATATATACACCTGCGAGTGGCGGAGACGTAGCGTTAACGAATGTCTCATCCGGAACCCTTTGTGTCAAACTAAATCGTACTCTACAATTTGGTAAATACGTTTGATATTACTCGTGCCATATGGTTTGTTTGTAGTTTATGTCATACAAAGTCTTTGAAGAAGACATTTGTCTACCCGACGTCTCCGTCACTCGCCATTTGTCTATAACCACGACTTTGGTATCGTACAACTTTTAATTTTCTGACTTTCACATCCTGTCTGCTATACCTACCTCATTCAGATATAGGTCCAGACATAAACTGCTTAATAATGCAAATCCTGATGCCGTACAAATCTGGGTCAATTAGCAGTTTACAAACATCATTAAATATGCTTTAGATCCCTTGGAAAAGGCTCTAAAACAGAAAATTGGTGGTTTATACATAAAAGCCTTATAAAGTCTGCCACATGAAAAGACAAGATCTCAAAGACGATTTATACAGATAGGTACGTTTTATAGTTTAAGGTTTATTGCATATTAGAAAGTGCGGCTAAATAAAATTAAAAGCATGATTTATTTGTAAATAAACATTCCTTGTTTGCTGTGTGTCATGATTTAACTGTGTTATTTGTAAACAGATGCATCATTATCTTTCCTCTTACGTTTTCAAAGTTCAGCATTTGTATGTATTTCCTGTTTCCCTCTCGCCTGATGGTATACCTACACAGTATTATAGTTTGAGTCGAACCGAGTTTATCCAGAAAATTCCAGAGTACCTAAGTTGTTAGTTGTTCGTTGTTTGGTTTGTTTTATTCTATGTTGGATTAGGTAAAACTTGCGCTACGCCGCCTATTTGGACTATGGTTTATATCATCATTTATGAAAGTGCTTTTTAAATTACAAATTAATTATTATAAGCTTTTATTTAATTAGCCCTGTTAGTGGAGGGCCAAATCTTGCAACAGCATTTTAGACTAGTGGGATCCAACCGATTGAGCTGAAATTTGGAACACATGTAACCTCAGTGACAATACAATAATATGGTACCATAGAGGTGGTATCATGATGAGACCGGGAGGTGGTCATGTGAACTCTTCAACTTTTCAACTTATCTTCATCGTGTTTGGGCTCGTTGGATTTGTCTTGAGTAGTCTTGACAATTACTGTAGACCTAAATTATGTCCAAGGTCTTATGATGGAGCTGGGAAGTGGTCATCAAAAAAACTTGTTTTGAGAATATGTTGTTCAACTAATAACTTATTATTAACATAATGTTAACCAGTGTTGTAACATTTTTGTAGATGTTGGCGATACTGGAAGATAGTCAAGCGAATAATGTTAATCCGCACAGTGGTGCGATGAATGTAAAACCTTATTTAGATCCTAAAAGACGAAATGAAATAGTTGATGAAACGTTTTTAGAACAAAAAGATATTTTATTAGATATGGTATGTATTTTTCATCATTACAATTTATAAGTTAGAGAAATATATATGTAAATGAACTTACATATTTAATTCAAAAAATAAAAAGAGGTCCAATTTATTTTGTAGGTATTTAAAAATGCGATTAGGTAAAAGTTTAAAAAATATCCGGTGTGAACTCTTGATTCTTCTTCTTTAATCAAATGCCATGTCATCTTGGACGGAATAAGCGATTACATAATTATCTTAGTAGATTGACAAAATTGACCTGACAGAAGTGAAAATTACTATTACTATTTTTTTTTTCCAAGAATTGGTCGTAAAAGTAAGATGATTAATGCTTCGGCCGAGATTAATAAACGTTACTTAGCACGTTCTTTGGCTTAGCATTATTCCTGTCACTATCGCACAACTGTAAAACTACAAGCGCAAGATAGAGACGGGAATATATCTAAGCCAAAGCACGTGCTAGTAACGTTTATTAATCTCGACCAAATCGAACAATCAATGTTCTGTGCTTAAAGAAAATTATTCTAAGACATAGAAAAAAATATCGCTTTCATGCCAGAAAATGAGCTCACAATTAGAGACAAACCATCGGAAACTTGGCAACGTTGCAATACCGATCTTAGTTCAAAAGTTCACTTCTAACTTTGAACAAAATTATTAATCAGAGTTTTGGCACATCAAACAATTGCTCCTCTAGTGATGTGTGAAGTTCGCAACAAATCAATTATCCGATGCCGGAGGGTTTGGGACGGACGAGTAACCTTGTTAGGATCCTCGTACACGATGTAACTTGGATGTGGAAGATATGTTGTTGTACACTCGAAACGGATATTGTAATGTATTGGTGGGTAGGCTCCATTGAGATATAACACTAGAGGAGACACTTTGAACAAACGTCATGTTCCAAACGCCACGTGATACGTGACAAAAAAAAACTTTTTGACTTTTTTCATTTGCAATAAAAAGCATTTTTTATAACTGTACCAAATTTCAAGTCGATAGCATTAGTAGTTGCTGAAATAAGCAGGTGTGACAGACAGACAGACAGACAGACGAAATCGCACCATAAGGGTTCCTTTTTTACCCTTTTAGTACGGAACCCTAACATTAGAATAGATGCGACATTTACTCCGTGAAGTGCGGCTGTTTTACCGCAGTTGATTGGGACAGCACCGTCTAATGCGATGTCTTCTCTAGTGTTTACCTCAACGGTAGGCTCCGAACAATCGTAATTTGAATGTTGGAGTTTTGATTTTTCAAGTTTACACTTGGTGGCATTTGATTGCTCAGAGGCACTCAGAATGAAACACAATGTGATGTATAGCATAATTGTGAATTATTTATTCAATTGGTCTTGTGTCTTCCTTCTATCTTCTTATTCTTAGCTTGTTCATTTAGAATGGTGGTAAGATTGGTAACATTCTATCTATTTCTTGGTGAAAAAGATCCCGTAATTAATGATTTCATTAATTTGTTTCTAACCCCATTTCAGTCAAGAATTTTATTACATCGTATTATCTATATTATGTCTGTCTATGTATTTACTAACTGTAAGTTCTTTAGAATATAATCATAATCATTACAGATCAACTGTCAAGGTTAAATCCATAATTTATTTTCGTTCTCATCAGCTTTGATGAGATTTATGTTATTTCTTCTATTGACGTTATATCTACCATTTAGCGTAATCAGACTCCTTCTGTTACTTGTATTGATGATTTAGTATCTAAATTCATAATATTATTTATTTTGTTACCTTCATTAAGCGTTATTCTTCTTCAAATTCACTTGTTTTGAAGACATCATTAAGTTTTCTTCTTCTTGAAAATTATTCGAATACTACTGTCTGCACTATAAGACTTTCATCAATAAGGCTAATACAATTTTTTTTGTTTTTAATCTGCAAAATAAATAAAAATACTATTTCAGCTAGAAACAAAACTGAAAGAGGTCAGAGACAAAAAGAAAAAGAAAGCACTAAATGGGTTTGACGGCAACAATACTTTAAGTCACAATAGTTATGAAAATCATAAGCAGCCGTGCGACAAGAAATTGGAAAACGTTGATCTCAAACTTAAGGTTAACGGCATCAGTGCTATTGGTGATGCAAATCTATTACTCAAGTATGGAACTGGTACGAAAAATTTCAAAATTTAACATAACATTATGCCTGTATACCTCAAAGGGTAGACAGAAGTACAGCTACATTTTGCTAGCTATAGGGGGAGAGGCTATTGCCAGTAACTAGGCAGAAATTAAGACTGAGCTGCTACTGCGAATTTCCTAATGGAAGCACCCCAATTATACTTTGCTTGACCCTGGGATCGAACCTGCAACATGCTCAGTAGTCGTGCTTACAAACACATTATTAATTTAGTCATACAACGTGTAAGACAGTAAGCGATCGACTTCAAAGGGGGCATTATACGCATTATTCTCATTAGTCTTACACGTTGTATGACTAAATTAATAATGAAAATATAAATTATTTAAAACTTCCTCGTAGGTTCAGTGTTGTGAACACAAATGTATGGAACAGCAGTTTTTTTTTTTCGTGTTTTCAGGGTTCGTCCCATAGTAAAAGTTGCTCATGGAGTTTAATGTCCTTTTTAAGGTCTGTCGCTTATTCTGCTACCCGTTCCATAAAAACTGCATATTTTACCATCATTATCGCATAATTCCACTTTGCTCAGGATTGGAATTAAAAACATTAATGCCTAACCCTCCTTCTGACGCAGTCGGGTAAAAACCACTTCCATCATCGGTTCTTATTGTAGCAGCTGTTTCATATTGTTCTTAGTTTTGGCATTGTGTATGTTTTCTTTGTACATACATTTTATATAGAGACAAAAAAAAGGAAGGCATAATATATTTTCCTCATAGCATTTCATATAAATTGCAGATTTACTCAATCTTCTTATGATACATAACGAAGATTAATATGCACAATAAGGAAGTAATATTTCTCAACCAACGTACGAATATTTAGTAATATTTTATCAGTCAACGTCTTCCTTTTAATAACATGAGCCAAAGTTAAGTCAATTAAAACAACTCTTCCATAAGTAATGAACGCTGACAGGATAATTTAATTATAATAATGTTGACGTAAGCTTTTTAATAATGTTTGTTTTAAAACGAAAAGCTTTTGAACATTAAATCAAGCTTATTATTTAAGGTTTGGTCAATAAAATTATGAAAAAGAATTCTGCCGCTATAACCAATTTGAGATTAGAAAATGTTACAAAAAAATTAAGCCCACGTTTGATATATTAAATAAAAAGGACGTTCAAATAAAAATCGAAACTAAACTAAAAATACTACACAAAATCCACCCGACAGGATTATCAGGATTAGATATTTTCAGAATTATCGGATTGTCCATGATATATCATGCAAACAGTCTCGATTGCGATCTTAATCTTAACAATTTTTAAAAGCAAATATTTTTACGCGACCGTGGCTCACCGTGGTAACTCGTAAAATATAATAATAAAACACAATATAATGTATTACCTATGTGGGAAGATGTAGTGGGAAAAGTCTTATTGACAAATTTATTAGATCTAATAGTAATATCATAAGCACATAGATTTTTGGAGATTCCAGAAATGACGACAAAAGTGTATAATTATTTAGTCCATAACATAACATTTGCAAGGCTATTTTCATCGTAATATAATATAGCCTTGATTTAACACGGAATACTTAATGACGTCATAAAGCACGTTGACATGGATATAATTTATTAATAATTTACGTGGGCTAGGTCAGTTAGCAGGACGATTAGGCGGGTAGACCGTAAAATTGTAGTAAATCAACCGAAAATAGGTAGAAAAATAAAAATTACTATGGGTAATTAAAATCTACCTACCTACTATATGGATAATTAAAAATATATTGTTACTAGCTTCCGCCAGCGGCTTCGCCCGCGTTTTTCGGGATAAACGGTAGCTACGTGTTATTCCAGACTATAATCTATCTGTGTGCCAAATTTCATCCAAATCCGTCCAGCCGTTTCAGCGTGAAGAAGTAACAAACATACACATACACAAACACTAACACACACGCACAAACTTTCGCATTTATAATATTAGTGTGATTCTAAATAAAGCAAATCAGGATTTGTGGAAGATTTAATGAAAAAAAAAACCTATTGGTAAAGTTAGACCACAATTTACACATTTAAAAAATAAACATAAAAGCAAGTTTCGTAGAGCAAAGCGAAATTTATAAAAAATAAAGGAAAAACAATACTGAAAAAAGTCTAATATCCAATATATTAGGACCTGGTAACAAGTAGGGTCACATGGTTGACAGTGGATCACTTTTTTTCAGACTTCTCTAGATGATAAACCGATCGTCGGTTTTGTATGAAAAATAGACGTGAGGCTTGGATATTTATCGTATATCAATAAATTTTACCTTTTATATCTTCAGGTGTTTATTTAAACAAGTAATCGAAAGTTTTTTAAAAAATGGGATTTGATCCACTGTGTACTATGGATGGTAAACAATGGATCGCCCCATGGTGAACAATGGATCAAGGGGTTTATGAGGCGTAATAAAAGACATTTCGTTGCGAATCAACTTACTATATTAACATAGAACCTCCTCCTTTTTGGAAGTCGGTTAAAAATAAAAACAAAATCAACATTCTGTTGTTTTTAAAAACATAATTATTATTTTAATCAAAGTATTTTTGTGATAACAAGGCAGAAGCAATAGAAGCAACATTTGCATCTAGGTTAAGAACAAAGGAAGCAAAAACAAATCAAAACTTTTAAGAAAAAATAATAATTAAAGATCCCTATTTGTTATTTAGTAGGTATTTTTTTTTGTTAAGGGTATGACTACCTCAGTATATCAACTCTATAAAATCTCATAAATGTCCTTTATATAAACTATTAATGACTCAACAACCAGCTCGATAACACTTTGACATTTTTACTTAAGGCAAGTGAATACTTGTTGTGAATACTTTTCGGACTTTATAGTTTGGTGTCAGGCGATGAGCATCCCCCCTTTTATTGTACCTTTGTAAAGTAGTGAAGGCGATGTTGAATTCTTGGGCCGCTTGTCTTATACTTTTCCCAGACTTTATCGCATCTAACGCATTTTTCATTTGGTTCTCCGTATGATTGTCTATTTTTCTGTCCGTTTTCTTTCTTCCCATTCTGTAAATTTAGTTTATTTCAATATTTCAATTTATTAAAAAACATTATTTAGCTTTAAGAATAAAAGTAATTTTAAACATCATGGCCTTAAATTACTTATCACCAAGTACACAGTGAATCGCGATCCACGGTGTACTCAGTGGATCAGATCCACCGTGTACACAGGGAATCAGATCCACCGTTCACCTTAGTGGCGTTTCACACAGAAGCAGGAATTTACACGTTAAAAACAAAGAGCTTGTTAGTTATTATAATGATAAATTACAGCTTATTGATAACGTCAAATAGTAGCAATATAATATCATCGAAATTTATAGTAGTTTTGCAAATATAAACAGAATATCAACTCACTTTTTCGGTATTTTGAGCCAAGTTGAAATAAAAATTCACTGTCACACGTTGTTACTTGAACACAGCCGCTTGCGAACTAAGGGAGCGTGGATTACGTGCGGGGGGGCGTCTGTAACCGCTAAAATCTTATCGCTACCTATACTAGTTTCGCCAATGTGTGGGTGGTCCAGTGTACCCTACTGATCCACCGTTAACCATGTGACCCTATACATGAGACAAGCTAGCTCCTAAAGAGGAGATAGAACAAATAAAATCCTGCTTATACCTAATACATTACAATTTTAGGTAAAGGCTCAGTGAATTTGGAAGCTAACGGAATATCTAACATAGGCAAAGCTCGTGTGGAGTTGGGTGTTGGAGAGTCTGCGCTCTACATACCAGGCTTGACTGATTTATTTATTGGTAAGGTTAAATCGAACTAATATCACACACACAGACACGGATAGACTGTCTATCCATCTGTTACGTTTTGACGGTTAAACTGTACACATACTGATGAAATTTGGCGAGGAGACAGTTTGAACTCAAAGGAAGGACATGGGATACTAAATGGGTTTGGGTACATTAACATTTTTTCCTAAGTTGCTGGTCATACCTCAGGCAAAAGCTAGTTCCTTATGTTTGGAAACACGAAAGAATATTAAGTATCACACAAGCATCGTGGAGTTAATGTTTTGGGTCAAAGGTCGAGTGTTAATCTTTTTAGACAAGATTATAAAGAAAGAATCTATACTATTATAAAATTGTAAAAAAGCCGTGTCTGTACATTGAAGATATTCCAGAAAAAACAGTCGGGATAGGGTCCTGGGACGTAACCATACCCAAAAAGATTTTTTGTCTGTTTGTCTGTTTGTGCGCAAATCACGCAAAAAGTACTGAACGGATTTTGATGTGATTTTCACAGTTCGATAGCTTGGGGTCCAATTTAAAATCTAAGCTACGTTTCATCTAATTCCGGTGGGATAAACCAGTGATACAACTTGACCTCTTAGTAGTACTAGCCACCCACATTACGGAGGTCATTTAAAATGGTCATTTCACTGTAGTCCACGCGGACGGAGTCGCGAGCAAAAGTCTAGTATCTTATAATATTCTTCTTCTAGAAATATTTAACAGACTGTAAAACGATAAGATAGAAGGCTTTTTTTAAGTGTCTGAATTTTACGACTAAATCATAATTTGATGCCTTTGAAAGAAACCAGGCTTGAACTAAAAGATAATAGAACATTGACTGTTTCCATTTTTTTTATGTTTGCCATTTTAAGTACTTGAGAGTGAAATCCAACATTATTAAATCCAAATTTTTAGTATAAGTAAGTACCTAAAAATACCGTCTCTCCTCCATTAAAATGTTATTATCATTTTCAAAGATCGTGGACATATAAATTGCAACAAGCAAAACTTGACAACAACAAAAGAAGCAAATAATAACAAGGTCGATGAATCTCGAAGAAATGGCGATGTTCATTTTAATGAAACAACTACTAGAATAGCTAGTGAAACTGTTACTACACCTCATACGCCTACTGTTCATCATAAAGCTGAAATTAAGAACGCTACCGTCCAAGCCTGGAATTCATCTACGAGTAGTAGTACTACTGCTACACTTCTTCCTGTAACAATGAATTCGACAATTGGTAACGTAACTGGTAATAATACTGTTTAGTTAGACAATGTACTCAATGGTAATAAATAATTATTTGACATGGTTCCGCATTATTTTTTTCTAGTTATTACTACTTACCACCACCTTTTCCAAATTAGATTGAGGCCGTCTTACAATCTAACCAGATTTTATTATCATGCCATCTCGCCTAATGTTAAGCGATGAGGTCTACGATGCTCACTCCTGCTTAGAAGAAACCGATTTACTCGTGACTTGAAGACACCTAGATTGGAACCTATCGGGAACACCCACGTAGGCAGCGCAGATGGCTGAATATCAATATTTTACATGAAACGCTGCTATCTGACCTCCACAACAACCCAACTATTCGCTACTACGTATTGCTAATTCTAAGGTTAGGTTGTCAGACTTTCGAGTTTCGGACTTCTCATTATGATTATCATAGATATTCGTATGACAACTGGGACCGACTGTTTAATATGCTCTCTGTGGACTTGTAAAGAATGACCACCCATCTATGAACTGACCGCAGCAAGCGCAGCTTAACCTTGCAGACGACGACGATCAGCGTAGCTGTAATTTAGCCACGGGCCCCTCATCATTTCATTCTCAACGTCACTAATTAATCTCTCGTCTTCGATTGTTTTTTTTGGGTTTTTGTGTTAGAAAACAATCGAAGACGGAAGATTAAACTCTCTTCCGTGGATTCAACTACGATTGATCTTACGACCCTAAATAAGACCGGCCAAAAAAAACCTAAAATTTCCTAAAAAAAGAAAACCGATGGATCCTAACTGTAGGCTGATAAAATTACAAAGGCAACCAGTATTTTGATTACTAATGATTCTAGATCGCGGATAATGTTATGATTTCATGTTCGTGATATTACATCATTTCTTGGCACGTGTATGGAAATTACTGTGTAATGTTATACCGTCTTTCTTCTTGGCTTAATCACATGCTGTCAATAGGGTGAGTGGCATGAGGTAGTAGGTCGTGTAGTAGCCAAACAATGGGCTGAACAAAGAAATTTCTTTCCGAAAAGGACGTTGGTAGTTTTGGGCTTGATATGGTACAGTAATAAAAGCTTAATCAAGATTTTTGGTTAAGCTTTTTCGAAGAGAGATATTTTCTTTTTTGGGGGTTCAAGAACATGTTGCGCTGAACCCAAATACCTACGTAAAAGGACGAGGATGTGAGGTGTGAGGTGTCACGTATATTTCGATAGTTATCGAAATATACGTGACAGCGATCTGCGATTGCGATCATCGAAGCGTGATTGAGATTTATTTGGGTCGTTCTTATTATGAAGTGATCTAGTGCGAGGGTTGTGTTGAGCAGTAAGGATTACAGGCTAATAAAATAATTATATTGATTCAGTTGGATAGAAATCTAGTCGTTGCCGTTGTCAACAAAACTTCCTATAATAAAGACGATTCTTTAAACTTGTGCTTGATAAGTATCATATACCTACTGATTTTAATTTTAGCATTGAATCGACCGAAAATACAGAAATGTGATAAATATAATATGATTGAGATAACCTTGAATAATTTGCGTGTCAAATAAAGGTTCACCAGATAATAATGACAGCCTAACTATTTTTGCTTTGCTCAAGGGCGAAAACAATATCAATTTATCTAAAGTTACTATTACCATTTATCAAGTTCCAATATCATGTAAATCAGTTCTATTCTACAGATTCACATTAATTTTCTTCTAGATAGTTTGGAAGTTTTATACTTAGTTCAATCTAGTGTTGCCTAAGAAAATGTTGAAAGATTTATTGCAAATTGGATCCTTTCTCGATCCTTCTTTAATCTGACAATTACTTATTTGATTTATTAATGCAGTTTCGTTAATGAGTTCAATAGGAATTATTCGATCAAGCATCGATATTTCTAAAAAAACAGTTTTTATATAATTACTAGCACTTTGCCCGCGACTTTGTCCGTGTGGCATACACGTAGTGTCATCTAGCGTCTCAAAGCAATTTTGACTGTCGAAGGTTATTGTTCTATTCCTTGGGAATAGTACTTTTTTTCTGAATAAAAAGTACTCTATGTCCTTTTCTGTACCTCTGACAACGTACGGCTACAGATCAAGCTATATATTTCCAGTATAAGCTGATCTCGCATTGTATAGGATTTCCTTACAGTGAGAGGTCAGTGTAAACTGGGAATGTATAGCTTTATGTGTAGCCGTGTGTACCAATATGCAAAGTTTCATGATGATCGGTTCAGTAGTTTAGGCGTGAAAAGGTAATTTATTTTTGTAAATAGGCTTGCGTTTGACCGCCATCTCGCCTGATGTTAAGCGATGATGCGGTCTACGATGGAGCACGCTTGCCTAGAAGAAACCAATTCACTCGTGACTTGAAGACACCCAGATTGTAACTATCGGGGAACACCCACTCGGGCAGCGCATTCCACTGTTTGGCGGTTTTCACAATGAAAGTGGAACCAAAGCGCTTCGTTCGGGTTTTTGGTATATCAACCATGTTATTAATAAAGAAGTTAAAATAAATTATCGTGGAAATTATTCCCAAGTTCACCATTATCGTTCCCTACATGCCACCTATGTTGCTAATTCCTTCTTTACTTAGTAGAAAAGTTGTGCCGTAATCTTGGAAGTATCTAGTTTCTCAAGCTTCTTTTGTTGCTGTCATCCGGGGGTGAATGTCAAGGTATTATCAACTACCAGCGGCGGCTTTTACGTAAAGAAAAATGGCGGAATGTGAGAATATTTTGTCGTGTATAATATGCAAGCCTTTGCGTGTCATGTTTCTGTTTCTATATGATTTAAATGGGACATGATATTGTTGACGTGATGTAATTTTGGAGTCATGTTTAATATTTTTTTTACTATCGTTCTTATTTTTGTAACATGTATTCTTTGTGAGGCTATGGTGACAATGTTTAGCTGCAACGCAACATTATTTTAACTAGTTTTCCTTTTATCCGACTACAAAAAGGAGGATATGCCTACTCAATTCGATTGTGTTTTCTTTTATCATTATCAACTAGGTACCATTGGACATGGATTCAATTCTCAGCCACTCTTATTATTATCATTGAATTTTCTTTCAATCAAAGAAAATCGTAACTGACAATATTTACCGTAGTACTTTGCAAATGTAGAGCATTGGATATTATTATTTGTTAGCTGATGGTATAATAAATAATAATTAAGCATTCCAATTTAGAATTATATGTACTTATACGTATAGCGACCCCGCAATAGGGAGACTTGAATTCTACTATATTCTAAATATTCATATATTTGACTTTCTAACAGTTAAAATTCAAACAGTTGATCAGTTCGTTAGCAAACATATCTGTTAGTTTTATAGTAACTGTCGTTTTTGCAGTGAGCTTGGTTCAATTTATTTTTACCAGGAATGCCACAAACTTTTTCCTCCGTGTTAAAACTTTTATCTTAAAATCTGAAGTTTTGTGGTGCAAGTATTTTATAAATTTTTTGCTCTACCACTTGATGAACCGGATACCTTGCGTTGGCGGGTGGACTCGTTATTTAAAGAAAAGCAACTTCTTGACTATGAGATGTAATGTTCCAAATTTACAATAATAATATTTAAAGAAAAAATGCACGAATGCTACGCAATGGTGGCGTCGTCGAGAAGAAGGAAGTAACAGGCAGTGTTGCCAGGTAGCGGGCGCCTTGTGCGCTCCGCGTTATTAACAATGGTCCGAGGTCCAATCACTTGGTCCGAGGTTATCGCCAATGGTCGCGCCGAAGGCATGTTGTGCCGTGCACACACATGCAGGCGTCAACAAGTTGCCCCCCTCGGCAAAGGCGTGTGGCTTGCAGGAACAGTTGGTAACTCTTGATCCTCAACTGGCAGCGGGCACAGTCTATTAAATGCACGCCGCAGAATACCCGAAGTGGTCTTAACGTCGGCGACTCTGGTCACACCATCTTTGCCCGGATAAATGCAGGATATCCTCCCGAGCAGCCATCTGTTGGGTGGTAGACGGTCATCCTTGACCAGCACCATCGTTCCTAGTTGCAGGTCTCTTCCTTGCTTGCACCATTTCTTGCGCTGCTGCAACTCTGTAATATACTCCTTGTGGAATCTATGCCAGAAATGGGCTTTCAACTGTTGAGTTCTCATGTATCGTGAAAAGGTGCTCATTCTTGTGGCATCTTGTGCCTGAGGAGAGGGTAATATGGTTAAGGTTCTCCCAAGAAGGAAATGTGAAGGTGTGAGGGCTACTAAATCTAATGGATCAGTGGACAACGGAGTAAGGGGCCGTGAGTTCAAGATAGCCTCTACTTGAGTAAGCACCGTGTTCATTTCCTCGTAAGTAAGATTTGCAAGGGCAAGTATACGTTTTAAATGATGTTTGACCGATTTCACAGCACTCTCAGCTAAACCGTTAAAGTGGGGGCTATACGCTGGCGAGAATTTAAAGTTTATAGATAAAGATGAAGCATAAGAACCTATATAATCAGCATTTGATTTCAAAAACCTAGCCAGTTCATTACATGCTCCCACGAAACATGTGCCATTGTCCGAGAACATGTTTACAGGTTTTCCTCTACGGGCAATGAACCTGTTTAAAGCGGAAATAAAGGTTTCAGAACTCAGATCGGTCACAAGTTCCACATGTACGGCTCTGACAGCTAAACATACAAAAATGCATATGTATGCCTTTATTAATTTACTGCCTCTACCTTTTCGGTTCAGAATCATCACTGGTCCTGCATAGTCTACTGCTGTGTTTACGAATGGGTAATCAGCATGAAGGCGTTGTTCAGGGAGGTTGCCCATTATTGGCTGTGTAACTCTGCCTGAAAAACGACAACATGTGACACAATTATGTACTGTCTTCCTAGAAAGATTTCTACCGTTCAAAACCCAGAACTTATGACGAATGTTCGACAGCAGTAATTGTGGACCAGCATGCATGAGTAATTTATGATAGTGTCTAAAGATGAGTACTGCAATATGGTTAGATGCATGTAACAATATAGGATGTTTAAGGTCATACTCATAATGTGAGTTACAGAGTCTACCTCCTACTCGAATAAGACCATCAGAATGTAAAAACGGATTCAAATTTATTAATTTATTTTTTAATGGCAATTGTTTTTTATTATGTAATAACTTATACTCTTGTGTAAATGATTCTTGTTGTGAAATTTGACATAATGTAATTAATGATGAATTAAGCTCATGTAAAGTTAAGAAACCTATACGTTTGTTTTGCGAAAAGCGACAGTTGTGTAAAAACCGCAATATATAGGCTGTAACGCGTTGTAGCCTACCAAAATCAGAAAACCGATTTATGAAATCAACTGATTGCGTTTCTAAAATATTTAAATGACTTTGAACCTTAAATTCCGGCAGTTCACCTTCCTTTATATTTGTTGATGACGCAGGCCAGGTAGATTCAGGCTGAATTAAAAATGCAGGTCCCGACCACCACAAGCTGTTGGATTCTAGCTGGCCAGCATCTGCTCCCCGCGACCCGATATCTGCAGGGTTCGATTTTGTAGGTACGTAACGCCATGTACCAGGTTCTGTAAGAGACTTAATTTCATGTATTCTATTATAAACAAATGGTTTAAGCAAATTGGACTTTGAAGTGTTAATCCAACCTAATACAATGGTTGAGTCACACCAGTAGGTACAACTCTGAATTCTTATTAATGATGTTTTTACTTTATCAGCTAAATGAGCTGCTAAGAGAGCGCCACACAATTCTAACCGTGGCACTGTCATGGGTTTGAGAGGAGCTACACGACTCTTTGCAGTTACTAAATGAACTGAAACTTTTTTATCATGAGAAACAGAACGAAGATAGACACAAGCACTATAAGCTTGAGTTGAGGCATCACTAAAGGCATGGAGCTCACAAATTATAGGATGATCACATATAACATGTCTAGGTATTCTTATTTTGTTAATGTATAGTAATGATTTAATAAAGTTACACCAAGTTGCTTGAATTTCAGTGGATACATTTTCATCCCATGTTACCTTTAATGACCACAACGTCTGTAAAATTATTTTAGCTTGTAATATGCAAGGGTTAATGAGTCCAAGAGGATCGAATATTTGAGCTATTGTAGATAAAATTATGCGTTTTGTAATGTGTTCATGTTGTGTAATGTTTACTGAAAATAGTAACACATCTTCTTTACAAGCCCAAAGTAAACCTAATGTCTTTGAATACTCATGGTTACTTAAATTAAGGTAATCATCTTTGCTACATTCACCTATGAGTTCTTGAATAATGCATGAATTGTTTGAATGCCACTTTCTTAAATGAAGCTGTCCACCTTTAAGTTGGTTAATGACACCTGTGCTAATGTTAACAAGTTGGGATACATCATCTGCCCCATAAGTATCAACATAAAAACCTTTAATGATAGCATCTGAAACGGATTTGTCAGTGCATTCTTTCCCCAACTGAACTAAACATCGGGTTGCAAGATATGGTGCAGATGCGGTACCATAAGTAACGGTGTTAAGTTTATACTGTTTGAGTTGCTCGTTAGGTTCGAAACGCCAAAGTATCTGTTGAAGCATACGTTGGCTTTCAGTTACGTTTACCATCCTATACATTTTTTCTACATCTGCAGTGACAACATATTTAAACTGTCTGAATCGGATCAATATACTAATGAGGTCACTCTGGACTGTAGGACCGACCATTTGAATGTTGTTAAATGATAACCCGGATGATGTTGCTGCAGATGCATCAAAAACAACTCTTAATTTTGTTGTTAAACTTGTCTCACGTAATACTCCATGATGTGGCATAATGTATGTGTATTCATCCTTGTCAGGAGTTGTGTTCTCAGTCATGTGACCTAATGATATATATTCCTTAATGAACTCAGCATATTGCTGTTTGAATACAGGGTCACGCTTGAATCTACGTTCTAACGATATGAACCTAGATAGGGCTTGTTCATATGAATTCCCTAATTTTTGAGGCGATTCTATTAATGGAATTGTTACAACAAATCGACCATCATCTTCACGAATTGTAGTTTGTATGAAATTATTTTCACATTCCTGTTCCTCTTTGGATACAGGTTTGTGCACTCTAACGGATTCAAGTTCAAAGAATTTAGTCAATTGATCTTGAAGTTGATCATCATAATGTGTAATTGAATGATTGCAATGGACTGTATTATTATTCTTATTTTGTAATGAGTATGTGGGACCAGATATCAACCATCCAAACTTTGTTTCACTTAATGTAGGTTTATTTTTACCTAGTGAAATATTATTAGACAATAATACACTCCAAAACAAGTCCGCTCCAAGTAGCATGTCTACTTGGGACGGTGTGTGGAATAAAGGATCCGCTAATGTAATGTTTTGGGGTATATCTAACGATGAATGATTGACTTGTCTGCAAGGCAATGCTTGAGTAATGCATGGAACCACAAAACAATTAATGTTTTCAGAAAATGTATTGATAAGTGATGATATAATGACATCACATCTCTTATAAATGCAACTAGATTGATGATTTAACCCTTCAACTAATGTTGATGTTGAACGGGTTGATAATTTAAGTTTGTCACATAAGCTCTTTGTAATGAAGCTTGATGTGCTGCCATTGTCTAACAAAACACGAACTTTGTGTTTGTGACCGTTGTGGTCAGTGACATGAATTATAGCTGTTGACAATAACACTACACATTGAGTATTGTGATTGGATGATAGGACTACAGGACTTGTTAATGACTGTGTGTTTGGCTGCGCTGTGCAGAGTACTACACTACTAGTGTTAGGAGTGGGTTGTGTTGAAGTTGGCAGAGTGTCAGTACTACCACTGTTTGTCTCCTGTGTACTGGATGACTCACCTAAATGTAACATGGTGTTATGTCGCTTGTGACAGTGTCCACAGCCACCCATTTTGCATTTAAATGATCTATGACCATAACGCAAGCAATTCAGGCACAGATTAAGGGATCTTGCCTTTTGAATGCGAGCTTCAATAGTAAGAGACTTAAAGCTTGAGCACTGATAGATGGCATGATTACCTTCACATAATGGACAAACATATGGTTTTTTAATGGCTGAAGACTCTGAGTTTATGTTGAATGTCTTTTGTTTAGTGTGTGTACTGTCACTTGGTCTTTGTTTTGAACAATTGTTATGACCTTGTTCTATTGTCTCCAAAAGATCTGCGCGATTTTTTAGAAATTTATTAAAATCAACAATAGTGGCCAACTCATCCAATTCGTTGCGGTAAGTTTCCCATTCCCGGCTAGTCACTGAGTCCAATTTACTTGAAACAATATGTATAATGATCACATCCCACCCATCTGTGGGCAATTTGAGTGTTTTTAAAGCTCTTAAGTTACGATTTACTGTGTCTATTATGTTGCGCAAAGACTTAAAGGATTCCTTTGTCAACTTTTCAATATTAAAGATAGCCTGAATATGATTGTAAACCAGAAGTCGTTTATTATTGTAACGGTTGCATAGTAGCTCCCATGCTACATTGTAATTTTTATCGGAGAAGTCAAGCGAACTAATGATTAATGCAGCACTATCCTTTAAAGCAGCACGCAGATAGTGAAACTTACTGATTCTCGGTATTGCGTCATTTGTATGTATTAATGAAACATATGTATCATGGAACTCTAACCAGTTGTGATAATGACCCGAAAAGGTAGGCAAGTGTATTGTAGGTAATTTAAGTTTGATCCCACCTTTATTTCCAGAAACAGTACCAGAACCTGCGCTCGATCCGTTGCCCGCAGCGGTCTCCTGCTTACTCAACAGCTCTCGGGCAACAGCAACTGCAGAGTAGTACTGGCGCTCGAACGTTTCGCGTTCCTTGTACTGGTCCTCTGGAATTTCACACACATTTTCGATTTCACACTGTGTATTATCATACTCGGGGTATAATGCTTCTATATTTGTTAATCTTATTGTTAGTTCACTGATTTGTAAGGTACTTAAGGTATCACAACTACGTATTATGTTTAAATATGACTGAAACTGAGTTAATTTAGCCTTAAAGCTTCCCCGTTTTTTGACTAATGGCAACCCTTTAACCGCCAAGCGACGTATCAGTTTTCGTGCCCTTAGCGCCAGGCACAGTAAACTATTAATAAATACCTACATAAAATAGGGATGTGCTTTATGCACTTTTTGAACATCGATAGTTCGTAACTATGTTATGTGATCATGGTTAGTAACACCTGCATATACACCAACGTATCACATCTGCTACAAAAAATGCACAGCTAGACATAGACATCCCCCAGATGCTTCCACCTCGCCTGGTCTCGGGCCATCCGCATTCATCACTTTCACGGGGAGAGTACACATAGGTATCTATCCGGTTTACCATGCGCGAGGACCCTACAATAATAGCATGGCATTTTGCTGGATTTACTTTCAAGCCAAATTTGCCTGACAAGTCTTTAAGCGCTATCATATCCCGGTTTATGGCTTCCGGCAAACTTTTCAGGTTTTTAAAAGAAATAAAACAAAGTTTATAGAGATTTAGAAGATTTATTACAGTATTTGCATTATTCAGATTTATTTTCTATCACAATACCTATACTTAATCATTTACAATCATAGGTATATTTTTTATTATTATAGGTATTTTTTTTATTTATCATAGGTATTTTTTAGGTATTTTTTAGGTATATGTTCAAACAACTGCAATTCTGTAGAGGTGCTGTCTAATTCGACAGCAGGCGACAACCCACTAACAAAATCGTCGAAATCTTCTAGCTGTGGCGGGGTAATTTGCGTTGTCCAATTAACCTCATCGCTTTCTTGAACCTAAAATGATACAACAAAGTAAGTATTAGTAGAGAACCTGGTATATCCACCAATAATGGAAGATAACAGATAGAATCGTTACATATAGTGGCGTTAGTGACTGAACATGTTAAGTACACTATTTTGGTAAGCTAAACCTGCACCCGAATTGCGTAACTCAATTGCTATCACCATGGCATTGTTTTTCACATTCATTACGCCGTATGATTGTTAATCCGTGCTCCTGTAACTAGCTCAACGCCGCAATGGATGTTGTTGAACTGTCAAAATGAAAGCCATGGCGAAAGAAATTGAGTTACGCAATTAGGCTGCTGAACTGATCAAATGTTAGCTGAATCGTAACCGATTCAGCTTATCGTGTATTAACATAAACGATAAAAGAATGTTGTAACATACAAGATGCCTTCCTTATCTATTACTATATATATATAAGTATTTACGAAATAATGTAAATAAATGGGTTAATTCATTGTCTAGATCGGATAATACAGGCTTTAGTGAGTTTACTTTGGGCTAGATAGCAAAAATAGGAAAATAGATGTCCCGGAATAATTATTAACTATTTATTTATTTAAAACTTCATAGGTGGGTGCTTTATGCACGTCTGTCTCGCCCGTCAGTGATATAGCGTGAATATAAGTAAACTAAAATAAAACTATGTAAGAAATCAATAAAACTTAAATATTTACCTCTTCCTCAACATCAAACTCGTCGCCTGATACAAATTCTTCGTCATCATCACCTTCTAAAATTCTTATTAGCTCTTCAGCAGTCGTCATAATAATTATTACACAATTTTCATATAGTCAATGTATCGATGAATAAACGATACTTATTCACAACACTAATGGAAAATTCCAGAATGCACTACACGCTTATGACGTAAGCAGTGGTCGTGTATATCCAACCGTGGCGGTGAGCGTACTGACCAAATTTGATTCGAGACGCATGCACTAGGGATGTGACCACCTATGCAGTTGCTGATATTTATCTAGTGTAAATTTACTCCATTTCAAAGGAATTAAATGAAACACTCATAAATATTTACAAAGACACGTTTTATTAAAAATCACTGCATTTGTTTTGGGATTAATTAGTCAGTTTAGCGCGAAATATTTTTAATTACATTTATTTTAGTATTACTAAACTTTGGTATGAGTCCCGTCCCTAATGTCGTATTTTACCGTCGCTGGCGCTGCAGGTCAATGCAAATTCCGAAAAAATATTATAGTAATTCATCGAACTTTTAAAACTGTTATTACGGCATATAATTAAAAGACATATGTTGATTACATTATTATATTACTAGTTGTATAACTATTTACCTTATACAAACATATTTTTCATAGAATACAGCATAATTAAATAAAAAATTAAAACTAAAAGTGATGGTGTATTTGGTCGTTTATATACGACGCTGGCGAAATGGACACGAAAATATTTGTCGGATTAATCCGACTTTGGCGGTTAATGGGTTAAGCAACTCCATGATATATTTATTATGAAATTACCACTGTAAGTTGGAAAGATGTTTTTTAATAATGATGATAGTGCGAGATACTTAAATTTTACGTGCAATGAGGCAGCGAGGCGAGGGTGCACATGAAAAGGGTCAAACACCAAGCAAGCGAGTGCAGCGCGCGCGCTAGGGCTCCACGCAAGCATATAACGTGGCTAGCCCGGCCGGCAGGCAACAGCGACCACGTTCTCACCACGCGGACACGCGTTTATATTGCACTGTAAACACGAAATATTTTACGTTAATGAACACAATAATCACACAAGCAGGGGCGTTCCAAGATGCTCAGGCCGGAATGAAATAGGATGGGTTTAGGATGGATGTAGGATAAGGATTTGTTTAGATTTGTTTCTTTCGTTCACGATACGAATTCCACGATTTCCACGTAATGGCCGCCTTGTGCGCAGTATTCTTCGGCTCTCGTCGTTGACTCCAATCTTCAACTCCGACTCGTAGGATCAAAAATGATGAACCGGATACCTTGCGTTGGCGGGTGGACTCGTTATTTAAAGAAAAGCAACTTCTTGACTATGAGATGTAATGTTCCAAATTTACAATAATAATATTTAAAGAAAAAATGCACGAATGCTACGCAATGGTGGCGTCGTCGAGAAGAAGGAAGTAACAGGCAGTGTTGCCAGGTAGCGGGCGCCTTGTGCGCTCCGCGTTATTAACAATGGTCCGAGGTCCAATCACTTGGTCCGAGGTTATCGCCAATGGTCGCGCCGAAGGCATGTTGTGCCGTGCACACACATGCAGGCGTCAACACACTATTTTCAACACTTTTAGTTAAAATTAAGAGGGAAACTTTACCTATATTTGAGTAGTTTGTATCTATTTCAGATTTACAAAATACTTAGTTGAAAATTTATACGATTCCTGTAAAGGCGTGGCTTTGCTAAAGTGTTTGTATGCGCCAGAGGTATCAAATTATTGAAGGTGTCTGTACAGTGTACATACAATGCGATTCAAGTTAGAACAGGAATTGATACTACTATATACTCGACCTCGGAACTGTCAACTATCAGTTAAAAAGTAAGGCTTGCAAAGAAAATCATATAATTATTTTTTTTTCACTTTATTTAAATGAGTCTTATGCTATGCCGAGATTTATAAACGTTACACGTGCACATCTAAGTCAAAGCACGTGCTTTGATATGTTCCCCTCACTGTCGCACAACTGTCAAACAAGAAGTGCAACATAGAGGCGGGAAATATCTAAGCATAAGCATATGCTAAGTAACATTTATCAATCTCAGCCTTAGTTTTACCAAGTCTATTGTAATACCTAGATTTTTAATACAAATATACATAATACAGGGTGGCAGGTTAAACAGTGGAAATATTTTAAGGGGTCATTGTACTCATCATTGTGAACAACTTTTACTATGGGACCAACGCTGAAATCGCGAAAAAAAAATCAGCTGTTCCATACATTTTGTTGAGTTATGTGAACATAAATGTATGGAACAGCTGATTTTTTTTTCGCGATTTCAGTATTGGTCCCATAGTAAAAGTTGTTCATAATGATGAGTACAATGACCCCTTAAAATATTTCCACTGTTTAACCTGCCACCCTGTATATGACGCAAGGTCATTCCTATCTTATTTGGATAGCATTGCAAATGTTTTATTTTACCCTAAAAGAGACATTATCCTTCGAATTTATTTCGGTGTTTCTTCTCAAAGGTAGTCAAGTCATATAGGAAACACCAAACTCATCTAGCTTAAAAAATTGTTTGACTTGTAAAAGCGCTATTTTTAACCTATTTACAAAATAATTAACATTTTATCGTGCAATATATATATCTCATCAAGATATCGTGCGTGCACAGTTAGGTCAGGTCCACTCAAATCTGTATGGCTCTTTCCTCTAAAGGCCATTTCAGACTAACCTGCATGGTTTTTGCACATTTTATCTTAATTTGTCTGGACCTTAAAAGAGACATTAACCTTTGAGTTTGTTTCGGTGTTTCTTCTCAAAGGTAGTCATATAGGAAACACCGACCTCATCTAGCTAAAAAATGTTTTGACGTGTAAAAGTGTTATTTTTAACCTATTTACAAAATAATATATTATAATATATATAATAATATATATCATTTATCATTTATCATCCTATCGGTCGGTTGCAGAAAGGTAATTAAATTTTAAAGGAGATTTTAACCGATAGATACAATTTCTATCGTTAAAGTCTCTTTTAAAATTAAATGACCTTTTCTGCAACTCAGTGTTTATCCTACATTGTTGACATGATATTCTCCCGGCAGTGCGGCGGCGGCAGCGGCGGCGGCGGCGGAGGCGCTGGGCGGGGGTGGTCGCCGCGCCCCCCCGCCCCTGCTGCGCTCGCGCACCCTGCCCGCCATCATCGCGCCCGGATTCTCCATACTACATGCTCAAATCGACCCACAACGAAGTAATGGTGAGTTAAATCCAATACAAATATTTTTAGAACGAAGTTCCTTAACGCGGCTTGCGGTAGGAGTTGACTGGGAGAAGTCGTCACGTAATGAAAAAGCGTTGCGCTCCATTCATAAATCTAAAACTCACGGCAATCATACTCGCGGTCTCCGACCAGTACCCGTAAAGGCATCATAGGTGACTGGTAGTAATTATACTGAATCAGGGGTCTATGAGACATTGAGACCTATGCAAAACTCCGTATACCAAATCGACATTTTACATTTGTGTTGATCTTTTGCTCAACATTCACCAGAACTCTGTAAGCAATGCGTTTTTTTATTATTTACTGGACCTAGAAAAGGCATATTTTATGGCCTTTTACCTACTAAAATAAATAAAAGAACCGGACAAGTGCGAGTATGCCTCGCGCCCTAAGGGTTCCGAAATATGATCATAGATGGCGCTACTGCATAGTTCCAATGGCGCCATCTATGAGCAGATGGCTCCACTTATGGTCCGGTGACTGACGGCGGACAACAAAGTGATCCTATAAGGGTTCCGTTTTTCCTTTTGAGGTACGGAACCCTAAAAATGTTTTTGCAATGCTAACAACGAAAGTTCTTATTGTGTATGATGAAGGCAGGCTGTAAACTGAAACTTGCAATGAATCGCGTGATTACAATCTTCAAACTCATTTTACTGAAGTCACAAAATTATTGCAGGAACAGTATTACTTTATGGCTCTGTGAAAAATGTAATATTTTTATACTGATTGCATTTCTAGGTTATATACAGTTTTTGCATTTATTTATGTACTAGCTACCTAGTACATAAATAAATGCAAAAACTGTACTTTTTGTTCTACATCATAGATGTCATTTTTATACTGATTGCATTTCTAGGTTATGATGTAGAACAAAAAAATCAGTTTTTGCATTTATTTATGTACTAGGTAGGTACTATAAAATAAATTTCTTAAACCGAATAAACCAATTTAATAGAATCCAAATGAAGGTCCAAATTATGTTGTCTAATTAGATTATCATTTCACTTTCTACAGTAGGTATTTAAAAACGCAATTTTTAGGGTTCCGTAACTCAAAAGGAAAAACGGAACCCTTATAGGATCACTTTGTTGTCCGCCGTCAGTCACCGGACCATAAGTAGAGCCATCTGGTCATAAATGGCGCCATTGGAAGTATGCAGTAGCGCCATCTATGATCATATTTCGGAACCCTTATGGCGCGAGGCATACTCTCACTTGTCCGGTTTGTTTTTACAAAGCGGGATTTACATTACGAAACTAGTGTCGTGAAACTAGTCTAACAACAGCTTAAAACACGGTCCACTCATAACGATGGTTTTAGTGGACGGCTAAAACTGTGTAGCTGTATTCATAACATTTTTTTCAGTTAGTAGATTGACCAATATAATACTTTAATCTCAATTATGATCATTTTCTAAATAGATCAATATCGGAACGCAAAAGTTTACGTTGCTCGGACAGTTAACTTTATTTTTCTTTGTAGATGAAACAATTGATAAAATTGGAGCTGTCAAGCAGGTTGATAAAAAAAAACGCTAAAACCGCGTCCATATTCCCAGCTGTAAATTACTCATTTGAGATTCTCTTTCTCTATCTAAACTAAAGTACACAGTACTTACCTGTGCAAACAAATGAACTCACTTTTTATTCGTCGTGAAAAAGAGTTTTTCTTTCAGATTTTCTTTTTCACTTGAATATGTAATGGGACTCTTTCCTTAGTTAGGAGTTTCGTGTTAACGTAAAATCTGAATCTAAATCGGTTTTTGTACCGATTGGAAAACGAATCAAGAACGAGTCTTGGAGTACTATGTAAATTGTCTTGTTTTCCGTCTTTTAAAGGGGTTTCCCAAGTAATTTTTCACCTTGGTACCTATGGAGCAGCCGAGCAGGGATGTTGTAGATGCGGATGCAAATGTCATTTTCTTTTAACATTAATAAATATTATACCTAGATGGTACGCCTGAAAAACATAATCCTTTCTTTGCTGTTGCGCAGTCCAGAAAAGTTTTTGGCATCGGTGACCCTGAAAAAGAAAGCAGTTTTATTTTATGCGTCTTGTATATTTCTTAAGAACAGGCAACAAAAGAAATATGTGACCAGACAGCTAACTTTAAACTCTCTAACCCATGTTATGCTGAGTATTCTAGTAAGTCTTTGCCCACGCTAGCTTGAGTGTATTTTTAGTATAAAAAGTTAAACGCACGGAATAACAATAAATATAGCCTGCGCAGAGCAAAGATGTTTATTCTTTGCCTTGATACTTAACTCCTTTGTTGCTGTGCATATAATTGAGTGACAACTTAATCGAAAGTACGGTATTTAGAATACTTCTCAAATATTCTATTCGATTAAGAGTGGGACCAACCTTGAAATCACAAAAAAATCAGCTGCTCCATACATTTTGTCGAGTGATAAGGATATTTGATTTGTGATTTCAAGGCTAGTCCCATAATTAATCGATTTAGTATCGAACATTAAATCCATTCCTTCAATATGTCTCTCATTTAACCTGTCACACAGTATAAGAAAAGTTTGAATTGACTAAACAAAAAAAAATATCATTATTTTATAATTCTCTATTTTTTAATTACTACGGTTCTTTTCTAAATAGAGCTTGCAATTACTGTAGTTTTCTTGACGGCAAAAAATGTAATTACTACAGCCTACCCTCGAGCAAGGAAAGGCTGTTCTAGGAAAAGTTAAGCTCTTAGCTCTCCAAAGGAATTTAATTAGACGAAAAGTGAAACAAAAACCGGGCAAGAGCGTGTCGGACCACGCACTGTGTAGGGTTCCGTAGCAAGAAGTATTTCAGTGTTTCAACCGCAAATATAAGATCATTATGAAAAACAAAGTTATTTTTGCGGTTATCAAACTCGAAACTGAAAATAGTGAATATTTCAAAAAGTTGTTGACGTATCTTATTCAAACCAATTTTAATCGAAAGTATTTATTAGATGCTATAAGTTTGATTTTTTTCAGATTTTTCGATTGCGCGGTTGGAAAATTACAGGGGGGGGGACACATTGTTAACGACTTTCGGAGCTCCTGGTTCACTCAATATGCACTTAAATAAAAAAGTCATTTAGAAACTTTTATGTTATTTTTAAAGACCTATTCAACGATACCCCACATGATGGGGTGCGTGAAAATGTTTTTTTTCATCCCTCAGTTTCATGTATGGGAGCCCCCCCCTAATAATTTAATTTTTCGTAATTTTCGTACAAGCCTTTATGGCGGCTTATAAAAGACACCTACCTACGAAGTTTCATACAAATTGGTTATGAACTGTAGATTTGACGAGGCTGTGACAGACGGACAGATGGACAGACAGACGGACATGACGAAACTATAAGGGTTCCTAGTTTTACTACGGAACCCTAAAAATGAAGTTTGGAACTTTTCTCGTTAGCAAACTGTATCGTGTCTCTGCGTTTGCTAATCCTTCATTTTAAGCCTGGATTTTCAACCTGGATTTTTATAATCCCACTTGAACATAACAGTAAATATCTATTACCTACTTTTGTTACACGCAATCATGTGTCTTTGTAAAATTACCTAATTATTTGTAAAACCTAAAAGTTTCAATTTTATAAGCGGCGACCTTAAATCATTTCGGGATAGTAAATATGTAGCTTTTTTGCCATCAAAATCAGTTCAGTTGTTTTGAAGATTAGGACAAACAAACAGACAGAAAAGCAATTTACTCAGAAAAGCATGTTTTGGGATTGGTTGAAAAGATAAGAAAACAAACCCTTCTTTTTGCTTCGCCGTAGTCGGGTAAAAAAATAACGATCATGCACATATTAGGTACATAAAACAAGATTGCAATAGCACATTTTTCATAGCCAACCCTGCATAGAAATTACCGCATTGCCGCATATTTACTGCTTGAAAGCTTAACTATTATACCTGAAAACGACTCGAAAGTTTAAAATAACCCTAGTGCTTCCTTAACGGTTAATGTGAGTTTGTAAAATTCCATTAAAAATCGCGTGATTCAGAATAGTTTCTCTTGAGCCCCGTTGCATTTCCTAAACACGCAATCTTTAGGGAGTGACGTAGAAAAAATCTATCTTTCATGTGATCGTGTGAAGGTTGATATTATCGTGGTAGAAAGATTATCGGAATCTTTTCGGTAATTTGTTTGGTTTTCGAATTGTATTCTGATTGGTCGGTTCTTTATTCTTTGTTTTTATTTCAGGTAGTGTTTTGTTACCTTTACTTTTTGGTTTCATTCTCCGTAATTACATTGATAACGGTACCGGCACTAAAGATGATCACAGATCGCGCATGTATATTTTCGACCCAATAGACAGTTGACCATACGTAATAGAGAATGGTCCAATTAGACGACGAGTATCGACTCATGAACCAATCGCGTGCAGCCTTGGCGTCTCCCGCTTCTTCATTCGGCCAGAGACAAAAAATCAGCTAATGCGCAGGTGACGTTTGTGATCATAACTGATGCCGCTAGTTATAACTATTAGCTGTGGCTCTAAGGTTAGTTTTTATGCTTTGGTAGGTATAGTGTTTTCCAATGAGTTTAAGGCCCGTATTCCAGAACGATACTCGAGCACCGATCTCTGCTTGAGCATAGATTTCAACCAATCAAATGACTTTAAATCTATGCTCAAGCAGAGATCTGTGCTCGAGCTTAGTTCTGTAATACGGGCCTTAGTTTTGCTTTTAAGTTCTCACTATGATACATTTAAGCCTTCCTCTGCGTTGGTCGGCAAGTCAATGATCTTGCTGAGTGAAAAGTTTTGTTTATTTATGGAAGGATGAGCTTCTTTGCCATGTTTTTTTATACTTATAGTAGGTATCTAAAATTTTACATTTATCATCTTTACAAGCAGAAATATCAGTCCTTGAGATAATTCTACTAGCATTTTTAATAATCTTCTCAAAATATTTACTACAGAGAGATTGAATCATGTGTTCAAACAAATCACGAAGTAAATATTTGCCATTGTAATGCCAAACCAAACAGACTCAACTTTTTCATAGATTACATACAAAACTACAATAATAATATACTTACAGAATATACTGCCAACAAATGTCTCAATTGAGTTTTAGCAGCCGACATGATACGAAATGTCCAATGATATATCTAATGATATATCTGATTGTACGTCCTATGTTATATCCTGACATATAATAATGTAATAATACAGAGCTCCGGAATCTAATTTTGGATCCGATTCAAGTTATAGCTTGGCATAAAGAATATCTATAGGATTGTTGGTATTTCTTTTCGCGGCAAAAAAGATATAGTACAAAACTTTTTCCTTGAAACGATTAGAGTGTAACTGGTCATTTGTAAGTACATTTTTTTACATATTGTGAATACAAAACATATTCTAGCTTTTGGAGAAGTACATTTTTTTTTTTAATTTCTGTTTTTATTTAATACGCTAAAATCCTTATGTGCATGTTACTAATATGCACTGACAAGCTATACCCATTTTAAGTTCAACGTTTCTACTTGTTTAGAAAAGTGTGAAAAGGAATTGTCACACTTGACTATAAACACGATTCTTTTAGTTGCACTGATGGTATTTAATAATTGTTGGTGAGCCAATAAGTAAAAATAAAAAATCTACGAAGTTTTTTTTTTTTTTAAACGGACTAAAAAGTATATAATAATTTCTAATGAAGTGAAAAACGTAGGGCGCTTTTTCTATTTTATCTATATTGCATGCGTTTTTCACTTCATTAGAAATTATGTTTTTACTTTTTAGTTCATATTATTGTATTGTCATCCAAATTACATAACAGCTTAGTCCAATGCTTAAAAAATGATTTGCAAAATTTGTACCCGACAGACAGACAAGAAAGTGAGATAATAAAAACGTGTTAATAAAATGAGGTCCTACTTCATGTCTAGAACGATATCAGTTCCTCACTTACGGCACATAAGGATGGATTTACATCAGACGAGCGAATGCTCATTCTATCCCCTCTTTGTCAAATTCCTTTATTCTTTCGTTGTTCTGTCTGCGTTCACAAATTCTACGGAATATTCTAAAAATGCTCGCTCGCTTGATGTAAGTACTAGCACTAGAGCGTCGAACAGTTGCTTAGAGCATTCTTGCATGTTCGGACGTGAAGCGTTCTTGTGTTCGATTCGATTCGTTCGGCTCATCTAAACATCTATTGTGCAAGATAGAATTCTAGTTCTTGGTTCTCATTTTAGCTCGTTAACATTTTGGAGTAAACGCTTTTGTTTGCACTAAAAGATCGAGAAATGATGCTCTTGTTCTATTCAAGCTCTTTGTTAGTTTGTTTTATATCCACCTTAACACGAGTGTGTCGTCGTGCCAGTGTGCGGATTCGCTCACGACGTGCAACCTAATGCATTTGTCAAACAGACTGCCGAGGTATTCCACTTTGAGCACCAATTGTAAGCGCACCAATGTTTTGCGCACCGTTTTTTATTTTTTTTATTCCACTTTCCGCACCGGTGCGCTGGACTGCTGTAAATAGTAATATTTTGCTCCACTTTGAGCACCAAAAATGTATCTGTGTCTAGTGATGTCCATACCCTACAATAAAACATCGACAATCAAACAATTTTTCTAGTTTGGATAAAGTACTGAGAAAGCATATTGATAGTAGTACTATACTCACCCACACACTGTACTCTGACGGCATGGTCTCGCGCAAAATGATAGTTATCAGCGGAATGGTAAAAGTACTAGGAGAACAGAACCATGCAGAAGATACAGGGAGCGCCAAATGTTGTAGTACCTATGAATGCAATGTCTTGATGTACTGGGAATGCAGATTTAGGGAAGTACTTCTATGTAGAGCTGGATTTGGCGTTTGAGATATAGTTTTAATAATCACAAAGTATTGCAAATTGTTAATTGTATATTTATGAATATAAAATATATTATGTGTTAAAAAAAAGTTCTAATGGCTGGCTGGTCCTAGGCTGATATTACGTGGGGCACACTGACAGTTTTGCGTAACCTACAAAGAAAACGATTTATATTGAAAGTAGTAAATAGAAATATTTACAGTTTTCCTTAATATTCATTGTATATTTTAAAAACTTTTTCATTGCTCAAACTATTTTCGAAAACAGGAGGTCCATTCGTGTGAGTGCATGTTTTCCATTGAAAACATGAAAGTCATTAAGAAATCACTGTTACGAGTGACATCAAAGTTTCCTGACTTTTCAATATTCATGAAAAATCTTTTGAATTTGTCTCATAGCAATACTTAATCGTCCAAAAAAAATCAAAAAAAAAAAAAATCTGCTGTTCCCTAAAAAATGCACTACAACACGATCAAAATGTATGGAACAGCTGATTTTTTTTTTCATATTTCAGTGTCGGTCCCATAATAAAAGTTGATCATATTCATGAGTACTTTCACCTCCTAAAATATCCGCACTGGTTTTAATTTTATCCTGTAGATAAGGAATGATTATGAAGTAGTTTTATATTAAACTAGCTGTTCCTCGCGGTTTCACGCCCACTGCTAGGCTTCTAAGGGTCATAGCGTGATGTTAAATAGTTTATACTACTCCTCATGAATTTGGCTATCATATAACAAAAGAATTTTTCGAATCTGACTGGTGGTTTCAGAGATTACCGTGTTTTACAAAGAAACAAATTTTTCAGCTTTATAAAATTAGTAATAATAGATTATGAAAAATCTTTTTAATAAATAAAAAGTTAAAACAAACTCTATACAGGGTGGAATTTTGTAATGTCACCCGAAGAGAAAGTACTCTTAAATACTGTAGATAGAAAATTTAACTTAAAGAAAACATTCCTTTTTTTTTAATAGATAGAAAACTGCTTTCAAAGATTTTCGATAATTCGCACTATCTACAGTATTAAGAGTACTTTCCCTTCAGGTGGCATTACAAAATTCCAACCTGTATATAAAATCTAAGGAGATGATCATGTAGAATGCCATAACCAATAAGCGATCCTTATAATAAAAAACAAACTCGTAACTCCTGCAGACACCACTCAAAAACTAGGAAACTAGATTATTATGGTATTATCGTTAATCATTTTCAAACAATACCCAACAACAAAGTTAATAAAGTTATTGTGGAGCAGTAAATCTCTTCGACTTACAACAAAAATAATTTTGATCGACGCGCTCATCGAGAGTAGCTCTTAGTTTTGAAACTTCATTCCTTTATTAACTTTCATTCTTGTTATTAAGGAATGCTTGCAGCTCACTTTCTTTTTCATCTATATTAGATAATAAAGCTGAAAAGTTTGTTTGTTAGTTTGAACGCGCTAATCTCTGGAATTACCAGTCGGATTCGAAAAAATATGTTTCTATATGATAGCCAGATTAATGAGGAATAGTATAGGCTATTTAACGTCACGCTATGATCCTTAGGAGCCAAGCAACGGGGGTGAAACCACGGAGCACAGCTCAATCGCACAATCTGGATTAGATTCTTAGGGCCAATTTCAACAAGCTCTGTTAGTAGCTAAATGTCCTGTTAGGTAAGCATTTTGACGTAGGCACCGTCTCACTATGCAAAACAGTCAAAATGAGAACCGTTAAAATGCTTAACGGGACATTTAATAACTAACAGAGCTTGGTGAAATTGGTCCTTAGTAGCTAATAGACTCCACAATCAACTACTACAAAATCTTAAAAAACAAATGGAGTAGCCTAAATCGAGTACGGAAAAAAGTTTTTGGGATCTATTATCGTAACAAATTAATAATTCTAAGAAAGTTTTTGTCAAAGCAACTTAAAGTCACAAATTAAAAGATTTCAAAGATCGTGACCCGAAAAAAATAAACTTTTGTTCTCTGTTTAAAGGAAAAAGTTTGTAACGGAAAGGATTCCAAAGTTTTGAGGAACGCTTTTATTGAGTTTCCGGCAAAATTTACTCGCTTTGACGAAGTCGCGACAAACTAGAGAAATAGTATATTAGTCTATTTAATGAAAAATCTTAGAGGACGAAACTTTCCTAAATTGCAAAATTAATTCTGCGTAATGAGAATTAGAATATATTACTGTATTTTAGTTAAATCTTTATGGCCTACGTGTCTGTATTGTTATTGTGTAATGCTGAATATGGGTTCGCTCTGCTGGGATTTCTCGTTCGTAATTAAAGTCATAACTTAAGCGATATTCAGACTAACCGTAATTAACTTGTGACCAAGTTTGCTTATAATAGTCATTGGTGTAATTTGTTGCGTAGATATTGCTATTATTGTATAGATAGATATCATTACCGTTAATAAAAAGTCACGATTTAACAAACGTTATTTAATGTTTGTAACAGTTTGGGGTAATGTAATTAACTTTAGCGTTCAAGACTTCCTCAAAATGACAGACTGGTTGATGAAGATGAATGAACACTGCTCAGCTGTCGGTGGCGTGCCTAGAAGGCAAGCCCGACGCATTTTTTCGGTTTAGAGAGTATTTATGTTAATTTTTAGGGTTCCGTAGTAAAACTAGGAACCCTTATAGTTTCGTCATGTTCGTATGTCCGTCTGTCTGTCTGTCTGTCTGCCCGTCTGTCACACCCTCGTAAAATCTACAGTTCATAACCAATGTGTATGAAACTTCACAGGTAGATGTCTTCTGTGAGCCGCCATAAAGGCCTGTAGCGTAATTATAAAAAAATAAAAGTTAGAGGGGGGGGGGGGGGGGGCATACATGAAACTGAAGGATGAAAAAAAATATTTTCGCGCACCCCTTCATGTGGGGTATCGTTGGATAGGTCTTTGAAAATAACATAAGGGTTTCTAAATGACTTTTTTATTTAAGTGGATACTTAGTGAACTAGAAGCTCCGAAAGTCGTGAAGAATGTGTCCCGCTCCCTGTAATTTTCCAACCGCGTTATCAAAAAATCTGAAAAAATTCAAGCTTGTAGCATCTAATAAATACTTTCGATTAAAATTGGTTTGAACAAGATACGGCAATAACTTTTTGAAATATTCACTATTTTCCGTTTTGACTTTTGACAACCGCAAAAATACCTTTGTATTTCATAATAATATTATGAAATACAAACTTATATTTGCGGTCGGAGGACTGAAATACTTCTTACTACGGAACCCTAGACTGCGTGGTCCGACACGCTCTTGCCCGGTTTTTTCATGAATGTAAGTGAATTTTAATGTACCTATTGCTTTAACAACTTTAACTCACTTAAATTCATTAAAAATTTACATAAATACCCTCTAAACCCAAAAAAATGCGTCGGGCTTGACTTCTAGGCACACCATCGCTTAGAGCGTTTACATACCCAGGCGTATTTTTGGCGCGTATAAGCTCGTATTGAGACGCTCGAGCGTCGCGTAATTCACTGCATACAAGTGCCCGTGTACGCGCTTATTCCAGCATGTTACCGCGAACCTTTTCAGATAGTTTGGCGGCGATGAGCATAAATACGAGTATGCGCTGATATGAGGTAGGCCATGTCGCCAGAGCACGCGTTTTCATACATATAGGCGTAGTACGTATAGGAGCGTATTCGCTCCGAAAATACGCCCGGCATGGAAACGCTCTTAGGCCTTCAGAAAAAGTTCTGTTGGAAAAGGATCACGTTGCCATCTGACATCTAGATTGACACTGAGTGGGGTACGGCTTTAAGCCAGTACGGATCCTTCATTATAGTTCCAAATAACCAATCAGTAAGTTTCAAGAATCTGTGTCACAGGTCTATTTTTAGGAAGATGTTTTAAACTCGTTGAACTATGAAAGAGAGTTCAATCTCCCGTCTTCGATTGTCTCCTAAGCATGAAACGATAGGAAACAATTGAAGATAGTTTAAACTCTTTTCCGTGGTTTAAGCTGCGATATATCTTACGGCCCTAAAAGTAGCTGGGTTAATTTATTAATCTTGCAAGTCTATTCTAAATAATTTACGGTAATGTGCTAATCATCTTCATGATTTATCTTTTCAGTTGGTCATCTTTGCTAGTACTGTGACGTGACCACGAAATATGCGCCGATTTAGTTCGCAGTTTTGGCATGTGTTTACCTAGAAATATTTTGTCTAAAATATTGTATAGTGTATTTCAGATATGTGAATCTAGGTCACTGATATAACATCACGCCTATATTCTCCGAAGGTTTTAGTAAGTAGTATAGTACATTCACATTTTGGCAGTTATGTTTAATTTCCGTATAATAGGGAGCAATTGCAAAACTAAGGTTACTAATATTCTGCCGGGAAAGCGGGATTGTCCGAAAGGGATACCGCTGACCCGGACAAAAGGGCTAAGGAAGGAACACGGGTGGGTTTTAGTCAGTAAGAGTCTGACACTCCCTTCCGCTCCGCCCAGAGCGGGAGGGGTCATTTGACGATTTCCCATCCTCAAAAAAAAAAAGGTTACTAATATTGCGACTAATATGATTGTATTTTTTAGATCTATCTATGGTGAGTAATAAATATTGCTTGTTGGGCACAGAAGATACAGCAATAACAAATAGTTTATTTGGTTATAAACTTAACTCAATTGCATCACAAATAAGGCCTGAAGGGGGATGCTGTAGGGTAGCACGCGAAATTCAAATTTTCTTTCATTTTTGTGCAAACTGCAGCAAATTTTTTTACGTCGTATGTTGATCAAAATACGATTTGCGACTGATTTGCGGTTTGCGATGATATTTACTTGGAATAAATGATATTATTCTAGAATGTTCGCTGGAATGACGAGGAAGACGATCTTCGAATTCATATCAAAATCATGTCAATCGTCTATCACTATCTTAATGGTCTCAAGTATGAAATATTCATATTTGAGACCAATTTAGAACTTAGAGAGTTGTATTGATAATTTTAATTATATTTATTCTAAAAATAATTATGGTCACTGTCATCAATAGTATACAATACAACCCCATGGGCCGATGCTGAACTGCAAATTACAAAAACCTTAAGAAATTGAATTTCATGGGCATACCTGAGGGTATCTCCTGAAAAAACAAACCTTGCTATCCATTTTAACTGGAATTGAATAACAAAGATGTTCTAAGTACATTTGATGGTCAGATTAAATTAGGAGGGACAAGGAAACATGTTTATCCTCATACTATTGATTTTGAATTAATTATTACGAGGAAGTTGTCTTCATTGTGATTTAGTTTTACGCTTTGGAACGGGCATCTAGCTTCATCATTATTACTAACTGACAGACTCCTTGACAATTCAAAAGTACCTGTAATTGGTCTAATTGAAATAAATGCTTTGACTTGACTTGACTTGACTTTAGGGGGTGCAATGGGATTGATGGCAGTATGTGATCATAATCCTGTTTTTATTGGTGAAGAATATTATGTTGGAGATTAGATCTTGGGCCTCTTTTTGTCATGATTTGGCGTTATAATTAAAGTTTATCTCTATATCTCTATATCTATCTATTAAATAAAGTACCTTTATCTAATGATTTGCATGCGAAGGTATGGAAACATTAAACATAACGAAGCAAAATCAATGGAATTATAAATAATTATATTTTATAACATGTATGAAGACTAGGCCGGCCTGGCCAATTCTTGACGTATAATTCCCACACAAATGAAGTCACGTTTAATATCTAGTCCTAGAAATTCGCCTGTCATCCGGTGCCAAGGTACTAGAAAATACATCATACAGCTTGCAGTTTTTGGCGGCTCTCCAAAACGATTACAGTGACCATCGAGCTACATTGCTACTGCATGGGACATGAAACACCTATTTAACAGAATGGTACCATAACTTTGTGACTTTGGCATTCAATTTATTTTGTGGTGATGATTCAGCGACTCGGGAATGGCATTATTGGGTTTAATATTGAGTTTGTTTAAAACGTAGTATAACTTCGTTTATAATTTTGTTATTCCTGTAAATTGGTAGTACATGGGTAATTATTACAATTTTGTAAAAATATTTTTGTATTTTATAATAATATTATAATGATCATAATAATATTATGAAATACAAACTTGGGAAAGTGAAATATACTTCTAGTTACGGAACCTTACAGTGTACGTGGTCCGAGAGTGTCCGAGACGCACTTTGCCGGTTTTTTTAAATAAAATTGATTGTATTTTTTACCCGGCATAAATTAAAAATGAGAAGGTGCAATGTATTTACCCAATGAACGAGTTTTTACTGGCTAAACGCCCATCTCTAGTATTATTTCAATTTGGTTGATTGCACATACCTACAAGACGATCTCAAACTATCGACATATACATATATAAGGTCCTACCCTTCATACTCGAAATATTTTAAGAGGTACATCTATAGGTGGTAAAGATGCCATACAAACGAAAAAAAAATAATCTGAGTATTTTTTTTTTTAAATAAATTAATTTAAAATTATTTGAAACACATAAAAAATATTATTTTCAACATCCATTACGCTATTTGTTACGTACCTTACTATTAATATTAGAAACAAGCGTAATATAAGCGGATGTCGTAAATAGTATTTTTATGTGTCAAATAATTTATTTAAAATAATTTTATTTATTTATAAAAATAAAAAAAATACGCAGATTATTTTTTTTTTCGTTTGTATGGCATCTTTACCACCTATAGATGTGCCTCTTAAAATATTTCGAGTATGAAGGGTAGGACCCTATATATACATACATCAAATATCGATATGACGTAATTTTCCAATGAACACATTTTTCGTTTTGTGTCAGTTTGGTTTTCAGGTGCGATGTGTCTATGTGTACGTACACATAGACACGTGAAAAGGCACGTGCCTTTTCACTCATTAAATGGAGCCAGGCCCTTACTACTACATAATTATTTCTAGTTATTCCACGTTGTCTAATTATAAATAGAGATGCATGAACTGTTCATTATAATATCCACCCACTCAGTTACAACTTTGCAAATAAAACATAATGTTTCTCACGGTGAAACATTATTATGAGAGATTGCTCATCAAGGGATAACTTTGGTCCAGAAAATTAATTCAGTTTATTACTCTAACAACACGCCAGAGTGACCGCAGGTAACAGTTAATTAGTTGGTTAAATTACCGGCCAAACTGGGGATTAATTTAGAAATATGATGGTGCTTTAGTAAAACATTTTACTCAGCAAGCGGAGTTTGTTGAGCTTTTAATAAATCCATTAGTTGGAGAGTTTTATTAACTTTAAAATGTTAGTCTGTATCTCTTTGCACTGTTTAGTAAGACTTTGGGATTCAAATTGTACATTGCTACTTTCGAGAAACTTTTACTTAATGTCAGAAGTCTTCAGTAATGTATTTGGTCAATGGTGACATTAGGTAAGTCTATTGTTGCTCAGCATACTTTGGGTCTTAAAATTAGGATATACCCAGCTGTAAGTATGTAAAAAAATATATATATTTTGATGTGATCTTGATGTAATTACAATAGTTCTTATAGTGCAGTACCTATATTCAAGTCGGGTCAATTCGTCATTAAATATTGGTCATTATCATCATCAGGCTATAGCAGTCCACTGCTGGACATAGACCTCTCCAATCGCACGACATCTACCCTCAGCCATGTGCCATCAGCCACCTTGCGAAGATCATCTCTCCACCTAGCTTAAAGGCGTCCTACCTTACGTTTGCCGATTCGCGATCTTAGCTCAAGAACACGTCTACTCCAATGGTCATCAGTTCTACAGCTAATATGGCCAGCTCATTACCACTTCAGCTTTCTTATTCTGTAGGCTAAGTTGACTACTTTGGTTCTCTGTCAGATCAGCTCATTCAGAATTCGATCCCTCAGAGAAACTCCAAGCAGAGACCTTTCTATAGCTCGCTGAGCGACTTTGAATTTATGGTAGTGTCCATATCTTGGTTACGTACCTAAGCCATAACAGGTAGGACGTACTGATTGAAGTCTTTAGGCTTTGTGCAAAATAAATATTGGTGATAATAATTTGGTAACCCAACGATTTCTTACTCCATGTCTACAGCAATGCGCCACCATTTACACTCGTAACTTCAGTTTTGACTAATGTCAGCTGAAATTAGCGGATACGGCGACTTGTAATGGCACCACACACGAGTTTAGTATGCCAATGTTCCAATTACTTTGTAAGTGCAGTTTTAAGTTGAGGTTATGTAAAGTTAGTTAATGGGACTGTTGTATCGAAGATTTTATTTGGAAATTGGATAAATTATATTTCAGGACGTATTGCAATAGATGTCTTTCGACTAAATAATACTTATTATAGTACGCTGTAGTAAATATTACACATCTATCGAGCTTCAGAAAGATGAAAGGCAAGTTCGGCTTTATAGAGCGTCATGTCTGCCGCACGAATCACTGTCCGGTATCTAATAAACAAGTCAGCGACAATAGTTATGAGTGACGGACACAACGCTCTACAAAGCCGAAGTTAGCCTCTTTCTCAAACTCGATTTGTAATATCTACTGTCGGTATTATAATGTATTGCTGTGAATTAATAAGTTGCAATTAATATGCGAGTCATCTACTTTAATCTGTAATATCTAGTTATTAGAATTTCCATACTATACCTACATACTTACCTTCTTACCTACGTACTCTATAAAACAAAGAAAATCTAACTAAGAAGTGGTAGATAAAATCATTTCTAGGTAAGAAGTGCTAGGTTTCGATTGGGTCTTTGGTGTTGTACTCGTACCGGACATATAAGTGGGCTTCCACCAAGATTAAACTCCAGGCTCCAAGTGAAGCTAGAGTATATATTAATACTCCTCGTATTTTAAACCAAAAATCAATTAACTTGCCCAGTTTTATTAGCAATCATAAGTTACGACCAGAAGTTACCCAAACCCACCATATTTATGGGAGTTCGCATAAAATTGACGTCGCAAATCGTCCCGTGCGGCTTATTTGCGTAATAGGTACCTGGATTTTAATTGTCAGCTTACCCGAACGGGATAAGGGTTATGATAAGGCTTTCGGATGTCGTATTTTGGAGTACTTTAAAGCTGTTCTGAAGATTTAATTCAATTGGAACAGTTGAGTGCTTGTGCAGTTGATAATTTGCAAGTGGTTTAATTTTTTGCCGTTGACATTATATGCCCTTTTACATAATAAATTTTACAGTTTTTTTTACCACAATGGTGTTAAAAAGCTTTGTATCGAACTATTATAACCATATTTTTAGTTATTAAATATTTAATGCGACATTCGATTTTTGAGAATCTCCTAAATATTTAATAACTGAAGAGAAACATAACATGGCTTTGACATGTTTCAAATTCACAAAAATATACATTTATAGCATATTTTTACTCGAATAGATCGATGCAAAGAGATGCTGCCATTTTTATTTTTTATTGAGTACTATATTATATTTTATTTGATATTAGGCTTGCGTTTGACCGCCATCTCGCGTAATAATGCGGTCTACGATAGAGCACGCTTGCCTAGAAGAACCCGTTTAACTTGACACCCATGGACGAAAAATACAATCGCTTTTTCCCAACGTAAAAATGATGCTTTTTTTTAATAATCTGCAAATTAATTGTACTCTCCATTGCCGTAGGTAGCTGAACACAGCATTCAATATAGTCAGACGTTCTTTGATATATCTATTTGTTCTATAACAGCTTTTGGTTGATTACCATCTATTTCAATGAAGCTTTCATAAACAAATTGAATGATAGAACTTAAAGCAAGTCCAGCATTAAACATTCATGGTATGTAGATCAAATTCAAAGTTGCAGTGGGTGCACGAAGTACTTAAACATTCTGGTTGGAAATTCAAGTCTCTAGTTCGATGAAACTCTGGTTAAGATGCCATCAGAAACTGATTAAAGCTGGCCAAGTATGAGTCTGACTTGCGCACTAAAGATATGATTCCGATAACGCACCGGCCGGCGACTGAGCTCGGAATGTACCTCAGATCATAGAAACAAGGGAGATGTGCCAAGGCACTTTAAGCTTGACGCCTGAAAAGATCAATTTGGTCAATGTTGTCGACGGACCTAATGCGATCGATGATTTATATACAGTGTTTTATTGAATGTTAAATTGAGGGTGCGCGGCGTTTTTAAGGTGTGGGAGCAATAAAAACTTGTGTGACAGATAGACGATAAGTCACACCCTATAGGTCCTTCTTTACCATTTTGGTACGGAACCACATAAAGAGTTGATAACCTCCTCCTTCTTGAAGTACGTTAAAAAGTAATCCGGTGGTGTGCAAACAACGTTAAACTTTATTTAATAACGCTCTTCCCCTTAGCGGAAGTGGAAAATAAATAAATAAAAAGACTTTGGCTAAGTCTCGCTAAGTGTAAAGTTCTTAGCAAGTGTCAAGCTTGGAATCTGTTGTTCTTTGTAACACAGGAAGGTTACTTTACACTGAGTTTAAATGAGATGTCAGCAACAAATTAATCTTTAGTACAAGTTCCTAACCTAGGTATATTCTACTTCGCCTGACTGTGCACTAATTGCACAGTCAGGCGAAGTAGAATATGCGATGACGAGAGATGTATAATAATTATGCATATTGAATACCGAACACGATAAAAATAAAAGGCACGATTTAACGATATATCCGATAACGAATACTCCGATCCAAAATATTTGGGTTTAGTCCTAGATTGCAAAATTCGGGAGAAATTGAGCCCATGCTTGCGTTTCCTCATGGAAATGCACTTTTCTTAAGGTTAAGTGAGGCCCAAAGCAGAAGTTTCGATTGCTCGATAAATCTATTTTACGATAACGTTAAAAACTACGAATCCAGCTGTTTTTTATTATTGGTGATAAAATTTAAGTAGGTAAATAAATTCCTACATCATTCAGCGACCAACCTTGCATCTGGGTAATATTTTCTACAACAAAGCTATTATTAATAAGAACACAGTTGACTAAAACATAGTAACACTTAAAACCAAAAGTTCATCATAATATTAATTAATTTAGTTAAAAACAGAAACAACAATCGCCACGCCAATCTAACACAATAAAGCGTTAAACTTTAATAGCTCGTAATAATTCCCTACTACAGACAGAACAGATGAAAGGGGGAACTTTCCAAGTAATCGGTAACTCTAGTGATTCAGTTCGAAAAGTTTAAGAAAGCTTGACGTTAACTGAAATCGATGTTTCGAAACATTTCTGAATGTGATCGTCACATGTTTTGATTCCATTAGGCTACGAACGCACAGTCTTCTTACTGTTAAAGGACAGGCCAGGGGAGCGTAAACCCAGGGTAATTTTTGCCGCTCATGAGTCGCTGAATTATGATGCATTCGGTAGCATAATCGACTATGGAGTTTCTTGTCGGTTTTATGAGAAAATGTTAAACATGTACGTGCGGTTCGGTTGGGTGCGCTATCTGGAACACCTACCGTGTAGTGTGCTTCTAAATTCCGACGTTTCTTAAGTGCCTATCAATGGATTACACATTATTTTGGAATTCGAACATTTTCACACTGTTGCAGCTCGCTCTGCACTTGTCGCAGTGGTTCTGTTAGTGCATAGTAATAGAGTTATATAAAGTGAGAAAACCAACTATTCGATACATTTGCATTAGTTTTCGTGACTTAACATTTAATTTGGAAAGTTCCTTCCGTTGGTGCTGTATTAATCAAGATGATAAATTAAATTATTATTTTAAGTAAACGACAACATCTACATAATAATATCCACAGTAGGTACGAGTAGGTATGTATATAGGAAAATAAAACAGAAATCTTGTGTTTTTCAAAACACTTGAAGAAAAACAATACTTAAACAAACAAAAACATTTGGGCCCATGTTCTCCAGTAAACTTTACAAAGATATCTGGCGATGTTCCCTAAGTGAAATACATTTCGTAGACAGTCTTGTCGGACACAAAGGATCGTTGTTTATATAAAATAAAATACATTCTTATCGGAAACGAAAATGTCAACTTTTAAAACTATAAGTTCAACATGTTTGTTTCAGTAGTTCGCGATTTTATCGTCCACGGGTATAATTAGGATCGTTGCTCATTCAAAATAAAGTACACTCGACGCCATTGACGGTCGACCACTTTTCACCCTTATTACTTAGAACATAAGGGTGAAAAGTGGTCGACCGTCAATGGCGTCGAGTATACATTCTTAACGGAAACAAAAATGTTGACTCTTAAAACTAGAAATTCTACATTTTTGTTTCAGTAGTTCGCTATTTCTTCGTCCACGGGTATCATTATGAGTTTATTGAGTTAAATAACTACCGAGCTCCGGAAATAATCAACGAAATGTAGCAGTTGTGAACACACTCGTTTTCCTTATTTTCTTTCTTGATTCTGATGTATGGGACTCGTCGCTGGTCAAAACAAAAAGGTTTTACTGTTTACGGAAAAGGAAGGAGTCCGGTTGTTTGTTGTTTCAAGTGAAATATTTATTTTTTTAGATTCGAGAGTTTCACGTAAGAGTTCCCTTCGACGACAAATTGGCTCCCCTGCCGGGCTAACATGCGCGCCGCGACAAAATGTTGTCGACGCTTTTATCGTGCATTTGTCTCGTATTTGCACGAGAAAGAGCGAGAAACGTTTTTAACTGTAATGGAAGTTTTCTTTCAAAACCGATTCTCGTTCATTACTTTTTAGTGTCCTAGGCTAATGCCTAGGACACTAGATTTTTAAGTGTAAAAATAATCTTTTACAATTAAAAATCTATAAAAAAAACATAAAAAGGTTAAGGCGTCTAAAATATGATGTTGGCATTTGGACAAGATATAAAGTTTCATCCTACTAATATTACTAAATGCGAAATTTTGTGTGTGTGTGTGTGTGTGTGTGTTTGTCAGGGGCGACGCAGACGACAGACTTTTTGTGCGATCGAGTCTGCAGAGCTCTGCAGCGCTCGAACAATCTGCGAAACTTCGTGAACGTGTTAGAGCACTGCAAAGCGCGGCAGACTCGATCGCAAAAAAAGTCTGTCGTCTGCGTCGCCCCTGACAAACACACACACACACACACACACAAAATTTCGCATTTAGTAATATTAGTAGGATGAAACTTTATATCTTGTCCAAATGCCAACATCATATTTTAGACGCGAGTAGGTACGCACGGCTACAGATCAAGCTATACATTTCCAGTATAAGCTGATCTCGCATTGTATAGGATTTCCTTACAGTGAGAGGTCAGTGTAAACTGGGAATGTATAGCTTGATGTGTAGCCGTGTGTACCTACACCGACAATGATTTATATTTTGTCACGCGTGATGTAAAATTTATAGCGCCGTGCCTCGGAGACTGACATGACGTGCAAATCTGACTACGTGCGAGATTACACTTCACCGTTAATTTGTGCAAGGTCGCGTCTTTGAAATTTATGATTTAAGTAGATAGTTGTGGTAGAAGTTTTAAGTGCAGTGATAGCCTAGTGGTTTAACCATGTGCCTCCCACGGCGAATGGTTCGAGTTCGATCCCGAGGCACGCACCGCTGACTTTTCGAAGACATGTGCGTATTAGAAATTAATTATCACTTGCTTTAACGGTGAAGGAAAACATCGTGAGGAAACCGGCATGTCCTAGAACCAAAAATTCGAAGACATGTGACGTCCACCAACCCGCACTGGCCCCGCGTGGTGGACTACGGCCCACTCCCTCTCACAGAGAGGAGGCCTGTGTCCCAGCAGTGGGAACATTATAGGCCGATTATGCTAAGTAGATAGTTATTTATTTATTATTACTAGAGTTATACAGTATGACTGGTTATACAAATCTATTGAGTATTCGTTTCTTGTTCAATTTACTACAAGACCAATATTGAAATCGCGAAATAAATTAGCTATTCCATACATTTTGCTGAGTGAAAGTCTAACATCCTTACCACAAAAAAGATAGACACGCGTTAAACGCGAATGCTACCAAAAATAATACACACTTGTTTTAGACAAGTTAGTGCTAAAACAAGTGCGTATTATTTTTGGTAGCATTCGCGTTTAACACGTGTCTATCTTTTTTTTGGTACGGCCCTAAAGGCTAGGCTATGGGTTGTCAGTCAGTTAGTCAGGGTACTGTGTTATACTTATAGGTATAGAAGTAGAAGATTTTTCGTCAAAACAAACTGTGAAGTAGCGGATGGACTATATTTTTATGAGAATGTGGAGCTATAATTTGAGTGTCAAGCGTATCCCGGGCTGGACAAATCCCACAAAGAAAACTGGAGTACGACTCACCGTTCCTCTGCAACAGCCGGTCTCCCAAACTTCCCGGTTGCGACGACAACAGGATAGGTAGCTAGGATCACAACACACGGTGCCAATAGTCCAAAATTGGTATTTAATATCACGCACGGCGCAATTACAAAAGGACGATCCGCCGGATAAGCGTGCGCGTTGACAACTCGTTCTTTACTCCCTGCGCCCGCTGTCCGCGCGCGTCGCGGCGGGGGTGGGTAGTAGGCAAAGGCAAGAGTCGCATACAGCCAGCGCTACTAGCGCCATTGTCGCGGTGGGACCAAACTGGTACTACCGACCGCGCTTCGGTTCAGTGTTTCGCATCCAGTAATTTGGAAGAAATGTCCAACCACGGGTTAGATACTTAACACACCCCCTACCGAAACCATTGTGATGGTTTCTACTAATTGAAATGAACTAGGTATTACCTACTAAATGAAAATAATATTTAAATTAACCTAAAACTAAGTGCCTATACTATATAAAGAATTTTTTAAAGGATTTTGGAAAGCTAATTAGTATAAGGCAATGGACAAAGTTTGTTGACAGGTCTTTGTAAGACACTCTTCTCAGTACGTAAGGTCACACAGCGGACTACTCCGTCAGGACCTGGATGTAACTTTTCTATTTTACCTAACGGCCAGTTACAGGAAGGCACATTATCAGTTTTAATAAGAACTAAATCTCCAACATTCAAGTTAGGGGAAGATTTAAACCACTTTGCTCTTTGTTGAAGCGTATTTAAATATTCGCGGCTCCATCGTTTCCAAAACAACCGAGAACACTTCTGAACATACTGCCAACGTGACAATCTCTGAATAGGTACCTCTTGAACGTTATATTCAGGTATAGATACTAAACTGCTACCAATCAGAAAGTGTCCGGCGGTTAATACATTAAAATCGTTAGGATTATCGCTAGCTGGTAACGGACACAAAGGGCGCGAATTCAAAACGGCTTCTGCTTTACAAAACACCGTGGAAAGTTCCTCAAACGTTAAGGACTTTTCGCCTACGCTACGAGCTAAGTGATACTTTGCCGACTTTATGCCGGCTTCCCAGAGGCCGCCCATATTGGGTGCACTGGGGACATTGAACTTCCACACTAACTGTCTTTTGGCGCAACCCTCAGCAATATGATCTTGACCTTCACGTAAAAACTTTTGTATCTCGGAAAGATGTTTACTGGCGGCGATAAAATTAGTACCGCAGTCAGAATAAAGAACAGAACAAAGGCCTCTACGCGCTACGAAACGGTCTAAACACGCGAGGAAAGCATCCGCGGAGAGAGACGATAACACCTCTAAATGCACAGCTTTTGTGGAAAAGCAGACAAATAATGCTAAGTAGGCTTTTGAAACTTTAGCGTTACGACGCAGACTCTCTTTAACAAAGAATGGACCACCGAGATCTACTCCGACGTGAGCAAAGACTTTGTTAGGTAATAATCGAGTTGACGGTAACGGCGCCATCTCGGGTTCCAATAATGATGGCTTACATTTATAACAGATTTTACATTTGGATAGTACGGACCTGATGACGCTACGAGCTGCCAAAATCCAAAAGTTTTCATTAATTATGCTTTGTAAGGTTCGCGGACCTACATGTAAATATTTCTTATGCGTATATTCTATTAATAGTCTAGTAAATAGGTTATCTTTCGGAAGCAAACGTGGATGTTTAGCGTTATAAGGAAGCTCAGAATGACCTATACGACCCCCTACCCTGAGGAAGCCGTCGGAATCGAGGAACGGAGATAGTTTTCGTAGTGAAGGTACGTATTTATTATTTTTAATCATTTTTATTTCAGAATCAAAATAAGCACTCTGTACTAATTTTATTAACGTGTCTAACGATGCATTTAATTCAAGCGTTGATAGGGTCGTCGACTTACTATTAGGGATGTTGACATTTTGTTTTAATCTTAAAATCCAAGCAAATGACCTCTGTAATTTTGAGAATGATGAAAACCGTTTAAATACTCTCTCACAAAATTCCTGTTTAGTTTCAAGAAGAGAATTATCATTTTCTACTAATAAGTTAATAGATGTTTTTAATTCGGGTAAAACATTACTTTCGTTAACGAAAATAGACATAGGCCACTCGATATGATTTTTATACATCCAGTCTGCTCCTGTCAACCACTGTTTATTGCAGCTGACAAGCTGCGCGGGAGACGCTCCGCGTGAACATACGTCGGCTAAGTTAAATTCACTACAAACATGTCGCCAGCAATGAGGTGGTAAAACTTCTATAATCTGCGTCACACGGTGACTGACAAAAGTTTTTAGTTTATAAGCTTCTGTTTGAAGCCACGACAATACGATTGTCGAATCCGATAATGCGATAATTTTTGTTACCTTAACACGAGTAAATGTATCGCGAACTGATTTTATTAATTTACTCAACAAAACGGCACCCATTAATTCTAAACGTGGAATCGTTACGGGTTTTATAGGGGCGACTTTAGATTTCGCGGTCACTAAACGAACCTTTACGTTATTCTTTTGATCGCGACTGATAACATAAACACATGCAGCATATCCACGTGACGACGCGTCACAGAAACCAACTAACTCACATTCCGACTGTCCCGGCACTAACATGTGACGTTCGATACGTAATTCCGCCAAGAGTGGAAGTTCCGAAATGTAATTTTGCCACGTCTTGTTGATATTATCAGGCAACCTTTCATCCCATCCTATACCTAGTTTCCATAGATCTTGCATTATCTCTTTTGCTACAAAAGTACATGGCGCGATAAAACCCACGGGATCATAAATCGACGCTAATAACTTAAGTACAGATCGTTTGGTAGAAACGTTATCCGTTTTATTAACTGAAAAAATAAAATTATCGGACGTCGGAATCCATTTAAGGCCTAAAACTTTGATATTATTATCATTTTCATCTTTCATGAATGTCACAGAGCCTTCCCTATTTTCCACTGGTACTCGTAAAAGTAATTCTTTATAATTACTCATCCACTTTTTCAAAGTAAAGTTCGCACTTTCGCAAATGCCTATTAATTGATCCTGTACTAAGCAGGCTTGCTCATATGTGTTGCAGGAATATAAAATGTCATCCATGTACACACCCTCACGGAGGACCTGAGCGGCGAATGGAAAACGTTCCTCTTCGTCTTTGGCTAATTGCAGAATCGTCCGAATCGCTAAAAAAGGTGAACAACTAAGTCCGTACGTTACGGTTTTTAATTCGTAAATTTTTATCGGATCGTGAGCCGAATCCCTATATAAAATGTGTTGATAACAACGATCTTCCTTTCGAAGAATTATAGCACGGTACATTTTACAAACATCACTGACTAGGCAATATTTAAAAAGTCGGAAATTTAATATTATTGCTGTTATGTCAGGATACAACTTAGGGCCAACCAATAAAAGGTCATTTAAAGAAACGTTATTACTACTTTTTGCAGATGCGTCGAACACTACGCGAAGCGGAGTCGACGTACTACTGGGACGTACAATACTATGATGCGGAATAATATATTGACTAGGTTTATCACCCTGATAAAGTTCCATATGACCCAAGTCTTCGTATTCCCGCATAAACTCGCCGTACTTCTTTTGTAAATCAGGAGTACGTGCAAGTTTACGCTCGGTGTATAATAACCTACGCTCGGCCACCGCGCGCGAGTCACCTAGCGGCGAGCGGTTGGGCGCGAACGGCAGCGGTACGACGTATTGTCCGTTCGAATCGCGAGTATGTTCATTGATGAATATCTCCTCGGCTAGTTGGTCTATGGGATTAATTGGCGGTGTGCACGGCACTTCCTCAATTTCCCAAAAGGCGCGTAATGTTTTATCGATAGACTGTTCTTCGTCATATGAAACTGATAAATGTAAATTTTGAGAATTATTATTGTTGTGTGGATATAACTTTCCGCTTATAACAAAACCAAAAACTGTTTCAATAACGCTCGGGATATTAGAGTTAATTATTAACGGTTTATCTTTAATAAGATCAGGCACCACGTCGTTACCTAATAAAATATCTATCCGTGACCTTTTATAAAACAATGGATCTGCGAGTTGATATGAGTTATATTCGTTAATGACAGTTTCAGGAAACGGTATATTAGGCATATCAGCTGATACCTTTGATACGACGACCAAATCGACGTTAAACGTAGGACTGTCCGCATGTTTCGGCTTTATTGAACAGGTGACCACGCCTTGATTTTTAATAACTCCTCCGCCTATACTATTAATAGTGAAGGGACATTTTTTTCGCGGTAATCCTAATTTTTGGGCACATTCAGTTGTAATAAATGAGCTCTGGGCTCCGGAATCTATGACTGCACGGCAGTCCTGATATTGTCCGTCAATATCAGAGATATGCGTAAGTGTAGTGCCTAATACTACACCGTATTCGCCGTTATCACCTACACTATGCATTACTTGTTGTGTAGGCACCAAGTCGCTAGTGGTGTCACTCACGGAGCGAGACATAGCGAGCCCTTGGTGAGCGTGCGAGGGAGACAGTTGCGCGGACGAAGTACTCGGCACGGCCGATGTCACAGTGCAACCTGCATGACTCGAATCACGGTGTAACAAATAATGATGCGGCAATGCACACACGCCACAAGTTATAGTACTTTTGCACGTATTAATATTATGATCGGGTTTCAGGCAATTTATGCATAGTTTTAGTGAATGGACACGGTCCTTTCTATCTTCGACAGACAATTTACGAAATTGATCGCATCGATAAATCATGTGATTTTGTTTACAATGAGCGCACACTAAGTTTGTGTTCGAATTATTATACCGATTGTTATTATTTTGCACTCGCGCGGTAGTAAGAACCGACTTTGAAGAAGATGGTTTATTATAAGTATTGTTACTTTTATACGTATTATTATTTACAGGTTTTGACGATGGTAACGAGTAAGTTGAGTTAGAAAACGTATGATCAAGTACTTTGATTTGTTTATTTACGAAATCGATTAGTTCCGTAAAGGTAGGTATAGATTTTTGGTCCCGACTTTCCTCAAATAATTTTCTCGTGTGCGGGTCGAGTCGATGCAACGCGAGATGACAAAATAAAAAATCATCTAAGTTTTTAATTTTTAATGATTGTATGGCTTTAAGTGAGTGATCAAAAGTTTCTATAAAGGAAGTAAGGTTTGCGGAAGTTTCTTTATGAATTGGTGTAAAATTTAACATCTTATCAAAGTACTTGCATGCCAGTGTTCTATTGTCATGATATTTATCGATTAGACTTTGCCAAACTAATGAGTAATTCGCTGAGGTAATTGGTAATTTTTTAACTATATTCAAGGCAGGGCCTTTAACGCAAGAAAGTAAATAATGAAACTTGTCTATGTCTGCAAAGTTTCTATCGTGAACTAAAGAGATAAACGTATCATAGAAAGTCGTCCAGTTTTCTATTTGACCATCGAACTGAAATAGTGTTAACTTAGGTAATGCAGGTACAACTAAATCTTTTTTCTCTGACGCAGAGGTTGTGGCGGACTTCGAATGTTTATTCGCGACTAATTGACATGCACTAAACATTTCGTCAAATGTTTCGAGATCACTCATCGATATTTTAGCAGTAGGTTTTATTTGCATGTCCAATTCAAAAATCTCAAATATGGCCGTTTCAAACTTCGTCCGAACACTTTCCATTTCCGAGCATTGCATTAAAAAAGTTGGCAATCTATTCAGATCCCTGTCAATTGTTTTGGAAACATCGTACAACCTTTGTAACTTTGTAAATAAATATTCTTTTTTAGCTATTAAAGCTTGTTTCTTAATTTGTATAGCTTCCGCCATTTTGTTCAAATAGCAACGTGGTTACGAACACGACAAGACGAAACAAATAGGTAGGTAATTACTTCGTAATGCGGCTTTCGAAGGACCAGAATGTGAAGTAGCGGATGGACTATATTTTTATGAGAATGTGGAGCTATAATTTGAGTGTCAAGCGTATCCCGGGCTGGACAAATCCCACAAAGAAAACTGGAGTACGACTCACCGTTCCTCTGCAACAGCCGGTCTCCCAAACTTCCCGGTTGCGACGACAACAGGATAGGTAGCTAGGATCACAACACACGGTGCCAATAGTCCAAAATTGGTATTTAATATCACGCACGGCGCAATTACAAAAGGACGATCCGCCGGATAAGCGTGCGCGTTGACAACTCGTTCTTTACTCCCTGCGCCCGCTGTCCGCGCGCGTCGCGGCGGGGGTGGGTAGTAGGCAAAGGCAAGAGTCGCATACAGCCAGCGCTACTAGCGCCATTGTCGCGGTGGGACCAAACTGGTACTACCGACCGCGCTTCGGTTCAGTGTTTCGCATCCAGTAATTTGGAAGAAATGTCCAACCACGGGTTAGATACTTAACACAAACAATTATGTTGTTTGCCGCATACCTTGTTTATTTCCGAGCGCGCGTTTGGTATCGCAATCTCATATTTTGCATACTATAAAGTGATTGTATCACTGTAGTTTTAAGCTTAAGCACGCTTTCTACGATTCATTTTCGAGGTATTCCCATAATTTACTCAAGGTCAAGCTTTAAAGCTTCATGCATGGCCGCTAAAAGTTATACAGCTGCTAACGTGTGAATGTTTTGTGTATGAATAAGTTAGTGCTGTTTATGGTCATGTAGCAGGCACTAGGGACCTGAGATGAATGAATGTCTCTACGTGTTTTAGGGGCTAATGTAATTTTGTGCAAGGTTGCGACCTTGGATGATGCTGAGAGTGGCTAGTCGAGACAGTTTTAGTACATTAGGTATGAAACAAAAACAAAGGTGTATTCCCGTTGGCCCCAATGGCCGTGTCCCAACTGACAAATATGCTATTTAACCAGAGATCATAGAAAAAAGGAAGGAGATATAGGTACCATGATGCCATTATATAAATTAGTACGGGAACCACTGGCGCCACTTGTAGAATAGTTTGCAAATGTGGTACCTATATCGAACTGTGAGTTGCGAGGCGTGCGCGGTGCATGCTTCGCAATGTCTGTATCCATCCTTAAGAGGGCTCTCGCATTCGGCACCTCTCTCGCTCGCACAGAACCATATATTTTAAGAATGTTAAATGAAAAGATGCATTTTTGAAAAATGTAATCTGATAGCGAACTACAAAATGATATTAATTATAATATTATAAAATCAAATGTAATAATTAAAAACACATGAGTTAAACCACGTAAACAAACCTCAGAAACAGATCATACTTGATTTTTAAGTTTGTTTATTTTATTAGATATCACAGTAGAAATGTGTTATCATTATTTACCTGTAAAATTTATATTATTTTGTAGTTCTCTATCAGATTACATTTTTCAAAAATGCATCTTTTCATTCAACATTCTTAAAAATGGTTCTATGCGAGCGAAAGAGGAGACAAAATTCCGAGAGCGCCCTTAAGCTCTTAACCCCTTTCAAACCACTCGACTAGCGCTAGAAGAAAATTTTAAAATCAAACACCATAAAATCGTAGAGTTATTAAACGTATACGCGTGACATTTACGAGTGGCCAGTAGCGTTTATTACTATGCCATTAGAACAGTTAATTACTGCACAAGTTATACCGCAACGTGATTGATTTCATGGTGGTTTAAGTTCGCAAGCTTTCACGCTATGGGGTGCAATTAAATGTATAGTTTATATTATGCTTGTGCGGCGTGACGTCATTAGACTATCTTTAAAAAACCGGGCAAGAGCGTGTCAGACCACGCTCAGTCTAGGGTTCCGTAGCAAGAAGCATTTCAGTCTACCGACCGCAAATATAAGCTATTTTTGCGGTTGTCGAACTCAAAACTGAAAAAAGTGAATATTTCAAAAAGTTATTGACGTATTTTGTTCAAACCAATTTTAATCGAGAGTATTTATTAGATGCCATAAGCTTGATTTTTTCCAGATTTTTCGATAGGGCGGTTCGAAAATTACAGGGGGGGGGGGGACACATTGTTAACGACTTTCGGAGCTTCTACTTCACTCAATATGCACTTAATTAAAAAAGTTATTTGGAAACCTCTATGTTATTTTCAAAGACCTATCCAACAATACCCCACATGACGGGGTGCAGGAAAATATTTTTTTTCATCCTTCCATTCATGTATGGGAGCCCCCCCTAATTATTTTATTTTTCATAATTTTACTACAGGCCTTTATGGCGGCTTCTAAAAGACATCTATTTACGAAGTTTCATATAAATTGGTTATGAACTGTAGATTTGACGAGGGTGTGACAGACGGACAGACGGACATGACGAAACTATAAGGGTTCCTAGTTTTACTACGGAACCCTAAAAAAAATTACACGCATCTTTGTATAGCTACTTACTTATATCCTCTTGATAGGTTATCCGGTCTCGCAGAGGTCGACAATAATAATAGATAATAATGTATAATTAACTGTGTGTGTAGACATAGCATGTCTGTGTAAAATAGGTAGGTAGGTTAATATAATTATTGTAATTGGTTTTAAATACCGTTTTAATTAAATAAATAGCCACCAATGCGGCAAACGTTTTGAATGTAGTAGAAAAGTGTCAGGTTTTAATATTTTTTTAAGAACAAAATATAGTGTTTAAATATTTTTCTTGATGTCAGTTTACTACCCTTTATTCCTTTAATGATAGTAGTAATAAAAAAACAACATGCATATTCCCCTATTTGATACATTTTCTTGTTATACCATGGGTCTTAAATGTCTTATATTATAAGAAATGGAGTATAGCTTATTTCTTAGCTATAAAACACAACAAAGTCAGCAAAGCACTTAGTCTAGACGGTAGCGGAGCGCTTTATAAGATTGTAACAATTTTTAACGGCGATAAATCATCTGTGCTTGACGTTTTATCGGAATCCATTTAGGTATTGAGACCGGGAAATACTGAAATGGCGTAATTGACATGAATTTATCACAGTACTGTTTGGATGGATGGACGTTTGTTACTCAATCACGCCAGAACGGCTGAACGGATCTGGATGAAATTTGTACAGTGATAGATTATAGTCTGGAATAGCACATAGGCTACTGACTACGGCTACTAACCCGCGTTTTTCGGGTTAAAACCCGAAAAACGCGGGTTTTGCGGGCAGAAGCTAGTAATTAAATATCGTAGGAACCTAATTATTGTTTTATAGATATCATAATATTAGTTTTCAAAGTATTGTTTGCTCTTCAATATAATTATAATTTGTTACAAACAAGTAATAATTGGCTTTTCATTCATAAAACTTTGTCATGGACTGATGTTTATCGACATATGGCCCTGACTGTGCTCGAGCCTCGTGTCAAACGTTAAATTGGCTATTGATTTACAAATTAGTTGTTGTAATTGGTTTTGGCTAATTTGTTTGAGAGCCAGTCAACTGATCAAAGATTTGAATAATAGAGGTACGAGTTTGTAGCCGACTACTGGTTTCTATGTTTTCTATGAAGACGACGACGTGTCGCTAGCTACGGAAGGTATTTCATAGAAATAAATAGAAACCAGTAGTATCGCAGCGCTACGTCGGTCGCGTCGCCGGCTGCTGCTGTCTGTAGGCTGCGAACTCGTACCTTATTTTTTTAGTTTCATTGGATAATAATGTGAATTTAATTAAATTCACATTATTATCCAATGAAACTTATTACTTACAAACTAACCCTGAAATTAAAAATGTACCTACTTAAAAAAAGTTTTTACCCGACTGTCCCAGAAGGAGGGTAATGTTTTTGGAGTGTATGTAAGTATGCGTATTCCTCTGGTACGCTCTGTAACATAAACGGCTTGATGGATTTCATCATAATTATGAGGTGTCCTTAGATCTTCATTGTGGGAGTGACATAGGGTACCTAAATAATTAAAATATGACGCAGCCGGGTTTTTTGTTTTTTCAACAATTATTTATTTATATACTCTTTATTGTACACCATTGTGGTGTACCACTGTGTGTGGTGTGTACCAATACAAAATGTTGTGTATCTTGTTACTTAAGGCATAATATTTTCTGGTGAACTGTACTGACGGGTGACTCTACCTTACTCTCAGATCATAGAGCTTCTATCATCTGAGACCGTACCCATAGGATTGACTTCGTAAACGTTCACGCGGAGTGATAAAGTGTGAGGATACCTCTGGGACTTATTTGACCTTCAACTTGACCTTAGAAGCTGGATAGTGTCGTCTGTCGTCACATTTTATGATTATTATGTTTTAAAATGTAGTTGTGTCTAGCTTGTCTATTTTTTCTCAAGGGAGCTTGAGTTACGGCCGCAGAATCTGTTTTTAAATGAACTCAGTATAGGTATCACGTACCATCATTTAAATTATGTTAACTTCATACCTATCTCCGACATCGGTTCAGTGGTTGGAAAATGAAACAGGACTGACAGATAGACAGACGTATTTAGTTTTGCATTTATAATAGCATCTATTAGTTTAAATTAGTGTTTTTCAACCTGTGGGTCGCGACCTCTAGGGGGGTCGCAAGGACTTACTGGGGGGGTCGCAATCGCAAGGTAAAACTATAAAACATAGGTTGTAGGACTTACAGTAAAATAAAAAATGCAGCGATTTTAATGAGAAGGCTGTATCTGTTTATTTTTAACCTTTTCCGCGAATTCTTTGCGGCAAAGAATAATCACCGACCGAAAAGCGCCCGCAACTATCTTGCACTGTGCACTTGATTTCTCGATCAGTAGGTAAAGTTTCAAAAGAAAGTAAATTAAATGCTTAATAATTATATAATATATGCCACCTTTCCTTTCACATCACTGACATTGTTTTATTGCGATCTTGAGGGGTCGCCAAAATATTTTTTCTTGCAAAGGGGTCGCGCATTGAAAAAGGTTGAAAAACACTATACTATACTAATATGCTGCTAAGCTGAACGTTTGTTGGTTTGTTTGAAGGCGCTAATTCCTGGAAATACCAGTTGGATTCGAAAAAATATTTTTGTATGTGATACCTAGCCAGATTTATGAGGATGAATAGCCTATAATTGTATAGGCTATTTAACGGTCCATCCATAGCCGGAACAAACAGACAGATAATAATTTAAAAAAATGTTATCATGATCGTAGAATAAAGTAGCCTTGAAACCCCAAAACTAGGTTTATATTAGTCTATTTTTCGCAGTATAAGTATTTAGAGTTTCACCTATTTGCCCTCAAACTGCGAGAACACGTACAAACAAATAACGTGTGTCCTATTATATATGATGCGTGTCTACGCAGGAAATTAAAAGAAAACGCGCAATATATCAACTGTCTACCTTTTTGCGCTGGCAATCCCACTTCCGTTGAGGGACCTACCAATCTAAGTTACTTAGCAAATGTTAGAAGAATTTATTCTAGAAAATCCTGTATACTAAAGTAATGCTAAAAGTAAGAAGATAAATACAAATTACGAGTATGTTGGGTAAGCAAGTATTTTTTTTATTTTAAAGAAGCCTACTAGCAATCTGCATACTTTGAATCAGCCAAATATGTGAAACATAGGTACCAAATATTTAAGATCTATACATGTGTATTTACCATAATTGTCTGATTAAATGATTATGATTATTATGATGTCATCAAAGGAACGATGTTTAAGATTATTTCTACTTATTTATTCAAAACTAAAAAAAGGAATGCAATACCTAATGCGTATACACGTTGCCATTGATCCCGAAAAAAATCGTTCATTTGCAATGCAACCAAGATGCATGACGTCTTAAAATATTTTGAAAATTGCTGTTTTACACGTTTGACAAATTATTTTAGTTGTAATGTCTTTGTTGATTTGCCAAATGTTTACCTTGTGACGCCAAGTTGGATATTTAATTATAGTGGAGTTTATTTACGAGAGACAGCGCTAAAAATGACGCTTAGTTAATAGAAAATAATGTAAACATGATGAAAATTATGAAAAATGTTTCTGAGACTTATAAAATTAATTTGATCTTTAAAGGATTTGAGGTCCTCTGATTCAATATGCAAGTAAAAAAATGGCTTCAGCTCAATGACATATACATATAGACACGTCATACACCAACATCACTGTACTAAAAAATGGCGCAAATACTTTAAATACATATCAGTGCCTACGTGTAAAAAAAGGGAAAGAAAACGAATGCCTTGCATAGCATACCTCTTGTTTAGTAGGGCTTTTCTTTTTTTCGCAAAATTTTGCAAGAAATGACGTACAACACGAAACTATGGTTGTTGCATGACTATATGAATGGTGGGCAATTACCTTACTTTTTTGTTGCCATTTTAGATCGCGGGTAACGTATCTATGGTTTATATATCATTGTTCAGCTTGCCAAATTAAAATTATACAATTTTGACGTCTACCTTGATATGATTTTCTCTTTTCAGAAACTAAAATAGAAATGTGCTTATTACAGATAGTTACTGTAACAGAATTCTTTTATTATGGATTTTTTATGAATAAGAAATAAGATTATATTATTAGAATTCTTGTGATAGAAAAATTGTTTAATCTAAGCGTGAATATAATTTTTTTTTATGGGCGATAGTCGGAATCACACCTTCTTTGTAAAGTTGGAGCTTTAGTTCGTTAAACGGGGTTAAACGAGGGAAGGAGGATAGGTATTCAATATTCAATGCTATTTCGATTAGCTACGGAACCAACCTTGAAATCACGAAACATAAAATCAGTAGTTCCATACATTTTGTAGTGTGATAAAGATATTTTTCGTGTACAATAAATGTATATATAATAATATTCAGGGACATCCATAGTTAACTATCTTAAAACTTACAAACGGTCGTCTAAACCACAGAACAGTTGAAACCATCAAACGTCCAAATGAAGTAGGTTACGAGTCTTGGGCTACCATATTATGACAAGCATTTGCCGCATTTGACAGGCGTTTTAAAGTTTAGACAGGCGTATCACGCCTGTCTAAACTTTGATTATAAATGAATTGCTTACATGACCTTAGTGCCATTCTTAATTAAAGAGGAATAAAGGTTTCAAAGTATCAGTATTTTGACTACGACGTTCGACGTTCTCTCGACAACGGTCAATGCAACTTGATTGAAACGTCGAAACGATTATGTTTAAAGCAATACCTCATATACTGTATCGATTTATTAAATAAAGTTTAAACTAAACATTTTTTTTTGTTTCTGCGTTTTAGCAGGTTTTTTTTTTATTATTAAATAATAGGCTCGCGTTCTACCGCCATCTCGCCTGATGTTAAGTGATGATGCGGTCTATGATGGAGGTTTAACTTTAGACAGACATTTTTACTGAAGAATCAGGCATTTTCGGTCAAATAAACAGCCATCATTCATTCTGAAATTAATGGTAACCCTAGTCTTAAAACAATCGACGAGTATACATAATCTCCTAATTAATAAAATGGTTACTCGAGTCAGTTTCTTTAATTTACTTATAATAAGTCACCGTTTTTATCTGCGGCTGGACAGATTAATTCATTGCAGCATGCATTGGGTTTAATTAATTCGTTAACCATGATTTACGTCGAAATTAACGTCGGTTAACGTTAAAGTTTTACAATGTGCAACCGGCTCGTAATTTATCTTGGTAGCTGGTTTACGTTTGCGCTAATTGGGAGTTTTAAGAATTGGTTAGAACTGTTAGAAGCAAGTCTTTGACTAAAGCTTGAATCACGCAAGACCAGGGTTTTCTAACCTTTTGGTAGTCGCGGACCACTTTAAAACAAAAATCCCTACGGCCATTTTCTCATCAGGAAGCTACTGATTGCTTTTATAGGCTACTTCTTAACCCGAAAAAAATTACAGCTCTTGTGGATCACGCGGACGGATTCACGGATAAAGTCCTAGTCAACTATATTTTGAATTGGTGTATGACAGTTGTATATGTTAATATAGTCAGGTTTAATAGTTTTGTGATTAGTAGTGCTCGCTCTAGCATTTTTTTAGGCAAATATAATATGATTTAAAGTTATGATTAATAGTATAGTGTCAAGAACGTTTCTGAGCTGACATTATATATGAAATATATGTAATGTAGCTTCTCGCATAAAGTTGCTTTGCTGGCATCCTTACATATATTTATGTGTGTAAGTAATATGAAGAAAACAGCGAGAATTTGCTTCTTATTTATTCTAAGCAAGTTGTACCTCTGAAGGAACTTGATTAAAGTTTTGCTATCCCTCTTGCGAGGCAATGAGGACGTGACGTCAGATGTAAGTAAGCTAGGAAAAGGTAGCAATTACGAAGTTTTCACTAATACCTAAGCGAAATGCTGAAAGTTAGTGTATCGAATTATTTTGTGTCTATTTTGTTTTGATGTAACCTCAGACCATAGAAACAAAGAGATTATAATTAGGGATTGCAATCCCGCACTCTTTTCAATCCCACGGGATTTTTGCTGGATTGACTTCAGTCCAGCGCGGGATCCCGCGGGATCCCGCATAGGTTAATTTTTTTATGGAATAAAAAAAAACTATTTTCTATGATAATAATCAAATATAAAAAATTGCAAAACCCACCAACACTTAGGGCCAAGTTCACCGAGAAGATAACAGTCCGTTAAATTAAAAACGGCTGTTTATCACATCTTTTTCTGTACAATAAATCATGTTAAACGGCCGTTTTCAATTTAACGGACTGTTATCTTGTCGGTGAACTTAGGCCTAAATAGACTAATAATTTTACAGTTCGGCTACTTATCTACTTATTTATTAATAAAAGAGTCTAAAAAAATAATTTTTAATACTTGGTAGTACATTGTTGTAGTTTTTGAAATCTAGTTATCTAAGAATATTAACTCTCAATGTAATAATTAGATCAGTATTCTTTATTCACAAAGAAATATAAAGAGAAGTTTACTAATAGTCTTTTAATTTTTCTTACTAATTAATCATGTAACAAATTCAGAAATACCTACTTATAAAATAAAAAGTCACTTCTCTTCTTGAAAATATGATCATGAAAACCAATCAATCTCCCAACTCAACCTATCTTAAGGAACTGCATAATGTAGCCAGCGGCTGAAAAGGTTCTTTCTGCCTCCACACTTGATGGTTTGATCTTAATAGGTAATTAGTCGTGTCGTGCAACAAAGTCAAATAAACTCCATCACTTTCAAATGTAAGTAAGTTAGGGAAGTATTTCTCTTGTCTAGTTTCTGTCTGTTTAGTGTAATTTTCATGCTTGCGGGATCCGCATGCGGATCCGCAAGCTATTGCGGGATCCCGCAGGGCCTAAATTGCGCGGGATCCCGCTGGATTGCGGGATCAGCATCAGCGCTCTTAGGTTTGGCTAGTTAAACCTCAGGTCTGACAAGAAGTCTTAGTCAAAGTCCAAACCAATAGCGTGTTTCGACCTTTGACTAATGAATGCAAGTCTAATCCTAGGAGAGACAAGCTTGGACAGTCAAACGCCGAAACACGAAACGAAATTATATTGTTGCCGACACAGAAATGTAGGTACCTATACTGGTCTCAATAAAAACCCATTTTTACCGAACCTCATATTATATTTACACAGAATAAAATATTTTAGATGCCAATAAAAGCGAAGGGCTATCAACTGACCCTTAACTCTATTACTGCGCTCTTAGCAAGTTAACTTCGAGTTTTTATTTTTAATAAATTCAATGTTTAATGGACTTCAAAACTTTTTTTATTGTGTGTATCGATAGATCTTTGTAACTTTTCTTTCTTTGAAAAACATTAAAACTTGATCGCTCGGAAATTGTTTGGAATTTTATGATTGAAGTTTTAAAATGTTTAATAGTGATCGAATGTGTTGGAAATAACTTAGGTATTTGTAAGATCTTTTTTATCGAGACATTTTTGATAATTTTATAGATACTTAATTTATTAATATATTTTTAGGACATTCTTCAAAGAAAAGTAGAAACAGCGTATTACAGATAAACTGATAAAATATTTGAATAATTATTTACGATGCTGAAGTCATTATTGATACAAAGGTACGATTTCCAAATGTTTCTCACAGTTTATTAGAAACAGTTAAGTACCTACTCTGTAGTTATTAAAACTTTTGAAAATATCAACGTTTCATCTCGCATCCGAGTTATTTTGTAAATTGTTCGCAATATCATTTCGAGATCCAAGTAACATTGTATTGTCATTTTGAAAATGATTCATTGTGTACTTTCCTCTTGTAAAAGGCGGTCTGCTACTTTAAATCTGCGAAACCATGGAATTTTCTATACATAGGTATAAATTAGGTACAAAATAGAATTATGCACCATCATCATGGTTTTATTTAAGTACAATCTGTAAACATGTATCCGTGTACGATTGTCAAATTTCCGTAGTGTGCTATACATGTATACCTCGCCCTCCGCAAAAAGTAGTAGAAAATTTTATTCAGTGATTTGCCGCTTAGCACTTCCATAGGCTATAATGCTCTAAAGATACGCCATAGTCAACATATACATTCCAACGTGTACTTGTAAATCAGATTGCGTCATATCGAGTTATGCAAAACAACTAATTTGTCGCTAATCCGTATCAGATACTCGATTTCGTATTACGTCGAATAAACATGGCTTAGTAACGATCCACTGTGATCAAATATTTACTTAAATGATATAACAGAACATCACGCCTGTATTACCAGAACGGTTAGGCAGAGGTGTATAATATACTTATGTCACCGTAAAATTGTTAGATTATAATCTACCTCGCAAGATTATAATCTAACGGTATTTACTGTCGAAAGATTGTGAACCGTAACATACTGCGTAGGTACAATTTAACACATTATTTTTCGGTAGATTATAATCTATCGAAGTGAAACCGTCAAATTGTGAAATGGCATGTGACGGAACGCACCCCGCGCGCTGATTGGTTGAACGTCATGTGCTCCGCGCTGCCATATTTGTAGACCGACCAATCAGGGACAGCCTTCGTTCAGTTGACAATTTAACGCGCAACAGATTGTGATTTAACAGTTTCACTTCGATAGATTATAATCTACCGAAAAATAATGCGTTAAATTGTAAGCAGTATGTTACGGTTCACAATCTTTCGACAGGTTAAAGTCTCGCGAGATAGATTATAACCGAACGGTATTATAATTTTACGGTGGCATATACACTCAAGTGTAAAAACGACCACTTGGCGACCACTAGTAAATATAAAAATACACTCGGCAAATTCCTTTATTGAGAGAGGGCGGTCCCTAGCCAAGAATCAAACTATTTACAACACTGAATAGGCATTCATAAAGTTAATTTACGATAGCTCCCAAAGCCGCTATTAAACGGCGGAATTAACAGAACGGTTAGTAAATTAGATAAGTTATGCTAAACTTCAGTCAAGATATTCGCAAACTTTAAATAGTTTCGGCATTACCCTGTTGCCGAAGCGATGAATATTTACATGAAACATTAGCACTTTTCCCGTGACTTCGTCCACGTGTCTTACAGATACTGCATTTTTCGAGATATAAAGTAGCATAAAGCACTCGAGAGTAATATAGCTTCCTATTAGTGAAAGAATTTTCGCAATCGGATTAGTAGTTCCGGAGATACAAACTTGCACACGTTGCCTCTTTATAATATTAGTACAAATTAGTTGCGAAGGCTCCATACAACTCGATTCCTATCGGCTTCTCATTGAAAAATGGCACAGTCTGTAGTGCTATTACCCTAAAATATGGTTCATAATAGACACATCCAAATATAAATTTAATGAAACGGTTTACACTACAAGACTTTGAAGCAAAGAAGCCAGCCAGATGTAAGTATTCTTTGCTCGGCTTACCTCTTACAAAAATTGACCCTTTGCCACTGGTACAAATGTATTATAGTTACATAATATTTTATTACGTCTTTTCTTCAAGGGGCTATACAGAAATTACAGAATGCCAAGATTTATGACTCAAATGGGTCAATAGGCTACTTTTATTTATAACTGTTTAAGCCATCGATACACACACAAGTGCAGTGATAGCCTAGTGGATTAACCATGTGCCTTCCACGGCGAATGGTTCGAGTTCGATCCCGAGGCACGCACCGCTGACTTTTCGAAGTCATGTGCGTATTAGAAATTAATTATCACTTGCTTTAACGGTGAAGGAAAAACATCGTGAGGAAACCGGCATGTCCTAGAACCAAAAATTCGAAGACATGTGACATCCACCAACCCGCACTGGGCCCGCGTGGTGGACTACGGCCCACTCCCTCTCACAGAGGAGGCCTGTGTCCCAGCAGTGGGAATATTATAGGCCGATTATGCTTATGCTATGCATCGATACACTTGCACTGTTTTTCAGCATTTTATCTAATAGTCAAGATCAAGACTCAAGAGTTTGGGTCCAAAGTTTGCTATTGCAATTGTGTTAGAAAGGTCTATAATTGTGTCATATCATCTCTATCATCGCTATACAGGGTGGCAGGTTAACCAGTGGAAATATTTTAAGGGGTCATTGTACTCATCATTATGAACAACTTTTACTATGGGACCAACACTGAATTCGCGAAAAAAAATCAGCTGTTCCATACATTTTGTTGAGATAAGTGAACATAAATGTATGGAATAGCTGATTTTTTTTTCGCGATTTCACGGTTGGTCACTTAGTAAAGTTGTTCATAATGATGAGTACAATGACCCCTTAAAATATTTCCACTGTCTAACCTGCCACCCTGTATAAGTAAAACGAAATTATTTTATAATATTCTTATTATTTTATTGTACCGGGTTCCTCTTAACCTTCCCTACTACTACCTAGTCTATTGATTAAATACCAATAAATATATACCTTCGTATATTGAAAAATCACATACTTTTCCTCAATTTTCTAATAATCAAAAATTTTTTGCGAAATCTTTTTCCTGTGTTACAAAATCTTTTCTTTGTAAGATCCCAGGAATTCCAAAGGCTCTTTGATAATGATTTACTACGCATAGATGCTAAATTATGCTTAAAGTAATGTATTTTTTTCCATACGCCTGAAAAGGCTATAGCGTATGGAAAAAATAACCATAAGTATTCAATAAAATTGAATATGAATAAGATATTTTAAGATCAATACTTAGAGCGTACCTATATTTGCTCAAATTGAACTAATAAGTTATGACTATTTTGGTATTAATAACCTTTCAGTCCACCTGAGTGCATTAAAAGCTTTTCGTAAGTTGTCGATTTTGTGAACTGACGCAGCACGCACTTAGATGGACTCAAATATTGCATTATAATTAGGGACTTTGCTAGCAAAGTCTATAATTACATTCTATAGATATTCTAAAAAGAAAAGAAAGAAAGAAAAATGATAATTTATTTGTCACAGAGACAATTTGTAAAAAATAAAATGTTAATTTATGGTCAAACTGTGACAAAGGGTGAACAGTGACCACTCAGCATAATGCTGTGCTTTGGCATGAACCACAACTAGGAACTTAACTTCCCAGATTGATCAGAATCAGATCAGAAAATTTGAATTTTCAATTCAAAATATGCTTACGTTAACGATACTACACGTCAAAAAAACTCATGATAGGGGTACAGATCGCGCTGCTGTTTTTTAGTCGCGATCCTCTCAAGAAAACTAAACCCCAAATAGGCACTCAAGGAATTTATCTCCAGGAATTTCTGTTGTTCAGACGCACTTATAAATTATTAATATAAAGAGTTACGTCGCCATTTCTGCGTTATATTTCCCGTATAATGTATTTTTATAAGTCTACGTTCTACCTGAAATTACATGCCGAAGTTAAGAGTTGTAGGTACACTTGTACAGCTTCTTTATGTTACGTTCAAAAATAAAACTCAAGTGCTATAATGTTTTTTTTTTACAGCGGTACGGGAGAGTGCTACCTCCTTTGTTCATTCATTCCTAAATTAACCTTTAATCCTTACAGCAAAAATAATGTAATAGACCTTCCATTTCACATTATAATACAACAAGTTTAAACGGATTAAATCGCGTATATTACAGATTTTACAGAGTTTTCCTAATAATAATAAATCTTGTGCGGGTAGATCGAGAATATTTTTTCTATAAATTAGCTGTCATGACGCCTACCACCTCAGTCGTCCTGCGACCACGAACGCTGCAAAGTGTTCGAAACGTCAGGAAAACTCTGTAAAATCTGTAATATACGCGATTTAATCCGTTTAAACTTGTTTTATTATAATGTGTAAAAATCGCGAAAACCTAAGACATTATTACTTCCATTTCACATTAACGAGAAAAGGGTAAGAGTAATAATTTAAGGAAGTTCAAGCTAATATTAATATAAATACGAAAGAAACTACCTGTCTCTTACATTTTCACTGTTAAAACGGTGATTAATTTTAGCAAAAAGATATTTTGAAGCCTGAGTGCCTCTCAATTGCCCTTCATTCATCTCTTTTGTGGCCCAACATTCTAATCCATATGATAGCAGTTCTTACAATTGTTTTATAAATCTTTCCCATAAGTGCAAATGTGATTGCGATATAACAGTTTCACTTCGATAGATTATAATCTACGAAAAATAATGCGTTAAATTTAAGTAATATGTTAAGGTTTACAATCTTTCGACAGTTTACAATCTCGCGAGATAGATTATAATAATCTAACAGTATTTACAATTTTACGGTGATATATACATAGTTCCCGTAGGACGCGAGTACAACCGCAACAGCTAGTAACAAAATATTCTTCTCGCAAATAACTTCCTCCACAAAATCAAGTACGGTTATTTCAACAGTGATCTAATAATAGCATCATTCTGTATTCATATCAGATGGTCGCCCTCATCTCGCGCGATGTTCGGTGACATCTTCAATGGCGACGTCTGCTCCGCTGAGCGTGACTGTACAGTCACGAGCATAAATATATTACCATGGACAGTTCTTCAACACTATCTTATTACGTGATTCATTCATTAATTTTATAAATGAATGAATGAATCAGTTCGGCAATAATACCTGATTTCATGTTTCGTTCAGTATTTGTTTTAAATTAATGAAAAATCATGAAATCAGATATAATTGCCAAACTGTCCATGGTCGGTACGAACGGTCCATATTTATGCTCGTGACTGTACCTACTGGATCACAGTGGCAAAGGGTACATTTTATTTTTGTAAGAGGTAAGCTGGAGCTACAAATGCTTACTGGCCACGAAAAGCTAATTATAAATTTTTGACAATAGCAAGCAATACTGCCTGTTCTATTTTTCAAAGGGAAGCCGGTAAGAATCGTATTGTAGGGACCCTTCGCCACTGCTGGATTATGTTTACTGACTGTACACTCGACGCCATTTACGGTCGACCACTTTTCACCCTTATGTTTTTAGCAATAAGGGCGAAACTCGGGATTTATGTATGAGACTTGATTGAATATTGTTTGGAAAAGTTTTTTTTTGAGCTTTAAATTTCTTTTATGCGTCAAATTTGCCTCGTTTGTGAAGTGGTCGCAAACTTAAGTTTGTTCCTCATGTCCTAAATATTGGGATTTTTAAGACACGTTTTTTGTTTTTAGGGTTCCGTACCTCAAAAGGAAAAACGGAACCCTTATAGGATCACTTTGTTGTCCGCCGTCAGTCACCGGACCATAAGTGGAGCCATCTGCTCATAGATGGCGCCATTGGAAGTATGCAGTAGCGCCATCTATGATCATATTTCGGAACCCTTAGGGCGCGAGGCATACTCGCACTTGTCCGGTTTTTTTTTTTACGTAACCTACTATCAAACAAAACGTAAACAATAGCCCGCCCCTACTTAAAAAAGCTTGTGACTTATAACCATTGATTAAATATACAACTATCCTAATCATTTCTATGCCAATGAAAAGACATAGCAATTGACTTAAGATGTAATATAAGTTAAATAACGTTTAATCATCGTTTATAAGTAAGGAGGTGTAAGTACCCTACCAAATTCAAATCACGCGATGGCGCGATACACCGTAATTTGTCGATGTTTTGGTTCATCTTAATTGCCATTATTATACTGTTATGTAATGATGAATCTCGAACATCAACAACTTATGATACAAGCCGTGATTTTAAATTCGGTCGGGTTAGATCTTCATTGTTTATGTTTTGTCTCAAGGGACACTGAATACAGTATACTTGGTATTACATGATTCTCAGTAGCTTTGTGCCCGGTTAATGCCAATAGCCTCGCCTCATACATATTAAAGTTTTCATACATACCTAAATCCGGAGCCATACGTTGTATTTGTAACTGATCGACCTTTCTACCTTATGATAAAATATAATTACGAAACATATTTCGTTCAAGAATATCACCTACCTTCTTAGCTTAGCTTAGCTTACCCGTTGTATAAGCTACCGACATTTATTAACCATAAATAACCTCATAACACCTGACGCCGTATAAGCGATAAGATTCTGAGCGAACTAGTTCGTTCGTTCAGAGCGTTAGTTCGTTCTTTCGGAGCGATTCATAATGTGCTGTCAGAAACTTCTTAATAGTATTTCCGCTGCGTCATTGTATGTAGAAATATTAATATTTTCAGGCTGTTCAAGCGAAAATTGTTGAAAGGAAACGCGGTCGGCACGACATTTGAAAAAAAATAGGTTTTAACAACATTGTGTTTTTTTACCAAAACTCATGACTATGACACGCAGCGCTGGCACACTACGGGCACTCGGGACTAGTGCCTAGGGCGGCAGATTTCAGGGGCGCCAAAATTCGGAGGGTTGGAAAAAAAATCGTTGCAATAACGAAAATGTTTTTTTTTATTTACCAAAAAAATAATAATTAAAAAAAATTACTAACTACTTACTTACATTTTTCGAAAACTTGAAAAAATAAAAATTTTTTTTTTTTTTTTTTTAATTACAGTGCCCAGGGGCGGCGCTAAGGTTAAATCCACTGATGACACAGCCCAATACAAAAAATAAATAAAATTAGTTCAATTATGGTTCAATGATTTGTAATGTGTAGTGTATACGTGCGTGAGTTCCGAGTTGTTTGGCACACTTGAGGTAGGAACCCTGCAGACTTGGGGCAATGCACAACAGGATCGATGGCGCGGCACGATTTAATGAGATCCACCGCATAGGGCTGACGCGACGGAAAAACAAAAAAAAACTGGCCAAGTGCGAGTTGTACTCGCGCACCGAGGGTTCCGTATCATTTTTGGACGTATGAAGTGAAAAAAACCGGACCGCATAACTAAGTTTGTTTGTGAAGGTATTTTGATGATTTTGAAAAAACTGTATTAGTTAGGAACATCGTTTTAATTTTGGTGTAATATTTGGGTTGCAATTCCTATCAGCTCTAATTATTTCAGAATTTTCGGTCCGCAAACTTCGGAGATAGAAGGGGGGAATGGTATTTTTTCAGACATTTTTCATCATATGTCGAAAACTGTGAGACATATAATAAAATGAAAATATATTTTGAAATGTATGTATGTGCAGATCAAGCCCTTACATATGATATGCCACTTGACCTAGTAACCCCACTTTAAAATTTCGGACCCCCACTCCGGCCCCTTTTGCAATGAAAATAAAAATATTTTTTGACATTTTTCATTTGCAATAAAGTTGGGCAAGCATTCTTTTTAACTGTTCCAAACTTCAAGTCGATAGCATTAGTAGTTGCTGAAATAATGAATGAATAAGCAGGTATGACAGACAGACAGACAGACAGACGAAGTCACACCATAAGGGTTCCTTTTTTACTATTTTAGTACGGAATTCTAAAAATAGAATGTAGAGGTTTAGGCCATGTTGTTTCATCTTACAGTTACGTATCTGTAACCGTCAAATATGGCGGCTTGTACGACAATTTCATACTGACTTAACGATTACGTACTGACTTACGAATACAGATGGTTTGAAGCAACCCGCCCTTAGATAGGTAGGTATATTTTTTTATTGGATTTAAGTGTTAATGTTACTTTAGTTTTGTTTTAAAACGCGAGGCATGGGATTTTTTATTTCTAATCACCAGCTTTTTTTCTAAACGCGCTAATCGACTGCTAAGGGTCGTAGCGTGATGTTAAATAACCTGTACTATTTCTCATGAGTCTGTCTATCATATACAAAAATATTTTTGAAATCCGACTAATGGTTCCAGAGATTAGCGCGTTTAAACAAACATAAAATTTCTTCAGCTTATTATTAGTATAGATTTCTCTTAGGTATTAACGTGATACCCAAATATAGCATAGCATAAGCATAATCGGCCTATAATGTTCCCACTGCTGGGACACAGGCCTCCTCTGTGAGAGGGAGTGGGCCAGTAGTCCACCACGCGGGCCCAGTGCGGGTTGGTGGACGTCACATGTCTTCGAATTTTTGGTTCTAGGACATGCCGCTTTCCTCACGATGTTTTCCTTCACCGTTAAAGCAAGTGATAATTAATTTCTAATACGCACATGACTTCGAAAAGTCAACGGTGCGTGCCTCGGGATCGAACTCGAACCATTCGCCGTGGGAGGCACATGGTAAATCCACTAGGCTATCACTGCACTGATACCCAAATGTTTTTGTTGAATTTTCACTAAAACAAACATTCTACACGATATGTGGTACATTTTTCGAAGGGAATCTAGTGGTCGTAAAGTTTCAAGCGACAATCAAGCGCGATAGGACGGAACCCAACTAACCGTGCGCTAGTGACGTCATAAAATCACTCTTCCGTGCCCAATGCGTGGGTGATATTGGATAATGCCTCCTATATTTTACGAGCTAAGGTAAATACACAATGAATTTATCGTGAAAATTACGTTGTTATCAATTTAAGGAAAATGGAAACAAACTTCAACCTTCCTTTATCCCGCTAAACGGAGGAGTAGGTACCAAATTAGTGTGCCTTTATGACTTATGATCATTACCACCATCTTCTTGAGTGGACGACAGAAAATTTTTCGATTTGTTGTCAGTTGACGTTTTTTAGCGCACATCAAAGCATTTTAAAACTCAATAAATCGACAAGGAATGACAAAGAGTAATTGTCTGTTTAAACCTTTAAACTGCGTCGTGCGCTGTCGACTTTCGAAATATTAATCTTCAAAAGTCAATCAATCATTCGTACAGACAGTCACGTAACTGACTAGATTAAGACAATAATTAGGTATTCTTAGAATACTTAGCGAGGACCTCAGATCATAGAAACAAGGGAGATGTGCCAAGGCGCTATTAACCCTTATCTTCCCAGTGATCCATTTTTGGAACGGTAATATTGATATTTTTTTTAAACATAACAATTGCAAATTAGTATTCTTTTTTTAGGTAGGGATAACATTAAATTAGTTGTCTGTCAAATTCTAACGCCACAAAGTGCATTGCGCGCGCATTTTGATTGTCAAATAATTGTTTTGTAATGATTAATTTTCACAAAAATGACGTCACACATTCGGTAAGTAAAATTTATTTGTAATTTTAGTAAAATTAAATATTTTCTTGCAAATTATAATTGGATTTACTGTTATTTTATAATACCTAATACTAAAATAAATATATATTTTGAGTATATAGTGCTTTTGACATGTTTTCTGACACCATTCCATTTTTCAAACAATGGGAACATATTACCCTGTTATCATTGAGAAAAAGTATGAATACATTCGGCTTCATATTGCTTGTTTTTTGTTTTAGGTTGACGGTAAATTACATTATTTCGTATTTAGAAGACGATGACGATGTGCTGGAAGCCGCAAGGGTGGATCCAGCCTCGAGTCAGGGGGAGTCAATACGTGTACTTTACTATAAAATATTTTTTTTTTAGATTAGAAATAATATTATTATTATATAATAATGTTCGACCTAGGGCACGTTAAGGGGGGGGGGGATCATGAACCGCATGCCCCCCACCCTGGATCCACCCTTGGGAAGACGTCGTATATATAAACTCCCCCGAAAGAGCGCAACTAGGTACCTACTTGTCTGAGCACCAGCTATTATATTAGCAGAAGTAGAACTTCGGCCCAATGTATCTGTAGAGGGATGGATAGAGGAACTACAGCAGCAAGAATCCCAAGAGGAAGAGCCCATCCCAAGCACCAGCCACGCTGTTTTATAAATATAGATAATAAATATATGGTAGGTGTAGATTGTTTAGATCAGAATGTTGGCTGTTATAGAATCGGCATAAGGTTGAAGAAATGGTGCTGGCAACTACTCATGTTTCCTCTCAACGTGTGTATAGGTAAACAACGCTTATCAGCTTTACCTACAGATTGTCGCCAGCTGCAAAGGAAACGATGCACATGACATACCCACTATCCTTTACCTTCGTAGTGTAGTCGAAATTCGTAACGAATGACACTACTGCATCCAATGGCGCTATAATAATGTAACGAAAATGAAGTACCTACCTACACAAATCACCTTTGGCTGTTATGAAACGGGTTCCTTCAAGCGTTAGATAAGATGGAAAGGACCACTACATAGTGGATAACAGTAGGCAGAGCCAACGTGACTTGTGTCATAAAAATACCACGAAGAAATGTAGCAACTATGTGGTCGCTTTGCATTCTAAATGTTCAGTAGTATTTCATATAACCCCATAATGTTACGGCATATATAAATTTTACATATTTTATAATAAACTTGTCTAAAATACTTATTTACAAGCTTTTATTTAGTCTCCTTTCCATTCATCTCTACAAAGAAATTACATAAGCGTATGTTCCCACTGTTCCATTATTGGATCGGTATTGTAATTCAAAAGGTCATTGACCGATATTTTTTTTTATTGTGTCTATTTAATACTTTGCCCAATAACATGATTATATGTAAACATAAAATAAATCGGGTTAGAAATTATAGTGTTGGGAAGATATGGGTTAAGCTTGATGCTTTAGTTTGACCCACATTGGCCGTATATAATAAAAACGTACACGCCGGTGACGAACCGAACACGATTGATGATAATTATAAATTATAAATACAGTGTCTTAGTTTAGTGCTAGTGTTGAGTGACAATTAACAGTGTTAGATTGAGGGTGTGCGGAATTTTTAATGCGTGGGAGATCTTTATATTCACAAAGAGCGCTTGTAATTGTGTGAAAAAATGTTCTAAAAGTGGCAACACTACCCGAAGTTCCCGTACCTACTAATCTGCTATGACGGCATATCTCCTTGTTTCTATGATCTGAGGCGAGGACCAACCCTACGCCCAATAAAGGGACGATGGGCCGCGCTCTGCATTTTTAACGAGAAACGTGACAAACTTATTTGAGGGCCCAAGATAATGACTTGGCACGCCACGCTGGACCTCAAAGGCACGGTTTTTTCCACAATACCTACAATCTTTATTTTAAATTAGACGGGTCTTTTGATGTTAAATTTGCATTGGAATTACTTCGACTGTTTAAGTAGCAAACGTTTGTTAAAGCTTTTACAATTAGTGGTCAGATGCCTCAGCGAATGAATCGGTATTTACAGAAAATAATTTTTTTTCACTAAAAGACTGTTTTTTTTTTGAGGCGTGACCGAAAATATCTCCTTTTTTATTAAATTGCTCTAACCACTGACATATCGTGTCGCACCAGCAGCACTTGAATAAATCTCTTTGAACATCTACCGGAGACTAAGGCGATTCGCACACCGCACCGCATCACGTAGCGTAGCGCGGGAGTGCGTGATCTTCCGTTGTTTGCAAGTACTTACCTGTATTTGTATAGAAAACACACACTGAAAACCCATTCACGCGCGGGGCTTTTGTTCCGTCGCTACGCACCCCGCAGCGTTGCGCGGTAAGGTGTGAGATTCGCCTAAACCATGCAGATTCCAACCTCCAGCTCAATAGATTTCCTTAAGAACTCTCCTGAGATACTTTTCACATATTTTAAACAAAAGATCTAATTAAAAGCATATTACAAAAAAGTTTCAGACTATTAAATCAATTTCATCAATTTCATTTCTGAAGGCAAACTCAACGAACTTTCAAAATGTCAGAAGGCGAAGTCGAATCTATGAAGGCAGAAGAAAATATTGATGATACAATAAAGCGTTTGGGCCCCTAGAGACTGTGGTTTCGAGGAGAACTTTGTTATCTTGAAATACACGATATTGGACGTTATTTGTAAGACCACGTTCTACTACGTGGCCATCATTGTCTTAAGTTGTGTACGTTCCTAGTGCTTTGAATCAGGGTTTAGTTTAATAGCTAGATTGCATGAAGACGTTTACTTTAATGAAAGGTTGTGAAATTTTCCATTTATTTGTCGATTTAAGAATTGCTTTGAAATACTGGTTCTATCCGAATTTATACGTATTTGACCTATCGTGGCATCGATCTAGGAAAAAAATAAGTTAATCTAGAATAAAGACCACTTTTTTTCGGATCTAGGATAAAAAAGCCAGCCGAGTGCATGTCGGATCAATCACACTGTAGGGTTCCGTAGCAAGGCGGTTGGTTAACTCAAAACTGTTAAGGTAAACTTTGTAGAAAAAAAAAACAAAAATTCTGACAGCGTAATATTTAAGTATTACAACCCTTTGGCACTCCTACAATGAAGACGAATTTAACGACACCTCATATTATGTTGAAATCCATCATGCCGTTTGGGCTATAGAGCATACCAAAGAAATAAACAAACATACACATAACATAAAAATACATAACATACATACTGTCAAAAAACATTACCTTCCTTTTGGGGCAGTCACGTAAAATAGCCGATATTTCAGAAACTTAGAAACGTAGGTATATTGTTCAAACCAATTTTCATCAAAAGTGTTTCATAAATTTATAGAAGAAACATAATAATAAATATATTGATCGGCTATGTAATATCCTATTTTGCAATATTGTGTCTTACATAAAAAAATCTTTAGGATTTCTTTTTAAACGCTACAATTCCAGCGCCTTATCGACAAAATGTTTTTACTGTGCAATTTGCGACCCAAAGGAGCGTTTTTTGATTACAATACAGACCACATTGTGTTGCCAATATCGCTTGAAAACGTATTCAATTCGTTAAAAGGTCCCAATATGTATTGTTACATATATTTAGAATCCACTCCGAAAGGCAAAAAGGTTTTTGTATTTTTTTCGTGAAGTACCTTATTAGGCAGGTTCGTTTTTGGTATGTTGTAGAATTTATTTTGGCCAAAAGGTTGTGCTTTTACAACTTGGTAAGGAATTTCAATTGAGACTATTAAGTGTCCATTTTTTTTCTCGTAGTATTTAAGTACTTAGATGGGCAATCATTATTAGTATATACTATATGCTATCAGATTAAGCTGTAGGTAATTAACTTAATATTGCATCTTTTTATTTTAAAACAAAACAATATTGGGGGTTTTATTCTAATTTGTTATTGAAATTCGACCGCACGGTTGTCGCAGTGGCTGAGAAATTGGCTGCTGCGCGACGTGTCGCGGGTTCGATTCCCGCACTGCACACTGGTCTGGCTGTTTGTGTATGTGAAATTTGTGTTTGTAAACGCACCCACGACACAGGAGAAATGCTAGTGTGGGGCAAGGTTTAAAAAAAAGAAATCAGGTAATCTACCTACCCGTTACGTTTGATGCATTATTTACGGGACACCTGTATAGGTACTATGTCATCAGACAAATATAATCAGTAGTAGGTATTGCAAGTTTTTTAAAGATTCGTTCCTTTGACTTTAAAATTGATGTTTTTGATATTAATACGCACTAAGCAATTTATTTTATATCGTAATACTATTTCAGTTTACTTATAACTTTATAATTCTTCGTGAAAATTACGCGTATTTACCTTTGTAAAGTCAGACGTAGATTTCTTTACAGATGATGACCCTATTACCCTCAATAAAAAAGCTCCTTTCTATCCAACTCTAATTTTGTCTTTGAAGTTAGTCTGTAAAGGTACATTGTATCATTACAGTTACGTGTCTATAAAATTGTCATTCGGATCGCCATATTTTCCGATTACAGACACGTAACCGCTAGACGATAGGTCTTTTTATGCTACGATAATAAAACTTTAAAGTCAGAAGTACATAAGTCGAAGCAATACAAACTGTAATAATAACTGTTGAAATATAAGGGAAAATCCTCCGTCTGTCGACCACTTATTTCCCGGGGGGAAAGTTGAACTCATTGTAGGAAGCTATCGAGAATAGCTGATGCTCACGTTGTGGTAGACGAAATAAAAATAAACTACAGACAGCCTGTGCTCGAAATTCGACGAATTGTGACAAAATATATACAAGGTGCAGGAAGCAGTGATAGCCTAGTGGATTAACCATGTGCCTCCCACGGCGAATGGTTCGAGTTCGATCCCGAGGCACGCACCGCTGACTTTTCGAAGTCATGTGCGTATTAGAAATTAATTATCACTTGCTTTAACGGTGAAGGAAAACATCGTGAGGAAACCAGCATGTCCTAGAACCAAAAATTTGAAGACATGTGACGTCCACCAACACGCACTGGGCCCGCGTGGTGGACTACGGCCCACTCCCTCTCACAGAGAAGGCCAGTGTCCCAGCAGTGGGAACATTATAGGCCGATTATGCTTATGCTTATATACAAGGTGTCACACGGCTATGCAGGTAAAGTAAGTACTTTAAATATTGGAGATAGGACGTTTTGTTTCATGGAGACTTCATTTTATTTTTTAAAATAAGTAGGTACTTAATACATAATATTTCATTCAAAGATTTTTAAAAAGTTGCTTGCCTCATCATGCCGAAATATTAGGATTAATTCCTTCTAAGTAACATAGCCTCTTAAATTAAAGAAATACCATGAAATTTTACATTAAAATTTAGGAAAATTAATTAATTATAGTGACTTTTAGTGTAAATTTTCAAAGATATCTTTAATTATTTACTAATAAGTAATAAGTACTTTTTTACACTATTTTTCTTTATAAGTGCACGATAAATACGATAAAATAGTATTTGAATGCATTTTGCTGTGAACGAGACAGGTAGGCGAATTTGAAAAAAAAAATGTTACTGTGTTCCTTTAATTTCAGACACTGGTGTCGATTCTGTTGTTTACGAACTAAACTTATTTAGTCTTAATATGTCTCTTTCTAATAAAAAACACGAGAGAGAGATAGCAGGATATTTAATCCTGTCAAATTAGTCCACTTGAATACTTTTAATGTCAATTTAGTCGTAATCGTAAAAGGTCACGACTATTTTCCCGTGAATGACAAGGGCGTAGACTACTTTGACAGTTCTAAATATTTTCTGTCCTTTTTCAATGATATTTGTAAGAAAGAGATACAGTGTGATTAAAATTAGTTTAGTGCGATATAGGTACAACAGAATCAGCACCACTATGTTACTTGGAACCACAGATAATACAATACTACGCGTACAGATGCCTCATCTCATACAAAAAAACGTGACCGCCACCGTACCGCGGGCTATCGGGCTCAACATTTTTTCGTAACTAAACTATTTTTACAAATATTTATATTTGTCTATTTATTCATGTTCTACATTTTACACAAACTTCAATTACCTACAAATCGATACGTATAACGCCATCTATGTATTAAGTGTTATTTGAACAAATGTTCCTTTGTTCCTGATGAGACCCCGTGCTTGGAACTAACCATAGATTCACTTGGTACTCACATTTCTTTCACCGCGAGTCTTCGTTTCAATCTGTCTTGATTCCATTAAACCATGGCCTCCTCGGTGGCTCGGAGTGCGTTAATAATGTATGCCTTGATGTTATAACGTTAGAAATTGAGTCCCTCGAGAAATGTCTACAGAAGAGCGCGCAATCTGCAAAGTTGCAAAGATTTTTTTATGTGAAAATGGAATTTATTGTTATAGACTGTAGTTTCAAATTATCTTAACATTATTCTAAAATAGAAAATTCCTCTAGTTATAGATTTTTCACCGCACTTACAGACGTCAATTAATGTAAATGAACCTTTACTTTATGATTTGTTATCACATCCCTCGTTCACTAATTGCTGAATAAATTAAAATACCTAGTTGAAATTCTAGTTACATAATTTCTTAACTGTTTTAACTAAAATAAATAGGTACCTACCTACGTTTTAATTCATTAGGTACATCACAATAGTTTTCAGTCGGGTAACATTTACATACCGTAGCGTTGACCACAACTTTCAATTAATTTGATTAAATCCCCTAAAGTTTCATTCGTATTCTGCAGTGTTTTCAATTATGGCTGTCGTTAATTTCGTTTGTTAATCAAGTAACGCTTAGTATTTCCAGTCCAGCTTGTCTATTGAGAGATATGCGAGAACCGCCAATTTGTTTGCGAACGTTCGAGGGAGAATGTCACGGTGAGATTCTCCCTGGAACGTTCGCAAACAAATTGGCGGTTCTTGCGGTGATATCACGCGTGTCGATACAGAATAGGCAGCTATTCCGTTCCGCGGACCATTGACATCACAGACATATTAGGTCTTTACCTATGAAATTGCCGTTCTGCAGTACTGGCCATTTCAAATCAAAATAATTTTTGTTTGGCTAAGAATTCTGATTTAAAATTAATTTTATTTTAAAAACATGGTTTTTTTTTTCCAAAAGTAGTCATTTGTTTATTGATTAGTGTTACATTTTCATCGCATTTCAATCTTTTTCGTCATCATGGATACGTTAAAAATTCGAGTAATTATGGAATACGAGTACCGTCGTGGCAGCAACGCGGCACAAGCGGCACGCAACATCAACGTCGTTTACGGAGGTAACACTACAAACCAACGCACCACCTGTTATTGGTTTGCTCGCTTCCGTTCTGGAAATTTCGACCTGAAAAATGAACCTCGCGGTCGTCCGAAGACTTTGATCCACAATGACGAATTAAAGGCGATTGTGGAAGCTGATGATACACAATCTACGGCTGAATTAGCAGCAGCTTTCGACGTTAGCGTCAAAACAATATTGGTCCATTTGCGTCAAATTGGCAAGGTAAAAAAGCTTGACAAATGGGTGCCCCACGAACTCAATGATCGCCAGCGCGAAGTACGCGTCGAGACGTGCCTTGCACTGCTCAACAGACACACAAATGAAGGAATTTTGAACCGCATTGTTACCTGCGATGAAAAATGGATTCTGTTTAATAACCGCAAGTGCTCAGCAAGTTGATTGGATCCTGGTTTAGCACCTAAACAATGCCCTAAACGAAAACTTACCCCTAGAAAAGGGATGGTCACTGTTTGGTGGTCTAGCGCCGGTGTGATTCATCACAGCTTCTTACCAAACGGGGTGAGCATTACTGCAGATGTGTACTGTGAAGAACTGAACACAATGATGAAGAAGCTGGCACATCTCCAACCAGCATTGGTCAATCGCTCGTCTCCGCTGCTCCTGCACGACAACGCGCGACCTCATACTGCACAGCAGATGGTCTCCAAGTTGCAAGAACTGGGGTTGAAAGCTCTCCGTCATCCGCCCTACTCACCAGACCTTGCGCCTACAGACTACTACTTTTTCCAGAATTTGGATAACTTCTGGGCGGGAAAAAAATTCAATACCCGAGAGGTAGTACAAAATGCCTTTGAAGAATTTGTTGCCTCCCGTCCAGCTGATTTCTTTAAGAAGGGCATCAATAAACTGCCACTGCGTTGGCAAAGATGCATTGATTGCATGGATGATTACTTCGATTAATACAAATAAAAAATACATGAAAAAAAATCGTTTAAATTTTTTCATACAAAACGGCAATTTCATAGGTAAAGACCTATTATTAACCACGAGATACGCAATACGGTCGCTCTCGAATTTTTATACCTCTTGGCATGAACTACCTATGTTATATAGTGACAGTGCATAATCTGGAGTAAGACAAGCTCTCAGATCATAGAAACAAGGAGATATGCCAGCCATCATAGCAAATTAGTATCGGAACAACTGATGCCACTTTTAGTACATTTTTCGACACAATTATTACGCGCATAATTAAGCGCTCCTTGTGAATAAAAAGATCTGCCACGCATTAAACATTCCGCACAACCTCAATCTAACACTGTTAATCATCACTCAACACTAGCACTAAACTAAAACACTGTATTTAAACCATCGATCGTGTTCGGTTCGTCGCCAGCGCGTACGTTTTTATTATGAGCAATTTGCTCAAGTTCAGGCATCAAGCTCAATAGCGCCTTGGCACATCTCTTGTTTCTATGATCTGAGGCATGAATTAACTATGTTATATAGTGACAGTGCATAATCTGGAGTAAGACAAGCTCTCAGATCATAGAAACAAGGAGATATGCCATCATAGCAAATTAGTATCGGAACAACTGATGCCACTTTTAGCAATTAGTACATTTTTCGACACGATTACGCGCATAATTAAGCGCTCCTTGTGAATAAAAAGATCTGCCACGCATTAAACATTCCGCACAACCTCAATCTAACACTGTTAATCGTCATTCAACACTAGCACTAAACTAAAACACTGTATTTAAACCATCGATCGTGTTCGGTTCGTCGCCAGCGCGTACGTTTATAATATGAGCAATTTGCTCAAAATCGGGCATCAAGCTCGATAGCGCCTTGGCGCATCTCCCTTGTTTCTATGATCTGAGGACAAGCTATACTTAGGTGTACCACTTTACTCATCAATTACATTCCTTTTTTGAAGTGTACGACTGAACTATAGTGCAGCAGTGATAGACTAAACTGACGGGACTCATCTGCGACACAAATTATCGCCGATAGTCAGATATCTCGCTAGGAGGTTCGGAAGACAAAGAAGAAGAAACGGATAATCGATAGTTGCTGAAAAACCGCTGTTAGGTTAGAACATGACCACACCACCGTGCCGCGACAGTGGCGTGCGAGTGTCAGAAATGATTGGACGATGATATTTATGTACTATATACTAAAAACCAATGCACATTTATTTATTTTTTATTAAATGAGGAGTTATGAGAACAGCATATTCTATTTTCAAAGTACTCAATAGACTATTGCAAGTTATGTCGCAGATGAGTCCCGTCGAAGTCTAATCGGAATCTGCGTGGTTCAAATTATTGACAAACAGACGGAAGCGAGGGATTGACAGGCATAATTGAATATATTATGAGATATATCATAAATGAGCTCATTAGAAGCTGAAGTGATGTTGATTAGGTCTCAATACTGGAATTATTAATTGTTATTAATTATTATGAACGCTGTTCCTGATGTCATCTATTCAATATATCTACTTACATCTAATTACTCATTAAACAAGCGTTGTAAAAGAACTCAGGGGAAGTAAATATCATCAATTTACTAAATATCTCCTATATTTATTTTTGGTATGTTTTTTTTAGAAAAAGACATAGTGAGACTAAATTAGTTTAGTTTATTAACAATAAAGTCGGCGCCAGTGAGAATAATTGAAGATTTAAAAAAAAATCCGAGATTAAACAGTAAATTACTTAAAATGGATCTTTACTTTTGAGTATTGTCTTTGTCCCTTCTGTGCAATTCATTCAAAAATGCTACTTGCGAATACTAGAAGAAATAATGAAAATGCCTATGAAAATACGTCTATAAAATTGGACAGTGACGTGCTTGCTGAAAGCGAAAAATGGCGAAAATTTCCACCGTATTTTCTTGCAGCGAATAAAGTTGGGTGTCCGAAGATGAAAGACAGCTCGATTATTTTATCTTGTAGGTAAAATAAAATAAAGATAGAAATCTAATAGATTTTCCATCAGTTGCAGTGCTCCAACTAGCTTTGATTATTAGCTTTTGATAATTTTATAAATAAAAAGTCTGTAACCCAATAGGATTTGTGTCTACTTTTTAAAGCTTATTCCCAAATTGAGTTAGTTTTTATTTTGTAAATACTCGTAGTTCTAGTCCCCAAGACTTGGATGACATTGCGTAAATTCTAATCAACGTTTGTACGCTGCTTACTTGTACCTATTTAAAATAAATGCAATTGTTTAATGATTTTTGATCTTTGAGATTTGACCTTAAGCAAAAACAGCTTTCAGAGTATCTACTTAAACTGATAGTATTGACCCAGGATGGTGAATTTTTTCACAGGTTTTAAGTCTAATAATAATGTTCTAAAGATGTGTATTATTACAACAGTAGTGAATAAAATAATGTGACTCTTGTTATCGTAGCTATAATTTTCTGTCCTTTGGCACGTGTTCCACAGGTTTGTTATCTCTGGTATAGACAGCTATCCTAAAATTAAAAGTAATATCATTACTCTTCGTGTATGTGCCGAATCGTAAACGGAACCGCCTTATTCAAATTCACTTGACTATAAATCATTCTCAAGTCTAAGGAAACCATTAAGGTAAGCCGCTAAATGGTCCATAAATTACCACCATGGAACAGAGAGCGACATAAGACCTTACACATGGTGTAACATGAGAATTTATTCACCTAATGACTTCTTTCCTGAAACTTAATCGAACTGAAGCTTATCGACACATTTAAGGACAATGAGGCGAACCCAATCAGCTCCAATTACTAACCCTTAACAACAAATTGGATAAGGTCAAAATAATGTCAAATACAAAGACAAAAGTCATAAAGCTATGATGTAAGTCCACAAACCCATCAACATTGACCATTGAGGCCGTTTGTTCTTGAAAATAAAAGGCTCGAATGCTGCCCCTGAGACCGTTCAGAGAAAATCCTTTTACTGAAGAAAATCAACCGAACGATACGGGAGACAACTATACCCTCAGATCATAGAAAAAAGGAGATATTCCATCATAGCAAATTAGTACGGGAACAACTGTCGCCACCTTTAGAACATTTTTCGACAAATTACAAGCGCTCCTTGTGAATAAAAGGATCTCCCACACATTAAAAATTCCGCACACTCTCAATCTAACACTGTTAATCGTCACTCAACACTAGCACTAAACTAAAACACTGTATTTATATCATCGATCGTGTTCGGTTCGTCGCCAGCGTGTACGTTTTTATTACGACCAATGTGGTCAAACTAAATCCTCAAGCTCAATAGTGCCTTGGCACACCTCCCTTGTTTCTATGATCTGAGACTATACCCAATATCTTTTTGGTGTCGGCAATAATAAAATTCTTTCCCTCGCTCTCTCTCGGTCCCAAATATTTGTCTTGTATGCCAAAATGTTTGAGGATAATGATACCCAATATGCTCACTGCATAAGCGGTTTGGTATGATTTCATTTACCCACGTATTGCTCCGTATGACGGCACTGAGCTACTTTCAAGAGATTTTTGAATAAACAAATGGAATGTAATAGTTTATTCCTTTTGTAGGTCTATCAATATTTTGAAAGATTTGAGCTTATGGTTAAAATAAAATAGGTACAATCAAAATAAGAAAAGTCAATTTAATGATACATTATCGTTTTATATATTCGATATATTTTAAAAGGTGCTCATTTTACTGTAATATAAAATTTCAATATTTTCCTCGAATCGATATTGGATGCCGTAATTAATATCGGTACTACTTCATCTCGTTCGTTACGGACACATTGTTAACTTTTCTGCGTATCAATTACGAAGTATTGCTAGCGATCAATTAAAATGTTTCATACGACTCTGCTATGTACCTATACCCAATACTTATAGATATAGCTGTTCCTTATTCAATCTGTATATGATCTGACAGGAAAATTGCTTTAATTACAGCAATCATGAACGTATATTCCAGATTTCTGTATAGATGTGAGTAGGTATAGAGGTGATTATTCAATCCTTTTACTTCTAATAAATACAATCCTTATCGTACGTAATAACCGGTTAATAAATACAGGTCAAGGTAACAAATAAACATGATTATAATTATACCTAATTAAATCATTTCTTGCGAGTAGGTAATCACTTTCACTTTAATCACTAAAATCTAAAAATACGAAATCTTATTCAATCTTACTGAATTTTCCCCTAAAACCATTACAAACCATGTAAACAAACATTCTATACAAATTCATTAACATTGTTTAAATAAAGTAGTTCATAATTTCTAATTGATTATGGACTTTAATATTATTTGTTACCTACTTAAAATAATATTACTTTATTTGTTGCAGACATAACCCAAAGCCAAATGCTATGCCGCGGCGTATCGGGCCACAAAGTAGGCGGGCTACGTGCGCACGCGCCGCGCATCTCATTCACCAGCAAGGACGAGCCGGACCCTCACGAACTTCGGCGGAAATCCGCGAGTAGCCGCCTCGGAAGCTCACCTAGGAGTAGTATTGGTAGCGAAGATAGAGGAGATGGCATTGCATTAAGGTAAGTTCTTACCATTTATGTTTAGAAGGTTTTTGAATTGTTGGAGCGATTGAAAATGACAAAAACACGCTTGATTTAATTCATGAATTTGACATCACGAATACCAAAAGTTCCGCTTCAGCAGCACAAATCGAAGATTCGTAAAGGGTCTCTGAAACGATTACTTGCGATTGTCAATGTTTATGTGATTGGCCCTCACACCTGGTGCGACTGTTGATCGTTTACTTTATGCAATTGTAACTGTCAATATTTTTACAGGTAATCATATAAACGTTGATCTATTGCAATCGACCGTTTCGGGGACCCGAAGTTCCTAAACGCACAGGTAATTCATTTTTGTTGTTACTTTCAGTACAACTCAAATTTTACTCTCTTGACGCCTACGTGACGTTACCATCTAACATTTACGTCTACGTGAGAAGAAGCTAAGAAGATTTCTCTAAATTTATCTTTAAAATAAATAACACTAGGTTTGGGGATCACACCGGTTGCAGTGAAAATAATCACGTAGTGCCACCAAAACGTGCAAAGATTTCTAAAGAAGCTTTGGCAAAAATTGCGGTGCTGTCACCTCGAGAGAGCACGGTAAATATTACCGAGGAATCCCTTGGCCCACCCCTATCTACTCCATTCAGAATATATGTAATGTATAATGTATAATAGAGCTTACATACGCCATTGAAAAGAACATTAATTATATGGATGCATTAGGTACCTACATTAAATAAACACATTACCCTCCTTTGCGTCGCGCAGTCGGGTAAAAATGTTTAGTCTAGGACGATACTTAATAATAACTGAGTTGCTTTTTCCTAAGTTGGGGTCGGATTTCAGTTTTACCCGATTAAATTACTGTTAGTATTTTACACTTTTGACCTTGCATAAAGCTGGTAAATATTGATATCTTATGATCTCAATCAAATGGCTTTCTCCTACCATCTGATTCTTTCCTACCTACCATCTGACTGATTCTTTCCTCGGCTATTTGATTCTTTGACTGGCAATCTGATTCTTTGACTGGCAATCTGATTCTTTGACCTGCTTGTTGATTCTTTGACTTGAGTTTTTTCTCCTGCTATCTAATTTTAAGGTCGTATCAAGAGCTCTAGTATCATCGCTATTGCCATAATTATTCGAAAGAGAGGCATAGTCTTTTTCCAACACAACAATGTTGACTTTAAAACATAATAGAACTATCCCTCATAGCTAGCTTAGGTGTATTTTGAAACCTAAAATGATCTTATTAATCAAGCTTATTGTACAGTCATAGCGATTTTGACATTAATTCTATACCTACATATAGAAGTAATGTCAAAATCTTGTCATAAGCCATACATATATAGATAAGTCAAAAATCGATTTCCAGCAGGGGAAAAATTTATCGGTTAATGAATATGGTCACTAACGTGCACTGTAACTCTTTCAAAATGCACTGCTATATATGTTTTCACAGTCTTCCAAATACAGTCAACCCCAGATGCATGCTAATGAATGCCAAAAAAAAATTATTTTTCACCGTGGGATAGCCATGCTTCGGCACGAATGGGCCGGCTCGACCGGAGTAATACCACGGCCTCACAGGAAGCCGGCGTGTAAGGACGCTTGCCTTGTGTTTCGCCGAGTGAGTGAGGGTACCGGAGGCCCAACCCCCTCCCTCCCCCATGATGTCGCAGTTAATAAATCCATTGTTGTGGGGCAAAACTGCTTTCAACAATGCTCAAGGCAAGAGCAGTTTTTTAAAGGCCGGCAACGCACTTGTGACTCATCTGGTGTTGCGAGTGTCCACGGGCGGCGGTAATCACTTACCATCACGTGATCCGTCTGCTCGTTTGCCTCTTATAATATATAAAAAAAATAAAATGTAATGGCGCTTTTAGCACACTTTTTTTTGGCAAAAGTTTGCACGTGTTTCGCTCACTGTCAAGGTCAGTCTGTCGTCTGACCAACAACCTCCGTTGTTGACCAACAACAACGCAAGTTGGCAAGCCGCCCAGGATATTTCCTTTTCAAAACTAAGTTCTTCATAATATCTATGCGAAAGTACCTCATACATCATATTAACAAACCATGTATCATATTTTTTCGTGAGTAATAAATCCTAATGGACCTTCTTCGTCCTACCATGTTTTTGCATATTTTCTGGTCTACAAATCTGAATAGTACGTAACTATCTGTGCGTTTAGAAAAAAGAGAGGTTTGCTTTTTCATCCAGTACAAATATTATTATCATTGTGACAAATTGCGGAATTTTATTATTCCCTTCCAAAAGCCAACTAAAATAAACCATGTGAAAGCTTTGTCTGTAGTTTTCTTCAGAACAATAACTATTCGTCCTCTAAATGTCCTTTTTCAAGTCCAAAAAATATTGTTTATTAGTTTATCTAAAATAAACAATCAGAGAACTCTTGCATTTTTAATATTGTAAGGAAACATACAAATTTAATTCTTGTCATACATCCGTTGATACTCTAAGACGATCACATAGCCCCGGGCATAGCTCCCATATTGCTACCTTTTTACCAAAATTACCATAAGTCCCTTTGTAACTTTGGCAATGAAAAATAAAATACGTTTTTGTAAGTCGAGATAGACTTTACCCTAATCCCAAATTCGTTTCAAGCCCTTTTTCTTATGTTTACTTCCGAAGAAACAAGGTTCTTGAAAATAAAATTGAGAAACATGGAATTTCGACGTTCACTCGTTCTACTTTTTAAGATAAAATTTCGGGTATGTTGGTTACTAGGTATTTTGTTTTTGTATATTTCCTGATTAGTTAATGATTTACAACGTATAAAATTATGTCGGTACCTAAAGGGTTTTGAAATAAGTTCGTAAGTCGTTTTAGCTATCTGAGAATCGCTCCCTTACTAAATCAATTTATTACTTATCTATACTTCTAAAGTAATAATATTATAAAGAGGTAAAGTTTGTAAGTGTTTATGTATTACGTAAGTTTCGGAACTACTGATCCAATTTTAAACATTATTTCACTAATAAAAAGCTATACCTACCTATTGTCCCTGATTGCTGTAGGCAGAAAAATCTACAGTTCCTGTGGCGACAATCGCGGACAAAATGCTAGTAAGGTAGATATTATGACAACACTGTTATCAGGGCCCCAATTCTGCTATTTGAATAGTGTACGAATGGTGTCATAATGACACCATTACTATCAAAACCTAAGCGGTCATTGGCTTAGAGCTAGACTAACTCTTTCGTCATTGGTCAAAACGATGCCATTGAGACACTATTCTGACACGATTATAACAATTGCATTAGCAGACTTGGGGCCCTGGTCTGTTGTTTCAATGTTTTTTTTTTATTAATAGGTAGGTGCCTATTTCAACGACTTTTAATTGTACTGCAGCTAAAAAAGTGAAAAAAACCTTTGTTATTTTTTCATTCACTTTTTGAAGGTTGTAATTTATTTTCCTGCTCTGAAATATACAAATACTGTTTATTAATAGAACAATTAATTTTGTTCTTAGTACATTTTATTTCCCATTAATTTTATGTGAGGAACCAGGAATATGAAAAACTGTTGTTTATTTTCGTATAAAAAGTTTTACTACAATTGTCTTGACTAAATCATCGTCCGCCTAGCCTTCTCCTAAATAAGTTAGGTCAACTTATCTCGACTCATAAATAAAATATACTCATTTCTATCCAGGGAAAACTTATAATCCATAATTTAAAGTCCAAGTCCAAACATTCGAGAAATTATTATCGGCTACACCGAGGATTAACCGCTCAGGCCACGGTAAAAGTTAGGCTCCAACAGTTTAGTAAAACTACAATTTATATATAAATTCCAGCTAAATATATCCCCCTTGATCTGTTGTAACTTTATACAGTACTAGCCCGCGGCTTCGATTGCGTTTTTCGGGATAAAAGGTAGGCTATGTGTTATTCTGATATAGGTATAAGCTATATTTCTGTAAAATTTCATCAAAATCCCTTCAGTAGTTTTTGCGTGAAAGTGTTACAAACATCCATACATACATCCGTACATTCATCCATCCTCACAAACTTTCACATTTGTAATATTAGTAGGAAGTAAATACACATTACAATCCATAGGGGAACCGTTATATTAATTGGTAAGTAATGCCTACGTAATAGCCAAATAGCCTTAACATTGGGGATGCCATCGACCCCAAACTAGTACCCCTATCATGAGTTTTTTTGACGTATAGTTGACGTATAGTTTATATAAGGTAAGCATATTTTGAATTGAAAATATACGTTTGCTACACAATATTTATTTATATTAAGTACATATTTAATTTCTCTGTATTTCTTAAAATGCGCAAATTGTATAAAATTTTATCAATATGTTCCAGAACTGTTGTATTTTAGATTCAAAATATGCTTACATTAACGATACTATACGTCAAAAAAACTCATGATAGGGGTACTGATCCCCAAGGTAAATTACGACGATCAGAAATGAACGATAGACAAAATGCTATTATAGGAAATCACACTAATATTATACTTCAATGCGAAAGTAATTTGTGTGGGTGTGTGTTATTTTTTTACGCTGAAATGGTCAAACGAATTTGGATGAAATTTGACAAAGAGATAGCCTGAGATCAGCCGGGCTAACATGCGCACCGCGACAAAATTTTGTCGACCGTTTTGTCTCGCTCTTTCTCGTGCAAATACGAGACAAATGCACGATAAAACCGTCGACAAAATTTTGTCGCGGCGCGCATGTTAGCCCGGCTGGAGTCTACTTAAGCTATTTTTTATCCATTTTCACGCAGCTCGAACTTGACTATATTTTTTTCTATAATAATTTGAAATGTCCATCACTACTTTAAGACGTCAAAACGGCCAACATAGCGTGCCGCTGGTTTAATGTATTTTAAACTACGGTTACATAAAGTCTCAGCATTCAGTTTCCGCCATGTTCAGTGCAATTGATTCAAATCGCATTCACTATACAATCTGTTTTCCCTCGGTCGTGTATGATCTGTTGCATTACTGTGGTAATAGCTTACACGACTGACTTGCATGCCGTAGGGAAATTACTATTGCATTTGTTATAGACTTCGATAAAAGCAGCTTAAAATCAACCTTAAGTTGAAAGTTCTAAAGTTCAATTTCGTAGAGATGCAATACTAAGCCTTCGAATCTCTACGGCCGGTCCAATGTGACAGGTTTACTTATGTTGGTCCCATTTCCTTTTATTTATGCAACCATTTTAGCGTGACACTTGAGTTAACGAAATTCCTTCCGAATGCCTTGTGACGTGAGGAAACGTATCCGGTGATACAAAGACAACCTTATTTGTCTTCTGCTAAAGTTGGGAATTTTGAGAAGGTTTGGAAGGTATCTTTACTGCGAAGGCTTGAATGGAGATTCCGCCCTTTGGCTTCGCTACCGAAATACAAAATACCTTTTAACCCTTGATGGCATCTTTTGATACTAACTTCAGAACAGTAGCTAGCTGATGTTTAAATGTAAAATTTAGATCAATTTTGTAAACAGCGAGCCTTTCGTAAGCAGACGCATTCGCGGCGAAATAGGGTACATGCATGTGATTCAAATATACGTCTAGTATTTTTATTTGTTATCTTTATTATATAGAATTACACCTTTATTTTTATTTTTTTAATTAAAAGCGTTTTAATATTATAATTTAAATAACTAAAAGTGGAAAAAAATGCGAGGGAAATTCAAAATATCAAAACGCAACGCTATTGGTTGACTCGTTTCAACCAATAGCGTTGCGTGACTGACGTCAGTGTCCACAATAACAAGTAATAAGACCGGCCACATGCATCCGATATGCCTTTCCGGAATTAAGAATTTATTGATTGAAAGGAAAAAAGACAGTGAATTGTTTATGATTATATAGACTTTTACGCCAAAGTGTAAGTGTTATGTGTTGTTGCTGTGGACTCTGACGTCACTGAGGCGACGCGCCACAATGGCCGCGTTTAAACCGCCAGAAACTGACTGCAGTTTTCAATTAAATATTTTATTGCTTATTATCAATATTTTGTAAGTGTAACTTTTTTTTCGGTAATACACGAACCTAGACAATCGAATAAAAATATAAAAAAATGCATGCATACACTCTATTGTCAGATGTCTATATGACAATGGCGCCGCGAATGCATCTCGTATTATCATATTCTCGCAAATCTTGTATTTAAAAATCCGGAACAGATATTTACAACATTGAAATAACATACATTCTTGAAATAAAATGCAAGTGCAAAATGATGAAATGCAGTGTAAGTACTTAACGAATCATTTTATGTTAATTTAGTAGCTACCTGATCTATACAGAATAAATTTTAATCCACTGCGCATATTTTAGGAGATGAAAGCACTCATGAATATGATCAACTTTTATTATGGGACCGAAACTGAAATATTTAAAAAAAAAACTGCTGTTCCATACAAAAATGCACTACAACACGATAAAATGTATAGAACACCTGTTTTTTTTTTCATGTTTCAGTTTCGGTCCCTAAAAGTTGATCATATTCATGAGTAGGTTTCACCTACTAAAAATATGCGCAGTGAATTAAAACGTATTCTGTATAAAAATAATAGGTACTCATTTTGCTGACAGTACTCTACAAATTAACGTCAACCAGTCATAAACTTTGTTGTTACATAACGTTTGGAGCGGTGCTCGAGATAGTATGCTCTGATTGGCCAACAGGTGCAGAAATAGTGTCGTAATAGTTGTTTATGTTGTTAGATAAAATAATTTTATTCAAAGATTTTGAAAAATATTACAATTATTATTAAGAGCATGAATAAAGGAGGTTATCAGCCGGTTTCACCACCTCTTTTCAAGTTTCGATTAACTTATTTCACGGAGAATTACAAATTCTGTCACATTTTTAATGTATCTAAAAGATTGTAGATACCAACCTAGAGATTGTGGGGCTCTTATAAAAGGAACTTCTAAAGTACTTAGATGTTAGTGGAAACGGAAACGGCAATGTATGAAAAGATTTATGAACGAGAGTAGAGTACTATGAAAAACTTGACTCGTAGCGTAGCACGTAACTTAGCAAGTAGCGTAGCACGTAGCGTAGCCGTGGCGTAGCACGTAGCGTAGCCGTGGCGTAGCACGTAGCGTGGCGCGTAGCGTCGCGCGTAGCGTGGCACGTAGCGTAGCACGTAGCGTAGCCGTGGCATAGCACGTAGCGTTCTGTTGTTTTTGCCAACCAGGGAAAAAGCGTGAATTTGTTTATGAAAGAAAGAGAAGAAAGAAAGAAAATGTATTAATACGGAATTATGTGTGAAAATGTATTAATACGGAACGCTAAACGCCACATACGAAACACATACCCACGCGTACCTGTTCTGAATTTTATCACGGTATGCACCATAGAAACATTAACCACGGGATGCGAAATCGCACAGATATCTAATTAATATGTCAATAGAAATGTTATCTACTACATTTTATTCCCAGACGCGTGTCTGAGGCAGTCAAAGTCAAAGCATCCAATGCAATATAAATTAAACTTACATTTTTAATCGCGCGCTCTCGATGTTGTGGTGGCGCGTTACACGTCATCTGTCTTTTGCGACTTCTATTGCCTTATTATTTAGATAGCACTTTGCCCGCAACTTCGTCCGCGTGTCCCACAGGAACTGTGCATTATTCCGGCATAAAAAGTAGCCTATGTTACTCAGTGATAATGTAGCTTTGTATTAGTGAAAGAATTTTTAAAATCAGTCCAGTAGTTTCGGTGCCTATTCGGTACAAACAAACAAACAAAAAAATCTTTTCTCTTTATAATATTAGTATAGATAGTATAGATTTTTGTTTGAAATACGGTCTCACCTTTACCCCTTATGTTACAATTGTTGTAATCCTAAGAGTCTGCGATATTATATAGTCTTGTCAGTTTGGCTCAGTGGTAGACAGTGACAGCGTTTTAGTGTGTGTGTATTAGTGAAATAATATAAGCAATAGGTCTACTGGTCCTTCGTCTCGCTTTCACTGGCTGTTCCCTGCGGTTTCACCCCCGTTGCCCGGGTCCTAAGGGTCGTAGCGTGATGTTTAATAGCCTATACTATTTCTCACAAATCTGCAATGGCATATATACAAAAATATTTTTTCAAATTCGACTGGTAGTTCCTGAGATTAGCGCGTTCAAACAAACAAACAAACTCTTTAGCTTTATAATAGTCAAGCGTCTCGCGTCCTGTAGTTATTTCGTCTATGATCTACATTCATATATCAATTCTTTATCTAACTTCCACTCTCTTATACAAGCCATCAAGCAACCCTTATGATTGAGTTATCTATTCAGAATCCATCATTGTCTCCGCACACAAATCTACTAATAATTCCACCAAAATGATCGATTGTGGCGAAGTATCGATAATGACATCTTTTTGTGTGTTGTTATTAAATAATAAATTATGTAGGTAGGTATGTTTTTATTTTATGATGTATTTAATTTACAACTAAGTCGCTTGATTAATTCCAAGACAGCAAAAATCTACATTGCCATTTTTATTTTTATTTTCTATTCCTACAGGCCTTCGCATTTACGTTAATTTATTCTCCTTATTCCGTCTTTGTATCAATTCCTTTGAAAGCAATTTGATATTTGTGACGTCATATGACATTCAATTCAACGCCTACATGAGACATTCAATTCCCTCTGTTGATGCTTACAAGTTTTACTTTTTTTCCGAAATTGAATTCCCGTAAATGAAAAACACTTTCGTTCGAAAAGTTTATTTAATAAATTAACTCATCGACATACACTTAAGGCCCTTTCGTATAAACATGAAAGCAAATAAAATGTACCGTAACATAAGTCTATTTGATAAAATACTCTGGACAACCGTAAAACTGTTTAACGGCGACATTAAACGGAACCGTAAAATTTAGTGCTTATTTGTCTAGAAGCGGTACTGGACGGAACTGGGTATCTACAGGGTGGCACGTTAGACAGTGGAAATATTTTAAGGGGTCATTGTTCCCATCATTATAAACAACTTTTACTATGGCACCAATCCTGAAAACGCGAAAAAAAAAATCTGCTGTTCCATACATGTTCACAAAACTCAACAAAATGTATGGAAAAGCTGATTTTTTTTTCGCGTTTTCAGGGTTGGTCCCATTGTAAAAGTTGTTCATAATGATGAGTACAATGACCCGTTAAAATATTTCCACTGTTTAACCTGCCACCCTGTATATTGGACACCTTTTCGCTGTAATCCTATATGCTTAAATTCACCAAGAACTTTTGAAGAATGAGGCCTAAAACGCATGAGTTAGGAAGCATTATTATCATATATCTAAGTATATGCTTATATTTGTTTTTAAACATTGATTTCCCCACTCTAGATTCTTCCTGCCTGTCTATTTTGCACCGACACAGGCTTGATATCACCGCGCGAACTGCCATTTTTTTGCGAATGTTCGAGTGAGAATCTCACCTTGAACTTCTCCCTCGCACGTTCGCAAACAAATTGGCAATTCTTGCGGTGTTATCATGCGGTATGTCGGTACAGAATGGACAAGCTGTGTCGTGGGTACGTTTACAAACACAAAAACATTCACAAACACGGGGATCCCAAACAAATATTTTGTTCTATGCGGGATCGAACCCGCGACACGTTGCGCAACCGCCAATCGCTCAGCCACTGCGACAACCGTGCCGTCAAATTGTTTCAAATATTTATATCGTGTTAAAAATATTTTAATTTATTAAACATTGGTAATATAAATTGTGAGATTTAAAAACAACTGACACTATCGGGAACCTACAATCTCTGCCTTGCATTTCCGATTCATTGTAATTATTTATCGGGCACACAAATCTAACTAATAAGTCAATAGAAATGTCATATACATTTTCATTCCCAGACGCGTGTCGCCTGTCAATGTCAAAGCATCCAATGCAATACAAAAACTTAATTCCATTCACATACGTCACATTTTTAAATGCACGCTCTCGATGTAGTCGTGTCCTGTAAGGCTATTTACATTCTGCAGCGTGTCGCCGGTCGCGTGCAGCGCAACCGAAAGGCGCTGATAACTGTCAACGGCCTTGAGTGATTTGGGTGGTATAGCTTGAGTGTTCTGCGCTGAGCTCAAGCAACGCGACATATGTCCACCGAGCAATACGACTCGCCTATCAAGGAGCGCGCTGTGCCGAATTAGACGTATTATTACTTTTTAGTATCTAAAATATAAAATAAAAAAAAAGTAACAGGCAATATTATAGGTAGTAACATAGTCTTTTCACACAAAACAAATCATGAAAATATCTTGAGCGATTTGAAAGTAATTACGTTTTTATGTTTTGGGTAGACAGTAATTCATGAATTTATTTCATTAAGTATTTTACTACAATAGTTAAATATTCACAGGTACAATTGATGTACATATATTATGTTCTAGTTTAACATAAAAAAATTGCACAACTAACCTGCATAATTTGACGGCGAAATAAGAGATTTAAAACTTGAGATTTACGGCCGTTACCATTTACCGTCGCCTTGCGACCGGCCGCACGCGCCACTGTGAAACCCGCCATTAGGTTTCATAATAAATAAATAAATAAATACCAATTGCCATTGACACGCTGCAGAATGAAAGGAGCCCAAGACGCCACAGGGCCTAGCATGAACGATTTTGATGTTGTGTATCGTAAACATAAGCATATTTTTAATTGAAAATACACGTTTGCTACACAATATTTATGTAATACTTTAATTAAATCTCTGTAGGTATTTATTAAAATGCGCAAATTGTATTTAATAAAAGTTTATCTAAATGTTCTATGACTGTTGTATTTTATTTAGATTCGAAATTCGCTTACGTTTACGATACGATACGTTAAAATTATTCGTGCTAGGCCCACACCTGCCTAACATAATTTGCTCCAAAGCGACGACGTTACGCATCTTTGCCACTTCTATTGACTAATTTAGATTTCTGTGTTCATCTGGACACGTGTCTGTTTGTGTGACGTCACGTGCCCCTATTATCTACTCTAGTCCTAAGTGCTTAAGCTCTGTGAAGCTAATGTGTTTCAGTACCTATATTGTATTGTCGATAGCTCAGATCATAGAAACAAGGAGATATGCCATCATAGCAAATTAGTACGGGAACAACTGATGCCACTTTTAGTACATTTTTCGATACAATTACGTGCATAATTAAGCGCTCCTTGTGAATAAAAAGATCTCCCACGCATTAAACATTCCTCACACCCTCAATCTAACACTGTTAATCGTCACTCAACACTAGCACTAAACTAAAACACTGTATTTATACTATCGATCGTGTTCGGTTCGTCGCTAGCGCGTATGTTTTTATTATGAGCAATTTGCTCAAGATCAGGCATCAAGCTCGATAGGGCCTTGGCACATCTCCCTTGTTTCTATGATCTGAGGTCGATAGTATCTGTGGTATTGTTTGGGCGTGTAAGGATATTAATATTATTGATATAATTATCGATGAGATACATATCTGTGTAATAGTGATGTGCTTGTCGATATACATTGTTTGATGTTGTATTATGGTTTTATCGACAAGGTCACGCACCTTTGCGACTTCTATTGACTTATTATTTAGACTTCGGTGACGGCACCGCAACTGCGCGGAACCACAGATAATACAATACTACGCGTACAGATGCCTCATCCCATACAAAAAAACGTGTTCGCCGCCGTAACGCGGGCTATCGGGCTAAACATTTTTTCGTAACTAAATGATTTTTTAAAATTTTAACAAATATTTATTTGTCTATTTATTCATGTTCTACATTTTACACTTCTACGTTCTACAACTTCAATAACAAATCGATACGTATAACGCCATCTATTAAGAGTTATTTGAACAAATGTTCCTTTGTTCCTGCCGGCCTAGCATGACCACGATAGAAACGGGTTTTGTCTACATAGAAATAGACAAAGTGACAGATTGTAGAAACATTTCTACGTTTTATGAATGAAATCTGTCACTTTGTCTATTTCTATGTAGACAAAACCCGTTTCTATCGTGGTCATGCTAGGCCGGCTGATGAGACCCCGTGGCGGAACTAAGGTCCGCGCGGGATTACGGTACCTGCAGAGAGGTACCTACGCAATTTTGATGCGCATCGTCGCAGCATGCGTCGCCGCATCGCTCCGTGTGTTATTCGCCATATCTTGACGGAATAAACTAGAATCTAATGAATTCTCGCTATATCCTGTGACTTAAGGCACTCACAAATGCCAAAACAAACAAAACAGTGATGAAATTGCGTGGGCCACATTGATTTCCCCCAAATAGACTTACTTCCTTACTAAACTATGATTACACGTATTATTTAGGTAACTGAAATAGCTGCTAAGTCAATTGCCAGCTCTATTCATTGGCATAGAAACGAAGATAAGGTTAGTCATTTAACTAACTGTGCCCCGCGGTTTCACTGTTTTATTAACCGACTTCCAAAAAGGAGGAGGTTCTGCATTCGGTTGGTGTTTTTTTTTTTTTTTTTTTTTTTAATGTATGTACACCGATTACCTACTCCGTGATTTCTGAGCCGATTTACGTGATTCTTTTTTCATATGGTAGATAAACCTCGCGCGGTGGTCCCATATAAATTTTATTAACTTTGGTTGAGTAGATTTTTAACCAGGTGTAATAAACGGTATTTTTGGTGTATCTCGATGACATTATGACGATGATGAAAAAGTGATATTGTGTAGGTACATGAATTCCTGAACGCAATCGATCTCGATATTATGCATACATAACATCACGCCGATATTTCCCGCAAGGTGAGACAGAGGTGTATTTTTCGACCCCCTCTCTCTCATAGGTGAGATATCGTGAGATTGGGTTCGACCTCCTCACACCCCCATAGTCCTACGTGAGATTTTTCAAAATGCGTATTTCATGTTTAAACAAACAAAAAAACTGTTCAGCTTTGTTATTAGCTTCATAAAATACTGAATTTAGGAAAAAAACTGACTTTTATTCAAACAATCGTCTGATACATAAATTGTGGTAAATTATTCGGGCCCTGAAGACCTTTTTGTGATCTTGCGGTTGATATAGCTAAAGTAAACCGACCTAGGTGAGGTAAAAATGTGTGATCGTGGTTCACATATTTATGTTAGGTACTACAAGTCTAGGAAAAAATGGTCTAAAAGTCGGTTCCAATTTAGGCAGTATGATTTAGAAGATAAAGGGCCCAGTTGAGTCCGATAAATTAAAAACGGTCGCTTAACATAATTTTTTTTCAATATAAAAATTCATGTTGAACGGCCGTTTTCAATTTATCGGAATGTTATCTTCTCGGTGAACTTGAGACTTTAAGCGAGGGGCACAGCGAGATATCTCGCTCAAATCTGGAGCAGCCCGACTGAGGGAGTACCTCCATCTTATAGAATACCACAGCCAAATAAAGCTATTCTTCGGTAGTGTTGTGTTCCTGTGGCGAGTAAGTTTGTGCTGTGTTGACAGCGGGGGACCTGCTTGCGCATGTGATCAGGCGCGGTCCCAGCCGACGATTTTGGATTTTGGTCATACCGCAGCTGAAGACTTTAGGGGGGGTCATACCGATTAATGCCGAAGTGATATACCGTGAATTACCGTGTTTGGTGCATTTTTGTACGATTTTAGGGGGGTCAAGACCCCCGTGGACCCCCCCCTGGGACCGCGCCTGCATGTGATACTCGGTATTGCAAGCGTTTTGTAGACTACGGTAACTGCTTACCATCAGGCGGGCTGAAAGAACAAGAACAATTTTGATTTGTCAATTGAATGAAAGGTACCTTATCAAAATGAAAAAAAATGGTGGTCGATCAACGTAACAATAGATAACAAACCAATAAATTCGCTGAGTAAAACATACCTAACATACATATTTGACATCTCTGAAAACATCGAAAATTCTACCCCTTTATTACCACAATGGTACAAATATGAGAACAACAAACCAATTGATTGACCCAAATTGTGTTGCCTCAATTATTTCGATTCAATAGCATAGCTGTACAATAATACACCGCTAATTATCAATTTAATCTGAAATAATGTGAAAAGTCCTTAAAAATACTTCATATTATAAGTAGGTGTATAGATTGAATTATTTCACCCTTATATATCACAAAAAAGATAAACACGTGTTAAACGCGAATGCTACCAAAAATAATACACTTTTGTTTTAGTCAAGTTAGTGCTAAAACAAGTGCGTATTATTTTTTGGTAGCATTCGTGTTGAACACGTGTTTATCTATTTTGTGGTACGGCCATTAATGTTTAATGGTTTTTTTTATTTACGTGTTTTGTATTCGGGTTTGCCCGACTAGCTCCGAAGTCATACGAATCGACGGGCGAGTTGTACCGCGATATTGATTCGAAATTAGTTACAAAAATATTGATTAACCTCTAATGGTCTCACTACTGGGAATCAGGCTTCCTTTCTGTGAGCCCCCTCACAGAAAGGAAGCGGGGCATAATCCCCTACATGGGCCCAGTGCGGGTTGATGATGTCACTATCTTTCGAAGTTTTGGTTGGAAACTCCGGTTTCCTCACGAAGTTTTTCTTCACTGTTTTTAACTCCCGATACAAACAGAGGGGAATTATAAGTTGTACGGTACGTGTATACTTATCTGTGTATTTGTCTGCGCCATCGCAGCTCCCAAACGGATGAACCGATTTTGATGTAGTTCTTTTTTTCAGAAATAGTGAGAAAACTTCTTCATTTGTTCTGTCTTCTACGAGCTTGATTAGAAAGTGATACATTCGTAACGTGCAAGGCAATCTACACACACAAATGGTTGACCCAAATATCGTTATTTGAATAGCTCGCTTCAATATCGCACTACATCAAATCGCAATCGCACTCGTCCGGAATTAGTTTATCACGTTGGCTCTCCTGCGCGATTCCCACGTTTATATCTCATTTAAACCTGGTCTGTCAACTGCAGTTGTTTGTTATTTACAAATCGATTCAAATACAAATCGGGGGACCGCTAAGTATATGAGACCCCTCATTTTTCAGTCGGGGGTTAGTGATACAAATACAGTTAGGTAGGGACTTGATTAGCAGAGCTATATCAAGTGTTAAACCAGGATTGTTTCGTTGTGAAAAAGAGATGATGCGATTCGTTTTGTATAGCTTCATCTCTGTCAATCACCGAAATAATTAGTTTGAGGACGCCGGCGTCTCTCCTTGGCTTAGTAAATTTGTATACTTACTTAATTATAAATGATTTTGGACCGTAAGATATTTGAAATTCGTGTAAAACAACTTTAACAGTTTTAATAAAAATCTGTTTCTTTTAAATAGCGCTCTTATAAAAAAAAGTAACTCGTTTTTTCTTAATTTTATTTGTATTAAAACACACTCACTTCCACACTTATACTAAAACTACTTTAGGTTCATGGTTATTCCATGTAAGTGGCATAAAATACAATTTATTTTGATAAGTACTCAGCGGTCTAAACTATAAAGTAATTATTCAAAGCTATAACAACGCTTTTAACAATTTAATCCTTTCAATAATCCACATTAAGTTAAACGAGCCGTCCCCGTCATTCAGGGGTCAAAGTAAACCGTTTGTAATGCACGGCTGATCAAAGATACATTCTGTTTTTAGATGCTAGAAGCGTCTCACAGTTGACTTGTCAATTTAGAGCGAAGTCTTCAGTTAAGTGTTTCTAAAGTGCATGTTTAGTGGTTCACTGCGCTTAGTTGGCAATGACATTGACAGACAAATAGATTATACTAAGGCCTGTATTACAAAACGATGCTCGAGCACAGATCTCTGCTTGAGCATAGATTTAAAACCATTTGATTGGTTGAAATCTATGCTCAAGCAGAGATCGGTGCTCGAGTATCGTTCTGTAATACGGGCCTAAAAGCCAAATAGAAACGAATACCTAAAGGCCAGAGTAGACTATCTATTTTTAGCAGGAGTGATCGGTGATTTTGCGACTACATCGATGCTGCATCGCGTTTTGGCATCTTTCTGCGTTCAATTGGGGTAACGGGACAGTTGGAAAAAATTGTTACATCGACCCCGGTAGTGCCGACCCGTCGCGTCGTTTGAGGTGAGGCTTCTCCTTCCTTGAATAATCCTTATTTCTTGCAGCAAGATAAAGTAGCTCGTAGGTACGGTAGGACGGCACCTAAGAGGAATATTAATTAACATAGAAGGAATATATATAGAAAGATAAATATTACAACAATATGCTCCTTTTTTCTTACGGAACATTCTACGAGTTAGAAAGAGTGCTCTATAGAGTTTCCCCTCTTGCTTTGAAAATTTCAATTGTTACCACAGCTGGTTACCACTCGAACCACTTTCTACTTTCTCTCTCTCTCGCTACGAGTAGACCGTGATTGTAGTGGCTGTGGCTACAATGGACAAATAAGTACCTACACTCTATTCAAGTTATTCCTCTAAAAACTGCGCTTAAGCCACGACTGTAAATTTTCTACCCCACTGCCCACAAAAAATAAATAGCAGCTCATTCTTTGCAGTTTCGTATACCCTAAATAAAACTTATTTATTACTAGAAAGCGTGTTTCTACAAGTAAACAGTAGTTTCCGGCTAAACTTTCGTCAGTTGCCGAGTAACGAAGTTTTAAATAGCTTCTTGTTTAGCGCTGAATAAAAGCGTACCCCAAGTGAAATAAATTGAATACATCGTTCTTCGTAATGCTAGGAAAATGTAAGTTTAGTTTAAATTCGTGTTAAAAAATTAGCATTGTTTTGCTAAAGTATTTTAGAAACTGGTAATTATTTTGAATAAAAGATATTCAAACAAGAGATAGAGCGGCCATTGGAAATATTTTCATACAAAAGCCTTGATTAGCAAAAACAAGTAATCAAATACGGTCCGCTTGATAGTAAGCGGTGTTATATTCCGTGGCGGTGACCGTTGTATCACATGCGCGTTGGTGAGCCTTTCAAATGAGGATTCGCTGTACCGACAGCTTAGAGGACAAGCAGGTCCCCGCTGTCAACACAGCGCATCCTCAGGAGCTCTAGCGACCTTACTCACGACAGGAACACAACACCACCGAAGGGTAGTGTTATTTGGCTGTGGTATTTTGTAAGGTGGAGATACTTCTCCAGTCGGGCTGCTCCACATTTGAGCCGGATATCTGCTATACCCTACCTATATATGAATAATATGAAGAAGTTTTTTATTCGAAGTATATATTATAATGTAATTAAAATTACTCACTTTGATTTTAATTAACAAACTTCTTGAGACTTATAAGATAGTGATAATTAAGAGATTAATTAAAACAACCTTTATTAACCTTCAAACAGTCTATTCAAGATAATTGCTACAAGATATCCACTTAAAAGGCGATTCGCACACTGCACCGCATCACGCAGCGTAGCGCGGGAGTGCGTGATCCTACGTTGTTTGCATGTAGGTACCTGCATGTATTTATATAGAAATCACACATCGTGCAACATACTGAAAACGCATTCACGCGCGTGGCTTTTGTTCCGTTGTCACGCACCCCACAGCATAGTGCGGGGCGGTGTGTGATTCGCCTTAAACAAATAATAACCTAATATAAGTAAAAACAAATAAGTAGTAAGTAAGTAAAATTAATAAGAAGGCCGGCTCTATTCAACCACAGAATACTATACAGAAGGATAATCCCGCAAAGACAGTTAAATGAATAGCAACTCTGCTATATCGCAATAAAGTGTAATTCAGCTCGCACAATGCTGCGTTCCTGAACTTTAATAACTTTTTTTAAAAACAAAAGAAGGTAAGACACGCCAGCTATTGAGCAGCTATTACGCCTCCCCCGCATTGGGCGTGCGCGTTCCTCCAGCGTGTGAACACGCCCGCCATGCGTGAACGTTCGCGTCATTCACACGCCGGAGGAACGCGCACGCCCAATGTAGGGGAGGCCTTAGAGCGTTTCACATAAAATAATTAAAAACTGACTGATCTCCACAGATAATAATTTCACAAAACAAAACCTGTTTACCTTGATCCTTTCCTTTTCAATCTGCTATCAAATAATAAAGTTTTCACCATAAGTTACCAAGAACCTTGAGAAGGAAAGTATGTCAATTACGATTAAACTTTTCGCAATAACCCAAAGCGATGACGTCCCATTAACTTGGTTTGCGACTGAGAAATGGTAATTCCGGGATTATGCCGAGTTTTTGTTGTAAAATGTTGATAAATTTGATGGTATCTGTTTGAAGGCCTAAATTTATTTTTAGCCGTGAGTTCGCTCGCGTGGAGGTCGAAAATTATCTCACGGGGACGTCCTACTGAGACACAAAAAGTGTCAGTGTCAAAGTGTTTTATCGAGTGTTATGGATATTTTTGTATGAAACTGTTGTTTTTTTTCGTGCTTTCTTGATTGGTCCCATAGTTAATCGAACTATGTAGTATTGTATACTGAATACCCTCCTTCAAGGAGGGTATTCAGTCTTCCCTTATTAAGTCTGACACCGTGTATAAAAAATTAAAAATAGCAACTGTGGAATAAATACCTACCTTATTTAGGTAATCTGTGCCTTATTCTAGTCCATAATAGATCGTTTCTCGGTTTACACCGTTACAGATGAAGTAAGCTAAGTAATAAATAAAGTGACCTACTAAGGCGTGTGTGGGGTCATGTTAGGTCGCCAGTTAACTTTAACTTAAAGTTCAGCTTTGTTGTTTACGACGTTGAAGTTAGTTTACGAGTTTGATAAGGGATGTAGGGTCTGGTCTGCTCCTTTATGAGATGACCAAGTTTGTGGGAGTATATCTTATCTATACGTATAAAACAGGACTGAATGACGTGACTAACAACGTATAAGTAGCCTAAACTAGAAACTACTCTAGAAACTCGAAATTTGCAGGAAATTTTCCTTGAGTATCCTAGAGATGCACTTAGGACGAATTTTTTGAAACTTCATCCCTAAAACCATGAAAAGGGGTCGTACTCGATTTTGACAAAATGTTATTTGGATCATATTTATTATAATTCATTTCGTTGTTACATTTCCTCTTCTTATAATAATAATTTCCCGTTTTTGAGACCGCTAAAGATGCGTAAGAATTTAACGTTTAGTTAGGGATTTATCGTGACTGATGGAGCTTATGTAATGTATACCTATTCATGTTCTAGGAATGTACCCTCAAATTCGTTTTATTTCTACAGTTTTTGCATATTTTTCAAGCTCCTCCGTAGTAGCTAGCTTCATTTGCTTTCATCTTAGTTTTCTCTTGACGGATTCTACGTCGAGTCGTAAAAGTAAATTTTCCAAGTTATTATACTTAATTAGGTTTTCACTCAGGAATTTCTGTGCTGTGCGCTTTAGCTAACTTAGCGAGTTCCATTTCGTGCATAGGAATGCAGTAGGTACTTACTTAACATTCGGGATAAAGCTCTGCATTCACTGCAGTAAAATTAAGACTCCTTAATGAGTCAAGTTAATACATGCACCTTAATTGGACCCAAAAGAGTACCTAATCTATCCTACCTAAAACAGGAACGTGTCTGACTGACAGACAACGGACAGCCTTGTAGCGACAGCGACATCTATCGGCAACATTAAATACTATCCTACATCGCGCAAGATGAGTTTTCACAGCGATAAGCATAGGAACAGACACTCGACATAAACTGCCGGGGCAGTAGCACAATACCACCCTAATAGGAGTATAGATGTGCGTATGCTGAACCGACTGTTTAACGTGCTCCCCGAGGCACGGGAGGGTCTCGATGTGTACCTAATGAATGGACACCCATCCATGGACTGACCTCGCAGATCGATCAGCGCGGTTATTAATTAGCCACGGGGCCCCCTTAGGCATGACATCTAAACGAATAACTTGGATGCGAAAATAACTCAATTTTAATTAGAAAAGAAAAACCTGTCAGTAAATTATTCACAGTCGGTCAAACCAACCCTAATAATAGGCATAATTTAATCCAAGGCAAACCGCATACTTACCTAATTCATTATGACCGAATCAAACCATTTTAATTGGGTCATAGCCACAGGTCCCGTAACTATAATCAATCTAATAGATCAACGGAATCAGTTTGTGCTGTCAATTAACTCATTAATTGATTTTATTTCTTCTTTTTGAACCTTATCACAGAATACTTAATAATTCTACGTACAGAAGGATAACTTCACAAATAAATAGCGTGTCTTGCTATGATGCAATAAAGTGCAATTCAGTTCGCACAGCCCTGCGCACCTAGAATTATATTAAAACTGTGAATTTGTTCGGGATAAAAAGTAGCACTCTGGAATAATGCAGCTTTCTATTAGTGAAAGAATTTTCAGAATCGGACCAGTAGTTCTTGAGATTACCTCATACATACAAACTCACAAACTTTAGCTCTATAGAATTAATGTTACTTTGAAGAAATTTACTACTTTGAAAAACAAGCAATTGTTTTTTGAAGGCCAACGAAACATGTTCACGCTGAGCGGTTCAGAATAAGGTATTGAACCCATGATGTCAGTTTTCGTTACGCTGTCACTTACACCCGTGGCCCGGTATACTAATGTATGGATTAGTATAGTAGATTCAAATCGATTGCTTGATCTTCAATCATAATCAGTAGCATTACCATGAAACCTTATAATAATACAACCTCTACCGTTCCTTCTTTAATAATACAGGCGCTATTGGTTGTACATACATTATGAGGCACCCCTTTGGTGAATGTAGGCGTGATGCCATGTATTGTTCGAAAAGTTCTGCGTTTTTTGTGTGAAAGCTTCGTCATTACGTATTTATGTGGTAATCCGAAAAAGATTCGACCTTCGCGTGTACAATGCGCTTCACATAAGAATTCCCTTTGACGCCATATTATGCTATGTTACAAGGTTTTAATGGTGTTGGAAGTTTTCTTTCAGCGCCATTCTCGTTCACCATGTTTTAGTGTCCTAGACATTAGCACATAAATCTACAAAAAACATTAAACGCTAATACCTAGACAGCAGTGATAGCCTAGTGGTTTAACCATATGCCTCCCACGGCGAATGGTTCGAGTTCGATCCCGAGCCGCTGATTTTTCGACGTCATCGTCATGTGCGTATCAGAAATTAATTACCACTTGCTTTAACGGTGAAGGAAAACATCGTGAGGAAACCTGAGTGCCTGAGAGTTCTCCATAAAGTTCTTGAAGGTGTGTGAAGTCTGCCAACCCGCACTTGGCTAGCGTGGTGGACCATACCCCCCCCCCCTCCCCCCCTTCTCATTCTGAGAGAAGGCCCGTGCCCAGCGGTGGGACAGTTTATAAAAACAAGGCTGATATTATTATACCTAGACGGGAGGGAGAGACAGGAGAGTCAACAGCGTCAAAGATAGAATACGTTTCAAAATCCCACCCTTTTCCAATCCAGGACCATTTTTTTTCAGAATTAATAACAAAGCAATCCCAGTGCATCCGAGCCTTGTCTATAGCAATCAAGTTGAGCACAACGGACGCTTTGAGTCGGAACCTAGCGACAAATAGTAACACATAGGGTTGGCAGCTAGAAAATTAGATATTACGAAACTGTCAATATTGCTGCAGCTTTATAATAAATCCAGACAATGTGATGATCCTATTTGATGGCATGGTTGGTGTAGGAATTGGCTTCTTTTTGGTTTTAAAAAGAACACAATAATGATAAGCGTGAAATAGATTTCGAAAGTGGATGCCTTTGATTTGATGATTCGATGATTTCTAATACAATGTTTTAGTTTAGTGTGAACGACGAGTGACGAATAACTTGTGTTAAATTGAGGGTGTGCGGCATTTTAAATATGTGTGGGACATTCACAAAGGAGCGTTTGTTGTTGTGACGCACACTCCTTTAGATAAAAGTGATGACAGAGGTTCCCGTACTAATTTGTTACATAACATATCTACAGTTATTTAATATAAGAGATTTCAAAAATCAACTGACACGAACGGGATTTGAACCCGCGACTTTTGCCGTACTGTGGAGTGCCACAGTACGGCAAAAGTCGCGGGTTCAAATCCCGTTCGTGTCAGTTGATTTTTGAAATCTCTAGCTACCTAGATTACAGACAGAGATATTCAGAGATTTAAAAAATCAACTGATTTAATGTATGAGAAGCATAACATAGCTTTGACATTTTTAAATTCACAAAAATATACATATCTCCTTGTTTCTATGATCCTGAGAGCGGAATATTTCCAATAGTTTTTTAGCAACCCTAGCGTACAAATCTAGAGCACGTCCGATATGCTGTACACTCAGATCATAGCAACAAGGGAGATGTGCCAAGGCGCTATCGAGCTTGATGCCTGATTTTGAGCAAATTGCTCATATTAAAAACGTACACGCTGGCGACGAACCGAACACGATCGATGGTATAAATACAGTGTTTTAGTTTAGTGCTAGTGTTAAGTGACAATTAACAGTATTAGATTGAGGGTGTGTGGAATGTTTAATGCGTGGGAGATCTTTTTATTCACAAGGAGCGCTAAATTATGCGCGTAATTGTGTCGAAAAATGTACTAAAAGTGGCATCAGTTGTTCCCGTACTAATTTGCTATGATGGCATATCTCCTTGTTTCTATGATCTGAGGCTGTACACAATACCGGCTCGACTGAAAGGCTCTTCGTTAGCTTTAGTTGGTCAAGTAGTCAATAGGTTACCGGGAAAGGTTCGAACAATGTGAATCAAACATTTTACTACAAACTGTCTAGCTTTATTAACGTACTAGCCGAGTTTCCAATGGGATTTCCCATCAATGATGCATTTTTATTACAGACAATCTATTTCACGAAGTCCGTTTAACTTTCGTTGTGTGTGTAATGTGTACCGAGATCGTGACTGAGCGCTGCCGCGCTTACGCACACTAAAGCATTGTATATATGCACGCCTACAACATTCATAACCCAACGGACTTCGTGAAATAGATTATCTGTACAAGCCTTTATTTAACTTGCCGTGTGTGTACGAGGCCAAATGTTGCAACTGAATTTTAGACCAGTTCCCCCCAACTGATTGAGCGGAAAGGAACTGATGCGTCACTTTGATGACAATGCAAAAATATCGTACCATGGAGGTGGTCTCACGATGGAGCCGGGAGGTGGCTGTAGGAATTCCTCAACTTCTTAACATAACTCTGTCATGTTAACGTTTAAAAAAAATATGATGATTATTAATTAGCTTGAAATCTTGTTATTCTTAGAAACACTGAACACTCTTGGACATGACATTATTTAAAATGAGTAATTACTCTTTGCAGAACATCAACAAAATTTTGTATACCCCTAGTTATCGTGTTATTGACTTTCGTATAGAAATAGCATGTATGCAAATAGCAAATAGCATGACAAACATGGGAATGACTAGCGAGAAATAAAGAAATACGATACCATAACGTTACGTTGATCCATTATTGCTCGTGCTATAGATTCCTATAAAAACGTATTTTGTAGGTCCCATAATGCGAATCGCATGCGATAGGTATGCTCTATTGTTGCTACAAAACTTTTCTCCGATTAGTTCATTTTAAAACTGGTTCTCATAATCAAGCTGTGGTAATTGTATTACTTAAATACGCTAGATGTCATATAGGTATTTGTTTAGTGTCTGTGTTATAAAAATGATGTCGAGAGTGAAGTCAGACATGAAGTCCCTTCGAGTTATATGTTGCCTGCCCTGAATCTCAATTATGTTACAACGTTTTTAAAGGTGTTGGAAGTTTAATAATGTCTTAGGTTTTCGCGATTACTACACATTATAATGAAAAAAGTTTAAACGGATTAAATCGCGTATATTACAGATTTTTACAGATTTTTCGTGACGTTTCGAACACTTTGCAGCGTTTGTGGTCGTGGTGGTTGTACGGGTAGATTGAAAATAATTTTACTATAAATTAGCTGTCATTACGCCTACCAGCTCAGTCGTCCTGTGACCACGAACGCTGCAAAGTGTTCGAAACGTCAGGAAAAATATGTAAAAATCTGTAATATACGCGATTTAATCCGTTTAAACTTGTTTTATTATAATGTGTTGGAAGTTCTTTCAATATCAACTCTAGTTCACCACTTTTTAGTGTCCCAGGCATTACTTTAACACAAAGAACATAAAACGTTAAGGCCTATACAGGAGTGATAGACAGGGAGCCAACTTGGCGTTGAAAGGACTTCTTAATTATGTGAAGCGCTGTTATATTTCCTTTTAATTTTAAACTTCAAATTAGAAGTAGAAAATTGCTTACAATATAAATCCTTTATTACCTAATAAACGCTAAGAGTCTAGAACATCGTAAAATAAACATTCAAATAAAACCAGTAGTTTCCATAATGTTTATTAAAGGAAACCCCGATCGTTCCGAAGGATTATTGTCGGCTAAAACTACCGTAGTACCTACAGGCAAATTGATGCTAGAGTTTTAATTAAAACTACTTCGTTTCTACGAGAATTTAGAGATATACTTAACAGTAAATATGACTCGTTTGATCCTTGTTTGGGTCGATACGGTTGACGCCATGCCACTATAGCTTTCCATAAATGAGTGGTTTAATGAAAAACCGTATGAAAACTGAATTTTATTAGAGCGTGAGCGAAGCCACAGACAAAAGCTGGTTCCCTATAATTACGATTTTGCTTCCAAGAATATCGTAAGTAAAATTCATCTTCCAACCAAATGTAAAATTAAATACAGGGTGTAATTTTGTAATGCCACCTGAAGGGAAAGTACTCTTATTATTGTAGATAGAAAATTTTACTCAAAGAAAACATTTCTTTATTTTTGAATAGAAAGAAAACTGCATTCAAAGATTTTCGAAAATTCGCTTGCCACAACCCGGGAATCAAACCGACTAAAATCTGTAAAAATTACACCCTGTACTTTTATTGCATTGATCGTTAGGATCAATTAAAAGGATAAAATCTCTCTAACAAACTTAATCAATTAAATGATAGGAAAACCATGAAATCTTAAAAAAATACTGAATTGTAATTTTTACAGATTTTAGTCGGTTCGATTCCCGGGTGTGGCAAGCGATTATTTTAAAATCTTTGAATGCAATTTTCTTTTTATTTAAAAATAAAGGAATGTTTTCTTTGAGTAAAATTTTCTATCTACAGTATTAAGACTAACTTTCCCTTCAGGTGGCATTACAAAATTCCACCCTGTATAAAGCGAGTGAGTAGAATAATTCATCAACATTGGCTTATTACCGAGAGATCTCCGCGAGTGGGTGTTGAAAATGAAATGTAGCCCATCTGTCAGTTCGAAAGGTTAATACGTTGCCTTTTATTAAAAATAAAGGTAAAACCGAGATGTTCATGGCACTGCTTATTAAAGGGGATTTGCTAGGAGCTACTCAAAATTAATAATTTCTTAGAAGAGCGTAGCTAGGATTTTGTTCAGGGGACGTGCCCCCCTGATGCTCTCTTGCAGTAAGGTGATAGCATCATCGGGAGTATCGGGAGCACTTCAACCGAGCGGTGAGCACTTATATAATCCTGGGAAGTGAATAAGGGGGGGGGGGGTAGTTTCCTCCCTCTACCTGTACCTGTCTAAACCCTTGTATTTCTTACCATTTTTGTTAATTGCACTTGCCCTGTTTTACGTTGAACGTCGAAATTGTGAAAACATGACAATCGCCCTTAAATACTCGCGTCCCGTGTTTAATGTCTTGTTGAGGCGTGATCCAATTTACAGTTTGTCCATATTTTCCCCTGTCATGTAAATTGACATCACACGGCCATGTTTACTAGATCGAGGCTTCTCTCTCATGTGAATTTGACGATAAAACGTTGTTCAACGCCCATTATACTTGTACTATTTTGTTACTTAAGACCTGACCAGACCTTAATGTTTTTAGTAGGTATATAAAAGAACTCAGTTCCTGAGTTTTAGGTATGCTCCCACAAAATGAAATTAGTTATAAAATGTTTAATACCAATTCACGTACACATTATTCGTTCCCATTTCCATGAAAAAGTAAAAATATGAAAATATTAACAAAAAAAAATTTACTCGAAAAGTAAAAACAAAATCACTTTTCAAGCAGTCTGATGAAGTTAGTGGCAATTATTTAAGTTCAATCTCAGATTTCATTGTTTTTGGGTTCCGTACCTCAAAAGGAAAAACGGAACCCTTATAGGATCACTTTGTTGTCCGCCGTCAGTCACCGGAACATAAGTGGAGCCATCTGCTCATAGATGGCGCCATTGGAAGTATGCAGTAGCGCCATCTATGATCATATTTCAGAACCCTTAGGGCGCGAGGCATACTCGCACTTGTCCGGTTTTTTATTTTATTATTTTCAATTTTATTTTTGGTTTTTATTAAAATCTCATTTGTTAAAATCAGTTCACTCGTTTTGCCTCTTAGAGGTAACATAGACACAGTCACACATATTAACTAAAAACATTATACTCTCCTTTTGGGCTGCGCCGCAATCGAGTAAAATTCTGACAGTCAAAACTTTGTTATTTTATTCATAAACTTTGATTTAGTAAGTCTACTAGAATAACTCGGACTTTTTTACTATGCCGTACCTTTATGGTAAATAGGTGCTGCGGTAGTGACGGTAGTAAGTAGGTATATTATTATACCGTTGGTATACAGTATGTACTTTTTTATTCCGTTGTATGAATATTTGATTTGAAAAGTATTGTTTCCTTTTACATGTCCTAATATCTCATACTGAGCTAATCTGACAATTTTTGCTTCTTGCCTTTTTCTGTGTGATTTTATTTTTTATACATGTTTAATTTTATTTTGTTTTTTTTTTATTTTAACAGTTTGTAATTGCATGTGTATACCTATATTAGTTGTAAGATAATATTGTGCTCAAAAACTGGCGAGAGGGAAATAAACTGTTTTTCTTTCTTTATCTTTCTGTCTCAATCTGCAGAGTAGAGTGAAAAGTCATTAAGTCGAAAAATCGTGTTTTGAGATAATGAGTGTTAAAGTTAAGCTTTAACTCTCAATATCTCAAAACACGATTTTTCGACTTAGTGACTTTTCGCTCTACGGGGACGATATGGCGATATGTCAAAACATCGAGATTTATCTGCTATTAAATACTGACGAAATAAACACAATACATAAATCTTCCGGTATAAATTCTCTAAATGGTGGTGCCAAGTAGACAAACAGACAAACACAAAAAGTAACTTTGTTTTATTAATACTATTTATAGACGATTTTCCTTAATCGTGTTTCAAGGACAGTCCATAGTAGACCAAGATCACAAGATATTCAATGTTTTTTTTAAGAAAACCTTATTATCTATTCATACACATAATAAGTTTGTCATACACAATTCCAAAGCTGAAATTAAATTATTTCTAAAATAAAGCTAATAAAATTTAAAGAAGCACAGTTGGTGCAATATCTTAGAGACAATAAATGCTACGTCTTTATCAAAACAAGTTCAAATTAATTTCAACCACTAGTATACATTGTGCACATTACCTAATTCCTCTAATTACTACCGTTGCTTAACGAGAGAACGTCTAACACACGTACGATATAATCCTACGTGTGTTAGACGTTTTCTCGTACAGTGTTAGTAAACTGTAATTATCCAGGGACCTTTGGTACCAAATGACCATCCACTGGATATCTTGCGGAGACCAATTATATAATACGGGGTTAGGGCAACAGAAATACAACTAAGACTTAGGCTCGTATTACAGAACGATACTCGAGCACAGATCTCTGCTGGAGTATAGATGTCAACCGATCAAATGGCTTTAAATCTATGCTCAAGCAGAGATCTGTGCTCGAGCATCGTTCTGTAATACGGGCCTTAGTGTACATTTATCTATCTGCATAATTATATGTATAATTAACGTGTAACAAACGGTTAGTTTCGCTATGCTCGACTCATAAAATACCTACTAAAAAGTTTCGCTATGCACGAAATTCTTCGATTCTACTTAAACAATGGAAAGTACAGTTGAAAAGAAAAGTTTTAAATTACAAAAAATACCGCAAGCTCTGAAAATGTGTTTACAACCAACCACTGAATCCATTTCATATTTTTTATAATGTGACGTGTTCATTTTTAGAGTTCCGTAGTAAAACTAGGAAAAGTTTGAAAGAAAGGACACTGGCAGCCGCCCATAGAACGCTGGGCTTCAGATTGTGTATCTCGGTACAGATATGAAATTAGTTTGGTGTGATCGAGTATTTCAAGAGTATTTAAATTCATTATTTATTTGTTTTTGTACGTAATTGGGTTAAAGAGAAATCTTCGTATTTGTGACAGTGAGGTTAAGTATGCTATGAATTATCCAATGAAGTACAGCCCGACTAATGAGTTCTCAATTCAAAGGTTTTAGTTGCTGTCGACATGATATTCTGTGGAGGCACGCGCCAGCCAGCATGCACCTGTTTTTGTTTTATTGGTTTTTTCAAAATGTCAACGGCATAATCATTTTATTTCTTATTTATTTCGATTTTTTATTTCAATTCATAATCTTTAAGATAAATTAGGCAAAGAATAATTAAAATATATTTTTTATTTTTGGTTAAGCTTTTATTACTGTACCATATCAAGCCTAAAACTGCCAACGTCCTTTGAAATATTTGCTATTTTCAGTTCGCCAACCGCAAAAACAGCATTGTATTTCATGATAATATTATGAAATAGTAGTACAAAGAGAACTTTATTTAAAAAAAAAATACCGAATATTTTTACTGGTTTTTCTTCTAATTCCCTGGTTAATTGCGTATTTATATAATTAAAACAGTGACATTTGACTAATGCGTACAGATATTTGGTCCGAGCCAAGCTGTTTGTGTATTTGATTTGAGTTATGACATCACCGCCCACGCTTCATGTAATCCTACTACAGCAATAAATAATCCTTACTATCTACGGAATAGACTACATTCTAGAATAAACAATATTAGCTACAAGCTTACATAACAGTCTAGATCTTACTTGGCTCGGCCGCAGTAAGTCACGATTGACTGATAATTTACTTTGTTAATTATCAGTTACTACATAAATCAAGAAATAACTGAAAAAGTTATCTTTTTGTGAAACAACAAAGAACATTGCTCTAATCGTACTATGATTCGATAAGCATGTGATTAGTCGATTTTTAGGGTTCCGTACCAAAATGGTAAAAAAGGAACCCTTATGGTGCGACTTCGTCTGTCTGTCTGTCACACCTGCTTATTTCAGCAACTACTTATGCTATCGACTTGAAATTTGGAACAGTTATAAAGAATGCTTGTTCAACTTTATTGCAAATGAAAAAAGTCCAAAAATATTTTCATTGCAAAAGGGGCCGGAGTGGGGGTCCGAAATTTTAAAGTGGGGTTACTAGGTCAAATGATATATCATATGAAAGGGCCTGATCTGCACATTTCAAAATATATTTTTATTTTATTTTATGTTTCACAGTTTTCGACATAAAATGAAAAATGTCCAAAAAAATACCATTCCCCCCCCCCCTTATCTCCGAAGTTTGCGGGGCGAAAAATCTGAAATAATTAGAGTTGATAGAAATTGACCCAAATATGGCACCAAAAATAAAACGATGTTCCTAACTAGTACAGTTTTTTCAAAATCATCAAAATACCTTTACAAACAAACTTAGTTATGCGGTCCGGATTTTTTCACGTTATACGTCCAAAAATGATACGGAACCCTCGGTGCGCGAGTGCGACTCGCACTTGGCCGGTTTTTTTATGGTCGATGCACTATTACGCTATATGTTCGTATGGATTTTTTTTTGTATTTTCAAGGTAGTCATTCCCGTACCTAGTTGATCCAACTAATACTGAATATTGAATGGGTATTTTCTTAGCACCCTGTTTATATAATGTGTAGGTATCATAGTGTTCAACAACAAAACAACAAGAAGATAACTCAATCTCACAGACTATAATACTTCTAACATCATATCTAAAGATTCAGCAGTCTAACAACTTTATTATACGTTCGTCATGTACGTAAGCTGTGTATTAAAACTTTTCTTCATTAGGAAAACCTTCCTAGAACTTGAGAAGTGCCGAACTGGACCGTTGGCTATCTTGGCCACTTGGCAAACAACCCATCTAAGGATTTATGATCATTGCCTATAATAAAACTAAGAAAACGTATTGGTTTGTGATTAAAATGCGTGACTAGGCCTTCGAGAGGTGGACTTATATTTATGGGGTTGGCTACCCCTGTCTTAATTTATGTTATTGAAGTACCTGTACAATGTGGTCCTATTTATAGTGTCTTAAGTATGGGAGTCTGTAGTGCTAAGGGTTAATTAAAACAAAAATAAATAAAAAGGTCATACTTTTTATCTAAAAATCTACAATCTCAGCCTTTGCATAGAAAGACTTGTCCCCACACTGCCCACGCGCAGCTTGTTTCATACTCTATACTATAGTGTATTATTTTAATTGTGTTATTGTTCACAGTTTTATGTTAGTAAAAAAATACGCCGCGGCAAATCAAAATTAAGATTTCCATTGATTCGTCGTTAATCTACAATTCTGTTTCTTAGGTCAACAATAATTTGAAACTATATTTTTTATTTTACTCAATACTCAATACTCAATTATTTATTGCATTCCTTATGTATTACAGGTGGTAGGCTTAAGTCTATAGGTTCTATAAGGACCCTTTTTGTGAGGGATGCTTTTATATGTCACGTATTTTTAAGTTTTTTAGATACTCTGTTAGCAACCCTAAAAAAGTCTTTCTAGATCCTCAAAAGTCAAAAGTCAAAAGTCAAAAACATTTATTTCAATTAGACCATTTACAGGCACTTTTGAAATGTCAAACAATATTACAATAGTTGTCAGTCGGTTTGTCCGTTAGTTGAAGCTAGTTGTCCGTTCCAAAACGTAGATTCCTATGGAGAAGAACGGACAAGAAACTCCATGGTTACTCTTTTTCAATAAATTCTGTTACAATTTCTTTGATTACAGTGATGCCCTAATATGTGAGAACTATGTTTAGTAAGGTACAAAATAATAATTATCAACTAGACAAGTGAAAAAACATTGTTTAGGCAGTCAAGAGATGACCAGCACCAACTGACAGCGCCCGTTCACGGACATGACGTGCGCATCAGCACCGTTCAACTCAACCATTTTGGAGGGAATCGAACGATCCAATACACACGCCACCATCAGCGGTACATTTAAGCGAGCATGACATGCTCTCAACTGCCATACTATAAGCTTAAAACTTAAATAGCTAGGTACATGGCATTCACATTCACAATACACAAAGAAAGTTACTCAATTACAAAACTAACGTTATTCATATGCGTACAACAAAACCAAACTTACTATTGAAAATTATTATATTAATTCATGTCAATTTCTGAATAGATTACCTGTAAATGTCAGAATAATAAAGTAATTTACAAAGTCATAAAGAAGAGCTTCAAGGGCAGATAACTCCGATTACATGAGTCTAAGTGGTTGTGGAGCAGGACCAGCATTAAGCCAAGCATTCTTATCAGCAATATAATCTTCTAATTTGTAATATGCTTGCCTACATAGTGTGCGTTTTATACAGTTTTTGAATTTATTCTCATTTAATTGAAGAACGTTGAGAGGTAGTTTATTATAAAATTTTACGCAGTACCCCATAAAAGATGTATGTACTTTGGATAATCTGTAGCGTGGTTGGACTAGTTTGTTTCCATCTCGAGTACTGTAATGATGTCTTTCGCATCTTTTACCAAATAGATGTAGATTTTTCCTAACATACATAATGTTTTCATATATGTACTGACAAGGCACCGTCATGATATTAATTTCTTTGAACAGTTCCCTAAGAGATTCGCGACTGCGAAGCTTATAAATGGCTCTGATAGCTCTCTTTTGCAGAATAAAAATAGATTCAATGTCTGCAGCTCGTCCCCACAATAATATACCGTAAGACATGATGCTATGAAAGTAACTAAAGTAGACCAGTCTCGCGGTATCGACGTCTGTTAGTTGCCGAACTTTCCTAACTGCATATGCGGCTGAACTAAGCCGCCCTGCAAGGGATGTTATGTGAGGACCCCATTGAAGTTTCGAGTCAAGCGTGATCCCTAGAAACACTGTATCATTAATAAACTCGAGTTTTTCCTTATTCAGTACGACGTCACATTCACTACTTTTAACATTCGGTAAGGCGAACCTTATACATTTAGTTTTTTTTCCATTGAGCACTAAATTATTTGCGGTAAACCAATCATGTACCTGAAGAATAGCATTATTTACGTCGTCAAGGTTATGAACACGTCTATCTACTTTAAAAATCAATGATGTGTCATCAGCAAATAAAACCATCTTTGGCTGATTTTTCAGTAAATGTGGTAAATCGTTAATATATACTAAAAATAGGAACGGACCCAATATTGATCCTTGCGGTACCCCCATTTTCACTTTTAGACCCAAAACTCTTCCTTGACTTCCTTGACCTACACCTAACATTCAACTCCAATCAAGGTCACATTTCACAGTTTACCCATATCATCCGGTTGTCACACACAAGTATTTGATAAGGGTCCATATCGCCATACTTCTTATCCACTTCCATTGAGCAAGTGAACATATTCTGTTGACAAAAACATTGATTTATTGTTTTTTGCAGATTTGTCAAAGTCGTTTTTAGAAAGTGGCTTTATTATTATTAAACATCGCTACACACGGGCCACTCCCCACAGCCACAAAACGCCACCACCGGGCTGTGGACTACAGTTTTCATACATTTTACATAAACTTCGCACACGGCTGTCGCCGGTGGTCGCCGCATTTTATTTTATTCTGAAAACTTACAGCTAGTATACTCACAATATTTGTTAATACGCAGGTTATAGCTGTACGCAGGTTTAGTTCTCTGTAAAGAAACTTTACACATAGTTTTTTTAGCTGAGAAAAACTGGTTTTGTATATATTTAAGTTATGTTCAGAAGAGAGCCTATTAAACCCTCTGCTCACAGGTAATGAGTCCGCATGCCACAAAGGACGTCGGCAGTTTTGGGCTTGATATGGTACAGTAATAAAAGCTTAATCAAAAATAAAAATATATTTTAATTGTTCTTTGCCTAATTTATCTTAGAGATTAAGAATTGGAATGAAAAATCGAAATAAATAAGAAATAAAATGATTATGCCGTTGACATTTTGAAAAAAAACAATAAAACAAAAACGGGTGCATGCTGGCTGGCGCATGCCTCCGTAGAATATCATGTCGACAGCAACTAAAACCTTTGAATTGAGAACTCATTAGTCGGGTTGTACTTCATTAGATCATTCACACCATACTTAACCTCACTGTCACAAATACGAAGATTTCTCTTTAATCCAATTACGTACAAAAAGAAATAAAAAATGAATTTAAATACTCTTGAAATACTCGATCACACCAAACTAATTTCATATCTGTACCGAGATACACAATCTGAAGCCCAGCGTTCTATGGGCGTCCGCCGTGTCCTTTCCGCTACTCTCTTCGCCTCGTCGCTCATGGCTACAGGTTTCATACATGTTAGGTGTACATGAACTGGCCGCCCTCGTCTGTGGCGGTGTCGGTGATATGGCTGTGGCGCGTAGCCAGTGTGTGGCAATGTTTAATAATAATATCAAGTCACTTTTTACAAAATATTAACTATAAAAGAATCTATAATTTCAGTTAATTATGACTATCCTTTGTTACAGGGTACCAACACCTCGGGGCTCAGTCTCGAGCACGGGCAGTACAAGCACTGGGTCCCGGCTAGCCAGGCTACTAACACAAGGAGTCCGAGGGACTCCTGAGGACATAACCATTGATACGCCTCGCAGACTCAGTTGGGAACGGTAAGTACAGATACGTTTTGTATTAAGGTTTTTCTTTAATCTGAAATTTATTTTATAAATCTTAAATATTGTATAACATATGGGTTAACGTAGTTCGGGTTCCTCTTATCCTTTTGAGGACCCCTTAAAAATGCACTAAAATGCACCAAACAGGTCACTGAATGTTACAGATTTAAATGGGAAATTCAAATAGCAACTGAGATTGGTTCGGTACACCTCTACCATTTACAATATTATCGGTTTGACCTTTTTTATCTAGTCTTGGACAGAATATAATATACAGTACCCTTTTTAAACAGATCAAGTTTTATTGGTACAACTTTGGGGACATACCTACCTACCATTCTATTTATTTAAATGTAGATTGGTCAAATTGGAAGTCATTTGATGAAACTTTTTCTCTTTAAGATGCTAAGAGATCTTTATCTGTTAACAAGAATAATATATCAAATTTCACTCCTGGATTCGATCCCTGGGTTGAGCAAAAATTTTCTCCATTCATCCGACATCCATTACACATCTCACATCCATTACATCCGACTCAGTGGAGGCCCGAGTGAGCGGCGGGGGGCGTAGGGGTCATGAACCTCTCCCAAGTTCTTACAAAAATGTGCGGAAATACGGTAATGCATGTCACCATTCATCGGTATGACACCCCCCACAAAGACTTGGGCAACAAACTCAGCTAAACCCTTTAAAATATGCAAGCGTGATGTTATACCGAATGTTAAATCTAGTTTGACGAAACAAATGCCTATTTGACCCGACAAAGAATAACTCATTACTCTAAGCCGCGCCACACACGGGCCACAAGCTACAGCCACAAAACGCCGGCACACCAGTGGCGAAGGCTCCATATAACTCGATTCCTACCGGCTTCCCATTGAAAAATAGCACAGTCAGTAGTGTTTACGCATTTCAAATGTAGTTCATAATAGGGAAATAAAGGCCAGCCACAGCTATAGAATTACTGAACTGTGGGCCGGTTACAAGTTATTTTTAACCGACTTCAAAAAACCGACTTCAAAAAAGGAGGTTCTGTATTCGTCCCGTATGTATGTATGTAAGTATGTATGTATGTATGTATGTATTTATGTAAGTATGTATGTAAGTATGTATGTATGTATGTTTGTATGTGCGCGATTTTCTCAAAAACTACTGATTAGATTTGGATGGGGTTTTCACTAACGTAATCTACATACTTTCAGGAAGGTTTTAGTATATAATACATTATGTAATCATTCCTATGTACAAAGTTATAGGCATAAATGTACACACTCCGTAGAAGATTTACTGTTGAACGAATTCGTGAAAGTAATCTAACACGGGTTAAAGAACTAAAAAGGGAAAAATAAAAAACTTTTTTAACAAAAAATAACCGACTTCAAAAATCCACTACAAAGAAAATAATAATTTTGGTTTCGGAAGTCGGTGGCAAAAAAAGCAAACAAAAACCAAAGCCACCGACTTCCGAAACCAAAATTATTATTTTCTTTGTAGTGGATTTTTGAAGTCGGTTATTTTTTGTTAAAAAAGTTTTTTATGACGTATAGTTTCGTAAATGTAAGCATAATTTGAACCTAAAATGCAACAGTTCTAGAAAATTTTGATAAAATTTTATACAATTTGCACATTTTAAAAATACAGAGAAATTAAGTATTTAATTTGTATAGGTAAATTATATTGTGTAGCAAACGTATATTTTCAATTCAAAATATGCTTACATTAACGATACCTACCATACGTCGAAATTATTTGTGATCGGCCCACTGCATGCGTCACACTTGTCAGAGGTAAGCATTTTTTGCTCGGCTTAACTCCTACAAAAATCGACTCTTCGGCACTGGCTGACAAAATACAACTTGTATTGATCGCTGACCACAAGTGGCTGTCGCGCGCTTCAGCGGCAGGTGGAAGCGTTTGTGGCGGCATTTGTGGCGGTGTTTGTAGCCCGTGTGCGGTGAAGCTAACTTGACGTAAAAAATGTAAAAACAACTGGGTACACTCTCCGACCCTTCCCATTCTTCACTCTAGACATATTCATTCTGTCTTCCAGAGAATTCTAGACAATACGAATGTGTTATGCTAACTAGAAAATTTACCGACACAAGTCAGGGTAGCTTAATGTTATGTTCCGCCGTAATAGCTACTCCAGTAATATATCGTGGCTGTTACAAAATGTCTGTGTTTGTAGATTCAGAAAGATCTTTTGGCTCAGGTACTTACTCTTACACTTACTCGTGAAAGGCATGTTTTTTTGGTCAATTCATTTGCACGCCCTTACCTATAGCTTGTCATAAAGATGGTGTTCGAATGAACTCTTATTATCGGCAGGGTTTCGTACCCGCAAGGTGATAATGGGACCCTATTACTAAGCCTATGCCATCTGTCCGTCTATCACAGGGCTGTATCTTATGAACCGTAATAGCTAGCCAATCGAAATTTTCACAGAATACGTGTAAATATAGCCGCTATCATGGCAAATAATAATAAAAATAAAAAAATCAAAAGCTTTGCTTATTCTTCTGTAAACAAAATCCGTTTCTATCGTATCATGTAAGCGTGCAGGTGATCCGTTTTCTAACCCGAAAAGAAAACTATGAAAATGCTTGTAAAGTTATTTACAATAGTAATAAATTGGGCAGGTATCTACCAACTACGGCGAAAACAAAATTTCAATAAAATTTATTGAAATTTTGTTTTAAACAAATCAATAATTTAAGACAAACATAATAATGTCTTAGGTTTTCGCGAGTATTACACATTATAATAAAACAAGTTTAAACGGATTAAATCGCGTATATTACAGATTTTTACAAAGTTTTCCTGACGTTTCGAACACTTTGCAGCGTTTGTGGTCGCAGGACGACTGAGGTGGTAGGCGTCATAACAGCAAATTTAACGAACGCTGCAAAGTGTTCGAAACGTCAGGAAAACTCTGTAAAAATCTGTAATATACGCGATTTAATCCGTTTAAACTTGTTTTATTAAGACAAACACTTTTATTTATCCTCATTCGAAGATTTCCCAATACGAATTATATTAGAATTATCATAATAATGTGTGTTTGTGTATGTGTATAAATATTTTAGTCGCAATACAGTATATTGAAAATGTCATGCAAAATGAAAGCATGTTATAATAACGTTAAAAATAACTGGAATTTGTAACGAACTAGTTTTCGCGTGTGGCTCCGCTTGTTGAAACAGTAATTTTGTTCATCATTAGTGAGTTGGAGCCTCTATTCACAACTTTTGCTTATGTAACATATTTTTAGAAAGATTTGTATGGGAACAGAATGTAATTAAATGAGCCATACATTTTTTCTTCGTTAATGAGAATTAGAAGTTTGGTCTTGCTTCAATGCCTATCATTATTGAACTAATAAGGGTGCCCGTGCCCATGCCCATTAGAGTGTTGCGCTGCGCTGCGTTGCGTCATTTCACACTACACTACTCCGTTGGTGCGTCGACGCAGTGCATACGACAACGTAACGGAGAAGTGTATTGTGACGCAGCGCAGCGCAACGCACTAATGGGGCCTTGCCCTAAGCCCCAGAAGTAGATGGCGGGACGAGCTGGCCTTTTTTCTCAAAGATACCAGTTTAAGTAATGAGAAAACGAATTCAGTAGTATAGATCGAGAATCTGATGTCTTTTTCTGTACTCCTGACAACGTATATGCATTATTTCATGCTGATCGGTTCAGTTCAGTGGTTTAGGCGTGAAAAGATAACAAACAAACTTTCGCATTTATAATATTAGTTAGGATAGTTAGGATAAGGATTAGGAATAGCAATATGCTCGCTCCCTCTTACATGATACTTATAATAAGATTGGCGAAATGTGGGTGTACCTACTATGCACCTTTGCTTATCTCTTTGGGGAATAAAAAGCATGACGTTGTGTTACGTTACTTCGGTAATAATCTTGAATGCACCATTCTCCCCTATCTCCTTGCAAATGTTGTTGCAACATAGTTTCTACAAGAAATGAAAGAAAATCTCTCGTCTTTATTTTCGAATAAAGTTCAGAAATAAACTGCGGTAAAGGAGGTTAACTTGATAGTTTCAGAGAATTGTTTGTGCCATTAAACAGCTGCTAGTACTTTGAAAATAATGCTTTTGTACCTTCACGTTTAATTTATTTAATTTTCAAGTACGTAATAAATATTTTTTGCTGCTAAAAGTGCACTTTGGGCTTCTCATAAAGGCTGATAGATTTATTTATATACACACCCCCTTACTTATAAATGATGATGAAATTAAACAGCTCTTATGTCAATTGTCATCTCTATTAAAAATTGTCATACAAATGACAAGGATAGTTGTATATTTTAAAGTTAAGAGGCGTTTATAAGTAAGGAAATTAGTGTATATTGTACACCACAAGTACTATAATATTACATAGATATAAGAACACAATTGGCTACAGTAGTCATCATAGGGCACACCAACGCCCTTAATAATTTTGTAGCGGAAACGAAGTCGCCGTAGCCGAAATCGGCCTGGATGATATCATCATCACACTAGTCAGATAGGAAACACCGACCTCAACTAGTTTTAAAAGAAAAACTCAATTGACTTGTAAAAGTGTTACTAGTAACCTATTTGCAGAATAAATAATTTCATTTCATTTCATTTCAATGTCTAGGAAACACTGCCTTATACAGGATGGCCGGTTAGACAGTGGAAATACGAAAAGGGGTCATTGTACTCATCTTTGTGAACAACTTTTATTAAGGGATCAATTTTGAAATCGCGATAAAAATATCAGCTGTTCCATACATTTTGTTGAATTATGTAAACATAATTGTATGGAACAGCTGATTTTTTTTCCCATCCGGTCCCATAGTAAAAGTTGTTTATAATGATGCGTACAATGACCCCATTTCTTATTTCCACTGTCTAACCTGCCACCCTGTAGTTATAGTACAGTCCCAGAACAAATGCACTGCAAGCCAAACTCAACATACCCGCACTTAATCTTGTAAATTTTGCCGAGAGCCTGATAATACAGAACCAGTTTGTACGCAATACGAAATTCAACGGACACAGAGTAAACAAACTACACAAACAACGTCGGACAACTGGTGGATTGTTTGTATGCATTGCTCTCTGTGTATTAATCTGAAGGAGCTTAGGATCCCCTGGTATTGACATTCATTGTCGTAAGGTAAACAGGGACAGACTATATATATAGTTTATCTTATACATGGGTATCATTACTTATATCAAATAATAATAAATACTAGTGGTCGCCCAGTGGTCGAAATCCGACAGTCAATGCATCCAATATTTAAACTGAATAAACGTTTCTTTCTACTTTACTTGATTCTTGGAAGTTGTGTTTCTCAATCCATTTTCTTTGTTTAAATCAAAATACAATACCTAAATAATCAAATACAATAAAAATCCATAATATTAATTTTTTTTTACTATACTACATTCAACTTGGTTTGGGACAAAACGTAAACAATGGAAGTCAAACCCTACTGAATTCGAAATCACGGGATGCACCGTAATTTGTTTATTTTTGGTTCATCTTAACTTGCCAGTATAATAATACCTAAACAGCCATTATTATACTAATAAGTTAAGAAGAACCACAAATATCAACAATTTACAACGCAAGACGTGATTTTGAATTCGGTCGAGTTAGATCTTCTTTGTTTATGTTTTGTGTCAAAGATACTTGAATATAGTATAGATATTTTAGTAGAATAAACTATGTCGGGATTTACACCATGTACCTGTTTATTTTTGAGACTCCGATATTTCGGCGCAGTTGCATGCGCCATGATCACGGAAGAACTGCATTTTTTTAATTTAATTTAGAAATATCGGAGTCTCAAAAATAAACAGGTACATGGTGTAAATCCCGACATAGTTTATTCTACTAACGTCAATAACCATGGAACTTTAAAACAATAGATATTTTAGTAGTAATTTTGAATAAAATACAATAATATATAAGAAGGCTTTTAAAATTCCCCTAAAAGACAGTAAGTAGATTTAGATTTAGTAGATTTTTGTGTGTGAAATAATACTGAGTATTTTTTTTAATCTTGTGCGTTTTGATCTTGAAACGTCCCATACTAAATGAAATTAATGTGAGTTTGTGCAATAACGAATGCGTGTAGAAGTTTAACATAACTTTATTGCAACCGCAGTGTTTACATTGCATGACGGTCATCTCAATGACTTTAGGAATGTGCCCTTACTTTGTGATTTATTATTTATTAATACGGAGTGACTAGTTATATGAAGGACGTATTCAAGGATGGGACGCAGAATTAGAATCTCGATATGTATAATTTGTTTGTTAAAACTGTGCACTTGGGAGCTGTCAATAAAAATATTTCTCTCCCTAGCTTTAACCTTAGAATGTAATCAATTGTCCTTCCTAATGTAATCCTTTCTTCTATTTAGAGCATTTTAGCATAAAGGAAATTAAAAAAATACTGTAACTAACGCAAGAAAATGCTGCCATCATGCTAATTTTGACGTTGGCAGGTGCAGAGTCAGAAGTATCGGTTTATACTTAAAGCAAAAAAAAATTGCTATTTCATACATTTTGTCGAGCGATACCTACAAATACTTTTGTATGGAATATTTTGATTGTTTTTTCGCATTTACAGGGTTGGTTCCGTAGTAAATTGAACGAGATTTGAATATTATACTATACTGAGTACTATACAATACTGGATACGTCCTTCAATTCGTCGCTAACCAGCCACTCTGTGGCTGTCCAACACGACTTGCGTGGTTGCATCGCAATTAAAGTTTCTACCCTGCACCGTACCTTAACTTTACATAATTTCTGGAAGATTTCGTACTAACGAACTCTTCCAGAAATTAATGTAAAGTTAAAGTACGGTGCAGGGTAGAAACTTGTAAGGTTTACGTATGTTTCCTTGTACTAACAAGGGCACATACGTAAACCTTACCAGCCGCACCACAAAAAAATAAACATCTGTTCAACACACGTTCAACACGAATGCTACCAATAATAATACGCGCTTGTTTTAGCACTAACTTGTCTAAAACAAGTGTGTATTATTTTTGGTAGCATTCGTGTTTAACAGATGTTTATCTTTTTTGTGGTAAGGCCTTGTAAGTTTAAATAAATGTATTCAGTTTTGATTAAAATTGTCAGTGATTTTTAGGTAGGTGAATATTACATAATTTTTTTATGACATACCTACGTCACTGTATAGATGTCATTATCAGAAATGTCATGTTATAATTGAAGCTAATGTTGGTAGTTGGCGTATCGTTCTTTTTGTGTTACTAAACTAAAATATTTTGTAAAAAACAATTACCTAACTTATTGAATAAAAAAATATTTATACCATATTTCACGATGTTCATTACTTAATTTACTAACATCAGTTTTTGTTATTTCCCTATTTGAACATTTTCACCAGACTTAAGGCGCGTCTCCTGCGACCTGTTTTCGTGTTCGACGAACATCGAACAGTGAACAGTGAACGAGAAAGGGGCGTGGTCTACGTGTTTTGACGAATAAAAACACTCAAAACACGTAGACCACGCCCCTTTATCTTTCACTGTTCACTGTTCGATGTTCGTCGAACACGAAAACAGGGCGCGGGAGACACGGCTTTACTGGATTCAGAGAACGAATGAATGATATCGTTCACAAATTGAATGATATCGTTCACAAATTGAACGATATCGTTCATAAACTGAACGATTTCAGCCGCAATCGTTCAATTTGACGTAAAATACCTCATTCACCTTAATTTTTCCGGACGTCTGTGATGACCCTTAGTTGCATACACACAAACTAATTTACGCCCTCAGTTAATCAAGAGTGCGGTTGTGTTGACTTGGTAAAGTATGCGACAAGTCCTGACAAGTCAAATGTTTTACTGGCGTTGACACGATTTGGTACAAAGTTTATTAGTTTTGAGAACTTGGACCCGAAATTGAAATTATATTGAAGTTTGTTAATTCTTGAACCTCGCTCTTTTTACCCGATTGTCCCAGTAGGAGATAATGTTTTTCGAGAGTATGTGTGTGATTGGACGTCTATTTTTTTGGCACATTCTGTAGCCTTAACGGCTTAATGGATTTAAAGTTTTAAACATGTAAAGTGCCGTTACACTTTTCTTAATTGTGGGAGTGGAAGGGAGATACTTACCCTACGTGTATAATATTTAAATATTACGTAGACAGGTTTTTTGTTCTTTCTAAAAATTTTGTTCATTTTGTCGCTAGCTTGATGGGTTATTCTAAAAATGTTGTTTATTTTGTGCCTAATTTGATAGCTCCATTTCTTTTATGTCTCAACTTAACAATTACCTCTTTTACCATTCGCCATACCTCGTAGATCCCGTCTACTGAGAATAGTAAGTACATCTATAATCATAAGTCATTGTGCCCACCACATAGAAAAAATATATCTTTACGAAACATATTTCGAACAATATTTTATCATGCCGAAAACCTATCAATCACCACTTCAGTGTAAATAAGACCTAGGCCTAAGAGACTGTACATCATTGTCACAACATAAGTTACTTTCACACTTCCTTCAGTCCCTCTGGTCACATTCAGCCGCTACGATGAATGCTGGCTATTTATCTGTTGCTACGGTGCTACGTGGCTACGACGCTACGTGTGCTACGCGTTGCTACGTTAACAATAGTGCTACGATCTGAGGCTACGATGCTGACAGGTCTGATATTTGAAGTACGTGACCCTATTTTAACACGTGTATTGAATGCTTGAAGTTTATTGTTTCGAAAAACGTGGGGAGCTTACATTTTGTGTTACAGGACGGTCTACTCATAGTTTACAGAATCAGTACAGAAACCTAGTAGGTAGGTAGTAGGTACACCTATTTTTAAAACGCTTCTTAAATTATTGTTACTTTTCTATGTTTGTTTATTCGTTCGCCTTGCGTCTGCGCATCGTTTATCGAATTAATTTGAAACTTCGTACAGTTGTTGTATGCATGGCGCAAAGGTTTTTGACAAAAAGTGGTTTTGCAACGTATGGTATGGGCACATCTATTTGATAATAAAAAATATTTTTGGTAAAATAAAACTTCCCAACTTCCCGGTAACTTCAAAGAATATTCAATAAAAAAGTTGTTGTTTCACTTCAACTGGAATTATCACTTCTACGAGTAAGTTGGCTTCGTGCCAAGCTACCTCACCTGGTTTCGCCTTCACTTCGAAATAACGGGCGCATTCAGAAATGGGTTACATTACACACCCCATTTATCCAAATCCATAGCCATGGTGACGCTAATGACCCGTCAAATATATTATGTTAACCCTTTCATTTCCTTTGAAAGGTTACGTAATTTCTGAAAGTTTTTCCATTGTATAAATAAATCCTCACTCATGCACACACTACAGAAGATTTTATTTCTTCAGTCGTGTTTATCATTTATTTCTGGTATCCAAGGCTATAAATAAAATCTGCAAAAATATAAATTCATAATAGTTTTTTGTTAAACAAGAGTGCAAAGTTGCTTTTTAACCGCGTGCTCAATTTTGATGACCGAGCAAGCGAAGGATTCTAAAATTGAATCACGAGTGCAGCGAGTGATTCTAAAATTGAATCACGAGTGCAGCGAGTGATTCAAAAATTAGAATCCTGAGCGTTAGCGAGGGAATCAAAAGAGCACGAGGTGAAAAATCTTTGCACTCGAGTGCAACACGTAACTTTTCATCCCACCTCAGCGAGGAAAAAAGGTTTTATTATTAATTCAGAACCATAGAGGTAGAAGAAAATAGGATTAATGATGATTTGAATTCACAAACTTAGTGCTTTACCTATGGATAAATACTAATGACTTAGCAGACGCCCAAAAATGCTAACTGATGATTAGGCAGCATGGTCTCAGACCTTAGCCTGTTCCGTCAGGAACGGCAAATACTTAATTAAAAAAAATTTGTGCACACGATGTTCTAAATTCAATTTACTTTAACCTCTAGCGGATAAAAACGGCTTTTGCACTCAGATATCGAAGCGCAAAAATACACTTTCTTACAATGTCTCACCTAAAATATTAGTTCAAGCCATAATTCCTAAACAAACAAAGTCGCAAGGCACAAGTTACACAAAGTAAGGCACTCCAGTCACTCCCATCTCCGATTCGCAACAAAACAACGCTCGCAGTCGACTCGACAGTTTTATTACTCACACGCTATCTTGAAAGGACTGGAGGAACAATGTCACTTAGGTACTTCCTGAAACATACAATGTATTGAATTATACTGAACTAGCACTTTGCCCGCACTTCATTCGCATGACACACACATTATCTAGCGTCCTAAAGCAATTGTGACCGTCGAAAGTTATTGGTGTCTCTCGGGAACAGTACCTTTTTTCTGGATGAAAGGTATTCTATGTTCTTTTTTGTACACCTGACAACTTAGGGCAAATTTTCATGATGATCTGTTCAGTGGTTTAGGGGAAATATAATCATACTAGCTTGGACTAAATGTGCAATGGAGGTTTCAGGAAAAACATTGTTTACTAAAAATATCTAGAAGCGATCAAAAACATTACACTTTTTATATAGAAAAAAATAGAAGGAAGAAAGAACCTCAAATGAGAGGTGATAAGTTTGAACTCGTTAAACTTGACGTTAACCCACGCTTAGCATAAGTATAATCCAGCTTAGTTGGAAAGGTTTTCAGAATACTAATAAATGTGCACATATTTAGGTAGTAATCTTTAGTACAAAACTCTGGGTCGCAAGCATTGAGTATTTGAGTCTCTTGATTCGACTTCATTGTAGTGATTATCAAGGTCTTGACATTTTTATTAGTTGTTCTGATCATTTGAGATTCAATAAGACGGGTGTTAAGACTGTCAAGTTGTCAACTCTAGAAAACTTTTGATTGTGAAAATGGACTTGCCAGTTTGGCAAAATTCCGCCTCTAAATCAAAACCAGCTGATTAATCGACAGAAACATATTTTTAAACAGCGAACAGGCACTACCAATATTACCTAAAACCTTTAAAAAAAGTAACGCACCATTTATAAAATAATCCGTAAGTTAAAATGTCTCGAACAGCCTTTCCCGCCTAGTCATCTGTCGGATACCCTCGTAATTTATTCATCGACTTAAGTCAACCTATATCTGACGTCTGGCCTTCCAAATGGAATGATGAAGTGTTGCCAGAGACCGAAAACGCTTGATAATATTATGTTAAGTAAAGTTTCAAGGGCTTAGGATATTTGGGGCAGAAAAAGTAAGTGTCGGGTGCTTTTCATTCCACTTTGGATATTAGTATTAATCTGTGGAAAGGGTCCTTATCTTTACTCACTGGATCTTTATAGGTGTCAAGATGGTTCACCCTTGTTTGGTATAACAACGTTTTGTCGAAAACCACTTCGGCGAATTTTAGTTGCAATGAAGTCATTTCGTACAATTATTCATTTGACCGAATAATTAATTGGTAGATTTTTATTTAGCATATTTATTTCTTTGAAATAATGTAATTTCACTGAATTTTCAAATGAACTAATTTTATTTAAACTAATGTCGAGAGATCGAGTGTAAGTGAATGTGTTCTTCCGTATCGATTTGTGTTTCGGGCCAAACCCAATTTCAGGACAAACTAGTTTGGCCTAGGCTAAACTAGTTCTTTGCGAGCTCGGGACTTGCTGGCACCGACTCGGACAATTTAGGTTAGAAGAGGATGGCGGGGTCTTTTAGACCCCGCCATCCTCTTCGTGGTTATTTTTTTTTAAACCACGATAAAATCGATAAAATACATGTTATACCACCTGAAAATTACATCAAATGAACATTATACCTTTTGATCAATAGCGCAAATGTTGTTATCGCAAATAAATATTCGACGAAATGAAAATTATGTTAATCGATATTATACAAAGTGATTATTTTCTTAAACGTTGTTCGAATTAGTGATTTTCGACAAAACGTTGTTATACCAAACAAGGGTGAACCGTCAAGATCGCGTTACAATTATATTTTTGCGGTCAAAGTCTTTGTCATTCTAGAATTTAGAAGTATGTACATAAATCTATACTAATAATATCAATGCGAAAGTTTTGATGGATGGATGGATGGATAGATGGATGGATGGATGTTTATTAGTCAATCACGCCAGAACGGCTGAACGGATCTGGATGAAATCTGGCACAGAGATAGATTATAGTTTGGAATAGCACATAGGATTTTTGTCCCGAAAAACAAAATTATTCGTGCTATGCCCACAGCTAAATTACTACTGACGCATCACAACACGACTCATAAGTCCAGTATAAATCGAGCGTAAACTGGCGTAAACGAGATACCTACCTACACGCACAGGGTCACAAATGTATGTGTGTATCACTCTAGGTGTGTTCTATGGGTTCTATCCTCAGATCATAGAAACAAGGAGATATGCCATCATAGCAAATTAGTACGGGAACAACTGATGCCACTTTTAGTACATTCTTCGACACAATTACGCGCATAATTAAGCGCTCCTTGTGAATAAAAAGATCTCCCACGCATTGAACATTCCGCATACCCTCAATCTAACACTGTTAATCGTCACTCAACACTAGCACTAAACTAAAACACTGTATTTATACCATCGATCGTGTTCGGTTCGTCGCCAGCGCGTAAGTTTTTAATATGAGCAATTTGCTCAATATCAGGCATCAAGCTCGATAGCGCCTTGGCACATCTCCTTGTTTCTATGATCTGAGGTTCTATCTATTGTTTAAGTTTAATAAATAAATAATATTTGTAAACTGCTTTCTTCAATATTTACAGGTTTATTGAACTTGATATATTTTTTTTTATAAAATTTTAAATTGTAAGAAACGCTTATTTCTTATTATTGAATTCTTAATTCAAATTATTTAGACTTCGTTTTTTATTGATATTGAAAAGAATTTGTTTTCATATTTACCTAATAAATCAACGTTTATTTGTTTTTAACTTTATTCAAATATTCATATATATAGTTTACATAAAGTTTTAACTTTTTTATTATTTATGATATTTGTTTAAAACTTTTATGAGAAATTATTTAGAGAATAATAATAAGTGAGATGTGTGTTTGTTAACATTAACACACCCATGATTCAGGAGAAATTCCTAGTATTGGGCAACATTTAAAAAAAAAAACATATTTTTCGTCATCTTAAAAAAGGCACGCCACGCATCTCATTCGGCAAGTACCTACACACATACCAGCCAAAGTCTAAATTATGTTTAGGTTCGCAATTTATTGACTTAACCTGCACCTCACTCGTGTCAACTTGATTGAAAGTGACGGCCAAGTCGGGAACGCGACGTCAATTGACGTTACACGCGTGACTAAACTCACTGCGGAAACGTGTTACACGGTCATAAATTGGTGGAATAAAATGAGATAATAATGAATATCTCTACGTAAATCTTGTAAGTTTTAGGATGAAACTGGAGCTTCCAGGTTTCGGTATACCTACGTATGTCTTTAGATAATTTATAGAAGAAAGCTGTTCCTCGCGGTTTAACCTTCGTTGCTGGGCTCCTAAGGATCGTAGCGTGATGTTAAATAGCTTATACTATGCCATATGAATCTGACTATTATATACAAAAATATTTTTTCAAATCCGTCTGGTACTTTCAGAGATTAGCGCGTTCAAAGAAACAAACAAACTCTTCAGCTTATAATATTTTAACAATACCTAGACATACATTTTATTATCGCATTCACATACATATGTAGACAGAAACTACAGACGCCACGTGCTGTGGTCTTTAGACACAACATGTCTTCCATTTGCGACTTTCCTCAAAGAGGGCCATTATACTCGAATCATTAATAAGATCAACTTTTGCTATGTGACAAAACCCTAAAATCGCAAAAAAAAAAACAGCTGTTCCATAATATCGAAAAACAGAGCTATATTACGCAATTTCGAACTCGATCATAACATTTGTAATTTCCTACGTCCATGGAAACAGTGGATGTTTAGGCGGCAATATATCGACAAGTATTGGACGGCTAGTCGTGTCCGTGTCACTGAACTCACTGGCGACACGACATCGGTTGCGTATCCGAATTCCGACGTCACGTCAGCTGGAATAACACATGTGACTACACTCTGACAGCGACGGGATTAGCTAGCTAATTTATTGCAGGTGAATAAAAACCTAGCTAAGTAGCTATGCTTTTAATTTGAAGCTAGATTTTTTTTTGTTACTATGGGCGTTTACATATTACGCCGCAACAGTAGCGGCGCCGTCGCCGCTGTGTCACCGCTGATATCCCTGCATTTTGTATACGTCCTTTCACACACGCGCTGCGGCGGCAGCCATGAGTCGTGGTTCCGCGCGTATAAAAAAGTATGAAAACTAGGTGGAGCCCTCAGATCATAGAAACAAGAAGATATGCCATCATAGCAAATTAGTACCGGAACAACTAATGCCACTTTTAATACATTTTTAGACACAATTACGCGCATAATTAAGCGCTCCTTGTGAATAAAAAGATCTCCCACGCATTAAACATTCCGCACACCCTCAATCTAACACTGTTAATTGTCACTCAACACTAGCACTAAACTAAAACACTGTATTTATACCATCAATCGTGTTCGGTTCGTCGCCAGCGCGTACGTATTTAATATGAGCAATTTGCTCAAAATCAGGGATCAAGCTCGATAGCGCCTTGGCACATCTCCCTTGTTTCTATGATCTGAGGTGGAGCCGCTGCCGCTGCGTCGCCGCCGTTGTAGTCATCCTTGCATTTTGTGTACGCGCTTTCACACACGTGCCTCGGCGGCAGCGGTGTTTACGCAATACACGTCTTCGCCACTCGCCACTTGATTATAAATGCACGTTAGACTGAAAATCGTCTCCTGGAAAATTTTGTAAGGTACATTCACACACACATTCACAAATAGAGGTATAGAAGAATATGGGGGAGATTTTGCCCTGTAGTAAGACTGTAATCGGGGGCCAACTAATACTAGCTAGCCACTGCTAGTCTGCTTTGGCCCTTAATCTCCCTTGATCCTATTGCGACACACAACCCTAATAAACCTCCATGTTTAATGCAACTAATACAATTTTCCTTAACAACCATCTGATAGCAAAAGCTTTTAAGACTTTATTACTTAAAACAGTATAGGGGAAAATGCATTGCCAAAGTCACGGGAAATTATCCATCATACACGTCTATGGGGCCAAGGTCGAATGTTATCGTCAACTAGTTATATAAACAAGGTTTATGGGGTTTCGTTGTTACGTGAAGAATGCGACCTATTTTGATGACATCACATGAACTTTGCAAAACATGGTAAAGGCGGCTTTTATGAGAAGGATATCTTTAGTGATATTCTGTGACTAAAAAACAAATGGTTTCCTCATACATGTCAAGATGAGGTGTATACTTTTTGTAACTGCCTGAATTATTAGTTTTGTAATAAGTAGACTAGTAGATATACGATATACTAACATTAGCCATTTTTTGGGGATAAAAAGGAGCTTTTAGCACTCAGAGATAATGTAGCTTCCTATTAGTGATAGAATTTTCAGAATGGAATCAGCAGTTCCGGAGATTATCTCATATATACAAACTTACAAAAACCTCTATAGAATAAAAGATGATAATCAAAACACTTGGTAATCGAATGTGCGACCACATCATGATAAGACTAGTTCTATCGTTAATCTTTTTAATCACCTTTTACTACCACATAAATTATTATTTTTTTCAAGATAAATTTGCTTTATTTAGGTAAATGATTTTAGGGCACCATAAGGGTTCCTTTTTTACCATTTTGGTACGGACCAAAATGCTAAAAAAGGAACCCTTATGGTGCAACTTCGTCTGTCTGTCTGTCTGTCTCTCTGTCTGTCTGTCACACCTGCTTATTTCAGCAACTACTTATGCTATCGACTTGAAATTTGGAACAGTTATAAAAAATGCTTGTTCAACTTTATTGCAAATGAAAAAAGCCCAAAAATATTTTTATTTTCATTGCAAAAGGGGCCGGAGTGGGGGTCCGAAATTTCAAAGTGGGGTTACTAGGTTAAGTGACATATCAAATGAAAGGACTTGATCTGCACATTTCAAAATATATTTTTATTTTATTTTATGTCTCACAGTTTTCGACATATGATGAAAAATGTCCAAAACAATACCATTCCCCTCCCCTTATCTCCGAAGTTTGCGGGGCGAAAAATCTGAAATAATTAGAGTTGATAGAAATTGACCCAAATATGGCACCAAAAATAAAACGATGTTACTAACTAGTACAGCTTTTTCAAAATCATCAAAATTCCTTCACAAACAAACTTAGTTATGCGGTCTGGATTTTTTCACTTTATACGTCCAAAAATGATACGGAACCCTCGGTGCGCGAGTACGACTCGCACTTGGCCGGTTTTGTTTTAATTTTGCGTTTCGGGATTGCCTGAACAGTTTCTAATGTATTCATGAGCGCGTCTGCCTAATTATAATTGTTCTACATTTTTGAAACATGTAGGTAAATCGCTCAATTTATATCAAAACGGCCTCAAATAACTACAAACAATAAATCGATTTTGCTAATTACTCCTTAAGATAATCCGATAATGGTTACAGAAGGTCATTGGTTAAGGAAGACACGTGATCATGACGTCACCCCCATTAGCCCGACCTGTTTATCCAAGACTGCTATTGTTCTGCAACAGGAGATCCGATGATCAGGTTACCGCGTCACAATGCGCCGGACAATCCGGACATATACCTATCAGTGATGTGGTCAACATGTTTGACGGATTATATCGATGCGGAGAAGACAAAGTATTATTTGTAGAACATAATTATTATACATTTACAACGTTATTCTTAGTTAATGTTAAAGCTGAAAAGGGGTCATTGTACTCACCATTATGAACAAATTTTACTATGGGACCAACCCTGAAAACGCGAAAAAAAAATCAGATGTTCATTTCAATCAATGATCATTTGTGTTCATTTATATCGACAAAATACAGAACAGCTGATTTTTTTTACGCAAATTCAGGGTTAGTTCCCATGGTGGTTGGTGAAACATTAGTAAAAGAAGGCTAATTACAAGCTTTTACAGATAATTATGAGAGTAGAAGTAGATAAGAAAAAGTAAAAATTTAATCACTCAGGAAGAATTTAGAATAGACAAGCTTAAGTGTTCATCGGAGAAATGATTGCAGAACAATTATTTCAGTTCAGGAACATTAGTGGAAAATAAGAATCTCAACGTGACATTCTCCCTCGAACGTTCGCAAACAAATTGCCAGTTATTGCGGTGATTCAATTTTTTCCCCATATGAACCCCTTTGTATTTTACTTCTACTAGTTTCATAAGAAAGAAGTTCCATAATTTATTTAGTTCAAATTCTTGGTCACTAATCAAGCGTTTTTGCTTTCTTGAATTTAACCCAATTTTTGCAACTCAGGTCAAACTAAGAATTTCCTTGAGGTAGAATGCAGGTCACCTAAATAGAATTGCGACAGAAATGCAGTCCACATGCTGTCGCAATTCTAAGAAAAAAGTCTGGTAGGTTGGTACTTTTTGCTCGAGAGCTATTAATTGCACCTTATTTTAAGTAGGTATTCTATGTGGGCAGTTTTTGGATAGGCGGTAGTATGTAGGTAGATCCCTCATAGAGAGGACTGAGGCATCTTAGCAGTAGGAACATAACAGGCTGCTAAAGTACCTACTTATAATAATTGTGGCCATTTTTGGTAATTTTTCATTTTAACCGGTTCACAGTCCCATGTACCACATATGGTCTGTGCTGATTGTTTAACTATTGTGTCTGCTTCGCGGACAGTGAACCCGTGTGGAAAACATCCTCCATCGTCGACATCCTCTTTTACAAAGAAAATAAAAATCCTACTTCTTACTATAGAATCCTACTATAATACGAGTATTATAAACGCGAATGTTTGTGAGGATGTACACTCGACGCCATTGACGGTCGTCCACTTTTCACCCTTATGTTCTTAGTAATAAGGGTGAAAAGTGGTCGACCGTCAATGGCGTCGAGTGTACTACCTATGGAAGTTTATTACCCTTTTACGCAAAAACTACTCGACTGATTCGGATTAAATTTTGAAGGGAGATAGCTTGTACCCCGAATTAACATAAATAATAACATATTCATCCACAAAAAGTGGGGGAAGCCACCACGGAAGCCACGGATGAAAGCTGGTTTTTAAATTTTTCATTTTCAATAAGGTTAGCACTTTTTAGTACGGAACCCTAAAAAGAAGAAATAAACAACCCTTATTTCCACCAAGTGTGAAAATAACACAACTCACACACATAATTAACAACATACCAAACTTCCTCGTTTCAACCAATCCATCATTACTTCGTCGACTGAGTTCGACGCCATATCTCCAGTTAAAATTACCGAGTCATCTTTTCAATATCAGCTCCGGAACTTTAGTATCGTCAGCATTACTTGCAGTTAAGTAGATCATGAACTTTGAAGTATGGCCTAAATATAGAACTAAGTTAGACTTTTACGTGAACTTGATATTTTGAAGTTTTGGCTATAGTCTTATTTGGGCCTCTATGATAGGGTTATATTAGCATGCTATATAGCATAATGCCAATAATGTTCACACAGGCCTCCTTTTAGTGGAAAGGAATGGTCCGTAGTCAACCACGCGGGTCCAGTGCGAATTAGTGGATGTCACACGTCTTCGAATTTATCTACGTATAAAAGAATCATGAAAAGTATAAGTTAAGTAAACTGGTTACCATTTTTAAAAAATGAGTAGTTTTTAAGTCTTGTAAGTAAAACATTTTTTTTATTTAGAACGGAAGACGACGGTTTTTGTACATTAGGAAAAATATATGGTTGAAAGTTTCCCGTCTCTAGGTGCACTGCACCTGCTAAAACCGTCCGCACTTTTCGAATGCAATTTAAACTTGGAACGTGTTACTGGCAATGACAGTGTTTTTGACGGAAACCTTTTCAATATCGCGTAGAATAAGCTGGTTGAGTTCTGGACGGGACAAGGCTATCCGCTGGTTCAGCCAATCCGGATATCCGGTATGTCTCATGTGATTGGTTGTAGAACGTTCTTTGAGATTCTTTTGACCAATCTTGTTCCTGTGATGGTTTGATTTTACATCGTTCCTCAACAATATAAACTACTTTTATGTTTTACATCGAAAATCGTACAAAATAACGCGGAACATTATAAAGATCTATACGTTCGTTACCTACACTGGATTCAAACCGAACAAAAACTTCGAAACCTTTAAAAAATATCGCGTTTCTTACGGATACCCATTTTTCTGATTTTTAGTACCCTACGAACAAACACCAGCATAACTAGACCCTTACTTCTAAGTTTTAAGACCTTCGCCTGCATTAGAATAGTAGCACGTGCGATGTCAAGGTAAGCCCAGTGTGAGGTCTTGTCATATTGGTCGTCAAGTTTTCTCGGTAACTATGGCCAGTTTACAAAGAACTCTGCCATGTGTACTTACTTTAGCTACTTGCTCGCTCTTTATTTTATGCTCATCTGTTGTTATTAATGTATTTATTTAACTATAACCAGGGCAACATAGCGGCACGTGCGATAAACCAAGAACTTTGTGTAAACAAGAAAAAGGTTTCATGAACAAAGAAAAAGGTGATACAGAGTAAAATTGTTGAAAATAACAAAAAACTAATACAAAAAGATCTAATAAGTACTTATTTTGCAGAATCTCTGTACACCTAAAACTTTAGAACCGAGACACGTACGAAATTCATTTATAAAGCTACAAGGTCTAGAACTCCGGACATGTGGAACTCGGCCAAAGCATAGACAAACATTACTTTCTTCTATTGTCATAGAGAAAGAATAGGTTTCATACGCGAGTCATCTCGCAGAGGAAATTGTAGGCACACTGCCAGGTCCCTTACATTTTGTGAATAAGAGACTACTAGTGATATGGCCGGTTTGTTAGGCTATTATTATGGGCTAATGTGAAATTGTTTACTCATGTCTGATGATAAGTTATAATGTACTGTAGAGAAAATATGTACTAAGTGAGACTAAGGGTGGGTTGCTTCAAACCATCTGTATTCGTAAGTCAGTACGTAATCGTTAAGTCAGTATGAAATTGTCGTACAAGCCGCCATATTTGACGGTTACAGATACGTAACTGTAAGTTGAAACAAAATGGCCTAAGGCTCATATAACAGAACGATGTTCGAGCACAGATCTCTGCTTGAGCATAGATTTAATTAAAGCCATTTGATTGGATTTGGATTTGGATTGAAACTAGTTTCAATCCATGCTCAAGCAGAGATCTGTGCTCGAGTATCGTTCTGTAATACGAGCCTTAGTATACCGTAACACATCAAAAATACAGTCAATTTGAAAACCTATACATTTTTAAAGTGAGTTACAAATGTAAAAAGCTTTTCAGTGTCTAGAATTAGTGTCGAAACGAATAATGAACTTTGTGTTTGATTAGGCAAGCGGAAATGGGAATGTTCAGTTGGTAGAAGAGAAGTAATGATGCCTCTGGGAAATTGTACCGAATTCTTTAAATAAGTTTGTTGTACTGATTCTAATGAATGTACAGGGAGAAAATACGGACCCTAACATTGAGGAAAAATGCAGATTTTGCTCAAAGGAAAGTTAAGTAAAAAATATTCTTGACTATACTGAAGACTTAGCTTGCATGCAGTAGGAATGAAATCCAACAAATGCAGCCTTCATTTGTTTCATTGAGAACGTTGTCAAGTTCCTAAGAGCCGTAAGATCAATCGTAGCTTAAACTTCGGAAGAGAGTTTAATCTCCCGTCTTCGATTTTTTTGTAAACATGAAACAATATGAAACAATCGAAGACGCGAAATTAAACTCTCTTACGTGGTTTAAGCTACGATTGATCTTACGGCCCTGACTATATAGTTAACTATCAGGGTCGGCTAGTTAGAAAGTTAGTTTCCAAAGTACATAGGGTGACTGGCTAAACGAGGAACGTACTGAAGGGGGGTATTAGTATTCAATTCTCGTTTGACTTACTACGAGAAAACCTTTGAAAATGCTAAAAAAACTGTTCCGACACTCGACAAACTGCATGCTGACTTTTTTTTGCAATTTCGGGATTGTTCCTGTATTAATCAAACACTTGAAACTGGCTCACTGAAAAAGGCCGACAGAGACCGAATAGACGCCTTTGAAATGTGGTGCTGGAGAAAAATGCTACAGATTCCATGGACCGCCTTTCGCACCAACGTGTCTATTCTGAGAGAGCTTAATGTCAAAACTAGACTCTCCACTATATGCCTTCGTAGGGTGCTGGAATTCTTCGGACATATTGCGCGTAAAGAGGGTCACAATCTTGAACAGCTGATGGTGACAGGTAAGGTAGATGGCAAACGTCCCAGAGGACGCAGTCCCACGAGATGGTCGGACCAAATACAATCCTCTCTGAATATCAACTTCCACAATGCTCTTCATGAAGCTAAGGATCGCCGCAGATGGAGGGAAATCGTACGGGAGAAACTGATGCAGCGGGGGGGTCACGACCCTCAGTAATGAGGAAAACGACGCGAGGAGGAATCAAACAATTATCCTATGCAGAAGAACGAGCGAGAAAAGTCATGGTTACTTTTTTCTGTGATTATACAACAAATACGTCAGATACCCATGAAAGACGGTACCTACTTATCTTATGCAGCATTACCAGATCTACCTATCTAACACACTCAGTCATAAACCTACCTATTTTTCAAAATGTTACGACACCTTTTGAAAAATCGATTTTGGCCTGTAATTTTGATAAGTATCGGACGGTACCGGGACGTTTCATTTCAAATTCTACCGATTTCTACCAATTTTTGAAAGATATCTACCAATTTCCTTAAATGAGGGTTGGCAGCACTGCATAAGAGACTAATCTTCAGCCTCATTTTGGTAGATGGTTTAAAATTTATACAAAAACGTTGTAAGGATATTTCATTATCATTTAGGTAGAGACTTACCTTTATGCCTGTTTTTCTCATAATCTCGTGAGCTGGCAAGTAAATAGGGATAAGGAAATTTAGGGTGAAAAGACTGTAGATTGTCTCTTTGATATTGTTTTACCTTTTTGCGAGAAAAGCAGCTTTCTGCTTCTTATATTATTAAAATAAGCATTTGCCCGCGACTCACGTGTAAATTGACCATTTTAAGTGACTTTATTAGTATATGATGATGGCTAGTAGGTACGAGTACCTACTACGAAGAGGCCAATACTGGGGGTCTACTCTCTAAGCACGAAATCCGTAGTTTAGACCTTAGTTACGGGCGTTTCTTACTCCGTATCACCTACGGACTTAAGATTAGTTCGGGGCCCGAACTAAAAATGAATGATAGCACGATTTGACAGTTGTCCCTACTCCCGATGTGTTTATATCCGTCCGAAAAATTGAATTTAACACTTGTTTTGACGGAATCTTATGTCTATTGTACTTTCGGACGGGCCCGTATCTTCGTTGACGGACTTACAGAGTAGACCCCCAGGTGCCGATTCCGTTGTTTACGAACTAAACTAATTTAGTCTTATTATGTCTCTTTCTAACAAAACACATGAGAGAGGGATAGCAGATACTTAATCCTGTCAAATTAGTCCACTTGAATAGTTTTAATGTCAATTTAGTCGTAATCGCGAAAGGTCTCGACTATTTTCCCGTAAATGACAAGGGCGTAGACTAATTTGACAGTTCTAAATATTTTCTGTCCTTTTTCAATGATATTTGTAAGAAAGAGATATAGTGTGAATAAAATTAGTTTAGTGCGATGTTCAACAGAATCAGCACCACTGTCTCTTTGATTAATTCTTAAACATACCTGGCGAAATGTGGTTGTACTATACATCTCTGCCTAACCTTTCGGGAACACAGGCATGATGATACGTTATATGAAAAGGTGGACTTCAAAACAATTCCACTATTATCAAAATTCTTACTTATGTTTGGATTTTTCACAAAGAATAGATAAAATCTTCCATATTCAATGCTGAACGGATATTAGGTCGTTATCTGTTGGCTCGTGACGGACAGACATCGATCAGATTGATTGGACAGATTGTGTAAATTGAAAAGAATCGAAAGTATTATTTATAGAATAAATACTAGTATATTTCATTTTGTAAAGACAACGAGCAAGTGGTTAAACTAAAATTTTATTGATCGTACTAATAGTAAAAATGCAAAGTGTGGGTGTGTTTGTTACTTTTTTACGCTAAAACGGCTGAGCGGATTTGGATGAAATTTGACAAAGGGGTAGTTTGGAAAATCAAATAGGCTTTACATACAATTTCAAGCAGACGAAGTTGCGCGCAACGGCTTGTGGAACCATAATATTTAAAAAAAAATTGGATCATGAATTCCTCGGCTTTTTTGACCGCCCGCCGCACTGTGTATTGTGGTTCCTTAAAATGTGGATAAGTTCGTATTTTCATTACATAACGCAATGTATAGTGCTCAGATAATGCGATGGTGATTGTGTGCGGAGGTGTAAAATGACAAACAGCCTCAATTTCCCACCTTTGAGTGTTGCCATAACCCATTTATTTAAATTGGTTCTGAGATTTTCACCGAATATTTTAGTTACAGCTCAGCGTGGGAAATTCTCAGAAAAATAAAAAGATTTTTATGATATTAGTGTAATTTGGCAAAGCTATGGAATTGCTTGAGATTAGAATGAATGATTGTTGGTAATGACCGGTAATTGCTCTCGTGTCACTGAACTTCCTTTCGTGTTTTCCTTCAAAGAAAATATTCAATTTTATTGATACACTAGCTTTTGCCTGTGAATTCGTTTGTCCAATGGACACTGTCCAGTAGGAATTTCGTGTGCTTGCTGCTTATATACAAAACTATGAAACAGTTGATGGCGTCATGAAGCCTGCGTGACGCGACGCAAGCGCGACGTTGCCGCTCCGTCGACAGTTTTATAGACAAGCAGTACCCCGATCATGAGTTTTTTTGACGTATAGTATCGTTAACGTAAGCATAATATATTTTGAATTGAAAATATACGTTTGTTACACAATGTTTATATAAATTGAATACTTAATTAATTTCTCTGTATTTTTAAAAATGTGCAAATTGTATAAAATTTCATCAAAATGTTTTAGGACTGCTGTATTTTCAATTCAAAATATGCTTACGTTAACGAAACTATACGTCAAAAAAACACATGATAGGGGTACTGGCGTACACCAGGCGTATAATGACAAATACGCGTCTATGAAGCTACACCTCCGTGGACTTATTGTTTCTTTCTTGAAAACTTTTTTGACTTGACGTTTATCTCTTTTAAACAGAATCGAACGATTTTATTCTAGTGATCTTGCGCCGAGATCTAGAACTTTTTTTAAAAGCATTACCCTCCTTTGGTCTTCGCCGCAGTCGGGTAAAAACAACAAAGAATATAAGAAGCACATGTGTTTATTCGTTTTGAAGTAATCCCAGCGTGTTTTCCAATAAAGAGAGACCAATAAAGAGAGAGAGAGCCTTTGGGATCCTCCACTTCATACAATACTGCTAGTACTAAAACATGCCTTGTTATTTTCGCTCGAACTTCGCTCAGTGTACAAATACAAAGCACTTCACGTCATTACCTACAAGACGTTAACTCGTTGAATTCACACTGGATTACAAAGTGGGTAATCCTGAAATACAAAGGTTTGGCAGTATTATTTTTAACCGCTTTCAAAAAAGAGTATGTTTACAATTCGAATATATTTTTTTTAACTTGTTTTCAAAGTCAAAATAAAAGCATTTATTTCAATTAGACCAATTACAGGTACTTTTTAATTGTCAAGGAGTCTGTCAGTTAGTCATAGGTAATGATGAAGCTAGGGGCCGTACCACAAAAAAGATAGACACGCGTTAAACGCGAATGCTACAAAAATAATACGCACCTGTTTTAGCACTAACTTGTCTAAAGCAAGTGTGTATTATTTTTGGTAGCATTCGCGTTTAACGCGTGTCTATCTTTTTTGTGGTAAGGGTGTATATGTTTCGCGATATCTTTGCCAGTTATGATTTATGAACCAATTTCAATATTTTTTTCTTGAATTGGTATAAAAAACTCCTCCCTATTAACTTTGGTTGAGTAGTTTTTTAATTTGCTTCATTAAACGGTAGGTATTTAGTTCACTTTGCCTGTTGACGATTTAATTATTCACGCCAAAAAAGTAGGTGTAGTAGTATGTAGGTTCGGTTAGTGGTAATGAATTCATGCTATTGCTGTAATCGCGGGTGTTACAGTTGTCACTCAAAATAGAAAAAACAAACCGCCTTCAAAAATATCACGATAACAATGTGTGGAACAGTTTCGTAATCCGAAGGCGGTTTGAACTCTGAAAAGGCTACAGGCTGATAAAATTATTGTCTTGATAATTATGAGTAATATAATAATATTACATTCTCTACGTGTTCTACAATTCAAAGAGCTTTAACACTAATAACGCATAAGGCGCTGATAACTGCCAACGGCCTTGAGTGATTTGGGTGGTATAGCTTGAGTGTTCAGCGCTGAGCTCAAGCAACACGACATACGTCCACCGAGCAATACGACTCGCCTATGAAGGAGCGCGCTGTGCCGAATTAGATGTATTATTACTTTTTAGTATCTAAAATACAAAATAAAAATAAAGTAACAGGCAATAGGTACAGGTAGTAACATAGTCTTTTCACACAAAACAAATCATGAAAATATTTTAAGCGATTTTTTGGGTAGACAGTAATTCATGAATTTATTTCATTAAGTATTTTACTACAATAGTTAAATATTCACAGGTACGATTGATGTACATATGTTCTAGTTTAACATAAAAAAATTGGACAACTAACCTGCATTATGTGACGGCGAAATAAGAGATTTAAAACTTGAGATTTACGGCCGTTACCATTTACCGTCGCCTTAAGGCTTACTTTGAAGAACAAAACATTCTGGTTACATTTAAAATGCTTAAAATTATTTTTACTTCATACCTAACAATAATAAATAGTCTCTTCTTTATTCATTTTACATATACGCTTACATAATGATCATTATCTACGTATGTAAAATAAATATGTATTGTATAAAATGATCATTTATTTTGTATATTATTTCTTTGTTATAAGTGTAGCTTTGTTTTTATTTTTCATGATAAAGATAAAATATGTTTCAGTTACATGTTCGTGCATTTAGATAGGCGTTAATAACAACAAAAAAAGCTATTATATTAAATGAATAGAATAAATATATCGTTGTATAAAAGAAAGATTTATTCTGGTTTAACAAACTTTGAGTACCACCTTATAATAAACATTAATGTACTTATTTATACAATTCCAAAGGCATTCAATGGCAAATGATTATTTTCTTCCAAAAGCTTATTGTTTACTTACCAATTCCAAAAGCTTAGGGCCAAGTTCACCAACAAGTTAACAGTCTGATAAATTGAAAACGGCCGTTTATCACATCTTTTTCTATACAAAAAGTCATGTTAAACGGCCGTTTTCAATTTATCGGGCTGTTATCTTGTCGGTGAACTTGGCCCTTAATACATTAATGTTAAGTCAAAATCGTTAAACCAAAATGGCAGTTATCTTCGTAATGTTGAAATGTTATTTCTTTCCTTTTAAAACGAAAACGTCTAAAATACAAATGGTGTTTGCTAACTCCGAGAAATGCTCTCACAAATCTTGAACGTTGCAATTTTTAACAGCTTTCTAATGGAACATGTTTTCAGAATGCATTTTCGACGCTTTTGTGCAAGATGAATTCTCAGTAGGTTGACTGCATGTTTATGCAGTGAAAGCTACTCGAGACTAAAAAGATAAAAACATATTTCATCTTTTAGTGTAGATACTAAATTATAATATGTAAGTACTGTTATTATGTAAGTACTATAATATAAGTATTATAAGAGATTAAAAAAAAACAGCTGATATGGACGGGACTTAACCCCACGACTTCTGCCGTACCGTGACGTCGCTCTAATCACTGAGCTACCGTGTCATATCACGGTTGAACCCGTGATATGACACGTTAGCTCAGTGATTTATCCCGCCCGTGTCAGTTATTTTGAAATCTCTTGAACAGTGTTACTGGTATTTTAACGGCAATCCGTTATTGGGATGTAGGACTTAGGAGAGATCATTTGCAACCAAATGATCTCTGACGATCTATGCAGATGTCAACCATTTTCACATCTGCACATCTTTGGTGGAAATGGTCTGGCCAGGTCCACTAAAGATGTGCTAGGAGCGATTGAAACTTTGCCAATTTTTGATTCTCGTCTCTTTTCGTCTCGGTACTTAATCGGTAGAAAAGCACCTGGCTCCTATTAAACTCAACTTTACACAACGTCAATTAATCCAATTCATTAATTGATGTTGCGTAAAGTTGATGTTGGTCGTGACCACAAGGATTTATTAATTACCAACAATGATCCAACGTCAAATACAGTAGTATAATAAATTGGGTCGGCAACATTTGTGCCGGTAAACCCTCGTCTTTATTAATGTGGCGCCACCTGGTGGACGCTGCCGTTGACATGGATATAGTCGTGAAACGGAACAATGTATCGGATGGTAGATATTTTATTTGCAACGTTTTGTAGTGGTTTTAATGGTTACTGGTATAGATACATTATAAATGGAAATACACATAAGTACACTGAGCCTATCGTAGTAAAATGCTGGGTTATGGGTAAAGAAAGAAAAAATATTTATTTGTCACAGAAACACATGCACTTATTGTGGTAACAAATCCTGTTTAAAATTATTATAAATGCAAAAGTTTGTGAGGATGAATGTATGGATGTTTGTAACTCTTTCACGTAAAAGGCCTAGGCCGGCACTGAAAATCAGCGTTGTGGTGTGTGGCATGTTGAGAAAATTATCTCAGTGTTGCCATACCACAACATTATGCTGAGTATCGGCCTTTTTGCATGCGAATGCGACGCAACTTTTTGTTTTTTAAATGTAGGTACCTACCTACAAATGTTTTTATTTTTAGTTTTTATTATTTTATTAATGTTTTTGCATGTACCTACCTACTTTTCAATACTTTGTTTTTTTTTATTTTGTTGTTTGCCACCTTTATTATTGCCATGTCGTCGCATGCAATAAATAATTTTTCTTTCTTTCTTTCTTTCTAAAAACTGCCGAACGGTTTTGATGAAACTTTACAGTAATGTAGCTTATACATTAAAATAATAGGCTACCTTCTATCTCGAAAAACGCAGACGAAACCGGGGCGCGGGAGTTAGAAAAAACCGGCCAAGTGCGTGTCGTACTCGCGCACCGAGGGTTCCGTATCAGTTTTGGACGTATAAAGTGAATAAAACCGGACCGCATAACTAAGTTTGTTTGTCAAGGAATTTTGATGAAAAAACTGTAATAGTTAGGAACATCGTTTTATTTTTGGTGCAATATTTGGGTCAATTCCTATCAATTCTAATTATTTCTGATTTTTCGCCCTGCTAACTTCGGAGATAAGGGGGGGGAATGGTATTTTTTCAGACATTTTTCATCATATGTCGAAAACTGTGGGACATAAAATAAATTGAAAATATTTTTTGAAATGTGCAAATCAAGCCCTTTCATATGATATGTCACTTGACCTAGTAACCCCACTTTAAAATTTTGAACCCCCACTCCGGCCCCTTTTGCAATGAAAATAAAAATATTTTTTGACTTTTTTTATTTGCAATAAAGTTGGGCAAGCATTTTTGATAACTGTTCCAAATTTCAAGTCGATAGCTTTAGTAGTTGCTGAAATAAGCAGGTGTGACAGACAGACAGACAAACGAAGTCGCATCATAAGGGTTCCTTTTTTACTATTTTAGTACGGAACCCTAAAATGGTTTCTTTTTTACCATTTTGGTACGGAACCCTAAAAATAGATTAAAGTCAACTGCGATAAAAGGTGACCACTCAGCATAATGATGTGTTATATCGTGGATCACAACACAGCGCTAATTTTGAGTGATCACTGATTTTACATAGATCGACTGCCATCTGTCCTCCACGAGCCCAGTACTGGGTATAATACCAGTGTTACCCGTAATACCGGTATTACCCGTAACGCAGCGTACAAGCCTGGCCTCAGTCCTCACTATACGGAATTACTGGCTCCCATCACTGGACTTGTATATGTAAACGAACCATAAAATTCTCAGTTACATAACTAAACTACGGCTTAATAATCCAGTATTCATAAGCGGAAACGCTATCTATGTGCAAATGGAACAAAATGAAATTGTTTTATGTGTCATTTTTGTAATGATATAATATTTCTACTAGAGATCTCTGTAGTTCTTGCATTGAAACGCAAAATATTCAGAATTGCATTGCATAGGTAATGTATCACATTATGCGATGCAATGCAGAAACATTTGCAAAGAATATTTCTTATTTTTTTTGCAAATGTCATCACGCGTACTATAGACACAGTGTAACGGAGTCTGTGCACATGGATGCACATATAATCACACTAGCTGTTCCCCGCGGTTTCATCCCTATTGCTCGGCTCCTAAGTATTGTAGCGTGATTTTAAATAACCTATACTATTTCCTCATGAATCTGGCTGCCATATACAAAAAGAGTCTTTCGAATCAAACTGATAGTCCCAGAGATTAGCCCGTTCAAAGAAACAAACACTTCAGCTGTATAATATTATTGATAATGTCAATGCGTCAACTTCAATAGCACATTTCCCTTATTTCTATGATTTGAGAATAGGAAGGACAGTAACATCCTTACTACAAAAAAGATAGACACGCGTTAAACGCGAATGCTACCAAAAATAATACACACTTGTTTTAGACAAGTTAGTGCTAAAATAAGTGCGTATTATTTTTATTCGCGTTTAACGCGTGTCTATCTTTTTTGTGGTACGGCCCTATAAGTTTAAGAACAGTAAATTGATTTATCATTATCATTATTTGTTCCTTCAGGAACAAATATTTTCATTAATATCGTTTTAAGTAGCTCACAAGCATAATCAGTTTTTTTCTAACGATCCTAGGTATATTATAATGTCGTTCAGTTTCCAGGCAGAAGAGTGGCGCCTAACCAAGCTCCGACCTTCGACAACCCTTTACAAACCCACGCTAATGACACCGATAACCTATTAGAGTATAGAATATCTATACACATACACTTACTGAAGAAATCTGTCTGTTTATCTTTACCTACTAATGCTATAAATTGGTCGAGTTTGTTTGTATTGTATGGATGTATGTACGTAGCGTACATAATGTAACGTCCATTTCAATAGAACTTGAAGTATGTAAACTGTCGGCATGGCAAATTGTCAGAATTTGACGAATTGAATTGTAAGTTTGTTTACATAGCTCGCAAGTTCTATTGAAATAAAGTTTATGCTTGTTTGACAAAATCTCCGGAACTGAAAATCCGAAAATTCTTTCACTAATAGAAAGCTACATTATCCCTTAGTGCTTTATGCTACTTTTTATCCCGAAACAATGCAGTTTCAGTGGGTCATGCGGACGAAGCCGAGGGCAAAGTGCTAGTCTAGAATATTTTTAAAAGCATATAATTATAGGCATATTAATATTAATTAATATAATGAATTACTTACACACATTTTCGAATATTTATAATATTTAAATAACTAGACGCTATTATTCTTTTTACATAAAACGTCACAACCAACCCCGTTCTTAGAATATTAAATCCTACATATTACATAAGGATAATATATACTTGGACCAAGTCGTAGGTTGTACTTCACGTATATCTATTTAGGTAGGTACTTCTCCTACATTCCGTCTTAGCAACGCTTAGCGAGTGCTAATGAGATTTCAGTAAGTAAATTGTGGCGTAGCGTAGGTGGATCATTATTTTCTGACGTTCTAATGTAGCTACTGCGTAGGTAGATAATTTGTGCAATAGTTATTGATAAAATTAAACGCGTTTTTTTTATCATCTCACAGACTACATAAGATATTTTAAAGCCGTAACTTCTGCATATTAAAAGCAATCAAAAATCCGCCTTGAACATGTTTTGCGTATCATTGCATCGCGCCATAGAAAAAACGTTCCATGTTTAATTTTATCACCGTACTCATTTTATCTATTAAACAAAATAGGCAGCTAGGTGCTTGGCGCAAGACAAAGGTATCATACTCGTAGTATTGCTTCCTAGACGAATTCTTGCAAACTGTTCTAATGAGAGGAAGAGACAGAGAGAGATAAAGCGAGAGCGAAAGAGAGAGTGAGCAAGTAAGAGATATAGAAAGCGAGAGCGAAAGAAATAGTGAGCGAGCAAGCGAGTGTGAGCAAGCAAGCGAGAGTGAGCGAGCAAGCCAGCGTGAGCGAGCGAGAGAGAGAGAGCAAGCAAGAGCCAAAGAAAAATCGAGACCGAAAGAGAGAGTGAGCGAGCAAGATAGAGTGAGCGAGCGATAGAAAAAGGGCTACACAAGACAAATACCACCACCTCTTTTTCAACAAAACAACAAGTGGTTTTACCAGATTTATGCATTCTGGTGAGTGGCGATACTATCGGCAATAAGAATACATTCTAATCTCATGAACAAAAGTAATAATTTATGTTCGCAGAAATTGAATCTGAATTTCCATAAAGATAAAAAAGTTTTCAAACTATCTTTTTAGTTTTTCCTTTTCGTTTCTGCTTAGCTTGCAAATCGTTCCAATGCCACTGGATGGCGTTCTAATGGAAATTGCAATTAAGTTCGTAATTGTGCACAATGTTTATTGTCATTTTAAAGTAATTGCATACTAGTCGCCTTAAACGGTAATCGATAGTTATTTCCTAGAATTTATTTCTTTGTACAACGTAGTTGGTTGCCTACTTATTTGTTTGTTATAGTGAAAAAAAATTCAGTAGATATTTACGTGTATCTGATACAATAATTATTGTATCAGAAACCGGCATTTGCATCGCGAAAAACGTAAATGTTTTGCGATACAATAAGTAATTACTTGTCTTGTTTCTGGGTATAATAATTTTTGAATCTGAGAAATATTGTGTTGTATATCTAATTTATGTCTTATATGTAAATTCCTAGTGAAAAGGTATTATAAAAATCAATTTCAAAAACTCGAAAATAGCTCGACCGATTGACTAGAAACTTTGTACACTTGTTGTGAGGACGCCAAGACGTATTTTGACAAAAAAATTGTAAAATAAATAACCTAACCATCATTGCGAACGTTCGAGGGAGAATGTCACGATGAGATTCTCCCTCGAACGTTCGCAATATATAAAATTTCTTGTCCTGACTGATTCATCAACGCAGAGCCCAAACCGCTGAACATAGAGATTTGAAATTTAGACAGTAGGTTTCTATTATGACGTAGACAATATACATCCGCTAAGAAAGGATTTTTGACAATTCTACCCCTAAAGGGGTGAACGGGGTCATGCGGACGAAGTCGCGGGAAAAGTACTAGTTTCATACCTATAAAATTCGTGTCCATCAGTCATTCAACTACATCTTACGGTTACGCGTAATCGTGAGATATGCGGCTCGAGTGACATTCATTGCAGTACGATGTGCAATGAGTCTGTACTTGTGTAGTGAGGGGTAAATCTATGCTGGGAGCATTATCTACCCCTTATTTACAACGTAAGAATAATGGCATTAAAATTTTATAGTACGGCTTCAGATTCAAATTCAAATTCAAATTCAAATTCAAATTCAAATTCTTTATTGCGAACTAAGTGTACAGAATTTTGAAGGTGTTAACATGTAGGTAGGTTCTTAGAACTTAGTTGCCTGTTAGGGCATTGCAATCTTAATGGTTCTAAACCAGACATCAGACCTTTTGAAACCCTTATGCCCGGTCCACATTATTCTAGTCGCATTCCAATCCAGAGGCGCTGGAATGCCACTAGAATAACGTGAACCGGCACAGGCATTCCATCAGTGGCACGCCTACAGGGCAAGCCCGAGGGTATATCTCTAAATTTTTCATGAATGTGAGTAGCGTACAATAAAAAACACTTACAATCATAAAAAAACCGACCAAGTGCGAGTCGTACTCGCGCACCGAGGGTTCCGTATCATTTTTGGACGTATAAAGTAAAAAAATCCGGACCGCATAACTAAGTTTGTTTGTGAAGGAATTTTGATGATTTTGTAAAAACTGTACTAGTTTGGAACATCGTTTTATTTTTGGTGTCAAATTTTGGTCAATTCCTATCAACTCTAAATATTTCAGATTTTTCGCCCCGAAAACTTCGAAGATAAGGGGGGGGGAATGGTATTTATTTGGACATTTTTCATCATATGTCGAAAACTGTGAGACATAAAATAAAATAAAAATATATTTTGAAATGTGCAACTCAATCCTTTTCATATGATATGTCACTTGACCTAGTAACCCCACTTTAAAATTTCGGACCCCCACTCCGGCCCCTTTTGCAATGAAAATAAAAATATTTTTGGACTTTTTTCATTTGCAATAAAGTTGAACAAGCATTTTTTATAACTGTTCCAAATTTCAAGTCGATAGCATAAGTAGTTGCTGAAATAAGCAGGTGTGACAGACAGACAGACAGACAGACGAAGTCGCACTATAAGGGTTCCTTTTTTACCATTTTGGTACGGAACCCTAAAAATTACAAAAAATATCCTCGGGCTTGCCCTGTAGGTACGCCACTACATTCCATTATTGGAGGAAGAGTAGGTATTCATGTGTCAAGCCACAACCGGTTAACAATTTCCGTCTATATGACTCTCTCTCTCTCTCTCTCTTTTACTCTACGAGTCTACGGGTAGAGCGTGGTTTGAAAGGTAACGGCTGTTGTTACGAGTGCTACGACTAAATAAGAAAAAAGAGGGGGAAAATCTATAGAGTACGCTTTCGAATGTTCCGTAAGAAAAATAAAGTTAAACCTGGTTAAACCTATATTTTGCAGTGTTTATCTTTTTGATGTTCTGTTAGCTATTCCTTTAGGTCCTTAAATCCCAAAGAAAAAAGGGAACTAAATTGTTTAACATGAAGTCAAGATGTTAAGAAGTGAGAAAACAATTAAGTTCAAAAGTTTATCTTAATAGATTCCTCTAGTTTTAGTTCGTTTTATTTTTATTAAAACAGCTGCACTTTGTATAAGAGGGTTGGCAATGCTTGAATTCATTTACTCAAAATACTTGGGAATTGATTAGACTCGTGATTAATAACACTTTTAATTTAATGGTAACAAATATTTCACTACTGAAATCAAAGGTTGACCGATAAATGTGACAAAAATTGGTCACACCAATTTCATCATAAACTTACATAATGTTGTTTACTGATCCATGCTTAGAAGGTTACTAATTATAATAGGTATTATTATTAAATTTTCTTTATGAGATTGCCTTTAATTTGTGTATTTTGTGTGTTATTATACTGAATAAACGTATACGTTTTATTTGTTTTTACACTGAAAAAAATTGTTTGACCGCAAACTTTGGTAACATTTACGCAGAATCCAACCTAACATTTTTTTCAGTGTATAGAGCCTTACTTGTATAGGGATTTTGAAACGTCTTTAAGTAGAATGTGAACAGGCTATTGCAGCGCATTTCAAAAGAGGCATTTGTTTATTTATCAGTACTTTAGCATGAATTTGGGGCTAACTCAATTAAAATCGCGATACAAAAACATCTCAAAAACCCGTCAACCCTAAAGAAGAAAGTTTTAGTTCTATTAAAATGCAAATGGGGCGGTAAACATGGGGCAAGCGACGCGACGCCGCCAAGCCCGCGGCGCCTCCAACTGGAAATAATAAGGCTGGTTTTACAGTCACGCTCACCGTCGGCGCTGACAGATCAATATGTAGGTATGTATTACTATGAAGCGTTTCAGAGTTACGCTGACCGGTCGGCGCTGATGAGCGTCAGCGCTGAGCTGTGCGCGGCCGTACGCGGCGCCGACGCACCTCCACAGCCATTGAGCGTTCGCGCTGACAGGTCAGCGCCGACTACCTACGCGCCGATGTTCGGCGCTGACGGTCAGCGTGACTCTAAAAACAGCCTAAAAATATATCATTAATTTTAATTTAGACCTGATGAGCGATACATATCGCTCGCACCCTTAGTAATATAAGGGCACAACTCGAAATTTTTGTGTTCTTGAGTTTTTGTGCTAGATGGGTTCAATATCAACTGTAGAGCCCATCTAGCACAAAAACTCAAGAAGTGCGCTTGTATTACTAAGGGTGCGATGTGTACTATGATTTAGTCATGATGAACCACGCACATCAACAATTTACAGTGCAATCGGTCTCTCACATTCTCCTCGGAGAATCCAACATTATCCCTCGAACGTTCGCACACAAATTGGCAGTTCTCGCGGTGGTTTTGAATTCGGTCGGGTTAGATATACCTACCTCATTGTTTACATTTTATCTCAAGGCCTATTAAACACAGTACTTATAAGGAAATAGAACGGAAATTAAACCTACCATTTCAAACACATAACCAGTTGTAAACTACAAAATCATTAGGTTCCAACATAAGTTTGCAAGTTACGTTATAAACTTCAAACTTTACTTAAGACACTGTTAAGGCCTCCGTGGTTAAGGCTTTGTTAGTGCAAGAGTGAAGTTTCCTTTACGAAGTTATTGTAGTAATCGCGCCAAGTTACCAAGACACCAACTTGCTGCTTTCAAAGCTTAGTGTACTTAATTATGAATGAATGTTAGCATAGGACGAAACGAAATTAAAGCTAACATCATTTTGTAGACTACACAATTTATTGTATTTTAATGAAGTTTGTAATAAATTTAAAGAAGCTAGGAATTATATCGAGCATTGAGTAGTGGTAGCGGTTTGACTGTTATAAAATGTCGATGCGAAATAAGTAACTAATGAACGCACCCCATCGGCAATTCACTCAGATCATAGAAAAAAGGAGTTAATTATTATGCCATCATAGCAAATTAGTAAGAGAACCTGCACTGTCGCCACTTTTAGAACGGTTTGCGACACAATTACAAGTACTCTTTGTGAATATAAAGTTCTCCCACACATACAAAATTCCACACACCCTCAATCTAACAGGCGTTTAAACACGTAGTTAAAAGAAATACATATTTTTTGTGGACATGATACATTGTACGGATAGCGTTTTCCAATTTTAACGTATTAGCGTTACCTACTCCCCTAAAAGTTTGAATTTTGTTCCAGCCGCGAGTCGGCAGGCCAGCTGCCTCGCTCAGCCAGCATCGACTCGGTCGTGGAGGCAGCGATCTGCGCGCGCCACTCCGAGCCGAGCCAGCCAACCCTGCAGCTGCCGAGGGCTGACCGAGCGTTCAGCCTCGCGTCGCCTGTCGTCGGCAGGAGAGCAAAGACTCAAAGAGGACAAGCTGGTGAGTTGGATCAATGCTAAGAGGTATAAGAGGCTGAGGAATGCTTGAGGCTTGAGGATTTTTTTACAGGAGTTCTACTAGCTGGGTTTAGGTACCTACTTCTGTGTTTTTTACTCCGCAGATATTGTTCTTATTTTAACCATACATCAATTAATGGAAACTACACAAGTTAAAGAAAAAATGTACCCAGATGGACCAGATTTTACGCAATTGAAAATGAGTTGCTGAAATAACATTGCATTCGGTTTTATGCCATATTACAATTTGCGCCACATAGACGCAAAATTAGTCTAGTCCAGAAGTTCCCAAACTTTATTTGACCAGGGACCTTTTTTGTTCGGTGCAGCCATCCCAAGGTTCAAAATAAAAATTCTAGAAGCTGCGTGCCACCCGCGTATATATTAATTTATTACAGGATCATAAATTAACTTTGTTTCACGGACCGTAATTTAGCTCTCGTGGACCACAAGTGCTCAGCGGTCAACGGGTTGAGAATCACTGGTCTAGTCGAACGTGTACACCTTAACTTAATTTGAGCGACGCAAATTACTGACACTGGGTTTAGTCTAGTCCTCAGATCATAGAAACAAGGAGATATGCTATCATAGCAAATTAGTACGGGAACAACTGATGCCACTTTTAGTACATTTTTCGACACAATTACGCGCATAATTAAGCGCTCCTTGTGAATAAAAAGATCTCCCACGCATTGAACATTCCGCACACCCTCAATCTAACACTGTTAATCGTCACTCAACACTAGCACTAAACTAAAACCCTGTATTTATACCATTGATCGTGTTCGGTTCGTCGCCAGCGCGTACGTTTTTAATTTGAGCAATTTGCTCAAGATCAGGCATCAAGCTCGATAGCGCCTTGGCACATCTCCTTGTTTCTATGATCTGAGGTCTAGTGTGACCCCTCCCTAATACGGATTAGGCTAGACGTTATTTTAAATTAGGTAAAGTAGGTTTAACAAGTGACTCATATTGGCCATGTTAGTAATAATAAAACAAAATGAAACTTTTATTAAGTTTAGGTATTTGACGTGACCGACACGCTACGCATAACAAATTACCGCTGTAATACGTCAGGACGGGGAAAGGTTAAATGTTAAACAAAATTACATAATAACATAAGTATATTATACATAAAGTCTGTCTATGTTTAATATAAAGCTTGGGTCTACCAATAAACCGTTTGCCGTCGGTAGGTAACCGTGGTAGGTACCTATGTTTTTTATTAGCACATACATAACAGTATTAGTAGTAGGTATACTGTAACCTATGTTAATTACACAATATTTCAGATCCTTCGACCGATTTTTAGGGTACCGTAACTCAAAAGGAAAAACGGAACCCTTATAGGATCACTTTGTTTTCCATCTGTCACCGGACCATAAGTGGAGCCATCTGCTCATAGATGGCGCTACTAGAAGTATGCAGTGGCGCCATCTATGATCAAGATATGATATTATTGATGTAATAGCGGCCTAGATGCGTTATTGCATATTTCGGAACCCTCAGGGCGCGAGTCGTACTCGCACTTGGCCGGTTCTTTTTTTCAGGAACCGCCTGTAAAATAAGAAAAAAAATAAACGTAAGAAAAATAAAGTGTTATTCTCAACCATCAAAAGACCCAAATGTGCCATAACGCTAAAAGTTAAAAAATAAACTCCAGAACAAGCAATGTAAATTATTCGCTTGAGTTCGCACATAATGTAGGTAATAGACATGGAAACTCCTAGAAAGTAGTGATGGCTCACAATTTTGCACTGCGGTCGTGAAGTTTGTGAGTTAAGCATATGTCAGTGCCACACAGAATACGCCAACTTTAAACCACTGACTAGTTTTCCAGCATAATATATTCTTTGTGAATAGCATAGAAGCTTGCACAGCTTTCACGTACACGGATCCGAGTTTTGATGTTCACTAACCCATGCTTAGGTACCTAACCTGCATTTATGCCTTAGAGCCATGCTAAACGGGCGGTTCTCCCGCCGCGGTTATCCGCTTGTTAAGTTATATGTAAGGTGCATACTGCTGCTGCCGCCGCGGTTCATGGTTTACGGGCGGGAGCAATTCAACCGCATGTTCAAACTATAAGACGGCGGTTTCCCGTGATTGTGTCATTCTGCGCTAAAGAGTCTGCGAGTAGGTATGGTGGTCGTGAGCTCTCTAGACGCGGATTCACTCGGAGCCGCTCGTGCAGTATGGGCATAACAGAAAAACTCACCGGAAAACTGCAATCCGTGTAGTTTGATAGTATTCGAGCAGGAGCGGGTACAGGATTTTGTTCAAAGAAGTGCATTTTTGTGCTACTTTATATCTTCCAGAAAAATCGTTTTGTTTTTAATTCGAAAATTTGTCAAAATAAAGTGAAGTCGTGAGTTAGGGGGCAATTACACCCATAACCCCCATCCTCCCTTGCGTTCGCGTCTGTCTTCCAGAGCTTTCTTTGAATTCCCACGGCGCGGCGGGCGAACCGCCCATGTAGCATGGACCTTACTAAATTGCTTGGTGTTTATTCAGCAACTTTATCAGCTAGGTACCTCGGGACGCGGAACTCGTAATGCACGAAAAATGTATGAAATTCAGAACGACTAAGTTTTAAAGGATGTGAGAGTGTGGTATACCTTTTGCTTAACCTAATCAAACTTTAGCGCTGTCACTGTCTAACATTGAGTCAAAATGGTCACCACTGCTTCTAGACATCTGCATGATACCAAAGGCACTATCTCAAGGCTTCCCAGTTTCCACCCATTGGGGCGCGCTTCCCTAGGGCATATACCTTGAGCTCAAAAGGGGCCGCCCCAGATGTTCGGATATTTTTAAGAAAAATCCATTCGAAGTCATTATTCTTTCATTAGTCTTTCATTCAGTCTTTAGTCTTTTCTTTCAATTTTATTATTCTCAGGAGTGAACACGAAATGATTAGGCTTTAATTGAGAATAAAAAAATGAAAATTGAGGCTTAACGCATAAAAGGTTGAGAATCCCGGCACTATCGAGTAGCGAATATATTCAGTCATTCTTAGAATTATCTTTTCAGTTGTCATATCCGTCGTCAAAAGCGGTTAAGGGTATCGGAAGGATGAGTGCCAACATCCATATAACTACCGTTGCGGTCAACATTTTGTCCTGCTAAGCGTATCGCGGTGATTATGGTAAACCTCTTCCGGGACCGTTTATAAAGGGGTTGAGGGGACGTGTGTTGTCGAGTACCAGGTCGAGTGTAGATATTCAAACCGATATGCAAACTTATTAGACTGCTACGAATGTAAATTATAAGGAGCAAATGGTCAGTGTAAAAGATTCTAAGCCAATTTGTAAATTATATGAATCCAAATTGCTTATTTACCACCTAATTTAGTTTTTTTTTTTGGATGATATTAATTATATGCACCAATTTTTGTGAGAGACACAATATTTTGAGTAGATACTGTTAATTTAAACGTCATTAGACATACAAAAAATCATCAAAATCGGTTGTTGTGATATAAAACTATTCGCCCATTTATCATGCCCATTTTGCCCATGTTTATCAAATTGAAGAGTTTGATGGTTTTTCATGGATTCCATCGTCAGAAGTTAATCAAATTTAATTGAAACCATACCTCAGGTACCACCTTTCTAAAAAAATCAACGAAATCTGGCCACGTGGTAAACAATTATCGCAAAACATCCACAAAAAAAAAACGAATTGAGAACCTTCTCTTCTTTTGAAAGTCGGTTAAAAATATAAATTCAATTCTTCATTTTAAACCCATTGGCTTAATATGGTTACATTCACGCAAAAAATGTCTGCGTACACACAAGTATAACTGACACAGAAAAATCTCTATACTTAGATAACATGGCGTAGGTACATTTTGCCTGAAGAGTGAACAAAAACGCGAGCACTCAGAAAACATGTTTAGTCACGCCCGCACACCGCATAGGGAATAATGAGGGGCTTGTAAGGTAGGCGGGAATGTGTAAAAAATAAAAATATATGTCATTTGATGAGTTTTGTAAAAAGCGTAATTTATTAGCGTAAGCGTAATTTTTACCCGACTCGGCAAAGCTAAAAGAGGAAGGGTAATGATTTTAGCAGTCTATTATGTATGTATGTGTGTTTGTATTTAAGTGTGTTCCACCGTAGCGCCTAAACTACTCATCCGATTTTGATGAATGAGGTGTCAATCGATTCGTTATTATGGTCCGGGTAACATAGGCTATATGAATTATGAAAAAAATCAACATGGCGGATTTTAGTCGCCATTATGCGACGTCGGATTTTTTTTTTTTAATCGTTCTGTGGGGTATCAAAATGAAGGGCTCAAAGAAAAGATTTCAAAAATATATATATCTTATATATATATAAAAAAAGTGAAAAATAAAAGAGAGTTAGGTTTTAAATTTTAAAAACCCGCTTGCGATTTGCACTGCGTCTTGTTAATAAAACCACTAAATATATAAATGAAATGGGCAACAGCCTGAAATGGGTATAGCCGTGGTCGCATGCCCTGTTGAAGTCAGTAATGCGGTGGCATGCGACCACGGCTATACCCATTTCAGGCTGTCAGACAGGAATGTTTTCTTGTTTCATGCTTTTCAGTCCGATTTGTTTCGGAGTCGGGTTTTAGTTTTTAACTATATTTTTTATGTATAAAAGGAATTTCAAGAAAATATAAAATAGGTCATTTGACGAAGTAGTCATTTGGTAACCGCCGCCTATGGACCAATACCAGAGGCATCTCAGATGCGTTGTCCACCCTAGAGACAGTTGAAATGTTTCATGTGCCTGTAATTACACCAGCACCCATGCCTTTTAAACTGGAACACAGCAATGCTACTTAGCGGCAGAAATAGGTATGTGTTAGTACTTCCCTTAGATCATAGAAAAAGGAGATATGCTATCATAGCAAATTAGTACAGGAACCACTGACGCCACTTTTAGAATAGTTTGCAACAAATTACAAGAGCTCCTTGTGAATATAAACATCTTCCACATATTAAAAATTCCGCACATCCTCAATCTAACACTGTTATTCGTCACTCATCACTAGCACTAACTAGAACACTGTATTTATTTCATCGATCACATTCGGTCCGTCGCCAACGTGTACGTTTTAATTATGGTCAATTTGACCAAACTAAAGCGTCAAGCTGAATAGCACCTTGGCACATCTCCCTTTTTTCTATGATCTGAGCTTCAATCCATGTAGTTCTCCGTAGGGGACATCAAAAGTCACATCATCTCACAATATTATAGCTGAGAGCTTTACCCTACTGATAAATTGGAATCGCAAATCTCTTCTCGCAGTTAGCCAGAGATCACAACTTTTTAACCCTCCAACGTCTCCAGAGTACCAACGTTACTCGCAAATTGAAATTTCCAATCGGAATACCTACGCTCGAAACAGTTTTACGGTTTGATTCACACTGATTTTTGTATCAGTCGAGAAAACCGTATTTACTCTTGATTTATGTTGATTAGTTCGTTTTTTTATGACTAGGCTATTTTATTTCTGACTTTGTTATCATTATTTTTATTTTATAATTAAGTAGGTACGTGAGTAATTGGAGAATTTAATCTACAGGAATAAATAAACTAAAAGTTTTTAACTACAGAGTTATCATTGAAATAATTAAAATTGATAAAATTCTGCATTATGCACACTGAGGTTATGTTAATGATAAACCAGGTATTCTTTTTTCAATACCTATACTTTACCACTACAAACTGACATTAAAGTTTGCAACTATTTTCAAAAGTAACCTTCCACTAAATTGCCTGGTTATATATTTTTCAAAGCAACGGCAAATATAAAAAGCAACTGGAATGGGTCGGCACGCCTTTGATATGATAATGAGGTCGCGGCTGCACTGGACGCTAGTGATGTGGGTAAATTATAAAGTTGCTCGGAAAATTAATAATCCCACCTAAACATTAAATATGCAAAATCTGTTAGCTTAGCCATAATAGCAATTGACTATAACGATAATGGAATAAGAACAAAGAAGTACCTAGCTAACAAATAAGTGCATTATAGTACCTACAACTAGTTTTGCCGTTGAGGTCGGAAATTATCCTACGGGAACGTACTACCGGGATAAAAAGTAGCCTATGTCACTCTCCGGGCAATAAACTATCGCAAAAATCATGTCGATCTGTTGCTCCGTTGCTGCGTGAAAGCAGAAAAAAGCAACAAACATTTTCGCATTTATAATATCATCCATCACTGGCGACCCGCTCCTGCTTTGCCCCTGCGTTGCACGGGTGCAATGACTGATGTGGCGACATATTATCAAAACATTGAAATTTCTGTGCTGCCGTATTAAACACAAAAACCGTCCGAAATATATTCTCTAAATGGTGGCGAAAACCACTAGAATCCATTGTGTAGTTTTAGAAGAACTGAGCGGGCAAACAGACATACACGAAAAGCAGTTTTTATGTAGGTAACCGTAACCTTCGCTAACCTGAACCAAACTACGAAAAACTTTCTGATTCTTACTTTTGAGTGACTTTGTTATAATTTAAAAAAGAAAATCTTAAACGAAGATTAAGCTACAAATGCCCAACCTTATGAAAAGGTAGGAACTTAGTAGGGTATCAAGTTGCTTTGTTTTTCACTTGTTACGGTGGATAAAGACGCCATCTCACCAGAATTATGTAAGGGCTGAATGACCCTTGACTTTATACCGACAATCAATTGCTTTAAGTAGCTCTCCAGCCGGCCTAGCATGACCACGATAGAAACGGGTTTTGTCTACATAGAAATAGAAAAAGTGACAGATTGTAGAAACATTTCTACGTTTTATGAATGATATCTGTCACTTTGTCTATTTCTATGTAGACAAAACCCGTTTCTATCGTGGTCATGCTAGGCCGGCTGAAGGGATTTCGGTCATTAACCCTTATAAAAAAAGGATTACGTAGTCAATTGAATTCAAAATTGGTTTATGGTCGATTAAAGCAGGAAGAGCAGCTACTTGATTAAAAATGCTTTGGTGTTTTTCAGATTATTATCTAATTCAAGTATTCATGGAATCCGGGTACAATTATGCTTTTTGCTTCGAAGGCAAAATGCTGTCCTCTAGAATATTCTTATGGCATGTTTGCCCAGTTAAGGCTAAGGCTGTGTCCCCAGTAGGCAAACTGTTAGCAGCCGCGAACTCTAATTATATATAGTCGCTGCAAACTGCGTAAAGGTGCGCAAAACTAGTAAACTGTGGACACTCTATTTCAAATATATGGAAGGGGCGTACTAAACCGATACGCCGCAAACTCAGATGGCCGCTAACAGTTTGCCTACTGGGAACACAGCCTTATAGGCTAAATAGGCTCGCCCTCTATTTTAAGGGTTGTATGATTGTGTGTTTCATTTGATATTTGGTTGTATTTGTGTTTACATTTATCCATTTTTAAAATGTTTAACAAATCTTTAACTGAATTTATCTTTATGGATAAATAAACAAATGGGATTTAAACGTAACTTGTAAAATGTAGATACACCTCTGCCTAAACCTTCCATTAATATTACAGGCTTGATGTTATGTAGGTATGTCTGTATTTTTTCATAGTCGCTCAACCGCAAATACTTGTGATTTACCTAAAATATGGCATAATTTGAACTACGAAGCTCCCTACTAATGGAAGTCGCTCCGTTGCAATTCAGCTTAGCCCACCCTCAAGATTTTTTGTAAAAAAAAATAGTGCTATAGGGAATTTTAAGTACGCTATTAACTTTGGAGCGATTAAGGTCGAGTTTTGAGCATACCTGATGCGATTTGTGGGATACTCGACCGAATTTAATGCAATATTGAAATAAAATAAGTTCCTTTTAGAGAGTAAGTGCTTCAGTACCTATACCTTCGATACCGATACCTAGCTAGTGGTAGGATACCTAATCGTTTTTTGCTAAGACTGATATACAACGTGCTCGAGAGTAAACGACAGACCTCAAATAGAGCCATTGTAGGTACCTACTCATTAATTTAACCACTTTTACCATGGGACCAACCCTGAATTCGCGAAAAAAATCAGGTGTTCCATACATTAAAGGGCACTGGCAGACGCCCATAGAACGCTGGGCTTCAGATTGTGTAAGTCGGTACAGATATGAAATTAGTTTGGTGTGATCGAGTATTTCAAGAGTATTTAAATTCATTTTTTATTTGTTTTTGTACGTAATTGGGTTAAAGAGAAATATTCGTATTTCTGACAGTGAGGTTAAGTATGGTGTGAATGATCCAGTGAAGTACAGCCCGACTAATGAGTTCTCAATTCAAAGGTTTTAGTTGCTGTCACCATGATATTCTGTGGAGGTCCAATGAAGTACAGCCCGACTAATGAGTTCTCAATTCAAAGGTTTTAGTTGCTGTCACCATGATATTCTGTGGAAGCACGCGCCAGCCAGCATGCACCCGTTTTTGTTTTTGTGGTTTTTTCAAAATGTCAATGGCATAATCATTTTATTTCTTATTTATTTCGATTTTTGATTCCAATTCTTAATCTCTAAGATAAATTAGGCAAAGAACAATTAAAATATATTTTTATTTTTGGTTAAGCTTTTATTACTGTACCATATCAAGCCCAAAACTGCCGACGTCCTTTGTGTTCACTGCATATCGACAGAATGTAGGTATGGAGATCAGATTTTTTTTTGCGCAATATGTTTGTTTTTCGATATCGAAACACCTTTATTATAATCACGAATAATGTAAGTAGTATCTGGTATTTATTTACTATTTTCCTTTACTTAGGTTCATAGTCGCCAGAAACTGTAGAAGCAAAACAATAGGTACCTATCTAATGCAAATAACCAAAAGACCTGGTTAAACCGGTCTACAAATTAAATTTGCTGCATGTTAACCAAAACATACTCGTAGTATTTAACTACACTGCCTTTAACCAAGAGTTCGTAGTCTACGACCGGCGGCGGCGCCTGCTCTGAACGCCTCCGTATCTGTTAATTGCTAACAAGATATACAACATGTTGCTATAACCAAAGTTCCAGGCGCTTAATTATTTCGATTCAGCTTGTTCGTGCGTGTTAGTTTTACCTATTACTAGTGGGTTTAATTATTTTCTTAATTACAAGCTGGTGAAGGAAATGAGGATTATACGACTGAGGTATAAGAGGTAATAATATTGTTATTACAAACATGATAGCTTTCCGCAGTTATTTGTTACTTCTTTATATTATGTGACCACGTACCTTCTTCATTACCCAACTGCTTAGTCTTAGGTACCTACCTATTCAAAAAATCCTATACACCGAGCTTAATTACTAGAACTAAAAGAAATGTAACGCTTTGTTCTTTATTAACACTAATAGGCATTATGGATAAAAAGTAGCCTATATGTTACTCAGTGACAATGTAGCTACCTATTGGTGAAAAATGGTTAAAATCGGTCCAGTAGTTTCGGAGCCTATTCGGTACAAACAAACTAACAAACAAAATAATCTTACCTCTTTATAATATTAGTACTTATAGATAATCATAATGACAATGTGTCAAGGTCCCAGACTGCATGTATGGCATTAAGGACAAGCCTCCCCTCCCACAAATAGCCTGCGAAAACCCTCACATTGAACGACTGTAGGGAGTATAACAATAATAGGTAGACTGTGATGTTAATCGTTATGTCTCTCATATACCAGATTAAATTGATGTTTGTGCCTTGTTAATTACCTATAAGTTTTGACAATTATTCAGAATAGTATGTGATATTAGAACTTAATGCTATGTTCACCTACACGTGTTTAATTTGAATTTATATTCGCTCGTTTAAATGCTATCCATTTCAAATCTCTAGATTCACGGTACCTTTAGGCTGTGCTTTAATCTGACAGTCAGTCACAGTAGGTACTGTTTTATATGTAGGTAAGTACATGTATGTAAAATATAAAAAAGATTTATCATATCAATTTAGATAGGTAGACGTACCTACTTGTGCAAAGTCAAATAGGTACAACAATTTACTCCGAAAACAATATTTAGGTACTCACTGTTGCAACAGTTTTCAGTTGATGATAACAGTTTTAATACATAAAATATAATTCATAAATATAAAATAAATTGGTTCTACTACTTTGATTGTACTGGTACCTATTAAACATTTTATCCAAACAATTCTACTTTATTGCTCGGTGATTTTCGAACGGAAAATGGCAATTTTCCGGTCCACAATTGTACGAATCGAGAATTACTGTACATTGCATAATAAATTAAATACAAAGCTTTTTGAGAACCTTTTCACATCATGAGACAATTTTCATGTAAACAATCTTACAATAAACATTTATTTTTTCAGACATATTCCGATTTTACTAAAACTCTGCACAATGTAGAGCAAAAGTGAAAAATATAATATTGTAAAGGTAGACGAAGACTTGATCAGGTAAAATTGATCATGTGGAGTTGTTAATTAGCATGACGGGATCTTAAGGATACCTAAACTTCAAATTGGATCAATACTCACTGTTGCAAAATATAATTCATAAATATAAAATAAATTGTCTCTACTACTTTGATTGTACTGGTACCTATTAAACATTTTATCCAAACAATTCTACTGTATTGCTCGGTGATTTTCGAACGGAAAATGGCAATTTTCCGGTCCACAATTGTACGAATCGTGAATTACTGTACATTACACAATAAATGAAATACAAAGCTTTTTGAGAACCTTTTCACATCATGAGACAATTTTCATGTAAACAATCATACCAATAAACATTTATTTTTTCAGACATATTCCGATTTTACTAAAACTCTACACAAAGTAGAGCAAAAGTGAAAAATATAATATTGTAAAGGTAGACGAAGACTTGATCAGGTAAAATTGACCATGTGGAGTTGTTAATTAGTATGACGGGATCATAAGGATACTTAAACTTCAAATTGGATCAAGTCTCGAACACATCGGGGGATAAACGTGATCATGTGTGAGCGCCTTGGGTCGTCATTTTAGACGATTACAGACACGTACCTCTAAATTTAATAAGACGAAACAAGCCCAGAATCGGCTTTAAGACCCCTAAGCCCGTAATACAGGGATTTTTTCCAAAAACACACAGTAAAACATCTAAGAAGTCCCTTAAACCCGAAGTAACGTAATATCAAATGAAAGTAGGGATTGTAATATTCTACGCTCATTACCATGTCAAAGGCGCCGCATTCGGCTATCAGTCACTCACTCACTCACTCACTCACGCATTCACGCATTCACGTAAGTCTTACCGCAAAGGATCCTTGTTATTTACATTTTCTCACTTCTTATGTTAAAATAATACTTTTAGAAGTAATTGTTTTCGTGTTACGGCTTTACATATTTTAAAAGAGTTCTTGTTGAAAAACTTTTTCTTAATTGACATGTTTTTAGTTCTGAGTAATCGCGTCAATCCATTATGCCTACCTATTGCGGTCTCTGATAGGCCAGCGGACCGTTATTTAGGTGCATTTTTAGGGTTCCGTTTCGTACCTCAAAAGGAAAAAAAGGAACAAGTACCTAAAGGAAAAAATCCGAAAATCGTTAATTTGCAGCTACACAATTTACAATTTGTACGGAACCCACAGGGCGAGCGTCAAATCAAGCACACATCATTGCTATATCTCCTCACCTCCTGTACCATGAGGCCGCTTATAAGCACAAAAACTCACACGCAAAAACACACAAACCCGCAATTTTATCTGTGGGTTATAAAAACAGGTATTTTGTCTGGCGTACCTTGGCCAGTTAAGGCGCTTCCCTGAGCAAATGACCTTGAGCATTCGCTTCCTCTTTGCCGCACCTCACCTGAACAAATAAGGTTGAAAATGGCTATGCGTTTGATTTTAGTTGAATCTCGTGTCCGCTAATATGAAGGAAAATGAATAATATTTCGCAGTTTTAATTTATTTAAAAAAAAATACAACGATATGTTAAAATATTTTTAATTGTTTCTTTAGTTGATTAAATTTTCATTTTGATAGTTACAAAAAAAATAATAGTTATCGCTCAAAATATTGAGTATTTCGAGACGAAAAAGTTTTTTCGAGTACTTTCTTGCGTTTTTTTTATTCAAGATTCTGGATTATTTTTAGAAAATATTTTTGCTTAGTTCTTTTACTGATACATTTGGCTATGCACTGTATTTTTTTGGGCTTTTAATATAGTAGCAACACGGCTAACTTTGCAACGAAAAAGAGGACGTTTTGACGGTGCCCCTGTATGGGTAGCGCCTTAACTCCGCAACAAACTTGCTAACCAAGCTTTCACAAGGTCTATTCTCGCATAGCTTTTTCCAACGCGAAAGAAGATTACGCACGACGGCCAAAAGTCGGTCAAACAAAATGTACACAAATAAACACAAAACTTTTTTTGCGCAAACTGATGTAGTAGACCCTATCTATTCTGTTACTATCTGCTATCATGTCATCGCGCTTGTAGCTTAGGGATTGACAAAGGTACAATCATAATCGCTAATATATTATACATATCATGCGTGAGAACACTCCCTCAGTGATAAGTGTGATAACGTCTGAATCCGGTGAGCTCACGGTGAGATAATTCCTCGAGTGTTGCCAAACAAACTGGAGGAAGTCATGACACGCGCGCGCGTTGCCGACAACCGAAGTGAACATTGTCAGTGGTGAGGTCGAGCCTTCGCAAACAAATTGACAGTTCTCGCAGCGTGTCGTTGCGGAATAGACTAGCAGAAACAACGGTGCGGGAATCAAGTGCGGAATTTTTATCAGCCGATTGCTTGGCCATTACACCATTAATATAGGTACATATTTCAGATATTTCCTCATGATTCACACCATAAAGCTGTAGCTAACTGTAAAGCTGTAATTTCCCCGCAATCTTGACTTCATTAGCAACAACAGGTTCTCGGCGCTCGCGGCCATGTTGATTATAACGTGCTGGGTTAATATCGCATTAGTGTCATGAAGGACAGGTGGCAAGTTCATCGCTTTCTGCATCTTAGTCACTTATGACCGTTCCCAATTACCGATCTATCTATCTATCCCTTTTTAGAGATCGATTTTTAACATTACTTCTATAGAGCTTGTGTCAAAAATCGACCTGTAGCAGGGAAAAGAGCCGACAGATCGGTTATTGGGAATGTCAAATTTCTTCGAGTTTGTAACATCAAGCATGTATTCCTCAAAATGTTAGGCCGACGTGTATACTGTATACCCAAGCAGCAGAAAGTGGTGTAGTAATTATTATATCCTGGAACCATTATTTTATCAGGACCATAACGGGATAGTAAGCACTTAAAACAACGGGGCCCAATTTATAGGCGTATTTATCCTAACTAGAGGTCGCAAGTGGTCGAAGTTAAAGAAAGCGATAAAAAAGTGTACGGAGACCGATAATTATCGGGTTATTGTTTGTTGTAGACGCCAACATAATAAGTGTCATTGTCCGTTTTTTCGCATGCCCTAAAAACAGACAATATCATCTTGAATTACTTCCGAAGCAATACCGCTCCGTGATCTAGTGACGCTTTACGTCCAAATAAGCGTGAAGATGACCGATCCGATATGCTACTATGAACTTCTGAACGCCTGGTACTTTGTTGCCGTAGATGTCACCTGCCGGCTTAGCATGACCACTATAGAAACGGGTTTTGTCTACATAGAAATAGACAAAGTGACAGATTGTAGAAACATTTCTACCGTTTCATTCATAAAACGTAAAAATGTTTCTACAATCTGTCACTTTGTCTATTTCTATGTAGACAAAACCCGTGTCTATCGTGGTCATGCTAGGCCGGCTGGCGTTTCTTCCATACTGACGGGAATTAATACCAGCTGACGTATAATTAATTATACCTATTGCCTCGCATGTCATTATTATGTAGATACCTAACTATAATTAAAAGGGTCCTTTATCAGTATGTAACATTTTATTATTATTGGTAAGCTTTTAAATTCTTTTTTGAATTCATAAAACAACATGCGGTGCCTTTGTGCTTTTGTGGAGTTGTGGTAGCTACTTAGTTATTTGTTTTTACTAATCACTTCAATCAAGATTAAGCATTAAATTAGGAATTCTATGTTGATAGCTATCTGTTCGCTATACTCTATTGTTAGGGAACACGTTTTCCTATACATACTTTGCTACCCCTTTTTACCCTTTTGGGGGTGGAATTTTCAAAAACCGTTTCGTATCGGATGCTTACATAATACAAGGAATACATTCTCAAAATTTCAGGTTTTCGACCAGAGATTTATGCTTTGCGTTGATCCGTCAGTCAGTCAGGAGTCAGGACAAAGCCTTTTAATATAGATAGATAATAATATAGATATCATCAGCTACCTATATCAGCAGTATCGAGGCAGTGGCGCAGGAGAGCCAACAACTGCAACCTGTTTTTTCAATACAGTTATATCACGGCCAGTGGCCATCGTTGCGTTTCCTATAAGGAGTTTTTATTAGCACGGTTTACTTGTCACCTCTTCAGTTGTAATGTGATTTTAATGTCCTAATTATTGGACCTATAAAATCAATGTAAAGGTTCTAAATAATTAGAATCAAAAAACATTGCCAGGCTGTGTTTGACCCAAATGGCACAAGAAGTGTGTCCGCTTTCTACGGTTGTCTACGGTCGCGTGTTTCATTCCCGTATTGAGAAAATTATTTCTATGGCTGGTTTTGGTTATAGATGACTGATGAAGGTAGAAAGTAGGTCTGTACTTAAAATCTTGGTAGTCGAGATGACTTGAGCATAACTTGACGTCTACACAATCATGTAGCTAAATAAAAAGTGGAATGCGCTGCATGAATGGCTGTTCCCCGATAGAATAGGCAGATTGTAATCTGCTTGTCTATTCAGAGCCCCTATCATGAGTTTTTTTGACGTATAGTTTCGTTAACGTAAGCATATTTTGAATTGAAAATACAACAGTCCTAGAACATTTTGATACAATTTTATACAATTTGCACATTAAAAAATACAGAGAAATTTATTAAGTGTTACATTTATATAAATATTGTGTAGTAAACGTATATTTTCAATTCAAAATATGCTTACGTTAACGATACTATACGTCAAAAAAACTCATGATCGGGGAACGGGGTACCTACTGTACCAACACAACACCGCGAGAACTGCCCATTTGTATGCAACGTTCGAGAATAGACTGGGTGTCTTCAAGTCGCGAGTGAATTAAAGAAGAGTAAAGAAGAATATTTTAATAATTGGTTTCTTCTAGGCAAGCGTGCTCCATCGTAGACCGCATCATCGCTTAACATCAGACGAGATGGCGGTCAAACGCAAGCCTATTATAAAATAATAAAATAAGTAAAAAAAAACGTAAGTAACTACTTGTTACCAAACTTGTTGAATGGTAATAAAATTAAGATTTACTATTCCGAAGTTTATTTCGCTGCTAATTCGAAGATTCGGTAGAATTTCTCACTGCATAAATTATATTAGTTATTCAATAACCAGTTCTAGCATTATTATGAACACCATTTTTATTAGGTAGATATAATATACTGACTGTTCCCGCTAGTCCGTAGGTACCTACGCTTAGAAATCCTATAGGTTAAGCATCCGATAAGAAAGGATTTTTGAAAATTCCACCCCTAAGAGGGTGAAAAAGGGTGACTTTGTATGGGAAAATGTGTTTGCTTAGCCTGATCAACTTCAAACTTTAACATTTTTATTTCCGACCTCCACCGGGCGAAGCCGCTAGCAAAAGCTAGTTTATAATATTAGAATTATAATAATTCTGGGAAATTATCACAAAACATTTTTTTTTTTTTTAACTTTTTCCGTCATAATGTATGACGCGTTACCCTATCAGTTAACTCACTATCTCTATGTAATCTTCTGCGTACGTACCTAGTTAATTTAATTTGGTTTAAACATAGACAAGGTTAGTGACGTCATAGAAAAATACTACCTATGGTTTTTAGATGATAGGTTTAACATCTACTACTTAGGAAAATTACCTGTTTTACAGTAGCGTCATCTCTTATTTTATTTTATTCCGAAGTTTCCTGTGTCGCCACAGCTCGCCACAGGTCGCCACAGCTCCTAGAGGTTGTGCTGTGTTGACAGCGGGGTACCTGCTTATCCCCTAAGGTGTCGGCATTTTTTTTTTTAAATGGCCTCTCGCAGTTTGCGTCTAACAGCTACTAATGCTTAACCGAACTTCTGGAGAGGACTTACAAAATGCCTCCAGCCAGGCTTAAAATCAATAAAAACAAAGCTGTCAGCACAGCGAATCCTCATTTTGAAGGGTTGGCACGCATGTGGTAATAAACTATATTACACAGCGTGAAGTGTGATTTTATTGTCAAATACAAAATTTTAATCAAATCGATAAATATCTACCTACAAATATTAACAGTTACATTTAAAAACCAGTTCAAAATCGGACTACTTTACTCACTACTACAACTTTTACTTAAACCGTAGTTGAACCGCACTTACGTATAGTAAGCACAACTGCAAGTGACGTGAGCGGAAGTCTTGCAAATTCATCATAAAACATAACAAAACAACTACGCCCACATTGCACCGCGCATATTTTAATCCGGGCCAAAGTGGAGGCTCGGGTTAGAGCTTTTAAGGCTGCTACATCTCCCCTCTCACTCACACGCTAAGAAAAAAGATCGCTGTCCCTCTCTCCCCGCCGAGCACGCCAACTAGCGGTAACCCGGCGGACTAGTTGACAGTTGCCTAAGCGCATGCTCTTTGTATTGTGTCGCGTTCTTGTTATTACTACGTTAATTCGTTTTACAAGTGTATTAAAACTTCTTAAAACAAAATGCATGAAAATGAGTGTGATTATGAAAGTGAGCGGAACAAAAAAGTGAGTTTGTGTCAGTAAATGGGTGCCCGTGGTATTGTTGATATACCAGGATTGTTTTTTACTTGGAGTCCGAAGAACAGTATCAAAATAAAGCTCAAACGTATGTATTTTCCTTCTTTTTTTTATTTCTTCTGTTTCAGTAGAACATTATTATAAACTCAAAATGAAATTAACAAAATAACAACTTTAAAAAAATATGAAGCTAAAACGACCCTTAATTGTTTAAAAAACCCTAAAGTACATATTCAATTAAAAGTTTAATTTGGCTAACTCAAATGCTTTCATTAACATCTTCTGTAAGTAATGAAGCCTGGTAATATTTAAGGGTTAGTTAATTAAGAGTTATGTAATTCGATAATAATGAAGAAAAATACCGTTAATAAATTGCCAATTGAAAATATATAAAACATTTTTTTACCCGAATAACGATTATAAAGATGTTGGCTTCAAAAATAGGGTCTAAGAATGAACCTGAGTTTTATATACATTTATAATAAAATAATGTCTGTACATAATAAATAAAATGTATTTAATATTCTACAAATATAACGCTACAAAAAAGGTAGATGCTTGTTACAGATTCATCATTAATTTTTTCCCTTAGTTCAACCGTTTTTGTTATGCTCGTACTATCGACATTATTGCTATTCTTTAAATATACAAACAATGTTCATATACGAAGATTGCTCACTGTTGATAGTAAGTAACAATAACTTATACTTACTTAGAACCCTCTTTGTCACATAGGTATCCTATGCAATTTACGACCTTCCTTGCTGTTTAAAAATGCGCTGCAAGCCCCCAATTTTTCCTCACATTATATACTTTAATTTTTCCACAACACAACCTCGATTCCGGCTGTATATAAAATGCTTAGTTTTTAATTTGAAATTTTGCCAACGTCTGCGGCTGTTGACGCAAATCGCGGCGCGCATTTTAAACAGCGGGTAACATTCGTTAGCAAATTCCTTCTGCTATATTCGGTTTAGTTGAGAATAATAATCGTGTTGCAGCGAACGGGTTATGGTTCTAGGAAATTTATAAGGCCATGCTTGCTTGTGTATATAGTTTTAATTGCGACCTGTGATATGGCGGTCACCGTAATCAGTAATTGTGCTTGCGTCGCCATTTTTAGCGCGCATTTCCGAGCCAATTTGTAAATATAATATAAGTTACAACTCTGTCAGCTGACGCTTATTTGTATTTGCAATTGAACGTAGTTAAACAGACTCGAGCAACAATTTTGTATTTTTGCCAAAAATTTGTTTAAAGATGCCAAAATAATTACAAACGTCTTTGGCATTTAGATTTAACTTACATTTCATGAAATTGAGGGTTTACCTACTTAATTTTGCTTAATTACGTCCAGTTTAAAGTTTGTTTTAAAAATGGCTTTTTGATTAGGAATGACATGTTTTTCCCCGATTCCTATGGTCTACCGACTCTTAGCGGCTTACACTCTTCTTTACCAATCAATATTCAGCAGGCATTACCGAAGGCAATGTTTGATATGCAAAACATTCCTTTTTAAGATAGGAACCAGTCATTTAAGCGTAATTCATAACTAGGCCTTTTAGATTAAATCATTATTTAGAAACTAAGAAAGATAAGTCTTGTGTACCAGCCGGCCTAGCATGACCACGTTAAAAACGGGTTTTGTCTACAGAAGAATAGACAAAGTGACAGATTCTATAAAGATTTCTATCGTTTTATGCATAGGTAATGAACAGAATAAATGTTTCGATTCTTCAGTAGAAAAAAATCTGATAAACCAAGGACGGGTCGCCGCGTGCTCGGACAGAAGAGATAACGATTTGGATAAAAAAAACTTTGTCTATTCTTTGGTAGAATAGGGATAGAATTGGTCATGCTAAGCATGCTGGAATCTTGAAAACAATACAAAAAATTAAAATGCTCATTAGGTACGAGTATGTGCTTCTGAACTTATATTCACACAACAACGTACCGATAAAACCGCGTCGGTACATTTTTATCGCCCGTCGACCAATCGTTGTTATGAATTTAATGTTCAACAAAGCATTAAAATTAAACAAGTGCATTACTAATGCAGCTATACCTAGAAACATTCCATTGCGATAAAAATGTAGGTTGATACCAGCGTTGCCAGACGTCCCGATTTTGGCGGGACGTCCCGATTATTTAGCCCAAAATTTAATGTCCCGCGCGGGACAGGTTCAGTCCCGCTTTTGGAGGATTACTCGATGGTGCCCTTTAAACTGCTTTCCTGAACGCGTTTTTTTCCAAGTGAATTTTAAATACTCGGATACGGGAAATAAATGCACCGTAAAAATTAAAGCAGAATTACTCATTCAATTCAATCTGGAGCTATCCTGTGCAGAGTTCTTCGATTAACTGCTGATTCATTTGCGTTTTTTTATTGTCCCGCTTTCGACAAAATAATCCTGCTTTTTTTACTCAAAAAGTTTCAAAATCCCGCTTTGCCCGAAAAAAAATCTGGCAACGCTGGTTGATACCTAAGTTTATGCTGAAGAAGCTAGTTCGTGTAGCTCAGACGGTTGTGAATAATTTACATGATGTACCACTTAGCTTGGAAGATCAAGACGCAACTTAAGTAGGAGAAATGTTACAGAGATGTGAATTAAAAACGTTTTAGTATTCTTCAAACGTGTAGGTAATTATTACGTGAATCAAATGAATAGGTACGTAGGTAGTGACAGACTGCATTTTGGAGTGCTATACTATATTTAATTGTCTTTGAGACAAAACGTAAACAATGGAACAACAATGACATGTTAAGATGAACTAAAACATCAATAAATTACGGTGCATCGCGTGATTTTGAATTCAGTACCTAGGGTTAGAGTTCCACTATTTACGTTTTTTCTCAAAGTCAGTTGATCATAGTATAGTTTACCTGCTGAAAATAATATTAAAGTGGCGGCAAATACATCTTAGCGACGTACGATTTGACGATGAAATGCTATTTAATACACCACAATGTTGTCAAGATAATCAACTCCGACTTAGGGCGGGTTGCTTCAAACCATCTGTTTTCGTAAGTCAGTACGTAATCGTTAAGTCAGTATGAAATTGTCGTACAAGCCGCCATATTTGATGGTTACAGATACGTAACTGTAAGTTGAAACAACATGGCCTTAGGGCGGATTGCTTCAAACCATCTGTATTCGTTAGTCAGTACGTAATCGTTAAGGCCATGTTGTTTCATCTTACAGTTACGTATCTGTAACCGTCAAATATGGCGGCTTGTATGACAATTTCATACTGACTTAACGATTACGTACTGACTTACGGATACAGATGGTTTGAAGCAACCCGCCCTAAGTCAGTATGAAATTGTCGTACAAGCCGCCATATTTGACGGTTACAGATACGTAACTGTAAGTTGAAACAACATGGCCTTAAGTCTACACTAACTTACCACTATCGTGTTAAAACCATTCATTTAGGTACTTTAGCTTTTAACTTTACTTTAACTTTAGCTTTCGTCCAAAAATATTTAAAAACAGACTACGAGCAAAGCGGTAACTTAATGGATATGTATTCAGTTCTATTCGGTAGACATAGTTACATCTGTATGCCTTCATCTTATCCAGCCGGTCTATTCTGTAAAAAATCACTACCGATTTAAGTGATCGATCAGTCAAAAGTCAATATATTCGGAAATAAGCCGTGAGTTGCCAGTGAGTTTTTACGGAACACCAATGCAAACTCGGAACCGCTTCGAAAAGTGCAGCCCAAATACGAGCAAGTCCAATTCAACTCTGTCAATCGACCTTATACGTAGCGAAATGGCGCTTTCTCTAGAATTTGGGGTCACATAACGGGGGACACTTTATCGTTATTGAATATATAATATTATAGCATCACGCATGACTGTGGGTCAGCGGTTGCGTGTTTTAGATCACGCTGTATCAGGCCGGAATTAGGCCATTGCACTAGATGGTGTTTCTTAAAGCGTGGTTGCATTTAGTTTGAGTTGCCGATTGTAAAATAAAATGAGGAAATTTTCTATCACATATTATGATATAGATGACCCATTTCAACTATCCCCCTTACATAAAGACGATGATTAAATTAAACAGCCCTCAAGTGTCAATTTTCATCTCTATTCATTGTCATACAAATGACAGGGATAGTTATATATTTAATCAGTGGTTAAAATTAAGAAGCGTCTAAGGCCTAAGTTCACCGACAAGATAACAGTCCGGTAAATTGAAAACGGCCGTTTAACATGACTTTTTGTATAGAAAAAGATATGATAAACAATCATTTTCAATTTAACGGACTCTTATCTTGTCGGTGAACATAGCCCCAAGCACAGATAATATAATACTATACGTACAGATGCCTCATCTCATACAAAGAAATGTGACCGATTTAGCGCGGGCTATCTTCGGGCAATACATTTTTCCGTGCTTAAAGCATTTTTCAAAATTTGAACAAATATTTTTCATGATGTATTTTTTCATGTTCTCAATTTTACACAAACTTCAATAACAAATCAATACATATAACGCCATCTATTATGAGTTATTTCAACAAATGTTACTTTGTTCCTGATGAGACCCCGTGCCCCAAGTAAGGGAGTTACCAGTTTTAAGGTAGCTATGTCGGGTAAAAAATGCTTTTACGCGATTTCGAAGTTGATCATTACCTAGTAAATTGACCGATATTCGAATACTGAACACAGTCCTTCAATAGGTAGGTAGTGTAGTAGAGTAGGTACCTATATCGCAGGCGCGTGCAGTGCGTATAGGCAAGTAGGCAGTGACTACCTCTTAAGGTTCAATAAAACCATTTTAACTATTACTACATCAATATACATCATTTTATATCAATAATTAGTCATGATTGATATATTTTATTTATGTAGTAACAGTTAAAATAGTTTTATTGAATCTTATGAGGTAGGCACTGCCTACTTGCCTATATGCACTGCACGCCACTGCTATATCGTTAAACCAGTCTGTTTATAATGAGATTACTGTTCTAAAAATGGTACAGGAAAAGTTGCTACCTTTGAGAACTATGCCAAACAGGTTTAAAAGTATGGTAAAGCTTTTTGTAGTAACTACCTATCTATACGACAGATTTCTTGTCCTACTTACCTAAAATATTAACATGTTTCATTATAAATCCCATAATAATGTCACATTTAATTAAAACAAATGAATACTAAAATCTCGAAACGGATAACGCAAAGGTATTTGATAATTTAAAACGACCTCAAAGTGAGTAATTATGAGATTCCTGCGTGAATACATTGAGAACATAATGACTTAGGCGCACAATGGATTAATAATGGCGTAGTGTAATAAGATAATTGTCGGTTTACATGCCTTAAACAATTACAATCTATAGGCTTTATTGTTTGTTAATTTTTTAATCAAAATATCTTTTAAACGGAAGTCAACATTTCCGGGCTCAGTTTGCTGGCAACATAAAGTTAAATGTACCAGCCTAGACCCTGGTACAGTCAACGACATAACTGATAAACGAAACAGATGACATTCAAAGAACACAAACTCTTGAAATCTTGACTAGGTAATAATGTCTTAGGTTTTCGCGATTACCATCTATACATTATATTAAAACAAATCGCGTATATTACAGATTTTTACCGAGTCGTCCTGCGACCACGAACGCTGCAAAGTGTTCGAAACGTCAGGAAAAATCTGTAAAAATCTGTAATATACGCGATTTAATCCGTTTAAACTTGTTTTATTATCTTGACTAGGTATTACATGGAATGCTGTAAAACAATATATCGAATATTCATGTGTCAATTTAGATGTTAGGTATGTAAAAGTATCAGTGTCACTGAACGCAAATAATTATGCTGTTCTTTTAAAGGCACAGGTGCGATAATATCGGTCGATAATAACGTATGCGTTATTGCGATAATGTATCCCTGTTTTGTCTACACAGCTGCGTTTTTATCGTCCGAAATTTCCAACGTGTGTGCGTTACTGCGATGATGACAAATCGTTAACGCATCGTTTTTATCGCAGCAGTGTGTAAGATTGCATGCGTCTTAATGCAAAATATACTTACTAAGAACAAATATCGCAATAACGCTTTCGATATTATCGACCGATATTATCGCAAATATGTGGTGAGCCTTTAATAATTTAGTTCCTACACCTTTACTAGGTAATTGATAAATAAACTAACATCTATTTAAGTTTTCGAAATTCTAATAACCCGACAACGCGGAAGAACATTTATTTCAATTAATTGGTTCGTAATATTATCTAAAATAGATAGAGTGAGAGTGCTTGTAAATCTAAAAAGATTATCAAGAAAAATACTTCCGCGCACGTTTGCTTGTTTTTTCATAGTCAGATATGGCCACGGCTGTCTAACTGCCAATTAGTTTGTTTACGAAGTAATAAAACCAATTAACAGGTACTTGCCTTGTGAATTAGTGTATGTTACCTTATAGAAAACTAATGGGTATATTTGTGAGGTATTGTACAGCATATTGATGTGGAAGGGGCCCCAGCAGTGGATGTCGCACCAAACAAATAAACATTAAGAAACCTACCAGCAGATACGTTGTGACGGAGTCATCCTTCATTCATCATTTAGTGCTGACGATCTTCCATTACTGGCCACTTCATCCACTCCATTCTTCCAGATTTAAACTTCAAATTTCAAAATTAGAACATCTCATATTTTTATGCATTTATTTCATTGTTTCGTCATTCTTGGTCTGGTCTCCAACGACATCACTTGTGGACCGCTGAACCGCTGTACTATTATTTATTACGTACAAATTATAATTTATAACAAGTGTGCAATACTATCAGTTAAGAGTCTTTTTTATTAGTTATTGTTGTAACTTCTGTGTACAGTTATTAAGTGCTAACAATTCAATTCAATTATTCTTTACAAACCATCTACATCACAATTCCAACTCTCCCAATCCTCCTGTTTTATTTCGTATCAAGATTAGCCGAGGCTGAGAGGTCAGAGGGAGGAAGGTCCTCCGTGACAACGTTATGTAAAGATACATCACATATCGACGGTCCCTATGTACAATCCCCTAACTATAAATGACAAATTTTACAGGAGAGCGCTTCAAATATTTAAACGCGCGTACGGTCAGGGAAAGGGATCCTTTAGCTGGTACACTATCATTCATAATTGGTCGTATATTCAAACTTCCAAGCAAATCCGAATCCGAATTGCTTCGAAGTTTGAATATACGACCAATTATGAATGACTAGCTTCCGCCCGCGGCTTCGCCCGCGTTTTTGGGATAAAAAGTAGCCTATGTGTTATTCTGATGTATAAGCTATATTACAGTAAAGTTTCATCAAAATCCGTTTAGTAGTTTTTGCGTGAAAGAGTAACAAACATCCATACATCCATCCATACATATTTACATCCTCACAAACTTTCACGTTTATAATATTAGTAGGATAGGATAGTGTACCTAATGCTAAGGGATCCCTTTCCCTGACTGTACATAATGTTCTACAAGATAAAGGGCACTGGCAGACGCCCATAGAACGCTGGGCTTCAGATTGTGTAAGTCGGTACAGATATGAAATTAGTTTGTTGTGATCGAGTATTTCAAGAGTATTTAAATTCATTTTTTATTTGTTTTTGTACGTAATTGGGTTAAAGAGAAATCTTCGTATTTGTGACAGTGAGGTTAAGTATGGTGTGAATGATCCAATGAAGTACAGCCCGACTAATGAGTTCTCAATTCAAAGGTTTTAGTTGCTGTCGACATGATATTCTGTGGAAGCACGCGCCAACCAGCATGCACCCGTTTTTGTTTTATTGTTTTTTTTGAAAATGTCAACGGCATTATCATTTTATTTCTTATTTATTTCGATTTTTGATTCCAATTCTTAATCTCTAAGATAAATTAGGCATAGAACAATTAAAATATATTTTTATTTTTGGTTAAGCTTTTATTACTGTACCATATCAAGCCCAAAACTGCCGACGTCCTTTTGTGTGTGGTTTTATTAAATTAAATTATACGATAGCTTAGGGTGGCCTGAAGGCCACGAAAACAAAAAACACAAATCACGTATGTACCACTTAGGGGATTATACGTAGGTATATACCTAGTAGTAGGGTATAACAATTAGTTATAGGTAAACACTATGATCTATGATACAAAGAATAAAAAAAATTAGCTAACTTACATAGATGATAGTACCTACTTATTACTATGTAAGTTACCTTAATTTTCTGGATTCTTTGTCACATTCGTTTGTTGTTTTTTATTTGTCCACATTTTACTCCATACTCCATATATGAATTAGCTAAGTGGGTTAGTAGGTACTAGTAGTACTACAGCCCATGGGAACGCAATAACACGTAAATTCTCAAACTCACGTCAAAACACCCCATCGATTTGGATGAGCGAGCCAAACAGTTGCGCTGACATATGGTAACAAAACACCATGGTACGGCGTGTTGCAACCGTCATGCTTGCGTTGTTTGGCCGACTCAACTTTCCTTTGCCGATAAATGATTGTAGGTAACGTCATAAAAAATACGTGGTGGTATGTCGGTTTGGGTTTATTTCCTTACATTGTGAGCAGATACAATTCGATGGCATATGGCTGCTGTATTTATCTAAACACACAATGAATTCCGTAAAGTGGGAGACAGTTAAAATTCTAATATTTGCAGCCGCATGTGACCGCTTGTGCATTTTCTAATTGACTGGTAATTAATTAATTATAACAAGAAATTTCCCTTTATTTTATTTTCCCATACAAGTCTTGTCTAATCAAGCGCAAATTCTGCCAAAAAGGAGACACCACTCTAGTGTATGTTATTATTAGAAGTGTGTTACATTTTATTATTTTTCATTGAAAGAAAGAAAGAAAATTATTTATTTGACACTCGCACAGTAGGTAAATTACATGGGTAGGTACATACATAAAAAGAGAAAACAAAAGTATGAAATAAAAAAAATAAAAGTACAAAGTAAGGTAAAATAGTAAAACCTGTACGAGGCCAAAAGGTTCCTATCTCAGCATAGTACCACGACATTTAAAAATAAATGCCATAGCGCTGGTATTCTGATAGGGCCCAGTGATGCCACGGGCAGCCACAGAACTATGCAAACATGTATCCAAAAATACTAGCAAATATTGCATTGCAATCTATACTAATATTATAAAGCTGAAGAGTTTGTTTGTTTGATTGCGCTTTTCTCAAATCCTTCTATCGTTCTAAGGTTTGCTGCAAGAAAACTTAATTTTGAGTTAAGCTCGATAAAATATTTATGAAAATAAAATTGTATTTTATATTTGAGTTTACAATTAAAAATATGGAAACTTGGAACTTGGAACATTGTTAGAAAAAGTATCGGAAAAAAAATATTTTCCTAAAATGTTACCTCTCAGTTACTTACAAAAATATTGTCTCATATACCCTATCGATACAATATGTTACTTATGTATGTTTTAGTTAGTTACCTACGTTTTCGCTTTAGCAAAAGTATTAGAATTCTACTGGAATAATATCTAAAATCAAGTTTCTTGTCTCATTATAATCTTAGCGTTTTCAAGCGTCTGCCATGCGTAGAGTTAAAAGAAGCCACCCAATCAATCGTCACCCCTTCGGTCACGATTGATTGGGTGGCTTCTTTTAACTGTGAATACAAAGGGGTGTTTAAATCTGATTCAGCTAGGCCTAGAAGTCTAGAACATTATCGCATACATTTCGGTATATAATCCTACTATCCTAATCCTACTAATATTATAAACGTAAAAGTTTGTGAGGATGTAAAGATGTATTGATGTATAGATGTGTTGTAATAATACTGGCTTTATACTGTCCATGTGTATTCAAAATTCTTCTTGGTCTATGTAACTAGGTTACCTGTTACTTCATTAAATAACAAACCTGATGAAACACATCTTTTCTTTTATTCTCAAATACAAAATTACAACAAATCGTTATCAGCACGAGTATAGCTCAAGTATTTGTTCTTTTTGTTTATTCAAGAAAAGTAATGCGTGTTTTCGGTAATAATTTGTTGAAGTGATTTTGTGCGATTTTTTGGGTAATAGTTCTTCGTGTACTCTTATGAGATGGCGAACCCTAATGGAGACACAAATGAGCGAGGTATGCGTAATTCCTCAATTCCAACTTTCACCTTACATAATAGAGAAGGGTATAGTACGTGGAAATTTAAAATGCGTAATTATCTTATGCATGAGGAATTGTGGGAAGCGATCAGTGGCTACCCAACAGGGATGAACGTTTCTAATGTCACAAAGATGAGGAACGATCAGAAGGCACTAACAAAAATTTGTCTTACCCTTGAATCATCTGCAATTACGCATGTGCGAAGTGCAACCACGGCAGTTGAAGCATGGAAAGCTCTACAAAATGCTTATGAGGACAAAGGTATGGGTCGGCGTTTATATTTAGAACGGAAGTTATACAGATTGAGACTTGAAGACTTTGATAATAATATTGAGTCGTATATCAATACTGTTATTTCCACTGCCCAAGATTTGGCGGATATAGGCAAAGTAATAGATGATGCGTCCATAGCTGCTATTCTATTGGGAGGTCTAACGTCGAAATATGACCCATTATGTATGGCTCTCGAAAATAGTAATGTTAACGTTACCAGCGAACTGGTGAAGTCAAAATTACTGAACGAAATGTCCAAGGAAAGCTCGATAAAACTGGAGAGAGCTATGAAGTCAAAGGTTGATGCCTCTTCTTCAAAGGTTGATGCTTCTTCTGTTGAGTCAAAGGCAAAGAAAATTGTGTGTTATGGTTGTGGAGCATCTGGTCACAAAAGACCAAACTGTCCTCTAAAGAAAAAGAAGTTCATGAAAAGGAAGAATTCAACTAATAACGACTCGACCTCTGTGTCTGCTTTAGGAGCAACGAATAAAAAACTTTTTTAACAAAAAATAACCGACTTCAAAAATCCACTACAAAGAAAATAATAATTTTGGTTTCGGAAGTCGGTGGCTTTGGTTTTTGTTTGCTTTTTTTGCCACCGACTTCCGAAACCAAAATTATTATTTTCTTTGTAGTGGATTTTTGAAGTCGGTTATTTTTTGTTAAAAAAGTTTTTTATTTTTCCCTTTTTAGTTCTTTATCCCGTGTTAGATTACTTTCACGAATTCGTTCAACAGTAAATCTTCTACGGAGTGTGTACATTTATGCCTATAACTTTGTACATAGGAATGATTACATAATGTATTATATACTAAAACCTTCCTGAAAGTATGTAGATTACGTTAGTGAAAACCCCATCCAAATCGAATCAGTAGTTTTTGAGAAAATCGCGCACATACAAACATACATACATACATACAGACATACATACATACATACATACATACTTACATACATACATACATACGGGACGAATACAGAACCTCCTTTTTTGAAGTCGGTTAATAATTATGACATGGACAAATGGTACATTGATTCAGGCGCTACCAGACATATGACTTCAAGACGAGATTGGTTTGTAGACTTAAAGCCTATTGAAAACAAGGTAACAGTTGCAAACGGGACTAAGATTGACGCTGAAGGCATCGGTAAAATATCTTTAAATACCGAAAACAACGTCAATACAATTAATGATGTGATGTATGTACCTAACTTGCAAACAAATCTTCTATCTGTGAAGACAGCAGTAGAAAAAGGGTTTACTGTAATGTTTGATAAGTCTGGTTGTAATTTCTTTAATTCAAAAACCTTCTCCTTTACAGGTGATGCGGTTCTACATGGCTCGCCCTGTGGTGGTTTGTACACACTTGATTGTGCGGTGAATATTCCCCAATTTAGAGCCTATGATGTGCACTCTGATTCTATATCTAAGTATCAGGTATGGCATAAGCGTTTAGGACATTTATGTCGCGTCGGTATGAATCTGCTGAAAAATAGTCATAAGGTTATTGATTATAAGGATGTGGATAAAAATCCATGTGTAGCTTGTGTTCAAGCGAAAAAAGCTCGAAAACCGTTTAAAGCAATTACTTATAAAAGAGCAACTTCAATATTAGAACTGATCCACTCTGACCTTTGTGGACCAATGTCAGTTAGCTCCTTTCAGGGTAATAAATACTTTTTAATTTTTATAGACGATTTTTCGAGAACTATATTTATATATTTTATTTCTTCGAAAACAGAGGTAAAGGATAGATTTTGTCACTTCCAGTCTATGGTTGAAAGACAAACTGGGGCTCAAATTAAAACAATAAGGACGGATAATGGGAACGAATTCGTCAATAGTGAATTCTCAAGTTATCTTAGATCTTGCGGTATTCAGCATCAAACTACGGTACCATATAGCCCTCAGCAAAATGGTGTTGCCGAGCGCACTAATCGCTCAATTGTAGAAAAGGCACGCTCTCTTATGGCTGAAAGCGATCTTTCTAAGGCTTTTTGGGAAGATGCTGTTCGAACGGCTGTGTATCTGAAGAATAGATGCCCACACCGTGCCTTAAATAATAAAACTCCTTACGAGTTGTGGAATGGTTGCAAACCAGACCTAAGTAATCTCAGAGTTTTTGGGTGTAGAGCTCTTATACATATACCTTCTTGTCACCGTAAGAAATTGGATCTTAAAGCTGATGAAGCTATATTTGTAGGCTATACAGAAGATCCTAATAGTTATCTTTTTAGAAATTCATCTTGTCCTAGATCCTTACAAAAGTCTAGAGACGTTACATTTTTTGAAGATTGTTTTTCTTCTTTAAATAATGTCAACAACATTAAGACTTCTACTGAACCTTTAGTACTTTCTAATAGTCTGCCTATACAGGAAGATACCAGTACAGTTCAAGAGTCTTTTGAACATATTCCAGTGGTCACTGTTGAACCAGCTCCAGGCCATACTGTTGTCACTGAAGATCAGACAGCTGAAACTGATCAATTTTTTGAAGCAATTGAGGAAGCAATAGTTTCTACTGGTCAAACTGATGGAGAACGCAGATATCCTACAAGAGACCGGAAACCCCCTAATTACTTCTCATACCAAGTTTCTAGTCAAGCGTCTGATGAGCCTAGAACTTATAATGAGGCTACGTTGGCTGATGATGTTGAAAAGTGGCAGATGGCAATGACGAATGAATATAATTCATTGATGAAGCTGAAGACATGGAAATTGGTTGACAGAGAAAACAAGAAAGTTATACCATGCAAATGGGTTTATAAGTTAAAGAAAGATGCAGCAGGAAATGTTGTGAAGTACAAAGCAAGATTAGTTGCTAAGGGATTTACCCAGACGCCAGGTGTAGATTATTCTGAGACATTTGCTCCTGTCGTGCGGCACTCCTCCTTGCGTACTCTACTGGCTCTCGCAGCCGAATTGGATTTGAAGATGCGTCATTTGGACGTTGATACTGCATTTTTAAATGGAGATTTGCAAGAGAAGGTCTATATGGAGCAACCTCAAGGTTTTAAAGTAAAAGGTATGGAGAACAAAGTGTGTCTCTTACAAAAATCTTTGTATGGACTTAAACAAGCTCCACGTGCCTGGAATATAAAGTTAGATGAAACTTTATCATCTTTTGGTTTTATGAAAACTCCATCTGAGCCATGTGTGTATACCAAACTGTTTGGAAAAGAGTTGGTTATCGTTGCAGTCTTTGTCGATGACATAATTGTTTTTTATAGTAATGACAAGACGTTTGACATCGTCAAAGATGACTTGCAAAAATATTTTTCGTTAAAAGATTTGGGCTATTTAAGCTATTATCTTGGTTTAAATATAACCAGAAAAAATAATGAAATAAAAGTAAATCAGAAAAATTATATAAATAATCTTTTACAAAAGTTTGGAATGGAGAATTGTAAAACTTGTACAACTCCACTAACTGGAAAACTGGAGGTTAGTACCAGCATTGATAGTGATCATAATCTAAAAACGTATCCCTATCAAGAATTAATTGGTTGCCTCATGTTCCTGAGTGTTAATACTCGTCCAGACATCGCATACGCGACTAGTTACCTGAGTCAGTTCAATACTCGGTACAACAAGACTCACTGGTTAGCCGCGAAGAGAGTCTTACAATATCTAAAGGGTACATTAGATTACTCGATTTGTTATAGAAAATCAAGTATGCCCCTTGTAGGATTTTGCGATGCCGATTGGGCAAACTGTAATATAGATCGCCGTTCTTATACTGGTTACTGTTTCAAATTAGCAGGCAGTTCGGTTTCATGGGCCTCGCGGAAGCAGCAAACCGTAGCTTTGTCCTCAGCGGAAGCCGAGTATATGGCAATAACTGAAGCTACGAAGGAAGCGATTTATTTAAGGAGGTTTATCACTGAAGTAATTTCAGATCCTATGGTAAGGCAAAGGTTATTACCTCATACCGTAACTATTTGTACCGATAGTCAGAGTGCACAGAGTTTGGCACTAAATCCGGTGCACCACCATAGGACGAAACATATAGATACCAGATATCACTTTATTAGAGAAAAGATAAGTGATAATTCGGTAAACTTAAAATATACCAAATCAAGTGATATGCCAGCTGACATCTTAACTAAAAGATTGCAGCGTGTGGCACATTGTAGATGTGTACTTGGCTTAGGTTTAGTGTAAATATATTTTTACACTTTTACTTCAGTACAGTTTAGTATACATTTTCATATTGTTTTCCTTTTAAATTGGTATATTTTGAGTCCTTTTTATATGTTATTTGTTTGTGAGAATTTTGATTAAGGGGGCGTGTTGTAATAATACTGGCTTTATACTGTCCATGTGTATTCAAAATTCTTCTTGGTCTATGTAACTAGGTTACCTGTTACTTCATTAAATAACAAACCTGATGAAACACATCTTTTCTTTTATTCTCAAATACAAAATTACAACAAGATGGATGTATGGATGTTTGTTACTCTTTCACGGAAAATTTACTGAACGGATTTTGATGAAACTTTACAAGAATATAGCTTATACATCAGGATAAAACATAGGCTACTTTTTATCCCAAAAATGCGGGCGAAGCCGCGGGCGGTAGCTAGCGTTCAAATATACGCAGTCGATCTTTTGTTTTTTCTAATAATTTTGTTTATCTTATTTCCATTCAACTTAATTTTACCGCAGAATAAACAGACCCATTCCTTATTCTTCAAGAGACTTCGAGACCTCTCAACTTCACTCTCCGAAAATAAACGTTATCTTTCATTATACAACTCTATTTGTTTAGTCTGTGCTCGTTTGTTTAATAATTACACAACAACATTGTAACCACAGTGTCTGGCGAAACCCCAAACATGTACATACTTACTTGTTTGAAGTCATCTACGGTGAAAGTAAATATATCGTAAACTAAGCCTAACTGTACCCAAGACTATGTATTATCTGTTGGCTAGACTACCTAATGATAATGGAACCTAAGTAACCGTCGCACTCAAAGGGGTAAAGTTTTGTATTCACTTGTGTGCCTGCGGCAAAGCCTTAGCGACCGTGTTGACGACACGCGACGCCGCAGCCGCGCTGCCGCCGCAAAATTATTGGTACTTGTTAGTGTTACATTGCTGCAAAAATAATAAAAGGTCATAGCAGCAATGTAACACTAACAAGTTAACAACTATCAACTACCAACCTACCAACACCAATAATTTTGCGGCGACGGCGTCGTGTACACGAGCGCTTATGTTTCCACACTTTCCAAGTTTCCGAACATTTTTGTGATGCCAAATGATATCAAGCGAATTATTCTATCACTTATAGAAAATGGGGTTTAATTAACCATTCACCGAATTATGCCTCTATTAGAAAGCAATAATACCATCCCTAACCACCAATTCGGCTTTAGACAGCAACACTCTACAATCGAACAAGTGCACAGAGTAGTTGATAGAATTAGAAAATCACTAGAGGAAAAAGAGTACTGTTCATCTGCTTTCTTGGACATCCAGCAAGCTTTTGACAGAGTCTGGCACGAGGGTCTGCTTTGTAAGATAAGGACAAGTCTTCCACACAGCTACTACATCCTGCTGAAATCATATCTCACAGATAGAATGTTCCAAGTAAAAGAATCTGAAGCAACCTCCAAATTGTACGAAATAAGAGCAGGGGATTGATTCTCGCGGGTTCGATATTGATATCGAATTCCATATATATTGCAACAAATGTCAAAATGGTAGGGATTCTGACAGTTGTTGCAATATATATCGAATTCGATATTAATATCGAACCCGCAAGAATCACCCCCCAGGCGTGCCTCAAGGTTCAGTCTTGGGACCGATTTTGTACACCCTATACACCTCAGACCTACCACAGGTAGACGGAGTAATGACTGCTACATATGCCGACGACACAGCAATAATGGCGAGTAATAAATACCCTGACGTAGCCACAGAGCAACTCCAACAAGAACTCGACGCTATTACAAAGTGGCTTCAAAAATGGAGAATTAAAGCTAGCGCAACAAAGTCTGTGCAAGTAACTTTCACACTTCGGAAAGAAAACTGTCCTCCTGTGCATCTTGAAGACTCTATTTTACCACACAAAGACAGTGTAAAGTTTCTGGGCCTACATCTGGATCGTCGTTTGACGTGGAACCAACATATTAGAAGCAAAAGAGAAGAGCTTAAAATACGACATAGAAACCTCTATTGGATGCTGGGTCGAAACAGCGTGCTATCTATAGATAACAAACTTCTAATATATAAGTCTATATTGAAACCAACTTGGATGTATGGCATTCAACTTTGGGGAAGTGCAAGTAATTCAAACATCACAATATTGCAAAGAATGCAGAACGTAATCTTAAGAACAATAGCACACGTCCCATGGTTTATTACCAATTCTGAAATCCACACACACTTAAATATGACCACTGTGAGAGAAGAAATTCAGGGCTCATCAAAAGCGGCTTGAATACCACCCGAACTTACTTGCGGCGAGTCTAATCACGCGCAGCTATCAAAAACGTCTCAAGAGAAAAGACATTCTACATTGACATCTCACCTTATGAATACGAGTAGCTGTCCTCATTGGAGGATGCACTCGACCTGACAAGATCTCACAAACTATCTGCTTATAGTTGCCTACTGATTGCAGATCAACACAGAAAAAAAAAAAAAAAAAAAATTAACCATTCACTAACGTTTAAAGTATGAGTGCTTTAATTCTTGGTGATTTTGTGTGTTACAGTCAATTGTTTTTCACAAATTCTTATCTCACTGGCACAAAATAAAAGCACTTTCAAGTTATCCTATGATTTACGATCTAAGGGCCTGTGCACACCACGATTTTTTAGCGCGCCGTCGACGCGCGTTCCTAAAACGCGCGTCGGACGGCGCGCTTTTATCCTACAGAGGTCTACAGGCTGCGTCTGACTTGCGTGCGTGTCGCGTCTGTATCGCTACAAACGCGCGTCGACGGCGCGTTTAAAAACCGTGGTGTGCACAGGCCCTAAGTGTTTCTTTTAGAAGTAATAATTTTGAAGAACAACGGGAAGAAGAGTGTCTTGACTGTTAATTCAGGTAAAATAATGTTTGACCACTAATTTAGCCACATTATTTTTGGAATTAGCCAATATGTATGGAACCGCACACATAAATAAACACACATCGGGAAAATTCGTTTACCAACTTTTATGTTTAATATAAATGCAAGATAGGAACACAACTTGTGAATTAGCTAAACAAGCAATTTAAAAAACCCACACCTCACATCTATAGAGATGTGAGGTGTGGGTTTGGATGGAGACTTCCACTTTTTTATATACTACGAGGTTAAGATTACGAGTTTGCGTATAGACGCAAACTCGTAATCTTAACCTCGTAGTATATAAAAAAGTGGAAGTCTCCATCAATTAGGGCGATAATGACGTCATTGCGCAGGCGCAATTCACAGTCCGGGTGAACAAGCAACATTTGCATAATAGAATCAAATCTTCGGCTTCGTTAGCCCTTTAGCGAACAACTGTCGGAATAATTGGATAAATTATACTGCTGTGTTTTAGAATAAGTTATGTGTATTAGTTGAGACAGTGCGTGTAACTTGGGTTACTTATATTCATGTTTATTTTATGTGGTTGGAGTATAAATGACAGCGGCAAAATTTCGAGTCTGGACATTGAATTTAGGTCTGCTATTATAGTGATTCCGTAACTAAATGATGAAGGTAGGTACTAAATAATTAATTCTGTTATTTAAAAATTACTGTCTTATAAGAAAAAAAAATCATTGATTCTTGTTTCTTTATCTTTTACTTGTCATGATGTCTATTTTAAAGTGCAAAATGATTCATACAGGTATATAATTTATTTACCAACTTTCGAAATACTTCAAATTAGTAAATACCTACGCAAAGAAAAAAATATTCCCCAAAGCACCCGTGTATACAATTTTTATTTATGAATGTATACCTATTTAACGTAGTTAATAGATTCCATCAAACATTGGTTGTTATGAGAGGATAAAACCACTATTATAGACCACGACAAAGCATCACATTTCCCGATCCAAGTTACATTTGCGCTCACCGCAGTTACGAGCTTAAGCTGCAATTATCCGATTAAAGCCACAACAGTTGGCGAGCGTAATTCCGCGCTTTAAAGCCATGTATTTTCAGACTGAAGCTATAGGTATTACCCGCTTCAATCAACTCAAGCTATTACACTCCTTTACTGAACAAAATATATTATGCTCTCCTCAAAATAAAGCACGCTAATATTGCCTCGGGATTCAGGAAAAATATAGCTCGCTGTAACGCTTTATAGCATCCAATTTTTCGAGTTTGCAGCTTGAAAAATTGGCACGCACCATATTTCGTTGTTTTACTAGCAGGAATTTCGAATAAACGAGGCTCCGTGCTTGCTATCTAGTGTGCAAAATAGTCAGTTTTCAGGTATTATCGTAGTTTTATTCAATGCAATGTAACAGAAATGTGTGGTCATCATTATGGGGGTTGTTTGGACTCTTATTCAGAATATTTGATAGGTATACAAAGATTCGAGCAAAATTTTTCGCCTCTGCATACAAATTGACTCGATCAGCTGATGCAATTTGTATGGAGAGTCAAAGTCAAAACATTTATTTCAATAAGACCGTTTACAGGCACTTTTGAATTGTCAAGCAATTATAGTTGTAACGCTCGGTTGCAGAAAGCTTTCAGTTATCTCCCGTTTGCTTAAAGCGTTATTAGAGCTAATTATATGATTATTTTAACTGAGGTTGCAGAAAAGCATTTTAGCATTAAATATTGGTTCGTTAACTAAAATTGAAATTAAAAATGTTGTCAACATAAAATATACATTGAATGAACAAAGAGTGAATGATTGCGTTTTAACTTACTTTTTAAAATGCCTTGAAAGGGGATAATGGCCTTTTGGCCTCGTACCAAATACTACAAACATACAATTAATACTTTATTTTCTATATGTACTCTTTTCTTATTTTTTAAGACTGTAGTTCCCTGTCAAGTGTGAGTGCAATAAATATATTTATTCCTTTCTTTTTTTTCTTTCTAAATATATTTAAGGTGGATCCGTCAAGGTTGTGCGCGAAATTCAAAATATCTTGGGGTTTTATTCAAATTGCAGCGCTGTTTTACATTGTATGTTGATCCAAATTCGATTCGCAACAATAATGATAGTTTAGTTACTAAATTATAATCATTAATATAGCCCTCAAAATTATAATTGAGGAAAATCATAATATTTCCTATGGACGATCATTAAAGAGAATTAAATAATCAGAAAAACGAGAATGTTAATTATTTTTGAGCTAAGGTCTTACATTATTCGTTTCGTATGCGAAATTATACGTCAATTTGGTACGTTCTGAACATTAACCTAAATAATTCTATTAAAATAACTTAAACAAAAAAAATGTGTATCTTTTTTTTTCTGGCTTCCTAAAAATATATTTCTGATTTATTTTATGACCTTAAAAATTAACGGATTTTTCCATATGTACCTATACATGACATATCGGGTCGCCGTTAGTATAACGTAGGTACTACATTGTTCTTTGACAATCACACACAGATAGATGATTACAGGTTATACTTAAATAAAACCATGTTGGCGCATAATTTATACTTACATGTACTTACTTCGAACTATTATTGACTAACTACATAGTATAATAGCTGGACACTTTTTCAACTTATCTCCATGATGAGATAGTACTCCTTATATCTATACTCTATGCGTAAAACTAAAATACCACAATTACCTACCTTAACTGGATTTTTTAAAGTAAATTATAGCGCATGAAATGATTATTTAGGGATAATGCACAATTTATTGCAAAAAACAACAATTTAACAGACGTCTAATAGATGCTCGGCGACCTATTAAATTTTGACATTCGTTAAGATAAACTAAAATTCTGTTATGCCTTAACTACGTTTTATGCAACGTACATTGTGTCTAATGTAACTTTTTGACGTTTGAATAGTTAATTATTAATAACCAGTTAAAGAGGTAGCTAACTTTCTTTTCTGGAACAACTTAACAGAAATGTTAAGGTTAAACGCTCGGTTGCAGAAAGCTTTCAGTTATCTCCCGTTTGCTTAAAGCGTTATTAGAGCTAATTATATGATTATTTTAATTGAGGTTGCAGAAAAGCATTTTAGCTTTTAATATTGGTTCGTTAACTAAAATTGAAATTAAAAATGTTGTCATCATAAAATAAACATCAAATGAACAAAGAGTGAATGTTTGCGTTTTGTTTTCTGTGCTTTTACATTTATTAAGGACGAAACGCAGGCGAACTAAACGCGTACCTACGCAATTTAAAAAAATCAAATCCTCAAACTTCAAACGTCAAACTGTCAAAATTGCAGTGATGCCACCTTAGGGTATTTTCCCCTAGATTTAGGGTAAAACTGAACTCGTAGATAATTTTTTAGGGCATGAAATTATTTAGGGTATTTTTTTTATCTTGTTTAGGGTATTTTATCATAACACTGCGTAAGAAAATTTCATGCTATAAAATAAATAAAAATACATTAGAGTCCGCGCCACCACAGAAGTCTATTATACACGGCACTGATATCGCTGAAAACTAACAAACAAAAGGCAAAAGCGGAACTTACAAGCTTAGTACCTACCAGTTTTTTCCGTAGGACTTTATTGGTGGCACGGACTTTAATAAGAATAGGTTCAGCCGTTTTTGAAGAGGTAGAAGACTGAGTAGGTACAATAACTGATAAATTTCTTTATTATTTGAGTAACAATATGAGCATGCCGTTTGCCGAATGGTGAGCATCAAACTGTGCAATGCAAATGTCTTTTTTTCATTTTAAAACATTAATATTTGTGAATTTTTTCCAATGTCACTGCAAAGCTAGGGTAAAAGTTAACGGAGCTTAGGGTAAATTGAAAAATAGACCTGGCAGCACTACAAAATTGTCAAATCAAACTGACATTTTAATTTTATTAAAATATCACAAGAAAATTTTATTAAATAAGTGTAATTCCGTATAATGGAGCCAATGGAGGAATCAAATAAAAAAAAGCGACGAGCACGTGGTGCTAATTACACGTCGTCGTAAGAAAAGGCGCTATTAACTGACCTTGTGTCCGAGTAAGTATTTTCAACGTACCGACCTTGTTACTTTGTATGATGCCTGAGATGGTATGTGCCTAGCATAGGCTCATTGTAACGCCGCCAGGACGCCCTCTTGCAGTGCAAAACTGGACTTAGGGGTCGTTGCAAGATGCATAAAAATTATAATAAATAATTGAGTGAACAAGAGACAACAACTGGTATTGAATATAGATTGCCAAAGCAGATGTTTTCTCCCAAACCCTTTTAGTCTAACCCTGTGTTCCTTCACAAACTCTTTTATTATATATGTATATATATACAATACAACACTAATGATACATCTCCTGAATAAAATAAAAATAATAGCTCTACCTATAATGTAAAATTATAAGAATTTTTTTTTTATTAATTATGTGACTTTGGGCAAGCTTTCTTTTCTAGTGCCACTTCTGTCCAGCCGGCCTAGCATGACCACGATAGAAACGGGTTTTGTCTACATAGAAATAGACAAAGTGACATATTGTAGAAACATTTCTACCGTTTCATTCATAAAACGTAGAAATGTTTCTACAATCTGTCACTTTGTCTATTTCTATGAAGACAAAACCCGTTTCTATCATGGTCATGCTAGGCCGGCAGGAGAGTTTTGATTAAAGTGGTACAATTTAGTTGCCTATAATTATTTCAGATTCAAATCCATAAAACAGGAGGAGGATCCTACCAGCTACAAACAACAGATGGTGATGCCAAAATTTTGAGCATTATAAAGGAGCAGACTGAACCCTTGCCCAAACAACCAATAGCGTTGCGTTTTGATTGATAATGATTGTTTTGATTGATATTGATTGAATTTTAATATTATAACGCTTTAAATTAGAAAAATAAATATATAGGTGTAATTCTATAGTAATAAAGATTACAAATAAAAATACTTGATGTATATTTGAATCACATGAATGTACCCTATTAAAATATAATATTTAATAAGTAATAATAAGTCAATTCACACATTCTGCTGTTTTATTTATTTTATTATGAATAATGATAAATTGCAGTTAACTGCAATTGTTAATGCAGTATTTTCTTAGAAGCAACTAAGAAAATACTGCATTTACAATTGCAGTTCTTACGAAAGAATCATGTTGTGATCCATCATGCAGAAGTGGAAGAACTTCCTCATCTTTCAAGTCGATATCATTCGGAGGTTCTACCTCATCTACAGTGCCGGTCCTATCAAAATTTTTAGGTGGTGCGAGATCTAAAAGTGGCGCTCCTCTGGCATATTTATATATCTAGGCGCTTTGACTCCTCTTTCATTGTGAAAACCGCCAAACAGTGGAATGCGCTGCCCGAGTGGGTGTTCCTCGACAGTTACAATCTGGGTGTGTTCAAGTCGTGAGTGAATCGGTTTCTTCTAGGCAAGCGTGCTCCATCATAGACCGCATCATCGCTTAACATCAGGCGAGATAGCCGTCAAACTCAAGCCTATTTTCAAATAAAATATAAATAAAAAAGTTTCATCCAAGTCCGTTCAGCCGTTTCAGCGTGAAGAAGTAACAAACCTAACACACAAACTTTCGCATTTATAATAATTATAAGAATAATAGCACAATTTATTGCAAAAACAAAGATAACTGTATGTTTAATAGATGCTTGGTGACCTATTAAATTTTGACATTCGTTAAGTTAAACTAAAATTCTGTTATGCCTTAACTACGTTTTATGCAACGTAAATTGTGACTAATGTAACTTTTTGACGTTTGAATAGTTAATTATTAATAACCAGTTAAAGAGGTAGCTAACTTTCTTTTCTGCAACAACTTAACAGAAATGTTAAGGTTAAAGACTCCTTTAAAATTTAATGCCCTTTTCTGCAACTGACTGAAAGACTCCTTTAAAATTTAATGCCCTTTTCTGCAACTGACTGTCAGTCAGTTTGTCCGTTAGTTAAAGCTAGTTGCCTGTTCCAAAACGTAGATTTCTATCGACAATAAACTCCATGGTAACTTTTTTCAACAAAATTACATATGCCCCAATTCTAAAGGAAGAAAGTCGAAAATTTATATCAGAAAATGTTTTTCTCCGCGTTCTCATACACCTTGTATAATACTTTGTACATAGCTCTGAAGGCAGTAAAGTGTATAAGCGAAAGCGTAAAATGATTCTTGCTCTACCCCCTGTTGTTACTACTAAATTCGTCCGTAAAAATCTGTCCGTAATACATACAAGTAAACATACAATATTGTAATTTTTTAAATATTAGTATTTGATTTTATATAATTCTATTTGTTTGTTTAATGTACTTAAATATATTTATTATTTATATATATATGTTTATATTTATTTATATATTTATTGATTTATATAATATGTAATATAATAGATGTTGTTTTATTTTACATAAGTAATACATATTAGGTTACACTTATGCATATTAATATTTAATAATGATATATTTGTATTTTATATATCTCAGCGACATAAATGGTCAGATGACACTACACTAGCATTAAAAGAAGACACTTAATTAACCAACTCTCATTCATCGCAAACTTTTCTTGGCACTCAATCTATCCCCCATTATGACGTTGTAACTTGTATGGCCATACCAGCTAACGCATTCATTGAGTCATAAGGACACTATTATCGGCTTAGAGATATAAGCTTGTTGCTTCTGCTATTATGAGCCAGAAGACCGGATAGCGTCTGATTGCATGTTTGGCTCTATTCAGAAAGTATTTTACTACAACAAAAGCGTTTTCAGGGTTCCGTACCTAGAAAGGAAAAAAGGAACCCTTATAGGATCACTTTCTCATCCGTCTGTCCGTGGCAAGTCCGAGGCATCTGCTGATAGATGGCGCCACTAGAAGTTGTAGGTAATAGCTGCACATTGCTCATAGATGTCTCTATTGCATATTTCTAGAGGAATATTTTATTTTGGTAATATATCTATATAAATAATTAAGTTTGAACGGAAACCTCAAAGCCCGGGTCTTACTCGCACTTGTCCAGTTTTGAGGAAGGTTATGGCTATTAAACATCACGCTACGACCCTTATGAGCCGAGCAAATGCGGGCGAACCTGGGGGGCACAACAGCTAGTCTGCGATTTAAGGCAAAAATTATTTAAATCAAAAGCTTCATTTGTCTGACATAATAATATGATGATATTATGACAGCAAACTTCCTGTAATTATTCAAATAAGGGAAATTGATTCCTATGGTGCTCACAACGTGTTGCTACTTATGCGCAATCGTGACTGCACATCGTGCTTAGTAATACTAATGCAACAAGTATTGATATTGCTTAAAGCTCGGATTATCTTCCATAACATAGTGAAAATTATCATTAAGAACCGTGACGCCTGTTATACCTAATGAATCAAGCAGATTAAAGGGTTCTATCGACTGACTTTAACGTGTTTTTAAAGATTTACTTTCTTACAGAAATAAATGTTTCATTTTATCATTTTACTGTTCACAGTAAATTATTTAGAATTCAGATATCATATTTTTTACCAGTAATCTATTACGTTTCTCACATAATAAACATTGACATATTTTTTGTTATCACTAAGTAGTTACATTTTAATCAGATTCCAACAAAACCAGAAACCTAAACTAAAACAGACAAAACAAACCAAAACTCAACAACAGCACTTATCTTCATTCCCAACTGTGCTTCAGTTCTGCAACGAAGTACCAAAAAACTGGTTGAACAGCAAGCTGACCCACTTGTTCTAGATCTCATCATTAAATATTATACAGTGACGTCATATTTCTTCGAGTCTGTCAGGTCGTGAAGTATGAGCCTGTCCTGGTAGGTAGGTACTTACTAGAAAAGCTATCAACAGAATCTTGTTTTGAAATTTGTGGTTAATTATGTGGTTAACACATTTTGAGTGGTGTATGTGTAGAGCTGTGCGTCGGCTCAGTGATAACGTCCTCGACTTACGAGTCGTGGGTCGTGGGTTCAGGCACCGATAGAGGGAAGTTGAATTTTCGGGCAGATAGGTATAATTACTCAAAAATTACCCTCCCCCTGAATTTTCTGGCAGACAGGTAAAATTACTCGAAAATTGCCCTTCCCTACTCTGAATGAAATCTTCTATCCGCACCTGCGTGGGTTCGAACCCAGGCAGACGCGCACATTACTATGTGCATTTTTTTTCGTCACCTCTGCTCTAAAACTTATGAAAAGGGATAGGTAATGAACGGTACCTCACCTATTTTAAATAAAAAAATCTGCATAGAAAGCTTTTACTGACACACTTTTGGCTGTGCTTTTGGCAATACCCATAAAAAGAACTTTTCAAAATTCTACAAATTCTACAATTCAAATTTAACAAGATAGGTAGGTACCTAGTTTAAATTGTGAAATAATATTCTCTTAGTTCAATAGTAGCGTGTCCACTTCACAAACAGCAATTTTGTTTTTTTATGCTATATTAAAAAGAACGAAGTTCTTAATAATTAATTGCAATCTAGCCTATAGGCTAATAAGCAATTTAAATCTAACTTATTTTTTACGTAATAGTCTTTTATAACTAAGAATAGTGTCCATTTGCACAAACAGCCTAGAAATTTATTTCCAATTCCGTGCGAATCCACCCGGATTTGTGAGATTTATCACCTGAAAATGTACCTATAGTCCAATTCGTAACAATTTTTGCCTGTAGATTTGGGGTGAACTATAGGCGATGAAATATTGACTTACTAGCTGTTGCCTGCGACTTCGTATACGTTAAATTGATGAAAATTTGCTTACGTACTTTTCCAGGTCTTAGGCAACCTCTTTGTCAAATTTCATCCAAATCCGTCTAAACGTTTCAGCTTGAAGGAGTAACAAACACACATACATTAACTTTCGCATGCATTTATTACCTTTCGGAAGATTCTGAAGAATCTGTGATGTATTATTCTGAAGGGCTAATAGCCACATAGTTCGATTGAACTACGAGATTCGCTTGCGGCATATCCGCAATTGTGTGATTTGGGCTCGAGAGCTTGTCATTTGTGTCAATTGTTATACTTAAGCCTAAATACACACATCAAAAGTATCTAGGGATCAACATATATTTTTGCAATAACTTTTCTCCTGATTGATATTAATTAAAATTTTCTTTAAGGATTCATCAAATAAAGTGTTTTCGTTTGTCACAGTAACGATAAACCAAGTCACCTTTGCATTAATAAAGAAATTTGCCATTTTCCTAATAAAGGGATTTTTGACATTTGAACCACTAACATTAAAGTTCGAAAAAAAGACTGAAATAACAGTTTTCTTTAAAATTTTATTGGGTAACTTAAACAATTAATAATCCGTGTTTCTACCGCGAACACTAACAACACAAGAACATCGGTTTGGCATACTCAAAATGAGTTCATCCAAATCACGCTGTGGAATGGCCGCCCATGTTCGTTGCAACAACAAAAAAAGGTCTTCTTGCGACTGGATACCCTCCATATTCGGCAGAGCTCTTCTCTGTAGCATATCCCATGCATGCTCAATCGGGTTCAAGTCTGGCGACTGAGCAGGCCAGGGCAGGACATTGATGTTAGCTGCGGCGAGAGTCTGTCTTACAACTCTTGCGGTGTGCGGTCGTGCATTATCATGCATTAACTGAAATAAGGGACCGATTTGCACTTGTAGAGGAACGATGACGTCTGATACAATCGTCTCAGCATAAATTTGAGCGTTGAGGTTGCCTCTGATCCAAATCAACTCAGTTCTTCCGCCGATCCAAATACCCGCCCATACCATGATGGTTCCACCACTATAAGGATGGACTTCCTGGCAGGATTTTAATCGCTGTTGGCGTCCAGGGGTTCTCCAGTGTCGTATACGTCTTGTATCCGGTCTCATACCAAAACGAGACTCATCAGAAAAGCACACGAAACGCCATTGTTCTTCTGCCCAATTTCTGTGTTCAAGAGCCCATTGATATCGAATCCTACGATTGTGCATTGCTATAGGTGGTACCCGTAGCGGTCTTCGGGAATGAAGGTTCACTTCATGCAAGCGGTTTCTGACTGTTTGGTCGCTAATTAAGTTCCCTGAAGAGTGATGAAGCCTCACGGCTAACATCATGGCGGTTATTGTTGGAGCTCTTCGAGTTAAGATTTGAATGTATCGGTCTTGTCTCCGTGTGGTGCAGCGATACCGTCCTCCATGGCGCTCAGCCACGGTACCAGTGCTTCGGTAACGTGTCCAAAGTCGACTGATAACACTCTGACTTGTATTCAGAGCTAAAGCTACAGTACGTTGCCGGGAACCAGCTTCTATCATTCCCACGGCTCTGAGCATTTCTTCCCTGCTTAAATGACGTCGCCGCTCCATAATAACGTTGGTTTTAATCAGTAGTAGGGAAACAGTAGCACTAATAACGTCTTCAATGCGTTGTATGTTTTTATAGGGAAAATATTGACAGCTTATTTTCATCTTTTACTCGAATTTGATTGAGAGTTCCTGATTCAAATTATGAAATGCACCAAAAAGGATCCATATAAATTTATAAAATCATAAATTTATTACAAAGCCACATCTCAATCTCAAGAAATCCGCATAAAAATGCTTGATCCCTAGACACTTTTGATGTGTGTAGTTAGACAACTTTCGACAGTCAATCGACAACAGTTCAACTTAGGCATTATTGCGCCATAGGTAATTGACTTGTGGACATCTGCTCGCGTAAATTCTCATTCACTTAGGTATATGTAGATACAATTGAAATATGATCTCAAAGTATTTGCTTGTGAAACACAAAGCTCTCCATTTATCATAAACGTAGCCCACCAAAGCTCTTAAATCTTTTGAATTATTTCTTCAAGTTTCAGCGCATTATAATTTGAATTCTTGCTGAAAGAAAACATTTTTTTTTATTTTTATACATTTTCTTGCTCAAATCCTACTTCCTACTAATATTATTAACGTGAAAGTTTGTGAGGATGTAAAGATGTATGGATGTATGGAGGTTTGTTACTCTTTCACGCAAAAACTACTGAACGGATTTTGATGAAACTTTACAGTAATATAGCTTATACACCAGAATAACACATAGGCTACTTTTTATCCCAAAAACGCGGGCGAAGCCGCGGGTGGAAGCTAGTAGGTCTTATTTGTCTTAATTTCCCTCTTATTTTTATTTTTCTGGTCTTAAGCTGTTTTTAGCAGTGTAAACTACTATCGATTACTTAACTATTTAGACTGTAGGCCACGTGCACATGCAACCATTGTTTCATGATGCATGTGATTGTAACACAATTTTTAGGATAACATTTTGCAGTCAAAGTTGCATGAAAATATCATGATTACCATGATATTTTCATGCAACTTTGACTGCAAAATGCAACAATTTAAACTGTAGTCTTTAAAATTTCGATGAGAGAACTGGCTATGCCGTTATCTACAAATTAAATGCGATTTTGAATGTGTAAAAAGTTAAAATTTGACAGCTTTATTATTGGAAATCTGTCAAAACATCAAAATGATTTCTTTGTAAGATTCTTGACGATCGAAAGTCAGCCGTTTATTTACCTGACGTAAACGGCAACATTTATGTAGTACTACAAAGATACGGTACAAAGGTTTATTGTTAACCACACATAAAAAAGGTTACCGAAAGCGAATTTTACATAAAGATTTCCAAAAAAATCCGATCATTGGATTAAAAGCTTTCGACTTGGGATTCATTAAAGAGGGTCGTGTCCTCAAATATTGGAGGGGTTGAAGGTTTCCTGATTATTGTGCAAGATTTTTTGGTCCTTACCTACCTTTTAGTACTGAAAAGTTTAAAACTTAGGTTGTAAACTTTACAGTACAGTTTAAAACTTAGGTTTTAAATAGGTAATTACTCTCTTTAGCTAATACCGCATACATTTTCGACTGGGCGACCACTGGTAATTAATTTAAGTTTACCGAAATTATTATTTAATCGCTCAATCAACAACACCCTAATCTAAACTCTACAATTAGCCAATCGATTTGAGATTCCTCATTACATGCTCGAGGGTGGCTAACTGGCTATATAAATATTTACAATGGGCAATGGGCATTTCCTTCATTCAGCGACTAATTGCGCCGGCGTCTGTCCGCACCTCATTTGGAGCACCAATTATATTTCATAGCGGACTGTAGCCAGTTGGGACAGATTGGACTGCGAAATATTGCAGATGTGGGATACAGAGCTGAATTTTATGAGATAGTGTGCTTATTTTAATTTTAATGGTTTATTTGAGAGTATTTTAATAAGTCATCAAAACTGTAGGTACCTACGCTCTTCCGTTGTTTTGATATAGCTTTCTTTCATGATTTAAATATAATACACAGTAACTTTAGAAAGCATTTATTATTTATTGTCTGGACTTCAAAAGAGGTATTCACCTTTGAGTTTGTTTCGATGATTCTTCTCAAAGGTAGTCGAATAGGAAATACTGGCTTTATCCAGTTATAAAAAAATATTGACGCGTAAAAACGTCAATTATAACCTACTATTTACTCGTACAGAATTAATAATCATTTCATTTCATATAACTAGCGTAAACATGATTTTTCAGTGATTCTCTTCATTTCTATATTCCATAGATTTTGCAAAATTATCGAAACAATTCACAGACTCATCAGAATCAACGGAAAAGTACCGCATCCTTCAAAAATACGTACCTACGCAGTCGTCATTACGGAACACACAGGCTCATTAAAATTAAGCGGCAGATCGTCACAATCATGGCCGCCCGTCAGCGGCGCGCCACAGACTCGTTAGTTCGCGGATCTCATTATTGAACTCCTCGATCACATCGCAGACCGATATTTCTACTTCACTGCTTGTCTTTTGGAGAGCTTTGTTTTTCTTTTGATTATAAATTTAAATGCTACACTGAAAAACGGGTCAACAAGTTTTGGGTACCAGAAGACGCAGCATGGATAGGCCTCCCAACTAGATGGACCGAGGCGAAGAGAAAACTTTGCACCCCTTTTTAACCATATTGCCCACACGGAGGATTGTGTGATTTGGCATAATTAAGGTTTATATAGAGAAGGAGTGCAGAAAGCTAAAATTTGTACATACAAACTTAAATATTTAATTAATTACGGCTGAATTTCGACCACTGGGCCACCCTGAATACTTAATGGCCTTAACTATTTCCAATTGACTAATGGGTATTAGCGATTTCTCTAACAAACTACTGCTGAATATTTTAAAACTTAGTAGCTTATCTTTTAGCGAGCGCAAAGTTTTTGCAGTACTCATCAGAGGTATAAAGGAAAACACAAAATTAGTTGATGATTATCTTTATAGGAAAACTGTGGAAATGTTTACAAGAGACCGAGCATTTCCAGCGTCCGAATGTTTTCCTAGATGCGAAATTAATTTGACATATTTTTATTTTCTGTGTACCTATATTTTTGAAGCGAAAGCACTTATTAACTTAGGTACTACATGTAAGTATAGTAAGTACGTAATATATTTCGCCACTAAAATATGAATTAATGTTATGTAATATTTTTTGTAAGTAAATATAAGTTTAAATAAGGCCGTTTATAGTAAACGAGGTATCATTTTATGTGATAAATAATCTCATCGGCATTTTGTATTGTACATTCATCTTTATTTGATTAAGTTAGAAATTCTGCAAAGCAGCTGTCAGTATCAATAAATTCATATTAAATCTATTTGAACGTGAAGCAATTTGTATTTAATGAGGTTACGCCATTAATCAGTAATAAATTTGCGGTGAGTAATTCACGATTAAAATAATAATTCACGCTATTTACCTAATTGCTATAATTACTCTAAAATAATCACTATATCGTGATAAACAATAATAAATGTCGCCCACTCCACACTGATTTATTTGAGTCATTAAAACATCAGTAATTGTTATTAAACGGTAGTTAACTCTTAGATTCAATATTGTCTACTTAAACCGCAGCGAATATTATTAAAACTATATTACTATTATTAAAATGCTAAACTATCAATTTCAGGGTCAAGGCCACTTTATGAGTAAGGGGATAAATGTCACACTCGATGGCATAGGCCTTCTCTATATGAGAATGCACGAGGATCATCACACTTGTTCTCAGTGCGTTGACGATTTCTGACAATTAAGTTCAAGTACCTATAATAATTGGTACTAAGTTCCGCTCGCGGCTTCGCCCGCTTTTTCAGGATAAAAAGTAGCCTATGTGTTATTCTGATGTATAAGCTATACCTACTTATTAGTGTAAAGTCATCAGAATCCGTTGAGTAGTTTTTCCATGAAACAGTAACAAAAATCCATACATACATCCTCACAAACTTTCACGTTTATAATATTAGTTGGAAATAGGATAGGATAAGGAGCACTATCCACCAGAGCATCATCCTCCTACCCTTATCCCAATCTATTTGTGATCGGCATGTCTTTTTCTTCCATATATCTCTATCAGCCGTCATCTCAGAACCCACCCTCTTTCAGGCCATGTCATCTTTTACACAATCCATCGCATCATTTTCTTGATCCTCCTCTATTCTTATAACTAGACTCAGCCCCGGATTTTGAATTATTTCGAGGCGGGGCAAAAACTGAAAAATGCCGCCCCCGCCCGACAATATTTTTCTTATCATGATCATAATTTCAGCCATAACACGCCCAATGATACTGATGGACGTAGGCCTCCCCCAAAGAACGCCACAACGACCGGTCTAGCGCTGCTCTTTGCGATTACTACGCTTGGTAGACGAATACACTACTCTGTGTATTCGTCTACCAAGCTTGAATTTGCCGCCCTCTGTATTTGCCGCCCGGGGCACGGGCCCCGGCTAGCCCCCCCCCCTAGATCCGGGGCTGACTAGACTAAGGGCCAGTTTCAGTCTTCCGAGGACTGGCTCTATCTACCAGATGAATTCAAAAATAGATGAGAATTTGTATAAAATTATCTGTCACATAAATAAAACTGAACTTACCTAGAAGTAGAGAAACCGACTTCACTATTATTAAATCTTAATGATCTACACATGATGCATGGTGACATTAAAGGCGACGACTTTGACGACACCGACGCAAGAGTACCTACTCGAGGACGTTGATTTAATGGATTCATAAATGGCAATACTACAGCTTCTGGGAAAACAAGTGTATTGATAGGTATTATTAGGTATACTATACTATATTCAATTGGCTTTAAGACAAAACGTAAACAATGGAAATCGAACCCTACTGAATTCAAAATCACGCAATGCACCTTTGTTAATGTTTTGGTTCATTTCAACATAATTATCACAGTATAATAACAACCTAAGCAACTATTAATACACTGTATAATGAACTACGAACATTATCAATTTATAATGCAAGGCGTGATTTTCAATTCAGTCGGGTTAGATCTTCATTCTTTATGTCACAAGTATATAATGGACATGATTTTTACTGTTTACAGTATCTTATTTAGAGGTATAGTTTGAGAGATGTAGGTAATCATCGCGCGACGGAGTGATTTCATAATTTGTGAGATAGGGATAAACTAAACTTTACTCGTGCGAAGCCGGGGCGGGCAGCTAGTACAGTATAACTACGACTATAACCGCAGCTTCATTGAATACAGCAGCAAACGTACTAGGAAAAAAAACCGGCCAAGTGCGAGTCGTACTCGCGCACCGAGGGTTCCGAATCAGTTTTGGAGGTATAAAGTGAAAAAATCCGGACCGCATTACTAAGTTTGTTTGTGAAGGAATTTTGATGATTTTGAAAAAACTGCACTAGTTAGGAACATCGTTTTATTTTTGGTGCCATATTTGGGTCAATTCCTATCAACTCTAATTATTTCAGATTTTTCGCTCCGCAAACTTCGGAGATAAGGGGGGGGAATGGTATTTTTTCAGACATTTTTGATCATATGTCGAAAACTGTGAGACATAAAATTAAATAAAAATATATTTTGAAATGTGCAGATCAAGCCCTTTCATATGATATGTCACTTGACCTAGTAACCCCACTTTAAAATTTTGGACCCCCACTCCGGCCCCTTTTGCAATGAAACCAAAAACATTTTTTAACTTTAATCACTTGCAATAAAGCGGGGTAAGCACTCTTTATAATTGTTCCAAATTTCGAGTCGATAGCATTAGTAGTTACTGAAATAACCAGGTGTGACAGACAGACAGACAGACAGACAGACAGACGAAGTCGCACCATAAGGGTTCCTTTTTTACCATTTTGGTACGGAACCCTAACAAGAGATTTTCCCAACGGTAGCAAATTTCTTTACCGCATGATACTTATCTGACATACAAGCAGGTCTTTAGCAATTACATAAAACACGTAATAACATGCCCAGATAAGGAATGGTGGAAAGCTAATCTAATTGTGTATGAGACTGAACGAACGGAACAAAAGAACTATGTTGCGTAACTTCAGGGTCTCTATTGTTCGTTTGAACGATTTGAGTAAAAGCGGTTGTTTGTATCCGATTTGTGATAATGTGTGGTTTTTGTATTTATGAGAGCTTGGTTAGATCTCTGCCAAATTACTTGTTCGACGAAGATTTTCCGAATTATTTTATTCCAAAATAGTGCTAGCTTAGCAATGGCTAACTGACACAATTATCTCTATTTATTGTGAGCTCTGGTATCAAACCTTCAAGAAAGAAATTCAATTGCTATACCATATTGACACCTATTCGAATATTTAAAGGAAAGCAAAAAAACAATTCTTTCGTAGCGTCATTAGAATTATCCAGGTTTTATTTTATCAGAATTCTGACTCAATATCAACAACGGTAACGTTTCGGAACAAGAAATTACCCCTGTTTGATCAGTTCCTGATTGTTACTCCCATCACCGTTATTACTAAGAGCATCAGCCGCATAACGTACCATTATACTCAGTTAGCGCCAACACTTTCACTATCGATGTCACTCTAGCGCAACAGCACGTGTGTGTCAACGACAGTAGATAATTATGATAGAGGTGGGCCGCGAGTTTAAGGATTTTGTTAACTGTCCCCAATCAAACTGCAGCAAAAAAGATTGAGATTACAAAATCGGAGAATATCGTCTATCTCGATTCATTATTTTTAATTTTATCATAATTACTGGGAGCTACCTTTAATCCCTTAACAAGACTAATTACTACTACACACTATACAACTAATAAGATTAATTACTTTTAAAAAATGTTAGTTCCTGTCAAAAAAGCTTTCTAAGCGTTAAATGTCTTGTTCCGGTAGGTACTACTTCTTTAGTAATCATAAAACTTTTGCTCCATGAAACTTGAGTAAGTACCTACTTGGCATTTAAACTCGGCACTAGAAAAAAACTTTTGTAACACGAAACACCTCTAAATCTCTCAAGATTTAACTCTACAATGAAAGCGAGAGGCATTTTCTACTATTTCACACTTTTTTCTACTTTTTTATACTTTTCGTCGTATTTTTTGAAGTGTCTTTTATTCTAGTACTAGCTTCCGCCCGCGGCTTCGCCTGCGTTTTTCGGGATAAAAGGTATAGCCTATGTGTTATTCCAGACTATAATCTATCTGTGTGCCAAATTTCATCCAAATCCGTCCAGCCAGCGTGAAGAAGTAACAAACATACACACACACCCACAAACACACACACGCACAAACTTTCGCATTTATAATATTAATGTGATTCCTTTTCTTTTTGTACTTTACCTCTTTTTCTTTTATGATGGCGTTCTTCTAACTTTTATAGAATTTTTCCTTTAAAACCATCACCGTAATGATCATTAGAATTTATTATTTTAATTTTTTTTTAGAATATCCTGTTGAGGGATCCGCACCTCAAAATAAAAAAGGTACCCTTACAGGATCACTTCGTTGTCCATCTGTCTGTCTGTCTGTCAAGACCATTTTTCTCAGGAACACGTGGAGGTATCAAGTTGAAATTAATATCGGATACATAAGTCTACGATCCCTTAGAGCTGTAAAAAAATTGAGCTTCTAAATCAACGCAATAAAAAATACGGCTATATATGCCGCATATTTTAACACTCGCAAATAAATCAAAACCTATAGGGTACTTCTCGTTGAACTAGAATCATGAAATTTGGCAAGAAGCAAGATCGAACAGTACCAAGTAAAGGAAAAAATGAAAAATGTTATAGAAACCCGACCGCGGTTTGGAAAAGGAAAACAAGACATTGCAGTCGGGACCCATTATATGTATGACTATTACCCGGGAACACTGGGTCCCGACTGCAATGTCTTGTTTTCCTTTTCCAAACCGCGGTCGGGTTTTTATAAAAATTTTAATTTTCTATTTTAATTTTTCGCTTTTTATTTTTTGATGTACATGACTATATTATATATTTTCGTAATTGTCTCTTTGAGCCCTTCATTTTGATACCCCACATGACCATGTCAGATTTTTTTATTTTTTTACGACTTCACTTAATGGCGATTAAAATCCGCCATGTTGGTTTTTTTCATAATCCATTATAGCCTATGTTACTCGCGACGTCGATACGAATCTAATGATATGTTATATGTTAAAATCCGTTCGCTCGTTTAGTCTCTAGGAGGGAACACAGAAACGGAAATACATACCCACATACATACATACATACATAGATACATACTAACATACAGGTGAAACACTATACCCTCCTTTTGGGCTTCGCCGCAGTCGGGTAAAAATCCAGAAACCGTTAATTTCGAATCAACAAATATTTTTAATCTTACATTCATTTACCGCACTTGTTCGGTTTTTAACATAAATCTCCTCATCAAATATAGAGCTAGTGAAACTTGTAAGACTCTATGGGCCGTACCACAAAAAAGATAAACACGTGTTCAACACGAATGCTACCAAAAATAATGCGCACTTGTTTTAGCACTAACTTGTCTTAAACAAGTGTGTATTATTTTTGGTAGCATTCGCGTTCAACACGTGTTTATCTTTTTTGTAGTAAGGGTGTTTTTGTTTAGTACAGTAACAAGAAGTTTCGCTAATTTATTCAACAAGTTTAGTGAGTACGTCTCGATTTGATTGAGAACCTAGTACTAGCACAACTAATACTTAGTTTCGGTTCTGGAGAGTAATAAATTACAAATTGATTTAGCAAATTCTAATTACAAGATCCTTTAAATTAATTTGAAGTCGGTGTATTTAGAAATATTAATTATAAAAATAAATATTTTGCTTGAGTTACCAGGAATAACCGTTATGTCCTTTAATGTATGCCGCTTTTAATTAATTAATAGGCTCTCAGCATTTAATTCGCATCGCAATATCAGCGATCGTAAATTAACCGCGTCTGTTTACAAAATTACTCTGACTTTTAAAACTCTGTCGAACATAATTATATAGCTACCTGCGCAAGAGCAATGCAGTGATCGAACAGGTTCGTCAAAGTTCATTCGTTCCCCATTCATTACTACAAAGGCCGTTGACTGCGGCGTAGTCGCCGGTCGGCCATATTGATCCGCCATATTGGCAGCATTGACGCCATGTTGATTTATGTTGGTACCCCTGGCGACCACAGCTAACTTCAAGTTACAGCGGTTTTAAGCAAACGTTACGTTAGTTATGTTTTGAACCGTTTGTGTATTGGCGGACGGTCTTATAAATAAACGAATTTTGAATTTCCATCAATGGAACGAACTCGTTTATTATCTTTGGCGATCGAACATCGCCTTTTGTGTTATTTTTATGTTATCAAAAGTGTACTAAAGTGAAATGTGTCAGTTAATAACGTATTAGTGAAAGTTTGGTTATGTTGACAGTTGAACTCATTAAAGCGGTTGTTTGTAGCGTGTTTGTATTAAAAAATGTGTAATTAGGTAATGATTGATTGTGTAATTTTTGTAAGTGGAGATGTATCGACAGATTACACGTCACGTGTTAATTTGTTGAACCCTGCGATACGAGATCTCGCAAAGCCCGGTCTTAGACCTTCAGCCGTTTATGGCAATGATTCGAATTAATTTTGTCTTGAAAAGGCAGGATTAAATTATGGTCCATTGAATTAAATTTTTGTTGGCAAACAACTGTTTCCGGAGAAACCGTCTGCCGTCGTAAAGTTGTCTAAAACTTAGTTTAATGTTGTTTGAGTTCCATGATCTCTGCACTAAATTAAGTACATATTTAAAACTAGTTGACTATTTAACGGTTGCCTGGCGCTTGTTAAGTATTTTAATTAGGTAAGTCATTTATAAATGGTGTTTACAAAACGGTGTTTAAATTTTCAATTACTTACATTCATTAAGTCTCAGTGCCAGTCACCGCTGACCGGCAAACATTAGATTTTCTATCATGTCTGGTGCGTAGCATTCATGGTGTTAAATATACGGTAACAAAAAGGAACATTACTTTAATTGTGTTACATATCTGATAATTTAGTAGGTACAAACTGCGTAACACAAAATAATTACACAACTGAAGAAAAATAACTGGTTATGTAAGTAAAGCCTGGTAGTCTGGAAGCCAATTAAAAGTATTCGGACTGTTTGTTTACTAGTAATTTAAAAGTATACCTACGCCTAGATTACCTATTTAGACGTCTAGACTTTTGCTATGATTAAATTAAAAAAGTTATTCGTCGGTACTTCATTAAAGATGAAATATTTTGAAGTTTTTATCTTGTCGCAATGGTTACAAGCATGCGTGAAAAACCTAACAAAATGGAAACATTGTCTTGTCTATTATCTCCACGTTTTTCGAAAACAAATGTGGAATACAATCTTTCTTCTACAGACATTGATTGAAATTCCAAGGCTTTACTGGAATAGTATAGGTATGCCCATTAACCCTTGCGCTGCAGCAGTGACTGATGAGTGGTAGCAAACCCGACTTACAACTCGTCTTTATTTGTCCCAAAATAAACACTTAAGTATACATATACCTACCAAATAATATTCAAACGCCAATCAAAGTTGAAGACCTGAAAAAATTCAAATTAATCCATAATTAACTAGCAAAATACAACTGCCCTATAGATACTACTGCCATACTCTTAGAAGAAAGGTTACGTAATGAAAATTTGATCTTCAATAAGTTGCGCAGGACTCTATGAGGTAAAAGAGTCAAAAGCCACAATGAGGTAAAATCCTCAAACGGAAAGACACTTTAGGTTTTATATCCATTTGTTTACAACCACAATATATTTAATGAGGATAAACCGCAGTATAGGTGCCTGTCTTACGATAAACCAATACATATAATACTAAAATTATAACAATACCTATTCAATTATTCTATTGTTTTCAATAATTGACCCTATATGCCGCAAAAGAATTGATAATCCACATTTGAACCATAAATGCGTATAAACCTGGTTTTCCTGTGATAATACAGTTATTGCAATAAATAAAATGGCAAATATAATGCTTTGATTTATAATACCAACCTGTTTTAACAAATTTAAGTTATACATAGATGTACATAACAACTAAATTGAAATTTTAATAGCCAATTTGTTGAGCAGGCAAATTATGTAATTTAATCGCATTATTACCTATATCCATTCAGTTTTTTTTTTTTTTTAAACTTTGCCCCACACTAGGATTTCTCCTGTATCGTGGGTGCGTTTACAAACACAAATTTCACATACACAAACAGCCAGACCTATGTGCAATGCGGGAATCGAACCCGCGACACGTTGCGCAGCAGCCAATCTCTCAGCCACTGCGACAACCGTGCGGTCGATTTTTCGGTCGGTTAATCGTATAGCCAGTTTTTCAGATAGTGTAAAAACAGGAGGCTCCATTATATTAACGTAAGTGATCATAAAATCGGGAATGATGCTATTTTCTATTACATCCGTAGCGTATTTCGGTCTATAGTCAGGAACTGGAAATGCTTACCCACGATAAGACATTTTTTTACGTGAATTCGAACGCTCTGAGGATGAACGTCTTATTCCAGTTCCGTATCGTTGACTAATTAGCCGGCCCAACAGGGTGGCATCATGGCATGCGACCACGGCTATACCCTGGATATCACAATTTCAGGCTACCAGACAGGAATATTTTCTCGTTTCATGCTTTTCAGTTCGATTTTTGTCGTAGTCGGGATTTAGTTTTTATTAACTTTATTTTCATTTGCAATAAAGGTGGGCAAGCATTCTTTATAACCTGTTCCTTTCAAGTCGATAGCATTTATAGTTGCTGAAATAAGCAGCTGTAACAGACAGATAGACGAAGTCGCACCATAAGGGTTTCTTTGTTACTATTCTGGTACGGGACCCTAAAAATCACACCGGAAAAATGATACCAGCACTACGTCACAGTACACCTCCAGAAAGATTATTTACTTTCAGTATTTTAGTACAGCTTAAAAGTCATATCGTTGAACAAAGAAAACGAAACTCAGTCCACCTACAAATAACGCTTTTAATTGTAGTACCAATAGAAATAAAGTCAGCTTTCATGTCAGTTCCGGCAGTTAGTTGCAGCATTTGCAGCGCTGATCATGTATTGTGCAGCGCGAACTGCACGTTGCGCAAATAAATACCTTCATTCAATTGGTGCTTTGTGTAAACGTCGAAGTTCTATCTCTAGTTAGTTCAAAGTGCAAGAAATTGTGAAACTTATTGTTATTCCGCTGCAATACATTGTAATTTATGCTGCAATGCAAAGTTCTGAAGTTCGAGAACAACTTTCATTCAATCACAAATCGACTACGATTGATGAAGGGTGGGTGATTGGTGAATGGTGGTTGGGTGTTTTAGGGGTTGAAACTTTTGATGATGAAAATACAACGTTTGATTTAGATTTATCCTATAAGTACCTACCTATCATCTAACTAAGAGAGCACAACCTGCTGAAAAGACAGTTCAATTCGATAAAAAAATAATCCGACTATATTTTATTCAACTCAAAACTAAAGTGAAGACTAAAACGACCTAGTAATAATACTAAAATTAAACTTGGTCGATTGTGAACACACTTTAGAGCAACGTCTCGCGTAGTTTCAAAGTTATTGGAGCATTTAATAAAGACTGAAAGCTTCTTGAATGACAAACATGACTGAATCAATTCGCACAATTTCACAACAGCTTTGAGACACAGTAAACAGTTCGAAATTGTCAGAATATTACCTAAAATATAGGACTAGGGTTACCATACGACAGGTAGGTATAGGCCGCATTTGACAGGCATTCAAGCGGCAATGATCTGAGACAGATCGTCCGAAAAATACCACTATTAGTTATATACTTAATGCAGATATTGATTTATAAACTTTGTTTTTTGTAATGTCTGCGGATGGTCTGGTCCGGTCTGCAGATTTAACTTTAGACAGGCCTTTTTCTGAAAAATCAGGCATTTTAGACATTAGACATCCCTTAATTTGGAAATGGTAACCCTATATTAGACACAGACGAAGAACATTAAACTGAGAGTTTAATCAATCTTGATGTGTCTGCCTCCGATAAGGAAATACAGAACAAGCTGAATCTCAAGCTCTCAATCTGGATGATAAAGTAATGACTCAAACTGTCCAAACAAGCACTCCTCAAGTCGTTATTAACGACACTGAAATACGGATTCTGCGCTTGAAAATCGCATCTGCGCTCACTCCATGAATGGCGTTCAAAAATTGGATTAGCTTAGGTATCGTATTCCATTGCGCTGTCCCTGCTAACTTGTCAGCGAAGTTAGGTATTGAAATGACTACAGGAAAACTCAATGGAATGCAAAATAAAACTCAAAGGAGTCGATTCGAGGGATGGCGTCGATTGACATAGGAAATTACCATTTTAATAGTATTCTTCGGAGTTCGACTTCCGTAATGTTATGTTTGTTGTCGGGGAGTATTACTTTTCTATTTATTAAAGAAATGCAAAAACTTTAATTTATATATTGTTTTATTGTATTAGAAAACAATTTGAAAATATTCCACAAAACAGTCTACAATCCAAATCACCGAATGGCAGCCCAGTCCAGTGTTGCCAATTACATTCCGTTCCCTCACAGGGTTACTACACGTAACATGCACAAAATCAACTTTACATCAATATCGCAGGGCCGCCAATAAAAGGTCCGTTAATTAATGCTTTCCCTCTCTATTTATTGTTTCGTGGTTTCCTGAACTCTGGTGGAATTGATTTAGGAGATACAATTTGAACTTTTGGGGCAATTTGCCCAATAAATACGCAACTCTTGGCGCTGTCTATGAAATTTTAATTCAATTAAGTATATTATCAATTTACGCGGTTCCATTGCTCACGGTTGGTTAAATTTTGTGTAATATTGTGGGAATACTGATTTGTGAGTCTTCTTTAATTGCTTTACCGCAACACCTATTAATTACTCCGCCTATGTTGATATTAATAGCGCTTTTGTTTTAAACTTTTACGATTTATTACAATATTACTTAGTAGATACCTACAGGTTTCATAAATTAGTTTAGAATAAGTTGCGAACAAATACCTAATATGGATGAATTGTAATTATTAATGTTACCTTGTAGTCCTTATTTAGAATGGGCCTAAGTGACATTACGGCCTGCAAATATCGCGAAAAGGAAGAAACCTCCATACCTACGAATATGAGATGATACCTCACAAAGAGCCAGCACCTTGGAGGCCATACTATCTCGCCAGATGAGATCAAATCCTCCAACTTAACTTGTATGTTGTCTTGGAGCTAAGGAAAGTGCTTTATTAACGAAGAGGCGTCACAATAGTTCTTTACCAGGTCCGAGGTCGTAGTGACACCGGGGCTAATTAAAAATCTGTACCTCTACCTTCAAATGTAGGTACTATATACGTATAAGTCCTTATTTACGTAGTCATGAAAGTACAAACTGAGTTATCATTAATAAGTAACATAGTTAGCTAGTATTTATAGCATTTGGAATTATTTTTGGATTAAAGAAATCGTGCCTTAAACTAATGCGCCACTTTAAAGCCGTGTCTCCAGCGCGTGTTCATTGAACATCGAACATGTTAATTGAACAAAAAGGGGCGTGGCCTACGCGTTTTGTTTAGCAAAAACACTCGACCACGTGAGGTAAAACATGTTCGATGTTCAATATGAACACGAAAACACGTCGCTGGAGACCCGGCTTTAGCTAACGGAAACAAAAACGGAACGCATCTAATGAAATAAGCAACTGTTTATTTATTCTTTGACAATGGTAGTCTTTATTCTAAAATGGTTAACTATTGTATTCTTAATTTCATGCGACAGATAGCCTGTTTAGATACTTAAAGACGCGATAAAGAGTCGATCAGATTTAAACCAGATAAACGCACATTGGTTCTAAAATTAGAAATTAAAACTAGTTGTCATGCTTTTTAACGATAACAAAGTGATAGTATAACAATTACTTTTACTCGATTACCTATAAATTACTTACATCTATTACTCAATTATTTCATAATTTGAAGTGTTGTAAATGATAATCAAAAGATTAGGGAGGCACTTGTACTTTGATAATCAGGGAAAGAGCCGATACTTAACTAAGTATCTTATTAGTTCTATGCAACTACATAGAAAATATAACAGAATGATGTCATCATAGATATTTTTCTATCTTTACATATAATCAGCATTTAATGTTCGCACTGCTAAGACACAGGCAGGCACGGTCGCAGTTGAAGACTTTGGAGGGCTTATACTGCAGCCAAAGTCTTTGGAAGGGTCATCCCGATTAATGACAACATGCTATACCGTGAATTACCGTCTTCGCACATTTATGTAAAATTTTGGGGGGTTATTGACCCCTACGATCCCCTTTCTCAAACCACGACTGGAAACAGACCTCTCTGTGAAAGAGAGTGGGCCGTAGTCCACCATGCTGGCCCAGTGTGGGTTGGGTGGGTCTACATCACATGTCTTCGATTTTTTGGTTCTAGAACATGCCGGTTTCCTCACCATGTTTTCCTTCACCGTTAAAGCAAGTGATAATTAATTTCTATTAAGCACATATGACTTCGAAAAGTCAGCGGTGCGTGCCTCGGGATCGAATTCGAACCATTCGCCGTGGGAGGCACATGGTTAAACCACTAGGTTATCACTGCTCTCTTATCTATTAATAAATCATGAAATCGATTTTACGGTCCCAAACCCAATGTCCTTTGATCTCCCCCAATTATAATTGTTGTCACATGCACAGATGCTTGTAATTATAATGTGTCCCATCCCAAGTGAGAAAGTATCTCGGAGAAATATGTTTTTAATTACCAGTTACCACCCGATTCCACGGCAGGGTGAACTGGACGGTATTTTGTTCAATTAAGTTTTACTTACAAAGGGTTTAATCCTTAATTAAGGTAGGTAGGTATTCTGATCTATTAGATGGGACAGTATTTCTGCTGTAGGAAAATTATTTTTTAAGCCTGCAATACATGTTGGCCGAGCTTAGACCAACGCGAGCCTAGACAAATTGACACAAGGCAAGCGCTACTGTCTAGACGTTCGGCAAGTTTAACGTCAACCGCATAATAGCGCGCGGACAAACATGTGAACACTATAGTCCGAGCGCGCGCGAGCGCCTTTGATTTGTGAAGAAGTGAGGCAAGTGATCGCGAGCGACTGCCAATTGTGGCAAGCTACGTCAAATGAGGTCTATACACGTTGGCGCTTGTCTATACTCAACCAACTAGGCAAGTGACACCGAGCGATAGCAAGACACGGCAAATATACCGTCTACATGTTGGTATTGGCCTTCACTCGACAACGCTCGGCCAACATGTATTGCAGGCTTTAAATCTTTTTAAATAAATAATAGAAGTACTTATCTAATAAAATAAATTAGGTAGGTATGTCAATCTTTTACCGATTTCATATTTAATAATCAACTAAAAAAAAAAAGATTTTTTTAATGCTGTAACAACTCGAGACATTTTGATACTTCGCTACTATCTTAAAAACTTGCTAAAACATAACAAAAATGTTTATTTGCAAACATTCCGGAGTATAACAAAAACACCCGGAACACATTGAAAGATAACAAAGAATACAAGTGTGAGGGGGTCCCACTCGCCCTTAAATTAGGGTCAAAGCACCTGCTACCTGATCGACACACGACTAGCTTCACGTTGGTTCGAAGTTAAAACCAATGAGTTTTTTTGTTCGGAATTTGAAAATTGTGTTACGTTACGGCATACATAAAAGTGAAGAGTGCTTTTGTTATTCTTTGCCTGGTCCTACTTAGGTACTTGATGATTTTTAAAAAGCAAGCAACTGATTTGAATGTATTTATGGTCAATTATTTTTTACAAGTATTATTACACAGTTACGGGATAAAATTGGCTTAGAAGTATTTTAATTAAAAAAATCATTGATAACTATACCAACACCGATAAAACTCTTGTAAATATACATATATCTACGATGGACGTTGATAAATAGCTAACTTGATTTTTTTATTGTGTATAGGTTTTTTTATCACTAAAGGTTTTTTTTATTATTATTCATCTAAAAATCGATAGATAAGGAGATCGTTCCGCTGAGTGGACTTGTTTACAGCAAAGTTAAAAATTCTAATCGAATCAGGTCAACTTCTGAAAGTTTTATCGAGTTGTAGGTACTATTTTGTTTGTCTAACGGTTTTTACTATCGGTAAAAATATCAGCCGGTATTATTTTAAGATAAGTAAATATTTATAGTATAAGTAGATTATTCTTATACTGAAAGTCAGATCAAAAACTAGCATATATTTTGACCTCTGTTTGTCCGTGTTAGGGCTTCAGCGTTTTAGATGAAATTATTATCTTCCGACCAATCCTATATTCATTCTTTACTAACATAAAAATACAGGCGTACCTATAGATAAATTAATAAATTATTATTAAACACAATCAACACAAATCTCTTATACAGGGTAAAATTAAAACCAGTGCGGATATTTTTGGAGGTGACAGTACTTATGAGACCGACGCTGAAATATGAAAAAAAAAAAGCTGTTCTGTTCCCTACAAAAATGCACTACAACACGATCAAAATGTATGGAACAGCTGATTTTTTTTTCATATTTCAGTGTCGGTCCCATAATAAAAGTTGATCATATTCATGAGTACTTTCACCGCCTAAAATATCCGCACTGGTTTTAATTTTACCCTGTATAGTAAGAATCTTAATAAGTAAAGCAAAAGTCATTGTATTGTATGAGAAAACACAAACAAATTTTAATTAAGTAACTTATCCTTTGGGGTGGAGACATCTAATGGCTCTGTATGGATGGACAGTGATGGACACATTCCCTTTGTCTTCGTTCCATTTCGTATTCATGGGCTTCGTCAAATCATCAACATCTGGCAATAAAATAAAAGAATAAACGAATAATACATATGAAATAAGCCTTCATTATAATAATAATTATACTCGCCGACAACCAGTTCCTTTTTTACTTAAAACAAGTCTCGTGATCAATACCAATGACGTCTCAATAAATTCAATGCTGACAAATTGACTGCCAATATTATACTTCCATAATAGTCTTAGTAGGTACTCCATTAACCCTAGAACCGTACCCATATAAGAATTTCTTTAACGGTACCCTGGGGTACAAGCACACCCCAGATAAAAAATACACATTTTTCAAAAGCTAATAAAGTTTTATTAAAAATCAACGTACATATGCTGTCTTACATTAATTTTGGTCTCAATGAACACAATTAAGGCACATAAAATTAGGAACTTAATCAATTTTGGCAAATTTTGTTTTGGTGCTCATTACAAATGAAAGATTTGCACGTGGCACATTGTGTGCGTGATTTACGGTCCTTGGACCTTGGACAGAAAGAACATCTTCCAGATTTTGAGTTTTCATTAGTTACCGCAGCTAATGATCGCTTTTTCCCTAATATATCCCCATTACTTATTTGAAGGGATGTTGGCAAAGTATGATACTGAAATCTATCTTCCAGGTGAGGTTTGATGAGATCAAATGCGAGTGCCTTTAGAAAAGTGCGCCTATTCTTAAAAACTAGCTTATTAGTGGCATTGGATGAATTGAGCAATATCATGGAATTGATCCCAACAATATTTAGTATTCCATAGAATACACAGACGCTCCAGCGGCGAGTTTTGCGTGACACACTATACGTATGACAAAGTTGGTCGAATGTATCAACTCCACCTTTCGTTTCTAACTCCTCGCCTAAAAAAAAATCTTCATCTTCCGCCTCCAACAGAACATTTTCACTCTCCTTCAAATTGTGCCGTGACGTCATCTGAAAAAAATAAATAAAGAAATAGCACCAAAACAAAAATACTGAGAGGCACACTTGTATCTTATATCTATTAGTAATAAAAACCTACACTGCAATAACCTACATTTTAAGCAAGTTAATTATGCATATAAAGATGTCCTAGAACCAAAAATCACATACAATGTCAGTAGATAATACAAACAGCATAAAAAACACGAAGTAACAAAAAAATAATAATGATTAAATACTTACGTTGAAAGTACCCTGGGGTGCTGGTGTACCCCACAAGCAGCGTGTCACGTCCACGTGCTAGCAAGACCGCCGTCCGACTGAGGTATCTGCGCGTCCCCTCGCCCCGCGTAAATACACGGACGCGCAAAAAAAACCGTCAAAGACTAAACATTTTATAGACAATTTTAATTATTTTTTTTCATTTGTACCCCAGGGTACGGTTCTAGGGTTAAAGTAATGACGGTGATCGTTCAATTAATTGTTTCCTTTTTAAAAATATCTGAAAAATGTCCGACAAGCCTTATCGAAGATAAACGACTTTTGATGAAGAAGGTTGAATATAAAAAAAAAACCGGCTAAGTGCGAGTCGTATTCGCGCACCGAGGGTTCCGTATCAGTTTTGGACGTATAAAGTGAAAAAAACCGGACCGCAAAACTAAGTTTGTTTGTGAAAGAATTTTGATGATTTTGAAAAAAACTGTACTATACCCTATCCGTTTTACCAAAAAATAAAATGTAAACAAACAAACCAATGGTTCTCAAATAGCTTTGAGATATCCCCATGATCTCCGCAGTTTTATCGGCTATGTCGTACTTGTAAGCATAGGAATCCTTAAGCCACGTCTCTTCTACATGCTTATAGACGTTGATAAGGGTCTTCTTAACCACTGAACTCATCACTGTCCTCTTGGACCGCTTTTTTTTTGGTGATGAAAAAGTGCAAATATTGCAAAAAAGAGTAACAAAGAAGACAAACTCAACAAAATCAATAACTTAATGAATAATAACGAAAACACAACGAAATATCGAATAATAACACGGTGGCATCAGCGAGTTCAATCACAGCTGTAAACAAAACATGGCGGTCATAATCCGACCGAATTAAGAAACACTCGTTCCAATGTAAAATAGTCAGTTATAAAGTACACTTTAAATTACCAGCGTATAAAATGAAATACAGATTAGGAAACCTTGCCATTTTAGTTTCTTTATAAGGTAAGTTAGTTATTCGTATTATTTTTGTATTAATAAAAATTTTATACGTATTAATATTGGTATCAATAATAATTGTAAAATCTAAGATTTTATGTTTTTTTATAAATGTAAAGAGTTTAAGGTGGTATTTGAAATAAATAATTAAATGTTGCTATAGTAATGTCAATATTAACTTTATCATTGTAAATGCGACATCCAAACATCCCTTTTTATGGTTTGTTTACATTTTATTTTTTGGTAAAACGGATAGGGTATAGTTAGGAACATCGATTTATTTTTGCTGCAATATTTGGGTCAATTTCTATCAACTCTAATTATTTCAGATTTTTCACTCCGCAAACTTCTGAGATAAGGGGGGGGGGGGGGAATGGTATTTTTTCAGACATTTTTCATCATATGTCGAAAACTGTCAAACATAAAATAAAATTAAAATATATTTTGAAATGTGCAAATCAAGCCCATTTATATGAAATCTCACTTGACCCAGTAACCCTACTTTGAAATTTTGGACTCCCACTCCGGCCCCTTTTGCAATGAAAATAAAAATATTTTTTTATTTTTTTATTTGCAATAAAGTTGGACAAGCATTCTTTATAACTATTTCAAATTTCAAGTCGATAACATTAGTAGTTGCTGAAATAAGCAGGTGTGACAGACAGACAGACAGACAGATGAAGTCGCACCATAAGGGTTCCTTTTTTACCATTTTGGTACGGAACCCTAAAAATGGAATATACATACATGGCCAGAAACATGCTCCAAAGGAAATAATTCGAATAAATAAAGTTCTACGAATAACGAATCTCATCTGCAATCACTTAAAAATTAATTGAAATTTGTGGAAAAAAAAAACTAGTCGTAAAAAGTAGTCTGTGGGTCATTATAGTAGGTAATTATTGAAAACTAAAAAAAAAAACAATTTAAACTGGATTTCCTGTGAAAAAAAATACTCGGACGTTCGATTGTTTTTCCGTTGAATTTAAAAGCGCCGCCATTGCCACCTCGCACCGCAATTTCTAATTTAGAAATAGTGCTGTTGCCCGTAACTTCGCTCGACTGTTTAAAGGCGCGATTCCATTATGCAAGTTACTTGCATACAAGTTGCAAGTTGTATGCAATTTGTATTTAGTGGAAACCACAGCTTGCAAACAAGTTGCAACTGAAATGTTCATTTCAAATCACTTGCACACAAGTGTGACGTCATACTTGCATGCAAGACTTGCATAATGGTATCGCGCCCTTAGACTATGAAATGGCCAAAAACCTTACAATTTAACTCCTTTGCAGAATTGCACTATTCTTGTTTATCTTTAATTATGCTTTGAAGTCTCGTTATCTTAAATAAATAGTTAATTTAATCAAATCATTTTAGCTAAGCTATAAAACCGTCACAAGGTCTGTAGCCTCATTCATGTATGTTTTTGCTAATTCTACGAGCTACGCTACATGGAACTTTGTCCTAACTAAGTTACCAGCAGCCCTATCTTCGTTAAGTCGTTGGTAGAACTTTCGTCTCATTATTAAGTTTCAAACTATGATTTATAAAGGACTTCACACAACTTTGACTTAGACAAGATAGTTTATGGGCATTGAGATGGCAACAATATGCGACAGAATCCAGATTCTAGATCATATTTTGATAACTACTTAGAACGAAATAATGTGAATATCATCATAAAGCCTCAACAATATAAGTGATCATACCTATTATAAGACAGTCATAAAAGCTTAAGCAATTTTTAAACTTTTTGCTAATTAGTACAATGTTTACATAACATTCACAAGTAAATCGAGCCAGTTCAATTTGCTTTTCTTTAATTGATCTTATTAATTAAATTAAATTCAACAATTCATAATTGTAACGATGTACCAAAAACCTCAATCGGAAATGCAGAGAATCATGTAACTTGCGCATAACACTGGAAATTACCTAACTTGTAATTACCACAAACTCGTGGAGTTATGAGACATAGTTTAGCCTCGTTCACTGGCAATGTCCAATAAATTAAACGAATGATCGATCATGGCACAGTTGTCGGCGCACTCGGCGCCGCTCGCGTGCTCCGCATCGCCATAAATCAAGCCACAGCCAGCACGAACATTGCGAAAGAATCAATATCAACTATAGAAGCAATGCACCTTTATACACTTAGCAATACAAACCAACTTATCACTGTGTCCTTACAATTTATCTCAGAGTTCACGTCACAACAAATCTGACTCGTGAAATGCGTATGCCAAACAATCATATCTTATCAAATCAAATGATTGTGCAAATGAGAACAGTTTATCAGACGAGCGCGTCGGTCCGGGCTGGCTACTGCGAGGTCTCCGTCCGCAAGAGCCCTACCACTTACCACGTTGTTGCAGGCCGCATTCGACACTCTGACGCCGCACCGAGTGAACGTCGGGAAGGAAGCGACTCACGTAACTATCGTTAGTGAATAGAGTGCGCGTAGTCGATCGTGACGTGCAATGCCCAGGGCCCGGTGCGCCCCGCTACCCCTAGCAGGGCTATGGAGACCCTCCTCGACAAGTTCAAGAGGGAGCAAAGTGGCCTGCGACGCTCCAGATCCGTCCGCGCTTCCCTACGATTGATAGGCAACCGCTGGCGGTCTAAGGACGAGGAAACAACAGATGATATTGACAAGATCAAAAGCAACGGAATATTTTTCGCGAAGCAGATCTGGGCGGACAAGGAGTACGACGTAGCGTATACGGGTATTGAAGGGACGTACAAACCAAAGACACCTGCCATGGCGAAGCGGAAGCAGGAGCCAGTGAAGCAAAGGAAGAAAAGTGGGGACATCGATTTGAGTTTGAAGCCGCAGAGACCGAAGAAAGTGGAGAAAAAGTTCAGTGATTTGTTTTCAAATAAAAAACAAAAGAGTGTGTCGGCTAAGGAACTAATGGTGCCGGAGAAAATCCCACCCAAAGCAGCGGCTATCCTACACATACATTCACCGGAAAGTGACAAAATGAAGAAGAAGTTAAAAGGAATGGGAAAGTCGGAGTCGGCGAAGTCAATGACAGAGTTGATGTCGCATAAGCGCGTGCGCAGGGGTTCGGAAAGTGACATGTGTCCGAACCAATCGCGCGGCTGCGTCAACCCTGCATTTGTGTACAGCACCCCGCCGAAGGACAGGAAAATGCCGATGTCACCCACCGCTTTTTTGAGTACGTATTAGAGTTTAATTTGTTTAAGCTTTTATTCTACTGCTACCGGCGCAATCTAAATTAAGACTAATTTGACAGTTTGACATTTTTCATCAACTGTTCCCTCCCCTCTCTGACTCGGTTTGCTCAGGGAAAACTCATTGTGTACAATTCATACTGAAGTGTCACTAATTAGAATACTTTGTACGTGCGGTACACTTGTACTTTGATTAGGCGAATCATTTGAGTACATACCTAATACTAAAACTAGCAAAACGTTTATATAGACTCCTGTCGTTGTTGTATAATAATGATGTAAGTACCTACATATAATCATGTAAATACCTATTTATCAACGGTACATAATGGCTTATTATTACTAAGTTCATAATTCTTTCTTTTAAAGGGTACCTATGTATCTAACTAAATCTATCCTTACTAATATAAAATGACAAAAATCGATAGCTACTTAACTAATAAATAATTTTTGGATGAAAATTATGCAACTTCGTTAGTGGAACACGAGTTTAGTTAACAAATTTTCTATCTTAAGGCGGGATGAAGCCTACTTGGGCCCAGGTATAGAACTGATTAACAACCTCGAAAAAGCTCTACAAACTGCGCATTTCCTAAATACGTCAATTTATTTAAAAGTCGTTTCGCGTTGTGTTATTACTATCTACGTCAAACTTGACCTGAATATTAATTCCTTAAAAATCGCAAACATACATTTAATTTTTACCCTTGACATTGGTACCTACAGCAATTATTATATTTACTTATTTTATTATTTATTTCCACGGTTTCATAATAATTTTAACAAAAAATGGTCTATGCGAAAACGTGCTCAAACACTCCTTACTAAATCACTTCGTAACACTCGAATCGATTTCAACGAAAGTTTATACGGGGAATTATTAACCTGCAATCAACACTATTTTATTAGAAGTACTGTAATCGATACTCGAATGTAATGTTTTAAGTAAATCAGTACAAATTAGTTTTCTTATCTTATCCGCACTAAGGCGCGGGCGAGGTGGGTTGGATTTTAAGCTAAAACAGTAATGTATGACAGAAATCAAGTAGGTGTATCAATAATGAAGTTTCGCACAAATGGTAACAGGTTTCGAGACAACAGGTAATCCGTTTAGTTTGCTCGATTAACAGCATGCGTAATTAAGTAGCCGATTCGTTATTCGTTGTTATTTTTTTAAATCCGAAAAAGAAACATGGAGGATGTTATACTGGCCGGTAAAAACGAAATAAGGTATTCCAATTTCAAATAATTTGAAATCCGAACAATAAGTTTACTTACTTACATGATTTTAACAAAATTAAATTAAATGACAATAATGTAGTGGCATTATTTGAAACGATCAAAAGAAATTAGACACCATTATGAAAAATGCTTAAACTGTGGATTAAATGTCTACGACTGGGAAAATTACTAATCTAGCTTTATAATTAAATTAAACCGAAGATTAGTGAGATAATAGTTCAAATATCCGTCGCGTTGGTCGGTGTTATCCGACAGTAATTAAACAATAAACTTTGATCTGGCTGGCTCTTAAGACCAATTTAAGTGATCTTAAGGGTTCTCCATTTAAATACATATTATTTCAAAAGTAATTCAGCCCCTGATATCTTTTTAATAATGCATTAAATGTGAAATACCAATGTATAAAAAAAAAGGAAAGAAAAATATTTTGTATAAAATTGTTCTGCAATACACCTACATTATACTACATATAAGATTATTATTTATCTTTCAACTTGGCAAATAAATAAACTATGATGTGTTGCTCTGTAAAAGAGAATTTATTTTAGATCTCTTATCTACATAAAATAATCAAACTAAAATTATACTTTATATTAAAACTAAAACTAAAACCCTCACATACCTGTAAAAGAGAAACGACATTTAAAGTTTATTTATATTGTGCCTTCCTCTCTATCCAGTTAATTAACAATTTTAAATTCTTAAATAATAATAATAAATTATTCTACTCCTAAGCTATGCTTATATTAAAACCTACAGGAAGCGCGGCAAAAGCAATATTATAAGAAAAAAGAAATATAATTTAAACATAAATATTTATACATAAATCTATATAAATAAATGAAGTACGCAGGTAATAGTAGTGTTTAAGCCACCAAATAGTCCGTCAAGTTAAAGTTTTAATGAAAAACGACGGACGTGCAGTTTTTAACCGCGATTTAGTTATGTTAGTGGTGTGTGAAATTGCGTACCGTTGAAAAACGAACACCAATTAGCTGGTTTCATATTCGAGTAAATGGCACCTTATTGGTTTACGGTAGCTTCTAATTTAGATCTCAACCAATCGTAATTACTATTTGCAATTACCAAATCCACACATCGCATAAATGAATATTAAAATCATTAAACGGTGTTTATGAAATCGAACACTTAAGCGCAGCGCGTACAAAAATTGTATCAATCAAAAAGCGCCGAAATATAATCGATTACACGGTGCAGAAAAATAATCAATAAACAATTTATAACTGGCCAATAAAAATATTACGACACAATTTTAAAATAGGAACATCTTTTCAAAGAGTCCATAAATGTTGTGCAAAAGCCATTGAAATCCGAACCATTGTCGGCGAATGCAGTAAAAAACCCTGCTAACAAAAATCGCGCTGTTTTCAATAGCCAAACGGAACTCGCTCATTCAAACAGATGCGGATGTTCTTTAGTCTCATGTACAGCTACCATAAACGATAAAATGAAAAAAAAAATTGTAATCTACGCCGGTTTCATGCACACCATAACTGAACAGACACTTTTAAAAATGTACCGTAAGGATTTAAAAGTATTATCACAATCACAGTGTATAGAGACTTTACTGTGGTTCATCGCCCATATATTTGAGAGAACTTAGAAATGTCAAAATTTATGACATATCAAAATGACAATGTGTCTAGGTCCTAGACTGCATTATGGCAGTTGGCGACCTACACGAAAACCTTCGCGTTGAACGACTGTAAATGTGGTATTAGCATGTATTAGATTTAAGTATTTGCATATGCATTTATTGGTGAGTTATTAGGGTCACTGACCTAGGAATTAATAACACTTATTGATTTAAAGTAAAATCTTAGTATTCTAGACTTCTTGGAATGCTACCGTGCGTGTGCGTTGTACCTAATCAAGTAAAAAAGTTATTTCGCCGTGAACGGATCATTAGGTTCTGTTGTAAGTGTTAAAATTGTGTGTTTTTCGGTAGTAAACCATTATTACTTAAAGCCGAATAACCACGCACTCATGAACTATTGTTTCGTAACTTGTTATCATACGTTTTCCTTGAATTTGAAACTAGTTTCTTGCATATAGTACCTATCTACCTACCTATATTTTTGAATAGTAGGTCCAGGTACAAGTTAAGTTCTTCAAAAATGTCTAAAAGAGAAAAACGGAATACAAAAAAATGTGCAATGCAATAAAAATGAATGAAATACTAAAACGTACTTTATTAAGAATTTATTATCAGAAATTTTATATAAATAACTTAATAACCTACTAGGTAAGCACAATTTTTTAAACATAAAAATTGAGAAATTTTGTCTAATTTCTAATATCTGGTTTATTTTTATGCATATTTATGACAATATTTCACCAAACGCCTTCTCTATTTCTTAATATTTTTTGTAGATATTTATGTAGTGAGTAACTAGTAACTATTAGCAATCATTTTGTTTATGCACTTCTAGACTTGCGTAATATCTACGATTAAAAATAAAATAAATGTTAAATAACCCTCCTTCTGGCGCAGTCGGGTAAAAATACAGCTGACTTTTTTCCTGTAACTATTTAATTAAGTTTACAATTTTCCCGTAGCATGAGGAATGGTGTTGATATGACAATCAACTAGGTACGACAGTGATTGATATTATTATGTAATAAAACATTTTGGTGGCATTTTCCTCATACCTGATGCAATTTTCATCTTAGATAAAGGAAAATTGCATCAAGTATAAGGAAAATGCCACCAAAATGTTTACTAGGTGACACCTTTTCTTATGACGAGTATCTATGTACCTATACACTTACTTAAAAAAATCATGCTTAAGCATTCACAAAAGCTTTGATGTAATCCGTGATATCAGAATAAGTCTTTGCTTTTCATCAGACAGGACTGATTACTGTAATCAATCACAAATAATCGCAACCCTATCTTGACATTACAATTTTATTGAAATGATTTTATTTCAAAGTGATTTTATTATGACGGATTATGACAATTTGTTAGGTTTTCCCATTTAACAACGTGATTAACTGAGCTCATCATCCGCCTAGCCTTTTCCCAAACTAGATTGGGGTCGGCTTCCAGACTAATTAATTGCAGACGAATATCAATATTCGTAATAATAATACAAACGTGATTAACTGAGTTATCTCGATAAAATCTTCGTTTTTCAAGGTTAGGTATGCTGAAGCGTAGGTATAGTACCCCCACTTATCGCGAGTTATGTTTAAATAATAGGAGGGCACAAATCTAAACTCCAGGCTGCTACTAAGATTTTCCTAATTGAATAATCCAGTAACACTTTACCCGACCCGAGAATCGAACCTAGGACTGCAGCTCGGCAGGCACGCTTGCGACCACTAGGCCAACGAGTCAGTCAAAAAAAGTGTAATAATTTATTCGACTTCCATCCTTCAGACATCAATCAAATGAATGTGGCAATTTCCTCAACCTCAAATACGTTGGGTATAATTCCTCAGCCTCATTACTTATTCTAAGATTTAGGTCAAAATAGTAAGTGATACACGACTGAGTACGTAGAACGTATATTGTAACTTTGTAGCAAGATATTTCGATTTTTTATGTCATTAATAATTCAATAACAATAAAGATATAAAAAAATCATAAAGTCACCCCTATTTTTACCAGTTGTAACTGTATCCTTAAATTTTCATCAAAACAATTTGAAAAATGTGCATCTTTAGAAAATATAGATAGGAGCATAATTCGGTTTTCTCATTTTGGAGAAATACTTACTTACCTTTTATTTTATATTTAATAAATTAGTAATGCATCTAAATCGGGTTCTTCAATATCTCCCATTCTTTCTTACTTCATCCCAGAGAAAGAGATGCCATTTTTTTCGGGAAGAGAGGCTTTAAAATACATTAGAATACCATTTATTATTTATAAGACTAGGCAGGATTTTAAGACCCAAGCCGGTTGGAACAAACTAATGTGATATTATGTAAGTACCTATGGCAAAATCGTAATATTTTGTGGGGCACTATTGAGTTCTAAGGTTACTGTAAAAGTTGAATAAAAAGGACACAAAACATACATACAATAATTTATTATGTACCTATCGCTTAATATCTTGAAAAATCAAAATGCATTATAAAATCAACTTGTATTTCAAATCTAAACTTGCTAAAACTGCTGTTATTATGAAACAAGTACTTATTTATGTGTTCAAATAATAGACTCGATTCGACTACAAATTAATATGTCTTACATTTTGCTGATAAACTTAACAAAGAGCCCATTGTACTAATAATTCTCATACGAGTGAAAATGTTTGATTTTCCACGTTATTATTATCTTCTATTAACACTGTCTGGTATACCATTAAAATAGTATCAAATACAAATGTGATGAAGTAATCCTTCTTCATAAAAAAGAAAGACTTCAAAAAAAGTGGCACTGAGGACGTAGAATAACCTATGAAAATTAATTAGGATGTCGTTTTTCCGATAGATAGAGATGTTGATTTTTCGCATTTTTAGCAAAAACGAAACGTAAAAATGCCTAACCTTTAATAAACCTAAGATTCTGATTTTACACTTTTTTTTTTATTCCAAATGTACCCGTCAACGTTTCAGCATTTATAGCAGCCCTAACCTAGAGGCTCCGTCAGAGCTAGCTGAAGACAGAGACGGAGTAACACAATTATATAACAGATACAACCTAGTTTATACAAAAGTTGGGTAATATACCTACGTGAAAACATGTGAAAATCACAATTGAGTCATAGGTATGTTATGAAGAAATGAAAAATGGAAGAGATTTGCAAAAATGAAAAATATTCGAAAATGGAAAGTTGGCACAAATATTTAAATTAAACTAATGACGTCCAAACAATAGAGTATCAAAATACTTATAATTCATGTCATGCTTGTATGTAATTTAAAATCATAATAACTCCTTACATAATAACTTAACTGACAATGGTCGGTGAGAATTTTGAACTAAGTAGGTACCTACCAGTTATGAAATTATATTATGAAGAAAGCTGAGATATTGACCTTTTCTTTGAATTGCTTAATGATCAACAAATTGCATCATAGCGCTTCTTTTTTTTTTTTTATTGAAGGGCCTCTCGCAGTTGGCTTCTAACAGCCGTCACTGCTTAACCGGTCATCTGGTGAGGACTTACAAATGCCTCCAGCCAGGCTTAAAACTAAATAAAAACTACAAACTAAGCGACCCCACACTGGGCACCCCCTACTGGGGTACGGACCTCGGCTTAGGGCGTCGCTGGGGGGAGGACAACTAGAGGGAGGGGCTACTAGCTGGAACGGATTAATATGATTTAGGGACATATTTAAATCTACAGGCTCAGCGCGGGCTGGCTCGAGCAAGGGTCGGTTAGGGGACTGAGTCATACGCGGCGGCGGACTCGGGTCATGATGGGGACGTCGCGACGGGCCTCGTCGGCGAGGTCGGAATGGCGCCGGTCTGTGTTTGTACCTACGCAAAGTGCTGGTCTCCCTGCTGCTCTCTTGCAGTAAGGTGATAGCATCATCGGGAGTATTTAAAGCATGCCTCGGGCGGCGAATTTTACTAATCTGAGAGGGGCATCATAGCGCTTCAACGGTAGCTTCTTTCTATAGGAAGTTCCTACGTACTGTAGGAATGATCTACTAAAGCTTGTCAGTTTAATTTGTAAAGAGTTATATTAGTGCAGCAGTGCCAAGTAAAAGAAACGCTATATCAGCGGCAAGCTATGATGGCTGATTTAAGTCCGCTCATAAAATTTCGTAAAATTGATTTAACTACTTTTGAAAGAACAATTGCTGTACTTTATAGTTTATAGTGACGCGTTACTATTGTCAATAAAGTACAGCAAAGTATAGTAGCAAATTGGACAAAATAATGCGGCCATAAGATTAAAAATTAAACACATTTAAAAACATGTCCAGTGGGTATGTCCACCACTCAGCCCCCGTATTCACAACGCTTCGATTTGATTTCGATTCGACAAGTCGTACGTCTATCTTGTTTTGGCATTACGAAAGCGAGCGAGTTAGACATACGACTTTCCGAATCGGAATCAAATCGAAGCGTTGTGAATAAGGGGGCAGATCATAGAAACAAGGAGATATGCCATCATAGCAAATTAGTACGGGAACAACTGATGCCACTATTAGTTCATTTTTCGACACAATTACGCGCATAATTAAGCGCTCCTTGTGAATAAAAAGATCTCCCACGCATTAAACATTCCGCATACCCTCAATCTAACACTGTTAATCGTCACTCAACACTAGCACTAAACTAAAACACTGTATTTATACAATCGATCGTGTTCGGTTCGTCGCCAGCGCGTACGTTTTTAATATGAGCAATTTGCTCAAAATCAGGCATCAAGCTCGATAGCGCCTTGGCACATCTCCCTTGTTTCTATGATCTGAGGTCCACCACAACAGCTGTGTTTTCTTCTGCTTATTAATTAAACTAATTAATTTAGCTCAGCACCCAGAGTGCCCGTTTTACGCATAGGTAATCAACACAATATTTGTATTTTAAGTTACGTGTTTAACCCTTACAAATTATAATTAAAACATACGGTACCATTTCAGCGTGACTTTTAAATTAAATAAAGCTGCAATGTTGTTAATTCTGAACAATAAGTTGAGCTTTTAGTTACGATAAAATTTAAGTACATTTTAAAAATCGAACGAAAACGTACAATCGGAATTCATTCTGCAATCTATTGCAGCACTCTTTGAATAGTGATGAATGCCATTCAATTTAAAGGTTCTATAAAAAATCATCAAACAACCTGAAACTAGATCAAATATTCGAATACAAATTCCGTATATTTCCATTTCAAATTACGCTGGTATTGATTTGATTACTTTCTGAGATTTTGCCATCGCGGCAGCCAGAGATGAACTTCCGTCATGTAATTGGAATCGAATATTTTGTTTTATTTATTAGTCGATTAACATAAATCTTTAACGATGTTCTAAAAAAATGTGTTGTTTATGTTTCATGGTGTGTCGGAAGTTATGCGTTATGGATGTTTTAGTTCATGCTTCTTTGGCTTGCATTCCAATCACCAATGAACTAAAATAAAGTTTGTTGTTTTTCTTTTCAAATAAAATATTATATAATATTAAATATTATATATGTAAAAAGTTGTGAGCCATTTATGCACACTGAAAAAATATTTTAGAATGAAAACTGTTTACATATTGAATTGTAATTTGTTAAAATAAAAATGTATTAAATGAAAAGATCAAAAACCTTATCTTTTTTTTAATGTTGTGAACATTTATATATATATATATATTTTTTAATTTTAAAATGTTCTTTCAAAATGAACGTCAAACTAAAAATATTAAAATCCTCTTAGTTAAGATAAGAGTCTATTTGCGTTTGCCATCACTGCTAAACTAATTTGAGAACTAAATTGAACTTCCACTCAACCTAGTTAGTATGAGGTGTCAACTCACACAGGATTTTAAAGCCGGGACATAGACCCTGAACGAATAAACACATTACCCTCCTTTGCGTCTCGCAGTCGGGTAAAAAGTAGCAGACGAAATTGTATTTAAACTAGCGTCATAACATGTGTGATTAATTATTATAATGTAGGTATGTTTATGTAACTTGTTTGTGTGTAACAAAAATAAATGGTTTAAATTGTCTATGCATTGTCTGTGCCGACACGCCGCCGTCGCTTGATATTACCGCAAGAGCTGGACAATTTTGTTTGCGAACATTCGAGGGAGAATCTTACCGTGACATTCTCCCTCGAACTTTCGCAAACAAATTTACAGTTCTCGCGGTGATATCACGCGGCTTGTTGGTACAGTATAGAAAGGCTGGATATCAATGCCTTCGAATTCTAATGTTGTATGTTTGAGTCAAACATACAAAATTTTGTCGCGGCGCGCATGTTAGAGAATGTGTAGAGAATTTATTTCGGAAGGTTTATGTGTATAATATGTTAGTATTTCATTTAAATACAACCCAGAAATTTCGATGTTTTAATATCGCTACATCAGTAGATTGCACTCGTCCGAAGCAAGAGCAGGCGGGCTAACATGCGCGCCGCGACAAAATGTTGTCGACCGTTTTGTCTCGCTCGTTCTCGTGCAAATACGAGACAAATGCATGATAAAACCGTCGACAATTTTTTGTCGTGGCGCGCGGCGCGCATGTTAGCCCGCCTGCTCTTGCTTCGGACGAGTGCAATCTACTGATGTAGCGATATTAAAACATCGAAATTTCTGGGTTGTATTTAAATGAAATACTAACATATTATACACATATAAACCTTTCGAAATAAATTCTCTAAATGGTAGTGAAAACCGCATTAAAATCCATTGTGTAGTTTATAGGAATTAGACGGACAAACAGACTGAATAAGCGATGTTATAAATTAGTTATATATTGAACGTTATTTTTATGATAGAGTAACCCTAACCACTGGTTTAAGCTACTGCTACCTACCAAAACCATTTCTAGAATAATTTCGATCAAAAGCTTGGTTTGACACTTTCATTCAATTAGAAATAGAGTGCTAATTTAATGAAACGCCAAGCGATACAGACACTTAATTTAATTACGATCGCAAATGGTCACAAATATATCTTGAACTACAAAAACCTAATTAAATAGATAGGTACGTATTTTTGACGTAATTTTACGAAACAGTTACACTGTTACCTATTTCAAACAATAATGTTTGCATAAAACTCATTAACAACTTTATGACTGTGTAGTAAACTAGTCACAGTTTTAAATTATGATGTCGCCAATTAAAAAGATCTAGATAGTCCGCACAATGACCAAACTCAGAATCGTGCGATCATCTCAGTTGCAACTATGATACTGCAATGGAGCGACATGCTAGAATTTATAACGTGCGGTCAGTTCTTTTTTTAAAAAATATTTTTTTTGCGGCCAGTGAAGTGATTGGATTAGATACTTTTCGGTGTCAGTGAATTCCGGCCATGCGGCCGCGTTTGGGTTAACGTTATTGGGCCCAATTAATACGTTACGTTGTGTTATCGTTTATTTTTGTTGGTGTGTTTGTTAGTGCTAACAATTAAGTTATAAAAGGAGTGTTAAAGTTTTACTTAATCGGTTTTATGCGAAGCGAAATGCAAATTTTTATGCTTTCTCAGAAATTAGAAAATGGTTTTAAAGCCATTTGCGTACTTGTGTTTGTGAGTTTCTATAATTAAGTACCTACTATACTTACTAATATGTGATCAATGTGTCCTGCACTAAAGAATAATAAATTTTAAATAAATGCTGTCGATTTACCAAAACTAAAAATTTCATTTAAACTCGGAAAAAATATTATCAACCCTAAAAATAAATTATTGGCTGTCAAGTGCAATCACTCGCGCGACCGATGCACTCCCAGGGCTATCACCTCCCCATAAATATTTCTCATGCGATTCAGCAAAGGTCACTCATACAGCCTTCTCACATCTCGGCATATTACTAATTTATTCGATTTATTCGAAGCCACGTTCCGCATCGCCGTTCCACCATGATCCTTCCGCGTTCTGTCGAATACAAACGATTTACGATACACCACTGTTGCTTTCGTGCGGTTTTTTAAACGCGTTGAGTAATGATTACCCACGCGATGCGTCGACGCACGTCAATGGAGACATGCATAGGGTTGGCGATGTGTCATAAGTAAATTAGACTATTGTTGTAAACTTTTCATTTTTTCTTATTAAAAGCTGTTGTTTCAGATGAACTTGACTAGTAAATTTGTTCAAGGCAAAACATACCTATTGATATATTATGTACATTATTGTTCTCTTAATTATAGTTAATATTTAAACTCGTTTTAAAAGTAAAATCAGCCGAAGAATAGAAAAAACTAGTTTTGCTTTACATGACGTAGAAAAGCGTATAACGTATATATATAAGTACTACTTTTCTGAAGCACTAACCTGTCGCTTCCCCCTAACTCAATTTCCGGTAAATGAAAACCTCCTTTCCATATTCTTATACTCTCACAATCTTCTATATATACTTATCTGAACGCTTCAGATACTTTTACAATACGGAAAATATCTGAGCTTTTTTTAAATCATTCCTTTATGTTACGTAACAAAAAGGAAATAAGCACATACCTTTGTGTTAACCAGCGTAATTACGAGACAGTCAACCCTCCAGTGATTGGAACAATAACGCATGCGCACAATCATGGGAACCTTTCACCTCGTTTCGTTCTGGGAATTTACTTCGTGATGCTTTCCTTTGTATATGTTACGTTAGATTTGCGCTGTTTCGCTTTAAAGCGTAATATAGCTCATTTATTTTGATGTTTTGTAATTGATGAACAGTACTTACATACTACATACTTCGTTTTTTTTTTCTATCATTAACAAGCATTATTTCGTGTTCAACGAATTTTGTGCAAATTCTGTGTTTTCCTAACCATTTTTGTAATCACATTTTTCTTATTGCAATATAAATAATAAATAGTATCTAAAGCAAACAGAAAAGCAGCAATGTTATTTTATGTTTATTATTAATTTTGTCATACCTACATTGAAATCTTACAACTTTTTAATCAGTAATTGTAATTGCTTTGCTCTTTAACAAATACGACATTGCATTTGAGATTCGTGGATATAATTGATGAAGAGAAAGTTGACATGTCTTTTTGCAAGGCTTTCGCATAATCATGATGACAAATAGAAAATAATGATGTATGTATGATAATCTCATCTCTGTTACATAAATATTTTGTATCATCATTGCTATTACGAAATTCTGACAGCATAGGACCTATTTCACAGGTTCCGGATAGGCACTATCTATTAGATAAATTCGTAAATATAACAGACTTTGAACTTATGAAATTATCTGACAGATAAGTCAAGTTCCAGAACATACCTACATAAGATATTATTATAACATATCTGGAAGCACAGAACACTCTAAAGGTGGCAAAACAGAACCTAGGTATATCAAAATAAATTGTCTTTGAAATTATTAGATGATACATATAATAGAACAATAGAGCACGCCATCATTTTTATTCCACTCCTACGTGCTCCTACGTTTTATTTTACGTCTTCTGCGTTATACAACTTTTAAACACATTATGAAATTAAGAATACCCGTAAGTTCATAATAACCATGTATAATTAAACATTTGCATTGTGAGTTCATTTCAATAGCCACACAGACTAGGCCTCTTTTTGTAAAACCGTTATTTGATAAGATAAGAACGACCGTATTTTTCCATAAATACTAATTACAAACAAAGATTACTCTCATTATAATGTCCCTTAGTAATGTCTCAATTATTTTCAAGTCAAATAGAACATACAAACAAAATGTCGGTGGGTACCTAGGTACCTATTTTATGTTGTTTTGTTATGTTTTATGTATGAGTAATAAACAAAACACAACAGTAATACTCATTAAAAGTACACATAAATGTTTAAAACAATACTTGGGAAGTAGGGAACCACCGAAATGACTAATTTAAAACTGTATGTATACACAGTTACATCTTCTCGTTGTCATTTTCCGCAATCTTCTCGACATATAAAACCGTACTTTGACTGACTGGCACACAATGCATAGCCTAAACCAGTGGCGGATTTACACATTTGCTTATTATTTTGGATTTACACATTTGGTTTAGGTACCTACATATTTTTTTAAAACCTAATACGTCTCACGGCTCTGATTTCAGTTTTCTCTATTTTCGCACAATTATCGACCCTTCAGCCGCCAAAAAAATTTCGCGAAATTCGCCAATCGCTAGACCGCGCAGGCCCCCCGCGCAGTTTTTCCATTTTTCGCAATTTTCACGAATTCGCGAAATTCTATTAGCAACTTCAAAAATTTACAGAAAAATAATGAAGCCACTGAACTTATTGTGGTTTGGCATAATGGTTAACTAGAATATGAAGCTATCATATCAGTATAAAATTTTGATAATACATGTATTTCTGGGTCAGGCTACGAACTTTTCAATCCACCCTCGTATGTTCTAGGTTAACATAAAAAAAATTGCACATCTAACCTGCATTATTTGACGGCGAAATAAAAAATTCAAACTTGAGATTTACGGCCGTTAGCGTTTACCGGAGGGATTTTTATAAATTCCATCCCTAAAGTGATGGACTCGGGTAGTTTGCATGAGGAAAATAAGTAACTACGTTGTGTTGTATATTCATCATCTTCATCATCATCCGCAGGTGTTTTGGTACCCGATGCGCACGCGATCTCTAACTTTACCCCTAGCCTTAGCCCATATTGAAACCAGTAAATCACAGAGAAATTCCACTTCGCCGAGACATAGTTTCCACCATCAGAAAATCTAAATGACACCAAGTTAAATCAAGATACTATATCGTTTTCATTTACCCGTTGAACGATATCCGGTCCTTTCTCATTTCGATTAAAACTCCGATTAGCTGGCGAAGTTCGGTTTCACCTAAATGACCTTCAATGCCCTGAACAAGGTGATTCTGACTTTGACATTGGAGTGAATGTGAGCATTAAATATTCCACGTTCACATATCACCTTGTTAATTCGATTTGTAATCGATATTGAATTCGACACCTAATCATAATGTAACGCCAGTGCTGGATAAGGCTGTATATAAGTAACCTCGGATATGCCTTCGGGTATTTCTTGAGGCGCTAAAAATATTTGTCGAAGTAAGGGCTCATTCATACGACGACGATTCGTTTTTTTTGACGTATCTTCTTTTTTCACGATTCTTCTTTTAGGGGGTGCTTTTTAAATACCCGTGTTCACACGCATCACGAATCGTGAAAAATGACGAACACGTCTAAAATCACGTTCGTCAAAAAATCGTTTTTATGACGGATCGTTAATCGTCTTCGGTAGTTCATCAAGACTGAACTCTGAATCACGAAACGAATGTAAACAAACATCAATTTGAATATTATGCTGAATCGTAATAAAACACGATTCCATAATGCTAGACGTATGTGAACGTCCATCCGTCATGACGTATCGTGTTTTTTGACGAATCGTCAATGACGGAACCCGTGTGAATTAGCCGTAACATGTGATGTTCTGAAACTGTAAATTTCCGTACAAAAAATAGCGGTGATCCCAAAATAAATACTGCTGTTCAAATACAGGTGACTGGTTTTAAGTTTTAACATTAAAAGGGCTTGTCAAAGATGAATTTTCAGTAAAAAAAAACAGTTGTTAATTTTGCCAAGTGATATGGATATTTCGCTCCGTCGCTAAATATCATATTCTCAAAAGACCACATTCGTAAAACACCACATTCGCAAAACACGATATTCGCAAAACATCATAATCTCATAACATCATATTCTCAATATATCATAATCTCAAAAGATCACATTCGCAAAATACAACATTCTTGTAACACCACATTCAAAGTACAGTCTCTGACAATATGTTACATGTTTTAATTTTTTTAATTAAAAACGGAATAACAAAACAAAGGATAAATTCTATCCTGATACATTATTGGGTTTTAGTAGTTTAGTCACAGTGTATTATCGTCACAGTTTTTAAAACTCCATACATTGAATGTAAAATGGTCACAGGTACTTTTATTTAATAATGGTTTTGTGTACCTAAGTTCGTCACAGGTACATAATAATATAGGAAACTATAAACATCTACTTTTTGTACAGACTGCAACAAAATCGTTCGATAAATAAAACATATTTTTAGTAGGTATCAATATTAGCTTACAAATCAGGGTTGAAAAAAATATTTTATCAAAACAATTAAGATTTTGAAGTACCTACCTACCTACTGGGAAATCAAATTGCTAGTAATAGTACTAGCACAGTATTTTGACAGGTCAGTGCCGGTCAGAATGATGAGATTATGAATAGAATGGCAAAAGTACTAGGACAACATAATCATGAAGAAGATAATATAATAGAAGAATGTCTCACATGAAATATTATCTTGAAAAAATTATTGCAATAAAACATGACTAAACGATGACATTGTCATTATCTATACAAATATTATAAAGCTGAACATTTTGTTTGTTTGTTTGAACGCGCTAACCTCTAGAACTACCAATTGGATTCGAAAAAATATTTTTGTATTTGATAGCTAGATTCATGAGGAATAGTATAGACTATTTAACATCACGCTATGACCCTTAGGAGCCGAGCAACGGGGGCGAAACCGCGGGAAACAGCTAGTTAGTCATAAGAGGAAATAATTCGCCGGCCAGTATGAGTCTAAGAACTTTCGTATGTAGATTTTACCCTTAGATTTTACCATTTGCACTGGTGCACAATGCCGTCATCGGCATAATTTTTTGGAGCCCAGTGTACTTTTTCACCTTTTTTGAAAATATGATGTTTAGAGAATGTTGTATTTTGCGAATGTGGTCTTATAAGATTATGATATTTTGAGAAAATGATGTTATGAGAATATGATGTTTTGCGAATATCGTGTTTTGCGAATGTGATGTTTTACGAATGTGCTCTTTTGAGAATATGATATTTAGCGACGGAGCGGAATATTTTTGTATTTCGCGATTGGTTCCTAAGTAAATCGAACGAGGATCGAATACTGAATTCCTTAACAAGCCAAGTCCCCCCTATATATTGTATAGCTTTTGTTACACGACTGTAAACTCCCGTAGGCAATAGAGCAAATGAGTTTCAATATTCATATTCACAATCAATCAAATCATTAATAATCTGTTGAAAGCTTCTCATTGCAGAAGTCCTTATTTGAATCAAGCCTTTCAAATTTCGTTACAATGATACAAGACTTATCTGATCCACACCCTAAAAGTTGAAAGGTACAAAGTATAACATGTACACATGCACACAGTCGGTTCGACATTGAGTTAATCATGTACATTGTTATTAAGTTAACCTTTGGCTGTCTGGTCGTGGGTTTGATAAATGGTCTGAACCAACGTAGGTGTTCGGAAGTCCTAAATGAGAATGTTTTTATAAAACCTGATCTATTCGAGTTAGGATGAAGTGTCCACTTTTTGCGCCATTTCTCAAAGGTTTCATTAATCATGAGGTTGTTGGACAATAAATAATCCTTTGTTGGTAAATTGACATCATTTGATTAGAAACTTGAAACTTGGTTGAATTCTGGGGACTAAGGCAACTTTATAGTCATTATTATTCATTATTTTTAATAAATTAATGTTCATATTTATAATGGAAGTTAAAGCAAACTTCTTATATTATGTGTATTTGTTCATGTTTATTTTATGTAGTTTGGATTCCATACATATTTTTGGTTTCTTTCTGTTCATTTTGCACCTTCCTCCCTTAGAGCTGCAGTACGGCGCGCTTCTCGAGGGGTGCGGGGGGGAGTTGCCATCGCTGAGCGCATGTGCGCCCCACCCCCCGCACCTTGACAAGGCAACACGTCGCCAACAGAAGGATGCGCGCGCGCAACAAGACAAAATCGCACAAGTTAACATACATTTACACGGTATTTGTTTCGTTTTTTTTATTTTCTTTTATTTACCTATTATGTTCTTTAATTATTTGCTTATTTCAATTTCAATTCTCTTAAATATTATGTTATATACAACTTTACTTACATTCTGTGTTTAACATTTTAATTTAGTTTGTTTAATTTATCAGTTATCTTACTTTCTACATTATACAACATACTTACCTACTCTTTGTACGACTCCATACGTCTATTAAACATCATCTATATTAAACTTATTTGTTTTACTTTTGTAATTCGTTCATTTTTCATATCATCTCCTTCGTCTATTTATTTTCTTCTTTCACACTAGATTACCTAAGTATATTCAAGCTTCCTAAGTTGTTCAACATTTTGAACGAGTAGCTCTGACTATTCTTCAGTCGCCTTCAAATAACAGTTTTTCTCCTTACAAACGTACGGCTTCATATTATACTGATTATATCTAAGATATCAAGTTATCAGTAGTTCTATAAAGTGAATCTTAGTTCTGTTTGTTACAGCTCTGTTTGCGGCCGTCGAACATGGCTACCTCGACAAGGCGCGAAATATTCTGGAGTCAACCGATGTCGATGTCAACAGGTTTGTGATTCATTTTCCTATTATGTGGAACGTTTACTGCGTAAATTGTATTGGTAACGACACTGCCTGGTTACTGCAAGTAGCTTTTATTACTAAGTTTTGCGTACGCAATATAGTTATCAACTCTTTCGTATTGGAATTGTTGAGATTTATTAAATTGACATAAAAAAATCCATTGATATTATCAAAAGATTAGATTCATTCACAAATGAAACCCAATCTAAGATTACTTGATAAGCAATCAACTATTCACTCATATTCTGTAAATCTCGACATGCCTAATAGAATTTGATAACATTTTCGAAAACCCGTTGATTCTTATCCAACATAACTCATCGTAGGATAAGACACCATCTGAAATCCAAGCAGCGGGAAAACAATTTCCAACCATAAATATTCCAAACAAAATAAATTCCGATGCGGAACGCGAACCGTATATCAAAGAACAAGTACAATAGAGTGCACTTGAGTCAACTGTTACGATCAATGCTACAAACAAAATGCATCCGCCGGGGATTTATCTCCGTCCAACTGTTCCTGTTACTGCGACTAAAGAGCAGTTCACGAGCTCAGACACCTGGATTTGTCAGCGGAAACAAACGATGCTACTGTTTACAAATTTGACCTTTGTCTTGAAAGTAGATCGCTTAGTATTGGATTTGAGAGTTTGAAACAGGGTTGGGTGATTTGATTTAAATCATCATGATTTAGGTCATGATTTAAATCACCTAACCCTGGTTTGAAATGCCCGCGACTCGGTCCGTATTGAAGTCGGAAAACAACACGATGTCGTTATTTTCTTCATACAAACTTTTCACCTCCTTAGGTATCCCTAAGGGGGTGAAAAGTTTGTATTAAGGAGGATTTTTTTAAAATTCGATAGAATTTTAAAAAAATCCTCCTTAATACAAACTTTTTTAAATTACGGTACCTACTCAAGAAATATTTCCTTCAAATTTAAAATCTCTAGCTCCACCGGTTAAGGCTGTGCGTTGTCTGTCAGCCAGTCACGGTACTGTTTTATTTGTAATAGAAGATTTGTATTATAGAATTTGACTCAAAAATTAAAGCATTGATTTGATTTACCGGCATTTTTTGTTTGTCTAGCTAGAATACTGTTAGTTTAGAAAGTTAGTTTTCAATGCGCAAATTGCTTTAATTCTGTCTACAAAATTAGTTTCCCGTATCATAGCATAAATTTCACGATTATTATGGCTACGTTCTATATTTTTTTTACTTCGATACTGAACAAACTCAAGTCTCAATCACATTTATTATTACTTATCTAGAGGTAGGTACTATTCTTTAGTAATTTGACAACGATCAGAGATAGGCGGTTTCGCTTTCTGAAAAAACACTTTCTTCACAAATGAAATTAACCAACTTCTTCATGATATTGTTAGACAAAACCCTCTTTCTGAGGGGCACTTAACAAAAGTTAATTATGATTTCCATTTTCCTTTTCCCTCTGAGAAATCAACTTTTTTGCAACATTTTCTTAGCTATTCTCAGTTTATAGTTACGTTTGAACTTTTCAAAGTTGTTTTAGAATCCCTTTTTACTTCTAAAACTACTTAACTAATGTATGAATCTAACGAAGAAAAGATCCTTTTTAAAACTTGATTATTATGTTTGTCAAAGGTTGATTTATTTTTCTTTTCAGCCTCAATGCAGACGGCTTGTCACCGCTTGATGTGGCCGTGCTTGCAACCAACAGACAACTTGCAAAAATGCTCATGGAATTTGGTGCCAAAGAAGGAACACAATGTAAGTTCATTCATCATAATATTATCTATTCTGTCTTACACAAATGGTTTGTTTTCAATGTTTCTGAATCTTGCAAAACAAGAAGCTGAACCTTATTTGCATTTATAAAATCGGTATTGTTTATTTGGACATTTTACTTTAGCATTTTTTTTACCAATGTCATTGTTTTTGTGTTTATTTGTTTTACCAATGTCAATAACCGCTTTGAAAGGTAATAATCGTTCATCAAAACATCTGAATCACTTCCGAAGAGAGATGCTGGTAAAGATTGCAGTGTCTGCTGATCTAATCACATTTTTAACAAGTCAAGTGCTCTCTTCTTGGCATTATCTGATAACAGACATGGCTCACGTGATAACCTTGCGGTTGAACCTTTTTTTAAATATTTGTGTGAATGTTAATGTTTATCATATTTGGTTTTATTAGTGTCGGTATCTTGTGGAGATATTTTTTTATAATTTTCCATTTCTTCATCAGAATAAGAGTCATTATGCATCTTTGTTTTCTTGTCAAATGTTTAAGCTATTGACAAAATCCTATGCGGTTAGAAAGTTGGCATAATTTCTGCAGTTTTAGAACAAACCAAAAAAGAAATAGTAAAAGAACTAGTTTTCTCGAACCTAATTTTTTTTTATTTCACGATGTTACGACTTCTACTGAACAAAAGGGCGTACGGCCCGCTTGATGGTGAGCGGTTACTGTAGCCACGGGGTCTCATCAGGAACAAAGTAACATTTGTGGAAATAACTCATAATAATAATGTCTTAGGTTTTCGCGATTATTACACATTATAATAAAACAAGTTTAAACGGATAAAGTCGCGTATATTACAGATTTTTACAGAGTTTTCCTGACGTTTCGAACACTTTGCAGCGTTCGTGGTCGCAGGACGACTGACGACCACGAACGCTGCAAAGTGTTCGAAACGTTATATTATAACTCATAATAGATGGAGTTATATGTATCGATTTGTTATTGAAGGTTGTGTAAAATTGAGAACATGAAAAAATACATCATGAAAAATAAATATTTTTCATGATGTATGTGAAAATTTTGAAAAATGCTTTAAGCACGGAAAAATGTATAGCCCGAAGATAGCTCGCGCTAAATCGGTCACATTTCTTTGTATCAGATGAGGCATCTGTACGTATAGTATTATATTATCTGTGCTGTAGCCTATGAAACGTGCGCAACCCCAGAAGTACCTCAACACCTCAAGCGCTTTGCCGACCCTTTAAAAACCTATTTACTCCCTTTCCTTTCCAGGAAGCTCGTTCCACAAACGAATCATTCGCGGAATCGGAATCCGCCGCAATTCCGAATCTGAATATAAAACGCAAAATAACCATACCCAACAAAAGCATCCAAGCAAATGCACAATAAATACATCCCCTCAGTGAACTCATACATTTTCAATTTCCGATACTACCCTCTTTCGTGTTCATAAACATACTACCTTGGTTCACCGCAAGGTAAGAAGATTATGGATTATTATTCCACTGTCATTCCTCTTCACATTTCGGGGCCTTGGGTATTTTTATAATTTGCATTCCTTGCGTACGTGGGAGATAAAAGGGCTCCAAGAAATGTGCTTTGGTGCAAAGTATAATGTTCAGATGGATTTTTTTCTGGGATTCTGATTCAGATGCTGTGCGTTGATGTGAATCTGGTGGAATATGAAATTAAATTCCAGAAATTACTAAAGCGAATGAAAATGTTGTATTTGATAGTAGCGTTGCTACTCATCGTGACAAGAAAGATTCATGCAAACTTTTAATAAATGCGAAAGTAATTCTCGCCCGTTAGTCTGTCTGTAACATTTTACGGTTAAACCGCTGTACCGTAGCATGGACTCTGGGGAAGGCCAAAGGATATTTTTTACCCAAGTACATAAAGTAATTCTCCTAGGAAAATAGTGAAACCGCAGACAAGAGCCAGTCATAAAATATGGACATAAACATTTATAGAAGGTAAAAAAATCTAGCTGTCACGGGACGCCCGGCAGATGTAAAACATCGAAACGCACACACATGACACAAGGGAATGGAAAACGGTGGCGGAGAGAGGGCGTGATGGCATAACCGAGCGTCATGCCGTTTGCTGTCACGGCATACGAGTCGGTCTTACCTTCGAGGCGCGCCAATAGGTATATTATGTTTTACATCAAAAATACTTACACTATAATACATAGTTAGGTGTTTACTATAAAATGTATTGTTCATAGTGAAAACGTAGAATTAGTCACGCAACAAGTAGGTACAAATGCACCATATACAGGGTGGCAGGTTAGACAGTGGAAATATTTTAAGGGGTCATTGTACCTACTCATCATTATGAACAACTTTTACTATGGGACAAACCCGGAAATCGCGAAAAAAATCAGCTGTTCCATACATTTATGTTCACATAACTCAACAAAATGTATGGAACAGCTGATTTGTTTTTCGCGATTTCAGGGTTGGTCCCATAGTAAAAGTTGTTCATAATTATGAGTACAATGACCCCTTAAAATATTTCCACTGTCTAACCTGCCACCCTTTATATGCAATGCACCATATAAATGTAGCATATGCCACATATGCACCACCAAATGTCACTGAAACGCAATAGCGACGGAACTGCGAAATGCTAACCGTTTACTATCAATTACACATGTTACTAATGTCAGTTGCAATTGAAATGTTCGCAGAAACAGCTAAATAAATGGTGATTTTGTAGAAGCACATGAGGAGTACTAAGGTTTCGTGATGTGTGACCGTTGATTATTAGGACTGGCAATCGTAACACATATGCCGCCACGCCGTTGCCATATTTGTAACGTGTCAGTAACCAGTACCCGTATAGGGTTGCCGATTATCCGGTTCTAGGCAAGTCCTAATTATACACATGTGATTATAAATGCATCTAAGACTCTAGATTAGCTGGTTTGATTTTTTCTCTCGTTTTCTCATGATCTGTAAATAAACTGTTAAGGTATTTTGTTTTGATACGATCTTCAGTCGCGTCTCGCTAGAACGGAAGGCGATTCAATCAATCTTTATGAAATGCGTTATCTATCAATTTGTTGTGTGGTTGACATCTTAAAGAAACTGGCCAAGTGCGAGTCGGACCTCCGGTTGTATGGAGATTGAGATTCCCTTGGGTTTTGACATTTTATTGTTATTATTTGCGCAAACCTTTTCACGTACCTATCTAATTCTGTAAAAAAATCAATTGGCTAGCTATTACGGTTCCTAAGATACAGCCCTGTGACAGACGGGCTTAGGCTTAGTAATAGCATCCGGCATCCCGAAGGCACCTTTCTGTTATTTACGGAACTTTAAAAATTATATCCAACAAAACCCCAAAAAAAATGTACAACAAATGTACAACTTCTTAATTTTTAGGGTTCCGTACCAAAATGGTAAAAAAGGAACCCTTATGGTGCGACTTCGTCTGTCTGTCTGTCTGTCTGTCTGTCACACCTGCTTATTTCAGCAACTACTAATGCTATCGACTTGAAATTTGGAACAGTTATAAAGAATGCTTGTCCAACTTTATTGCAAATGAAAAAATAAAAAAAATATTTTTATTTTCATTGCAAAAGGGGCCGGAGTGGGGGTCCAAAATTTCAAAGTGGGGTTACTGGGTCAAGTGACATATCATATGAAAGGGCTTGATCTGCACATTTCAAAATATATTTTCATTTAATTTTATGTCTCACAGTTTTCGACATTATGATGAAAAATTTCTGAAAAAATACCATTCTCCCCCCCTTATCTCCGAAGTTTGCGGAGTGAAAAATCTGAAATAATTAGAATTGATAGGAATTGACCCAAATATTGCACCAAAAATAAAATGATGTTCCTAACTAGTACAGTTTTTTCAAAATCATCAAAATTCTTTCACAAACAAACTTAGTTTTGCGGTCCGGTTTTTTTCACTTTATACGTCCAAAACTGATACGGAACCCTCGGTGCGCGAGTACGACTCGCACTTGGCCGGTTTTTTTAATGCCTTCGATTTTTTAATCTTTTAAAATTCAGCTTAAATTAATGCCATTTAAATAATACCTCTTGGTCTTGGCAAGACCACATTTGTTTAACATAACCTGACCACAGCTCGGGGCAGCCCTGTCCCGAATAGTCGCGCTGTCACGGTTGACGAACAAGCAATTGTTACGTTGCGTGACGCGAGTCGTGACGTCCATATCCACAATATGTCACGAAATACAGACTGGGTACAATGTGCATTTAACCGCATTTACTGGCTAATTATCACTTTCGACCTTATCTTTGTAAGATTAAGGTTCTAAATGCTTTGTTATGTTTGGTGCTCAGATTAAAGAGGTACACATAGGGGAAACGTGTATTTTGGTATTAATTGAGGGTGAATTTTGGAAATTTTAAGGGAACTAATGGGCTATTTTTAGGTCAGTTTTAAAAAACCTAGGTTTTTTCACAAATCGCCATGAAATGTCCCTATTCTGAAGACATTCAGATAGATTAAGGCGCTGATAGCTGCCAACGGCCTTGAGTGATTTGGGTGGTATAGCTTGAGTGTTCTGCGCTGAGCTCAAGCAACGCGACATACGTCCACCGAGCAAATACGACTCGCCTATCAAGGAGGGCGCTGTGCCGAATTAGACAATATTATTACTTTTTAGTATCTAAAAGATAAAATAAAAAAAAGTAACAGGTAATATTATAGGTAGTAACATAGTCTTTTCACACAAAACAAATCGTGAAAATATCTTAGGTAAGCGATTTGAAAGTAATTACGTTTTTATGTTTTGGGTAGACAGTAATTCATGAATTTATTTCATTAAGTATTTTACTACAATAGTTAAATATTCACAGGTACGATTGATGTACATATGTTCTAGTTCAACATAAAAAAATTGCACAACTAACCTGCATTATTTGACGGCGAAATAAGAGATTTAAAACTTGAGATTTACGGCCGTTACCATCGTCGCCTTAACTGAAAGGTTAATCGGAATACGAATATTTCCAGTACAATTTCCAGCGATAATCGGTCACAATAACCGTCACTATCTATCGTTTATCTGGGCGGTCGATTACTTTATTATTTTTACTTTCAGGGCGTGATTTGTTTTTCTAGTATTAGCATAGCCCCATTGACGTAGAATCAGATGTTTTCGTATTTGAGGAGACCGTTATCAATAAAATTTATTGGTAGAATATGAACCTGGTTTTAAAAATAATATATTTTATTACTATTTCGACAAAGACCTACAAAATGTGTATAGGTCGCGGCGTGAAATATGATCACAGATCGCGCATGTACATTTTCGGCCCAATAGACAATAGACAGTTGACAATACGTAATAGAGAAAGGTCTAATTAGACGACGAGCATCGACTGACGAACTAATCGCGTGCAGCCTCGGCGCCCCCCGTCTTCTTCATTCCACCAAAGAGACTGAAAAACCAGCTACCTAATGCGCAGGTGACGTTTGTGATCATTATTTGTGCCGTTAGTTATACCTACCTACCTACATTTTTACATCATCCTCGACTTTAGCGAGCTCCTAAACTTGTTAAGCAGAACGATCTTCTTATCATAATAAAAAGTAGAGAAATCTAACCAAGTCATACAACCGACATTTCCTACAACAAAGCTGTGTACATGTACAGTGACATACATGTGTATTTACGGCGCGAACGACAAATCGCACAAGAACCCTCATGTCAATACTACTTTTTATTTACGTACAAGAAATAGGAAAGAACAAAAAGTAATACAAATACCGGAATCTCGGTCGGACCGCCGCAGGCAAAACTTCTGGGCCGAACACACCCGAAGAACACACGAAGATTATCGATCTATGTCACACAAGTACCTAAAACTGCGAGTGACCCGGCTAAGTTTGAGACCGGGATCAGGACATGGGTTGCTAAGCTCAATCAATCCCAACTTACTACTTCTAGGCAACTATAACATATTCAAAACAAGTGATGCGGTGTTTTGGGTCGCTTTTCGGTGAATTTGTTTCATAGGAATATCTGCTATCGCCATTAAAACCAGGCTATAAGATTAGGAAAATAATAAGTTAAATTATGAAATTCTTCCGAATTCTTGCATTTAGAAGGGTGAAATCGCCGTAAGTTGTGTTTTGGTGTTATAATTATTTGGAGTGTATTATTGTATGTTCCATATTCTGCTGTGTTCTAAGTAGGTACAACCCAGTTATACTTTAACACTCACAATAACACACTCCAAATAAGTAACACACCAGATTATCTTTCGGAACATTCGTAAGACATTGTTAATGAATACAAAAATAATGAAGTATTCCAATTAGCATACTGCAAATACGAAAGGTGCAAAAAAAACTAAACAAGTCCAAAGAATTCTCATCAAAAAACAGCTTCTCATTGGCAACAGAGTTAACAGCTTGTTAGCTGCAAAACCCTTGACCAATGAATATCGGGACTGCACCAAAAATTGGGAGAGTTGCCAGCTATTACCCGAGAGGCTCCCAAACACGGGATTTATTCTCGCGAATACAAAAATGCATTGCATGATATTGGTTTCACTGGCGTCGGCGTCGGTGCGCGGCGATGAACACTCGTATCTTCAATATATTATTGAGAATGAGATTTGCTTTCCAAATAAGAGAAGGAAATATTTTTCGTAACAAAATAATAATTCAAATCTATCCGGGGCTTTAATGCATCTCAACTGAATAAAATTATTCAACAGTTACATTACAATACAACCAACAAAATCCGAAATTTCATATTTTATTGGATATTTTATTGAACTTAATATTTCGTAATAAGTTCTATTCATTGCATTTTTTGTTCTGACGACTGGTTCAAAGAATGTAGGTTTACCTACTTGGTTGATGACTTTTATGTTTTGCCGATACTGAGACTGATATCTAGAGAATACAACGGACAGAAAACGGTCGGGATCCCGGGATCCCGAGATTCGGGATCCCGGGATCCCGACCGTTTTCTGGCCCCGAAAATCCCGGGACTGCACTTGGCTAATCTCGGGATTTTCGGGATTGCCACATACAAGTTTAGTTTATATGCCGTAGTCCGTTGCGCCTTGACGATAACCTTGCCTAGGTTATTTAATAGCATTTAATACATAACGACAAAAAACACTTTTAGATACGCCGTCAATGCCGTCATACGATACGTACTATTCACTACACAGGTACAGTCTTAATATGTTTGTTGTAAACTTAGAAGGGACTTCCCCACTCTGAGTACTTCAATACAATACTCTTAAGGTAATTCCCCAATGAATGAACTAACGGGGGAATCACCCGATCATCTCTTATTATCATAATATTTTTGCGGGTATTTCCCGTCGGGGTTTCCCTGTACGAAAGTATTAAATATGCTACTTTTAAGGTGATTCCCCAAGTCCCCAACGAACCAACAGGGAAATCACCCGATCATCTCATATCATAGTATTGTTGCGGGTATTTTCCCGTCGGGGATTCCCTGTATGAAAGTATAAATATGCTAATCAGATTTTATTTTTTTCATTTATTATTCTGTCAGTGACGGGTTACGAAGGTTTCGTCATTTAAATTTAAAGTAAATTACCTGAAATTAAGTATTTCAAATGGCGGCAGACTTTGTTAAACATAAAAAAGACAGTGATGCGACGTCAGTGTGGAGTTATTTTTTAGTCGCGAAGGATGGGAATAGTGCTAAATGTAAGCGGTGCCCAGCCATTCTCAAGACTTTGGGTGGATCGACTAAGGGATTACATACACATTTGTTATCAAAACATAACATCAAGGTTATATCAGCTTCAACAAGTCAAGATTCTGAAAATATGAACACAGCTCCGCCGCCAACCAAGCGAAAGTTAGATGATTATTTTACTAAAAGTGCCGACGATAGCCTGGATGATGTTTTGGCAAGAATGGTTGCATTAGATGGATTTCCATTCAGTGTATTCATAGCTTCAGATGATTTGAGAAAATTGCTCTTAGCAAAATACCCGGATTTACCAAAGTCAGCCGTCACTGTTCGAAAACGTGTTATGAATTACAGTGAAAAAATCAAAAAGCAAGTAATTGCAGAATTGAAACAATTGAAAAGTGCAGGTGAAAGATTTAGTCTTTCTTTCGACGAGTGGACTTCAACTTCCAATAAACGATACATGGCTGTCAACGTTCATTCATATAAAAAATTTTGGAACTTAGGACTTGTTCCTATTTACGGAAGTATGACAGCTGAAAATTGTCTTCGTATATTGAAAGAGCGTCTCAGTGAATTTGATATTTCCCTGGAAACTGACATCGTGGCTATTGTAACCGATGGACCGAATGTTATGATAAAGGTGGGGCGGCTTATTTGCACCGAACATCAACTGTGTCTCGCACATGGTATCAATTTGGCGGTCTGTGATGTGCTTTATGAAAAACATAATTATTTGCAACATAGCCCTACCTCAGATGATACTCTGAATGAACCAGCTGTTACTGTTGATTATATGGACGACAGCGATGATGAACACGATTTAGAAGACTTAGACTGTCCAGAATCAGGTTTAATCGTAATGTCACAAAATGATCTTGCGCCAGAACACGTACCAGAGTTAACACAATATGAAAATATTAATGAGCTGATAAAGAAAATCCGCAAAGTTGTAGTGTATTTCAAAAGATCACCATTAAAAAATGAAACAGTACTTCAAAAATATGTGAAAATTGAACATGGAAAAGAGCTGTCACTTCTTTTGGACTGTAAAACCAGATGGAATAGTCTTTTAACAATGCTGGAGCGATTTTATCTTTTAAAAGCATGCATTCAAAAAGCTCTTATAGATCTCAATCATCCAATTCGTTTAGAAGATGTTGATTTTGAATTGGTAAATAAAATTGTTGATGTGCTGACCCCAATTAAATTGACAGTAGAAGCAATCTGTAGGCGAGATGCTAATTTATGCACAGCTGATGCCGCTTTGAAATTTCTTATAAAACAACTGTCTAGCAAAAACTCAGCACTTGCCAAAAAAATGAAAACATCCTTAGTGGAACGTATAAAGCAACGACGAAGTGATAATTTAACTGGTGTATTGAATTATTTACAAAATCCACGAATGAATGATGAAAATCAGTTGTTATCGGATTTGGAATGGCATGACTTATTTCCAGTTCCGACACAGGCTATAGTGAGGAAGCAAATAAAGAGTATTGTTAAAAGACTTAATAGTCGAGATGACACAGAAGAAGAAGAAAGGTCAGGATCACAAATAGATGATGAGCTAAGGCCAGAAACCTCCCAACCCCAATTGACATTAAAGGAAAAGTTACAGCTGGAAATTAACAAGAGTATGAAATCCCCAGATCCTGATGTACAAGTACAAAATGAATTGGGGTTGGCAAATAGTATTAGACGTGAAATGAGTCTGTTCGAAAATGGAGGAGTTCGTGGATATCACTTAGAAACAGCATACAAGTATCTATTGTCTATTCCTCCAACCAGCGTTGAACCTGAGCGAGCGTTTTCAGCTGCCGCTTATGTTGGCAATAAACTACGAAGCAGGCTTGGAAGTCAAACATTGGATGCTTTGATATTTCTGCGATTATATTTTCGAAATACTAAATAGTATATTTATGTTGTCTTTTTAATTTCTTGCAAAAGTATAATTTTTTTGTTTTGTCTTTTTTATTTTCTTATTATTATTGTGATTTGTGTTGACTGTTGTGCAAAGACATTATAAAGTTATTTAATTACTCAAGTTTTTTTTTAATTTGAGCCCAATTAGAAACCACATAGTCTAATCCCGGGATAGGCCCGGGATCCCGGGATTACGCTTCAAAAATCCCGTAATCCCGGGATTGAAAAACATGCTCGGGATTGTATTCTCTACTGATATCTAATGCTTTATACCTACCCTTGTCCTCATAACATTTTGTATTGTATGGCATAGGTTACAAGCTCAGATCATATCTATGATCTGAGGTTACAAGTGTTACAAGTAATATCTGCAGGATTACATAATTCAACACTACCAACTCTTCTAGAAGCACCAATGCTTGATTTTTCATTATTTTTTCCTTAAAAAATGTAGCATTTTTATCTAGGTGGTTACAATTTTTTTTAAGAATGTGTGTCAGATATTCGATCATAATCTCCGGACATAAAGAAAACAAACATCAAAACACTGTTTATCTTATATTTTACATAATAGATGACAAGATATTCTTCTTTTGAAGGTGCACATTTCACACTCAGATAAATTTACGACGAGCATGAAACGAAAAAATAATGTTCAGTTTAAAATGTGGAGCGTGACAGAGTGCACTTACTTAGAACTCAGAGGTAAAAATATTTACAGAAATTTTACAAAACTGAGCTTAATATTTTAAATATTAATGACGGTTAAGTGGACGGCGTTAAGTAACAACAAATGAAGCGACAGTTTTATGAAAATGAGAAAATTTGCTTCAAAATTTCGAAACTTTCTGTACCCCGATCATGAGTTTTTTTTGACGTATAGTTACGTTAATGTAAGCATATTTTGAATTGAAAATATACGTTTGTTACACAATATTTATATAAATTAAATACTTAATTAATTTCTCTGTATTTTTTAAAATGTGCAAATTGTATAAAATTTTATCAAAATGTTCTAGGGCTGTTGTATTTTAAATTCAAAATATCCTCACGTTAACGAAACTATACGTCAACTAAACTCATGATAGGGGTACTGTTGTCACTGACTTACTATTGGTACGCACAGTTTTAATTTTTTTTTTGTGATTTTTATCTTTAAGGTAGCGTAGGTATATGTGTACAATTTAATCCAAAATTTTAAATACTATAATGTATGGTTTTAATAATATAAGAAAATTTTCCACGTAATTCGTTATCACGTTTTGTACCATTTAGACAATATTTAAGTCGCAGTATAGGATCAACTTTATAAATAACTAGCTTCCACCCGCGGCTTCGTCCGCGTTTTTGGGATAAAAAGTAGCCTATGTGTTATTCTGATGTATAAGCTATAATATAATATACATTTTCATCAAAATCCGTTAAGTAGTTTTTGCGTGAAAAAGTAACAAACATCCATACATCCATACATACATCCTCACAAACTTTCGCGTTTATAATATTAGTAGGAAGTAGGATTCATACGTCCGCAATCACTATAAGTTACTTGTGCAAGTGACAAAACGAAATATCCAATTACTCTACACTACATGTCTATTTTATCATGTTTTTGTCGGTTATTTCGGTGTTGCATTTTAAAATGGTAAAATCTATACCTACGTAATGAAATAGGTAATGAATTTAGTCAATTTCTTCGGCATTTAATCAATGCATTATGATATAACGAATTTGGAGCTTCGTTCTTAGGGGTACAAATCGATAAAGTGCTCAGTTACCTAATACGGCAGTGTCCTACTATTAAAAAAGTACAAATAAGTTATTTTATTTCAAAGAAGGAATAGGCACGACAAAAAAGTAAAAGCAAAAATAATAATTTATCACAAAATGGAAAACATAGACGCTTTTAAAGTTTTTGGAGGGAGTATCGCTCCGTCTTTGTCGCGCAAGCGGACGTAGGTGGTGTTACGTCACTAGTAGGTAGTGCCGTCCGTGTCTAGCAAATCATTTTAAAACGCTTATAAATTTGCCAATTTTGTAGATGTTTCATCGGGTTTTTTGGTGTTAATTGTCTTTTTTCAAATAGTTTACAGATTCACAATAAAAAAAAGTAGTTAACATCCCTATTGACCTGCATTGACATGCACTCATTTTATTTTGTGGCTTGATTCGTTGTTAGTGTTGTTACATAACACCGTTCAACTTATATTCTTGTTCCAAGAGCAATTATATTCTTTTTAAGAGCAAAAAATCAACCCCATTACTTAAAAACGATGACTAAACTAAGCAGCTCTTATGTCAATTGTCATCTCTATTCATTTTCATACAAAGGACAAGGATGGTTTATTTAATAAGTGGTTAAATTAAGAGGCGTTTATAAGTAAGGGGCAAGTACTTAGAATGGATAAGCCTAGAATACCTATTATATAATTTTTTATTTTCGGTACATTTGCTTCTATAGTGCTTAAATTTTATTATAAGAGTAGTCATTAGACCTCAGATGTAGGGATTGCAATCCAGCAAAGCGGGATCCCGCAATCCAGCGGGATCCCGCGCAATTTTAAGCCTTGCGGGATCCCGCAATAGCTTGCGGATCCGCATGCGGATCCTGCAAGCATGAAAATTACACTAAACAGACAGAAACTAGACAAGAGAAATACTTCCCTTACTTATGTACATTTGAAAGTGATGGAGTTAGTTATTTGACTTTGTTGCACGACACGACTATTTAGTAAGATCAAACCATCAAGTGTGGAGGCAGAAGGAACCTTTTCCATAAGAAATAGGTTGAGTTGGGAGATTGATGGGTTTTGATCATATTTTCAAGAAGAGATGTGATGAGATGTTATTTTATACTTATTTCTGAATTTGTTACATTACGTAAGAAAAAAATTAAAAGACTATTAGTAAACTTATCTTCATATTTCTTTGTGAATAAAGAAGACTGATCTAATTATTACTGCCTTAAATAAAGATGAAAATAAATATTTTTAGATAACTAGATTTCAAAAACTACAACAAAGTACTACCAAGAATTAATAATTGTTATTTAGACTCTTTTATTAATAAATAAGTAGATGAGTAGCTGAACTGTAAAATAATTAGTCCATTAAGTGTTGGTGGGTTTTGCATTTTTTTTATATTTGATTATTATCATAGAAAATAGATTTTATTAATTCCATAAAAAAAACTAACCTATGCGGGATCCCGCGGGTTCCCACGCTGGATTGAAGTCAATCCAGCAAAAATCCCGCGGGATTGAAAACAGTGCGGGATTGCAATCCCTACTCAGATCATACTTGATAGGTACCTTTACTCGTTTCTGAGAAAAAAAGTCTTTGAAGTTTTGAAGAACAGAACCCTAAAAAGTTTAAAAGATAAACGTGCCTTAGTGGGCCACTTTTAATGTTGTAAATGGAGTATCAGTAAAGTTGTAATTCAACGTTTAAATTCGTAAATGGCTGTCTCTTTCCCAACTTATGAATATCTATCAAAGTGGGTCGAATACATCACTTCTAGTTGGCCAAACATTGCGTGTTGCTTCGAATATATTCCTTCAATACAATATGTAAAACAGGTAACCTTTACCAGATTTGCAGCGCTGTCGCTACCAGATTGTAGGTAGGTCCTATTCAGGATTTTCAGATTTACTTTTCAGATATTTTTTATGTGATGGTTTGGTTCTAGGCGAGTATAAAACCTTTAGAGCTATGAACGGCGGGTAATACCACTTGAGTTGAACGACCGATCAAGCGTAGATGAAGCGAAAAAAACATGAATTTTGCGGAGAACAAAAAATACAGAATTCATCGAAGTAGTCTTATTATTAGCCATTATTAGTATACAACCGTCATTATAGGATAACCAGCTTTTGCTCGTGGCTTCGCCTTCGGAGGACTTAAAAATTATCCCACGGGAACTACCTACTATCGGGATAAAAAGTAGCCTAGTTACTCTACAGTCTCTACGGTCAACAAACTATCTCTATACCAAAAATAATTGCAATATTCGTTGCTCCGTTGCGTCGTGAAATAAGGGACAAACCAACACACACACTGAATTGAATTTAGTATTTATTAAGATCAAAGCGATTATAGTGAAAATATCTTCTTTTAAATAAAATCAATTGCCGTGCGTTAGTCTCGCAAAAACTCGAAAATTGCTCGACCGATTGACTTGAAACTTTATACAGTTGTTGTGAGGAAACCAGGAAAGGTTTCTGATAAAAAACGGGCATTGCAATGCAATGGAATGACACAGCTAGTTCAATATAAAACATTATGTTTTGTTTGTCTATGTCTATACGGTGGTTACGAGTCGACCATTTACGAAAAAAGTTTGAAGAGTACCTAAGTATTAGTAGAAGTTTTGCAGTTAAATGCTTCGGTTTTTACAGTAAATAAAGCGCCCACGCAATCTAATATGGCTCCGAACTTCGCTGCTTATATTGTATCAATGTTATTACTTACATTTCCAAGTTTTGGTAACTTTTCCAATCCCATAAAAATAGGAATGGAAGCACAAATTGTCCTGGCCAAAACTCCAATTAAGGTGTAGCATTATGCCCGTGAAAAAATGTACAGCGACGTTTATTTTTCCAGCGAGAATGACTATTATCCCCAGAGTCCCCGACAAACGTGCCAAAGCGCTTTAAAGCACTCCGCTGAAACATAAACATTGATCTTACTCGCATTTACTCGCGTAACAAAAATATTGCCGCCAGTTTTTTTTAAAAGCAGCCATAAAGGAGACCATGATCATGAATAAGGCCCATTATGCCTGTACGCAGCCCGAAACAAACAAGGTTGTAATAAAAGGCGTTTAAGTACCTAATCTTCAAGATGCTATTACCTGGCACTGAAGAGCTTTAGGCAAGGGATAGTAATTTGCTGGTAGTAATGGGGGAATATTTTATTTTCAAGACTTGCATTACAAAAGCTGTTTCTTTTTTAGTAAAATCAAAAGTGTAAGCCGAATTCATTATATGTCCAAGTTACCTACTCCAAATCCTCCTGGATTACCTTAACAAGATAATCCAGGAGAAACAATACTTAAAAAAGTATCGTCTATTACCATTTTTGTTGTATGGCAAATCTTTTTACCACTGGATGCGCTACTGTAATGGCGCTCATACCAACACAAGACATGAAGATGATGATGAATTATTTCAATTACTCAATCTAATAGAATCCCTCAAATCAAGTGTATGTTTGTTCAGTTACTCGAAGGTTTGTTTTTTTGGAAAATAGCAGTATTCACATCAAAATCAACGAAAGCTTGGTAATCAATAAATACGTCCGCGATCTAACAATCAATTATTCAGGTACGTTAGTAAATTAATCAGTTTTGTGATGAGTGGACGCGACTGGCGTACAAATGGGCTCCATTCCGCGAATTACCGTGGGTGGCCTCGGTATTGTGGATTGAACTGAATTCATTTAGCATTACAAGCGGATAGCATGATGACGGGGCTTTTGTTGTTATTGGATTTGACGGTACGACCGCGTAATTGTTAGAGGGATGGTCAGAATTTATAACACGGTGCATTAATTGGTTTGTTTACTATTCTTGTTTGCGATGTGTACTTGTTGTGTATGAAATATCGAGTAGATTTTTGCAGACTCCAAAAATCGGCGTTGAAAAGGAAATTATCAGATCAATTTGTTTTGTTGTGACTTTACTTAAATCATCAACAATGTCTTTGGTGTTTATGATCTTCATAATTATTGATTTTTATTGCATTTACATACCTACAAACAAAGTGGTTGGCCCATCTGCTTTGTTAGCACAAAATTAAACACTCATATTTTTATGAATTAATTCGGGATTTTCCGAGCACAAACATCGTCAAAAAATCTGTATTTTTAGAATATTTTAATTTGTGCGCTGAAACTTCCGATATACCTAATTAAAAATCAATATACCTACTTACAATTCGCGAAAATTTAAAAACTAGGTAGATACCGTAGATAGGTACCATGTACTTAGGTATACTTACTATTCAAGTTATTGTGTAACACTTGCGAAAAATCGAGGTTGTCCTTAATGTCCATCCAACTTTTTGGATCAAATGATTGTGAAACAAATATTCTACTGTAAAGCATCAGAACTAGAGTTAATTGTTATATTCCTCATACTTATCATAAACTTTCTTTGTTACAGTCAAGAACTCTGACTCTCTGGGCACGCACCTTCGACGGCTGGCTCGCGAGGCGGAGTCTAAACTACATGAGGTGACAGGGTGTGCACCCGAGAGGACCTGCAGGGAAGATGCATGCACGAGGTAGGAACACCTTAGTTAATAAACTATATTAATATACTATGCGATCGAAATAAGAATAGGACTGACCTTGCGCCATTTGTGTCGTTTTGTATTGAAAATTGAGCCGTTTTGTATAAAAAAATCTATTACAATAGATTTGGTAAACCAAAAACACAGATAAAGTGAAAAAAAAATGTTTTTGATTCGCAAATTAATTTTCTTTGTAAGACTTACTTTTCAAGTAGGTAGGTAATAGTTGTCAGTTTGAGGTCATTGACGTTGCTACTCTTACCGTGATCGCATAGTATTTAACTAAGCGCCTGTTTCACCACCTCCAAGTACCTAAGTTAAATGTCTGATAAGAGCTTTTTCTCAGTATACACTTCATCTAGAACAGTGGTTCTTAAACTTTTTGTAGCCACGGACCACTTTTAGAATTTTAAAAATTCCACGGACCCCTGTTGAAGAAAATTTTAGAAAAAAATGCAAAGCATAAATTTAAAAATCACATTTATTGGTTAGGCAACCAATAAAAGTGATCTTTAATACAAGCCTTAATTAATGCATAATATTCTGAATAAATATGTTAAGAGTGAACTGAGTGGCTGTGGACCCCTGGCATTCACGTCACGGACCCCCTGGGGGTCCGTGGACCCTACTTTAAGAAACACTGATCTAGAACTATTGAAAATTACAAGGCGTTATTTATCGCGGCAATACTCGCCGTGCCAAAAATTCAATAGAAACTTTATGAATCAATCACCACACAGTGACATCATTGCGGCGATAAGACGAGTGGCTTTTGACGGATAAAACATCGCGTATTCGTCGCAACACGCGTGCTCGCCGTGCGTTCTTTCATAAAAATCTTAACTTTACTAGAACAGAAAATGCGCTCGTTATTTCTCGATGAATCAAGCCGTCAAATCGATATCAGTTTAGCATAAGTCTGACCAAAATTATGACGAATTGTTAGCCATACATAACTCTTTAAAATGTTATCAATATAATCTATTGAGAAGTAAATTGACAGGCACTTGAACTTAGAGACTGATTGATAATCAGTCTCTAAGTTCAAGTGCCTGTAGAAAATTTAGAGGAGCAATTTTAAATTAGACAATCACTGATTGTCTAATTTAAAATTGCATGCTCCTCTAAATTTTCTATACAAATAAGTCAAATGTGTACGTGACAAGCAGTGGGGGGCGTGCAGTCTTAAATTAGATGGACTCTACCTAATTTAAAATTGCATGCCCCTCTAAATTTTCTATACAAATAAGTCAAATGTGTACGTGACAAGCAGTGGGGGGCGTGCAGTCTTAAATTAGATGGACTCTACCTAATTTAAAATTGCATGCCCCTCTAAATTTTCTATACAAATAAGTCAAATGTGTACGTGACAAGCAGTGGGGGGCGTGCAGTCTTAAATTAGATGGACTCTACCTAATTTAAAATTGCATGCCCCTCTAAATTTTCTATACAAATAAGTCAAATGTGTACGTGACAAGCAGTGGGGGGCGTGCAGTCTTAAATTAGATGGACTCTACCTAATTTAAAATTGCATGCCCCTCTAAATTTTCTATACAAATAAGTCAAATGTGTACGTGACAAGCAGTGGGGGGCGTGCAGTCTTAAATTAGATGGACTCTACCTAATTTAAAATTGCATGCTCCTCTAAATTTTCTATACAAATAAGTCAAATGTGTACGTGACAAGCAGTGGGGGGCGTGCAGTCTTAAATTAGATGGACTCTACCTAATTTAAAATTGCATGCCCCTCTAAATTTTCTATACAAATAAGTCAAATGTGTACGTGACAAGCAGTGGGGGGCGTGCAGTCTTAAATTAGATGGACTCTACCTAATTTAAAATTGCATGCCCCTCTAAATTTTCTATACAAATAAGTCAAATGTGTACGTGACAAGCAGTGGGGGGCGTGCAGTCTTAAATTAGATGGACTCTACCTAATTTAAAATTGCATGCCCCTCTAAATTTTCTATACAAATAAGTCAAATGTGTACGTGACAAGCAGTGGGGGGCGTGCAGTCTTAAATTAGATGGACTCTACCTAATTTAAAATTGCATGCCCCTCTAAATTTTCTATACAAATAAGTCAAATGTGTACGTGACAAGCAGTGGGGGGCGTGCAGTCTTAAATTAGATGGACTCTACCTAATTTAAAATTGCATGCCCCTCTAAATTTTCTATACAAATAAGTCAAATGTGTACGTGACAAGCAGTGGGGGGCGTGCAGTCTTAAATTAGATGGACTCTACCTAATTTAAAATTGCATGCCCCTCTAAATTTTCTATACAAATAAGTCAAATGTGTACGTGACAAGCAGTGGGGGGCGTGCAGTCTTAAATTAGATGGACTCTACCTAATTTAAAATTGCATGCCCCTCTAAATTTTCTATACAAATAAGTCAAAAGACTTTTGCCCGCGACTCCGTCCGCGTGGACTACAATGAACTGACCAGTTTAAATGCCCTCCGTAGTGTAGGTTGGCTAGTACTACCAAGAAGTCAAGCTGTATCTCTGGTTTTTTTCAGCAGAATCAGATGAAACGTGGCTTACATTTTAAGTTGGACCATAAGCTATCGAACTGTGAAAACCAAATCAAAATCCGTTCAGCAGTTTTCGCGTGATGCGCGCACAAACAGACAAACATACAAAAAATCTAAAAAAAATCTTTTTGGGTATAGTTACGTCCCAGTACCCTATCCCGACTGTTTTTTTCTGGAATATCTTCAATGTACAGACACAGCTTGTTTACAATTTTATAATAGTATAGATATAGATGTGTAGGTACGTGACAAGCAGTGGGGGGCGTGCAGTCTTAAATTAGATGGACTCTACCTACAGTTCCATAGCATATAATAAGAAACAATTTGATGCAACCTAGCTTTTCACTCATATAATATCAGAAGCAACAGTCTCATGATTCTGCTTCAATCAATTGAACTATGATGATTTCTCTCCAAAACATTTGCGCTACGGCGATTTAAGGCTTCTAAATAAAATTTATTTATAAATACTTACTTAAATAGCATAAAACCAATTCGCTTTGCGTGTCTATTTGTTTGTCCGCTTAGTTATTTAACTAACTTAACTAACAACAATTACTCTTATTAGAAACTACTATGAACTTAAGATATTGTAATATAGCCAGATAGCCACACTTAAGTTTAACCAAAACATTCGTCAAAAATCCGTTGTTTGTATTTGGACCTTGGACCATCACGATAACACGAAAGTGAAATCTCTACAATGGCCTCGGGGTGAATAGAGAACATCTCACAAAAGGGGAGAAGTTGAAGCAGTTTAAGATATGCATGTGAATATTAATCAACTTGATGTAAGAATTAACGAGTTGAGACTTCGGAGGGGAGTTGAATATTCGTTTATTTTCCTTCGTAGGTAGGTCGAAGTTTGAAGGCTAATTGACGCTCACTGAGACCCGTGCTAGTTATTTAGGACTAGCACTTTGCCCGTGACTTCGTCCGCGTGAACCACAGGAACTGTGCATTTTTTGGGATAAAAAGTAGCCTGTAACACTCAGGGATAATGTAGCTTTCTATTAGTGAAAGAATGGTCAGAATCAGATCAGTAGTTCCGGAGATTATCTTCCACATATGCACATTCTCACAAAATTCACACTATGTCTTTTTAATATTTATAGATAAATAGTAGGTATAGATGTGAAGTTTCTTCCAGTCTCTTAGAGCGTAATGTGATACAAGATATGCTCATACAGCAAATACTTCTTCTATTATCAGAAAAGTTACTTAAATCAGGACCAATTTTAACGTCAATATTGAAATATTGTCAATTTTGCAGATCGTCAGCCGCTAGTCAAGCGGCGGGCACAACAGGATGCGCGGGCGGCGCTGGTTCCGAGAAAGACAAACAAGCACAACATTGGGAAAGGAGAGTGAGAACGCTCAAGTGAGTCCCCATAACCTTGATTTCTCAAGCTATTGCAAGAATGCAATATAATGCTCTTGCTTATCATAATATTGTAGCGACATCTGCCGACAACAGCGAAGACTACCTACACAGCTAGACAGCTGACAGTGACAACTTGTCAAATATTACAACATGACGGCTAACGTCAAATTCCTACATCGCGCAAGCAGAATTTGTGGCGCAATTAGCATATAATATACAAAAACCCGACATCAACTGTCGGGGCAGTGGCCCGCCAGACTAGAACATCCAGTCTGGTAGGAGGATCCCCCCTTTTCAATGGAGTGACATTCCACCTCGTTCCTCCATTCCCCAAAATATCCTTGCAATAGCAGTTAAGAGGTGCTCTTGCGCCTTTTCCTATTCTCTGAAAGAAGTGGAGATGCACTAAATTCTACGAGAGGTCCTAGTAAATGCACTAAGCAAGTCAGTTTGCGTATTGCTTTTGGAATTTGTAATTGCCAAAGAAGTCAGTTAGTTCAAGTGGCGTGTGACGATTTGCAGAAGACTATAGAAAGCGTAAGGCAAATAGTTGCTAAAATATTTAATATTTATTACTATCTGGAATAAAATGATCTTAAAGAACCTTGTAACAGATTTTTTGTAAGAGATTGAAGATACACGTTATCATAAAGATTACATAATTTAAAATTGTGGAAGAAAGCATTCACACTATCTCTATGTTTGATAGGAATGATCTTTTGAATCACGGCATTTGGAAGTGCATTCACATGTCATAACGATACAGACAATAAAAATAATCCATCAACTTCCAAAATGATTTTTGAGGAATAACAATAGGTTCATCAGCCGAAGATATTTAAACATCTATCCATTCGTGCATTCGAATTATGCGTCAGCTGGCCGTCATCTGCGAATCTATCGTCAGAATTCTTAATTATAGCTTGACTTAAAACAAAATATGACATGGTGTCTTCTGATTTTTAACCGACTTCAAAAAAGGAGGTTCTGTATTCGTCCCGTATGTATGTATGTATGTAAGTATGTATGTATGTATGTATGTTTGTATGTGCGCGATTTTCTCAAAAACTACTGATTCGATTTGGATGGGGTTTTCACTAACGTAATCTACATACTTTCAGGAAGGTTTTAGTATATGTATATTATGTTTTCATTCCTATGTACAAAGTTATATGCATAAATGTACACACTCCGTAGAAGATTTACTGTTGAACGAATTCGTGAAAGTAATCTAACACGGGATAAATAACTAAAAAGGGAAAAATAAAAAACTTTTTTAACAAAAAATAACCGACTTCAAAAATCCACTACAAAGAAAATAATAATTTTGGTTTCGGAAGTCGGTGGCAAAAAAAGCAAACAAAAACCAAAGCCACCGACTTCCGAAACCAAAATTATTATTTTCTTTGTAGTGGATTTTTGAAGTCGGTAATTTTTTGTTAAAAAAGTTTTTTTTTATCCACAACTCTCTGCTTTCTAGCAACTTATAGGTAGGCTAGCCTGCAGACCGTTGGGTTCGAATGTTGGGTAAAATCGTTTTGGATATCATCCTACACGCGTAGCATGACCCATTCCATCCTCATTCTACCAAGAATAGACAAAGTTCTTTCTATCCAACTCGTTACCTCTTCTGCCCGAGCACGCGGTGACCCGTGCTTTACGCTGTAGACTTTTGTCAACTGAAGAATAGAAACATTTTTTCTCATATTTTTTTATATTAAAGCGTAGTAAATCTTTCTACAATCTGTCATTTTGTCTACTCTTCCGTGGACAAAACCCGTGTTTTTAAGTGGCCATGCTACGTGTGCTGAAGTTCATCTGTTTATGGCAATAAACGTTTTGACTTTGACTTATTAATCATTTCTCTCTCCAGACGTCTAGTCGTAGGCTGGCAACAGACCCGCGTGCCACCAGCGCCTCCGCCACCAGACCTTGAAGTGTGCGGCGCTCATGCCGTCTCCGTGCGACTCAAAGACACTCGCACCATGCAGCCTGTTCTTAAAGACCTGCCCATCATCACTAAGTATAGAGGTCAGTTAATATGCTTTCAAAACCAGAAATGAACGCTAGGATTTTGTGCCAACTTCCACAATCCTCAAGCTACACCCAGAGACTTCTTAGACCTTCTAAAACAGTGGTCCGCAAGAACTAAATAAGGTCCACGAGAACAAAATTAAGGTCCGCGAAACAAAGTAATATCCCATGATTAATCTATTTTTTTTTTTAATCTCACACCGAATGAAAAAAGCCTAGTGGTGCCTGGTCAGAAAAAGGAACCACTATTCTAAAGGAATTACTTTCTTGCATGTTTTTATCAAAATCATCAGGCCTCTGTATCTCCTCACTTTGTTTGTCCAGACAGTCAGTTCGGAAAGCTGATTTTTTCTGTGTTTAACCTATGTCTTGTGATCTACAGTGGAATGGTCCTCCCGGGCCGACTTTTCAAACGTGTGCGGTTGCCGTGAGGTGGCCTCGTCTGGCACCAACAGTGGCACCCGAGTGTTGGCCGCCGGTCTGACGCGCGGCCGACGGTATTTCTTCAGAGCGGCCGCGGGGAACATCAAGGGGTGGGGGACGTATACCGTGTCGGTGCCGAGAAGTGTGGTTCCTAGCAGTGAGTTTTATTTGAACTTCCTTATGCTGACATAATAACATGAAGAAGGATAAAGATCTACAGTAAATTATATCCTTACAGTGAACAAAATCTAAAAAGTACCGTTTGACGTTTCACATTTGTCATCCCGCACAGTAAATTTGTAAAGCGTACTTACACGATTCAAATTCGAAATTTAAATTCGAATCTGTCAAACAAAGCAAAAAACCTGATTCTCATTTGTTTTTGACGTTGTTTCAATGTTATGTCGTTAGGTCCTTTGCCATAGTGTTGCGATGATTCAAATGTATGCTTATACGAATTATCGGTTAAAATATTTAAATTATCGAAACTTTATATTTTATAATAAATGTATCTTTTTTTTGTCTGGGAAATCGTCCAGTTTAGGAAAAGCAAAAGCTAAAATCGAAATTTACTATCATTATCTAAAATTATAATGTTCTGTTTTCATCTTCTATTCCTTATCAACTTATTGTGCCCTGTATGTATAGCCTTTATGCAGTAGTTAATGGTTTAGAATCTTCTTAAACTTCCATGACATTTATTTCTGAGATCAAATAGCATAATTGCTGTGTTCTGAATTTCTCTCCTAAGGTTTGCAACGCATCTGCAAAACCTTTTAGCTTGTCGTATCTAGAGGCAACGGTATCTACTTTCCATCAGGTGTTGTTTGTCGAAATGTTAATACGAACCTTCATTTAAGAAATCTTACAAGAAATCACACAAATATTATAAAAGCGAAAGTGTGTCTGTATTTATTACTTCACGCTGAAATGGCTAGACGGATTTGGATGAAATTTCTCAAAATGGTAGCCTGGGTCCTAGAGAAATACAAAGGCAACTTTTCATCCATTTGCACGCAGACGAAATCGCGGGCAAATAGCTAAGCAAGTTTAAAAATGTGTTAATTCGTCCAGGTTGGCGTGACGTATGTTCGCGCGGGTCGCGCGGGTCGGGTGGCGCGGCGGCGGCACTAGAAGCACTATCGGCGGCCGCGGCCAGTGCGCGCGCGCGGCCACTCGCGCACCACGCGCGACTTCCGCGCAAGAAGACCGCCACCATACGACAGCTGTTCACCGCCGCTAGCAAGTTCCAGAAGAACTTGAGAAGGTATGTGCCTTACGCCTTGGAGCTGTTTTAATTTAGACTTTTGTTGCCGCACTTCTCACAAGCCTGTTAGGACTGAACTACCTCCACAAACAAAAGAGACCAGAAATGGCTCTCCAAAGTCCCATCTGTGTTCTATAGACATTTTTCACAATAATTTGTCTTCCCAATTCAATACGATCGTCGTTGTAATTATTCAGTCTTTACAGTATCGTATTCAATGTTTCAGGGGTGTTTACCTGGCGTGCATCTTATACCACGAGGACAAAGTGCTGGTCACCAGCGAGGAGTTCCTGCCGGTCATTGAAGTGGACGAGACGTACCCCACCTGCATCTACACCGACTTCCATTGGCTCATGAAGGTAATAGCTAGACGTGTTTTTCTCAAAAATTGTCTAAATTAGCCCTGGATATCGTATCTGTCAAGCACAAGACTTGCATTTTGTTTTTGGCCTAAGAACATTAAGGGCTCTTTCAATTTAGACGATTGGTGTCGAAAGAGCCCTCAGGACTCTTTTAATTACACGATTGCTGTTGAAAGAGCCCTTTAGACGATTGCTGTCGAAAGAGCCCTTAGAGCCCTTAGGGCTCTTTCAATTTAGATGATTGCTGTCGAAAGAGCCATTAGGGCTCTTTCAATTTCGACAATTGGTTTCGGACTGCTACAGTGTAGTTGTCGTGCGACGTTCACACGGCTACCGCATGACAGTCAGACGGCTCTCTTGATGTGTCGACTGCATGGAATAAAACAATCGGCGGTGCGCAGTCCGCACGGCTGCCGCACGACTACCGCACTGCAGCAGTCCGACACCGATCATCTAAATTGAAAGTCCTAAATGTACAATAGGCAGTACGTATTAATCTAAAACGGAATACCTACGTAAAAAATATACCGCTAAGTTTTCAATCTTTTTCCCAATCGCAACACATTTTAATGTGCCTATTTTAGGGGTTTGGTACTTTTTGAAAAAAGAATAAAGTTTTGCGATAAATCTTTGCCAGCAGGAAAAAGTAATAAATAATGAATTCAAAGTTTTGATACACAACCAATGTCGTGAAAGTTTTTTTTTTATGATTTTATGTTTGTTGTTTATTTCCGAAATGTATCATATAAACATCAGTAAAGAAAAGGTACCTAAACGTGCAATAAAACATGCTTCAAACTTTTCCAGCTCTTTCTGTGGATCCGTGCAAGGGCCTTATGCCTTAGCCAAGTTGCTTTTCTGTTATGTAGCGTTTACGCCAAACGATATTGCACAAAATATATGGCAGTGATATTAGTGAGGTCACGTGACTTTTCCGCAGGTAATGTCATTGCCATACATTTTGTGCTAACATAAAAGCAACTTGGGCTAGGGGGTTAGGGAGGCTTCAAGTGCCGAAACATTGGGAGAGATGAAAGTATACTGTACACTTTCGTTTCGTCTAAAGTGGTCAAAGTAGGTTACCTACATGTTATGTTGGTCAAACTAAAAATACCTGCAGTCCGGCCGTTGAGAGAATAGGTGCGTTCCCGACAGGTCGTGACTTCGTGACTGTATGGGCGACGAAACTTTGAAGTGGAAAATATTTTACGATTAAAAATATTTTCATCGTTTAAATGCACTATTGACACTAATTTAAGTAAAATTCTTATTAAAACATCAATTAGGTACCTACCTACTTATACAGTAAATAAAAAATAGTTTAAATTAAGCGTGTGTCAGGAACGCATTCTCTCAACGGCCGGACTGTACATTAATTTTCAGGTATTAGTAGGTAGAATTAAAAGTAAGAATAGAATTTATAGAATAAACCATCTTGTTCCAGGTATCATGTTCATGGGACGACGTGAAGGCGTTACGGTCGGACATGGAGAAGCACACGTCCTCGTCCATACACTTCAGGCTCAAGCTGCTAACAGCAGCCGCTCAGATGCAGTCCGCGCTGTGTATACAGGACTTAGGTAAGTGACAGTTTATTGGTCTTTCTTTCTCAACAGCTATACTTATGAAAAAACCGGACAAACGCGCGTGGGTACGGCTCACGCCCACGCCTCACACATAAAATCGACGGTCCCTAGGTATAATCACTTAACTACAAATGACAAAATTTTACAGGAGAGCGCTTCAAAGTTCCAAACGCGGATTTATTTTAATTTGCTAACTTAGATTTTTTTATATTAAACTAAACGATAGTTAACTATCGGACGAAAACCAAACATGCAAATCACGTATCTACCACTTAGGGGATTTTACGTAGGGACCGTTGAAATTCACCACTAACATTGTCCTTCACTTCCTTCCAGGCCAGCTGTACCACAAGCCTCTCCGAGACTCTCACGGTACCATCGTCCTGTCGTGCGTGAACAGCGTCAAGTCTGTGAAGTCAGTCTCCGCGCTCAACTCGCGGTGGGCGGCCGTGTCGCGGCTGCGGCGGAGAGTGCTGAGCGAAGATAACACTATTGGGGAACTGCTCATGGCTTCTGTTCACGAACAGATCGCTTACCATCAGGTAAAGTAGCGTTAGAACATCATAAATATCAGACTTTCAGAGTTCGAATCCTTATAACTGTCATAAATATTCATATGGCAACCAAAGACTGTTTAACGAGCTCTCCAAGGCTCGTAGGGTTTCAAAGTGTAAAGAATGGTCATCTATCTACGGCTCGATCATGGCAAGCGCAGCTTAACCAGTGCCGTAACTAGCCTTTAATGCGCCCGATGCGAGCTTCTATACAGGATGGCAGGTTAGACAGTGGAAATATTCAAAGGGGTAATTGTACTCATCATTATGAATAACTTTTACTATGGGACCAGCCCTGAAATCGCGAAAAAAAATCAGCTGTTCCATACTTGTACATGTTGTTCACATAACTCAACAAAATCAAACATATATCAGCGCGGCTGCTATTTAGCCACAAGCTCTTCTCCATTCTCCCAAACCATCTATTAAGTGTGATCTTTTCATCACAGGTATCTCGTGTGCAGCTTCCCCGTGGGTTATACCTAGGGTACCTAAAACTGCAGTCTTCAGTAGAAGTAGTGCGCATCGTGGCACCTGCGCGGACACCCAACGTGCCGCCACACACTCGCGTCAGAGACAACCCGCATGTATCTGCGTAAGTACTTCCTTGAGTCTTGACGTTTCTTCAATGATTATTTTAAAAGTTCTACTTAGTAAGTAGTAACATTAATAAGGTCAGTCCTAATCTTGATATTTTGTCTTAATACATGGTTTTTGTCTCTTTACAGTGAAGAATGGGAACATCTAAAAAACCAAGCGGGCAAGTCTGATGACTCGCAAGCGATGAACAGCCTCGCTATCATCGGTCAGGAGAAACCCTCAGAATCTCAAGAGATGTTCCTCGATCTAATCGCTTCAGGCGCACGAAAACTCTTTAAGGAAATGGAGATCCCCATCGAAAGCGTCATCGCCCACCGAATATATGACCTTGAAGTCGTCGAACTGAATAATGACGTCAGTTTCATAATGATATGTCCACCAGCAGAGCAAGCCTGCTCAGTGCCGGGACAGAAAGAAATCCTCCTACAAAAGGGTGATCTGCTTAGCTTACCGATCCAAGCTTTTGAAATGATACACCTGCAAACGTATCACACGAACTTTCTGAACAAATTCTCGAAACTCAGCTGCGTTCTAGAATTGGATGTAGCTCTAGCCGCCCATTCTCATAGAGAGGCATTTTCTTGCACAGAATTACAGACAGCCAAAGAGAGACTAAACAAACTGGAAGATCTCCAGAATAATCTTAACACAGTATGGAAGGCAGAACGATGGCTCATGGACGTCATAGGCTTCGCGAGAGATAAGGATAAAGCTGCACCCAGTTCTGGTATAGTGCTCAAATATATTTTGGATAAAACGCCATCACAGTCCACAGAGAACCCTACAGAAGTAAATGAAACAGATAGCAAGTTTAAAGACTTTCTTCAAATACCTTCGAGAGATGGGAAAATAACTAAAACTTCCCCCGGCAGAGGGTCATGGCCCGGCCCCGCTGGAAACGGTAATCACGCCAACTTACACCCAGAATTCAGCAAATCTGAACAACAGTTGAGTTTATCCCCTCGCCAGACATCCGTATCTACGCTAAATCTATGCAGTTCCCAATTTTTAAACCCAGAGACGCATAAATTTCCCAGGAAAGGAAGTGCCGACTCCCAGTTCACGCAATCCAGTGCTATAAGCAACAATTTCATGAGTAGCAACTCACAGTTCGACATAAAGTCGTCGGCTGGTTCTCATAACAGTATTGGTAGCACTCGATTACCGCCGTCCCGGAGCGAAGATACTCTGGTACTTCAGAACGAAAACGTAGAGCCGAAGCCGAGACCTCACAGCATCAACGCCAGTTCAACCACATCGAGTCCTCTGCTAACAGTGAAAGGATATTATCCAGGAAGTATGATAAGCGTTAGAACGTCTAAAGGCAACGTCTCAGAGTCCGCCCAGAGTCTGTCGAGTGATTCAGAGAGCCAAACTTGTCCGCTAACGTTAGTTCCTTTGAAAGTCCGTCCTCAAGGGAAGCATTATAGGACCCCTTGCAACGTCATAGCATCGAAAAGCATGACGAACGTGAAAGGAGAAGTAGACTTCACCGACACGGGGCAGGAGTTCACGAAGTCTAGTTTGTGCGTCAAACGTCAGCCATTGTTGGAGACGCAGGAGGACGCAGAGTATAACAATAAAGTTCCAAAGACTGATGAGAGGAGGGAGAGCGAAGATGTGAAGGCTCCGGAGCAACGTACGCCCGACCAAGCGGGCATACTGCAGGTAAACATCATGCAACTTCACTCAGTTATTAAGTGGTTAACTTTTTTATTGAGGATTGCTTCAACTCGTAATTGTACGAGTGCATGTGTACACATCTGTAATTGCAATTTATTATGGTAATGCACGTCGTACAAACCTGAACGACTGCAAGACTGATACTTATCGTGTTTTTCCAGGTATTCGCTGCATACGAAACCGGCCTCGCGGCGGGGACCTCGCTCAAGCTGCACGTGACACCGCGCACGTCAGCGCGGGAAGTCATCGACCTAGTTGTCAAACAACTAAACATGGCCGCCGTACTCAAAGGCAAAACCGGACCCGTATACGGCCCAGAAAAACTACACGACTTCTGCCTCGTAGCTGTCATCGGAGCCCGCGAGAGATGCCTCCGAGATGACTTCAGACCTCTGCAACTTCAAAATCCGTGGAGAAAGGGAAGATTGTACGTCAGGCTCAAACACGATGTGCTAGCAGCACTGCAACATTCTGCTAAGCAGCCCGCGTACATTTGAACGGGTTATAATTAGGCAAAGGAATATTGTTTCGTGGCATAGGAGTTATTGTTGGAACTGTTTAGTCACCGTAGGAAGGCAGTTAGCGCTTGTAAATAAGACATGAATTTAAGAACGACCTAACCGTCTTAATAATTCACGCATACCTATAATTTTTGTGATGAAAATTACAATTATTCCTGCATACCTGCTTGAAATCGGTAATCGTTTGGTCAATTAATAATAATTCCTCAATTCAATACTCTTCAAGTAGGTATTTTAGATACTTTCTACAGTGACTAGCAATTTTATTAGTTTCATTTTTGGTGCCAATTCTGATTATGTTTATGCTTTAAATAGTTAAGTGAAAGTTGTGAGTAATAATAGTAAATATATAAACAGAATTTATGGTGATATATGGATTTTATGGTGCTTTTCACTGTAAAATATTGTCGCTTAAATGTCTCAGATTTCCAACGGTTATTTGTTAGACTGGCATAGAGTTTATGCTTAATGAGATAGGTAGCTATTCCTGTTTAGATGAATTTCTAATTCTTGTCGTGCTGTTTATGTAGTTCTATCAATCAATTTAAACTATCTTAGGTCATAGACCCAGTCGTTACTTACCGTACTTTTTAACCTATTCAGATATTATAGATAATCATTAAAAACTCATTTTTCTTGTAAGGCAAAGTCAAATTAAAAGAAAATTCTGTTGAAAATATAATTAAAAAAAAATCTTAGGTTGGTAAAACCTACGCAATTTAAACTTTATTTTTTTTTAATAATGAACTCATACAACGTGTATCTAGTGCCTGATTTTCGAAATGAATACTGATAAAATCATATCTCTGAGGTAAACAGGGTTACATTTTAATAACTACCTAATCCATGATACTATTTTAACAGTTCTTTATTTATCGCAATGTATGTAATAATTTAAAAAGCAATAAGATAATAGAGATTATAAGATTATCCAAAAAGGGAACTTTGAGAACTATCATAAACTGCCTATCTTAGATCATATTCATCGATATTTTTTACCACCGCCGCTAAATATTATAATCTACCTACCTACTTATCTTACGCAATTATAAAAAACAATTTGTTATCGAACATAGGTGTAATTGTAAGTGTAAATAATTTAAAACTAATGTAATCTATTGTTTAAATAATAATTACGTAGATATATTTTGATAATTTAAACTGTGCGAATGTTGAGAAGTTATTTTGTAAATAACTTAAGTTGCACTTTCAGATTTATTTCGAATACCTACTTATAATTGGGTAGGTATGTATATTTACTTTTAATGAATAATTGTCAGAAATAGAATTATTGTTCCCAAAAAATGTTATGTCCCTACATTATTCCCTACATGCTGTAGATTTTTTTTTAGTTACCTACCTATCTACTTATTCTTAATAAAAAAAGGTACCTAGGTAGGTACGGTACCTAATTAGATCTCTTAAAAAAATATATTTTTATTTATTTTCAAGATGAATGAAACCTACCTACCTATTATCTCGACGGTCCCTACGTACAATCCCCTAAGTGGTAAATACGTGATTTATGTTTTTTGTTTTCGTGGACTTCAGGCCACCCTAAACTATCGTTTAGTGTAATAAAAATAATTCTAAGTTGATCAATTGAACATTAAAACCACACAAAATTTAACTTGTAGATTGTAGAACATTATGTAGGTAAGTACGCGCGCTTAAATCTTTGAAGCGCTCTTCTGTAAAATTTGTCATTTGTAGTTAGGGGATTGTACGTAGGGACCGCCGATCTTATGGATGTGATTGTGAATGGACTGAATGATTGTTAATTAATTTAAAATATAGGTACTTACTTAATACTCAAGATTTGTGTAATAATTTACAATAATTTTATTGTAATGTAATTGTAAATTCTGTAGTTATTTGCTGTGTACAAAAGGGAGTGTAAATTAGAACAGAATATAAAAAAAAATATATAAATGTAAAAGAAATTATCAACGATTCGAGCCATAAATAAAAGATATATGCAGTTTTTAATAAAGCCTAACTGAATGTCTTATGATATAGATAATTTAAAGTTTTATTTTAGATTATAATTATCATGTAGGTACCTATGTATTCACCCTATCTGGTGTTGTACATTACAAGTTAGCAAGAGTGGGGTTATGAAATGATGCACAAAAATAAATGTATTTCAAATCTTTGGTTGTCATTTTATTTATTAATCTACTTGGCATAACCGGGTTCTCGGAATGCGCTCTGGGAGTTTTAGGGTCACCGCACACGGGCAACCGGCCACAACCCCAAAACGCCGACACGAAGAGGACATAACGCTTTTTCCTTACGCGACAATACCAGTCAACTCCTATCTACCGCAAGCCGCGTTATGTGACTTCGTTCTTAAAAAAACTTAGGTGTGAGGAATAAGCGGCGTAAATCAGAGTTACGAACTTACGACTCCTAGTTGCATCAAAGACTAAGGTAGCACCAGCCTGCCAGATTTTTTTTTCGCGCAAAGCGCGATTTCAAACCTTTTGAGTTAAAAAAGCGGGATTCTTTGGTCGAAAGCGGGACATACCTATTAAAAAAATGTAAATCAGCAATCAGTTGAAGAACTCTGCACAGGATAGCTCCAGATTTAATTCAATGCCTACTTATATTTATCTATCTACTTATATTTTTACGGAGCATTTATTTCTGGCTTCTGAATATTTAAAATTCGTTTGGGAAAAAAACGCGTTCGGGAAAGCATTTTGAAGCTTTTTTTCTTCTCTCTCTTTTCAAACGTTCGTTTTTTTACTGGAACTGGATGTGGTGCACAAGGGCCCAAATCCTCGAAAAGCGGGACATTCTATTTTGGGCAACAAAATCGGGACGTCTGGCAACGCTGGGCAGCACCCAGGCGCGGTCGCAGCCAGACTGGGGGGGGGGGGTCATACCGATTAGTGCCGACGTGCTATACCGTCAATTAGCGTGTTTCGCGCATTTCTGTATGATGGGAAGGGGGGTGTCATGACCCCTTGACCTCCCCCAGAAACAGCCACAACCTTAGTAAGTTAAAATATAATTATCATAGGAACCTAACGAATCCCTGAATTTATCCAAAATAATTAGGGTTGTACACCAAAAAGTACTTTTTATGGTTGATACTGGCTGAAAATAACGATGATGAGCTAGCTACAGGCATTTCGAAAAAGACTGGTTATCAATTATTTCGCGATCAAAATCCTCAGTCAACACTCCTGGCACTGGGCACTGCGATCAGTGCCTACCTACCGGTCTTTAGAAGGCAGTACAGCAAGCAGGTAAGTACATACCTTACTATAATAGTCCCTGCCAAACATAATATGTATTTCCTCTGGGGTGTCTCCTCAGCAGTCCTCCTCCTCAGTTTAGATAGTTTTACATTTAATTTTCGAGCTGGTTTAGAACGAAAGCTTAAAAAAAGTGAAACAGCATTATTTTGAACGCTAGCAAGACAGTCATTGATGACACGGTGTTGCCAACTTCAGTTTCCCCTTAAAAGGGGGTAGAAATGTTCAAAGGGGCAGGGGCTTTTTAGGCGCAGGAATTTTTAGGGGTTTTTCAGGGCTTAATAAACTATAAAGAATTTAAACAAAACCTGTAAATAAATCAAACAACAGCAGAAATGGAACGATACCAGGATAGCAAAATCTTTTTGTTTTTAAAAGCCAGAGAGAGACGTCATCTTGAAAAACGCTACACCGGCTTAATCCTCGAACGCAGCCGTGTCTTTTTGTTTTTAAAAGCCAGAGAGAGACGTCATCTTGAAAAACGCTACACCGGCTTAATCTTCGAACGCAGCCGTGTGGCTATAGCTTTCATATAGGGGGGGTTCGCGGGTCTAAAAATTTACAAAGTTAGATTATTTTTTGCTCGGGCTTTGATTCTTAATTATTTGTCGCGGCGAATGCTCATATTTTATGGCACAGGTTATTATCCGTCATCAATATTCCGCGATTTTTATTTATGTCGTATGTTAAGGGGGGTTGGAGTCCACACTCACTAACCTCTCCCCCCCTCCCTGCCCATGGTTGTGTATCAAAAAAGTATTATTTTTTAATCTATATTTAGGGGTTATTAAGGCGATTTTAATAAATTCTTGGGGAAAAAAATTAGTAGGTGTTGGCAACACTGTAAAGACGACGTTGTCGTTGACGTCGTTGTCATCAAAGTGTCAGTCAGCCACTCAACTTGTCAAGTGATTTCTTTTGAAATAACATCGGACTGGATAAATAATTTATTCGGTTTTGAGATTTGACAACGTTGCCTTTTCCACTTAAATAAAATAATACTTTCAAAATGAGTTTAGTGGCCAATACCGGGTAAGATGTTTGTATTTGGAACCAACCTGATCATTTATCAATGTGATCTACTTTCTTATAATATTTCGTATCATTTATTAGGAAATTGGCTGGACGTACGCTGTTCATTACTGGCGCGTCCCGCGGTATTGGTAAGGCTATTGCTTTGAAAGCAGCTAAGGACGGTGCTAACGTTGTTATTGCCGCTAAAACAGCTGAGCCGCATCCGAAGTTGCCTGGTACTATTTACACTGCCGCTGAAGAAAGTAAGTGTGTTAACCTTCGCTATCAACTTAACGTACCTTATATTTATAGCCAAGGACCTCATTTAAGTCATAAATGTGTGATAACTTGAAAAATTTAGTGTTTATATAGATTGGACTTTGTCCTCCATATTGCTTTGGACTTTGAACTTCCTATTTGACCTAGAACCTTGATAGATTTGTTTTGTAAACTATCACAACAGTTTTGTGTACATCCATTGAGTAATGAGGATACATATTACCTTTTTTTGTACCTCATTAGTCATTACCTATACTTAATGATTATGATTGATAACCACAACCAGATAGAGTTATGACAATTTTATTAGTATAACTACAAACAACCATAATATTTTGGCTGAAAGTTTGCCTGTAATCATCCACTACTAGGTACCTAGCTTGATTATAAGGTCATTGTGTAACCTTAGTGGTCTAAAATTTTGTATAAGATAATAAGTAGGTAGGTGTAATACTTATTATACCAATTTAAAGTAATAATCATACTCTACTTGCTCATTGGGCGCTTAGCAACTTCATTTTCACTTATTTATAACTTACAAAAGCATACCTACCAATGTTGGTAAGTATATTTATAATGCTATTCCTGATACTATCAAAGAATTACATAGGTACCATTAAATAGACTTGAAAAAAACTTGAAATCTGGCTGATAGAGAAGTCCTTCTACTCAGTATTGGAATTATTAAAATAAGCAAAATTGAAGACTTGCATGGTGTCTGTTTGACTTTGTTTCTGATATTGAAATAGCAATATTCTGGCACTGTTTGTTTAATATATCCATCTTTGATGTACATAAATAATTATGTTGTGCAAATAAAAATATTCAGATCTATTTTTTTTTTTTTTTTTTTATTCTAAAGATTCATTTTATGTTTTAGTTGAAGCTCTTGGTGGCAAGGCACTGCCATGCATTGTAGATGTGAGAGATGAGAAACAAATACAGAAGGCTGTTGATGAGGCTGTCAAAAAGGTAAATTAAGCATTAACATTATCAAACATACAACATAGTACAATCAGCCGTGGCAAAGGGTGAGGTGAAGCCGATACAATAAAAAAGTAACAAAATTATGAAAATTTCTACCTATTCGCCTATTCAAAATATGTAAATAGGTACAGTGAATAAACAAATAGGTATAACATAAGTAAAACTGAATTATTTGTAATTTTGTTACTATTTTATTCTACCGGCTTCCCCTCACCCTTCACCACTGCAGCCTATATTGTTGAGAGGGAGTGGGCCATATCCACTATCCACCATGCTGGCCCAGTGCTGGTTGGTGGACAACACATATACCTGACTTCGACTTGATATGCTAGACTTCTTCATAAAGAGCAGGTTTTGTTTATGAATGTATGAATAGTTGGATATTTATGAACTGAACCCATCTCTATACAACTACTGCTATATGGCCATCATTCTTGGAAGAAGAGGATGCCCCAATGCCCAGACATGTGGTCCCTGTGCTTAATCTTATAGGAAATGAACTAGAAATTGAATTAAAAACATTCCAAAGTCATTTGAAAAGTATTACTTACCATTTTACAAAGAAACACATTATAACTAATGACAAATTGCAATAAAAAAAAGGCATTATTATACAATCATTAGGGCTGGAAAATTTTGTAATGATTGATTTATGACTGACAAACAACTACAAAAACACCATACATTTACATAGGTTTATTAATTGTAGAAATAACCTCTGTAGATATCCAAAACATACTTGGCTACTTTTATTTTAGAAAAAGAATTAGGGTTCCATGCAAAAAAATTAAATCCAATATTTGTATAAGTAAATCTTGGTACTTGATTAACCATTCAAAAAAGGGAGTTTCTGTATTCAACCTGTTTGCATTATGTGTGTTTGTGTCTGCAAGTTTCTCAAAAACGACTGAACCATTGTTGATGATTTTTCACTAACATAATCTTTGATGTCAATTAAATGTTTTTATGTTTATTTCAGTTCAATGGCATTGACATTTTAGTGAACAATGCGTCAGCTATCGTACTTAGTGGCACCGCTGACACTGACATGAAGAGATACGACCTCATGCATAACATCAACACCAGGGGAACCTTCTTGGCGTAAGTAATACTGTTTTAAACTTATTGACTGATGACTATATCCCAACAGTAATTTAGAACTGACTCTTTGTTAGCTATCATTCCTTAGCATGACCTATTCTATCTCTATTCTGCCAAAGAATAGACAAAGTTCTTTCTATCCCAATCTTTATCTCTTCTGTCCGAGTACCTACGCGGCGACCCATGCTTGGTTTATCAGAATTTTGTCTACTGAAGAATACAAACATTTCTTCTCTACATTATAAGCATAAAACGGAATAAATCTTTCTACAACCTGTCACTTTGTCTATTCTTTTGTGCACAAAACCTGTTTCTATCGTGGTCATGCTAGGCCGGCTGGATAGCTAGAAGCACAACTCGACTGGCGGACGTGTCAACTCGCATGCATTCGGGCGAAACAACAATTTTATTGTAAGATTGATTACCGCTCACACGCAACGTCCAAACGTCGAGCTATGTCGGCCCTTTGTGAGTCTTGTGTCATGTCTCCCAAACATGTACCTTGTATAACTAGCGGCATCAGTTATGATCACAAACGTCACCTGCGCATTAGCTGGTTTTTCGGTCTCTTTGGCGGAATGAAGAAGACGGGGGGCGCCGAGACTACACGCGATTGTTTCGTCAGTCGATGCTCGTCATCTATTAGACTATTCTCTATTACGTATTGTCAACTGTCTATTGGGACAAAAATGTACATGCGCGATCTGTGATCAATATCCTGCCGATACTTATACCTATTTTGTAACTCTGTATAACCACTACAAACAACGTTTCATTGTAATAGAAATTGACAAAGCAATGTCAAGTTACATCTAAATTACATCAATCATTCATGAGAGATCTGCAGATAGGATTGAAGTAACCTCGCATATGTTTGCATAAATGTTTGCATAAAAATATAGCTATAAATTACATACAGTGGTGGACAGCTAATTAGAAACAGTACTTTGAACATGGTCGTAAATGTAATCGTGAGTTGGGTGAAAATTACAAATATTTAAGATTAATTTACTACGTCGTTATAATGCATAACCATCTTCGTTTTTAAAAAACCGGACAAGTGCGAGTACTTGTCGCGCCCTAAGGGTGCCGAAATACGCAATAGCGCCATCAAAGCGGCTATTACATCATAGTAGATATAATATATTATCTTAATCATAGATGGCGCTACTGCATTCTTCTAGTGGTGCCATCTATGAGCAGATGGCTCCACTTAATATGGTCCGGTGACAGACGGACAACAAAGTGATCCTTTATGGGTTCCGTTTTTCCTTTTGAGGTACGGAACCCTAAGGCAATCTGTTGGAAGCTGATGCTTATTTTTTATAGTTATACAATCTGAAATTTTTGTAATTAAAAAATACGGCGACCAGTGGACAGCTAATTAGAGATGCAAGTGCAATTTATACATTCAAACCCACTTCTACTTAAAATGTACATTATATTTCATCTTGGTCCAAAAGTAGGAGTAACATTACTTGTTGTATATATTAGTTGTTCACTGTATATCCATTCGATTTTAAAATTTAAGCTTTTAAGTCAGTTAAAAGATTTTTCCTTCTTGTAGGTCTAAACTATGCCTGCCTCATCTGAAGGCTAGCAACCATGCGCACATCCTCAACTTATCTCCACCGCTCAACATGAACCCCTACTGGTAAGAAAACCTTTATTAATTTACTATTTAAACATAACTAGCTGTTCCCCGCAGTTTCACCCCCGTTGTTAGGCTCCTAAGGGTCGTAGCGTGATGGTAAATAGCCTATACTGTTCCTCATGAATCTGGCTATTGTATACAAAAAGAGTTTTTCGAATTGACTGGTAATTCTAGAGATTAGCGCATTCAAACAAACTCTTCAGCATTATAATATTAGTATAGATAATAAAGAAAAGCTGAACCATTATGTATTATAATGATAATTTCAGGTTCTCAGTCCATGTGGCTTACACAATGGCAAAATATGGCATGTCTATGTGTGTGTTGGGCATGGCTGAAGAATTCAAGCAGGACAACATCGCGGTCAACGCTCTCTGGCCCAAGACTGGTATGTACCTACTCCGTGGTTCGACCCAGAAATTGTTTTTGTGGTGCATTCAGATATAATTTTGGGAGATTTACTAATCTATTATGAAATTATTATGTCAAAACTTAAGATTTGGAGCGGCTCCTTCCCCCTCGAATCTGCTACTTTACTGGCTAAATTCACTTATATAGGTATCCTACTATCCTATTAATATTATAAATGAGAAAGTTTGTGTGTATGTTTGTTACTTCTTGACGCAGAAATGGCTGGACAGATTTTGATTAAACTTGCAGTAATATAGCTTATACATCAGAATAACACATAGGCTACCTTTTACCCCGAAAAAATGCGAACGAAGCCGCGGGCGGAAGCTAATAATAGATAAAAATAACATTAGATCTTATAAAAAAAATCTTTTAGCACTCAAGTAGTTTGCCCGCAATGTTACCTCATTATAGGCCAATTTCGTTTTGTTATGGCAACACTGTTTTGCAGCTATCGCGACCGCCGCCATTGAGATGTTGACTGGTACCAGTTCCACCAGCCGTAAGGTGGATATTGTCTCCGATGCTGCATACGTCATGCTCAGCAAGTACGTAGCTAATTAATTACTCCTGCTTTGTTATAACTAATCCAGCGGAAAGCTATGATGGCCGGTTTGAAGTTTGTCCGCTCATAAAGTTACGTAAAAATTGACAAATACTTTTGAAAAAACAATTTTATTTCTGTACTTTATTGTCAATAGTGTAACGAGTCAAGACAGCAATAACGTGCGAGTGAGAGGGAATTATTAGTGCCGCCATTTTTAATTCGTTTCTTTATCGTTATACTAACGACACTCGAATTTATTTCCTACACGTATGTTTCCTCTTCGCAGGGACCCCAAAACATACACGGGCAACTTTGCGATCGACGAAGATATCGTGCAATCTGCCGGCGTCAAAGACTTGACCCCCTATGCTTGCGATCCCAGTAAGTATTTTAAATGAATAGTTAAAATATTTCGTCCATCAGCCGACATTGTCGATGTCCCGCATCACGGTTTAATAACTACCATTCTACCATCCTGGAATACCATAACCATGGAGATTAGATATGTTTAAGGAGGAACATCTCTAAGTATGAAAAGTGTCCGTCAAAATGCGTTAAATTAGGGTGGCGCTACTGGTAGCTAGAGGGTAAATTTCAAATGAAGCGCCAAAAGTTCCATCCAATCAAAAAATTTATGAAAAGTTCAGTCAAAATGCATTAAATTAGGGTGTCGCCACTGTGCTACATTCATACGCCGCCCTCTGCCTATGCTAGCGCTATTTTGGACGGTTTTGGAACTATTATTCACGATATAAAGCTGGACACTTTCAACTTGTCTCCATGTGAGATAGTACTCCTTATATCTATTCTCCATGTACCATACAATAACACCTCTGTTTCTTAATTACTCTGTGCAAAAACAGTGTCTTAAAGATACTGTTGTAATAACATAATCACAGATTTAGATTAGGCTAGATACCGCATGTTCACTAAATAGTATGAAAACGAGCGTGCTATTTTTTCCTACCTACTATGCTGTCGCGCAAGTCATTTAAAGGCCTTGGGCAACCCTATGAGTTTTTACAGTTATTATTGGTACAATTTGGCATTATTTTGTAAATCTCCAACGACACTATTTGTCAAGTTTCACCGGCGCGTTTGAAAGTAAACGCGAGTAGAAACGCGGCAAGTTTGTGCATCGCACAAACTTTTCGGGCACACTGGGACGGACGGTGTGCGGTATCTAGTTTACTCTAAATCTGTGAACGCAATGGAGAACTACACAGAGTAATGATTGATCACAGAGAACGCCGGTAACTTATTACTGGACGGTTTCCTGGATGTCCCCGGGGCGCTTGAACAGCACAGGGCGACTATCACATCGGCTAACCGGGTCAGACGGTATCATACCTCCGCGGTCAACTACAAGGAGAAGGTTTGTCTTTGGAAACCTTATATTGTGACGATATTAGAAAATTCGCTGTATTCATAGTTACAATTCGAACGTAAATAGCTATAGCTACTATAGTATAGCTAGCAGTAGTTGAACCAATAATATTGTTACTTCACAAGTTTTGAATAATAACTATCTGGTATAGTGCATTTCACGTTAGAGTTGCCTTCGACGCTATGTTGGCTCCACTGGATGTCAATAATGATTAATAAACCTCCATCTGTTGCATTTAAAAAATCCGCCTCATTCAGGTCAAAATCAATTGTGTCTGTCGCGACAGACGAACGAATATGTTACGTTTTTAAAGGTGTTACAATTATTAGTTTTCTTTCACTACTTCTTAGTGTCCTAGGTATTACTGTTATACTAAGGCCATGTTGTTTCATCTTACAGTTACGTATCTGTAACCGTCAAATATGGCGGCTTGTACAATTTCATACTGACTTAACGATTACGTACTGACTTAACGATTACGTACTGACTTACGAATACAGATGGTTTGAAGCAACCCGCCTTTAACGTTAAACCTAGGCAGAATGACAGACAGGGGAGCGAACATAGCGTCAAAGGGAACTCTTATATATTATGAAACGCATTATACAGCGAAAGTAAAAAATAATCGCCTTTACTTGTAAAATGCGACGGTTTAGCATTAAACAACTTTGTATATAAGTTTGCTGTTTACCTCGTTTGCAAAGTAAAAAGAATCACTGGTCAAAGGTAAAAGTCTTCCAAGCAGGCATTGCTCGGGTCCAGGAAACCAGTCCAAGCCATAGACAAAATTAAAATAAAAAAGTATTTTTTTATTTCGGCAATTCAAATTGGGTATCTCACTTTGTTCACAGATAATATAAAGAATTTGTTACCCGACTTCTTCCTGGACCTACCCGGTATGACAAAGAAGGAAGTAAAATCTAAAACGGTGTGAAAAAATAAAAATGGATGTCTAGATTTATCTATGACCATTTGTTTCTTCTGCATGTTTGTTTTTTTTTATTTTGTGTTGTCTTCCCATGTGCATGTTTGTAATGTTTAACCGTATAATTACATAAGGGCAATTACTTTTAGAGACATTTTTTTTTCTAAAAGCCGTTTTCTAATACTTTTTACCCTAAATACGACCTCCAACCTCCGATTTAAAAGTATCGAAGCTGAAGTCGGAAACGAAGGTGTAATATCAATCGGAATTTCCGATTTATCTGAATCGGAGCTCCGTAACATGCCCTCTGTTGTATACCACCCATGCTTGTACTAACATGATGAATGGGATATGACTTGAAATCTTAATCTAACCAAATAAATGTCTATGTCTACTAATAAAACTATGTACACGAATAAGGTAGATATTATAAATAAATTGATAATTATAATCAATAAATAATTTATTTGTTAGTCACCACTTACGGTCGGTTGCAGAAGGATAATTAAATTTTAATGGAGGCATTACCCATACAATTTCTATCGTTAAAGTCTCCTTTAAAACTTAATGACCTTTTCTGCAACTCAGCGTTAGCAGCATATTAGTGCTGTAAAATTTTACAAATATTGTCAAACTTACAAAAAAAATATTAAAAGAGTAACGCCTCCCCCAGCGTGCGCGTTCCTCCGGCGTGTGAATGACGCGAACGTTCACGCACGGCGGCGTTCGCGTCGTTCACACGCCGGAGGAACGCGCACGCCCAATGTGGGGGAGGCGTTATTAGAACATTAATATTATTTGTCTTTACCATAGAAAGGTAAAATTAAAGATTTTTTTAATGATAGTTATTTCTAAAAAAAAACATGACAGTTTCTTCACTAAAATCATCAATTATTTTTATCATAGTGATTCTAGATTTAGTTTTCATATGGATATCATGGCATTTACAGGAAGGCTCGTCAGATGGCCAGATCCCGACCCTGTTTGCCTCCATCAGCAAGGTTCTCTCGTCAGACTTGGTACAAAAGACACAAGCCGTGTACCAGTTCAATGTCAAAGGTATGTAATACAATATTTTTAGTGTAACCCACGCCAATAAAAGTCCCTGCGAAGAGTAAGATATTCATACATGTAGGAAGTATATTCGAGTGTCCTTAGGTGTAACCCGCGCCAATAAAGAAACGAATTAAAAATGGCGGCACTAATCATTCCCTCTCACTCGCACGTTATTGCTGTCTTTACTCACACCCGACGTGTGTGAGTAAAGACAGCAATAACGCGCGATCAGCAATAAAGAAGCGAATCTAAAATGGCGGCACTAATCATTCCATCTCACTCGCATCATCATTTTGTAATTCGCTATCAGATTGAATTTTTCATAAATGCATCTTTCCATTAACAATCTTAAAATATATGGTTCTGTGCGAGCGAGAGAGGTGCCAAATGCGAAAGGCCTCTTATGCCCGGTTCCTATATTCAACGGATCGTCATGGTATAAAAGCTACTATCCGTTTTTCTAGAACCGACTACGAGTCGTAAATACCGTTCCACAATTTACTTTCTATACCTGCTATTGACGAACATCAACAGATGTTCGTCAATAGCAGGTATAGAAAGTACCTGCGTAAACGAAACGTGAGTGAAGAGGACTCGGTATTTTAATGACCAACAGGTCATTAAAATACCGAGTCCTCTTCACTCACGTTTCGTTTTAGGTAAAATTAAAATTTAATAATACAAAAATCAAGACAAAATATGTTAGATTTACATACGAATAGTTCTATAAGTTTTGTAAGATGTGTAAATAACTATACGATCGCAGGCATCTGCGTGTTATTTTTTAATTTTCTTACCAAATACAATAGAATGCAGCGTACACAACAAGAACGGAACGTTATAAGTTCAGCGCGCGAACTGACATTTGGCATCAAAAATGTTTCTTCGGTTCTGCATCTTTTCTTTACGGATAATCAATTAGCTCGCTGATAATACGGTTGTTTGTTGTGGCCAAAAATTATATAGTTATAGTGTAGTACAATACCTATAAATGTACAGTACATACAGTTCCAGTAGTGTTCCAACAAAGTAGCAGTCATTGTTTGAAATAATATCGAACACTTCTCTATCACTATCTGAACTCGACATTTCAAAATTAAAAAGCGAAAACAGTGAAATACATTAGAAACTTTGCTCCTAACCACACTCTAACCGACCGAAATTGACGGGTAACCAAATTACATAACGAATAGTAATCTTGACAGTTTACTGACGTTTAAAATATTTATAGGAACACTCCAAACACTCATCTCCGTACAATACGCTTACCGTCCGTTACCGGTAACCCTCCCATCCGTTAGTAGCAAGCCGTCAGTAAGTTGCATAACGAGTCGTTTTTTATAGGAACGGTTTTAGTTTACGGCTCGTCTAAAAAACTACTATTCGTAACTAAAACGGATCGTTTCTCAAATATAGGAACCGGGCATTAGCCATGTGCCTCCCATGGCGGATGGTTCGAGATTGATCCCGAGGCACGCACCGCTGACTTTTCGAAGTCATGTGCATATTAGAAATTTAGAAATCAATTATCACTTGCTTTAACGATGAAGGAAAACATGCATGTTTAGTAGCAAAGTTCTTGGAAGGTGTGTGAAGTCTGCCAACCCGCACTTGGCCAGCGTGGCGGACTATGGCTTACCTCCTCTCATTCTGAAAAGAGGCCCGTGCCCAGCAGTGGGACAGTTTGTGAACGGCTGATATTATTAGTCGGGTTCTGTTTTTTTCAGGGACCGAAAAGGTCACCCGTATAGGGGTTAACCCGGGTTATTTTTTTTGGGTTAAGAGAAAAACCTTGCATAAAGATTAACTCGTATTCTGGGTTAATCAGCCTAATAATAACCGGTTCACGCATAGAGTTCATTTTTGTTCCTTTATTTTTTCATTTTTGTTCTATTTCATTCGGGTTAATCAGCAATATTATAACCGGTAACGGTATCCGTATTAAAGGGTTAACCGGTTACCCTGCATTAAAATTAACTAAAAATATGGGTTAGAGATTTAATCGGTAACCTTTTAACCCTATTAATTGGTCCCTGGTTTTTTTTATGAATTTGTATAACTTGTTACCACTTCGAGTTTTTATTTACAACTTTGTTACGCAGGTAAGGAGGAAGGTGTCTGGCACATCGATCTCAAGAACGGCGACGGTCAATGCGGTCAGGGCGAGCCCAAGAACCCGCCGGATGCGACCCTCACTATGGACGGACAACACTTCGCCGATATGTTTGCCGGTAAGTACAAAATATTCACACACAGAACCTCAGCATAAACAAAAGGATCTAGGTATGTGACATTATCGTAAAGTAATTTTTGGATAGCCAGGGCCTGCAGTCTCGACATAGATAGCGATCGCTTTACGACCGAAATCGGCCGCTATCTATTTTTTTTCTATGGATTTTTTCATAGATAGCGACCGATTTCGGTCGTAAAGCGATCGTTATCATGTCGAGACTGCAGGCCCAGCTTTCGTAAAACTTGACGTTATACATCAAAGAAGATTTAGGGAAGGTTCGTGTTTCCGATTCCCTTGAATTTTCAAGTTTAACTTTTTTTTTTTGATTGCACTAGCCGTTAATTTCGAGATGGCCGTCGTCGACCGTTACTAATTAATTTAATAATTAGGTATTTGACTGATTTTGGGAAATGGTTTATATTAATCTTCATTATATTATAAGCACACTACATTGATATTTCAGGGAGATCTACTGTATTTATCAATAAAAATCAGTGATAAAGTATAAATTTCCAAAACCGCTCCAAAAACGCTGTTTCTGCGGAAGTGACGTAACACGCTAGTAAACGAGCTTTGTCAACAAGACAGACGGTGCAGCTGAAATTAATTTCATCAATAAATCATTTTTATTGGCTATAATGGCGTATTTAAATGGTGTGTAGTTCCACAATGTACAAATACGTCTTTAAGCAGTCCATCATGATTCATGACACAAAAGAATTTATAGGTAATGTTTCTAAGTTTTTATCAACATAACCTAAAATGAGATTTCACAAAACTTCTGAATGATTATGATAGGATATCAGTTAGAATCAAAGATCAGTTTTATATTCGGAAAGAATTTTTATATTAGCAAAAACATAACCCGACTACATTGTTATAAAAACGTAACCATAGCAACCACATCATAGCACTTCTTAAACTGTTAAGATTACATTTTCTAACACCTGCCCTTAAACAAAACAGTTTAATTTAAAAAATAAAAAACTTTAAACACATACCTAGACATTACTACTTGCTAGTTATGTACTGAAACATTCTTTTTCATAGTAACATACACAATAGTTGTGTTTTCCTACCACTTTATAAATAAAGAACAAAATAAACATACTTTTAGTTAGTCTCAAAACCAAGATTTAAAATACATTGATAATGTTTTGGTTTACATAAAGACTTTGTCAAAACATCAGCTGGCATTAACTCTGTACACAAATACTTTAATGTTATAATTTTATCCTTTACAATTTGTCGTACAAAATGATGTCTAATGTCAATATGCTTAGTTCTGCTATGACTAATCTGACTATTACATAGTTTTTGTGCTGACTGACTATCATTATATAAATCTATATTAGGTACAACTCCTATACATTCATTCAAAAAAGTTCTAATAAACTTAGCTTCTTTTGAACCGTCAGATAAACCCATATATTCTGCTTCAGTACTCGATAACGCAACCGTACGTTGCTTACGACTCTCCCACGATACTGCCTCATTTCCTATCTTAAATACAAAGCCTGTGTAGGAACGTCTATCGAGTTGGTTAGATGCCCAGTCTGCGTCGACATACCCCGTAACCATCAGTGTAGGATTCGACTTTTCATACACTACGGTAATCCATGGTTCCTTTTAGGTATCGAAGAACACGCTTCGCTGCCTTCCAATGAATTTCTGTATGACAATTGTTAAATTGGCTGAGCATACTTGCCGCATAAGCTATATCCGGTCTAGTACATACAGCTATGTACATAATACATCCTATTATGCTTCTGTATAAGGAATTATTATTATTCTGATCACCTTTCTCGAACTTTGCTCCAGTTTCTATTGGTGTAAATGCTGGTTTACATTCAGTCATGTTGAACTGCTCCAAAACTTACTGAATGTAGTTTTTCTGATCAAGAATGATTTTTCCTTGTGTTTGTGTCAATCGCATTCCCAATACATGTGTAGCTTTCCCAAGGTCTTTCATTTCAAAAATTCTCATCAGCTCCCCCTTCAGTTGCCTCTTTTCAGGTGTATCCTTGCTGAATATTAAAATGTCATCAACATAAATCGCCAAAATAATTAGGTTTTGTCCATTCGACTTTATGTAGACACATGGTTCACTAAGAGATTTTCTAAATTGAAGATCAATCAAAGCTTTATCTATCTTATCATTCCAAGCCTTTGATGCCTGCTTGAGACCATATATTGCTTTGTTAAGCTTGAATACATAATTATCTTTTCCTTTTGCTTTGTATCCATCAGGCTGTTCCATGTATACTGTTTCAGTCAAATCTCCATTAAGGAATGCAGTCTTGACATCCATATGATCTACTTGCATTTCTAGTTGAGCTGCCAGCGCAAGTAACATTCTTACAGTAGAATATCTGACTACAGGTGAATAGGTTTCTTTGTAGTCTACTCCAAACTTCTGTGTAAACCCTTTTGCAACTAATCTTGCTCTGTATCTTAGCAACTCTCCATTTGCCCCATATTTTTTCTTAAAAATCCACTTACATTTGACAGCTTTCTTTCCTGGAGGTAGAGGGGTCAAAGTCCAGGCCTTATTCTTTTCAAAAGACCTGTACTCGTCCAATATAGCATTCTTCCAGTGTTCACTCTCAGCCCCAGACAAAGCTTCTTGAATAGTCAATGGCTCGTCACTATGGCTAGCAGTCTCTAGAGCTGCTGCTACAGCTGCTCCCTCGTTGACAGCAAATGATGAACTATCAGAAGCCATATCAGGAGTCCATGTTACATCCGCAGTATCATCATAAGAATCTGAATCTGAATCTAATGTTACTGACTCATCCTGACTTTCTACTACCATACTGTCTCCAGTAATATTTTCTAAACTACTTATCTGTAGCTCCACACTGTTTGTCTCAACCTTTTTAGTTAAGTCAATGTCTTTATACAATGTTTTTTCCAAAAACTGTACATCTCTAGATTTTATACACTTGGCAAGATTCATTGGATCAATTAATCTATAACCTTTACTTTCTGTGCAATATCCAACAAAAATGTATTTTTGACTCTTTGTATCTAATTTTTTTCTATTTTCTTTAGGAATCATAGCATAAGCTATACAACCAAATACTTTTAAGTTCGACAAATCAACTTTCTTACCAGTCCAGCTCTGCTCGGGTGTAGCCCCTTTGACAGCTTTAGTTGGTGCTCTGTTTTTAATGTAAATGGCGGTATTTACAGCCTCCGCCCAAAACCTCCTGTCCATTCCAGCATCCTGCAGCATACACCTCGCAGCTTCCATTATAGTTCGGTTTGCCCTTTCGGCAACACCATTTTGCTGGGGTGAGTACGGCACGGTAGTTTGATGTACGATGCCTTGCTCTCTCAGGAATGTCTGAAACTTTTTATTTACATATTCACATCCATTATCTGATCTAAGCACCTTTATCTTCAAATTTGTTTGATTTTCAACAAGACTTTTAAAAGTTTTAAATCTCTCTAATACCTCATCTTTAGTTTTAATGAAATAACCAAAAGTCATACGTGTGAAATCATCTATGAAGGTTAATAGATATCTAGCACCGCTAAAAGAGGAAACTGACATGGGCCCACACAAGTCTGAGTGAATAAGACCCAATCTCTCAGTAGCTCTTGTATATGACTGCTTTGGGAAAGGTAATCGAGATTGTTTACCTTCGATACATGCTACACAAGGTAAGAAATCAGCGTTAGTATAGTTAATACCATCTGCCATACCTTTATTCAGTAAATCCATACTTCGTTTATTAAGATGACCAAGTCTTCGATGCCAAAGTTCCTGAGACGACTTTGTTCCACACAGATTCACCGCTTCTGCACGATGACACCCTGAAGTAGACGGTGTCACATCCAACGACTGATCATTAGCCGTCGCAGCCAGCTGAATCTCCACATCTGTTTGACTCTGAATGTCTAGTTGATAGACACCATTCATCTTCGTTGCACATGCAATAATGTTATCACCATGAAATATGTTACACTTATTTGCGTCAAATTTTACTTGAAGTCCCCGTTCAGTCATTTTGCTTACGGAAAGTAAATTCGTTGACAAGTCCGGCACAAATATGACTTCTCTTATGGTTGTCTTTTGTTTCTGTCCTTCTAGAAAAAGTTCGACTTCACCATGACCTTCACTGTACATTTTATGATTGTTCGCCACTGTTACTACCCTTGGAGTATCCACAGTATAGTTCTTCAAAATGTTTTTATTGTTTGTCATATGACAAGTTGCACCGCTGTCCACGTACCACGCATTTGAATTTATGTCCACCGCCAAAGCTGTTAGAAGAACTCCGTTCCAGGCTTTTTCACCTTTCTTTTCAGTTTTCTTCTCATTTTTGTCTACTTTTGATGGACAATTTTTAGCGTTGTGTCCCGGTTTTCTACAAACAAAACACTTGAACTTTGGTTTGTTCACGTTTTGCTTATTGACTTGTTTTGATGAACGGTTTACAAACAATGCACTATTTTCGAAATTATCATCTTGGGCTCGACGTGAAGCTTCCTGCAATAATTTGCTTTTCACAGTTTCACTGTCCAATTTGATATTCGAATTTTCTAAGGTCATAATAAGTGGGTTATAACTTTCCGGTAAGCCATTGAGCATCAATACTGACAGAAAGTCATCATCGATTGGTGCACTTATATCTCGCAGTTGCTGCTCTAAGTCGCTGATCCGTGTGAGATAAGTGTCCATATCATTAAATTGCTCTAACTTCAATCCAAACAGAGTACGTAAAAGCGAAAGTCTTCGACACAATCCCTTGTCTTCGTAAGCCTTTCTCAAATTGACCCACGCTTCGTATCCAGTCGTACAATTCCTTACATGAGAATATACATTCGGTTGCACCATCAAGCATATCTTTGCGAGTACTTTTTCTTGTTTGCGTACGTCTGTGATCTTTGGTGACCCCGCTTTTTCTTCTTCTATGCAACCCCATAAATCTTCATGTATCATGTACATCTTCATTTGAAATTTCCATGCTCCATAGTTTTGGATGCCGCTGAGCTTTTCAATATTGAAAGTGATACCATGACTGGATGCGGTAGACGTTGATTGTTGAGGTGCGCCTGATTGTTGAGGCACACAATGAGGCACATCGGTGCTTGTACCAGGCTTCGGTTTCGACATTTCGACTTTTATTACAATCGCGTGAATACGACGAAAAATATAATTGACTTTATTTTTCCGTATCCTGGGCTGGGCCCATAACCTGATAGGATATCCGTTAGAATCAAAGATCAGTTTTATATTCGGAAAGAATTTTTATATTAGAAAAAACATAACCCGACTACATTGTTATAAAAACGTAACCATAGCAACCACATCATAGCACTTCTTAAACTGTTAAGATTACATTTTCTAACAGATTATACAAAATATTTGTTAATAAATATGTGGCAGGTAGGTACTTACACTGCTGTTTTTACATTTTTAAGTTCCGCAGCATAATAATCAGCGTTAGGTATTCTTAAAGAAAAGTGCAACCATAAATGCGTCTATCTTAGGTAGGTTGTATCAGCTTGCACAAAATTTGACTCCATTTTGAGACTCGATATGAATATTTATGCCACTAGATAGAAGATTTCTATGAAAACAGCTTCAGAAATAGCTCTAAGATCAAATATAGCACCCAGAAAACATAAAACGCAAACTACAATCTGTCAAAGTTGTGCTTACTAGGGATGGCGATCTGAAATCGATTAATCGAAGAATCGATTTTTGGAGCAAATAAGATCGATTTTTTAAATCGATATGTAGTATTGAATCGATTCGGTGAATCGATTTTTCACCCTTGAAAATCGACGTTCGATTTTTTTTTTTTTATAACCATATATCTATTTACAATTAATTGAATGTACTCGTACTGTAACACGGCAACATTAATCTGCTGCTACGGTAGTTTGCAATTATTTTCGTCTGGTATCACTGCTACTTCAAGGCTACTCCGGTTCCTAACGGCATTATTTTTGGGAGCCTAGTCGGCGCCGGCTGCGCAGGCGCTCCCTAAAATTTTACCCTCAAATTTACCCTAAAGAATTCTTTACCTTAAAAATAAGTTGGCAACACTGGTTTACTAGCGTGTGACGTCAACAGAGTGCGACAGGCCGTTCTTGTGACAGCTACAATAACAAAAAATATTGCATTTTATTTTCGTGTAATTTGCAAAAAATATACATATTTTAGTTTAAAATCAAGTGAAATAAGTTTATTTACGCTATGAACTGATAGGATGACCACAATCTGTAGCATATTTTCAATGTTGTCAAGAACCGAATTTATGATCATATTTCTTGAAACGATTAGTCCTTATCCTTATTAAACCTCACTGATAACCATATTTCGCTGGGTTATTGTATTAATATAGCATTATATATTTAACAGGTAAATTGAAGCCAACTACGGCATTCATGATGGGCAAGTTGAAGATCAAAGGAGATATCCAGAAGGCGATGAAATTAGAGAAAATGATGAAATCACTGCAAAAGAAGAAGTAATCGTTATTTACTTATCGTTAAATCTCGTACAACTATGTTATAGTGCAATAGTATCACGACTTTCAAAGAGGGTGTAATAAGCAAGGTTTATGTAAAAAATACAGAAATGTAACATAGAGAAAGAGCACTGGGAGTATGACTGATCGGTTCCTTAGTAAAATGTAACAAATTGTTTTTTTTTTAAAGCAGAATAGATAATTTACAGTCTGCACTGAGAACCTGTACATTATGTTAATGGTTGTATATTTGTAGGTACATTGGTGCATCGGTTTCTTTTATATTATATGTATTATCAGCTGATTAATCTTACTTTTATATATTTGAATTATGCATAATATATTGCAATCTACACATTGTAACAAACTTTGTTACAAACTGGTGCCTTAGATCTACCTAACTGCCAAATAAATGTATTTTTATGCAGCTATAGTATTTTTTTAATAAAAAACAATAATTATGTAATTTTATATTATAACCAATCGTTGTAAATAAAACATATTTTTACATTATTTATGTGTTTAATTATTTTTAAATGAAGTAACCAGTTCATCAGGGTTTAAAAATAATCGCGATTTTTTTTATTTTAATCATATCAGACTGACTTTTTTTAATCATGATTATTTTTATTTTTATTAGAGAGTGACTCCGCTGCCAGCGGCGGCACCCAAAAATAACACCGTTGGGAACCGGCAGTAACAGTGTTACCAGATGAAAATTGTGCTTTTTACTTTTAAATTACAGTGTAAATGTTTTTACCTGACTACGGCAAAGCTAAAAGGAAGGGTAATGATTTTTTTTACAGCTCCTGCTGTTTCTTGTAACTATCAGCGTCACTTTCATCTTATAGTAGATATTATGGTCAACTCCTTCGAACCTTAATACGAAGCTCACTGAAGCCCCCGTCAGCCCCTTCGGACCTAACCTGTCGGTGTCGGGGTGCCGCAAGTTCCCGAGCTCGCTTTGCTCGCTCTTGGACCCTAGTTAGATGTGCCTACCCCGCCTTATGCCCAATTGCCAACCCCATTTTTCGCTTTTTTTTTTCAAAGTCAGGTACCTAGCCAATTCAGGACACGGCGCCAGCTGTGGAGTCATATTTTATTCATTAGCTTGGCATATACCTAGGCCCCATCTATATTACTATACTCTTTGCTTAGGTATTACGCAGGTATAAAAATCTATGTTCGTTTGTATATCTACAAAGCTTGTTGGTACAAATAAGTACCTACAAACATTACAGCCATATTCGCTTTTGAATGATGAAGTAATTGTTTTGTTTGTATTCTGGACACAATAACCGATTCACTTTCATCACAAGTTATTTATAATTTCGTCATGCGACCCACAATAACTAAGATAACCTTGTTATCGGAATTGAATTCTCCCGCCGTTTCGACCGACCTTGGTATTGTTAGGTTATGTTCACTAAAGTGTCAGCTGTATGCGGCTATCGACGTAACAAGAACAGTGTTTTTTACATTTTACATTAAACTGTGATCAATATGTTTTCAATTGACGCTCCTGTGGAAAAACAGAATTCAGAATATTGCAACTATCGGTCTCCATTGAGTACCAGATATGCTTCGAAAGAGATGCAATATAATTTTAGCGACCAGAAAAAGTTTTCGACATGGAGAAAGCTGTGGATTTATTTGGCGACTGCTGAAATGGTAAGTTTATTTTAAAATTTCTAATTAGGTAATCAAATATCTTCTAAATGAATAATATTGTTTCGTATTATTTTATTGATTTTTTCCCCTTGTTTTTTTTATTTTGAGCTGTCAGTCTCATTCATAATGTAAATCAGAACTTTTTATTATATTTGGAACCAGGTCTTTTAGGACCTATTTTTTTGCCCTGGTGAAACTATTATTGCTGGTTGCTATAGTTCGTAAAATATAGCTTGATCTCTTTGACAGATGTCAAATTCGTTCATTTTTAATGCATTTTGAAATTATTTGTTCGTATTTGACATCTGTCACTGCCATGGTTTCAGAAACATGGATAGTTTAAACAAGAATTTATTTACATTATATTGAGTAATTGCAGTGATTGTATGTACCGTAGACTGGGGTGAATTTTAAAAATAAAAAACATTTTTCTCCTCAAATACGAGAACAAAAAAAATTAAATAAAAATGCTAATATCGGTTTTGTTCACTCTGTCTATTTCTTGAATAAGATTTATATTTTTCTTGTTATTTTTTGAGAAAAAAAATAAAATGTCAGTGATCAATCTTAAACTATGATTGGGGTTACTTTGATACCTCCCTTTTTTCTACGGAAATCGAAAGTAACCCAAACAAGAAATAAAATACAAAAAAATAATTGAAATTCGTCCGTAGGTTTAGGATTTACAATGTTTTTTTATGTTTTTGGGGTTACTTTGACCTTGGAAAAACAGTAATAATTAAGTTTTTCTATTTTTGGACATAATTTCGCAGTATTTAATAATAGGAATATTCGAAAAATATAATTTAAATACAGGATGTCACCGAAAGGGTATAACATAATTAAATTCACGGACTCTCTAGCATAATAAGCATAATCGGCCTATAATGTTCCCACTGGTGGGACACAGGCCTCCTCTCTGTGAGAGGGAGTGGGCCGTAGTCCACCACGCGGGCCCAGTGCGGGTTGGTGGACGTCACATGTCTTCGAATTTTTGGTTCTAGGCCATGCCGGTTTCCTCACGATGTTTTCCTTCACCGTTAAAGCAAGTGATAATTAATGTCTAATACGCACATGACTTCGAAAAGTCAGCGGTGCGTGCCTCGGGATCGAACTCGAACCATTCGCCGTGGGAAGCACATGGTTAATCCACTAGGCTATCACTGCACTGGACTCTCTAGGTGATAACAAACTACATGGCAACATTTTTTTAATACCTTTTCCTACAAAATTATGAAGTTATGATACATTAAACTTAAAAATATTTTTCTCTAATTGAATTCTACACATCACTAGCACCAAGTCAGCTGATCAGGGTCAATAAACTATTCTTCAATGAAACATCCTATTTCTTCAATTTACTCCTGGTACTGTTTACTTTAAATCTTTCATAACCACGTCTCTTAGTACAAAAAATTGCAAAGGGTTCTGCACGTAATTTTATTTTATTATTAAGATTACATTGATTGTAGTATTTGTAGTTTTGCCATAATGTCACCGCTGTAACGTTAAAAAACAAATAAACTATGAAGTTAAACACAATTTGTTTACTTTTGTTCGTAGGCCAGAGTCTGAAGCACAGTTTTACAATACGTGTCGCGTCTGTAGTAATTATTTGTTTGAACAACACAATCGTAGGCAGGTACTAAAAATAATTAATTATCCGTGCATTTTAATAGGCCGAAAATGTATCCAACTACTTATTCAAAAGAAGTTGTTAGTATCTACTAGGACTTCATGAGTGACGGAAGTTGTCCTGACAGCGAGCGTTGGTGCACAATAATAACTTTACGAAACCCTAATTTGGATACTGTTACATAAACATAGCAGACATGGATCAGATATCAAAGGTAAATAAACACACAATGGTATTTAGGGTCAATCAGCTAGTTGCAAGCACGTCGCAATTTTTTCTGATTATTGTGACGTTATTTTTGAGTTCGATATCCAACCTAAGCAAAACGCGGGATGTTTTATGCTCAAAGCCTTTTTTTATTTCCGCCTCCAATACAATACCCAACTGACGTAGATACTTGTGTATCACATAATAAATCTTTAATAAACAATTACAACTTACAAGTGGACACCTATCGGTTTTGTTTATCAACGCGACAGCTCTTAAAATTGAGCTAGGGAAGAGAGAAGTATTTTAACTGAGTCGACAGTCGTGGTTCACAGCTAGTATCTCGGTGACTTGGAGTACTACTACATATGACGTGTTTGGTGTTAGTCGGTCAGAGATTTTTTATTCTTGAAATTTTTAATTACCTATTACGAAACCAACTGGTACAGTTACCTTATTACTAGGATATCAGACTGTTAGACTTCTTGTAGACGTACTTGTGCTTCAGTCGCTCTCTATCCGTTTCTGTGCGAAGTTGTGATTGTGATTGTGATCGTTGTCAATAAAATTGTCGTAAAAATTACGTCAAGTTTAACTAATAGCGAAATTACGAGATGCTGGTGTGTATTGGAGCAACAGATGGTAATCTGCAAGCTGCCCGAGAGCTGTATCGTCAGCGTTTCATCGACGGAAGACCAGTTGCTGAGCGTCGGCTCTTCAGCAGCTGCCATCGAGAGCATGTTTCAGCCTCATGGTACAAGGTCTGTACGCGACCTGTTCTTTCCATGAGCCCGTATCGGAAGATCGGCCAAGCAGTAGGGATCCTGGATTTGAAGACGCTGTACCAGAGCATTTTACACGTAATCCACGCAGTAGCACACGTCGAGCTGCATTAGTGATGGGTGCTGCGAACCATGGAGGTATGGCAAGTGCTGCGCTAAGACCACCAATGTTCATACCACTTCTGCCCCCCTCAGGAGCTTACGCCGACAGATTTTTTGGAACGCGTGGCTTTTGTGAGTGGTACCTTAGTTAGACAGAAGCCTCGGCAGAATTAGGTACGGTATTAAAGTGCTTTGGACTGATGAAGCAAGTTTCACGGGACGGAATAAACATTAGTCAGTTCATTTAATCCCGCCGCCCACCGTCCGCCGCACGGTCCGTCGGCTGCGGCTGGGCAGAGCGCGGCTCCGCGTGTACTAGGCGCGCAGAAATCGGAAAACATAGGTTGATAGGTATGATTGTCGGTTTGTTTATTCCTGTCCGAAGGGCATGTGATGCGGCACGCGCGTTGGTACCAGGCGCACAGAGTATCTCTTATTACTAGTTAATACGTATCAAACAGAGTAAACAGGACAGGACAATGACCCTCGTAGTGCGGTAACACGTTTGTTATGATTTAAATTTAATAAACTGTAGAAATAAAAAAAAATAATTACATTTCCAAAGTTTATTTTGAGCTGTAGAGATTGTTAACCAGATACACTCTTCACCCCGTTTGTATTGATATACCCTTACCGTGACACCCTGTATACTGTTCAGATGCTCCACGTAACGTCAATCGGTTTTCAACTACTTCTGTTAGCGCCTGCAGGCGCTAACCGATTCAGTATTTTTGGGAGCCTAAACGCTTTTTAACCGACTTCAAAAAAGGAGGTTCTGTATTCGTCCCGTATGTATGTATGTATGTTTGTATGTGCGCGATTTTCTCAAAAACTACTGATTCGATTTGGATGGGGTTTTCACTAACGTAATCTACATACTTTCAGAAAGGTTTTAGTATATAATACATTATGTAATCATTCCTATGTACAAAGTTATATACATAAATGTACACACTCCGTAGAAGATTTACTGTTGAACGAATTCGTGAAAATAATCTAACACGGGATAAAGAACTAAAAAGGGAAAAATAAAAAACTTTTTTAACAAAAAATAACCGACTTCAAAAATCCACTACAAAGAAAATAATAATTTTGGTTTCGGAAGTCGGTGGCAAAAAAAAGCAAACAAAAACCAAAGCCACCGACTTCCGAAACCAAAATTATTATTTTCTTTGTAGTGGATTTTTGAAGTCGGTTATTTTTTGTTAAAAAAGTTTTTACATATTCTTGACATGATACTAAAACAAAAAAAACATGTTGGTTAATAAGAAGACTAAAAATTGATGATTGATCAATGATCAAAGTAACCCCACATGGGTGATCAATGACACCCCGTGCAGAATATGCCGCCAAAAAACCAATGGTCGTCAAAGTTATGATTAGCAATAAATATCGATGTTATAGGTCAATAAATTTCTGATCTGATGAATTACATAAAATTTATGTCTTTGTGAAACTTAAAGTTGTAGTTTAGAAGTTACACAGGCTGTTAAAATTGCATAAAACTATTACTTACTTATTTTTCATAATTTTTCGTCAATCAGCACGGATCCACCCATAGACTATACACTATAATACGAGATAGATACGCAACTCTAGGTTTAAAAAACATTATTATTAGTTGAGGCCCTGGACCGTCAGATAGCGCTTTTAGTTCCCAAAAAATCCTGCAGCTGGCGCTAGTGTACGACTTTCCAAAATAAACAAACAAAATAAAAACAGGAATCAGCAAAAATAATTTGTCTGCGGCCGGATTCGAACTCGATACCCCTATCACGGCAGTCCACCTCATTCACTACGAAATCAATTAGCAATTGTGAGAATTGTTAAAAATATGTTTCCATAGCGGCCGCTTCTTGTAGTAAGTGAAATGGGTGGAGTGACCTTAATCATTTTCATTTTAAATTTTCTACCGCGATCTAGTGGCATTTGTGTTAAAGTTGATGGAAAAATAGGATGCCCTGGGCCGTTAGATGGCGCTAGTGCCACTTGCCAAAAACGATTCATACGTTTGTTCGGAACTTTCATGCCCCTGGATCCACCCACTGGGACTAATCATATGTTGACAGTGACGTTCAAAGCCGCTAATCGTAAAAAAATAATCGAAAGAATGCGATCAGATTTCGTACAATTTGAATTTTATTACGAAACGAAGTTTTTATCAAAGTTACCCCAGGAGTCAAAGTAACCCCATTCCACGGTATCCAATAAATATTGTAGTCCTGAAGCGTTAATACCTGACTGCGGCGAAGGCCAAAAGGAGGGTAGTGTTTTTTTATCACTAGGACTTTTCTCGCGACTTCGTCTGCGTCACGCGTGACAGGATTTTTTCTGGATAAATAGTAGCCTCTAAGATTTTCTATTGTTGCCGACCTTTATTGATTTTCTTTGTTGCTGGCCTTTAGGGTGACTGTCCACTGACGCGGAGAGGAGAGAAGTGGAGCAATATTAACCAATGGAATTGCATCCGCTCTAACGCGGAGCGGACATTTTATGCAATTCCATTGGTTAATATTGCTCCTCTTGTCTTTACTCCAGTGGACAGTCAGCCTTAGAAAGCCAACCGACAGGTGAGAGAAAAGTATAGATTGTATTTATTTGTATGAATAACTGCCAAACTCCACCAACCGCCTCTTTCTTCCATCCGGTATAGGTATGTAGGTGCGCTTAAATATTATTTCCTAATCTACATCAAGGCCTTTCCACAAACAATTTATGCGTTAGGTAGGTACCATAATTTTCAATAGACGGCAGGCAAGGGCGGATCTAGCCTTCGTGCCAGGGCTCCCGGTCACATAGTTGCGGTCCAGCCAAGACAGGCTTCAAAATTACAATAGTAAAACGAAATAAAAATGAAATATTATTCTATTGTTTTACGTCAAAACAGTTTTCAAATATGTAACAAAATCATGTTTTTTATTAAATCCAATGAAATAGAAATTTTTTGTCAGTGGTCGACGTAGGCCCAGCTGGGGGGGGTCATGGGGGTCATGCCGGTCATGACCACCCCCTCTACCCGCCCTGGAACCGCCCTCGGACAGCAGCCTACCTATATCGCCTGAGACGATGCCAGTACGGTATAAGGTTTACCTACGTTGTTTAGTGAGGAAAGTAAAATCAAAGTTTTATGCCCGTTTTCACTAACACTAGGAAATGTAATGCATAAATAGTAAAAGGTAACTATTAGGTACTATAGTAATAGTTATACCTAGCGCAAAAAACATGTCACCAACTACTACTTACCAGGCGACAACCATGGATAGTACATAGTTGTCGCCTAGTGGTTGGTGATATGTTTTTTGCGCTAGGTAACTCCTTTTAAATACATTTAGGTGTCTCCTAGTGCTAGTGAAAACGGGGGGCATTAATTAACTAACTTTTCGAGTACCTACCTACCTGTCTACTTGCCAAGTTTTGAGTATTCTCCAGTTTTAACACTATTGAGATGTCTAACATAAGAATAGACTTTTCTTAAACGGCCTATTATGCAACCTTGGGGAACACCTATTTATTACAATTGGTAAAGCATTGACAATATTGTGAACTAAGCTGTCCTAACTTTTAATTAGGGCTTGTGATAAGTCTAAAAACGCTTGTATACATTTTGAAAGAGGCTAAGTAGCTTTGAAACACGACTGCCACCCATTAAACGGTTGTGCGACGCAGTCAAACGCTTTCTTTAGATCGGTTCAGGACTTCAGAACACTCTTACTACCCGGTATTCAGCTAACTGCCGTTCTTTGTTTTGCAAATGAACCCTTACAGAAAGTGGTAGTCACTAAGCAGGCACACATTTAAATTTTTAATTTAGTCGCGTTCAGTGCGTGTCCGTAAAGATATTAACTTATCTTGTGTACCTATCTACTTCCAAAACTCCCCGAGACATTTGTAATCACACGATATTTTGTATTTAGGACGTTTTTCGGCTTTTTTTTGTGACTCTGTCCATAGTTTTACAAAACCACTACCTACTCATCTAACTAGTCAAAATTATAGTAGATATGTACAGTACCTACCTACCCTTTGAAGAGATTTAAAATGAATCACATTTTTATGCAAATAATTTATTGAATGACAGATGGTGCAAGTCATATTTGACAATACGTCCATAGATATAACATTTCTCCCCATTTATGGATGATTCAGATCTCTTCAATCAAACGCCGTGGAGGTCGCACGTATAAGTATTTGTGTCACCTGTTCTTGCTGCGCCTGTTGAGCTCGCAAGAACAGTTCAAATTGTTCTTTATCCATTGTTTTAATATATCCCATCCTCGTCGCCAATAAAATGAATCACATTTTTATGGAAATAATTTATTGAATGACAGATGGTGCAAGTCATATTTGACAATACGTCCATAGATATAACAAGATTGAACATCTGAGTGCTAAAGTTTTCCCGAACTACGGCGTAACGACAATCAATGTTAACATTAATATAAATAAAACAATATTTAATGCTTTTATTTATTAAATTGTTACATACAGATACATGTGTTTTACATTATTTTTATTCCTATCGAAAGAGTTTAGTTTGTGAGTGACGCGGGTACCTTTTGTTATTAAAATGGGGAATAAATAAGGTAACATTAGCGCCGATTACATAAATTATATATTTTTATTTACATGTTTCATATAAATCTTATATTTTCTTATCATTAACATTCACAACTCATGTGATATCCACACGTAATTTAATAATTATATCATTAAATCTAGTTTAACTAATCTTATGATGATGAAAAATATTCTATGCTACGATTAAATTTTTAGACACCAATTGAATCTACAACTACCTACCTTCGAAGAGGTATCAGCTACTAAACACCTTATGACAACAAGTTAAATAATAAATAGAAAAATCAAAAAAGAAATTGACTTAAACATAATAATTGTGATTACAACAAGAAATATTAATAAGGAAACATAAGTTTAATCAGATCATGACAGTGAAGTAGAAGTGACGTGTAATTTTGAAGACGATAGAAATAATCTGATGTTGTCAGAGAAAACTTAACTACCACTGGACGGATACTGATTACTGCTTTGGTTTATCCTTTAAATATAACTAAATAATGTATAATTACTTAAATAAACAACTTATATTAAACGTAACACTTAATTTGAATGAAAATAAAACTGTTTTTTTTACTATATTTTGGCCAATCAAATTATTTTTACAACAAAAAGTACAATTTTAGTGACAGGATCATTTCCAAAAGATGGAGCAAAATAAAAATAAAATTCGCGGTGGTTTTGCTTCACTTACTCGTAAACGTAAGTAATCCTTACCATGAATGAAAAATGTAAGTAATTTATCTATTTTTCGAGTCGAATTTTGAACCGTAACTACATACTTAGAAATTACTTCTATAATTTTGAAATGGTAAAATTTTAAACAACGCTGTGTCAACAAAATTTAAAATCTTTTTCATACGTAGTAAGGACCACAAGCTTATGCACTTAAAAACTAAATATAATAAGTAATAGAATTTAGCGGAATGTCATAGTAATATAACCGATTAAACAACAACTTAAACTAATTACACTTAACTCGAAACACAATAATTTTGAAATTGTCGTTACTTAAAAAGCAAAATTAAATAATTTCTACATCAAATCTACATTCTACACTCTAGCATTATACTCGATCCATAACAAGGATATAGCCACATCCACATAAACCGTTACACACATCCTTATAAAAAAAACTTATCTCTACCTTATACCTTGCACTTTCGGCCGAAATATTTTGCATTTAAAAAAAGCTAGAATAGACATGTCTATTCTGCCTGTTAAACTAAAGAAGTCTAAGGAACGAAAGTTATGCTGTCTGTGAATAGTTTGAATTTCTGTTTACTAAAATAAAAATAGCTGTGTTATCGTAAATTAACTTAGTTAATAAAATAATATAAGCTGCCTTTTTAGTTAAAATTAGAGTTGACTGTGCAACAATACGATTTCTTAATTCGTTTTACTAAAAATAGCTGCAATAAGATTGCTCTGTAATCGTAAAATTACGTACCTATGTCATAATTATGTGTAGTTGCCTAAAATGCAGAACATAATTCATAATATTATATGGGCTGCCTTTTTAATTTTCATTCAAGTTTTCATAATATTAGCTGCAATAAAATAACTTTGTAATCATAAGGGGCGACGCAGACGACAGACTTTTTGTGCGATCGAGTCTGCCGAGCTTTGCAGCGCTCGAACAATCTGTTCACTAAGTTTCGCAGATTGTTTGAGCGCTGCAAAGCGCTGCAGACTCGATCGCACAAAAAGTCAGTCGTCTGTGTCGCCCCTAAAACTGCCTGAGATAGTTGCCCAAAAATACTGAATTTAATTACTACAATAAATGAGCTGCCCTTATAATAAAAATTGGTGCTGCCTGTTGAATAATACGGTTTTATTTTTTATTTTTCCTAATAATAGCTGCAGTAAAATAGCTTTGTAATCGTAAAACTGCGTAAGATAGTTGCCCATAAATACGGAATTTATAATTAAGACAATAAAATGAGCTGCCATTTTAATAAAAAATACAGCTGCCTCTTCAATAATACGGTTTTAAAAAAAGTTTTCCTAGAAATAGCTGCAATAACATAGCTTTGTAATCGTAAAACTTCGTAAGTTTGTGTATGTATTATACAGGATGGCAGGTTAAACAGTGGAAATATTTTAAGGGGTCATTGTACTCATCATTATGAACAACTTTTACTATGGGACCAACCCTGAAATCGCGAAAAAAAAATCAGCTGTTCCATACATTTTTGTTCACATAACTCAACAAAATGTATGGAACAGCTGATTTTTTTTTCGCGATTTCAGGGTTGGTCGCATAGTAAAAGTTGTTCATAATGATGAGTACAATGACCCCTTAAAATATTTCCACTGTTTAACCTGCCACCCTGTATATAGTTGCCCAAAAATACTAAACTTAATTAATACATTATATGAGCTGCCTTTAAAAGAAAAATTAGAGCTGTCTGTTCAATAATACGGTTACAGATTACTTTTACTAAAAATAACTGCAATAGAAAAGCTCGGTTTTCATAAAACTACGTAAGTATGTAACTGCCTAAAAATACTGAATGTAGTTTTTTATATTAAATAAGCCGCCTTTACAATAATAAAAATTAAAGCTGAATTACATAAAAATGTGTAGCAATGTTAGAAAATGAGCTTACATAGGCTCTTAGTAATAAATAGCTGTTCGATATAACATAAATTCACATTTTTTATTAAAAAATAAACATAACGCTGCCTTGACCTAAGTTTGTAGATTATAGTTTTTTGAAGAAATAGCTACAAAGAAGAGCAACGCTTTATAATCTACAAATTTGTCGGCCTTGTTTAAAATTAAATTTGAACATTCGAAAAAAAAATAACCTGCCATGAATAATTTAAAATATTATGGTACCTATCAATTTATACTGTAAAATAACTGCCGGTATATAAAGATAACACAAAGTACACAGCTGGTGGCAATGTGCCTATGAAATAATGAAGAAGTTGCCTGAATACTTTAAATATGGTAAATAAAATAGAATGCCAATACATTATAAAGTTGCCTGCATGTTTTAATGTTAAATAAAATAGACTCCAAGTTTATAAAAAAGTTGCCTGCATGTTATAATGTTAAATAAAATAAACTTCCAGTTTATAAAAAAGTTGCCTGCATGTTAAATGTTAAATAAAACTAACATAGACTCCCAGTCTATAAAAAAGTTGCCTGCATGTTTAAATGTTAAATAAAATAGACTGCCTGTTTTTAAAAATATGAAAAAGTTGCCTGCATTACGAAAAAGCTGCTATAATTTTTAGATTATATTTTTAAATACGTAATTAATGCGCTGCCATTTAAGAAAAATAAGAAATTAATTATAAATAGCTGTCTTCTATCATATTTCTACCTACAACATACATTTTGAATATATCAATGTCATAGACTGATAAAATTAATTATTATTGTAAATGTGCTGCCATTTTAATAAAAAAATAGCTAAGTATACCAATAATAAACTTTTAAATAAAATAAATATGCAAATAAAAATAATATGTATGTAGCTGCTTGATATAAAAATATTAAATAAAAATAGTTGCCGTTATAAAATATGTATGTCCAAAATTGTAGCTACTGCAGAGGGCAACATACATTATAAAAATGTTAAATAAAGACAAAAAGCATTAGCTACCCAACGGGGCAACATATCTACCTATATACAACTTAACTAAATGAATACAAAAATCTAAACTACGATTATGTCGAAATAATACTCTTAAAGGTTAAACTTAAAAATATAAGATCTTTGAATACGTAGGCTTGCAACGGGTTAAAAAAAGAGGAAAAGTAAACAGAAAGACAAGAGAGCATCTGATTAAAAAAAACTGTTAGGGCCGTACCACAAAAAAGACAGACACGCGTTAAACGCGAATGCTACCAAAAATAATACGCACTTGTTTTAGCACTAACTTGTCTAAAACAAGTGTTTATTATTTTTGGTAGCATTCGCGTTTAACGCGTGTCTATCTTTTTTGTGGTAAGGGTGTTAATGTAGAGGAAAGTGTGATTTAAACGATAAGACTTTGGTTTTCATAGCAAAATTTGAATGTCCCAAAAATGAAGAACAGCTAAACTTAAGAATTAATTTACAAAATTAGTCAAGTTATTGTTTAATAATCCGCCTCCTCCCTGAAGCTGATGAAGGCATGCACGAGGAACACAACGACGTCTATGACGGCGAACACTCCTGAAGCTATAAGGAGGTCGTATGCCTGCTTGTTCGGGCGGAGGTTTGCGTAGTAAGACCTGTGCCAGTCTGTAAAAAAAAACATTGTGTAAACAGATTTTTTTATTAGTTTCGACCGAGCTGAACTTACACATATAAAATTGTTAAATCTCTACTATTATAAAGCAGAAGAGTTTGTCTGTTTGAACGCGCTGATCTCTGGAACGGATTCAAAAAATATTTTTGTATATGATAGCCAGATTCATGAGGAATAGTATAGGCTATTTAACATCACGCTACGACCCTTAGAAGCCGAGAACGGGGGTGAAACCGCGAGGAACAGCTAGTGTTCTTTATAAGCAGCGCCACACGGAAACGCAAGATTTGATTGATTATATTATTATTTATGGTAACGTGTTGTTACGAATAAACGATTCAGGGCCATTGAGCTATACCTACCTATGTTTAGGACCCAGGAACTTTGTATTGTTAGGAAACTTGTTTTGCCAGTAGTAGTCAAGCAAATGTATAATATTATAAATTGCGACCAAACCATTTTAAAACACAACTTGTACTAGAAAGGAACGGAAGTTACACCTCACACCAATCCCCATAGACTAATTGTCTACATTTTTAATAGGCAACGCCAAGGCCCTGCCTTATACAGCCTGCGGGCTCATAGGTGCACTGTGCATATCAATTATTATTTTACAACTATCCGTGACTAGAAATCTTTATAACAAACTTAATGTTTAATACTACAATTATTTTTATTATTAAGTACTGACTTCTATTTAATTGCGTTGTAAATTAATGAAAATACGTAAGTTATTTAAATAAACATGGTTGCTGTTGGAATATCAGATACCTACCAATCTAAACAACATACGATATCTAATATTGTAAATACATACTACATTCCACATCTTTGTGTGTTTTAAGACAACGTTAATCAAATAACATAGCATTCCACTTACATAATTCAACAAACTATTTGTCTAATTCTAATCGGTAAACGCACGTATTTGAGCATTCCTCATGGACCAGTTTAAAGTAGGGCCTATCTATTGCGATGTTATTATCCACGCTCTATCGGATGACTGGTCATGGAAACTACTAGATTACCTACAAGTTGTTTGTATTTCTTGAATAAATAGCGTAATTACCTACTAGTTGATACGCATGTAATGTTATAAAAAATAAATCGGTCTACGGTAGGCATAAAATAACATGTTTATTTACACTAGTATCGCCTAAGTCGAAAATCGCCCAATTTCGTTTTGCATGGAAAAGAAAAGAGCTTTCTGCACTCCTCCATACCTTAATTATGCCAAATCTCACACTCCTCCGGCTCCGTGCGCGCAATATGATTAAAAGGGGTACAATTTTTTCCAATTATTTTAAATAGGTACATAAACAAATTTAAAAAATAAAAATCTGTAGCAATTGCACAGTCCTTTAACCTTCTTAACATAAGTACTGGGTAATCATCAGAAACAACTTCAATTAAAAATTAATATATTCAGTGAACTTACCATAGAATATGACAGCAGCGGCGGCTGTGAACATGATAACGCCCAGCACTGAGAACCCGATGGACGTCCTCCAGCCGGGGGACTCCCCGAACAGCCTCGCGATGATCAGCACGCCCGTGATGATGATGTAGCCTGGATCATAACACTTCATTATTGCACCTTTAGATATTTGGCTGGGTGGGAAAGTGAGATGACGATCGCTCCAAATAAAGTATTGTCCATATAAGAACAGCCTCGCGATGATCAGTACGCCCGTGATGATGATGTAACCTGGATTATATCACCTCATTATTGTATCTTCAGATATTTGGGGGGTGATTGTGGTGCAAAAGTGAGATAAAGATCGCTCCATTTAAAGTATTGTCCATTTAAGAACAACCTCGCGAAGATCAGCATGCCAGTGATAATGATGTAGCCAGCGTCACTATTGTACCTTCAGCTTGGGGTACTAGGGGTGCAGAAGTAAGAAGACGATCGCTCCATATAAAGTATAGTCCATTAATGTAGCTGTATTCATTTGGTGAGACTGTAGGCCGACTCAGACGTAAGAAAACGGTAGGTGAATGGTTCTGAATTAGTCTGACTGTTCTGACTACATTGTATAATGTACTTCTAAGGCCTCATAATAAATTTCAGCTAAAGTTATTAGTGCGTCAATGTGATTAAGCGAATTATTGTTTTTTAAAATTAATCCAATCATGAATATATTATGTATATACAATTATGATTGATTCAATTATTAAACTACAAGTTTCGTTACTTAATCATTGTTAATCGTAACTATTAGGCAGCTATAATTTTTAAGCGATTAATCATCACACAACCTAACCTTAGATATAATAACAAATTGATTATTATAATTGATTTAATATTAATCATGAGAAACTTAATTTAGCTGGTTTCTAAATAATTAAACAATTAAACTAGGTACCTATCCGAAAGAAATCTATAACATAAATCAAAGGCAGTTCGTGCGGAAAATCATTAAACACTTTTCTAGGTAGAAACTTTAAAATGTTTCAAATTATTTTTGCCAGACCCATTTAAAAGAAGAAATTAGGTCAGCCAGCACTCAGATTTTACTGTTTAATAGTTTTTTGTTAAGTACAGTCGAATTAAAACCAATAATTGACAAAGCCGTAACCAATTTCAATCAAAACAATATAAATATCGTTAAAACAGGAAAAATCTGTAATAATGTTATGAACGATAAATCGACCATCGACATCCATTGAGGAAGTTATCGTAAATCGGTTTACGGTTGACGGTTTACGTTTACAAGTGTTTACAGGTTTCACTTTCACACAAAGTTCAATGAAACCAATTTTCCACTTGACTATGAAGTGAAACCGATTTATAAGATTATCACGGAAAAAATCAATGATGTTTCAACGATATTTCATGAATAAATTGACATAAAGTGACGAATTCACTTCAATATTCATGCCAATGATCAGTACTTAATTTTTCTTGATTTTTCAAGATTTTCTTTGCAGTTTTTGCGGGTTTATTTCTAAATTTTTCCTAATATTTTTTCTAAGTTAACCAAGGCTAATATTCCAAAGAATTATATATGATAAGAAACTATGATATTATGTTAACATAGTGTGCCTATTTAGGCGTAAAATCACTATATCCCAAGGATGTCAAAGAACGCAAATTTTAAAACAATTACACACCAATTAAAAGCTCATTTATGAATAGTTGATTGACACTACACAGCTACCCTAAATCAAACTTCGTTTTCAATAATGTCAGATACCTACTTAAAGGGGCTGTATTCTCAAAGGTAGATTTTTGACAAGCTTTCATTTAGGTTCATATCGTACATTTGTCTTGATTCCTTTCCATCAGTTTATTTATTTTAATTCGTAATTGAATTGTGTTCCACTTTGCTTTATTTGTTAATTGTCAGTTTGTGAATTTGTCATCTGAACGGCCATGAAATGTGCCAGAATCGATTCTGTGACAATTGGTAAATTGAAAGATTAGAACAAATTCTATTGGAACGAATCGGGTCACGGTTTCAGCTCTATCCTTAGTGTTTCGTGAAGCTTGGTAGAAACAAAGCAGTTTATTGCAGTAGACGCAACAAAAACTTTATTGATGAACATTGAAAGATTCTGTAGATATCAGCTACGGTGACGCTACAGTCGCTTCTATAAATGATGATTTCTTTTCCATTACATGAAAATGCTTAGAAGCTGTATTACTTACTCGAGTAGGCAGAGTAGATGACGGCTATGTGTCTATGGTCCGACTGCACCACTTGCGGGGAGTAGAGAGCGCCGACAATTAGACCGATGGCGATCACTGCGATTATCTGTAAATAAAACGTACACTGAAAATTGGTCTAGTAAATATCGAAAGCATCCGGATGTTTCTACAGGATAATAATTATTAGATTAACCGTTTCATTTTATCAATACATACTGATGTCTATATTTTCTTTTACAGATTTAAAAAAGAAAAAGTTTCAATTATTTCAGCCGGAGTGCTTTTCTACAACAAACCATTTCTTCATTGTTATTTTGTCATTTTTCAGCAATTTCCTCAACAAAGCTCACGTACACGAATAAAAATCCGGGGTCGTTTAAAACAAGTGTTCTCAAGTATTTAAGTGAAAGTATCTTCCGTACGTCTAGTGGTGGCATTGTCAAATACCTTTTCTCCTTTTAGTTGTTCATGAATACCGCAAGCAAATTCTTTTTCAATACCGCAGGCTTCTACATAAATTATTATTACACGGTTTTCACTTTCACGCATAGTTTAGTTAACCACCTGTTATATGATTTATAATTTAAAATAATAGTGCAGCTATCTTTGTATCAATTTGCCCGCTTTAAAAAAAAATTCGTATATAAACAAATGCAGGCTGACAAAGGACTGTTTGTGCTGTTTTACGGTCTTCAACCTCATAAGTCGGTTACGTTCCTGGCTTTAAGCCAGGTCTTTGAAGCCTTAGATAACCTTTGTCTATAGGAAAAAGGATAAGTCTATTAATACATTAATGTCTGCTAAAATAATGAGGCTCTCTCATACAGTAGAGATTTTAATGCCTTATCAATTCTGCTCTAGGCGAAATTCATTTTTAATGAATCCAAAAAGTTTTTGGATATGAATTCAATCTTCATGCGAATTTATTTCCCAAAATACTACCAACGTATTTTTTTCTAAACGCATCTAAAGTTTTACTATACGTCAAGATTTTCCTAAAAGCACAAGCATCAACAGAATAAAGATGAGGTGTACTGTATTAATTACCCACAAGTACTAGAGAACAAGGGATCCTTTGACTTCAAGGGCAGTGTGTCGTGGTACAAATTATCATGTCTTGAATCGCAACATGGTCTGTTCCCATACCCGCCATGATTGCAAGTAATTACGCGCCGAGTGCCTGGCGATCAACCAGTTGTATCGATTTCCAACTATACAATGTATTAAATGGTTTTGTTTAGATGATCTAGTTTTTAGTGTAACATATCGCATTTTTCTTTGCGCTATTCGAATGATTAAGAACTTTCACATCTTCTTGTCTGCTACTTCATCCTCTGTTGGGTATTGATGATTAATGATTATGATATATGAAGCCACTGCTACCATCTTTTTCCTCCTAGCGTTTTCCAATATTATTGCCAAGACCTTATTTTATGTTGCCTGTGCACATGTTAACTGTCAATATCAGCAATACACCATAATTATCTAAGGTGTATTATTTGTAGTAACTGTCAGTTATGGTGTTAAAGCGATGATTGGTCTATGAATGTGTAATAGTACTGCTAATCCTAGGCTTACTTTGTCACTAGAAGCAGCCTCATCTCTCTTATCAGAATTTGTCTTTTATTCAAAATTTATGTTATCTTTCATTAGATCTAATACCTATTAAACTGTCTATACCAATCATGTATCTTAATATTATCTATATATCATGCCATCCATGAAGATCCATGCCAGTGTGCAACCTGTCGCTAGTGTTTTAGTTCCATAGTTACATACTAATTAATCTATGAGTGCACACTCACACTACGACGAATAGACCAATCACTAAACAGCTTTCAAAGATCCTCCAAAAATTTTTGGAGCGCATCTTTGTGGATTGCACTATCTATAGGGTGTATGATTTGTAGTAACTGTTGCAATTATTGGTCTATTGATATTTATCTGCTGATCCTAGGCTTACGTTGTCACTAGAAGCAGCTTCATCTCTCTCATCAAGATTTGCCTTTTTTTCATCATTTAGATTGTCATTCATAGCTTAGATTTTAGATTAGTCTTTGTCGACAACTCACCAGCTCGACAGCTCGTAGTCCCACGCACCAGTACTGCTTGAGCGCGGCCGCGGCCCTGCTGTCGCGGTCGTTGGAGGCCGCCTCATCGCCCTTCTTGGCCTGTGCCTCGGCCTCTCGGTCGCCCGCCGACATCGTCCACACTACTCGAGCGCCACCTCCGTACTCAGAAACCTGTTGAAAATGTTCATTGTTACTAATTTATACATGACAGGCGACAGCATGAAGACGGTCATTAATTGGAATGGACTGTAGACTGCTGTGACGAGAGACAATGGGGGATGGATGACTATTCTACAAATTCTTTGTTAATTACTTACAGATTATCGCTGAGTTACAGAAAAGGTCATTAAGTTTTAAAGGAGACTTTAACGATAGAAATTGTATGGGTAATGACTCCATTAAAATTTAATTATCTTTCTGCAACCGACCGTATAAGTAGTATAACGTAACGCTAGATGTAGAGTTCATGGTTTAATTTAGGAGTTTTTTTTTCCTTTTACTTCAAGTGCGATTTAAGTAACAATTTATTGAGACTTGTTAGAAACATAATAGATTGCGCTACTTTAAATTGTGTTGAGATTCGTTATGCTTATCATCATTCTGTTCATATCGCCTTAGGATGCCAAAAAAGGCCTCAGACAAATTCAAAGTGGCTATAAAAGCTGTGTTTTATTTTAAGGTATAAGGAAGTCTTGCGCTACTATTAACGCTGTACTTATGGTGTCCAATTGTATGTGCGTCCATGATACTAATGGTAACTATAATCTAGACATTATTGTAACAGTTCCACAGTTTGCGTGATACTGACATATTATTATATATCTTATTTTTTATAACGTAATTAAAGTGGTGACTCACTTAGCAAAATTAACATATCTGACAGTCTGACCAAGAAAACGATAGCTTACTCCAAACATTAGTGGCGTGATTGAATCCATTAGAATCATACATTGCCGTAATTAATTCAATTATTAATAAGTACGGACTAGTCTCATTTACGCGTGTTGTTAAATATTGTAAATGTAGTCTGTTACAGACGACAATGCATAAATTAATCGTGAACAGGCTGAATGCCGATCGCTGAAACGGAACGCAACTCGCGCGTTATGCTTTCCAACAAAATATTGTTTTTTTTTACAAACATGACTAGTGCTGGGACTAAAGAATGGATAACATCTCGTAATAAGTAATTGCATTGTGTCCATTAGTGGATAACTTATATGAATTTAATGGCCAGGGAGACAAAATTGAATAATAAATATACCTACATGGGTTCTGAAAGGTTCGTAATCAGCTGAAACATCATGTTAGGTAGTTGTGTACCTACTTAGTTTATAGTCAAAATATTGACAACATGTCATAATAATTAACTAAGTAGGTACCTATAGCTTAACCTAATCTGACATCATGTTTTTTTCCTGAAAATTTCAAGTCTGCTTTAAAAATCTTTTATGATTTATGCTACTGGATGGGAATTAAAATGTGGAATGCAGAGATTTCTACTTAGGTGCAGGTACGATAAGGACCAAATAGTTACATAAATGAAATGTCTCAAAAGCTGTTACAAATGCATAAATATTATCTACCAAATATTAACAATTTATCCATAGACAGAACTGCTACTAATTGATGGACAAACAAAATATCGGTCCACAAAGTATGAACTAATTATAAAGTAATAACAACATTACTTACATTTAATTACATACTAATTTTCCATTTTTAATGAAAAAAATATTTTAATGCGCATAAAGTCATTAAAATGTTACAGTTACCGTATGCTAACAACAAAACATGCGATTACAAAGAACGTAAATCACCAGCATGAAATAAAAAAAAATCTTACCAAAGATGGGAATTAAAACTCCTAGCTGCGACAATGAACGCACTATTTTATTTGTTTTTATTTCACTTGCACTTCGAAATTCAAAATGATAGACGCTTTCGGGTTCGCGCGGTGTTTACTAAGCTCAGTGCAGACACGAGTGCGTTCAGCCTACGGCGCGATGCGACTACCGCTTGGCCGACAATCGGCGCTCCTCTATGCTTCATTTGAAAATAAACCAATGGTCTCTGACTGTCCTTCCGTTTTCCCTTATGTCGCCCTTTGTAAAATGCAATGGGGGATCCATGAGAGGTCAAGTAAAATTGGCTGTTGAACCGTAGAACCGGTGGCGTAGTAATGCGTAGCACATGAGTAAACAGCTTTCATTCATTTGTAAAGTTAGTGCCTAACATTAATAGAACTTTACTATCCTGCCTGATGCATTGAAGGTGGGCCTGTGAGCTGATCTCAAGATACAAATATGTAGGGAGATAGTACCTAAATCAATTCAGCTTAAAAAAATCCTTGTCTTTATGTCCGAATGCGAGCTTTTTCATAAATCTTGTATCATCATTATCAATTCTAAGATTGTATTTTATTTACGAAACACAAAGAAAATTGTATTATACAACTTCTTAATTAGTTACGTGTTTACAGCTTTCTCTATTTTTTACATAATAATCCTGCTAAATACCTAGTTGCTGTAATCAGAATATCTACCTATTTGAGTGCCGAATTCCACCCAGTGAAAATTAGGTCATCATAAATATACATTTCCCTTCGAGTTCTGCAGATGTGAATGGTCACAGAATAGTTCCCTTAAAGCTTTTGATTGCGCTATTTCGGTACGCGTTCGTTCCAATCGGCAATCAAGGAACTCACAAGTCCCAGAGATGGTTGCGAAATACTTATGTAGTTTTATTGATTAAAATATAATGGAACAGAATTGTCTGTAGGTACCTACTATTATTGTAGTAGGCTGTTTTCTTTCATACTTTACGACTTCAATTTTGACAGTAGAGATTATTAGGGTTCTCCAGGCTTTTTGGCTGAATATCAATACCTACATAGGTACGTTTCAGTAAAGAAAAATAAATTCTTTTAGAAACCGGTGGAATGCGTGCACGTATGTAACTGTCACTGGAGTGAAAATGGCGATACGTATTGATATTGATATGATTATTCATGAAACACTTGCAGTGCAATTAGTGTATAATTTAAAAAAAATATCGCTATTAGGACCAATAATAAAGCGAGTTTTTTAGCCTTACCCAACACAAAAACGAATTGTTTTTTTTAAGAATTTTGAAGTCCTGTCACGTAGAAAGATATTTTTAATTTCTATTGAAATCTTAAATAATAATTTAAAAAGTTATAAATCTGTTAGATATTTAATTTTTTTTAAACCTGACGTTGTCAAAAGCACTCATAATTAGGTATTTTATTCAAAAATAATTTCAATTGATGATATCAATCACGGTCCAACATAAAATGTGATTTAACATCACCGTGCGCGTTGAATCGACTCAAACGCATTTATTATGTAGCTATTCGTAAATTGAAAAGCCACTTTCTAGCGTTTTCCGGTCTAGAAGTCAGCGCGCATAACTGCACACATGCATGCGACTCGCACGCACGACCATGGCCAGCGATAACTATGCGAAATTATAGCTAGGTACGTATGCTATAAAACAGACATACCATTTGTGATCTTTATTTATAGGCTGGGATGATATTTATACGATAGTTTGGTTATCGGTGTTAACATCAATTTAATTTACGATAGGTATTCAAGTTAATTTGTTTTAGTTTCTTTGGAATTTATGTTTGTATTTATTTTGTTTATTAAGTTCTGAACTTCATGCGTATAGCTATTTTCAACTGAAATACAGATGTGTGAAATACAGGTGCATACCTATCCATTAATAGTTTTCGTAGAAAGTTTAGTGGCCGTTCCCAATAACCGATTTATAGGCTCCTTTCCGTACCTATCTCTAGTAGGGTAAAGAATTGATAGATCAGTTATTGGGAACGGCCGTTAGTCACAATTATCCAGTTAGTTTTGCGATATTTAAAATATTTTTCCTTTGATTTTCAAAATTTAAGGGGATATTGGTCTAATACATATTATTCCTATTTTGTCTACCAACGCACGTAGTACGATTATTCATTAATAAAATCCATAAAATTTTCCTGTATTTCAGACGTCAATTAGCTAGAAATCATGTTTACAGTCGATTTACTCGTAACTGTGATCTATTTCCTCAGAAAATGTGACTAATTACAACAAAATAATGTTTTAAGATCCCATTACTCATAAAATGTACATGTAATGAGAAGAATTGTTTTTATGGGACACATCCTTCCATTCAATATGTTGACTAAGTAAAATCAGAAGTCGGTTAAGGTCTTTACTGCAACTTTATATTTTACCATGTAAGGAAAAACCTCTTTAAATTAAAATACATAAACATTATCATAATCGAAAACGCTAAAAGTCTTGGATATAAAAATCTTTACATATTATACCTAATAAAGAATAGAGAATCCTCGTTTTCTTTTTAAATACTATGTAACTTTGCTGTCGTGACTAATCTAATAAGAACGATTTACAAATTCTAAATAGGTGTCAGCCTCAGATCATAGAAACAAGGGAGATGTGCTAAGGCGCTATCGAGCTTGATGTCTGATTTGGAGCAAATTGCTCATATTATAAACGTACGCGCTGGCGACGAACCGAACACGATCGATGGTATAAATACAGTGTTTTAGTTTAGTGCTAGTGTTGAGTGACGATTAACAGTGTTAGATTGAGGTTGTGCGGAATGTTTAATGCGTGGGAGATCTTTTTATTCACAAGGAGCGCTTAATTGTGCACGTAATTCTGTCGAAAAATGTACTAAAAGTGGCATCAGTTGTGCCCGTACTAATTTGCTATGAAGATGGCATATCTCCTTGTTTCTATGATCTGAGGTGTCAGCCGTCAAATTAATAACTGACACTGATGTCAGTAGTTACATTTTTTACAAGGATTAACCTTCATGGTAGCCGTGACAAATACTGCGCGTACGCAAGGCCACCATTATAGGTAACAATTACGTTTTACAGATCTTCTATCTGTAGCCACAAACGGAAAACACCGTGTGACTAAGCGTGAAAAATGTCACATTATACGTCGATTGTTAACTTTACAGAATGATCTGTTTTATGCGAAGATGATTCAATTAAATTAGGAGTCTGTAGGTACTATGACGTGTTATTGCCACCATTGTTTCGGTGTGGAAAAGAGATGAAGCTATTCAGGATGAATAAGCACTATCCTTTTCTACCTAGGTATACCATATTTGTATAACCCAACCCAACCTAACGAAAATATTATTTTTAACACTTCATAATAGGGCCCCAGAGCTGTATTGTAAATTCTGCACTTCATAGTAAATACATATAGTAAATAATGACATTGATTTTTTTAATAAATAACCGAATTTTAGATAGGTATGGACATAAATTAAAGTTAAAAAGCAGACTGTAAAACATTTAAAAGTAAAGTTTGTTAAATGTGGCTTACGAATGGCGATTCATGTGTATTTTTATGATTCCATAAACTCTTAAGAATTTAACATAGACATTTCCTTCAACGTCTCCATTTTACACTAAACAAGACCTCAAGTTTCCATATAATCAATTGTTTTAAGGCAAAATCACCTTGTACGCTGCATATAAATTAAATATTAGACCATAAGCGTGGCTTTTATTGGTAAGGGCAAAGAGTGAGCAATACGAACAATGAGTATTTGTCGCGTTCACGACTTATGTTGTTAGACGTCGCTGGTATGAGCCATTGTTTTCTGCCCATTACTTACCAACACGCAGTCGAACCGACATTTTGAATTTTTGCGCGATTACATTACCGGATTGAACTGCCTACCTATTGAAATTGTGATTGAGCTTTTACTTACCTACCTACATAATCATAAATACTGACTGACTGATGCAATGCACAGCCTGAATCGCTAGTCGTAAAAACGTGAAATTTGCAGGATGTGGGTACGTGGTGACTTATTCCTTTTATGATGTAGGCTTCCGATAACAAACGATTTTTGAAAATTGCACCTCCAAGTCGGTGAAAAGGGGTGGCAAAGTTTGTATGGGAAATTTTTTATTACCGACCTTCGGGCGAAGCCGCTGGCAAAAGTTAGTAATACTTATTAATAATATTCATGATCAACATAAATAAATTTTTCCAGTGTAAGTTTAATGCGTCTTTGTTATTCTTTAGTAAATCTTTGTCGAAGAAACAACCTTTGCAAAATCAAGTTACTAACCTCATGTTTGTTTATATTAACTAAGAAATCCCAGGATTATTCCATGTATTATCCCGTAAATGCGTAAAATAGAGTAGAGTCCCGCCAAGTCGGCGGCGGCGGCGGGCGCCATGTTGACGCCAGTTTTGGCGCCAACGTGTCCGCTTCAGGGGGTGCGTTTCGAGGCTGTTGTTACAGTGACCTATTTGCTCCAATGACACAGTACCCGTTCCTTTATGACAAGATTGTATGCTTAGTGGGCCTAATGTCTACGTACCTAGCTTGTAATTACTGCTGTAAAACTAGTAGATTAACGGTCGGTTGCAGAAAGAAAATTAAATTTTAATGGAGACATTAACCATACAATTTCTATCGTTAAAGTCTCCTTTAAAACTTAATGACCTTTTCTGCAACTCAGCGTAAGTCAATATACTTGGGTGTTAGTGTTACCAAAGTGGCAAGGTTTGTTTTATTTGTTAGGTATTATTTTTGCTAGTCCTTTAAGGTCCTAACTCACTATGTTCACACTTTTCTCCGGTTTACTAAGAAAAACTCCAAACTGTTATGAACGTAGGTATCTTCGCTACCACGTATAAATGGATTTAAATTGTCTCTAAATAGGTATACCAAGTAGGTATGGCAGTGCATTTGTATGTTCCAGAAACGGCGCAATGAACGTTGTTTTAAACTGCTTATGTATTGTTAAGTTTGTTTTACTAGTTCATAATTACTCTACTAAGTAAATGTGTTCCTACTATGGTTTTTAATTATATCAGGACTAAGTATTTATAAGTATTTTTTTTCGGACTTAGAGGATTTTCTAAAATCAGAACTAATATTTTTCATGGTCAATTTGTTCATGTTCTGAATTTTACACAACTTCAATAACAAATCGATACATATAGGTAACACCATTGATATTGAGATTTATTTGAACAAATATTCAATTCTTCCTGATGAGACCCCGTGCTTGAACTATCTTCAATACTAACCGTAAACGATCAAAAATATTGCTAAATACCTACGTATATTTAATATTGCACAACATAACTGATCGGCTAAGGGCCGGCTAACTAAAAATTATAGTTACACAAATCTCGCTAAAGTGCATTATCCGTTACAATACTTAAACTTTATATGCATTTGAATCCCGTTTGAATAGATCAATGAAGCCTCAAGTACCTACCTATAATAAGAGCAACTTTATAGAATGAAAAGAAAGCAAAAAATAATACATACATATTCTTATATGTATGTATTATTTTTTATCGTTGTACTTATTACTTTACTACTTTATGATTATGATGTTATTATACTTTCTACGCACATCATGCTCACCGTAGGTACCTACTTCACTTTTATCATTCATCACAAAATGTACGGAAGTTAGATAGAGCTTTAAGGGCTTTCAATTTACCTGTCTTATTTGTCTACATATTGTGCTTCAAAAGATATTAATAAACAGATAAAAGATACAAATCTCAAGTAGATACCTAATGGTATTGTCTGGTATATCTTCATAAGTTTTTAGGTTGTTATCCCTAGTAACGTTATTAATTCGAAAGTGTGTTTGCTTGTGATTTCTCCTTCTTTCAGGCAAAAACGTAGCAATGGATCGCCAGGATTTATTTTGCGTAGAAATCGGTAGTTTAAGGGCCGGAGAGGGATATAGGCTACTTTTTATCCCGGTAGTACCTACCTACGTTCCCGTGGAATTATTTACGACTTATACGCGGGCGAAGCCGCTGGCAAAAACTAGTTTTATGATATACATACCTATAAGTCAATGCGTATGAGTTAATAAAGTTAATGGTGCTGATTCTGTCGAACATCGCACCAAACTAATTTTAATCACACTATATCTCTTTCTTACAAATATCATTGAAAAAGGACAGAAAATATTTAGAACTGTCAAATTAGTCTACGCCCTTGTCATTTACGGGAAAATAGTCATGACCTTTTGCGATTACGACCAAATTGACATTAAAACTATTCAATCGGACTAATTTGACAGGATTAAATATCTGCTATCCCTCTCCCATGTTTTTTATTAGAAAGAGACATAATGAGACTAAATTAGTTTAGTTTGTAAACAACAGAATCGGCACCAATATTAACCAATCAACTAGCTTATTGATCTGTCCAAGTTACAAGTTCCAAAATTTGGTCTCCTGCCTTCCACATCAATTCAATACTTTGCTACGATATTTACTATAACGTTTACATAGCTTGTGTTATTTACGTTAAACTCATATCCAGCTGTGATTGAATGAAGTGTGTGAAACTGTGAAGATACTGTTATAATTGCGAGTTATTCTCACGTGAAATTAAACAAACAATAGGCGGACATCTTTACCCTACTCATAATGTGTAGGAGAACTGGGTGTGTGTTTAGGTATACATAACGTACATTTAATTACGTGTGTAACGGTTGACTTAATAGGTAGGAGTACAGTCCATTCGCGCATGTCTACTTAGTCGCTAGTCTACTTAGTCGCTAAGATAACAGATAAAAGTGGGCAATAAACTTTGTTGTTTCAGAAAAACATACTTTTTCAGTTATTTCTTGATTTACCTATGTAGTAAGGGATGATTAGCAATTTAAATTAGCAGCCAGACATGACTAACGGAATCTGCCCGGCCAATTAGATCGTGCAGACTGTAAATCACGTCATTTCATACTTGCTTGTCCTGTAGTGCCGCTACTGGCTGGTGATTTTCAGAGCTTACCTCCAGCTAAAGTAAAAGCTATCTTTCTTTGCCATAATTATGGAGTACCTTTTGGTTCTATGTTACAGAATAAACATTTGTTTTGCTTAATCTTCGCAGCTTTACTAGACACTAAGGAACGAAAGCGGAGAAGAGCTTCTGTTTTGGGGTCTACGTGCTTACATGAATCTATGTACCTATGTGGTAGAGTCGAACAATGAAACGATTCTATGTTGACAGCTTATCATAACTACAATGCATTTTACTTATGAGTTCCCTTCGGCTCTATTTTGGCTCTCCTGTCTGTCACTATATTTAGGTCTTAACGTTCTATGTTTTTAGATTTAAGTGCTAAAGTAATGCCTAGGACACTAAAAGGGGGGACGAGAATTGGCTCTGAAAGAAAACTTCAAATACCGTTAAAAACGTGGTCAGCCTATTTATTCTGTACCAACACACCGCGTAATATCACCGCAAGAACTGCCAATTTGTTTGCGAACGTTCGAGGAAAAATGTCACGGTGAGATTCTCCCTCGAACGTTCGCAAACAAATTGGCAGTTCTCGCGGTGATATCACGCGGTGTGTCGGCACAGAACAGGCAGGGGGGTGATTCTCGCGGGTTCGATATTGATATCGAATTCGATATATATTGCAACAACTGTCAAAATCCCTACCAGTTTGACATTTGTTGCAATATATATCGAATTCGATATCAATATATCACCCGTGAGAATCACCCCCCTGCCCTGGTGGTATATAGTATATCACGTGGTATGGAGCAGTAGATAGATATGATATTGATCGAATGCGATATCTACATGATTCGATATTGATCACATCACCTGATTTATCGCTCAAAGCGAGAATCAGGTGATAGGTCACCTCCTAGGTCATCATTTGACATTCAGGGGAGCCAACATAGCGTCGAAGGACGCACAATAGCATACTGTCAAAGTTCAGTACAAACAATTACTGCAATGCCTAATAATAATAGTCATTCATTGCCTTTATTTACAGGAAAGTTACCATATTGAAATTCATAGTAGGTATAGGTAGTAATGATGATGACACTGCACTTTAACGTAGGCACTCCGTGGAAGGGGGGATTTTTGTATTAGGCTAAGTACTGAAGTCCGGGGATTCGGTACAGTCAGCATTATTGAAAACTAGCTTAGGCCATGACTTAGGGCCAATTTCACTGAACTCTGTTAGTTGCTAATAATGTCCCGTTAAGCGTTTTAACTGTTGTTATTTTGACTGGTATGGTGAGACAGTAAGTCAAAATGCTTAACGGGACATTTAGCAACTAACAGAACTTGGTGAAACTGGCCCTAAGTAACAAACATCCAACGTTTTGATTTAAGTTTGACTTATGTGCATAAATCATTCATGTGCGTAATAAGAATAGGTACATACCTAACTTAAGTTTATGAGGCTCACTAAACAACAGATAATAAACTAGGCAACGGCACCTACTTTTTATGCTAATGACCCGTCCCTTTAGTGGGCTACAGTTAGATGCGCATGCGCATGCCGCCGTAATGTTAGTGACAGTACAGTTACTGACGAATCTGGGTTGACCGGGGATTATCATTCTCTTGTCCACAATATTTCCACAGCCAGGGAATGTCTAATGCCAACAAGTTACCTAATCCCCATGATTTTACCTATGAAATGGGTTTATTAAAAACAATAGGAGTTCTGTGTTTTTTTCCTGTAGGAAAGTTTTCCTTACGTCTATTACACTTGAAGACGCTCTACAATGTCTTTATGATAACTCACCAAGAAGTCTGTAACTTTATAAAATATTTTATATACATAGAATTTTCAGTAATTCTAAGAACCTAAGAAGCTTTAGAATTTACAGAAGTTTATTCTACAGAAGTTCTACCTCTTTGCACCAAAGCACATTCCATAACAATCAGAATGTGTTAGTGTTAATGATAACCAGCCGTATACTACTAAACAATGTTTAATGGTGTTATGCTCCTCCACGTTAATGTTAACGCCTGTGTCAGAATCCGCCTTAATTAAGGCGTTATGCTACATTATTGTAGTTCGCAGAGTTATTGTGTAATGTCTTATATCAATAGTAATCTCGTTAGTAAACTAACGCGTGAAAGAAATAAATAATGCGTTAATATGCGCGTTAGGACGCAAGTGGAGCAGGAGCTTTACTAGCATTTTTTTTTTTTTTTAAATCCAATTTTAACTCTGTGTGTAGTTTGGCAGTTGGGAGAATGTCATGCTCGCCTAAATGTACCGCTGACGGTGGCACGTGTATTGGATCGTTCGATTCCCTCTAAAATGGTTGAGTTGAACGGTGCTGATGCGCGTGTCATGTTCGTGAACGGGCGCTGTCAGTTGGTACTGGTCATCTCTTGACTGTCTAAGTAATTAAATAATTTAACATATAGTACATTTTTATTGTCTTTGTCAATTTATATACATATAAACTCCAACATATCCTATGTTCTTTTGACATAATTTATTTACTCAATGACATTTAAGGTGACATTATTATTTAATTTAACTTATTTTTGTGAATGTGAGTACGATGTGGGTTTCTATGTTACATAATATAGGTATAGATCTCAAGTTCAGTCTGACAGTTTGAGTACTTTATGCGACCTACCCAAATGTCCTTTCTGATAGTAATGTTCGCTGGGTCGTTGAGCTCCCTAAGTCAGGGTTGAGCTACCACGATACTCGGCACATGCGTGCACAGTCAGGATAGGTCCACTCAAATCTGTATGGCTCTTTCCTTTAAAGGCCATTCCAGACTAACCTGCATGGTCCTTGCATAGTTTCATTTTAATTTGTCTGGACTTTAAAAGAGACTGACCTTTGAGTTTGTTTCGGTGTTTCTTCTCAAAGGTAGTCAGATAGGAAACACCGACCTCATCTAGCTTAAAAATCAAACAATTTTTGACGTGTAAAAGTGTTACCTGTAACCTATTTACAGAATAAAATATCATATCATCATCATTTCATTTCAGACTAAACTATGGGCAGTATTAATTAATCTGCAGCTAAACAAAGAACAGTTGGTAGTTAATTTAATGTTAATATCACCTAATTAATCAAACGCCACATACACATACGCATATATATCTATATGCATTATGTTGTGATCGTTTCTACTAATAGCTTTAATAACTCACGTTTGTCTACGTGTACCTTGTACTCACTAGTGATGGGTTTTTCACGACTTTTCTCATACATAATCACATACAAAATAACAAAACTATAAATACTGCAATATTAAGTAATTTGAAGATTTATTCCTTTCAGTAAGACAAGACTTTCAAAGTAGGTTTAAGAATCAATAAGTAAAATAGGTTACAGCAGTAAATGGGTAAGGTGGTTAACAAAGTTTTATTACAGGCAATATAACATCTGTTTTGTTTGGAACATGACCTGACATACATATCTCCATAATTTTATTGTATTGTTACAAAAATGTATGTATAAGTGCAGAATTAATAACTTATTGGATTACATCTAATGTTTAGAAATAATCATGAAGTCAGTCACAATCACGATCACGAGTCACAAGACGATAAAACCTAATTCTAACGTTTTAAAAAAAACGAATTTAGATTGTTGAATGCAGCTGTAAATATTTTGCAAGTATCTACAAGTTTTTAGGTAACGAATGATTTCTCAAGTAACCTAAAAGTGGTATTAAAGAACATAATCATCCGATGACTTATTTCACAATCTAAAATATAATGATGACCATCACTAGCTTATAGGCTATAGTGTACTCATTTCGTGTGCACCTTAACAATGCACCATACACTGGGTGCGTTGACGCGACTAATGCTTGACACGCCTTATATTTTTACTCTGTGCCATACCATTATTACTGATTGTTCAATTTTCATTGCCCGTTCATTGAGATATGTTCAAATATTTTTTTCATAAATGTTGCAATGGTACCTATTCAAAAATGTTTGGTCGTTTTTATTTCTGATTTTGGGTCATGGTTTTAGTACGGCTTAAGCTTATGTTTGTACACGTTTTATACCGTAACTACAAGTACCTACCTACATAAAATATTATGATATATGGAATAATTTATAACTGGATGCTTAAATGGATGGGGTTTTAAAATTATCATATTGTTTAGATAGCTAAATACAATAAGTAAACCTAAAGTCACTTACATAAATGTATGTATCTAAGTTAATTATCTTTTTAATTAATCATGTTATTTCCTCAACAGATAAATAGTAGTTCTCTCGAAAAAACCAATTGTTTTTGTTACAACCAAAGTTTTACTTACGGTTTCCGTTAGCGGAGCAATTTTGGCGGTTTCCACGTCGACTTCACTCAAAAACTCCTTAGAATCGGGCGCAATGGTCACCCAGTTCTCAAACAGATCCACTTTTACTTTTTTTTATATCGATTACTATTATTTTAGATAATAAGAGCGATATACAATTATTTCGATGTGAATTCACTAATTTGATCGGAGACAATAAACAAAAGACAAGCAGTACAAGCACCGCGCTTTTCCTTTTTTGAATTTTCTTTTTCGTATGTCAATTTTTTTTTATTGAGATCACGGCAACTAAACTTTTTCTGCCTAGCTGTCGTGAAGTTCGCGATACGAGGAATAGAAGACTAATCCAAGCTTCGTCACATTAGTGAGTCAGTTGTTCTAAACGACGGATCGCACTTAACCTGCGACCTTAGCCCCGACATCTAATTTGACTGCATTGACCCCGGACTGTTATCCCATGATAGCTTGTAGGTATGTATATTACCTGTCATTTCCTGACAAATCTAGGTAGTATTTTAGATACCTTTTAGGACTTCATACAATTATCATAATAGCCGAAAGCTGTTCACTACTCGACATAGGATCTCCATGCATCGCCATACTCGTAGCTCTGCAGAAAATCACAATTACCCACTAAATTCTGACTGACCATGACTAATGGAATATCTCAAACATTGATTTTACAGGCTGTCTTTTGTAACCATGACGTTCAAAAATAGTAAATTATACTTTTTTTAAACCCGACCGCGATTTGCCGTACGTCTTACGGTAGGTATTAATAAAACCACAATAAGAAGAATAAAACAAGATATTGCAGTAAGGACCCATTATACCATTATTGTACGGAACCCTAACAAGGAATAGGTATTATTGCTAGGCTAGGTCCAATTACACGTACCTTCCCAATACGTAACAGAGTAAGGATAAATTCTAGTATCATACGTGACATACAATCACTGTGTGCATGTACCGTGTTATGTCGTGGAACAATGAGAGTGACGTATTCTGATTTGATAGTGGGAAGTGGGAACTATCCTTAATACGTAGGTATTAGCTAACGTTTTCCCTAAGTGCTTATCTCAACATAGGACATAACAATTATAATATTTTAATCAATTATAATGTAGCCTTTGTGGCTTTTTATTGATTTTAAATGTTTGCTTCGAAGCGTTTGAAGTAGTGTATGCTTTGGCTTACAAGAAACATATCTAGATATTATGTAGTTGTTACTCGCATTTTAAGGGAACTTCCTTGTGTAGGTACTCGGATAAAAAGTTATCTCCATTCCAAATTCCATCAAAATCTGTCCAGCAGTTTAACCGTTAAGACGTAACAAAACAGAGTTACTTTCGCATTTATATTATTAGTTTGAATTAAATCTGTTATATCTAGGTAAGTAAGTATATTGAAAGATACGAAGCCTGATAGCTCTTTCATTCGTTTACTTAAATGTCTAATAGAAAGGCATTCAGGAGCATCGGTCTTCGTCTACAATGACCACAATGTTTTTCCCTGAAAATTACAGTAGCGCACTTTGTATTATGACATGACATGACTTGTGACCTCAGATCATAGAAACAAGGAGATATGCCATCATAGCAAATTAGTACGGGAACAACTGATGCCACTTTTAGTACATTTTTCGACACAATTACGCGCATAATTAAGCGCTCCTTGTGAATAAAAAGATCTCCCACGCATTAAACATTCCGCACACCCTCAATCTAACACTGTTAATCGTCAGTCAACACTAGCACTAAACTAAAACACTGTATTTATACCATCGATCGTGTTTGGTTCGTCGCCAGCGCGTACGTTTTTAGTATGAGCAATTTGCTCAAAATCAGGCATTAAGCTCGATAGCGCCTTGGCACATCTCCCTTGTTTCTATGATCTGAGCTTGTGACAGATATTTACGTCATTAGAATTCCCCATAAAAGTGACACGTTTCAAAATAGAAATACTGACCCTTGGTTAAAAAAAAATCAAGAAAATAATTGATTTAATTTTGATCTCATACCATACATTGGTCAGTTTTGTAACAATCTTTAGAACTAAGTACGAAAAATCCTATTAAGATTAAAAATAAGGACAAAAATAAAAACGCACATTTACACATTAATTTAATTCAAAATAATAGTTAGGTACATTATAAAATTAAATCTGATATACAAAACAGGTTCTAAATTAACTTATGAAGAAGGTGGGAAATAAAAAATGTTTTGCGCGAGAGCATTCATATTGTAGGTCTGTTGTAGGTATTATTGTGATTGTCAATTTCTGGATCGATAGTTGTCAATAAAAACTAGTAATTATATGATTAGGTCGGTACCAAATAATTTCATAGAATATGTTATTTTTTGAATAAAAAAAAAGGTTTTTTATTGTTGAAAACTGAAAAATCATAGGTACAATTGTTTGTTTACATTCATTTTTAATTTTAATTATTTATATTGTTTCAATACGTAAAAAATAACGTCATTTTATGGTTAATCGACACATACTATGCGATCGCGATAAGAATAGGCACGTCAATGACCTCGAACTTGAAAAGTAAGTCTTACAAAAAAAAAAGTGAATCAATAACGTATTTTTTTTTCAATTTATTTAACTGAGTCTTTGATTTACAAAATCTGTGGTAATAGATTTTTTAATACAAAACAGCTCAATTTTCAATACAAAACGTCACAATATGGCGCAAGGTAAGTCCTATTCTTATTTTGATTTCATAAGAATTCGTAATAACATTTATAGGGATTCAATCCGCAGATATTAATCGAAATAGGATTAAATCATTTCTATAAGATTTTGTAACTATTAGACATAATTACTGATGGGTCGTTCGAAATACACTTAGCCGTACTTAAAATTAAATAAAATTAAGTTTATTTACGCTTAGTACTAAGTTACATCTCCTTGGTATAGTGTATGACGGACAATGCCGTGTCCAACAGGTATACTGCTCCATTGATCACGCACAGGGCACCGACAGCCAAGCCGACCTGAAACATACAGATAGAACAAATCAATTACAAAAATCAATTACACTTTGCCCGCGACTTCCTCTGATTGACATACACGTAGCGCCATTTAATTGTGACCGTCGAAAATTATTGTACTTTCCCTCGAGGACAGTACTTTTTTTCTGGATGAATGGCACTCTATGTCCTTTTCTGTACCCCTGACAACGTATATGCAAAATTTCATGATGATCTGTTTCAGTGGTTTAGGCGTGAAAAGGTAACAAACAAACATACTTTCGGATTATTAGTTAGGATAGGAATACCTATTAGGATTAGGATTTTGCTAACTACTTATTTCTAGGCTTAAATCAGTCTGATTGTATAACATTGTATAACCAATGCTTCTTTTGCCTTTTTCTTCGTAGTCCACCACGCGGGCCCAGTGCGGGTTGGTGGAGGTCTCCGAATTTTTGGTTTTAGGACATCGGTTTCTTCGCGATGTTTTCTTTCATTGTTTTTAGAGCAGTGCTGATGAAACAAATTGCACAAAGTATGCGCCTGCAGGGTCCGAACCATGAGTCGCTACCACTGGACCAGCACTACTCATTGGACCACCACTGCTCCAATTACACATAGTACGATCCCTAATGCTCTCTTTAATGGCCATCACGACCACACAAAGTTCATCTACCTACGTTACGTAGTAATGGTACTAGAAACTGTACCTGTTTCTCAGCGAACACGAACTGGTACTGGTGCTCGCCCTGGTATCCGCCCCAGTAGTGAAGCGCCACCGCACCCACAGCGATCCACAGGAACACACCCACGAAGTTCATCACTATGTCTGACAGCGCTCTGGAAACATTATGTTAGCATGTTAGCTTTATGATAAAAAAAATCAGCAAAACTGCATGTCTATCTAAATCCTGGTCTAGACCGACTCACAGGTTTTTTTTTTAATTGGGTTCGGCAATAATCGGCAGTATCCAAAATATTCCTTTGGACATTTTTCGGCCCAATAATACCTACTGGGTGTAACTGACAACTGACAACTGACACCCTAAAGAAAACTGAAACCATGGGTTCAGTACCTAACCTACCTTATTCTGAACCATCTAGCGCTAAAACTTTGCGTCTGACTTTTAAAAAATGTTACGACTATTTTCAGTTCGTTACAAAATCTCCAAAGTCGTACTTTTTTTTAAAAGTCAGACGCAACATTTTAACACTGAGGGGATCAGAATCAGTGCCTAACCCATGGTTTCAGTTTTCATTAGGGTATCACTTACACCCAGTATAAGTACCAAAATAATGAATTTGAGGAATTTTTCCATTGAGCTTAGCTTTTTGTACACTTATTTCAGTCTCCAAAATATTTCGGGAGTAAAAAATAATTACGTACCTCTTATGCTCAGTGGTGCCAAACAAGAATGTGATAATTTGTACGAGCGTGTATATGAGGTAGCCCACGATAACTCCTGAGGCCACGATTTCGGCGTCAGGGTTCTTCTCCTCATTGAGGTTCCACGTACCGCCGACACCGAGGAACTCCCCATTGTAACCCGTTCGGTAGAGGACGAGGATAATTATGTTGAGGACCTGTGGATAAATGAAGGATCGTTAAAAATAACTACATAGTATAAAACAAAGTCGCGTTCCTGTCTGTCTGGGCCCCAATTCTGATATTTGAATAGTGTACGAATGGTGTCATAATGACACCATTACTATAAAAACCTAAGCGGTCATTGGCTTAGAGCAAGACTAACTCTTTCGTCATTGGTCAAAACGATGCCATTGAGACACTATTCTGACACGATTATAACAATTGCATTAGCAGACTTGGGGCCCTGTCCCTATGTATGCTTAGATCTTTAAAACTACGCAACGGATTTAGATCCGGTTTTTTTAATAGATAGAGTGATTCAAGAGGAAAGTTTATAGCACCCATTCGAAGCCGGGGCGGGTCGCTAGCTATATACAAACTATTGGATTAAAATTTTTTTTAGAATTTATCTGAGTTTGTCTACTGAAAAACCTCAAAACAAAAGAAGTCTTCGTATCAATACGAACATAAAAGGTTGACGTCCCGTGCGAAGACCTTATGATAAGACTCCATTTATGACAAAACTCATTTCTTCTAAGTAATGACTTCTTGGTTTATCTTCTAAACAATGTTATTCATTAACAGGTACACGCTCTACTTCCTGTTGTTTAGCTCGTTATCGTCACTTCCGATGAGACTAATCAGTGGGTGCTACTGACAACGCGCCACGGTGCGTAGCTATGCACTGACTCACTGATACGGTTAAGACGAATCCTATTGATGACGAAAATGTTCATGATGAAGGTTTTTCAGGTTTGCAAGATAGATTGTGTGTAGATCCGGTATTGCTATGAACGGCAAGATAAGTATTTTGATTAATTTATGACGCTTTCCAAGTATCTTCTTATTTTTATTTTCAAAGCCCTTGATTCATTATGAATATATACATGGCAGTTTGTTCAATTGGGTGTTTACTATAAGACTTAATTTCTGTATGACAGTTTTCAGCTTTTACGAGGAGATTAATTATAATTGAAATAGGATAAACATTCATAACTTCATGTTTTAGTTTATTGAGTATAACACTAGTAAAGCTACTTTCAACACACGCATTACAAGTTTCGTAATAGTCTACTACAAAGAGTTCTTTGAACTCAACGTAACTTTATATTTCAGTAATACAGTTATAACAAACAACATATAGGTAAGTACCTAACTTAATTAATATTATTTCCGTGAAAAGTGAAAACTTGTGCAAATAATCGTAACCAAAACAGCGCAACATCGTCCAATAGTTAGTGTGTCACCAATCGATAAGATAGCGTATCGGAGAATTCCTGATAATCGTCCACACAGTCATTATTTCCAGTTACAAGAAACATTCTATTCGATACAAAAGGCGAAACTTGACAAATGCCGGAATTATTTACAAGCAGGACTTGCTATGAACTTAGCTATGATGAAAATCTCAATAATGTCATCTCCAAAATAAGCAGTAGCGTTTCTTTGTCAGATGAAGGCGCGTCTTACGACACATTAAGGTCGATTTAAACCAAACTAAAAAAGAGCTAGAGTAGAACAAGAGCATTCTTTCTCGATCTTTTAGTGTAAACGAAAGCTCCTTTTCAACGTTTACACCAAAATATCAACGAGAAAAAATGAATACCAAAAACAAGAATAAAATTCTTGCACAATAGAACAGGGAGAGAATATTCTACGTCTGTTTACACTAAAAGAATTTGAAAGAGTGGGGATAGAATGAGCATTCGCTCGCCTGATGTAAATCGGCTTTTACAGAAATTATGTATTGTCGTTTGGTATTCAACTTAATATAAAACATAAACCAGAGTCTATAATGAAGAAAAATTTCGAAAGTAGGAAAATTGAGGTTAATGTATATGTACTAATGTTTTGTTCACCAACTTAAGAGCAAAATGGTCTCAAAGAATGAAATTATCACAATAGGTAGGGCACGGTACTCAAAACTACATAATTGAGCTACATGCATCTAATAGTTCCATGGAAAAAGCGTGCAGAAACATAAGACTGGTTCTATAAAGCAAGGTTAGTGTAACTGCTTTTGACTTAATTGCTCACGTGAACTTTGCCATTAAGCAAACACGTGGAGCTTTATATAAGTGTAGGATGGTTATGGTGAAAGTAGGCTCATATCACATGGATTCCCGACCTAGACCCTGGTAGTTGAAATTATAAATCTCAACATTAGATGCATTAGGTCGGATCTACGAAACGGAAGGATTTCAGGACAGCATATTAATAAAATTCGCCTTCGGATTAGACTTTATTGACTTTATTGACTGAGTACTATGTGGGTTATTATACATATAAGTTACTGTTATAGATCTCAAGTTCAGTCTGACAGTTTGAGTACTTTAGGGGGCCTACCCAAATGTCCTCTCTGATGGTAATGTTCGTCGGGTCGTTGAGCTCCCTAAGTCTGGATTGAGCTACCACGATACCCGGCACATGCGTGCACAGTCAGGTCAGGTCCACTCAAATCTGTATGGCTCTTTCCTCTAAAGGCCATTTCAGACTAACCTGCATGGTTCTTACACAATTTATCTTAATTGTCTGGACTTTAAAAGAGACATCAACCTTTGAGTTTGTTTCGGTGTTTCTTCTCAAAGGTAGTCATATAGGAAACACCGAACTCATCTAGCTTAAAAAATGTTTTGACGTGTAAAAGTGTTATTTTTAACCTATTTACAAAATAAATATCATTTATCATTTATCATTTATGGATTCTTAAGTAAATAGAGATAGAATAACCAGAGTCAGTGGGTTCGAAAGAAAAGCGGAACCTTATAAGCTCTAAGCCATAAAATGATTTTCGGTGAATGTGTACATTCTGATGTCGAGACATGTAGAAGAGACGCTAATGACGAAATCTAATAAGAAACATGTAAGTGGGGGATAAAATAAGTACTGGGTAAAGTTAAAATCATTCCAGTCGGGAAAGAACAGAGCTTGAACGCCAAGATAGCTATTGAAAAAAAAAACTTATGGAATGTCAATGATTTCAATGTCAACATGTATAGCGATAACCAGTTAACAAAACAATATTATACAAAGAAAGTTAAAATAATTGCGATCCAGTTTTGTAACATAATTATTATGCTACGAAGATCACTATTAATTAAGTACCTACCTATTGTGAACCAAATTGTTGTCAAAAAACCGTAAAGAATTCTATCGGTTACGATTCAGCGCACAATTTATTGATAAAAAGCAGTTCTTGAGACGTTCATTATCAGTCCAATTTGTTGACATTGACTATCGACTGACGTCATGACGAAATCATTGCCACTTTAACAAAAAACAAATGTCGCTAAACAAAGCAAATAAACCAAGTAAAAGAAAAATATATTGTGCTTGACTAAACTCGATTGTCTTGAGAATTAAAAATCTAGTAGCGTAGGTCTTACTGAGGCTAAACATTTGTGTTGTTTGACTGAAATCCAAAACTGTAACTAAGTAGGAAGGCTGGAAAATGCGAATCCCACATTATTTCATTATTTTTCTTTCCTTTAGTAGCTATGTTATTCTATGTATGTCGCTAAATATTAATAATACCGAAATTAATTTGAAAAATGTTTGCTGCGGACCGTTTGTGTCATCAGGTACACCGGGAAATTTTTGAAACGGCCTCATTTTTGCAAGATGAAGTGAACATGAAGTGTCCAAAATAATCAATCTTATCTATAGAACGCATTAGTATCTTAGTCACGTAAGTAAAGATTGACATGCATAGATAACCCTAGACCACACACAATCTTTGTTATCGGTTCACATTCCCTCGGTTTGTAGTTTATACGAGGTAATTTAGTGTTAATCCTGTTTATATGAAATTAAGATTCTTGTTCATTTGATACCTACCTGAATTAAGTGCCTACTCTTTGTTTTCGTTCAATAAAACACACAATATCAAGACTATACCTACTCGTATGATGCAGGTAGCTGAAAAATGCAAGTTGATTCTTGTGAAGTGAGATGACATACGTATCAGTACAAACTGTAGGTACTAAAATAACTGATGAAATGGTAAAAATATTGGTCAGAAAGGTTGATAGAAAGGCGGACTACCCAGTATGTTTACATTCCTAAGTAATGCCATCCGTAGAGGCTTTTGTAATGCCCCAAACATCGGTAACTTAACCAAAAACAATAACAAGCAAGTGATCTCAGATCATAGAAACAAGGAGATGTGCTAAGGCGCTATCGAGCTTGATGCCTGATCTTGAGCAAATTGCTCATATCAAAAACGTACGCGCTGGCGACGAACCGAACACGATCGATGGTATAAATACAGTGTTTTAGTTTAGTGCTAGTGTTGAGTGACGATTAACAGTGTTAGATTGAGGGTGTGCGGAATGTTCAATGCGTGGGAGATCTTTTTATTCACAAGGAGCGCTTAATTATGCGCGTAATTGTGTCGAAAAATGTACTAAAAGTGGCATCAGTTGTTCCCGTACTAATTTGCTATGATGGCATATCTCTTTGTTTCTATGATCTGAGCAAGTGATAATTCCGTGAGTTTCAATAGTGTACGTTTGACACGTGTGACCCCCACATCAATCATCAATGGATTGCGTCTGAATTATTTCATCGTTACATTATTGACCCGTGATGTGGTGTCAGATCAGAATCGCACCGCACTCCACTATCATAATATAGTCCACGTCATTTATTTAATTTAATTAGGGAATTGGATCTCTAAATACTCTAAAGATATAAAGAGAAGACACAAAATGTATCAGCATGCTTATACCTACCTAATGAATACAATAGTACAATACAAAAAACATATTTTCTTCCGCAAATACAATTTTGATGTTATCAAAAATATAGAACTACCTAAACTATGAATTGTGGGACACTAGGTCCCCCCCTTTTTAGGTAAAGACACAGATAATATAATACTAACGTAGTAAAGATAACAAATATCGCTCATGGTTACATACAAAATTATCGTATATCATACAAGAAAATACTCGTATAATAATGACAATTTAAAATAAAACAAGACAATTGTACTGCTACTATTACTGTAATATGTATTGAGGCTATCCGATAAAGTGAAAATTAGTTTCATTGAACGTAAGCAAGACAGCCCTTTAATAAGCCCACCCTTTGCCGCTTTCTAGTTTGTTACCTAGGAAGAAAAGGAACAATAAACTTCCCAGGGATTATGTAAAGTATACATTTTCCCTTGACCTTTCATGGCCTTTTACCCCGTCTTTGAACCAGGCGTGTTAAAAGTCCGTCACTGCCTTTTCAAGACGACTACAATTAGCAGTAAAACATCTAAAAGTGATCATTGGGAAGATTTTATTCACATCCGCTTAACGGTTTATCTTTAGTTCAACTACAATCAAGTTGTAAATAACATTTTAAGAATGTACATTATAATCCAATGTAATTTCTCTATCAGCACCTTGTCCAAATATATTAGTCATATCAGTTGCAAAAATTAGGCGCCCGCACATATAAGAAACTGCATCTGTCTGGTCTCTCATTTGTTATGCGAGCACATCCAGGATAATAACAATTAGTTGATATAATCATTAGTCATCGGGTCAGGAGTCAATGGTTAAGGAGCACTGACATGACTTCGGATGATAGAGTAGTGATGAATTAAGGAAGTCAACATTTTTTGAGCTGTGATGGAACTTTCTTAGTTTTCTCTTAGTCTATTGATTATGTACTAAAAACTCTGACACTTTTTATTTAACTCCAATTCATGTGGAGACGGCGTAAAATTGGTAGGAATCTTGATACGCGTACTATAATTTCACTTCTATAAGAAAATAATATTGCTAAAAATGACGAACATCTACACCTATATGTATTTGTCGTTATCTCGAAATCAGTTCGCAAATGTTTGAAATAAAAATAAAAATCCACATTCCCTCCACAAAGGTGTCATCATCATCAATCTAGCTTTTCCTATACACCGTCTGATTATTTATCACACTACACATCCTGCCTGTGTTTGCCTGCACAACTCTCTACTCTGCCAGCAGCTGACAATTACGAGCAATAAGTCATAACTCGTTTAATTACAACTGACTGACGGGAAGGATTCTAACAGTCGCTCACTTCCTGTGCAAATCACGTTCGGCATAAGGACTGTGCTGATTTTTATTAGTTTTAGCTGGGTGTCTGTTAAATTATGCCTCATTGAACTTTAGATAATTAACATTTTATAACTCAGCTGCTCTGAAAATTAGTGCCACGTTTGTTATCGGGCCGTGGCAATTACCCGTCGAGAATTAACAGTACCTATTTACACTACCTAACAGAACCTCTGATTTGATGCTGGAGCTATACAGTCTATTAATTATATTATTGATGAAAATCTTGGAATAAATGTAGCTCATGCTAAATTACAAAAAATCGACGTATACTATGTTAATAACAATAATAGACCGAATGTCTATAAAGCTTCTCTAAAAGAATTTAATTAGTAAGAAGTTAGCAAAACTCGCGTTCATATTGTACATGTTGGCTTACTCCAGATTTGCACTAGAACAATCATGAAACTCTAAGTCAATAACGAAACTGCCTCAAAGTACGTCAATATTCCGAAGTCACAGAGCGGATCGATCACGTACATAATGTGGTACATAATGGGCGCATTCAAGGTAAATAGCGTACGATTTGATTGTCCACGTCGCTTGGGAGAGCCATTGTATGCGTGTGCGCAGTTGATCGAGATGTCATGCTGATGCATCTGTAATGCGGGTTAGAAAACACGTATACGAACTATGCTTATTAGGAGTATTAAAGAAATACAATTGCAAATGCATCTTTGTAGAAGTTTTTACTGACAGGAGCATTTAAGGTGCCAATTTCGCAGCTCGTAGAAAGTTTGTGGTATCTGGCAATTTTGAAATTACTTTCAAGCCAGACACTACAATCACTATCTAGAAATTATAGGCTGTTGATCAAACGTGTTTTCTGTACAGAAATCTATATTATTTTATTCATGAACTTGTAAGGCACTTACAAGTAATTATATTAATTAGTGTTATTTTGTGTACCTTCTATCGCAGTAAGGTTTAGAAACCGACTCCGTTTTACCATCTTATTACTAGATTTCCCTCATAAGGCAAGCCTGAGTCATCTAAAGCACTATTCAGTCCCCAAACATCCAGGTTTATTACTTGTATTGAACCCATGAGCCATATTACTCATGGTATTACTCAGTACCACAGTACCTTCAGTTGTGTGGTGAGTAACGCGTTATCTGATAAATTTGTTTGTTCTACTGTTTTGCATTTATGTTCTGTGGTTGGAGAACGAAGGACCACAAGATGAGTAGGAGTAGCACGTGAATGGTGACTTAACTGCAATGAGCTAAGACGTCACGTGTTACAAAACTTGCAAGTAAAGTTGTAAACAACAATAATGTTAAGGAATATAAAGCAAAGATCCGAGATGTTGAAGTTGTTACGTCTGTTGAACATGAAACTGAATTTGTAATCGCAAATCATTGGCATGGTTTGAAGTTCGTATAGTTAATTAAGCAGTAAGCAGTAAGCAGCAATTGAGCAGTGATAGCCTAGTGGTTTAACCATGTGCCTCCCACGGCGAATGGTTCGAGTTCGATTCCGAGGCACGCATCGCTGACTTTTCGAAGTCATGTGCGTATTAGAAATTAATTATCACTTGCTTTAACGGTGAAGGAAAACATCGTGAGGAAACCGGCATGTCCTAGAACCAAAAAATTCGAAGACATGTGACGTCCACCAACCCGCACTGGGCCCGCGTGGTGGACTACGGCCCACTCCCTCTCACAGAGGAGGCCTGTGTCCCAGCAGTGGGAACATTATAGGCCGATTATGCTTATGCTATAGTTAATTAATAGGTTGGAACCTATTAATTAACTTGGAAGGAAGACGTTGGTGTGTTAATTTAGACTTGCCATTTGGCAGGCGCTAATTTAATATGACTAAACCGTGACGTGAATATTTCATGGGATACCCATTAGAATTTAGTCAATAGAGAACTTCATAAAGAGACTTATGTTGCAACGATTAATCAAATACAGATGAAGGTGACAGACGTGATACTTTAAATTTTAGAGAGATTACTAAGAAACCAAAAGATTTAATTATTTCAAATGTTTTCTATGCATCAATGTTAAAAAATGTAGTACCAATTAAAGTAGTATGTGGTGTTAAAACGTATCAAATAGGTGTGGCTATCACGTTATCAGTTTGATAGGGAATGAGGCCGCTAGGGCCGATTAACCTTAACGTTGATGCATACTCACGCCAAATAAACTATGTACTTGTAAAGAAACTACAGGTGGAGCTGGTGAAGTATTATGAAGTAGTAAAGCCATCATTGTTCTATTTTTAAAAAGGGATGGCGCTCTTCCTTCTGTTTAAGTCCATATCTCTCTCTCGCATTGATGGCTTAAAAAACGTCACATAGAACCCTAGAATTCTAGTTCAATAATTATGAATATTATGAATCAATATTATGAATTTATGATCTATATCAAGACGATTGTCAGTACTAGGTCTACTAGCACTGACTTGTTTATTAACTCTTTAGCATGTACGATTTCTATGCGTCAGTTCATATTATCAAAAATAATTTATTGCAATATTTTATTATTGATACTTACTCATAGTTGCTCATCATCTAGTCTTTCGTCAATCTCCGTCGTCTTTTTTATTATAGCTTTAACTATTCTTCTTCAGTAGGTATAGGTAACATTGTGCTATCATTATTTGTAACTATTTTCATTCAATAAATGCTATCAACAAGTACCTGTATTTTATCAGTAAGCATGACATCATTTCTAAGCAGAATGATAATAAGACTAAAAATACTTGTTTTTTTAAATATATTTATTTTCTAGTTTATAGTCATTTAAAATGAATCAGCGTTTTCATTGTTCCTGGAATTATATAGCTTTTTACAATAATTGATAAACATAATATTATTCAATTATATTTATTTAATTTGATGTGTCAGAGCTACTTTATCCGATAGGTATTTAATTATTGTATGAAGAGTTAAAGACACAAAGGTCTATCCCTGTGGTCTATCCTATATTATCATGTGCCTATTTACATTTAGGTTTTATATTAACGTTATTAATGTTATTAAGTATATAAGACATTCCCAAAAACAACTGACAACTTAAACATGGGTGTTTCACCTACCATAAATACATTATGAATTTCAATTATGGTGCAAATGTCCCGTCATCGGTTCACTGTTATTAGGTAGTTTTACACTGCTTGTATTAAATGCTTGCTTTTGATATCAGCCTACCAAAAAGTGTCATACAGTCCATGGTTTTGACAACGTCTACTTAAACAGTCATTACACATTATTATTCCACACTACATAGTTTGTTTTTGTTTCGTTTACTTCATCATCATCATCATAAATCTGAATGACATCCACTGGTAAACCGATAGATTTCCATAAAGATCTGTTTTTGGCCGCTCGTATCCAATGGTGACCCGCAACGTTCATCAGGCATTCGCATTCGATTACTTAGATTGTCTTAAACATACCTACTAGAAACTGCTAAAAAGGACTTGAGCATCCAATAGCGCACTGTTGAGCACAGATTTCCCTTTGGATTGCGTGGGTCTGCGTTGTGGACAGCCAGCATTATAATTAAGTCTAAACGAATTGCGTGCATGGTCGGTGCTAATCGGACCAAAGCATAAAATAGTGATGTTCATTCAAAAAAACTTTACTCTGAAGAGCACTTGAATCTAACTAGACGAAATGTTGGTACCTACTTAAGTTCTAGGATGAGCATTTTTTTTTATTAAAAGAAAATGATAATTGTTAAAATGCCTTAAAACCAATTTCCACGCCGCACCTTAATGTTTCTATGTATGATGAATTAATGACACCAACATCTAGTTCATTCCATACAAAAACAGCTAGTTACTTACAATTTTGAAAGTCTTCACGACAATAGTCGCGATGGTTTGCACGGACACCATTGTCACTACACTCAGAATTCACTACAATTGTGATAATATTCTTCTTCACTCTTTTGTCTTTGTGTCCGTTTTCGCTTAAACGTTACAGCTCACTGTATGACTCTAGGTTATCAGTTTGTATGGTTTTATCAGCACATTCGTGTCCTAATCTTATCTGTTCTAGTAGGCCAGGTTGCACTGGAGCTTTGTTACATCTGCTTTTGGAAATTTAATCTTATTTTGAATGTTTCTAAGTACGTTTTTGGTTTTCTCTATTGTTTTACTTGTTGATATAGGTCTTTATCACCTTTATTAGCCTACTTCTATTTTTTTATATGACCCATTCAAAGTTAGTCGATTCCTTAGTCGATTTCTTATTTTCGACCAATAAAAAAGTATTGTATTAAGTAGGTACTACATCATTTGTCTAACGTCACCTACATTGCACGGAACTTATTATTAGAATGCAATAGCTAAAGGTAATGAAATAAAAGCAATTACCCATTTCGCTGCTCAGTTTTCTTTTATCGATTTTATAATTTCCGCGGGAAAATAAGCAACTGATGGACGCCATGTTGTTTTTTCATTAACCTTTGCAAATGTAATGGGTCTAATGTGCACGAAAGCTAATGGATATGCATACCTATTAATAGTATCTATTAGGTACTTGTAACTTTAACTTGTTAACGTAAAAGTTTACAAAACAAGAACAAAAATTTTAAAAACGTTCTGTTGGATTCGTGGCACTTATCCAGTAAACATTAAGATCGTGCGCAAAGCTAATTATAATCATTAATTAATTGCGCCAACAATAGCATGATTATCATCCACCGTGTCATATCGAAGGTTGGCAATCTTTTAAAGCCAATGCCCTAAATAACAAACTCTCGTTTTCCAACGAAAACTTGACCGATTCGGAAACAAAGGGTTCTTGCGCAAGTGCACCAAAGTATTGAGAACTGTAGAAATGTTTCGTAAATGCCTTACGGACACCTTAAAATGAATCGTGACACATTGACTGTCCCTGTAAATCTTGCAGGTGTTAAAACAGTTCAGTCATCTAAATTCCAAACGAGTATAAACTGATAAAATCTATCTACTTTAAAAAATCTAAGGTACTTATTCAAGTCTCACGAAAACGACGCTCCGAGCGAAATCGCCTTGTACTGCAAGCGTCAAAAACAAATGTAGGGAAATTCGCTGCTGCTTGCAGCGTCTACTTCGTGGCCTTGTAGAACATTAGACATAGGTACATTTGTTTTTGACGCTCAACGCTAACGCTTGCAGACGCAAGGCGAATTCGCTTGGAGCGTCGATTTCGTGGCCCAGCTATAACGTATTTTTTTTAGAATCAGTTACCCTTTTTAGGTCTTGAATCTTAGAAGTAGTGATCCATCTAAGTATCACGAATTTAAAGCGAGCGGTGATGGCCAAAATTCTGTTAAAAATACTTTACTAAAAAATAAAATACCTTTTCTACCGATGGCACGTGAAAATTAACACGTCCAATTATCTTCTTGAGAAAATGAACTCGTTATTGCAAATTGTTTGTGTAGCAACAATAGCAATGTCTACTTGGACGTGATATTTGGCTCATGCCTAGCTTTGTATATAATAGCTGCTTTTAAAGTGGAGCTACTTTCATAATTTTCGTCATCATCAGGCACGATGATATAGAGTTGCGAGACTAGCAGGAGATGCTAAACGTTATCAATTATACATTAAGCATGTCAGGGGCAAAGAACGGTTTTAATTTATCTCTTTTAAGATCAAAGTAATCAACGGATTAGCCATTACGATACCGTTGCTTCAAGCTCGAAAGAAAATGAATTCTTATCATAAGCAGCTCAATTTAGGCAGAGCGTCTGAGATCTAGCTTCTGCAATAAAATTACTAGGGAATCTTTATCATAACATTGAACCTAGCTAAAAAAAAAGGACTCAACCCATTTTGTTGATAAAAATAAAGGGTATAATTATGCCATTTTATTTTCAAAATGATGTTTCTGCCTTTATTAGTAAATAATAGCTCACAGTTTAAATGCATCTCTGGCAGTTATTCACAATTATCAAGTCATAAACCCATTTGCTTCTATTATTTTATTTACTCTTTCTTAAAATGACTGAGTAGACTTCAACGTGGATAAATGATCAATTGCAATTCATGGAAGGTTTTGATGTTTTCATAGCCCTGAAAATAAACGATGAAGCAATTGATGAGTAGGTATTTAATAATAAATGCATGTCAAAATATTATATATTCTTGAGAACAAAGACTATGATCATTGCTCAATAAAACCACAAAGCCGCAATACAGTTTAATGAATGAAATAATGTTTTCTTTAAATAAACTTTAAATTTTTAATGCTCTATAAAACGTGCACTGTTTATTACTTACAATGACTAAGTTTCGACCACACATAATATGGAATAAGGTTTCAAAGCAAATAACATGTTAGATCATTTTACGAGGCGCCACCCACTTCTTGGAAAGTCTACACATATTTATATTTATTTAGGTCATGAAAAGTAAATTTTGTAAGGAAAATGTATTGCAAAATTATTTATTTGACCTACTTAACTTTACCTTTTAATATGACATTGAGAAGTTGCATCATTATTTATTGGTAATGAACTAGACATGACAAAAAATATTAACGTCTATATAAGTTTAGGTACGTCTATCTAAAGTTTTTATCAATCTAAAGTTTTCATCTATTAAGGTTTTCATCTGAGTAGGTATTAAAGATTTCATTCATCTAAAATTTTCATCTAAGTATTAATTAAAGTTTTCATCTAATAAAAGTTTCATCCATCTAAAGTTTTCATCTAAGTATTAAAGTTTTAATCTATCTAAGAAGTAAAAATTTCCATTCTTATTTCGAAAGCCACAAAATTCTCTACATCTTCTTAAACTTAAACCTTCCTTATTCTCATTCCAGGAGCTCGGTCTCGACATCAGCAAGGACCAGATCGCAGAGCTAGAAGCTGCCATCCACGACATTGACTTCGATGCCGCTGCAGCTCACGAGAAGAAGGTCCGTCATGACGTCATGGCTCATGTCCATACCCTCGCCGAGAGGTGTCCTAAGGCTGCCCCCATCATTCACCTGGGAGCTACCTCGTGTTATGTGGGGGATAACACGGACTTGATCGTGCTAAGGCATGGCCTGGACCTACTGCTGCCGAGGTTGGGTGCTATTATCAGCCAGCTGTCGAAGTTTGCTGACGAGTACAAGTAAGTACAAAGTTATACTTAGATCAACTACGATAACTTAGCACGACGCAGTAAAAGTGACATTTTACTTGCAGTGCCAAGTGGAGGGGCATGCCACAGCTAACAAGTGCCATGTTATGTAGTTGATCTCTTAATACGAAGGGCTTCGTGTTGTGGTAGTCATTTGTCTTATTCGATCCTCTTTGTAAGTGATTGTGGGATCTCTTTCTGTTTTCAATAGAGTTATCACTTTTCCTGGTAATGATCAATTTTTGATACACACAATTGTAAATGCAATTTCAATTGTACCTACCTATATTTTGCATAAAAATGTGCATTTCTTTAACGTGTCACACAATAAGACCAAAATCATACTACTTAACTGTAATAGTATTTCAAGGAATATGTTTTTATTTAAACATTTCTAAGGTACTCTGATGAGTACCAGAAGTTACTCTAGATTAGAGAAACAAATAGCTTATATTAAGACTTCAATCAAATGTCGCAGAATTACGACAGATATTTTTAGCATACAATAGCTTAGAACAATAAGCAATAATCGTTAAATCGTTTGTAACGTACGAACTGCTCCGTAGCTACTGACAGGTCCGTATGTTTGGATACATTATTAATTAAGAACAACATCCTGATTTATTGCTATTGCTAAATTTTACTTCAGATGAAGATCCCATCAAATACTATGTACCTTCAATGCAGTAACGAATAAATACAAATTAGCTTCTCTATGTAGTCGGATGTACTTTTTACGAATTATATAGTTTAATAAAATGTCAGAATGATAAGACTACCTGTGAGTATTGTTTTGGTATCTGAGGGATGTTAAACAGTCCCTGGGTATTAGAATAACTTACTTAATAATCAGTCATCCGCTAAGACACAATATGATTGTAAAATGCTGGCGGTCATTACTTTCAAGAACGTAAAGCCTGCTCCTTATTGTGATTTTGATACTTGGTACTTATTTAAGTAAATTGTGATGTTTCTTTTTTCAGGTCACTTCCAATGCTTGGGTTCACTCATCTTCAACCGGCGCAACTGACGACAGTCGGCAAGAGAGCTTCCCTCTGGCTGAGCGACTTACTCATGGATGAGCGTGCCCTCTCCCGGGCGAGGGACGATCTCCGCTTCCGAGGAGTCAAGGGAACTACAGGTACTCAGGCCTCCTTCCTCCAACTCTTCAAGGGAGATAATGAAAAAGTCCGAGCCCTAGACCAAAGAGTCGCCGAACTTGCCGGCTTTAACAAGACGTACCTCGTCACTGGACAGACATACTCCAGGAAGGTTGACTTGGAAGTAATTTCAGCGTTATCTGGATTAGGAGCAACCGTACACAAGATGTGCTCCGACATCCGTCTGTTAGCCTCCCGAAAAGAGCTAGAGGAGCCTTTCGAAGCCTCCCAGATCGGTTCTAGTGCCATGCCGTACAAGAGGAACCCAATGAGGTCGGAACGTTGCTGTGCTCTCGCCCGTCATCTCATTACACTGCATGCCAATGCTGCTAATACCCACGCAGTTCAATGGCTAGAGCGTACTCTGGACGATTCAGCAAACCGTCGCATCACTCTCGCTGAAGGCTTCCTAACAGCCGATGCGACTTTATTGACTCTACTTAATATTTGCCAAGGATTGGTCGTGTACCCTAAAGTTATTGCGCGTCATATAGCTCAGGAGCTGCCTTTCATGGCCACCGAGAATATTATAATGGCTATGGTCCAGGCTGGTGGTGACCGCCAAGTTTGTCATGAGAAAATAAGGGTGCTCTCTCACGAAGCAGGTGCTCAAGTGAAACAGCACGGAAAAGATAATGATTTGATCGAACGTGTGAAGAAAGACAGCTATTTTGCACCAATCATACCGCAACTGGACAAAATCCTGGACGCATCTACGTTCATTGGTAGGGCTCCTGAACAAGTGACAGAGTTCATTGACGAAGAGGTTAGTCCTATTATTGCTAAGTACAAACATTCTTTGGCTGAAGTGGGAAAGCCTGTTGCTTTGTTGATTTAAAATAATGCATTTTTATGTTTTTTAAAAGTTGACATGTTATTATTACTAATAAATGAAAATATAATGTTCATTGAATAAAATCGTATATTTACAAATTACAGCATATTATTTCTATATTAATTTATAAAAATACAAAAATATGACTTCACTATTTTACAATAACATGAACTAGATAATGGTAACTCTAATTCCAATAATGAAAATTCACAAGACTTAGCATAAGCAAGCTTTAAGCTGAAAAACAGATTATGTAATAAATAACTATGAAATAACATTAACAAAACCGAACAAATAAATAAGCAACTTAAACAAAAGAGAGACAAATCGTCCAACTGTATCGAGAATAAAGAGTTAGAGAAAATTTGTGATCACATTTTTATCACAATTTCGATGGCACGACGAGATTGGCAACTATGTTAAGGTACTTATAGAACGTTGGTGAGGAGTGTGTCCCCCTGGCAGGCGGGCCCCTGGCTGGGCCAGTTGCACGCGCCTATGCTGGGGTCGAAGCTCAGCTGCACGGGGCAGTTGAACACATGGAGCGTGAACCTCTGTTTGGTACAATCCCATCTGCACGCGTAGAATTTGTTGCACTGTTTCGGGTGACGGAACAAACCGGCTCTCTGGCAGTCGACCGATCCTTGCAACGTCTCGTCTCTGCTTCTCCAGCCACCAGGACCGTAACGATCAAAGGCTTGAGAGTCAATCACAGATCCGGATTCAAATCCATCCTTTATAGTTACAGTTGGTGCTACTTCTTGGTTCAACAATACGGTTTTGTACGTAGGAGCAGCGGTAACGGCCTTAACTCGAGGTCGGACTCTGATATACCTCTCTGTGGTAGATGACACAATAGGCGTGCTTGACACGTAGCTTTCGGAGTATATTTCTTTGGGTCTTGGCGTAACTGCCACATTATAGCCGCTGTTTTCCTGATAATCTTGATAGAATGAGTCGTCAGGAACAATGATAGGATTAAATGTGGAAGACACAATTGGCGAAGCAGTGGCAACTGTATTCTGTGGAGCTGCTACTTCAGTATATCTGTGACCATATTCACCGTTGCTGATATCTCCACGGTTAGAGTCGCCGTAGTCATTAAAGTCACCAATATCTTGTGGTGCTTGAGTAGGTCTCTTTCCTTTGAGGACTAGGACTGGCGACTGACAGCTGCAGACAGCTCCAAGTTTGCGTACGAGGAACGGATTGAAGTCGTTAATCTTTGTGACAACGGCCACTTTAGGTTTAGTTCTTCTTACAGGCACAGCTGATGGTGTGACTTCAAATAAACCTTGCTCCACAGGAGCGTATGTTGATGTTACTAACTGCGGTGTATACGAGTACGATTCAGGGCTGGATACAACAATAGGTGCAGATGTCGTGTATGAGGCGGACGAGAATAGTCCAGCATCAGGGCCAACTGTGCCAAAACCAAGTTGTTGAGATTTTGCCCTTTGAATGACTATGTTTTGTTTTCGTTGTAGTGGTGCCGTAGTGGAAACTGTGACTTCTTGGTAAGGGTTGTATTTACCATCAAAACCAGTTGCTTGTTCGTTGTATCTGTAACTTTCATAATTCACTTCTGATTTCAAATCATCTGATGGTGGCAAATATTCTGGAGCCTGATACTCCGTTGTGGTGCTATATTTATAAGCGGGTCGTGAGGTTGATTTTACTCTCTGTCTGTATGTGGAAGATACAATAGGTGCGGCCGTGGTATACGTTACTGGAGACACTAGCCCAGCATCCGGTCCCACTGTTCCGAATCCAAGTAAATGAGACTTTGCTGTTTCAACCACAATGTTATGTTTTCTTTCTACAGCAGCTGCGTCATGGGTAACGGTGAATTCTTGATAAGGATTGTATTGAATCTTTGAATCAGCATTGGCATCATTAAAACCAAAGCTTTCGAAATTAACCAATTTAGAAACGTTATCTTCTACAGGAGGCAAATATTCCGAAGCCTTGTAGGATGTTGTAGATTCTGCCCTGTATGATGGGGTGGTTGACTTGACGATAGGTCTAGCAGTGGTGGAAGGAAACTGGTATTCATATTTAGGTTGCGCTGGTGGTAGGTACTCTCGAGTTGTAGACACAGTAGAGTAGGTTCTGGGTCTGTAAGTACGCGTCACAACAGGAGCGCTTGTAGATACAGCAGGTGCTATGTATTCTTCACCCTTGGAGACAACTTGGATCTCAGGGGATTGGTATTCAACCTGTTGATATTGCGGCGAGGCCGTAGAACTCGGAAAAGAAAAGTGGATTGATTCCACTTTCTGCGGCTGTTCTATATGAGATGTGCTGAACGAATGCTGATGGACTGATGGCACCGATTTATGACCTGTTTCGTATTGTTGCGAGTAATCGTAATTGTCTTGAGCTTGGTGGAAGACAGCGCTTTGTTCAACAGTTGGACTTGATGCAGTGGAAACAGAGTATGACTGGTATCCCGACTGAGGGGCCACGTATTCCTGAGCCTGATGTATAACAGAGCTTTGGTGGACAACCGGAGCCGAGGCGGTAGAACTAACGGAATAGGATTTGTAAGCTGTATTGGAAGTATCGTACTCCTGACCTTGATGAGACACAGAGCTCTGGTGAACAACAGGTGTAGAGGCGGTTGAACCAACTGAATATGATTGGTATTCTGCTTTAGGGGCAACATATTCTTGGGCTTGATGAATGATAGAGCTTTGGTGGACAACAGGCGTCGAAGCTGTCGATACAACAGAGTATGATTTGTAATCGTTCTTCGGTGGAATATACTCCGAAGCCTGGTATGTCTCTACTTTGGGAGATTCGTAATTACTAAAATGGTCTTCGTACACAAGAGTAGAAGGTGAGGTTGAAACATATACGACATCTTTGCCAGAGTCGTAATTATTGTTCACACTAGATTGATGGTAAACTTGATGAGATACCGCACTTGCGTCGGAATAGCCCTTAGACTCAACGTTCCTTTGAATTTCAGGCTGGCTGTATGAATATCCTTCTTGGCTATGATGTACCTGTTGTTGTTCATATTGCACAGGCTGGCTCACTATGTGTTTGACTTCGTGTTGCTGAACAGTAGGCCTGTACGTCTGCGTGTAAACTGCTGCTGTGGGTTGGACGTAAGTCACTGGAGTTACCTTCTGGGTGTATTTGAAAATGGGGTTTTCGTATGTCGTAACAGCTTGTTGGTACGACAAGTCAACTTGAGGAGCAGGAGTGGAAGAAACTGGAACATATTTCTGCGTTTCCACTTTATGAATAGTCTGATGGCTGTAAGTTTGTGGCTTGTATGTCGAAGCAGCTATTGGCGACGGAGTCGAGTATTGGAATACAGTCTTAGGTGCTTCCACGAATTTTACAGCGGGCTTGTTGTACTCATAACCATCAGTTCCTTGAGTGTATGTGTTAACTTGACTAGCATCTACATTGTGTAGTGTCTGTTGGCTGTATGCTTGTGGCTGGTAGGTAGAAACTACTGCAGGTTGAAAAGTACTGTATCGAACTTGCTCCTCAACGGCTGCAGCTGGTTTAGAGTATTCGTATCCAGATTCAACATTGTAGGCGTTGTTATCTTCAACCTTATGTATCGTCTGATGACTGAAGGCCTGGGATTTGTACGTAGGCTCCACGTAAGTCACTGGGGTGGCTTTCTGCGTATATTTTAGGAACGGGTTTTCGTAAACTGTGACTGGAGTCGACTGGTAGCTGACTTCATATTTAGGTGTCGTAGAAACTGGCACGTACTTCTGTGTCTCTACTTTGTGAATAGTTTGATGACTGTACGTTTGAGGTTGGTAAGTCGATGTGACAATTGGTGCAGGAGTGGAGTATACATTCTTTACCTCCTGGAATTGAACAGAAGGTTGCTCGTAGTGATAACCTGATGAGGAGTCTCCTGAGTAAGTATTTACTCGATTTGCGTCAACTTTGTGCAGTGTTTGGTGACCGATCACTTGCGGTTGGTAAGTAGACACAACGGGTTGGACGGCGATAGCTGGCTGCGCTGTTGTGTACTGAACAACCTTAGGTTCTTCGAAGGATACTCCAGATTTGGAATAGTCATAACCAGTAACAACTGAAGCAGACTCGACTGATGGAGTATAAGTTCTGCTGGATTCTACTTTGTGGATCGTCTGATGACTGAAAGACTGAGGAGTGTAGGTCGCAGCGGTAGGTTCATTATATGTAGAGACTAACGGTCCAGTGGTATAAGCTACGACCTTCTTGAAAGGCTCTTCATAAACAGGCGTGGGAGTGGAATATCCGAAACCGACAGACTCAACATGGTGAACAGTTTGCTGGTTGTGACTAATGCCTTCGGGCTGGTATGTGGATACGGAAACGGCTGGCGCTCCGGTAGTGTAAGAAATACCTTCTTCAAACTTGATACTTGGTTTCGAATAGTCATATCCAGATTCCTTGGCACCGTTGTTGCTGGCTGAATAATCTTTGCTCTCATATTGATAGTTCAGACCTTGATTGTAATCAGTTACGTGTACTTGAGGCGTGACTTGCTTCACAGCAATAGCTGTCGGTTGAACATAGGTGATAGCTGGCTGAGAAATGCCGAATATTTGCTTAACAGTCGTCTTAGGCGCTTCGGGAACGAAGGTGGTCTTATAAGTCACAGTTGGTATCGAAGATGTAACTGCAAACGGAGTAGCAGTGGTCGGTATACCGGAAGATGTAGGAGTGGTCACGAAACTGTAACCATCAAGGTTGTTACCGTCAGTTCCAATATGATTTATAGCAACAGCTGGTTGAGCAACATAGGACACGTGGGCTGGGTGTAAAGTTTGAGTGGAGTATGACTTTGATCCTTGATACTTGCTCTGATCCTGACTGTAAACTTGAGAACCTGATCCATGATAGCTGCCTTGATCCTGGTTGTAAATTTGAGAATCTGATCCATGATAGCTGCCCTGATTCTGACTGTAGACTTGAGAACCTGATCCATGATAGCTACCCTGATCCTGGTTGTATACTTGGGAACCTGATCCATGATAACTTCCCTGATCCTGACTGTAGACTTGTGAACCTGATCCATGATAGTTGCCTTGGTCGTTGTAATCAGCGTCAACTAGAGTAGTCTTTCCGACTAAGCCAACGTTTATGGCTCCTGCGGTCAAAGTGTGAGACGAACCAGTGTAAGCCTTGGAGTCGCTAATATAGTTTCCAGCATTCGCTTCGCTGTATCCGTGGTACTGTTGGAAGTTGGACTGGCTTGTGGCTTTACCATCGCCGATGTGGCCATCAGCCCTGTACACTCCAGCGTTGTATTTTCCTGAGTCATCATGTTTGTATGTACCAGAGTAATCAGCAGTATACCCAGTAGAATGATCTCCTTTGTAACCAGTACTGCCAGCGCTAGTCTCTACGTACGCTCCAGAGTTATCCTGAACATACTGTCCACTTTGGCCTTCAGTATATTTGCCTTCATAGCCGTTTTGAGAAGATCCGGAATATTTTCCATAGTCGTAATAATCTCCGGACTGTTTATAAGCAGCACCGTCGTGTACGTACGGTTCGATTGGCGAGCCCACATGCTTGTAAGGTTCCGCGTAGTCTCCTGAGGGATCATGCACGTAGGCTCCTGAACTGTCGTCGTCGTAACTCGTGCTTTGGTACCCAACGGTCTTTTGACCTTGTCCTGTAGCATACGAGCCTGAATATCCGTTGTATCCAGCAGTATTTCCTCCAGCTTGGACGGTATATCCCGTAGAGTGTCCTGTCTCTTGTGCTGTATATCCAGAATTTTGTCCAGTCTGAGCCGAGTATCCAGATCCGGACGCTTGTCCTCCAGGTTGGCTGTATCCAGAAGCTTGTCCAGCTTGGACGTATCCAGTCTGGTATCCACCAGATTGGGCAGAATGTCCAATATTTGCTCTCTGAGCACCGTGGCGAAGTGCTTCCTCTTTAGTAGGCAGTCTGTAGTCATCCAAAATAATAGAACCACTTGAGTACTTCGCTTGTCCATTATATTGGGTCGGTTGAACTAGTCCTATATTGCCGTGGAGCGAGCCTGCGTCACCGACGTGGTAAGCTAAACCATTATCTATTTGAGCAGAACCGTGACCGATTATGCCATTACCAATTTGAGCAGTCCTATGTCCGATTTCGTAGGAGTGTCCAGCGTTGGCTAGTTCTTGGGAAGCAATGAAGTTGGAGTCTAGAGCGTCACCCTGGGTGAGGTATCCTCCTTGGATACCGACCAGGTTGTCGAGGGAAGCACCAGAGACTAGGCTTTGATGGGCAGCTACGTTGATTGCATCGGCAGTTTGGCCTTGATAGCCTGCTGCGCCTGAAAAAACATTAATTAAATTATTTTATATGTTTGCCTTTTCCAAGTCGATATGAAGCTCCCTGTATATTTTTTCCTTAAATTAAGGTTCACGCAATTAGCCAAGTATGCCATTATTTTAATTATGTGTTACTGCAAAGAGTTTCTATGCTTACCAGACAGAGTAGCAGCAGAGAACCCATAGGCCTCAGCCTCGTATCTAGCGATGTTTCCACACGCTGGCACCAACCACGGCCAGTCGCACTTGAGCTTCTCAGCGTCGAAGCCCAGGCCGAAGGGGCAGCGGAACTCGTAAGCTGTCAGCGGAGACTTGCCGTGGTCCAGGCACGCGAAGAACCAGCGACAGTTCTCGGGGTCGGCGTAGTAACCTACAAGATTAACGGTAAAAATATCATCAGTCAGGGTCCCATCAACTGTAGTATTAATGAATATTAGGAATTGAATTATTATTCATTACGGTTTTGGTAGTAGATAAGTAGGTACAAGAGTGTTAAGACAAACGACAAAATTAGTTTAGAAGTTGAGAAATCGAAAAGAATCAATAGAAAGAAAAAAGAAGAAAGAAAGAAAAATCGTTTATTCGCATGTCTATGCGTACAGCGATAGAAACTAAAATAAAGAAATAAAAAAATAGTAACAAAAAAAAAAAAAAGTGAAATTACAAAATGAATAAAAAAAAAAAAAATAATAATAATAATAATAATATTTAAAACAAAAAATAAACAGAACTTAAAAATAAAAACCGCTGTACAATGACATGCCAATAGGTCGGCACTCAGCATAATGTTAAAATTATATTTCCGACATGCCACACCGCAACGCTGTTTTTCAGTGCCGCCTAGGGTGACGCAATGGCGTCCTTCGTCTGTCAAAGAGTTTTAAAATTTGAATTGCAGCGGAGATGGTGTCCACAGAGTACATTATAATATATGATGGTGTCGAACAGTGTCGAATGGTGTCTGTGATTACAGTGAAACTACCAAATCGGAGTGGTAACTTGGCACGTAAAAACTTCTGATACTTATGCGTGGTTTGTGTTGTGGAAGTTGTGTTTTATTGTGATACCTAAATAAATTGTAGAAACAGGTACGCTATATTAGTGCGGGTCCGGGATGCATGGCTGACCATATAGATTGATTTTTAAAAGCTAATCCGTATTGGCAGGAACGGTATGTGACTATATGTTCACACAAATGAGTACCCCCAAGTCCTGCGCCGTCTTCGAAGAGATTGCGCCTGCAGCTGCCCTGTGCTGCCGCTCGGATCGCATAATATCATTTTATTATGAAGATCGAGCGGGCATAACCTCGTACGAGCGAAGCGTCGCCTCAAATGGGTGAGTACCTACGTACCGCGCAAGAACTAATCATTTATCATCTTGTGGCTTGCACAAGTACATAGAATAACGAACCGGGTGAAGAGTCGAAACACTCACTGACAAACTCATGCTGATACATAAAAAGATAAAACCAAAGGCAAGAATGATAACAGAACCTAAACTTCTAGACTATTGCTTCAATATTATGTAGCAAACATGAATTTCCTTAAATCCGATCACAACAGTCTTAAAAACGTAGGTTTTCATCAGTCATTGGCCAGTGCCGATATTCTTAACCTCTCAAGTCCCGCTGAGCTATCAGTCAGGTTGTGTTTCATTAACTGGGGTTTGACGGGTTAAGCACCAACTAAACTAATATTAAAGTATTGCTATCTTTTTCTAACATACAGCACGAGAAAAGGACAAGTGCTGTCAAACTAGATTACGTCCTGATTTGAATGAGCTTCAGCGTGCTTTCAATCGTCACGTTCCAACGTATCGTCTAAAATTGTAAAATTTTGAAAAATTTAGTCGCAACAAAATTTTACAGCTCTTATTTATTTCCGTTCTTGTTTTATCAGAGCAAAAAGATAACAATAGTCTAAATTAATTGTAAATTATTCACAATATAATTGTACCTTCATGTTCGGGACAGATGAATCTGGTTTTAGGCACGGGCGCGATTTCAGAGGATCCGGGACAAGCCTGCGAGTGCGGCAGGCTGCCGGGCCACACGCACACCTCGTAACGCGCATCAAACGCCAGGCCGGCCGGGCAGTCGAACTCGAACACCTGGAAAATGGTTATATTTCTTATTAAATAACTTTAGAGGACACAAAATTACAGTTACGAACATTGAGGTATAGATACCTCAATGGTTACGAATGAATAATTATCGTTTTCTCCTACTCTGGTCTACTCTACTCTAAAAATCTTACATACTGAAAGACATATGTCTTTCAGTATGTAAGATTTTTAGGACATTATCAGGAGGTGAAAGATTACATTAACTAAACTTGTGATATCTACCATTAACAATCTTCATGTTAATTGTGCATCTTTTGGGATTGCCCGACAAGTTTTAGGCATATATAGTCGTGCATAGTCGACCAGCATAGTCGTGAGAAAATGGAAGCTTTATTAGAGCCTCCGTTTCCGTCTCACGACTTAACGGGTTGTTATAATTCAATAAAAACAACTGACATGGACGGGATTTGATACCGCGACCTCAGCCGTACCTATACGTAATACGTCTCTTATGAGCATTGGAATACCTACTTATCTATCGGAAACTAAATACAGACTCCAATACGATAAGCGTAAAATGGCTTTGATATGTTTAAAATACACATTTAGATTGTTATATTTTAGTAACTTACGGTATATTCAGGCGAGAGCTGGTCGAACTTGACGCAGCGGTAGAAGCGGGCGCAGGAGCGGGGGTGCACGAAGTAGCCTTGACGCGAGCAAGAGAACTCCGTGCGAGTGTCCTGCAAGAGTAAAGATAGTGTGTTGAATACGTTAGAGGCTTAGACATATCAAATATTTGGACAGATCGATCTTAGCTGTTGAATTTGGTTGACAAAAATAGCAACCACGCAAAATCACACGCGCGCCCATCCGCTGGATTTGGCGCTGGCAACAAGACCGCGGACAAGAGAGGGGCTTGAGGGGATTGAGGGGCTCGTGGCTAAATGACAGCCGCGCTGATCGATCGATCTGCGAGGTTAAGCTGCGCTTGCCGCGGTCAGTCCTTGGATGGGTGACCGTTCTTTACACATCGAGACCCCTCCGTGCCTCGGAGAGCACGTTAAGCAGTCGGTCCCGGTTGTCATAGGAATATCTTTGACAATCGTTACGGATAGTCAGAAGCCCTAAAAGTCTGACAGCTGGTCTAACATTCGAATACCGGTATTACCCATTAATTGGCTTGTGGAGGTCAGATGGCAGTCGCTCCTCGTAAAATATTGATATTCAGCCGAAACTAGTTAGACTGGAAGCCGACCCCAATATAATTTGGGAAAAGGCTAGGCAGATGATGATGACAAGACCGCGGACAAATCTGCGTGTGAATGATAAGGTTCGCGGTTCGGCATGTTCGCCACCCGATGACGCAAGCACCACGCCGGACAAATCGGAACCGTGCACCGCTTAGGTACCGTACCGAAAGTAGAGTACAGAATCAGTCGATTGTGTACTCTACTTTCGGTACCTAAGCGGTGCACGGTTCAAAGAGGGGGCCCACTAGGGCCCAAGCCTGCCAGGAAAGCGGGATTGTCCGAAAGGGATACCGCTGACCCGGAACATAAAGGGCTAAGGAAGGAACACGGGTGGGTTTTAGTCAGTAAGAGTCTGACGCGGGGGGTCATTTGATGATTTCCCATCCTCAAAAAAAAAAAAAAAAAAAAACGCGGTGCACGGTGCGGTGGTACTGCAACTTAGCACTTGTGTAGACGATGACGGATTTGTCCACCGTTATGTACGGCACGGCGCTCGGCTCGAGGCTCGTTGGTGAATGGTGTAACTACTTAAGATTTAATAGATGATTGATAGGTTTGTGATTTGGGTGTAAATTAGTTTGTGAGCTGAAAAAAAGGTTGTCTACCGTGTCTATGACAATACTTGTGAAACGAACAAACAACTTAGTTATTCGTTTCTAAAGCACGTGTTTTTGCTACATGCTTCATATAAAATCTGGTTGTGAAACGTTAACTTAGGTATCGAAGTTGTGAAACTACACTTATCCAAGTGTGTGAAATGTAAACCGGATTGACTTTAATGACTTGTCCATGTAACGAGAATTAGAGCGAAATAAGTTTGTCTAAAATGTTTTGTCATAACTAAAACACTTTCATCACATTATCAGTAGGTTTAAAATTTAAATTTTATTATTTTAAATTTTTAAACCCTCATAATATAGGTATATTAGATACTAGACTTTTGCCCGCGATTCCGTCCACGTGGACTGTAATAAAAGTACCAGTTTAAATGACCTCCGTAGTGTAGGGTGGCTAGTACTACTAAGAGGTCAAGCTGTATCTCTGGTTTATCCCACCGGGATTAGATGAAACGTGGCTTAGATTTTAAGTTAAACCTCAAGCTATTGAACTGTGAAAACCACATCAAAATCCGTTCAGTACTTTTTGCGTGATGCACAAACAGACGAAAATTAAAAAAAAAACTTTTTGGGTATGGTTACGTCCCAGTACCCTATCGCGACTGTTTTTTCTGCAATATCTTCAATGCACAGACACGGCTTTTTTCCAATTTTATAATATACTCAGAGGCACAATTAACCGCGGCGGCCACCTATGTTTAGTGTCACCACGTTTGTTTAAGTTAAATAAAGCATATCATGATGAATGTTACTTCATAAGTAGCTACTATAGCAATAAATTAAACACTTATTACTCTCACTGCTTTTCTGATTTGTGTTCCCGAAGCATTTTTACGATTTCGAAAGCAAACGTGGTGACACTAAACATAGGTGGCCGGTTAATTGTGCCTCTGAGTATAGTATAGTATAGATGGTTCTCTCTTACCTCTCTTATAGAGTGTATGACTCCATCGGAGTCGACGACCTGAGTGATCCTGTAGGGGGACACCTGCAGCGCGTCGATGGCGCGGGCGTGACCTGGGGCGGAGAGGATCTCGTGTTCTAGGGACCTGGAAGTTATACGTTAAGGGATTTAGCAAAACAGCTGTTATTTTTGGGTAGCCTTGTTTATTTCTGGTTTCCTTTAACACTAAATAAGTTTTGGCACATACACCTCGGTCATACCATTGTCCGAATATTTGATCTTACAAGAAAGTCCTCTTCATGGCTTAAGTTTACAGGTTTTTGCTTAATCTAGGTATGCTATTTTCTTCCCGATAGAAAGAAGGGCTATCCGGCAAAAGTAATAAGTTGGTCCTGATCATCTTATAGCCATTCAAATGACGTTATTTCTATAGAGCTTATGTTAAATATCGGTCTCTAGTGGGAGAAAGAAACACTAGATCGGTTATTGAAAACGGCGATTAGACAGCTGAATTATAAACAAAACTAATTATATACTTCAGATTTCTATATAAGATTGAGCTTATGTTATATTACCTGAGTACAGCAGCCCTAGGCGCTCGGCTCTGCTGGTTGAGTACCTTGGCGAGTGAGGCCCTGAGCGTGGGCCCGCATGGCGAGTCCACGTCGCGGTCAGCACCGTGCAGGGCCAGGCCTGCCAGGCCACGGACACGGGCGTACTTGCCCTTCACGTCTATGGAGGAGGAATCTTCGAATGATATCCATGTTTTGTTCCTAGAAAATAAAAGCAATTTAGATGGTATTTATTGCGGTACAAATGTTACGATACATGTGCCTAGATCCTAATTTTTTCGTTTATGATCGCATATAATTGCGATTTACCAATTAATCAAGGAAACTTTCAAGGAACGTATTGTGGACACTATTAACATTAAATTGTTTACTGTCCCTGAGGCCCGAGTGTAACTCAATTAATTAAGGATCAATTTAAAAATTATCTTTATCCAAATACCTTTTAAATAACATCTGTAGGTACACTAAATAATAATTAACAAGCGCCTATAGAAAAGCGAATATTCAATCGCTTTCATACACCAAATATTAACAAGCGCCTATAGAAAAGCGAATACTTAACTGCTTTCACACATCACTCACTTGAAAGCATAAGGCGCTGACAGATCCTGGTCCCTTTCCAAGGTCCAGCGTCCGCTCCTCAACTGCCGGCAAAGTTCAGCTTGGTCTATCTCCTTGGGTTCGTCTTCTTTGGTGGGGCTGCCAGGAGTACTAAGGGTCTCGTTGACCAGGGTGAACTGACGGGCAATCGCGGGCAAGCTGATGACGACCTTCGATGATGGCACGCCGAGACCAATGACGAGGTCTACCACGGAATCCTGTAAAGGGTTAAGGAAATTTAGTGGTTCTTCTCATAAAAAAAGAGGGAAAGAATAGACGGATAGAATTTCCTATATATTATAGAGTCCTTTGGTTCTTTGCTATAATCGCAAGTAGAATTCTAAAAAGTTGGCTTTAGGAAACATTTTTGGCGTAAATATTCGATATGAGTAATTGGAAAAAATTAGCTTCCCTTGGATTATTAATCTCGTTTGATGACGAAAGGCGGAATACGATGAAATGGTGGCTATAAAACATTAAATCAATTTTTCAATTAATTACCATATCAATCATAGAATAAAAAACATTTTATAAGTTTCTCAACTAATTAGATATAATTTACCACGTAAGTAGCTGCATCAAGCGACCTTAACTCAAATTGCGCCTAGAAACCGCTACGTAGCAATCAATCAACGAGGAATAAATTTAAAAAGACGTACAAGCACCAATTAAGTGCCATCCATCCATTTAAAAGTCAGAACATCACCACACCACATACCATACAAGTTAGACCGTTGTGAATCTTAAAAGAGATGCACCTGCTAATAACTGGCCTACATACCCTAAATTGTACAGATACGACCAATTTAAGCCTACGCTCCAATCATGGGAATTTAAACCTTAAAGCCACACATTCAAGGATTATCTGCGTGAATTATTAAGGTTGTTAGTGAGGTTTTTCTCGCGGTGCAGTTAGCCTTCGACTTGTACATTGGATACGTGACCGAAATACGAGTGATGGCTTATAAATAGATGTTTTATTCGAATGATTGATTCCTAATTAATGAAATAGCGTGCGTGTGCGCATATAGTTACTAAGTAATTGCTTGTCAGATGGTTTGAGCACGATTGATGGAAGTTATTAATAAGGCAATTACTGATAGGATAACCTGCTGCCTGCTTAAAATGTTCATTATGCCTGTTCATTATGCTTTAATAGCAACATTTTTTAAGATTTCATAAATTACAATGCTAGAACATAATTATAAATCATTTAAAGCTCAATTCTGTTCTCTTTCCACATAATTTATCTAGTTCACTTTTCCATTGCACAATAGCAATTGGAGCAGTACTCAATCATCAGGTGTTTTTATATAACATGCAGCACATAACGCCATTGTATTGGGTTACGAGTAGATATTGAATTACTTTCCTATGACATACCTACTGGCGTATTGTTTAGATAAATCATCTGTTTGTTGATAATGCTCTTTTGACATTCTTTTGTTTAGAACAATTTTTTGTAAGATTTTTTTGTTGTTCATTGCTTTGTAATTCGGGTTTTTGGGGAAAAGCGAAAATTTGTGCTGTTGTAATGTGTAGAATTTCTCAAGAAAGGAAATCGTGTTGCGTTTATTTGGTTTTTATCGAGACTGAAAATTAATAGGCCCCTGCTAAAGCTGATGAATACAAATTAACAATCAGATATTTGCTTCTGCGATCTAATATTCAGTCCTTAATACCTTTATGTTGTAAAATTCAAGATAATTAATAGGTAATCAAAATGATTAAAAGTAACATGAATTATGATCATAAATAGGTATTCAAATTAGGATAAGTTTCAGCATTTTTTTGAACATTAAACGTCACAAATTGTGAACTTCTTTAAACAAAAGCCAAAATACTTACAGTATTCATCATGTCCCACATGCCGCTCAACCGGCTGGGGTGATACGTCATCTTCTTCACCAATCCCAGAGCATGCGTCTGCACCATCAATAGATCCACCTTCTTCACCAACGTCCTCAGGTCGTAATACTTGGCCAGCAGTTCGGGGTTCGCAGGCAGTGCCAGGAACAGGGGACCACCTCCGGCAGAGGTGATGGCTGTGCGGGCAGCCTCCACCGTCTCCAAGACCTTGGTCCTGTTGAGAGATTTGTGGGCATCGTGGAGCTCGAGACCTTGCACGTGCTTCGATTTCAGAAGGCTGCGGAGATCCTGAAACAAATGAAGGTTGGATTAGATTTGAATAACGGTCGAATTTTAAAACCGTTATCATTCAAAAATCTTTCAGTCGCATTCTTCGATGAACTAAAGGCCGCATTGGTTAAAATAATTATTTTATCTATGATCAAGTTCATGTTAAAGTTGTTCGGTGTCTCTTAGACGGATTCACAATAAAATTCAACTACATATAATGCAACAGAACTATCATTCTGTTGCATAGGATGCTTAATTAGTAACAAAACAGTCTAAATAGACTGTTTTGTTACTAATTAAGCAACGGTAGTCTGTCTAATTCTAGTACCTACCTAAATAGGTAGGTACTAGAATTAGACAGACTTCCGTTACGACAGTTAAATTAGATGTAGGTGTATATTCTTACTAAGAGGCTATATTCAGCGATGCATATACAATATCAATACAAAGAGTACCTAAATGTGTAGGGGCTTTACAAACGATTTTCGAATAACATTAAAATTCAAACACTTAGATATTTCATTCATGGCAATAAAATGTAAACAGATAGGTACACATCGAGGTACACAGGCGAGTTCTAGTTCTCATTTCTAAGCATATCCTGATATTTATACTCAGATACATATATTTGTCAACTGAACATAAATCACATGCGCGCACGCATGCAATTCAGGCACAAGATTTAACGAGACGGTTCAATTAATTCGTATGACATAATTTATGTGCAGGAAATTCGTTATTATGTTGGTATTGCTAAACAGTTTTTTGTGACACGAAAATGGCCTGATTTCGGTCGAGCTGTCCGTCAGAGTAAAAAACTAAATGATGAAAATTAAACATTTGACTTTTACGGTAGTACGCACGGCTACAGATCAAGCTATACATTTCCAGTATAAGCTGATCTCGCATTTTATAGGATTTCCTTACAGTGAGAGGTCAGTGCAAACTCGGAATGTATAGCTTGATGTGTAGCCTACGCTTAATTTTCTGATAATTTTAACTAGTGAGGTCGATGTGTCTGAGATTTTAGGAGACCGAGGAAAGGGAAAACATGTCAGTTTCGATTTATTTACGAGTATCAAAACATGCCGTCTTTTTTATTGAATTGACTAAGAAGCTTAATTTTTAGACTTACAGTTCTAAGAGACCGTGTAGAGTAAGGCCATGTTGTTTCAACTTACAGTTACGTATATGTAACCGTCAAATATGGCGGCTTGTACGACAATTTCATAATGACTTAACGATTACGTACTGACTTACGAATACAGATGGTTTGAAGCAACCCGCCCTAAGTATTTGATATTAATTTATGAATTTCAACTACCTCCACGCGTTCTTGAGAAAAAGGATTTTGACAGACAGACGGACAACGAAGTGATCGTATAAGGCTTCCTTTCTTTCCTTTTAAGGTACGGAACCATAAAAGTTGAATAAAAGTTTATAGCAAATCAAGGTGTTTGGTTCGGAAAACTTTATTGTGTTTCACGTAGAAAGGCATATTACTGAAGGACAGCCGCCCTTTTGAATAAATACTCGTAAATAAGTAATTATGGTCTTTTAATGTCATTTTTATATTCGATTTTTTTTAAAGGGTCAACCTTCGCTTTTTATCGAGCGCCATGACAGTCATAAGCAATATTTTTAATTTATTGCTTAAAAAATATATCGATAGTTATTTCAAAATAAAATTCACATGGAGCTTTCAGTTGATATATTCTTTTCAA